>OY720676.1:46090315-48490315 GCA_963170755.1 Amphimallon solstitiale | reverse complement strand
ACATATGTATATCTACATGAGCAAATAAAATGGAAAAATGAAAAAAAAATGAAAAAGTGAAACAAATAGTATTTAAATCTAACTTCATAACACTATATTAACAAAAATTGATCCGGATAACGACTATAGAAATTACGAGCCATGTGAGTTAAAGGAGCTTGTAATAAAATATTGGTGTTGCACCTAGCCACATGAACAGTTTCAACCGAGCGTGCATTGTATGCAGGTACAGAGAAATTCATTTGCGACAGTAAATAAGGTGACTTTATGCTGTTTCTTAGAATATTAAAAAGAAAACGAGAGCTGTCGTACTTCTAAGGAAACCATTCCATGCCGTTCCAACAGCTGGTTATTAGTCTGATCCTCTCGCCGGATAGGTGCCATCCATTTTATACGATAAATATTTCAAGAAACGCTTTTGTACACGCTCAATCGTTAATTGAAGGTAAGTATAAATAGGATACCATACAACTGATGCATACTCAAGTTGGCTTCTAACAATTGTAATGTATAGTGTCTTTAGAGCAAGCATATTTTGAAAGCCACAGCACGATCTAATCAGGAATCCCAGAAACCAGGATGATGCACGGCATATGGAATTGACATACCATTGGATTACGCATCTTTGCATATGACATAATTACACATTTTTCGATATTAAGTCGTAGTCGACTACCACTGATAAATCAAAGTGAGGTTGCTTTGCAAATCTACACAATCATCATCACCACTAATCCTCCGAAAGATTTTCAGGTCATCAGCATACGCGAGCACATGACAGTTTATAGATGTTATAAGGTAATTAATGGATAGATTGAAAAGAAGTGGGCCCAAATTAGAACTCTGCGGCACGCCGGAATGTGCGTGAAAACTATTAGAAGTGAAGCCATTGTAATGGACATAATTAAGTCTGCCAGTAAGGTAAGATGTCAAAAGCTTAGTGAGGTCATACGAAAAACCGAAGGAATCTAATCTTTGTATGTCGGCAATAACGTCACGATACGTATTCCCGACGGTGACAAAGCAAAAAGTGCATTCAGAAATATTATAGCCCTTGTTTTATTAAAGACCGATGACAACATGTACCACTCAGGTACGAAGTATGGTGTTATAAATCATATGTACACCATATCAGAATTTGGTATTTTGCAAGCAAAAATTTATTGACATTGATGTAGTAAAGGAGGTAAAGGGTCATGCGTCTTCGTCCCTATCAGGATCCAGCCAGAGATTTTCCATATGCAAGTGCACAAAAAAGTGTGTCACTAATTTGTGCAAGTGTTATTCAATTCAAAATGTCAAAAGTAGCAGTCGATGTAATAATAAATAAGTCAATTTATTTCTCAACGCATTAAATAATCTTAAAACCAATCGTGTTTAATATAAGAAAGAAAACTAATGAGGCCACTGTAGACAGTTTGATTTCCTCATAAAATTAACCGTAAATATGAATCGATTTTTAATTTTTTTATACCAAATGAAAGAGAATTCGAATATCTATGTACGCCTAGTAATCTTTTTCCTAAAAATATTTTAGAAATTGTCATAACTAGCAGCAGAAGTAGGTCAATATTAGACATTTTGTGGAATTTATTTTGAAATAAATAAAAAGAAATTAAAAATTGTACTAGTAAACGTACGTAAATTTGAGTTTTCTCTACAAATTGGTGTAATTATTTATAGCATTGTTTAAAATTTGATCTTAATTTTAAGAGGAAATCGTAACCTCTGCAGTGTTAATATTCATGATTTTTGTACATTGTCAAATGGACTGGCCCGTCCAGTAGAGATCCATCTTAAAACGAATAAACACTAGGTTATATTCTTTCACTTAGGACAGATTTATTTTTCTCTGACACGTGTTTATATGTATGTGCTAGTGCCTTAAGTACAGTGTCAATAATGGGGGTGTTTATGAAATCTAGTTGTGTGTTTGTGACATGTTTATTAGCTGTTGTAGCTTTTTTAATTTCAATGATTTCTAATAAATATAATTTTCTTCCTTTATAACTGTTATGTAATATTGTATAATTATAAGTATCGAATACATGTTTAAGGTCTATGCAATGTTCAGCAAAGCCTGTATTTTTGTCATTGTTTAAAATTGATTTTTTATGTTCATTAATGCGATACTGTACGGGTCTGCCTATTTGACCATTATAGATTACGCCACAATCAAAAAATGGTACATTAGAAGAAGTAATTTGTGCCTACATCTAAAACTGATACACACGGAACTACTCCACAGTCTACATTTTATGGTATTTGAAATCTTGGATCGCCAAATCAGAGATGTTAACAATGAAGTACACAAACAACATATTATTCATCTTAAGAAATTGTCAGATATCAAATGTAAGTCACACAAATTTGCCTCAGATAACACATATTGTACAGAGTAAATTTAACTTGTTTGAGAGGGTAGTCAATCTAACAGGTACAGTTTTTAATAAAGACGAACTATACTATTAGAAAGGGTTTAAAATACTCTGCAGGATCTTTTAATAATAATGATTTGGAAACTCTAGCGGTTAATACGGATCTTATTACGAAAGACCGTGATAATTTAACAAAATATAATATTGCAAGAATTATTAGTGAGAACATCCATATTAAAAAAAAAACTAACTCAAAAGAAATTAAACTTGTTAAACAGATAAAAATAAAATGATTTAATTCTATGTAAAGCAGATAAAGGTAATACTATAAAGTTTTTGTCGAAAGACAGTTATAACAAGAAAATGCATGACCTAATTAACACCGAGGATTTCGTAGAACTCAAAGCCGACCCCACAATAACCTTTAAAAACAAATCATTCAAACCGAAAAAGATTTTAAGAGCATGTTTCCTAACACTCGTTTAAAATCAATGAACCCTCATACGCCCATACTTTACGGACTACCTAAATATTACATAAAGAAGGAAAACCTATGCGTCCAGTTGTATCTTATGTCAACGCCCATGCATATAAATTATGTAAATCATTAAATACACATCTACCATAAATAATAAATTACACAGCCCCTAACGCAATCAAAAATTCTTTTGAACTATTAGATAAATTAAAAATATTGTATTAACCAGTAACATGAAATTAGTCTCCTTCGATATTAAAAGTCTCTTTACTTCAGTACCTACCGAAGAATTATTTTATTTAAACAGATCCAGAATTCTCAGCTAATCCTAGACCAACAAAACATTTTACAAAAATCTATTAACAACCAAAATTACTTCAAATTTTGTAATAAATTTTATAAACAAACTAGTGGTCTGCCCATGGGTAGTCCGTTAAACCCATTACTTGCCGAGATATATATGACAGATTTTGAAGATAGATACATAAAGAATAGTAACAACCCTTTTTTTAAACTCATTTCCTTTTGGGCTAGATATGTAGATGACATATTATGTATTTTATCAGGCGCTGACAGACAATTAGATCAATTTTTCAGTCATTTAAATTCAGTTAACAATAATATACAATTCACAATAGAAAAAGAGGTGGAAAAAATTCTAAACTTTTTAGACATAAAAATCACTAGAATAGAACAAAGATTAGATATATTTAGGAAAACAACTAGCACAGATACTATCCTTCCCGCTAATTCAAACCAATCTTGGAATATAAAAATGGCAACCTTTCACAGTTTAATCCATAAATTACTCAACTTTCCGTTAAACACTGATAACTACAAAAAAAGAGATATTTAAAAAACTATAGCATTAAATAATGGCTATATCACACAACTCATTGATAGAATGATTGAAAAGAAACAAAAAAAGATCTTTATAAAAAAAATTTACAGTGAACAAACAACATCCAAATAACAAGCGGTATTATTCTCTTAACTATATACCAGGACTTAGCTGCAGAGTTTCTAACGAATTAAAAAAGCTAGGTTTAAATATTATCAAAGTAAACAAAGGAAATTTAGAAAAAATCTTAGTCAATAATAAAGAAAAAACAAAATTGTGTGATAAATCAGGTGTTTATGAGGTAGGTTGCAGTAATTGTGACACAATCCACATTGGTCAAACAGGCAGACCCGTACAGGATCGCATTAATGAACATAAAAAATCCATTTTAAACAGTAACAAAAATACAGGCTTTGCTTAACATTGCATAGACCTTATACATGTATTCGATACTAATAATTATACATTATTACATAATAGTTATAAAGGAAGAAAATTAGATTTATTAGAAATTATTGAAATTAAAAAAGCTACAACAGCTAATAAACATGTCACAAACACAAAACTAGATTTCATAAACACCCCCATTATTGACACTGTACTTAAGGCACTAGCACATACATATAAATAGGTATTGGTAACTTTCAGTTTAGTTTAAACGTGTAAACTCCTCGATAATGACCGAGAGGTCGACACATGTGTCAGAGAAAAATAAATCTGTCCTAAGTGAAACAATATAACCTAGTGTTTATTCGTTTTAATATTCATAATGTTTCACCAAGAACCAACCGTAGATTCTATTAATTTAATAAGAAAGATGGTATTTGGATTAAATAGAAATGTGAGCTATGGAAGTATGTCTGCCGATCAAGTAAAACCCCCTTCTTAAGAGGGGGTTTTACTTGATCGGCGTATGCGACAAAAAGGGCAATTTCAACGTAAAAAATCGCAAAAATTAGGGCACTTGAAAAAGTTGCCGCTACATGCACGAAATAACCAATATTTGCTCTAGTGACTCACGATTAAAACTTGCAATTACATTAGAAAATAGTTAAAATACAGCACTTTGAATTTTTTTCGTTTTATAGCGATATAAAGCTTACTGTGCTTAAAAAGTACTTTTTTGAATCGTGAGTACCTAGATATTTTTATTCTGAACACGACAATGTATTTACTTTACTTTAAAAATAACCCTGGTCGCCAAAAAATTACTTTGGAACCAATGAGAATGATCACAATGTCCGCACTGATAATTGGCAAATATGCAACACACAATTCAACCTTTTGTAATGTCTAAGACCAGCTATATGGAAGGTATAGCTGGTCGACTGTATTAAGCCGAATATCATGTAAACAGAGAGCTTTTTTTTAGTACCTTAGGTAAACCAACGTTTTATTCATATATCGGCTTTATTTTGTAATTATTTTAAGGATATTTGCGAGAATGTATTAAATATTAATTTTTCGTGTGGAATAAATATATGTTGTTATTATTATTATAATAATAAGTATATATTAAACATATTTGTAAAAGAAACTACATTCGGTTGGTATATACAAGCAAATTGTAATATATCTCAGATATTTTTCGGTGTTCATTTATGATTGATTACGTGATAACGCTGATAACATTGATACGTCTACTTTGTTAGATATTTTTTTCTGTTCGTTAATATTCTTCTCACTTTCAAAATGCATTTTATTTTTCAATGACACGGTTCCGGCTTTATGGAATTTCAGAAATGCAGTTTTCTACGGCAATAAATATACATTATTATTATTATTAATTATAAAGTTGCACGACTTATTAATATTTCTAACCTTACATGTTGAAGCTTTTTAATAATATGAACAATGTTTGTAGAAAACTAAGATCTGACAAAAACAACTTTATGTCTTTGTAAGATACGAACTTAGAAGTTTGCCGGACTCTTCAAACTAAGTGGCAGAGTTACACAATTTTCAGTTTTCTAGATGGTAAAAGCATTTATTTAAATATCTGAATTTGTTGGGCCTTCATGTTTTTATTTTATTTATACTTTGTATTTTGACTCCAGGACAGTTTTTAGATTTTTTTTGTATATGTGAGTAAGTAAAAGAGCATGGGCCAAACGAGCCTATAAGTTTAATTACAGCGGTTTATCAGGAGTGGCAGCAATTGTTGGATGGCGAACGAAAAAAAAATGTATGTAGGCGTAAAACACAAATTTTGTGTAATTTGTGCAAAATTTGGTAAATCTAAAGATCACGTATGCTACAAAAATTAGTCTTCGTCGTCAACAGTCTTGGAGTCGACAATTATTGCGGAAGGTTTCTCGTGAAATGCACGGTGTAATTTATGGTAGATTAATAGGGGACGGTGATAGCATTATTCTCAGAAAACTACGTGAAACGGCCCCTTACGGTCCCCAAAAAATTATTGAAAAAATCGAGTGCCGAAATCATATATTACGTAATTATATAAATAAAATTAGGGACTGTTTGAAAGAAACCTAAATTCAAGTCGGCCGTGACAAAAGCAATTGAACATTACAAAAGTTCGAACTTAACAACAACAAATTATAGATAGTGGAATTGCAGTGTGACATTATAAATGAACCAAGATATAGTTTTTGTGAACACTCGGATTGTGCTTCTTACTTTGAGGTATGAGACAATACACATAGATGTAGAACTCTGACCAGAAATGGTAATTAAGTTAGAGTAATTTTATTTTCTCGCTTTATTACCTCAAATTATGGATCCTCGTATTTTGAGAAATCGAGAAATTAGAAACGTCAAATTTGAGAATTAGTATGTACCTACTGATTGTGATACGTTTAGACAAAACGTTACTTGGCCATTCTTGTTTATTTTCTACACTGTCTATACTTTTGTAAAAAAAAATTGTTGTAAAAAACATGAATTAGGGCTACTGGGAATACCATGAGAAAAAAACGCCCTTTGCACTCTACCTCTAAGGTGGTGCGAAAAGGATTGCGTTTGACGTTTTGTCTGTCACATAACGGTTATTTAAATACCAAAAACAAATTTGGAACAAAAGAGATGTACCAATATTTTCATGCAATAAATGCAGGAGACAAATATCCCAAATTTATTTGCTTTCCAGTTGACCAGGCATCGCTTCATGTTGCTGGTCGTATACCTGCATCGTGTAAAAGGTACAGGCATATTAAACTCCGTAAATAAATATATTCAATAAATTTCAGGCAACCCGACATACGCCGTTCGGGAATGTTTCTTAAGGAAAGCCCACCCATAAAAGATATGTATTTCGGTTACTTACTGTTATACGTGTAGTTATGAGGGGGTTCTAGCTGAAAAGTGCAATAAATAGCCAAATTAAAATTTTAATTCGTGTCTTTTCTAGAAAGAACGCGAAATTACAAATGTAGTTAGTTAGTAACATATACAACAGATGATTTATTTGTACATGTTTTCTTTTTCTTAATATGCTTGGACTTCCTTTTAGACATTCTTGTTGTTTTTCCTTTACACTATATGTGAAGAGCTATACTTGATTATTGAACTGCGTGTACGTATATGTACGCACATCTACTTTTAAAACTAAAATATTGTACGGGTTCTCAGAAGAATGATTTAAGAGAAATTCATAAATTTAGACAATATTGAAACATAGACACAACTGTTAAAACTGACTAACTCACTATTGACAACATCGATTACACACATAATATGCTTTATAGGACTTGCAATGTTGATATTAAACCTATACTGCATAACAAGACTTTACAAGACTACTACTATAGTTATAAAACATTTTATTTCCTAAGAGATCATTACAGAGAAAATAATGATGGGCTAGAAAATTATGAATTTGTTAAAATTAACGGACTATGGACGGCAAAAACGTACACCAATGACTAAATTGAAAATAAAATTCGTTGCTTTTTTCCATTTCAAAGACCGAAATCAACATGACGAGGATTTTTATTATGTGTTTTCACAAACAAGATTCAAAGTGTAATTCATTTTAATTAGCCGATTGATTGATTAATTTCCAAAATTCAGTTTAAATCCTGTTCTCTTCTAACATATGAATATTAATTGTCAATTGATCAAACGGTTTAATTAAGAGGTCTTACAATCCAATGACATCTAAAACTAGGTCAATTTGTCGTTTGCGTTGATTCTCCGTTTTGATACGCAATACAAACAATAGCCATGTCCGAAATTATTTGTGTATCTTTTTCTTTAGTCTGGTTTTGATGGTAGCCGAGCACTGATGTTAAAATATTATTGTGAGAAACTTCGCATGGGATAACATGTTTTTATAACATATTTGTATATTTCCACGTCTAGTCTTTTTATTTGCTGACAGCGCACAAAAAGCATCACTTCTTCTTTTTTACGATGTGCTTGTATAAGTATTTGGATCGATAACATCGCGATGGAAAGATAATATAGAATTGCTGTTTTCCAAGTGCAGAATGGGATTTCTTTACGAGTTATAGCCTAAATGTAAAGAAAGGCAAGGAAACTCTAACGGCACATTCCGTATAATTTTAAAAGTATTAATGTTAGAACACGTCCACAGTCCATTGATACAAATTTTAGTGTATTTTTAATTACGATTTTTTATTAATGGTACAGCCCATTTCTATATATTAATTTTATAATTTTATTATTTTAAAGAATTTAATTAAGCATATTTTTATTAATATTTTAAAAAAGTATTTAAAATCAATGAATGTATTATGGTAATATTAAGTCGCAATTAGTCATAGGTTTAGTATGTATTTATGAATAAGAATTGTGAAGCCGAAAGTTTACATTAATGCGAAAAACACTACGATATTGATAAACATTCTCACGGCCTAAAAGAATATGTGCATGTGAAGTGTGAGTGGAAATACCCGGACTATGTACAGAGCGGGTATTTCCGGCGTCCACTTATAAAAGCAAGAATACGCGTTGAGAAGTAAAGAGTCGAAGGCTAGACCAGTTAAACGTTGTGTCGAGAGGCGAACTCCAATAGACCTCTGGGAAAGTCGGCAACGATCATAAGAATCGTTGTTAATATAATTTAAATAAATAATAGGCTCCTGGGAGAGTCGGCGACAATCATAAGAATTGTTGTTATTTGAAAAAGTAGTAAAACAGTGTTTAAGGTGGCACATACATATTAAATGTGCAAAGTGTTATATCGTCGTAAGAAAGATATTGTGCTCCGTTTGGAAGAGCAAGCTGATTTGTCACGTCTTGGTCGTGAACTCAAAAGTTCCCACTAGAACACAACATAGAAGAGAGAAGACAGCATTGAAGAAAGAATCTGAAAAAGGAAGCTTTATTGTTTAAATGATTATTGTATGTCAATGTATTTGAGAATAAAGAATTAAAGATTATAAAACAATTTTCAAAGAGAGACGAAATAAATAAATATAGTTGTTAAATAAACATCGTCTCCGAAATATAGAGCACAATGTAACTTTATATGTTTCGCAATTGTAATATATGTATATAATCATACATAAATCTTGTATGCAGCATATGTCGTAAATTCTTGCTTTTGTTGTTTATGTTTTGTTGTTTCTTATGTGGGTTCGTTTTAATTAAACGTTAACACACTTTTCATTTTAAAACACTTTATTAACAATGCTACAGTAACAGATATTAGATCTTATACATATGTATGGCGCTACTAGAAGCCATTATCTCTGTATCTGGTTCGTTGACAAAAACCCTATTCTAGTCTAAAACTACCAATCGCTACCAATCTTAAATAATAAAAACCCTTACACAACACGCTTTTTCTTTTTTTTTTTCTTTTTTTTTTTTTTTTTTTAAGTTAATACATTAATATAAGACATAGTCACTTAAGGTTTGAGGCGGCCGAGAAGTTCTCATACTTCTTGCATTTACAGGTCTATTTTGATTTCTTATAGATAAGTCATTATCATTTACATTCATAATACCATTATCTACAGATACATCATTGTCACTACGATTAGGATTTACATCATTATCAATTACACTATTTATTATAGTATCATCAAGATTAATAATAGTTTCAACAGGCACTACAACATTATCAGGGTTAACATCGTTAATATCTGTTTCACTAACCAGAAGGTCTTCGTAAACATAATGCAAGTTAGGGCAAAAATTACTTTTATTGAAGCTTATTTTTGTTTTGTTAATTAGCTTCCGATTACGCCTAAATTTATTATTATTCAAATCTTTAACAATATAGGAACGATCATTATACTTTTCCACCACTTTACCTTTTTCCCATCTTTTATTTTTTTGAAATAAAATATTTTCGTTTATATTCAAAGGAGGTAAATCTTTTGCTGATTTGTCATAGTGTTTTTTTTGTTTTTTAGAATTACTCCTTAATTTATCTGTAACAGTAGGGCTTTCTATAATTTTAGGCATTAAATTTTCTATAGCTGTAGGAATTTTTGTTTTTACCAATTTATTTAAAAGTAGTTGAGAAGGAGAATAACCTATGCTTGGTAATGGGGTATTTCTATACTCTAATAAAAAGTTAGGCAAATCATCATAATTTTTCATTTTCTTTAACATTCTTTTTGCTATGTCCACGTATTTTTCGGCTAAACCATTCGATTGGTGGTGATGCGGACTAGAAAATTCAACTTCAAAGTTCCAGTTTCTCGCAAAATCCCGGAAACATATGCTATTGTACGGATTGTTATCTCCAAAGAATTTATCCGGTACACCAAATTTTGAAAATATTTCTTTACAAACTTTAACAACAGTTTCTGCCGCTTTGCCAGAAGTAGGAACCACTTCCATCCAATGTGAATAAGAATCTACGATTAATAAATAGTTTTGATTTTTATACTCAAAAAAATCAGAATACAAGTATTGCCAGGGTCGATTTGGAATTTCGTGTGTTATAAGATTCTCTCTTTTATTAGCTGGTTTATTTACTTGACATATTTCACATTCATTTATAAAATTTTCAATATCAGCTGACATTTTTGGCCAAAACATTACTAGTCTAGCGCGTAATTTAGATTTTTGTATTCCAAAGTGGGCCTCATGAATTAATTTTAACATTTCCTTTCTTAATTGTGAAGGTACAATAATTTTAGTATTATAAAACAATAGATTATCTGAGAGAAATATATCATCCCTTAAAGCAAAATAATATTTTAATTCTCCATCTAGAGCTCTATTGGACTTAGGCCAGCCTGTAGAACAAAAATGTTTAACTCTTGACAGAATTATGTCCTTATCAATAGCATTTTGAAAAGTTACTCTCTTTTCTGGAGTCATAGGGACATTTAAGGAAAGTGAATGCACCATATACTCCAATTCTTCATCTACTGGTGTATTTGTCTTAATGTAGGATCTACTTAAAGTATCAGCTACGTACATTTTCGATCCGGGGAGATATTCAACATTTAACTTATATTTTAATAACTTTAACAACATTCGTTGTAAACGAGCACTAACATTATCCAAACTCTTATTAAATATCGGGATTAATTGTTTATGGTCAGTCTGTATAGTTATCTCTCTGCCATAAATTAGAAATTTAAATTTTTCACAAGCAAACGTTATGCTGAGGAGTTCTTTTTCAATTTGAGCGTATTTGACTTCTGCGTGATTCAAAGATCGAGATGCAAATGATACGGGATATCCGTCTTGTAACAGAACACAACCCATGCCCTTACTAGAAGCATCAGTTTGAATAGTAATTTTTTTATTTTCATCAAATAACTTTAATATTGGTTTGTTTGTGATCAAAGTTTTTAAAGTATCTAGTTCGGATTGATGAGCATCTGTCCAAATAAATTTGATATCATTTCTACTTAAATTTCTCATATGAAAAGTTAATTGCGTTAAGTTCGGTATAAACTTAGAAAAAAATTTAAATAGTCCTAAAATTCTAAGTAAATCTTTCTTATTTTCTGGTATTTCTAGAGCTAAGACAGCATTAATATTTTTATTTGAGGGTTGAACACCTTTTTTTGAGATATCTTGGCCCAAAAAATTTACTTCTTCTAGTTTATATTGTAATTTACTAAAGTTAAATTTAATTCCGTATTTTAAAGCTCTTTCTAGGACAGTTTTGAATGCTTTATCATGTTCTATTTCATTAGAACCTGTAACGATTAAATCGTCAAAATATATACTTACACCAGGTATATCACCAAATATTTCCATATTTTTTTCAGGTATTGAATTTAGGCCAAAGGGTACTCGATTAAATTTATATCTACCAAAGGGGGAATTAAAAGTACATAAGTTAGAACTGCTTTCATTAAGTTGGATCTGCCAAAACCCATCTTTCATATCTATGACCGAAAACATGGTCTTACCTACCAAATTGTTTAAAATATCATCACATTTGGGTATTATAAAATGTTCTCTGCAAATAAATTTATTTAGTGGTTTGGGATCAAGACATAAGCGAAGGGAACCATTGGGTTTTTCTACTATCATTAAAGAATTTACCCATTCAGTAGGATAATTTACTTTTGAAATTATACTTTTTTCTTCTAATTCATCTAGAGTTTCTTTAAGTTTTTTATGTAGTGATAATGGTACTTTTCTCTGAGTCTGAATGACTGGAATTGCATTTTCTTTTAATTTTATATCTACGAATCCTGGTATACAGCCAAGACCATTAAATATTTCCATAAATTGTTCATAAAGGTCATTTTTGTTATTTGGTAATAACGTAAACTTATCAAGTAAATTATTCTCAATTGCGTTTAAGCGACATATTAATTTGAATTTTATACAGTCTGTTAATCCTAATATCGGTTCAGAATCAAGATCTACAATTAGAAATTTCAAATTGCAAGATTTATCTTTATAGCTACATTTTAAAATTAATTCACCTAGTACATTAGTTTTGAAATTTCCATAAGAAAGAATAATACTTTTAGTTGGAATAATAGAGGATTTCTGAATATTTAATTTGCTGAGAATTTTTAGTGGTAATACACTTGATTCTGCACCTGAATCTAATTTAAATCTAATATTATAATTATTAATTAAAACATATTCATACCAACATGATACATTCAAAGAATTTTCTTTATGTTCATAAATTTCAACATAGTTGTCTTGATTTAGTTCGGTTTTTCTTTGTAGAATATTTGAATTGTCTTCATTCGATGTCTGGATTTCTTCTATTTTTTCTTCGTATCTTGGGTTTTCATTTTTCTCTTTTTTATCTTTTGCATCCTTTCTAGAATTTTTGAAATTTGATGTGGATAGTTGATTTTTATCTTTCGAGCGACACATTTTTGCAAAATGTCCTTTCTTCTGACATACAGCACAAGTTTTGTTGTATGCAGGGCATTTCCCTCTGGTGTGTTCAAAGCCACATCTTTTGCATTTAATTAGTGCTAGTGAAACTGCATTGACTCGCTCTTCTGGAGTTAATAATTTTATATGCTGCTCGGATAATTCTACAGATTTACAGTATTCTTGTATTTTTTCAAGGCTCATGTCAGGTTCTCTAATTAATCTTTGTTGTATTTGTTTGTCATTAATTCCTAGAATTACTCTGTCTTTTAACATTCTGTCAATATATGACTGTTTACAGTTGTCCTTTGAGCACATGAATTCGCAGTTAGCAGCTTGCTTTTTTAATTCAGTTATAAACGAATCAATGGTTTGATCTTCCTTTTGAATAATATTATTGAATTTAAATGTTTCCATTGTTATATTTTTCTTGGGTAGAAAATACTGGTCAAAACAGTGTAGGACATTTTCTAGTGTTTTTATATTATCCTTAGGAAAGGTATTGTATATATCCAGACCTGTTTCTCCTATTGTATGTAACAGTAAGGCAATTTTTACATCTTCCTGTTCTTTACTTTTTCCTGATGCTAGCATAAAAATCTCGAACCTTTGTTTCCATTTCGGCCATTTACTAATTGAATCTTCCATGGAAAATTGTTCTGGTGGTTTGCACTCCATTTTGTTTTCGTTACCTATCTATTGGCGGGAACTAGTATGTTATCAGGATTGTTATCACGTTTTAATTAATACTTCTGACACCATGTTTTGTTGTTTCTTATGTGGGTTCGTTTTAATTAAACGTTAACACACTTTTCATTTTAAAACACTTTATTAACAATGCTACAGTAACAGATATTAGATCTTATACATATGTATGGCGCTACTAGAAGCCATTATCTCTGTATCTGGTTCGTTGACAAAAACCCTATTCTAGTCTAAAACTACCAATCGCTACCAATCTTAAATAATAAAAACCCTTACACAACAGTTTACGTTTGAATATATCGAATAATATACATAAATATTTGTTTCAATATAATATTTATAAAGGCGTATTTAAATTGTATATTAAGGTGGCCATCTCGCCCATCTCAATTACATTGCAAACATGTTGCGAACATATCGCACCAGAAATCGTTAGCAAGCAACAAAATGACAAAAAAAATACGAGCATAATCTACAAACTTATCTCCAGGGGACTGGGTAGTTTTACTAACGGAAGTTTGTTCGATTAATGTGGAAAAAAATGTTAAAAAACAGGAAGTTTTTATACCAAAAATCTGTTACTTTATTTCGTAATTACTTGGAATATATAGATAATTGCTAAATATTAGATAGCTTACCCCCTGGAGAAATAAATTCTCTTTCTTTTGATGCTTGATACAAAGCAATTAAGCGTATTTTATAGCTGTCTTGTGCTTTTAAATGTTTTCACCATTAAATTCCGATTGATTTGGATCTAAGAGACATATTCTTATGGGAAAAGTAGATTTCGTTTATTATAATCAGGGTGGTAGGTGCAGCAATTCCTAAACAGAGGGCGCTGCCAACGATCGGTTATTGTTAGGCAAGTTGAGTGTTGCAAACTTTTAATGTCTACGGCAAATGTAGGCTCGACATACTTGTATATTGCTTACTCAATCATACTCAGTTACGTTATATATGTGTTTCAGTCAGGCATCAAAAGAGTAATCTTTAAAGAAAAAAAAAGTTACAAACAACATGCTCTTCAATTACAAAAAACCGAAAATAGAACTTAGGCGTCTCTGAAAATATCGGGCCAACAGAGTATTTCAAGTACCTATTGTTCAACCATATTTTACGAAAAATATTTATGTTTTGATAATTATGTACAGTGTATCTCAAATTACATGCTAATCTGAAAATACTTTCTGATTTAATTTCCATTTAATTTGCAGTCGATTTCCATAAATTTGCTTTTAATTTGCAACTATGTACAGTATGTTGCAACATACAGGGTGAGTCATTAGTAGCCGTTTCTTTGATTGCTCCTTTATGCTTTAAATAAAAGAAAAAACAATTAGAGGAAGTTTCATGGATGCTTAAGGCGCATATTCTAAAAACACTTTAAGCCCTGACGCACTTTCGGTTTCACCGGAAATGCATGGAACTTAATTTTTTTAAATGACTCACTCTATATATTTTTGGATTTTTTAGTACTGTTTAAAATTGTCTATTCAGCTGTTTTTCCTTTTCAAAATTGAGGCAATAGTTTTTGAGTTATTAATTTTTTTTTTTAATTTTTTGACCAAAACACGTCAAAAAAAAAACATTTTGTCATTGTCTTTAATTACATTTTTGTCAATGGGCAGCAGATAAATTAGCCCAACTTTCCCAATTTTTTGTTGTTTACCGACGAAGCTACCTTCTATTAAAATGGATACGTTAATCGTCACAATTTTCGTTATTATAACACATAACAACCTTCACTTTATCACACCTGCAAACTTTCAAAATTGTTGGTCATTCAGTGGTAGTTATTGGTAGTTACATAATAGGACCTTATTTCTTTGATGAAAATGTTAATGAAGGAGAGTATCTTCGTTTTCTACGGACGGATTTTCAAATCTTTTTGAAGACATGAACATTATAATCAGAGAAGCGTTTATAAGAATATGTAAAAGTTTTATACAACATTAGTACTTCTTTGGAAAACAGAATACTCACGTGCATTGCACAAACTTGTGGTTATGTTGAACATATTCGTTAATGAAATTTGTTTTTCTTACTTTTGATTGTTGTTACGTTGCACAATAGTTGTAGGTTATTTAAATTGCGTTATTTTGTTGCAAAATTTATTTCTGTTAAAGTTGTAGGACATCAATTTATAATTTTGAAAAACTACAGGCATCTGTTATGAACAGCTTCAACAATAAAAGAATACGAGCAATTAAGCAAATTAAATTGAAGATAGCAGCGTTGTTTCGTACACCTTTTAGAGAAGCGGCATCTTCAAATATGTCAGTAAACTTACGCTTTATTATATTTGGTTGTTAACCAATAGTTTAAGAAATGAAATACTGCAACTGGATATTGCCGAAATTAAAAAAACTGAAACGGGATGCCCTTCATTCTGTAAAATTATTACTTTTGGGATAGTGGATTTAACCTTTACTTTGTTTGACAGTTGAATAAGGAGGTCTGGCACCATTCCAGCCTTCCATTGGTTGAACGAATATTTAGGTGCATAGAACAACAGCGCTCGTAGTTTTTATTTGACCGCTAATTGCTCCTATAGTGATTATCTCAGAAACTACAAAAGATATGTACAGGACATTGTTAACAAAAATTAAAGAGAAAAAAAAAGAAACAAAATGCCACAATAAAATACTGGGTGTTCCATTAAAGAAAAATAAGTTTTTGGTATGTCAAAATTTCTGGAAGTAGACTTTGAAAAAACGAAGTTTTTTGAGGTATTGTCGAGTGTAACTTATACCAAATGATGCAGAATTTTCTTGACTACAAGCACCACCAAAGTTTATGTTTTCACTTTTAAAAACAATGTGAAAATGATTTTTTTCTGAACACGTGTTTTGGTCAAATATTTTCAAAAAAAATTAAAATTGAGAATGACATATTATTTAAAGAAAGTATTCTAAAATTATACGATGAAATGATGTAAGTTAAATTATTTGAGGATTAGAGAAAGTGTAGAAATGGTGTATTATGATTAAACAATTTTTTTTAGAATATATATATATCTTCAAATATATATAAATCTTTGGTACGTTTGCGTGCGATCTTGTAGCTTCTGAGCAACTTGACCAATTGAGGTCATATTCACGAAATATATTTATTTTGTCGAGACGATGGTTCATAGCTAGGCAAGGATCCGATAAATGGTGCTGTAGTCAAGTTACTTAAGAAATTTATATAAAAAGCAAATTTGCGAGATATTTCAAAAAGCTGCTATTCGATAAGAGTGAAAGTCAGTTGCAGACTGAAGAGTTCGTTTAG
The DNA here is from genome assembly GCA_963170755.1 of Amphimallon solstitiale. Taxonomy (NCBI): domain Eukaryota; kingdom Metazoa; phylum Arthropoda; class Insecta; order Coleoptera; family Scarabaeidae; genus Amphimallon; species Amphimallon solstitiale. Next base: position 48,473,388 of record OY720676.1, on the reverse strand, counting down.
GTGAAGCAATTACATAGACAAGACTGATTCGTTTATTATTGCTGATATACTCCCAGTAGCCGAACATATCACCGATAATAAACGAATCAGTCTTGTCTGTCTAATTGCTTCTCTAAAACGTTCTCACCAGCCGTCACTGTCGCAAGTGTTATTCCCGGTCCGAATTTTGAATTTTTTTTTTACAAAAATATTCCAAATCCATGTTTAAATACTTGTATACTGTATAAAATGCATAATTTTCGAGATATTTTCAAAAAATTGATATTCGATTAGAATAAAATTGCTAGGTACTTTCAGTTCGAATTTTGGAAATTTCTTATTACAAAAATATTCAAAATTGAGCTTGCAATATTTTCATACACTCGATATGTTTGTCTAGAATGCATGACTTGCGATATATTCGCAAAAGCCTGTTTTACGATCAGAGTAAACACCTACTTCCGGTAGGAATTTTTTTATAAAATTGTTTTCTAATTTACTCTTGATCACTTTGTTATACTTTAGATATTTGCCTAAAATTAGTAATTGACGAGATATTGCTATTATTTGTTTTCTTCACTGAAATGAAGTATGTACTACTCCCGATTTATCGATTTCACTGAAAATAGAATCAGATTTCCGAGGGAGATTATATTCCTAAATATACACTTCGGTATTGATGGCTTTTACCGTTTGGCCGCTATCATGGTCAAACAGTGAGAGAATTTTTTTTTGCAAACAAATACATTAATTAATTAACTCGAAAATTAATGCATAATGACGTATTTCTACACGCTCGCAGCTGACGTAATAGAAAATTGAAAAAAATTGTATGCAATGGTTATAGAAGTATACTTTTTGACAAAAGAACCTCAATAACTCAAACTTAAAAATTTAATGAATTAAGATCAAATTTCGGCCACTAGTCGACCACTAGTATTAATTATAAGGCAAGTTATTTAGGTACCTTTACAAAATTTTTAATCTCTTTTCTTCGATCCTGTAATAAAAATGACTTACATATGTAAGAAATTTAATTCAATGTTCTGCAGATCTCGTTTTTAATTATATTTTAGTAAATTATTATGAACGTGGGAAATCCATACTGTCGGATAAATTTTAGGGTGGTCTTTCAAATTTTTTTCCAACTGAATCGGGCATTCTAATAGCTAATACGGCATCAAAAGTAATACAAAGAAAGCATTTTATAATATCCAAAACTACTTTCTGAGCACACATGTAGATTTAACCTATTTTATTAGAGTGTTATAGGTATGTGAAACATATTGATTGTTTCTCTTTTTCTTACTTTTACACACACAATAGGCCTTGTGTTTCTTACATTGACAGGTTCACTATTTACGGGTTTTCTTAAATAAACAGTTCATTTTAGAGTCAAATTTGAATAAATACTTGGCGAGATACTTCTATAAAAAAAACTATTTATCTATAAGAATACAAATGTACTGCCTCTGTGAAAGTAGATTTTTTTATGCAAAAGTTGTTTCAAACTTACTTCTGAATACTTTTGTACCCATTACACATTTTGAAAAAACTAACCATTGACCGAGTATGTTCGGTAACTATGTATTTCGTGCTCAAGTGTTACTTCTCATCTACTAATCTAATTCTTCCCACTAAGACATGGTACATGCTCAAGTTACATAACAAAACACAAAATTCACCAACTTTGCCAAACTCAAACCTACTCTCTATTCCAAATAATAAGCGAAATACCCATGGTGACCATCAAAATTGAATCAGCCTATATATTCCTTTTTCAAAAATGCAATAATCACTAAAAAATACCTGTTTATTATCTAAATCAAATAGATAAAGGACATAGATTTACATAGGTATTTACAAAACAAACATTATATGTAACAGTATGTTCCTATTATTCTTGTAAGGACGCAATTTGCATTTTTACAATTTAGGGTAAATATCAATGATTTCAAAATAGACACATATTCTATTAAATCGTGTATGAGACAAGAACTCTGTTTTTTGTCTCATACACAAAAAAACAACGGTCTGGTCTGCCAGTCTCTGTATAATTTGGTTCAATCTAAGAGATACGTTGCGTTAGTAGTGCCATCTTTTATCCAATAAATTTGTTTTACAAATAATATCGCTGCTACTGGCAACCAGATGGCTAATTAAAATACAGTCACGTATGCAACACATAATACACGCCTAATGGTTAGAAAAGGATAGAGCAATGTGACGATTCTCTTTCTATTAGACGGCCACCTTAATATGTTTTTGTTTCTTTTGTATTAAAAAGCATTATATTATAGAGGATATTTCTTTATCTGTAAATATATATATATAATTCAGGAAAGAGAAAATTATTGGGTAAATTCCGCTGCAGAGCAACCGTAGACACGTGTTTCTGACTCATTGGTCGTCATCGGTACGGTGTAGCCAAGGAATAAGGTGGGATAACCTTGGAGATGTATGCTATACGGAAGACCATCAGGAGACAGATCACCATTTGTAGCTTCAGTCAGAAGATCCTCAGTTTTGAGGACAACAACTAACGTCGCCACGAGGAAGACAATGTCAACCTGCGTGCCATCCGAGAACCCAGGAAAGATAAATAAAAGGAATTATCGCGGATACATGAAATACAGGAAAGAGAAAATTATTGGGTAAATTCCGCTGCAGAGCAACCGTAGACACGTGGTTCTGACTCATTGGTCGTCATCGGTACGGTGTAGCCAAGGAATAAGGTGGGATAACCTTGGAGATGTATGCTATACGGAAGACCATCAGGAGACAGACCACCATTTGTAGCTTCAGTCAGAAGATCCTCAGTTTTGAGGACAACAACTAACGTCGCCACGAGGAAGACAATGTCAACCTGCGTGCCATCCGAGAACCCAGGAAAGATAAATAAAAGGAATTATCGCGGATACATGAAATACAGGAAAGAGAAAATTATTGGGTAAATTCCGCTGCAGAGCAACCGTAGACACGTGTTTCTGACTCATTGTGTCTACGGTTGCTCTGCAGCGGAATTTACCCAATAATTTTCTCTTTCCTGTATTTCATGTATCCGCGATAATTCCTGTCCAAATGACTGACGAACGAGGCAGCACACACTTGACTTACAAACCTTCAATTGAATGCCTCTCAATTGTATAAAACCTTCTGCCCTACAAAGATAGCAGAAAGACCTCAATAGTTAAAAGAATCAAAAGGTGTCGACAGTATATTAAAAATATGGGATTATAAAAATTGTAGTTCAAAATAGTTTAGAATTTTGGAATAATTTACCAAAGAAGTAAATATCTTATGTTTGTTTGTACCTACTGTAAGTTATATTCAATCAATGTTTTCAAATTATTTATTGCGTAATTATTAAAAGATTATATAATACTACAGTAAAATCAGTTACTGCGCTTTAAACTAAAAATTAAGTCCAAGACGAACCACAATTTTGCAGGATCTGTATTTCTTTTTCTTAACAAATATTAACTTTCCTAAAATTATATGTTATAAAATCTTCAATAAAATATACCTAACAGTGCAGAAAATTAAACTAAAAACGATTTAGATAACAAAAAGATGGACATTTGAACTTCAAAGTCTCAAAACTTTATTTTTGCAGATAATGCCTTTTTAATTATGGGGACAGTACCCAGACTCTTTTATTTGTGTTACAATTTCACGATGAACATAGTCATTATCGTCATTAACTCTTCGAAAATGATTTTCAATAAATACGGGATTTTGTATTTACCAAAGTTTCCATACTTGATTATGTGTGTCGTTCAAGATGAATCAAATTGACTAATGAGTTCCAACCACAATGAAAAATTACCAGGTTTCTTTATCGCACCTGGAAGTACAAATTACAGCTATAACAGGATGTAATAAAGTATGCTCCCAAGGTTTTGCGAAAAATTTAGATAATTTGTAGTTGTACTATATGACGTTTGGTTAAGTTGTCGCTGGAAGTCACAATTAAGTTGTTTTAATTATGCAAGTTTAGTTTTTGTGATCTGGTTCAGCAAAATGTCTTATAAGCTAGTTATTCGTAAAGGTATTTGCAACCTAATTAGACGAATGCTCAAGCATGACACTGTTACCATTTATCGTCAACAAGATTTTTCTTTATCAACAATTTATCAAACCATAAAGGAATGTGAAAAGTAAATACCATGCGTTAATTTGCCCAGAAGTAGTTGACCAAGAATTTTGAGCCAAGTGAGGGAACGAAGAGAATCTTTGAAGCCCTTAAACACAGAGTTGGAGTTTTTCGAACAACTTTACGAAATAACGTGGTGTTTCGCAAACGAAGGAAAGCACCAAAGTATACCGCGGCCCAGTTACAAAGAATACCCAGGTGTTATACATTTTGTCAATAAACTGATTGTAATATATGATAAGTATTGCATCTTGTCCCATTCAGAAATGAAGGAAAACGACGGTTTTTATACGGACGACATAGAAAACACACCGGACCAAATTTGAGGAGAAAATTTTAGTATGGGCTGACATTTCTGAAGCCGGATTTATCTCGCATCAAGATGCCTTTCTAAATTGCTTCAGTTTTTAAATACAATGATGATATGTTTTGGCCTGATCTAGCTTTTAGTGAGTTACTAGAGAGTTACTAGAGACTGTTATAGCGCAAGCAACATAAACTTTGTTTCCAAACTAGAAAACCTTCCTGATGTACCCCAGGCTCGGCCAATAGAGGAATTTTGGTCAATATTGAATGAAAATGGATGGGAAGCTGCAAATGAAGACCAATACGAAGTCGAATTTTTTAAAAAAAATTCGATAAATTGATCCTACTGCTGTCCAGAGGATGATGGCCAAAGTCTGAAGAAAAATAAGGATTATCGAAGTGAATGGCTCACTATTAATAATATAAATATTAAGTATTTATTATTGTACTTATTGTTAATTGTTGAAATATATAGTTCATAAAGTAAAACAGTATTCAGAAACATTTTTCCCCAAACTTTGGGATTATACGTTACGTGTTGTTGTTTTTACAGATTTCGTCTGCGCGTTAAATATCTCAATAGAGAGTCGCTAAAACTAGGCATGCTACGGTACTAGACCATGTCAGAAAAAAAAGTTTTTTGATACGGTCTCGTGATGTACCTTCCATTTATGTGCTGTGATTTTGGTGCTTCCTGAGACGTGATGCCATAAGCAGTTACCTACTTTGCTTATTGGCTAATACGGCACTACTCTTATCTCTACTAATCAAGAATTGAATTTTCTATAGATGGAAATTTGGTCTATTTAGAACAATATTTTTACCCTAGAGATATACAATGTGATCAATCTCAAGTTAAGGTTGCGTGGCCTACATTATTAAGTTGGCAACGATGACTGGTTGGTAATATTGAGAAACACTTGTGTGTAGGTTATGTGTATAGGCGTACAATGTGCACAGATGGTTTTGACAGATCAAACTTTTTACCTGTACGTATCTGTCTAGCAAGAAAATACCCTAATCTAGGGATTTTTAATAAACCACCACACTTCACTTGAGATTGATCTCATTGTACATGTAACCTTTTGGATTTCTTTAAGTTTACCTATAAAAGAAAAGCTTAATTTTGTCCTCTATTGTTATAATTAATTTAAATAAATTGTGTAAATATAAAATGTAAATGCAATACATATAAATCCATTTAGTAAAATGAATATAAAACTTGACAAGCGTTTTTGCATATGCGTATACAAAGTATTAACTAGTAATGCAGTTATTGTATGAGTAGATACTTGATAAATGATTAAAAATAATGAAACAAGTGTACTAAATATGATGCGGAGGGAAATTCTATTTTTATGAAAATACTTTTACGTACATATATACAAATGTCTCGTCATAATTAAATTTATTTCGCTGCACAATATTTTATTTTGTATTCATATATTCATTTAATTTTCATATTTACATTCGCATTTTAATTTACTGATTTATAAATCCACATCAGATTTGAAAGCAAAAATTTATGGTAGACAACAAATTTTCGACGGAATCACGTCAAATGTTGGTTTGTTTTAAGTATTAATTAATTACAAAGAATGCAGGCAGTTATTATAAGAATTGTTCAAGAAAGACGATAAAGAAGCCGCGTCCTCTAGCTACATAAAGAAGTACGAAAATCTTTTCCAAGTCCTTTCCATCAAGCAGCTAATTACATTGTTTTTTCTGACTTTAGTTCATCGCAAGTTTTTCTTCTTTCGGGCCAAGGTGATACATCAAAGTTCTCCCATCTTATTCTCATAAATATACGTCCAGTTCACTAGCGTCAAAACTTTAAATTAAGTTACCTCAGAAACGAAGGATGAAGATATGTATGAAGTACGTGTCTAGACTAAAGAGAAACTTCTATTTATAACTTTATGCACAGGCTGATATCTAATTATCTCTCAACTTTCTAATATCTATATAAAAATAAAAGCATAACATGTGTTCTTTCGTAATTTAACAAATTACAGACATTAATATTATAGGTATATATTAATGTCTGTAATTTGTCCAATTCGAACGAGAAACATTCGCTTTTTCTTTTTTCTTAGCCCAGTGTTAAATGTAATTCTTAATAATTGAATATGTTTCTATAGAGAACGAGTGTCAAAATAGTAATAAATAAATTCTCAAAAATAAAATCGGATATTCAAGTGTACCGGAACACAAAGCACTCATTAATTACTGAATATATGAAGCTGGCAGAGTATTTCTTGAAGTAAAGTAAATGACAAAACTCTGCCCCATAAAAGTGATTGATTGACGTCTTCTCGGGTACAGCTCACAACATATAGTTGAGCGGTCATCGGCGCAGATCAAGAAGAGAGAAAATGCACGATAGAGATGGATACAGCTGTTACAAATGCATGCGCCTACACCCCGCTGCTACCACTCCCCCTTTGTCCTTTGCGCATATGACCTTCACCGCTCAAGTTATATGTGGTGAGCTGTACTTCACTAATAGGCTGAAGAAGACGTTCCAAGGATTCAATACTTGACTTGAACATTAATAATTGTTAGCTAAATGTGTTGTACTATTTCGACATCAGGTTAAAAATTATATTATGTAGCATTCGGAGACAAAATGTCAATGCACATAATGTAAATCAAACTATTTTTCTTTAAATCATTCTTTATATATACTAGCGATACCCGGCGCTCGTTACTACGTCCAAAACAAAGCCCAATTTTTATCGGCAACAAACTTCACAGGAACACGCTCCAGACTATGCTAGAGTTTTCCTGAAAATTTCATCAAAATCAGTTCAGCGGTTTCGGAGTCCATAGAGGACATAACCACCACACACCTACATCCAATTTTATATATGATATATTATGTTATTATATATAATAAATCATTGTATACTGGCTGTTAATTCATGAGTTATAAGAAAAATTGTAACGAATATTGTTCGGCTCTGTATAAAAATGTCGAAATTTTAAATATTAAATACTAATGTCAATCTTAATAAATTTGGCACTTTTACACAAATACGTTTCGGCAATTATGTAACTTTTTCATAATATGCAGATATGTATATATGTCTATTTTATTTTCCCTATAATTGGCTGCTTAAAGATTATATTATAATAGGTGCCTACGCCGCCTTAAGCATGGTTTGGTTTTGTGACGTATGTATTCAAAATGTGCATTAGTACGAGATGTGCACGTTATCAAAGCATGTTTGCTAGTCAAAAACACGACTGATTATTATTATTTGTCTACGGTGTCTGTTAAAGGTGGGGTATTGTCAATGTAATGTTAACTTGAGAGCCGTTCTTTAAACAAGCTCTTTCCTTCAAACCGCAGAAGTATGCCCTATCAGCCTGTCTTTCCCCGCCAATCCGCCGCTAATCAACCGTGCCTTACACCTGCTAATTGGTATCCAATCTACGAGCAATTAACCATCATTAATTGGCTGTATGTCCTACTTACTGATCAAATCCTTTTAATTATCGATAAGAAAATCCTTTACGGAATCGGTACTTAATGATCGATCCAGTGTAAGACTAAAAATATAGATGACATTCTCAACCGCATGTTGGGTTAACGTTTAATTATTCTTCTGTTACGTTATTGTTAATTCCTACGTTTTACACGCAACGAACCACACATAGTGGGTATGTTGCAATTAGCAAACTTGCATATTTCATGTATCTATTAGCATAACTTTCAATTATCTTAACTGTAATTACACGAAATAAATAATAAAGTTATTTCGTTAATTTTACGATGTGATATACAGCTTAGAAGGTACACACAAGCACAATATTTATTAATTTAACGATACAGGTTTGCATGCCATTGGAAAGCAGATGTTACTAACTTACAATTACATTTATATATGCTGTAAATAAAATGTGTGTGTCTATGAGCCATCTCGTTTTTATATTTATTATTATTCATGTTAAAATTAGTTGAACCTACCATTACGAATCCGGCTGACCGAACCCGATGTGTTTGTAGATATTTACACTTCTTTTTCTACACCAAACACTGTCTAGTTCAGTTAATTAACTTCTCAATAATATTAAAGATAAAGATCTTTTTCTTAAACAAACACATATAGTATACAAAATTCCGTGTGAAATAGTATGATAGTATTATGCGCAATTTCGAATTACAATATTCATTTAAGTCCAGTACTGGACTGTAAATGGATTCCTATTATTAACAGTACAAATACAAAATAATTTCTGGTAATATAATTATTACAATAAGCATTAAAGACTCTCCATAGGTATATATAATAAGGTTATATAATTTAGTAACAAAACGTTGTTTTAAGATAACTCATCAAAGTTGAAGCTAGTCATGGACAGTGCAAAAATTATAATGGAAAAAAATGTTCTATTTCTATTATTAGTTACAATTACTTTACATACAAAAATCAAGGTCAAACAAAAGTAATTAAAGCTGCTGAATATACATTTAAATTTGCATATTAAAGCAAAGGAAGAGTAGCAGCTACTAGGTTCAGTGACCCAGTGGCGTTAAAGGCAACAATGAGATTAAAACCTCATTTGGTGTTGGTAACAACCGACATGGATGGCAGCCAAGTTAGTAGTTCGCCGGTTCCTTTTTTACTGCGTTTTTCTTCCTCAAACTCGACTATTTGCAATTAAAATAGATACTGCGGAAGTTAAGCTAATTCTAATTTCGGAGCAACTACATGAATAAGACAAAGAGACAACAAAAAATAAGAGTTAATAATTAGTCTCATTTACGAATACATGGTTCCACCTGATATCTAATAATATTACCAAATAAATATGAGGAAGCTGTAGTAACTTAACAAAAATAAAAGATCAATAACACTAGTTTTATTTTTTAATATTTATTTGCAATAATAACTTTGACTTTAAGTATATGCTATAACATAGTTTTTGAGAGTTCGTAGTAGACTTTTTAGTATCGTCTTCTTGTTTGCAACATGCCTATTACTTTTGATTTATTGTTCAAGTTCTTCTCGTAACGTGTAATTATTGACGATAGGGTATTTTAATATACCACAAGTTTCTGATCCCCTTTTTTACAAGAAGTTCGTAGGACTACCCTGAAGACGCAGAAAAACGTCTGCCGAAACGTCGGATCTTCACAATCCAACCAACAATGAATATAGACAAGACACCAATTAAAATCTAATTCTATTGTCTTGATTTATGTTTTGCACATTGATGCTTTTACGAATTCTGTATAGACAAAAAATTATTTGATTTAAATCATATGGTTGAGAAACTCAAGAAATCACAAAAAAAACTGTTCTGGGATAGGAAAATAATCAATATTCCCAAACAAAAGTTGTCTATAGCACACGGAACCTTATCACTTGTTAAAGAAAGGCAGTTAAAAGAATGTCACAATAAATAATAATAAATATTTTTTATTAGCCGATTATAAAAAAAATATATAATAATAATAGTTTATTTTCCACCAGTATTAGCTACTTATTACAGGATAATATAATAAAATTGAAAAAGGGGCGCAGTACAATACATATACCATAAGACCACGTGCGTCTGCATTATCGCGATACCTGTAGAGTAAGCGAAACAGATAGAGATTAGAACGGTAAACAAGTAGACGCAGTGTTATACTGGATTACAACAGAGCTAGTATTTCGCATATGCCTATGATGCACTCGTATTTGTCCAAAAAATCAACATTTATACGGTGTAGTCGGGCAGTTTCATTCGCCGTCGCTTCCACATATGGGCGTCAGTTCGAGTTTTATTATTGCTTAAGAATAACATTTTTTTAGCTAATTACAGGTTAATTGCAATGTTGAATTACAATTCTGTTTTAAGAAGTAAATATTTTATGTTTCAGTATTTTATTATAGTTGTGTTTTTAGATTATAATATTTGTTGAAAAATATTATTTTAGTTAAGAAGTTTTTTTTATTTTAAAGTCTAGGAGTTATTTATTATTTATTTTTGCTCTTTTATGTTGTTTATGAAGCTGTGATGAGTTACTTCACTGACATATTATCAGTGATTATCTGATGCTTCAAACAACTACAAATAATTACTTACAACGGGAACGCAATACCTATTACACTGCTCTTCACTTGATTTGCCTACGAATACATTTATACGTATAACTTATACGCCCGCTGTCGGTGTGGCAATTCAAGTTGGCACGCCCATTTATAGTCGACCAGTAGTTACTAATACATGCATCGCGCTATGAACGGCGGCCACACGTGTAACGGAACCCTTTCTAAATGCCGACTATAACTCAATTTCTCTCAGGGCGGTTTGGGTTTATCAGAAATGCTTAATAAAGAGGGTTCCTAAACATTAATTAAAATTGATAAAAAGAAAAACACTATTGAAACTTTAAATAATACTTATATTAAAATCAATGAATCACACATATAATTTTAATAGATAACGAAACAATCTCATATGAACATGAAAGAGATCAAATTTAATTAAAAGACAATTTGAATACAATTTTATAAATACCAAACAGATACAATTCTTTATATATATTTTTCCATATAGTCAAACAAAACAACGAATGCTAGCATTTACTACGTATGCTTTATACACGTTTTGTGTATCATTATATAAACATACAATGCGGCTAATACAGATTAAATTACATTTTCCTTATTAGAACGGAGATAATAGTTATTTAATAACTTTATTAGATTAACATCAATTTAACAGTTATTTTATAATCTTTATAAAATACCTTATAACAAAACTTCTTTCTTCTCTCTTCAATGATGTCTATTTTCCATAAAATCTTCTTTTCCTTTCGATGTTTTCATCGGCATCAGTGGTGACGAATCCCCTTGCTTTGTTTACAGGAGCACAATATATTCTTTGATTAAACTTTTAACACCGTGCACATTTACTCTTTACGTGCTACTTAAATCACTATTATTGTAATAACAATTCTTATTATTGTTATCCAATTTGTTATAGGAGTGGAGGTTCTCCTTTATTTTTACAACATTTAACAAATATTACTTAAATGTTTTCTAGTCGGGGTTCGACGATTTCTTTATGAAGTCAGCCAGTCGAAACCTTCCCGACTTTGAAGTTAACCATTCGACTGAAGGTCTAGCTGTCGACTCTCTCGTCCCCAGCGCGTGTTCTCATTTTATGTTGAACCGCCGGTGGTTCCCCGCTTTCCAAATAGTTAGGTTTTTCCCACTTAAGTTTCTCACACGCACTCTTTTACGTCGGCGAATGTTTATCATAACTGTAGCGTTTATTTCACTGTTGTAAACATTCGGCGCCACAATTCTTAGAACCAACACATACTAAACTTATCTTATGACTAATATTTACTTAATAATACCATGACATATTCATTGATTTTAATTCTTATTTTTCTTTAAAATATTAATAATGAAATGTACTTAATTAAATTCTAAAAATATAAAAAATTACCAATTCGTAAACGAACTGGTATGTACCATTACAGTACCCCCCTTTACTTTTTGAAATAGCAAGTCGGTAACGTTTGGTATTGCATAAAAGTAAACAGATGTTGATAAAATATTATTAAGCCTTTTTGAGGAATGATTTGAGAGCATTACTTCTTCGTAATGTGGATTATTGCAGAGATAATGACGCTTCTTGGGCTTATCCCATCGGAACGTATTATTTTTATGATAATCCCTTTTGAGAACCCATTTTTCTTTCAATATGATTGGTTTCTTTCTTTTTATCTTCTTTTGGCGATTATTATTTATTTTCTTAGAAAACCCCATTACTTTACCGATTCCACTCTGTATATTATTTGACCAATATTTCTCCAGAAAGTCTCGTCGAAAGTCCTCCATCGATTTCCATTGGCTCTTGGTGATGCTGGCCCATCGTAGAACTCCACCCCCCAATTGGCTTATCGCAAAATTCAACTTCCGGTCTTCGGGAGTTTTCATAACTTTAAAATATTTCTGCAATGAATCTAGAAATTTCTTGGGATGTGTTCTTTTACCATTTCCCTTGAATTTGGGCACCTTTATATTTTTTCTAACCATGCCAACGGATGATGCCTTCTTTATTACGACAACTTGTTGTGGTACTTCCGGTCGGTTTTCTTCAATTTCCTCGTATACTGGTCCCACTTTGTCTATTTTTTCACTCACTTCCTTCTTTAAATCTTTCATTGATTCTTCGAGTTTTTTGAACTTCTTATCCCTGTCTTCTTTAAAATTTTCCATATTTTTCTCTAATTTTTCGAATCTCTTACTCAGAAAGTCAAAAATTGCCTGCATATCTCCCATGATTATTTCTTTTGAAGGCTACGTTTATTTTATACTACTTAATTCCGGTGACCCCCCAACCAGGTGTGCCTATTCCTTTGGATCACCCTGTATAATACGTCGCCAATTTACTTTCAAAATTCCGCTTGTTCGCGTAAAATATTTTTGGTTTTATTCTTATTGTATAATTAATACCCCCTTAAAATATTTACCTCTAATTATATAACACCTTGTATATGAAAAAAATACAATTCAACATATTAAAATGTATGCGTATTGAATGTTATAAAATCCTTCAAAAACTTTTTTATTCAATACCAAACTTCAATTTTATGTCTATTAGTCAATAAAAAAAAATCTACAAGCACGTAAAATTTAAAAAAAACATCATTTCTTCGAGCCCTGCAGTTGGCGCGCCATAATGTAACGGAACCCTTTCTAAATGCCGACTATAACTCAATTTCTCTCAGGGCGGTTTGGGTTTATCAGAAATGCTTAATAAAGAGGGTTCCTAAACATTAATTAAAATTGATAAAAAGAAAAACACTATTGAAACTTTAAATAATACTTATATTAAAATCAATGAATCACACATATAATTTTAATAGATAACGAAACAATCTCATATGAACATGAAAGAGATCAAATTTATTTAAAAGACAATTTGAATACAATTTTATAAATACCAAACAGATACAATTCTTTATATATATTTTTCCATATAGTCAAACAAAACAACGAATGCTAGCATTTACTACGTATGCTTTATACACGTTTTGTGTATCATTATATAAACATACAATGCGGCTAATACAGATTAAATTACATTTTCCTTATTAGAACGGAGATAATAGTTATTTAATAACTTTATTAGATTAACATCAATTTAACAGTTATTTTATAATCTTTATAAAATACCTTATAACAAAACTTCTTTCTTCTCTCTTCAATGATGTCTATTTTCCATAAAATCTTCTTTTCCTTTCGATGTTTTCATCGGCATCAGTGGTGACGAATCCCCTTGCTTTGTTTACAGGAGCACAATATATTCTTTGATTAAACTTTTAACACCGTGCACATTTACTCTTTACGTGCTACTTAAATCACTATTATTGTAATAACAATTCTTATTATTGTTATCCAATTTGTTATAGGAGTGGAGGTTCTCCTTTATTTTTACAACATTTAACAAATATTACTTAAATGTTTTCTAGTCGGGGTTCGACGATTTCTTTATGAAATCAGCCAGTCGAAACCTTCCCGACTTTGAAGTTAACCATTCGACTGAAGGTCTAGCTGTCGACTCTCTCGTCCCCAGCGCGTGTTCTCATTTTATGTTGAACCGCCGGTGGTTCCCCGCTTTCCATATAGTTAAGTTTTTCCCACTTAAGTTTCTCACACGCACTCTTTTACGTCGGCGAATGTTTATCATAACTGTAGCGTTTATTTCACTGTTGTAAACATTCGGCGCCACAATTCTTAGAACCAACACATACTAAACTTATCTTATGACTAATATTTACTTAATAATACCATGACATATTCATTGATTTTAATTCTTATTTTTCTTTAAAATATTAATAATGAAATGTACTTAATTAAATTCTAAAAATATAAAAAATTACCAATTCGTAAACGAACTGGTATGTACCATTACACACGGTATACATATATAATCTTTAAAGTTTATGAAAAGAAAATGAAATATCCAAACACAAAATATTAGTATTTCTACACATTGATTAAATTCATATTAGATAAAATTTTGACGGTTCGTAAATATTCAAACTGCTGGCGTCAGAGTGTATGTTGGGTTATTATAAATGAATTCTCACTCTTTTGAGTGGTAATCCCATCAAAATTCCTTCATACAATTGTACAACTAAAAACTAACTTATTAATAATCGCTCTTCAACTTTATTAATCGATTATGGTGACTAGAATTACGAGAAATTTTTATATGTCTATCATTGTTGCATTTTCTTTAAATGCATATATTTATGACAATAAATTGAAGTATAGCTTGTAATTATATATATTGGTCAATCTTAACAACAAGGCAAACAATCTGATACAATTGATTCAATACAACCTGGAACATGCTGAGTTTCTTTTTTCTTTGTGGTAAATAACTTTTTCTCAAGACTCTATTACTAGTTGCAGATTTTACTCTTTTGCTAGATATTCTTGAATGGTGTAAAGTAGGTAAAACAGAGAAAGCATATAAATTTGCTAATATAATACATCTACTTGATCATAAATCAAATGTTTATATATAAGAAGCGCCATGATTTATTCTTTTGATTCACTGAAGGCGTGAACAATTAATTAACCACAAGCCGATTTTTCCTTTTGTATCAATATAGTTGAGTCGCTATAGATTATTATAAATGCACATTATAGATTATATCTTTCTTAACTGTGTTTTGTGTCTTAATTAACTTTGTCTTCAATCTATGAATAGCTATTTGGGTAACTGAAGGAGTACAGAATTATTGAACAACAATTTGATCCATGCCATATTATAACGGCCAAAATTTATTAAAAAAAAAGTCAAATCAAATTATTCATGTATACTCTTAATAATATTTTTTTATGTAAATAATAATGATTAAACTAACTGCTTTCTACTTTCATATGTCTCATTAAATATTTCTGTATATTGATAATTAACTTTTATAATTCACACAATGCAATTATAATTTACTTACTGTACAAAGAAAAATAATAAAATTAATATATATATATATAATGAAAGTACATTCTCAGTATGTGCATACAAAGAGAAAATTTCTGTATCTTTCAAATCCATATATAAAATTTGCAAACATGTTCAATTACAATTTAAATATAAAATTAAATAAATATTTTTTTTTAAGTATTTAAAAAAAACAATTACATATCTAAATCTAATGAACTTGTTCAGATAGAGAATACTATTTTCACAATTATTTTATTGAGGCGCTTCAAATACCAACTTTTCTAGTTGTTTTGCACTCAACTAAAACGCCCGGATGCAGTTAATTAAAGTTTTGTACGGGGTCGGGCGTGAAGTTATCTCCCTTATCTTGAACCGTCTGTCACCCGTGTGGTGACTTGGTCAGTGACGGTACTCATCCATCAAGAGGAGACTTACAGTCAGTAATTCCTGATTGTCCCCTAAGGGTCTCGGTATTACTTTTGTCCTTCCGATGCGGTCGACAGACTGGTATCGTGGGTAGTGGTCTGCCCTGCGGTTCAATCTCCTTTGGTCTAATCACGCTAGTTGTGAGAGCCTTTTCAAAGCTCATTTCCCTGTTCTATACCTCAATGGTTAATTCCTCCACGCATCGAAGGAGTTGAGCGAGTGCGTAGGTTACATTGGCCGCAGGAATCGTTTATAAATTATGATCATATTTTGGAGGTCTAAATGAGAGCTAGGAGCCAGCAATGGTAATCAAAATTCCCAGGGTATAAAAATCTTATTTTCAGGAGCTGATATATGTAGGTGCCCTGAACCACCTTGACCACCCGCAAAGCATGCTTGTCGGCGTGCATCACTCATGCATGTATTACGAGGTATTATTTCGATAGGAGAAATTTTTCAATTTTAAATTTAACACTTATTAATAACTATTATAATACGTATTTACAAGCTTGTTTTGGCATTATCAGATAACTTTTTAATTTCAAAGCAGTTTCAAGACACACATTCTTATAATTTTTTTAAAAAATATTGCAAATCACAGATATTACCTTATTGTATCTAACAAACTAATATTAGAGAAATACACTTGTAAATAAAATAATTGCTGGAAAAATTCTTGCTGTTTGATTTACAAATAAATAAAATCATTGGTTAAAAGAGAGATTTCTTCTTCTTCTTCTTCTTTTTTTTTGACAAAATATAAAATTCAAAAGCATTACAGTTTTCTGTAGTTTCTTTGGTAGATAATCTAACAAGAGAAAAATAATAAACCTACAATGTGAAATACGATATTTTGTTATATGGATTTTGTCAGTTGAATGCATATATTTGTTTGTATATCGGTAATTTTTCTTGTGACAATAACAACATCCACTTTATTGAGATAATTCCGTGTTGGATAGGATATTAACCTTTTAATGGCAGTAGTTTTTGCTGAAAATTTTCAGAAGTGCTTCCTACTTAAGGTGCATTAGAAGGTTTGCGTTACTCTTTTTTTAAAAACGCGTTAACTCCCACTAAATTGCATTTCAAATACTCTTTCATGTTTTTCTAGCCAAATTTTAGAATCAAAATATTTGGGTACTGTAGGAGATTATTATAAAAAAAAAACTTTTGTTTGTCCATGTATAAATTTGCCGAAATTCTAGTTTTTAATTTTTTGCAAACATTATATCTTATTTGTCTTGATAAATTCA
Source organism: Amphimallon solstitiale (assembly GCA_963170755.1). Taxonomy (NCBI): domain Eukaryota; kingdom Metazoa; phylum Arthropoda; class Insecta; order Coleoptera; family Scarabaeidae; genus Amphimallon; species Amphimallon solstitiale. Next base: position 48,456,291 of record OY720676.1, on the reverse strand, counting down.
GCATATTTATAGATACTATTGCATTTTCAAAATTATGAGATTTTAAAAATATTTTATGTGATCGTTTTTAAGATTAATTATTTTAAGAGAGCGGAGTCCTATTTATCACGTGAACAAAGAACGAACGATTCAAGTGAAAAATACATGCTCATGGTTCGAAAATACGACTCATTCATACGCTCAGGACTTGTTTAAGGATATATGAAGAGCCCGCATTTTAAATATATATACATAACTTTAAATGCTGACTTCTGGACTGCTTTAGGGTCTACTTAAACCGCTGTGTAACTAACCTGCGTTAATTCTCGCATAATTAGCTGTCGCTAATGACCTGTTGATTATTACTCCAGCAAGGGTGCTATCAAGCCAATCTTGTACCTTCCAGTTTAATTAGCTGTCGCTAATGGTGTGCTGATCATTCCGTCTGTTTGTCAATATTTATAACAAACAATCCTGCACGCGATATTTATTATGCTTGCGTAGATAAAAAAAAAACGCCGTACATTATAATGTTGTCTATTTTATACCCGAAAATGTCGAAGCACCGACTGACACAATTAATCACGTTTACTGTCATATTAATTTACTATGTTTTAAAACTAAATATGACGTCCGAAAGAATAGAATTTTGTAATGTATGCATAATTAAATGGCTTTTAAAGAAAATTCCTTGTCATTAATCACCATTGTTTGATGTGCAAGATAAGGAAAACGGTAATATAACTTATTCAGCTTACCTGGTATAAAGTTTCTCAGGTTGAATTACCTGAATTAAGTTTAAATCGAGTCCCACATTCATACGAATTGTCAATTAAAATCTGATAATCAATAATTAAGTTGATATGTTTTGCACTTACGAATCGTCAAAAATAATGTCATAGGTTGTTTACGTTAAGCATTTAATAGCGAAAATCGTAGAGACAACGATCGAGAATGTGTACCTCCCCACGTTGGGTGATTAGGCAACCACACCAGCATCTAAAGAGAAAAAGTCTGAGAAATTGATTTCGTGCTATAATTAACATAATTAGGTGTACGTTAGTGTAACCATATGCACCGCCGCGATACCACCTCCGAGGAAACCCTTTTCCAGTATATTTCCGTATGTTAAATATAAATATTAAATACAAAATTTATTCGAAATTTCTAAATTTTATTTTTATGAATGGACGTCCGCACATTTGTAATTCTATGATTTATTCCAGTTATTACAGTCCGTACCAGTCTATTCAAAAAATTTAGATAATTTTTATTTAATAATTGTAACTAAATATAATCATTTCGAGAATTTACTTTTCAAGATCGTATTATTAATTTAAAAGTATTTAAATATGAAATATGCATATGAATGTAAAGAAAAAAATCATCTATCCCATTTCGTATGCAAAGCAAGAAAAAAGAAGCGAGTGGGCTGTGACGACAAAAGTTTTCATAACTCCTGGTAACAAATTGTTATTTTTATTTCCAGTTGGTCCGCTAGACGTGAAGATTCTCGGAGCGAACCAACCCTTGTCCGCCGGAAGGAGATACGACTTACTGTGTCAAAGTTCAGGATCAAGACCCCCAGCAACTATAACTTGGTGGAAGAACGGGCAGCGACTGGAAAGGACTAAAGAGACGGTAAGAGAAACCATTATATCGGTGAAGTATTTCCTTTCTCTCTGTAAGGCAGGCCACGGTGGTAAACCTGAATTGCGTCTAAGGCAAGTGAACAGAGCGAGGTCACATTACACATATAAACCGTTTACCTAGATTTTTTGTTTGAGTTTCTGTATCGCAGTTACGGGGATTTTGTTTTATGTCCGTCGTTAATCCTCCAACATCGAACTTTTGTTCTTTTATTTACCATCTGACATTTACGAATGGCGGGTTTATGACTTCAAAGAATATATAAGTTGAGTCCGGAAAGCAAACATGTTTTACAGCAAGATGACAATGTCTTGAATATGCTTTCATTTCAAAATATTTTATAATACATCCTAAACAGCTAAGGAAGTATATAGTTTTCCGTTTTATTTATTTTCAAATCAATGTTAAATCAAATACAACGCGTAGTATTTTAGTAGTATTTTCTAAAATACAAATTTGATACTCTGTACAATTTTGTGTATGACTTTTGGTAATAATATTTATACTAATGCTAATAGTAATACTAAACACATTAATAATAATATACAGTGCGGCTCTAAAGTGTCCTCCCCTTCTGTTAACTTTTGAATGGTTTAATAGAGAGGTTCCAATTTTGGGCCATTAATAGGAAATATTATGCACTCACTACATTTTTAAGGTATAATTTCTACTTAGTTTCAAAAATTGACGGTAGGGGGCATTACAGTATCAACATTTTAAATGGAGTATGGGGTCGAGTGATACTTCATTTTGAACAATTCACTTGCTCGAGTAATATTATTAGGAGTTAAAACCCTTATGGAAATAAATTAATTGACCAGAGATTATGCTCGTCGTCTCAAATTAATCAATATTTTCCCCAAAACACTTAGAGATTATGCTCGTTGCGTCGTCACTAATTAACGAGATCGACAAAGTCAGGGTGCAAGATAATTGTGTGAATCAGAGCGTGCACTTACCTTTAATAAATAATAATTAATCGCTTATGATTATTAGTATTCCAATTTCCAGATGTTGACCTCGAAGTAGACCGTCGATGTTATATTGTGACCCAGTCTGTATATCTAGCTCAGTTTATTTAGTTAGAGTTTGAGATTACTCAAAGATGTTAACTAATGCCCATTTGCGCCACCCATTTTATAATAAAAAAGGCGGGGTCACTGCTGTTAAAGTATTGCACAATTAAAATGGGAAATTGCACTAAACTAATACAAAGGCCTACCTCAAAGGAACAAATTAATAAAAACAATAACAATTTATTAAATAAAAATAGAAATTTAAAATAGAAAGTTTAGTACATTACAACATAAATCGGAGTATTGATTACAGAAAGTATTGGAGCAAAAATATGAAGGATTATGGAATAAATAAGTTTAACTTTTGTTCTTGTTGAAAATTACTCAATTTACACTAAATTCATCTCAGACTGTACATAAAGAAAAGCAAAACAATAAGATTAGACTTAACAAATAAACAGTCTAATAAAATTAATCGATTAAATTCGGTGCACCTATTAACATAATAATATCTATGAACTAATTAATTATTAAATATACTAGAAAACTTATTTGATTTAATATATAAAGAAAAATAAATTGACTATGTGTACAAAAAAAAAGAAATAATGACTATTATAGCACAAAAGATTTAATGAACATATATGTACAGGGTGGTTCACCGGGAACTGAATCGATCGATTGCGGAAAAACTATAGCTAGGAATGATCTGAAATTTTGACACTATACTAAAGTCGATGGGGGCCATTCGCCTAAAATATTTTCAAGATGGCGGCACTTCGGGCAATGCCAGAAGTAGGCACCAACTTCCTAATTTTAAATAGAATACACTATATATTGTTAGGTTTTTAGATTCTACGTGAAATTCTAAATATATTACATGTATAATGTCATATATCTAAGTGTAACCCTTTCTGACTTATTGAAATTCTTATGTTAAATTTTCTGCCTGCAAACGTCAAATTTAACATAAGAATTTCAATTAGGCAAAAAGGATTACACTTAGATATATGACATTATACATGAAATATATTTAGAATTTCACGTGGAATTTAAAAACCTGACAATATACAGTGTATTCTATTTAAAATTAGGAAGTTGGTGCCTACTTCCGTTATAGCCCGGAGTGTCGCCATCTTGAAAATATTTTAGGGGAATGGCCCCCATCAACTTTAGTATAGCGTCAAAATTCATCATTCCTAGTTACAGTTTTTCCGTAATCGATCTATTCAGTTCCCGCTGAACCAGCCTGTATATGGATGAACACAAAGGCTCTCGATGTTCGGGCCTTGTACAAGGTAATATTTAAAGTTATTAAATAAAAAAGAGATCGCTGACAGTTTGTTATTTAGTTTATTTCACGGCACTACATAAGGTTAAATACCTGGCAGGTAAAGTTTGTAGCACTCGCAGGAGGTCCGACGAATCCCAATAGTCGTTTGGCCCGTACTGGTGTTGATTAGCGGTGGCCTGGCCCTGAATGTTGTCGGTAAACAATTAGTCCTCAAATCCGGATTACTCTCCGTGAATTGGAAGACACTAAATGCTTCACAATTATTTTACTTTAGAAAGAGGCAAATCGCATAACAGCGTATCCTTATATTTCTGGATATTAAGACCTCGATCCAGTATAGATATTTTGTCACCATGAGGTTAACTACTCACTGGCTAATGATTACTGTGTTGTAATAATCGAAATCTAATAATGATTTTAGACGCGTTTTGCCCTTTTAAAGACTCGGGCGTGGGGGCATGAATATTTCAGAGAAAATAGGCGTCGATGGGGTGCGGTTATTTCCAATGGTTATTCCTCGTGTTTATATGATGCCACTACGCAACTAGAACTGTGGGAACTATTTAGATAACGAAACCTTGAAATGAAATGTAATTATAAATTTAAAACGTAATTTATTTAGAACTTGAAAATAATTTGGAATGAATTTAAATTAAACTGATATAAAACTATAGAATATGTAATATACAGGGGTAAACGAATTAAATGTTGGCCGCTTCTTTTTAAAAGCAACAATATAATAGCAAAGTTTCACAAAATTTTATTGATTAAAAGAAAAATTACATTGGTACAGTTCCACTTAATTATTTTATTATACTAGATGCTCTATATGAATTCCTTGTACTTCTTGGCACAAACCCATCCTATTTATTTAGAGAATAAATTTTGGTTTTATAAACCTTTGATGAAATAGACATACATAAAAAATCGATGGGTTTTAAATCAGGTGATCATGCGGGCCATTCTGTAAGCCAGCGACGCCCTTTAAAAATTCTCAAACTGTCATTCTAGAATGTGCAGGAACACCAGCTTGCTGAAATATTCATATCCAGAAATATTCATATCAAATATTTCTCGATTATTATTTATACAATTTCTATTTTTATGGGTATTATTTCCTCAAGAATATTTAAATATAACACCGCAGTAGGGTTTTCTTCCATAATTAATGGGCTCAGTATTCCAGCCTACATATTGAGTTTTTGTGGAACGTACGACCTTCTGGAAAAACATGAGGATTTTCATCACACCAGATTTTCACATTTTGCTTGTTAACATGACCATTTACGAGAAATGTGCATTCCTCACTAAAACAGATACTATGCAAATATTTCAGTCACAGTTTCGCAATACTCTATTCGTCTGCCTGGTTCATCTTCCGTTAGGTCGTGTAAAATTTGAATTTTTAAGGGTGAAACGTGTACTTTTTTAGATACCTCTTTATAGTAGCAATCTTTGAGTTAGATTGCTTGGGACCCGGTTACTTTTTCACATACTACATTAATTTGCGTTTCTTCTGATATACGTGGCCGACTAGATTTATTTTTAGTTAGAACGCTCCCTGCCTCTATAAATTTTGTAGCAAGTGTAATGTTGTATTTGTTATTATATATTAAACGTTAGCAATATTAGCATATTAGGTGTGATTTTACAGGTACTTAGTGGTACTTATTACTTAAGTTCCATGTGTTCAGGTAATAATTCATATATTTTGGTCACAGTTATTATATGTGATTTTTTAGGATAATATTAGCTGTTTTTGTTGTATCTAACTTCGTTTCTTTGTTAGATGTATACATATTGGTAGTATCAATACATTTTCTATATATATATATATAAGTTTAGTCAACGCCACCAACAATAGTAAAATACATTCATGATTACTAATGTTTATTTAAAATGTCATTTAAAAACATATTAAATATACATACGTGGAATATATGGTTGAAAATTTATATAATATATTGTATATTTAAACTTGTAATAAGAAAGCCTACTACATAAGACAGATATGATTTTTGTTCGATCGCTTTGGAAACGTGGACAGTTTATTATTATTAGAGAAAAACATCAACAGAAAAACTTACAATCGGGAAGTTTTATGAAATTTTGACATCATACCATACTGTGTGAGCCGTTTAAAATTCCTATTTCATTTAAGATTTATACTATCCCCCTCCCCCATACCGTCAATATTTGAAACTATGTAGAAATTTTACCTTAATAATCTAGTACGTCATAATATTTTATCGAGTACTGCAAAACATAAAAAACGAAAACCAATACCAGAAAAGAATAAAGCAAATTCAAAACACAGAAGAGAAAATATTTCATGTAAGAGGACAAATTTTAGAGAGATGGTAGGAGTACTTCGCATACCTACTCTACCAGAATGGAGATATGGTAAGCAACATGCGTCAAGAAAGTAGAAGCGAAATACCCGAAACGGACAATATAGGAAGATATCAGACTGAAAGAAAGGGAGAACTGGAGATTATCTCTGGAAAGATGCCCAAGTATTTATGAGGAAATGGTATAAAGTTTTGGAAGATTTTTCAGATTTGTAAAAGATGCTAGAGGTGTCATCATGCCAATCATCATGCCTATTACGAGCAAGTATTTATAGAAATAACAGAAATGTAGTTAAAACAATTCACATGAAATCGCAAGAATTTAGTATCAACGTGAGACTACCACAAGGAAAATTATAATCATATTCTCTGACAGTAATGAGTCTCTAGGTTAGGTTATAAAATGGAAGAAGTTAAATTTAAAATATGCACAATCTTAGACGTAGTATTAGGTTATCAATGCAACACAAAACTTTACAAAAGTATTTTTAAAAATCCCTAGGTAAGTAACACCCATTCATTTGGGTATGTAGATCAAAGTATGTTACAATTTAAAAAGGATAGGCCAAGTATAGCAAAGAGATCTCAATGCCTTACATAATTTTACATGTAGTGTGACCTATCGGATCACAAACAGTTGGTAAAATTTACTACTACTAAATGAAATGAGTTACTATATGATTGACAAGTTAAAACATACTATTAAATGTGTATTTAATTTCAATTCAAGCGGCCCCAAACAATTGAGAACCACGTGCTCGTCGATGGACAAGATGGCCGATATTCTTACAAGGCTTCGGTTTCTTTAATAATCATCCACGAGGACCGTTCAAGGTCCAAATTAATTTTCCAAATTAATGCACCAAAATTGCAACTACGTAATAAAGGAAAGAGGGCATATAAGTACTAGTTTAACAAGAAACAAAAGAAAGTACCCAAAACTTACCCAGATAGCACGAACGTCCATCCATCCGAATCGAAATCAAATTTTTAAAATAATCGACAATAAAAATCACACTATTAGATAGTAGTCTGCTATCAACCCCAATATGTTATTCCAAAAATTACGGGATTATCACCAAATTATACATGCATGCAGCACTACTTGAATAAATGACGAGAGTACGTCTGATTGACAAAATGATGGAAGACGAAATGAATGTAAGATCCGCAGTCATGACCCGTACGGTCACATGCTCAAACACAACGGAACCGATAATGATTATTACTTACGCAATTAACAAAATTAGCCATTAAACGAACAAGACAAAAAGAGAAAAACCAGAAAATAAATTTGTAATGAACTACAAAGACGAAACTACAAGAATTAAGACTTAAAACAGGATTTAAACAAATAAAACATACAGCTAAAACTGCACTTGAGGGGAAGGGGGCGTGACACAAGTAATTACTTATAAATAAATAAGGGAAAACGATGGCAGCACGGTTGCTTAATACAAATTAAAAATTACAAAATAAAATAAAAATAAATACGGAAGTGTTCCCACTAAACCGTGAAGACTTAAAAGTAAATAACCTAATGGGTCATACTAACAACGGCGCTATATACAGGGTCTGTCAAACAAAAGCAACGGAACTGCAAAATCAAAGTTAATTAATTCAATGAATAAAAAGTAAAACACTACTGTGCCTGACCAAAATTTAACGTAACACATCTCAATCGCATACAAACCAACCAATACCCCTAGTAGCCAAGTTCGTTGGCCTCAAAGCGGGCCAATGTCACTCCAATATTCTAAGATCGGTAGAACATCAGTGACCTCCATCCAATGTCGTACGAATATAAAATTCCTATAACAAGTAAATGTCAATTTATGTCGTTGGGTTGATATCAGACCAATGTTGTTTACATTGGTAATATATTGGTTAAATATCTGATACTGATATTTTATTGACAACAAAAATCTACATACTATTAACATTAAAGAAAAATGTCTACATAATATCAAGTTCACAAAGTCACTGTGATGTTGGTTGTAGGTCAGTGTTCGATATAAATTTAGATTAAAGGGGATGACGTCACAATTTGTTATTCTGCGATTAAACGCCAACATCGTATTATCAACTTTGCATAGTCTATATTACTTTATCCCAGAATATATTACACACTGTACCAGGAATAATTGTTGGTGTGTGGAATGAAATATATAGATCCTCAAAGTTAATTAAGCATTTATTTTGCAATAATGATTCTCACCAAATTAACATTAAAAGTACTACGCCCACTTTTATAAATAATTTTAGAGACCGGACGCGAGAGGCCCGTGACTCATCGCCCACGGGCGCATTATTGAAATTTTGTATTTTTGAATAGTTTTTTATTTTATTGACATAATTGGCTAACAAGTGGGTTGTGATCTATCAAAAACAAAACACATTTCTGTTTGTTCATTTTGTAGTTCAAATCAAGTAAATTCTCTGTACTTTATTTGTCTTATGAAATATAAGGTAAATGCTCAAATCGGAAAAATGTTGGGCCAATATTATGCAGTGATATTTATCCAACGTTGTAAAATGTTAACACTTGTACATCGGATTGGTATCAGACGCCGATGTCAGGCCGATAAATAAACGACCGACAGCCAACGTTGGTCCGATATTGTGTGCTACTAGGGACTATCAGATACTGCCCTTTTTAATTTAATTTAACCAACAGGAAGAGGAATTACTGAAATGAAATATGAAAAGAATAAAATAAAATAATTTACATTAACACTTCGATACACAATATGCGCATTACCGGAGACTCCTTTCATATACGTATGAATTTGCCATGATTGCAAACTTTCAGTACACAAACATTAAACAAACGCACGTTAATCACACTTCAAGGGATTAACAACAATGCTAGAGATTTGAAGTACTCGTGATTAATTCTTTAACATACACGCAACGTAAAAAGATGTTATCTACATTAGCATTGAAAATAAAAGCAGCCGCGATTACAGATACATAATAAACAGTTGTTAATGTGGCAATTTTTTGTAATCTAACCATTTTTATCTTTCGCAAAATCGTGCAAAATCACTATAAAAGAACGCCAGTTCAACATTCTCAGCATTAAATTACTTCTAGAGTATGATAACGAAAAAGCAATTCACTCACATTTATGCTCGAAACAGAATCAGAATGACATTCGAAAATGCACAGAATTAATGCTTATTCAAAATGAAATTATAAATTTTGCTTAGTCAACGTCGAAACGCCATACAAAATAGTTCATTCTTTTTAATCGTTTCTGTATATACGTATGTGTTTATGTTCGTAACTTTTTTCCACATATACGCCCATAAATTCAACGGTGCTTCTATATTGCACATCGTCGGTTGTTTTATTTTTAATGAAGGGAGCGTAAATTCCAAGGCCGAAACGGTACAAAATCAACTCTGTTCGCCGCGCACACCCTAGTTTTGTGTTGGCAAGTGAACTTTTATAATTGCCCAATAAACTATATGATGTTGAAATAACTGCGATAAATCTGCGCTGCAATTCGTTTGAAATGACAAAATATCTCTTACGTGTAGTGTGTTTGACGTTATCGAATGAATGTTTGTCATTTATTAGCAATAATAAATTGTAAATATTTATAATGCACACCTGATCAGTTAATAGAATTAATGAACACTATCAGTATATTTCTAATAAATGTGCTAACCAAATATTGTAAGTTGTTGCTAATTAGTTGCTATACTAAATTTGTTTAATGTAATAAATGGTTAAATGATATGTTAAATAAATATTTTCCAATCAGCAACGGTACTGGATGCGAGAACAAAGTAATTAGCCCAGTAGCACAGTCTGCATCCAGTATCTCAGGGTCGTTTATTATTTGTTATTGCAATAGAACCTTTAGGATTAATAATTAAACTAACCAGGAGTGAATGCATATATTTAAGTTAATGACAAAACTCACATACCTTAACTGTATCGAGCCTTGTGCTCGGACAATCCAATCAGTGTTTCCCCGGGCAACAGGTGTTGGTCCTTTTCGATGGCTAATTTTTACTTGAATGATTTTGTGACTATTTATTAAGTTATTGTCTGGCGCCACCTACTTTGAATTATTTAACAGCTTTGCTTTTATTATCACTAGAATCAGCACAACGTGGCTTTACGTTTATTAGTGAAAGAAAGTAAGAAACATTCACTGAGCCCGTCGAGTTACCATAAGGAACGAAGGATAATTAATTTATAACACAAGTGACGTAAACTTAGCAATGTTTATTACATGAAATAATTTAAACAAAAGTACAATGAACATTCAATAATAATAATAAACACATTTCTCTTTCAACATATCACATCAGATTACACAATTCTTCAGTCAATAATCTGGCCAGACGGAGATATTATTATTACACAAATATTAATAGATATAAAGGATTACAATATCATTGTTAAATATACAAATGGTAAATTAAAAATCGAACCTTGAATTTAGAACAGAATACAACTACTAATGCATGTATTATTATGACAAAATGAATAATTATTATTGTAACTTTTAAAATATTAACTTAAGGTTATGATATTATAAGCAATAGTAACAAAGATTATGATGGCGAACTCCAGATTTTAGATCAATATCATTATTTAACAATACTATGCTTATCCAAATAGCATTATGACTAAAGAACTACAGATTAACCCCCAAAGTTAGTTTGGCGTTATCCGACGGAACTATTTAATACAAATTTATCGTTACAGCTCCCGAAAGAATGGCCTTTGACTTGGCTTTAGCGACGGCACAATAATTTTTAAGCACTCTGAGACACAAACAATATTTAAATTACCTTGGATTGTGCGGATAATCTAATAACCGTGGATGCCGAAGGTCGAAGTTGGAGAGTCGATGAATTTCCCGCGAAGAAAAGATGTGCTTCTTCGGTAGCTTGATTCCGGACGTAGTCCGACGGCAATGGCTCGACACTAAGATTGCTTCAAATTCCACAAAAGGGGAATTATCGAAATCGGCCAATCTTCTCTTAGACTGGACTAATGATTTTTCGATAATTTAACATCACAAGGCACGTTAAATCGTCACTAGACGGGCTTTGCACAGCTATATTACGTATTCTAGGGTAACAATCTTAATTTTTAACTCAATACCGAACTACTTATCAAGCATCTAATGGGTACCAACCGGACCAACGGCTCACACTTGAAATTACTCAGATGTGTCGACTGTCACTATGCGGTTACTAATTAATTCTAATTTTTAAGCGTTCTTGCCTTTTATTAGTACCGTTGGAGTGGGAATAAGGAAAAAGCTACGTCATTTCCACCCTTCCAGAATCTTCGAGAATTCTCTAAGAGGGAATTTTTGCACACGGCGCGCACGATGCAGTATATTCAATTGCTCGGTTCCCAGGGTATTTTAAAATAAAGGGCTATTGATAACACGAGCATATTCGTGGCGCCGAAATCTAGTTTTCATCGTGTCATACAAAGGGGTATTTGAGAAAAATTGTTGTACGTGACTATAATATTTACTTTATAAAAAGAATTTTACTTTAGATTATAAACGTTGTTATTCAGATGTTATTTTTAAGAAATAACTACGTATTTGAAAATAAGATATAACGAAGAATTTCTTCAAGAATTTGAACAAGCTTGGCTGTGGTATTTATGACATATATATTTTTTAAACTTTGAATATATTTTACGTATCAAGACTAATAATTGTGTACAGTAGGAGCCAAAAGAATGATATTATAATTGATTTGGAATTCTTAAGTAATTTAGTACTTGTTAATTTAAATAAACAGATATTATTTAACATTTTGAAATTAAATTAGTCAGAAGTGCCAAAAGCACGCAACAAAGTACTGAATATACAGTATATTAAGAACATGCTGTTTAAGCACGTCCTATGTCTTCTGCGTATTCACGTTACCATAAATTCCATAGAAAAAGAACGTTTCTAATTACATAATAAATTACGTGACATACAAAGTTCTTAGAATTCCCCAATACAAACTCAAGTATTGCAGAAGCGCATTCGCAAGTCTCATTTATATAAATTATAAGGTGACCAGATTTCAAAGTTTGAAATTCAGGACGCTATATACAGGGTATATCACGACGAGATTTTGTTAGAACAATATAGAAAACTAATAAGAGTTGAATTTTGAAATTTTGCAAATATTAGTTTCGCCTTAAGCTCTTTCGATTTAAAATAGTTTTGAATTTTTGCTTCTTCCGGTTACACCGGAAATGGATATCAACTTCCTTATTTTAAACAGAAAACCCCATTTTTTATGATTGATTCGTAGTTCCAACTTAATTTTAAGGATAGTCTGCCTAATCAACTTTGCCAAAATGACAGCTGCAGGCTATTACTCATAACAACATTCCCAATAATTGAATGCATGCACAGACTTAAAATTACAGGTAATTATTTTGGAAAGTAGACCGCTTCAAATATGATATAATAAACTTTTCAGAATAATACAGGGTGATCAGAAACCAATGTTAAATATTTGATCCAGAAAATATTAATATCTTGTTATTTTTAAATAGCAACCTAATGTTTTTAACTTCATTGGATTCCACGTTTAAAATTAGGGGTAGTATGTATTTACTTCCCTATAACTAAACGTCTTAGTTTTAGAGTTATTTTGGAAAATGTATCAATTCTTTTAAAGTTTTATTTTGTATAATCAGTTAGGCTATAGAAATTCATGTGAATAAATAAAAACAAGTTGCAATCATATTACCTGTCATCAGTAAGGTATTTACTAGTGCTATAAGATAAAACTATTTAAAACAATTTAGAACAATTTTGTATTATTTGAAACGCTCATACGTATAAGAAAGTCGTGTGGTGGTCACACCTCATTATTACACATATTTATTATAACAGATATACATACAAAAGATAATACTTCATACTTTTTACTTTGAGATAGAAACTTACAATTATTTCTGTATCCTAGAATACACATTTTGAATATATACATAGATGATATCCGCGCTTTCAATATCAACAATTTATGTGCATAACCACGGAATGTATATCTTATATTACTAATGCATGATGAAACACTGGCGCTCATCTGTATGCATGACATATTTTTTATTGTAGGAATATTGTGCTTTTAATGGCAAATCCTTTTAATATTAATATTCCACAGTCGCCTCCAATCTTTGAAATTTTATTGACAAAAATTCAAAATGTGTTCGATTCAAATGTATTGCCAACGACTATATACTGAATGAATTTAGAGTAATGGGATTTTTGCAAGGACGACTGGATGAAGCTTTTTCATATAAATGTTGTTTCAAATCGCATATTAATCAGATATTATATTTAATCAATGATTCCGTAAAACATGTCGCCTAGAGGCTTAAAAGGGTTTTGAATATATAAATGAATATGCTTCCAATAAATTTTGTTAAATCATATAGAAGTGAAATGGGAAATCAATAATACAACTGTGCAAACACATTGTATATGCATGGACATCTAACACTCATCTATGTAGTATTGAAAACATTCAACACATCAACAGATGTTTCGACCAATCGCGGCTATCTTTTAAATTTTAGTAACCGCCGCTCAGTGGCGCTATGAGGTGTGTTATTATTATTTTTGTAAATTTTATCATTTATTACTGTGAAATTAGTGTCACAATAGAAATTGTTTCATAGTCCAGTCGAATTAAACCAAAAAAAAGCCTGACCCGGAAAAAATTTAAAGTAGCAATTTTCCTTGATGAATTCTTATTTATCGAGTAACTCGTTTATTTTCAATTTCACACAAAAAAGTTGTTCTTATTAATTTTTTGAATCAATTATGTCCAATTACCTTTAAGTGTAGGACTGAAACAAATACATAAAAATATTATATAACACTTATATACAGGATGGCGCCTGGGAACGGGCTATTTTGAATTAACAGTAATGCAACTTAAAATAAGTTTTATTTATATTTATACTTTAGATGCTAAGACCATACCATTAAATAAAGCAGTCGTACCGCAATTATTTTTTAAAGATAATATCATGTAAATGACGTCGTTCTCTCTGTACACATGCTTGAGGTCCTGTATGCAAGTTCAACGTAATCCTTTGCAACGTCTCAACGCCGAGTGTCGCAATCTTTTCACAATTTCTAGACTTCAGTTTATAGTGTGAGGACGAGAATCATACACGGCATCCCTGGCAGACATGTTGCCGTTCCTCGAAATGAGATGTCGTAATGAAGCCATGGAAATTCTTGCCGTATGAGCTGTGCCGCCATCTTGCTGAAACCACGTGGACTCGTTTACAGCAATTTCACTTGCTGAGATACGTTTCAATCATGTCGCCGTACCGAGCACAATGGACTTTGCTGGATGGCGGCGTTTACTGTTTGGATTGTTTCCGGTTTTCAAACAGTTCTTGGTGCATGACGCTTATCATTTAAGGCAGATCCTGTTTTTGCCAATTTTCGAATCCATGTTTTCAAAGCGCGGGCTGAAGTAAACGGGTCATTACGCCCAAGTTTGAAATGACGCCGAAATTCTCATCCCGCAGCTTCAAGACAATTATTGTCTTTCCAATAAGCTTTCACTGCAAAAACAATGGTAAATAATAAGGAACAAAATGACAGTATCACAGTATTACAAACTTCAGTTACGACATTGTGCGGATCGATTCAAAATCGCCCGTTCCCAGGCGCCACCCAGTATTTAATACTCATATTCTTTCTCGTATCCTGTTTTTTCAATCATTCCTAGCTTGTTCTTTCCTTGTAGTGTGGTCATAGACTTTTTTGCTAATCTATTTTCATTCATCGTGTGTATGTGACCCAGCCAACCCAATTGCCTTTCTCCGGTCTCCAAATCTATGGGTTTTGTCTTTAATTCAGTCAATACTGACTCATTCCTTACTTGATCTCTTCTTGTGATTCCTTTTATTCTTCTCAGGAATCTCATCTCGGTAGCTCTTACTCAACTTTTGTTTGGTTTTGTTAGGATACGGGATTCACTGCCATATATTATTGATAGCCCGACCACTTTCTGCTCTACCTGTATTTGTATTTCCCGTGGTATCTCTTTCTTGCCAAAAAATGTTGTGTTCAGTGTGTTATAGAGTCTCCCAGCTTTTCCAACTCTCTGTTTTATTTCTTCATCAATTTTTCCCGTCTCTTCTATGACTGTACCTAAGTATTTAAATTTGTCACATGTTCTAGCTATGACTGTACCTAAGTATTTAAATTTGTCACATGTTCTAGCTCTTGTCCTTCGATTTTAATTTCATGCCGCTTTTTCTTTGAGGACATTAACATGGTTTTTCATTAACGATATTTATTTCCATGTTTACTTTCCTAAATTCTTTTTGATAAAAATCTAGGTTTTGTTGTAATTGTCTTCCGATTCAGCAATCAACATTATATTATAAGCGAATAAGAGTTCTTGTAGTGTTACATCTTTCATCTTCCATTTGCCTAATACTATATTTTTGCACCTTCCCTTGCATCTTCTTATGGCATCTTCTATTACCAAGGAAAATACTAAAGACAAAAGTTGTTTGGAATTAAATTTCCTACAATGTTGGTTCTTATCATGTTTCCTTAGGATTGATTTTTTTTTTAAATGGAGATCCGAAATAGCGGGCGAAATTTATTTATTGAATAACTCGTTTATTTTCAATTTCATTCGAAAAATGGTGATAATCACAGTTGTTTGAAATTAAACTTGATGAATATTTTTTTAAACCCTAAAAGAGGTGGAGTATACCTAAATACTGTTTATCTCGTATATTTTTGACTTTGCCGTATTAACGATAATATACAAAGTTGTTGGAAGTTATATTTTCTGCAGTATGAAGCCGATGCTACGGAATGGTGGTGGAAGAAAACTAATCGTGGACTAGAACCTGTCGCTACAACGGTCAATCCAACACCAGAATTTCTGCTAAAAACAATTTCGTGCAACTGCAAAACGACGTGCGAAAAAATATGTGGTTGTCGCAGAACAGGACTCAAATGTTCAGTCTTATACCACAACTGCGGCGGAGAAACATAACGGCAACTTGGTCGCAATTCGAGAGTTGCTCGATAAAGATAACATCAATAGTGACGGAAACCTGCCCTTGTAGCAAATTCAATTTTAAAAAACTTTGGTTATCACCATTTTTCATGTAAAATTGAAAATAAACGATTTATTCAATAAACTTCATCTCCTATTTCGGGTCTTAATCGAAAAATATTGATCGTAGGCTAAACATGATAAAGACCAAAATTGCAGGAAACTGCATTTGTCATTTTCATTTTTCGAGTGAAATTGGAAATTGACGATTTATTCGGTAAATAAAAATTCACCCTTAAATTGAAGATGGTAGCAATGGGGTGCGATTCCCGAAATTCGAAATGTAGACTGCCTGTGACTTCCCCCAAAGAATCGCAAAGGAAAATTGATGCTTTCGATTTTTTCCGGGTCAAGTAATAATTAGACTGAACTATCAGTAGTTTATTTACACAGTAAGCGTTTAAAGATATTTCTTTAAATGGAATACTTTTATTGGATACCTATTGTTTTCCGATTTTAGTAAAGGTCAACTACAATACATAAATTGCTTAATTGAACTTTGAGTAATCATCATCAAAAAGCTCTTTTTCAATTCGTTAGCTGAATTTCGTTGTGGTCATACGTCCGTCATTAATGAATTTCACAAAAGTTAACCAAAACTGGTTGTTATTCTAAAAAAAAAAACACTAATGCTGTGCGCAACATGATTCAGCAAGAAGATCGACATGAGACTTACAATAAATTGTACGCATCGTTAGTGGGAATTTAATCTTTACCGAATGAGAACTTATTCAAGTTATTGATAATAATAATAAACTTTATTTTAAAACTGCATACAGTGTTGTCAAAATATACAAGTATATGCTAGAAACAACTCACAAATAATGGTACAACCATATTAGTAAACAACAAGTTATGTAGGCTTAGGAATATAGTTTTCTCTTAGGCACAGTGTGCAACTGGAAACCATCGAGCTTGGGTGGCAGATATCGCTGTGGTATTCTCACGGGTATTTGTCATACAAGCCGACATAAGTTGCGATTTTTATCGTTGTTCATTACTAGCAGTATCACGTACACTGACGAGGCCTTAAAGGCCGAAACAATTTTCTATTTTTCCATTAAAAGTAATAAAAAAAATTATCAATCAATAGAGTCTCTACGTCACACAGTGGTTCGGGACAGGCAAAAAGGCGATTTTTAGAAAAAGTGAATTTTACTATGTATTTGCTGTAAATACTGAAAAGAATAATCAAATTTCATAAAAATATAGTTTTTTTGTTACGAAAACAATTATAATACGTTTTGAAGAATGTTACATTTTATCACTAATTTTTTATTTCTATGATAAAACACATATAAAATTCGCATAGGCTTTTAGTATCCATCAGTAAGTATCTATAAGTTCATATTTTGCATATATGATTCTTAAATATCTGTTATTATCCATACAAATTTCAGCTGCTCCTTTTTCCTCGTTTCTAAGAAAATTACAGTGCAGTGAAATTAGGTCTTTTGCACGGGTATATGAACTTACTGCAATTCATTTTACGCGACGCACAGAGCATTTTTGCCGCAAATATGTGTGTTTGAACCACTGTGCGTCATGGTGATAGATTAGTTTAATTATATTTCTTGTACATTTATTTACGAATATTAACTAATTCTATAAGTACTTAAATTCTAGAACAAGCTACTCTCGATTTCCACTTAATGTTTTAATTTGCCTCCTCAAACGGAAATTGGAAACCTATTTACCCATCAAATTGCGGTTTTGTAATGTGTGTTTTCCCCAGTTGTTGTACAATCTATTGATTGTTTAACGTCTGTTCAAGTGATTTGTGTATACGCTCAAACAAATGTACATTCATGTTTATGCTAGTACTATAGTATTTCTAACAGACCGTCAAATTCTGTGCGAGCGATCCAGAACTTAATTTCAGCACCATCTATATTTATGATCTCATTTATCACATTAAATTATTCAAAATCTAATCAACATTTTCCATTGAATGGGTCATTCGCGTCTAACAATCACGGGGGAGTCCACACTCCTTTATATATACGCCTTTTTCAATAATGTAATTTGATTCTTCTACGAGCCGAACAGAAACAGTACCGATCGAGAAGGTGTACGCTAAAGTAAAGGAGTTCTCTCTAGTAGGTAAATAAAAAAAGAATCGTCTTCAATTAACTCTTAATGCGAAGAAAAAGGCGAAACTTGGAAATCTCGACAGTAACGCGCTTATAGTTCTCAAGTCTTCGATTCTTTAGCTGTGTTGATTGTTTCGTCGAAGAGTGGAAATATAAAAGCAATTTTCTCTAAACCCTTTCAGATATTTACTTATATCTTGGTGGAAATATTTTCTTGTGTTGTGTTAAATATATCATTTGGAAACAGTTTACAAAAGAAAAGATAGTGATAATAGTAATAATAATAATTGCCATTTCCTCGGAAATTTATCCAGAACGTGAAGTATTAACGCAGAAAAACGTTTATCTAACAGGTCCAGCTATAGCAATGAACTTTTATAAAATAGAGCAAATATCATTTGAAGCTTTTTTATTTACAATTCCGTTTAGAATGTATTTCGACATTAATTAATTTGCTTCAGTAACGAATGTCTTATACCGGGTGTCCCAGAAATAAAAAGACGGAGTAGCAAAAATCGGAAACTAGATTGTGTAAAAACGTACCCTCAAAATATCAAGTCTTTATTCGTGCGCAGACGGCAGAAAAAAAATAATAAAGAATTCAATTGGCCTTACGCCGACTCTGGTCCACTTGCGGTATAGAATTGCACACATGCATGCATTGGCGGCTGGTCGGTAATAAAATCGCGCGGCACACGACAAAAACGTATGTATTTTTGTAAATAACATCCATTGTCAAACAGCACAATGGACGTTATTTAAAAAAATACATAAGTTTTTGTTGTGTGGCCCGCGATTTTATTACCGACCAGCCGCCAATGCATGCATGTGCAAGGGCGATAGATACATAGATGTTCAGTTTGTTATTAGCCGCCGATGTGAGTTGACACGTAGTTATCGACATGGCTTTTACGACGCATGAATTATGGGATATGGTGTATCTCTACGGTGAAGTAGGTGGAAATGGAAGAGCTGTTGAACGTTTATACGCCGAACGTTTTCCTAATCGCAGGCGTCCGTCGTATCAAGTGATTATGGACACGGTGTTTAGGTTACGCGAACAAGGCACACTATTCCCACGCTACGAAGGCAGGGGTCGTGAAAGAACACGGAGAGTTTTACATGCGGAAGAGCATCTCCTGGATGTGGTAGATAGGGATCCAGGTATAAGCACGCGATCTGCAGCAAGACAAGTCGGAGTATCCCGATCGACAATTCATCGACTTCTCCGCGAGAACTTGCTGTACCCATACCACCTGCAACGGGTTCAAGGTCTAGCACAACAAGACCGTCCCGCACATGTTAGATTCCGTACCTGGTTTCGACGAAAACAAGCTAGAGATGTGGACTTTTGTTCCAGCATACTATTCACGGATGAATGTTGTTTCACCCGAAATGGTGTGTTAAATTTTCATACAGCAGGGTCATTTCCAACACCGCTTCTCAATAAATGTTTGGGCAGGAATTGTCGGTGATAGTCTGCTTGGACCGCACATACTACCTGCACGACTGACCGGAGAGAGTTATTTAGAGTTTTTGCAGAATACGTTGCGAGAATATCTCGACGATGTGCCTCTGCAACTTAGAAGACAACTTCGGTTCATGCACGATGGCGCAGCTCCACACATTTCATTGGCTGTGCGCAATTACCTCAATGTTTCATATCCTCTAAATATCCACCTGCTTCACTTACACAATCGGTTCTTTTCAGGACCACCATATTACTTGTGTTAAAAAAAAGGAGGAGGAATAGATACTTCATAATAAATATCACACCATTAATTACTTTTTACACTTGCTAGAAAAAAATAATTACATTTTGATATTTACTACGATTTATTAATATTCTAAAATAATAATAATAAGCTGTTTCCGACTACAAACACATTAAAGGGCAACAACCTTCCTATTTTAAAAATAAAAACAATCTTTTATTGTCTGCAATAAAGTGAGTCAAAAAATGTTTTATTATGAATGAGTATGATTTAACATTTTTTTCCCGTTTTATACAAATAAAAGCGTATTTTTCTTTGAATGCGTGTTCGTTTCTATTTACAAATGAGCATTCTTACGTGTGCCAGGTCCGTAATGTAAATTTTTTATTTAAAAAAATAATATAGAAAATTAAATTTTTAATTTCCTCGTTATTGCGGCATATTTGGGCCTGTTTCTGTTCGGACTTTACATACCTGCTACTCCGTCTTTTTATTTCTGGGACACTCTGTATAATAAGACTAAAATACAAGAAAGGTAATATCCACTTAAAGATATTTAATTCCCAAAGGGAATTTCAGCAAGACTTTATTATAACTTACCGTTGCAATTACAGTTTGGATAAATCTTCGGAGTATCAGTGGTCCGCTTAGTAACAGATGGGGGGGGGAGTTAGGTATGAAATATATTTACTCTAAAGATATGCTTATCAGGCTAACACCTTTTGTAAAATAATGACTTAAAATGTGTTCTCCCTATTATTCTATGGTTAAACATTAAAAATATTAATCGACGAATTAATTGCTTCTGTTTAATATTGTCTAATGCAAATCTTCAGACAAGGTATCTGATTTCAAAAAATTGATGCTGGTGTCCCTCACTTTGCCGCAATTCATAACAACTAATGATACAAATAAGCCACTTTTTACAATGTTTTTTACCACTTTTACTTTTGTACTGTCCGTGTCTAGTTTCAACTCTTGTGAGACATTATCAACGGGTGATTCTTTAATAAACTACGCCATTATATATACAAAGTACCTCTTCCCATCTCTCTATACTATTCGTTTTATCCAAGGTGTAAATTTATTAACTATTGTAAATAAAAAACTAATGAATTATTTTTTCCATTTTAAACTCATGTCCGAAAATCAACATAACTTTTTCCCAGGTAAATCGACAGATACTGCTATATTTAATTTCATAAGCACTATTTACACTTCGATTAACCGTAATCTTCTTTGCCTAAGTATACTAATACACTCTTTTCCTGATTAAGTTGCTTGGTCGAAGTTTAAAGTCTACTGATGCGATTGTGTTAAAACTTTATATTTATACTAATAAGGAGTCAATAAGCAGCTTACAACTCGGAATAGCTCTCTTATTATCATAGAACTCTGCCATTCCACGAACTTAAAAACACACAATCGTATGTTTGAACTTGTTAAAAATGGAAATTCAAAGCATCTGACGTGCATATTATTTTCAATAGGTTGAAGCTGAAACCTGTATTTTGGGAAATCAATCTAGGAGTTCATTGGGAGTTAATTTTTGTCGAAAAAATGTAAGTGTACACTTTCTATCTCTCTTAAGTGATCAACACTCACTAAGATGTAGATATCCCAAAAATGCAAGCGCTTTCTCTATAAAATCCAACGACGCAGCTTTTGACACTGTTTTTTACTACCTAACCTGTAGTAGCCAGATGACTTTTTTTATGGGAACCGTCGAACTATAGACCTAGACAATCAATTTTTGCTAGTTACTTCTAGAAAAAAATGGCCTCACTGTGTGAAATATTTGTCAATGCTTTCTTCAATCCGTTTCTATATAGTTAGAGCTTACATCAAGTACGCAAGCCTTCTTTAACTCGCGCATATGTGGGAGAAGTAGTACGAAGAAATCGAACAAGTTGTAATTTATTTTCAGTGTTTGAAAATAAATCTGAATAATTTGCTAGAATTTTTGTCGAATTACTTGAAAATTCTATTCTATTATTAATAATTTGGTCTTTACTCTGTAAAATGGACTCCATACTTCATTCCAAATTTTATTGAAATATCATCATATTTAAGAAACACAATATTCTTTTCACGGGTGAGTCTAAAAATGTTGTATATGATTTTTCAACGAAATTACCAAATGTATTAACGTTTTCAATTGGATTGGATAAACAAGTGCTATACCGTCAACAATATACATTTTTGGCAATGTCAGATTTTGCAGACAATGTAGAAACATTGTCTGTTTGAGGCATGCAGCATTTAAAATTTGTTCTACTGATGGAGATTTAGGAAAGAAAGAAAGAAAAAGAATTTGCTTGTTCGTGTTCTTCGTTAATTTTCCACATATTAAACATTTCACTCTTTATTCTTTACTACTGGCGCCCTTAATAACTCACAAATATTTTTACAATAAGAAAGTCTTGATTCTGAATTTGAGGTAGAGGCTTCTTCCGGTCTATGAATTGTTATTTCTCGACGTCTTATTTCTCTTCATGTAATTAATTACCATACAAATACTATACCATAAAAAATATTGTGTAGCAGACTCTAGATTTTACAGTTTTTAAGCTTATCAGTGATATTGACTTTTCTTACATCTGCTGCTTTTTTTAATACTGAGCCCCACAGCTGTGATTTAGGTTCTTTTACTAAATTTTCTGTTCAATTACAAAATAAACCAAATAAGTTATACCGTTTTTTTTTTCAATTTCTCACTTGTAAGGACATTTCTTACGTTTTTAATAAAAAAAACAGTGTAATTAGCCACCCAAATGCTAAAAAAAAAATATTTTCTTCCCAAGGTAATCCAAAATTGAATCTTACACACTAAATATTGATTCCCGCATAAGTATGCTGAACGGCTATGTACTCTCGTTATTGGTCGCGCTTGAGGGGGCATGAAGGGACTGAAAGGGATAAATATAGCTGTCGGCAACATGCATTTTGTCATGTCATTTCTTAGGCTCTCAAGTATAAGAATCCGACCACAGTTGTGCGTGCGTATTTTGCATACTAAACTGACTTTGGCGTATGCCCTAAAAGTGATAATTGATTTAAAGGTAAATTTTGAATAATTTTTGTATAAAAAATGTCAAGGTTCAGATCCAAAGTAACACAGTAGAAAGAAATAATAAAATAAAAGCATTTAAATCTGAATGTAAATAAAAATACCATATGAAAACATCATTTCTGCAAACAACGTAGAATGTACACATATACCAAGTGCTTGCCTGCAAGCTGCGGATGCATTTACTGTGTGATAAAACGACGACACCGAGAGTTTGTTTGAGTTAGTACGAGAAAGCAATATACAAACTGTTCTATTGGTCGAGTGTAGTGACGCTAGACTGACTCGCGTTTAGGATAGCAGCTGTACTTGCGCATTTCATTTGAATTTTGTTAACGATCGGGTCGATTAGCAAGCACATTTTTAAATTGCGTTTCGTCCATTTAATTTAGAACAATTACGCGCCAAAATTATTGAATTTTCGAATCATGTTACCCCGGAAATGTTAACAAATGTCCGTCGAAATTTTTATAATCAGCTGGGTTACTGCTCAAGAGGGAAACTTATTTGAGCATTTAATAAATAATTAAGTACTTGTAGAAATTCATTTTTCTTTAATTTAATTCTTAACTTCCAATTAAATTCACTGTTTCTGCGTTTATAGTTTATCTTACTGAAACATTTTGTTTAGTTTCATACAAATTTATTGTCTTCTTTCAGAATTTTAGTTTGTTTCCTTTTATATTTTACAATACTACGAAATTATTTACTTTTTCTCTTAATAAGAGTTTCGCTATTGTTACGTTTTCGTTTTTTATATCAGCTATATTTCTTATCTTTGATATTTTAAAAAAAAATATTATTTTTAAAATTATTACTCATACAATTTGGGTATGTGTGATGAAATCCGTTACTAAAATTGTTTACTGCGATTATTTGATGCTTCAACAAGCTTCTGCTTATAAATTATCCAGGTAGTGATTTTTTATTGATTAATATTATTTCCATCTTCTCTAAAGCAGTACAGTAAATGACTTTATTGTTGGTTAAAGAATATGTTATGAATAGTAATAGTAGCAATTTTCGCGGACTAACGTAGTAACGCTTTCTGCGGTGTCGACTCTAATGTTAGTACCAGAGGCTACCCCCTTATTCTCCCACTTATAGTCGACCAGCTTGTCTAGTATATTCATCCGCAGGTATACCGCGTGCACACTGTATAACTAAACAACTCATTAGTTGCAAGTACATCATGTACGCTATATTATATATTTCTTCGCGTATTTCGCTCATATGTGTATGTACATACATCCTCGATTCCACTATAACTACGCCCGCCACTCGCTACTGCTGTACTTCAGTTCGCTTTGGCTACAGAAAATATTGGCAGGTATTCGTATTCAGCTTTAAAAATTAATTTATGAAGGCAACTCCATTCGTCGTACATAGATACTTGTTACTAATTATTTTGAAGCCTTCATAGCAAGCTCATCCCTAGCATTAATAAAATATTCACAAAAATATTCAAGAATAAAATTTTATTCATATTTTCCTTTCACGAATATATGTAAAATTAGACTTAATCAAAGAATAATCAAATAAATATATTAACTAAAACTTCTTTCTGATTCAATCACCAACATACACACGTAGGCATGTAGAGTGCTAGAAGTTTCATAGTATGATAAACGCTTCTGCATTTTTCAAGAACTCTTTCCGCAATTTTCCATTAATTCCTTCTTAAAACAAATTCAATCAGTGAAAATCCTCTTTTTACTTTTCCTAAGGGAGCAGCAGCACGAGCTTTATCCTACACAGACGTTAGCGTATGTGAAACATCGACCTATCAGTTAGATGGTTATTTTCCGGTGGAGGATTGCGTTTCCAAATAAAACCTGATAAGTAATTCAATGTTTTGTACTAAAATTTCAAACGACTACATTATTAATTTCAATTTAATTTAGTATTCATTATATTGGATTAGATAATGAAGAGTATTGTAGAACAATTCATTTCTTTATCATAGTTTATCTCCACTGCTTTACTTTTATTTAAACTTAGAAATAATATTATAGTATTGATTAAAAGAAAGAAGATAAGGAATAGTCGACTTTCAAAGTTCATTCTACCAATGATTTTAATTTGATTACTTTTGTTAAGTTCATTTACTTAATACTGAAATTAATTATATAGTAAATATTACTGAATTGTTATTCAGTAATATCTACTCTTTTGCCGTTAGGCGTCGAGGCGTTCTGCTTTGCAGAATTTTCTCCATCCTGTCCTATCTTTAGATATTTTTTGAGCATCTTTCCAGATACTTCCCCGGTCCGCCAGCAGCTGCGTTATCTCCTGATTCCATACTCTTCTTGGTCTACCTCTATTTCTCCTCTTGTTCCAGCCGACCTTCCATATCTCTTTCACAGGGTTCGTGTTACTCATTCGTATGAGGTGTCCAAACCAACTAAGTTGTTTTTCCTGGATTTTTTCTATTACTGATCTTACACCTAGTTTTTCTCGTAACTTCCCATTTCTAATTCTATCCAGTCTGTTAACACCAACTATTCTCCTTAAAATCCCCATTTCGGTCGCTGTTGTTCTTGATTTCAGCCTCTTAGTCAATACCAATGCCTCGCTGCCGTAGCATAGTGTCGGAAGAAATATTGTTTTGCAAATCTTTCTTTGTTTCCCTGCTGACATCTCTCTTACTTAAAAATATGTACTTCAGTGCATGATATAAACAGTTTACAATGTTGATTCTATTAATCACATCTGCCTCTTTGTCTCCTTTGTAATTGATTATGGTTCCAAGATATTTTAGGTTTTCTGTTATCTTTATTGGATAACCATCTACTGTTATATTTTTTCCTCTTCATCTTTGGAGACTGCCAATACTTCCGTTTTTCCTTTATTAATATTCATTCCAAAGTTCTTTAATGTTTCGTGCCATATATCTATATTTCTTTGCAGGACATTTTTATTAGGAGATGCAATTATCAAGTCGTCGGCATACAAGAATTCCTTGGCTATTACAGGTTGAAGTTTTCTGGACCCTACATAAATACCTTTTGTTAGGCTATTGGCACTTCTTGCAATATCGTCCATAACAGTTATAAAGAGAAGGGGACACAGAACTCCGCCCTGTCTCACTCGTTTAAGTGTGATAAAGCTTCTTGAATATCCGCTTTCAGTTCTTATTATGTTGCTCGTGTTGGTGTATATACTTTTGACTGCCTTTAGTAGTTCTTTTTTAATGCCTCTCGTTTCCAGCGATGATCATATCCTTGTCTCGGAAGTGTATTGAATGCTTTTCCTATGTCAATTGCACATAGATGCATATTGCAGTTAGTACCTAGAATCCTGTCCGAAATTTGCGTTGAACATTTCTTGCAGGGCCGAGTCTAAGTTTGCTCTTAATCGTTTCTCTATCATCCTTTCGTATATCTTTCCAGCTACTGATAACAATGAGATAGCTCTGTAATTGGAATATGTCGTATTGACACCTTTTTTGACAATTTAAAGCCAGGAATGCTGAAATACATGGGAGTTAAAGCTACACGGTTATTACTTAGATTAATAAACTTAGCATGGGAAAGGAAAACAATCCTCTAGGACTGGAAAATAGCAATTATCATCCCCTTACATAAAAAAGGTGACTTTTTATTCATTTTTGTTAAAAATTTTACAGTATGAGATACCTATCAAAACACAGTTTTCAAGAAAATTTTTGTTCAAGTTGTCATTTTTAATTGGTTAATGATTTATTTTTGACTCTTTAAGTCATGTCGATTATTACCTTTATAAATATTTTGTAATGCTTGAATATCTGTTGTTCGATGTACAGAATCTAGTTATAAATTTATCATTTCAATGTTATCAGTAATAATTAACGAATTTATAAATACATGGTGGGGCAGGAAAACATCCCTAATTTTGAAGTTGAATAAAAGCGGAACTAGAAAAGGTAGAACAAATTTGTTTTATTATTTTGAAAAAGCATAATGGAAGTTTCTATAGTTACGTTTAAAAAAAATATCTTGCAAATTAT
The DNA here is from genome assembly GCA_963170755.1 of Amphimallon solstitiale. Lineage (NCBI taxonomy): Eukaryota > Metazoa > Arthropoda > Insecta > Coleoptera > Scarabaeidae > Amphimallon > Amphimallon solstitiale. Next base: position 48,429,038 of record OY720676.1, on the reverse strand, counting down.
GGCCCTTATTATCAATACGTTGTTGTAGCCGGATATTGACATTTCGGATCACCCTCTGAAGCATCTCTGTTGGTATGCGACATATTTCCAGGCGTATTGCTTCTTTTAAGGCTTGTATGCTGTTAGGACTATGTTTGTACACCTTAGCTTTGAGGTAGCTTCAGAGGAAATAGTCGCAGGGCGTTAAATCCGGCGAGGACGCCATTCATGTAATGTCACTGAACCTGGAGATCAAACGGCCGGGTAAAATATCTCTCAGAACAGCCATTCAATTATGGACTGTGTGGGCGCCATCCTGTTCGAACCAGACACTTTCGAGATGTGGTGCAAAAAAAATCTTGAATCATGTCCACATACCGTGCAGAAGTGATGGTAACCACACGATCATGTTCCTCAAAAAAAAAGTATGGTCCGATGATGCCTTCATTGCTCACTGCACACAAAACTGTTACCCTATCGCTATGTAAAGGCCTTTTCTTAATCTGTCTAGGGTTGACATCACTCCAATAACGCATGTTCTGCTTATTAACACAACCGGAAAGTTGGAAATGCACCTCGTCGCTAAAAAATTCACAGCGTCGTCAGGCAGATTAGCAATCAAATTTGTCCATGCCTGTAATCGATTATTACAATTCTGTTGTGACAGTTCTTGAGTAACGGTCTTCTTCTGAGGATGGAAATGATGGTCAATGTGAAGAATTCGATTTACGGTAAAGCTAGATATATCGAGGGCGATCGTGTGTTTCCGAGCAGAGCGCGTAGGAGACAGTATAATGTCTGTCTTACTCGTTCTATGCTCTCCGATGTTTGACTGGTCCTCTGTGCACCAACTCTCTTTTTCGCAACATTGCAGAAGTTATCCACCCAAGACCGAATCAATTTCCGATCGGGCACTGTATTTCGTAGAGGAATTTGGTAGCAGTAGGTTTTACCACACCATTTTAACAACTGACAGGTGACAGATTGAAACTTTCCGAAATACTGAATCACTTAAACCTATTCCCACCCTTCTATGAACTCAACCTTCATCGCAATTGCCATCTAAAGGTAGGGATGTTTCCCTGCCCCACCCTTCACTATAGTTTGGTTCTCAACAAGTTAGATTTTGATTTGTTATTTTTATGGCGGAATTTCATGATCTTTATATTTTGATGTCCATGTATGTTAACTTGAAGGTAGAGTAATTTTGATTTCCGCATTTTGTAGTTGAGTTATTTTTTTAAATATTTTTGGGACTTCTACCAGTGATACTCTTTAGTTGATCTTTTCTCCTATATATATTATATCTGTACATTCTTAATTAATAGTAGCCTTATTGCTTAGATTTGTTTCTAAGATTTATTTTTCAAACTCTAAGATATGGTATATTCGTCAATCTTCTGCTTCCTGTTTAATTTAATCATTTGTTTAAGTCCATTCGCATTGGCATTGGCGCGTAGCTTTACTCTTTTGCTTTGGTCGAACAGTGTTAAATTTCACTTTATCTTAAGTCACTATTGTACAAACATATCAATAGCTAATGCCAATAATCCTTCGACTACTCGCATATTTCCTTTTGAGCTGATGCCAGTACCTTTGAAATAAAATAAGTAGCAAGAGATTGTGGTTGATGTGTATTAATTGTCAATTAGTGGGATTTGGCTATCGTTAAATCAGTGTTTTGTTTTGTTCTCTGTTACACGATTACCATTATAAGGTGGGATAATTAACGATTATTTGGTGGATATATACTGCCACTTGGCCACGCCATTATTCAGCAGCCATTTTTTCCAATTTTGCACCTGCCGAATAGAATTACTCTTATAAGTTTAAAGAACGCTCCTCATTGCAGTCTTGCTGCTTGGTTAAGGTTATGTAAAACCATGTTACTTGAATTTATGTTTTGTATTATATGCTATGAGCAATCATTTTCGTTAATTTTGCAATTTGATTAATTGTGTTTTATTGTGAAATACATAACGGAATTTAAGATTTTTTATTGGGGATTTCGTAGTAAATTAGATTTAAAAGTATATGGAGAATTTCCTGTAATTAGTCGTGGCTTTAATTTTTATCAATGTATACACCACATAAATAGATAGATAGATAGATATACATAGATTGAATCTTCCACGTTAGTGCTTAAATACTTGTATTTAGTAAGTATAAGAATAAATATTTACGAAGTTTATTGAACATATCAGCTGATTGGCATTTTACAAACTTTTATTTTAATGTTTGTAGATTATCTTACTCAAATATCAATTGTTTTCTTTTTTATTATGTTTTCTGGATGAACCCGTGTTGTTGGGATGTTCTCTTTATTTTAATAGACTTGTGAATTTGAATCAGAATCTAGAACGGTGTTCGACTTATTTTTAATTGTCTATCTTGAAAATATTCATCTGACCCTACTTCCCTACCCATATTGATAACTAGCCGTCTCACATATCCTCGAGCATAACAGACGTTAAACGTACGAGTGGTGTCTATTTATTACTTGTTTCGTAACCCCGACAATCTTCAACGGAGTCGGCGACGGTCCATACGATAGAAGAAGTCACAGGTAGGGCGGCAGAAAGTATTATGGAGTTTTCTATTACCGTCGTTAAGTTTTAATTTTTATCACACCTTAGGGTACCCGAACATACTGCCACCAATGACCGTATCGTTTTAAGAGCAGCACGATTTAAGAAATAGCTGTTGAAATTATATTAACAAAGTTCACAGAAAAGACAAAGAGACAAACCCTTAAAAAGAGCAAAGCTATTTAAAAATCTGAGCTAGGAATTTTGATACTACTTTTATTAAAAAAAAAAAAAAAAAAAAACAAAATGTAATACATTTTCTTTTATGTCTTATTGTAAGCATGCTTCTTATTTATAATAGAGTAGCGATTTCGTACTATTCTGACGTCGCATTTGTATTTCGAGCTACCACTGAAATTTGAGTTTCCTTTTATATAATTACAGTGTTCATATATTTCTTCAGTGGCTTTGCCAGCTATGAAATGCATTTGTTTTGTGTTTATTATGGAGCATACGTAGTCAATATGTACTCATCTCTATCTGCAGAGGTAATAAAAGAGGTGTCTGGGGAAATACTCAACTTCATATACCTCGCTTCTAAGTTAACGTTTCACATGATCTATCCGGCATGTCTGCCAAGTCGGCTCAAAGGATCAAGTGATTAAACATGTGCATCTCCTTTAAATCCTAGATTGTTTGTTCATCTATTCTTATTTCTTTCCGTAAAGACAGATAGTCCTTTGAGCCGGATGCCTAGAACAATATAATGTCCCGTATTCGACTTTTACAGAAATGTAGAATTCGTCGTATATTCATATCTACATTTTATGGGATAGAATATCAGGTAAATACATTTAACACATTCTTTTTAATATTTAATGTATATTCTCAACATTAAATGTAGTGTTTATTATTTTAATGGAATAGACTTACAAATGGAATGAAGTAATATCGTTAAGTTTAAGAGCAGCCAACCTACAAAAGAAAAAAATAAATCAAGTTTATTTTCTGAAAGGCTCAGAAATGACGGAAGCATATTTTTTTCTTTAATAGAGTAGTAAATTTTTATTACTCTTATTTTATTGTGCTTTTTATTCTTTTCCCTCGGTATAAAATTTTTAATGTTTGGCATTAGAACATGTATATGTGGAGTCGGAGAGTAATCCAACATTAATACGTTTCTTACCTGGTCCGTGTGAAGTACTAAATAAATATCAAAATCAGTAGTTGACTAAACGAGCAATTGATTTTTCTTATTTCTTTGTGTTATTGCTTTTAAAATGAATGAAATTAATTTCTTAAAAACAAACTTCTTTTTATTTCTAATTAAACCAGATTAGTTTGTATTTTATTATAGTAATAAATTCGAACCCATAACAAATAAAATAAAGCAAAATTATCGCCGATTACTGAATAATACAGCAAAAGAAAAATTGAGTAGTTTCCGACTATTGCTGTTTATCTCGAAGACTTAGTGTGAAACACGTATCTGCAGTTAGAGGTCGTACACAGTTTACGAATAACAAGAAGCAGAAGCTGCCAGTTATCGCATACCTGAAGATGGCAAGTGTGATTTTGCCGAAACGTCCTCAAGAAACCAGCCCCAATCTTTTCAAAGACCAAGCAGTGGAAACACGGAAGAAAACCAGGAAACCAGTGACAATATATATATATGTATATAATTAAGTCCAGAATTGAATGGGGTAACTCCGCTGAAAATGCAACTGCGGACACGTGTTTCGAACTACTTGGTTCTCGTCAGCGCAGTGTAGCCAAGGAATAGGATGGGATACCTTTGGCGCTGAAAAACATCCATCAGAGACATACACAGGGGACAGCCTACCAATTGAGGCTTCAGCTAGAGTGTCCTCGATATTGAGGATGAATCTAACGTCGCCGCGAGGTAGACATTGTCCACCTGCGTGCCTTCTGAACCCACAGGATAAAAATAAAGAAAAGAAATATTGCGGATCATGGAATAATTAAGTACAGAATTTAATGGGGTAACTCCGCTGAAAATGCAACTGCGGACACGTGTTTCGAACTACTTAGTTCTCAATATCTACCTCGCGGCGATGTTAGATTCATCCTCAATATCGAGGACACTCTAGCTGAAGCCTCAATTGGTAGGCTGTCCCCTGTGTATGTCTCTGATTGATGTTTGTCAGCTCCAAGGTTATCCAATCCTATTACTTGGCTACAATGCGCTGACGAGAACCAAGTAGTTCGAAACACGTGTCCGCAGTTGCATTTTCAGCGGAGTTACCCCATTAAATTCTGTACTTAATTATTCCATGATCCGCAATATTTCTTTTCTTTATATGTATATATATATATAAATTTAAATATTTGTTTTCTTGGGGTGGCGGCCTATTTTCTAAGTGGGTTCTTTTTTTTAAGAACGAATAAATTAAAACAATACGCAACGTTTCGACATATTACATGTCTTTATCAAAATTTTATTAACATAAAATCATACAAACAGAACTGTAAGAGAAAAAACACATCAAATCTAGATTTAAAATACTAGAAAAACATTTTTGAAATCTGTGTGCTTTTTACTTTTACACATTATGTATTTCTGTCTTCTTATTGAAACTTAGCACGTATTCTAAATTTATTAAACATTTTTATATTATAATTATTATTAAAATAGGTAAAATGTTTGCTAAAAGTGTACATGAGTAGTATAAATATATACTCGTATGTGAGCACATTTTATCAATATTGAATGTGTGGACAATGTCAACCTGCGTGTCTTCCTCGTGGCGACGTTAGTTGTTGTCCTCAAAACCGAAGAGCTTCTAGCTGAAGCTACAAATGGTGGTCTGTCACCTGATGGTCTTCCGTTTAGCTTACGTCTCCAAGGTTATCCCACCTTATTCCTTGGCTACACCGTACTGATGACGACCAATTAGTCAGAAACACGTGTCTACGGTTGATCTACAGCGGATTATACCCAATATTTTTCTTTTTCTGATATTTTATGTATCCACGATAATTCCATATTCTTTGATATATATATATATTTATATATCAATAAGGAAATATCACGGATACAAAATTTCTTTCTCCTATTTATTTATATATATTGAGATGGTCTTGAGCCTCCTCAATACCACTCAATAATTATTTAAGTTTGTTATTAGGGACGAACCCTTGTACATATTGAAATGTTGTAGTTTTTTTTGAGTTACGTAAATAAAGGAGAGATATTACTAGCCACACAGATTCAATCCCATCTAATCGTTTACAAACAATCATATCTTGATCATAAAGTTTAGTTGAAGAAATAAAGTTAAAGAATTTAGCATAAAAACATGACCATAGAAGTGCGAACAAATTTCAAATACAACAGAAACGCACTATACAATCTGGTACTTATTTAGCATACATTATTTTCAATCTTGCGTTATCATTTTACATTTAGTTTTGACAAAGCATCATGTCTAGCACAAACAACACATGCATTTAGAACATACAAATATGGCCGATATAAAAATGCAAATTAGGACTAAATCAAAACATAATCATAATTTGTACATACTAGGAGTGACACTCCAAAGCTCGTTGAATGTATATCTCATGTTTTTAAAAGCACAAATAGAATTATTGACCTAGAAATATTCAATAGCATCATTTAATGTAAAGCATGTACGTTCATCATGAACGCCCATTCTTAAGTCAATTGCAATTTAACTCTGTGAGGAAACCAATTTTAATGTGAAAACACAAATTAACTACAGCCTTTTCTATATTTAGAACAGATTTTAATTAGGGCATGAATATCAATAGGGCTTTACTTTAAGTACAAACAGCATTTGAAGCATCACTAAGAGACCTAGATCACATGTCATATTAAAGATAGAATTTCGTGACTAAATTTAGTAATTGCCTGGTATATGAAATTAAATACTCAAACTGCACATATCACAGCACAGTTATGATTAGGAATTGTCATGAATTGCGTCCTTACTATTGCATAATTATCGAAAGCATCATTTCAAATTTAGACCAAGTAGCCATCATGAACAAACGTCAAACTCAATTTGTAAAGTTTAGTAATACACCTGAATTATAAACATGTTAGGCCAATTACTGACACGAAGAACATACATAATTAAGTGCCCTACAAAACTAAAGCCATAAGCAAGAATTTACTAATAAAATCAATATTTAATTTGACATGTAAAATACTGAATAAGTGTTGTTACAAATATACCAAAATTGGGTATATAAAAATAATCCTTTGAACTGTTAAATGTGAATGATTTGATAAAATATCGATAACCAATTGAGCAAGATAAATTAATATTAAATTATAAAAGGAAACTGACTTTGAATTAAAATTTAAAATACGCATTAAGCAATGTATTCTTAAATGCACAGATTTTAATCAAATAAAAAACAGAAATAAATGTGAATGTATTTAGTAATTAAGTTATTATGTAAACCAGCTCCACCGAAAGTCCAAATATCCTTATTTTTGGATAAAATCCAAAAATTATAACATTTAAATATTTTTTTGCACATGACTGTACAAATGTATCAAAAAGTGACGCTAAAAATGCCATTCTGATTAAAATTCCTAAAAGCAATATTCAGAGAATTTCACGTACTGAAAATATATTATTAAATTTTTATAAATGTAAAAACTACAGAATAACATCCTTTAGTATAAAAAATTAATCGAATTTTATCAGAATACATCAAAATTTAATCCATAAACACTTTGGGTTCGAGGCTTTAAACAATCGCCAACCTTGACCTATATATAAGGTATACATACTCCAGACGAGGTCATTCATTGTTTGTCGGTGATTCATTTTTGTCATTGATTGATTCACAACCCGACGAGTACGTTGTTAGACAGTTAGTAGGTCAGTGGGTCATCGACAAGGTTGACACCATTGAAAATAAAGACAGCAATAGTTCTGTATTACCAATACGAACGAGCGAAGATAGGCGCCACCGAAGCTGAAAAGAGAAGAGAATATAAACAAAGATTCTAACCTCCAATAAATCGAGGCGAACACTACAATCAAATCACAATAAAGGGGAAGAAAAATACACTTACTGTTACGAAAGAGTACGAACAAAGGCCAGTACAAGGAACATCCCCGAGCCGAAGATCCCGCTTGCTGTTAAATTCCAAGGGCCGCTACCGAAATTCATCCCGACGGAGTCCCAGAATATCCGAAGAACAACCAGCTCCAAGCCCCGTTCCAGTTCATAGTACAGACCCAGGCGCCAAGCTAGTAAACATTTGTATATGTTAAGCTGAAGGTATTTAAGAAAGTTTTACAAGTATTTAAGACATCCAAAGAGGTGTAACGTCAAAGTCACAGTAGTCATATAGAACTAATGTAAATAATTGTAGTTTTTTATTGAGATTAAAGTCGAAAATCAATTCTTTCAAAGTCAGTTTGGTAGTTAAAAGTCACAAGATTCAATTTATCAAGAAGTAAATAATTTGACGTACGCATTCACATAATATTTAAGGCATTTGTAAATCACAACGTCAGTCACGTTTCATGTAGGTAAACCTAACCTAACTAGGTATTCAAACAACTAAATAAGGCTAAATAACATACAAAATATTAACAGTAACTTACGTACAGTAAAAGGTTGGTTCTCCAAGTACAATCAGTTTAGATTATTTAATTAAATAAGTTTGGGACGCCTTTTCTGTCCACATACATTTCATATGTTAGCACTCAACCGCTGTACAATAATTAGGTGGATATTTGTTGCAACTTGTAGTGGAACTGTGTACCATTATTCTCGTTATTTGTTGATTGTCATATAAATGTTTGTTTCTCTCCCAATAAAGACACTCCAACTACTAAAAATAATAATTACAAGATTTGTAACCTGTTTGTTTAAAATATAGAGATTTGTTTTGCATACCTGTGTTTATTTTGGTTATTTTGTTACGTAACACCCACCATCAATCTCGTGGCTATTCATCCTTGTTATGCACGACAAGGAAGCGCATTTTATTTTGCCAACAGGTGTTTTCATCAACCTCGAGGATTTGCAGACAGCTGCCCAGGATTATAAGTAAGCGTACAGGTAATGTGAGTAACTCTTGTAGCGTTGTTTAGATAAGACAGGAACCCCCCTAACGGCCCTCGAGATAGGAATATAATAAACCGTTCACGAGTTTAACTGTATTCGAGTATAATTTACTAAATGCCGGAAACAAACCCCCTCTCTTTTTCGTTAAAACTAGAGTATTGGCGTAAATCATAAGAGATAGGAAGGAGAGTTTCAAGCGCGAAATTTAGGACATTTTAAATTTAATACAACAGTGTTAGGTACATTTATATGAGTTATTAAATTTAGACTATCACTTGCTTACCAGTTAGTATTTGTAAAACTTAACTTAGATATTATTTCTCTCGTGAATTTTGATAGTTTCTTTTTATTTAAATTTTATTCTAATTAGTCTCATTGCTCTTTAAGAACTTTATATGCTAAGGGGCGTATAACGCACACATCACCCCCCTTATAACAATATATTAAATGAGTGGTATGGGAATATCTTGCAATAAATCTCAATTTTTTATTACTCAATATTTCGTCTTAATAAAAGACTTCATCAGGAGAACGCTACAATATTAAAAAACACACCGGTTGAAGAATAATATCTAACAACAGAATTACTTCTTAAATTTACAATCAGAGTTACTGCATCTATGGATACATAAAACTACCATCTATGCATTTAGTTGATAATGAGTGTTCTTTTATTTTTTTGATTAAAATATAGAAATGTCTAAATCAAACATGATTGTGTTAAATATGTGCCAATTACCACAGATATATATGTTTGTACCTTATTTAGTTTCTTCAGTGTAGCATAACTAAGACAATGTGTGTTAGTTTTAAAGATATATGTCGATTAAAATAGTATGTGTAGTATTACCGTAATAATGTCAATTAATAGATGCCCATAGTGCAAAACAATAGTGATCAGCAAATCACTCAGTACTGTGAAAATGCCAATTTTTAGCCAGGCAATTAGTAAATATTTTAAAATTATTTGTCGAGATATTCAAGAAATGTATTAAAAGTAATCAATTTTGTCGCAGCGGCAATGATTCAAAAGAAAAATAACAAAATAACATTTGGAAAGCAACCAATCATCTAAAAAGTTTGATTGACTTACATAGACAGAATGTAAATGCTAATATGTAAAAGTGAAACAGTTAAGCATAGAACAATCGCTACTATTTATGCAGTTTCATTAAAAGGTCAATCATAGACATTCATTTAATTCCGCTACACAAATAATATCGACGCAAATTGTGTAATTAAAATTGTCATTTTATTATTAATTACTTTTGAATCAATGTCGCTACATACATACATATATATTTCAAATGTAAAAGCGTTTTATGTAGTATAACTCATAAAAATAATTAGCACTAATATCTAGCTATAAAATATAAAATTCATTAAACAAATATGTTCCACTCGTGACGAAATCAAATTTAAAGTGATAGGTTTGTTATATATATATATATATGAATATATATGAATTCCATTTGCTAAAACAATACGAGTTGAATTCCTACGATCCATACATGTATGCATTTCAAATAAATACTGCTACCGGTAGAAATATATTTTCTGTTTTGTTGCAGTCTCGTGCAACTTTTTACCATTTTTATCATTTGTATAGCTGCGCAGTTCGTTTATGTAACAGACAATTTTGATTAAAAATACATAAAAGATACAAAATCTGCTTCAATACAAAGGGAAAGTTTTGCAAACAGAACAAAAAAATACTTGTCTACTTGTAGAATGGGAAATACTTCTGAGAATATACACATTTATCAAATTATTTTATTAAACAAACAGCAAATATTTTTGTTACATAAACTAATTAATCAGTTTTATCGTCCCATATTTCAAATAGAACCACCACATATTGAGAGGCTAGTGTTAGCAAACAAAAGTCTTCTATTTATTATCTTTCAGTTATGAACATTTCATTTTTGTGTATACGTAGTACATTTATATTGTTTCAGTTATCTTACATTTTATAAAAAAAAAGGTAAAATATATAGTTGGTTATGAAAAAGTTTCTTTTTACTTTCTTATACGTAGTATAAGGAAGTATTGTGATGATGAAAATTTTCGACCTCGAGATTTTTGCAGATGTCCACGTTTTGAGGTCCCTTGATACCAAAAAAGTGGTTTTTAAAAAATGTCTGTGTGTGTGTCTGTGTGTCTGTGTGACCACGATAGCGGCCAAACCGCTACAGATATCAATTCCAAATTTTGTATTTACAAATATAATTTCTCTCTTGAGAACTGATTAGATTTTGCGCGAAATCGGTAGACCGAAAGTAATAGTTTACTTCAGTGAAAAACTCGAATTTTGCCAATATTTCGTCAACTACTAAGTTTAGACAAATTTATAAAGAATTCATATATACTTAAAATTAAATTTGAGAAGAATTTTATTAAAAAAAATTTTCGAAATTCCTACCGGAAGTAGGTTTTTTACTCTTATCGAAAATCGGTTTTTTGCAAATATATCGTAAATTATGCATTCTATATATATTTATAAAGAGTACAAAAGTATGTAGAGTTGGATTTGGAATATTTTTTATATAAATGAAATTTCAAAATTCGGACCGGAAGTAACATTTTCATACGTATAAGAAGGTCGTGTGGTGGCCACACCTCATTTTTTAAATACTGAACACAGTTCATTTTTACGACTTTCCAAGGAAACTACTTTTTATTTTAAGAAATATAGACATATAGACGTTGATGCATTCTACTTTCAAAGAAATTCCGTTATGTTTACTAAAATAGCAATATAATTATACATTTTCCGTAAACAAACTGTTAAAAACCATTGCTTTCATCATTTATTTATAGCTTTAGGCAAACACGAGTTTGAATTCAGGTGTAAGGCATCCAAAAATAAAGCTCTCTAATGTTCAAAGTCATTTACAACAAAAATACTCTCTCTTTGATGTTTGAGATCATAACACAGTGACGCGAATTATTAAATAATACGTAAAGTAATTATAAACGGAAAGTATGCGTTAATAAAGATGTGTCCCCAACCTAATTTCAAGTTATGTAACACTTATTACCATAAACTTAACAATTTTGGAAATTTAGAAATTCAAAGCGACACGTAAAAACAAAAATTCTATTAACGGGTAAAAATATTAAATGTAATATGGATAATAAGAAAAATGAAGTTAAGTAAATGTATATAATATAAAGTATATTGTAACGAATCTGCAGTTATTAGTTAATAAAAATGTCGTTATTGTACATATTTGTCATGTATGTAATTAATCGTTTAAAATATTTTGATGGACCGCCTATGTATATATTTTATAGCATTTTTGATAATTTGTTTAAAATTGTATTTAATTGTTGAAACTTCCCGTGTATGCAATGGAAGAATACCCAGTACGTCACGTTTTGCGAACGAATTTGTTGTATACGTCTTTTACAGTCAGGTGGGAGAGTTTTTAGCTGGCTCCGGTGAATATGAAAGGCCGGGAATTTGTATGTAGAGACACTTGCTTTCCTAGCAAGTCCCCAGATCTACCCTAGGTAGTCGGTCTTCCTTTTGAAATATCAGGTTTTGATACCTTCAGTTTCTTCATTTCCGACCAATTTAATTTCTAGTCAAAGCACTAAAAATTAACGTCCACCCGTCACCACAATCGTGCCTTGGCGCATCGTCGCTCTAATTAACGAGATTCCGGTCCAGGTATCGGAATTCTATTAATTACTTTCATGGTTTATTCGAGTCTAGACACTTAGGTATCTCTCCCCTCTGACTAACCGAAGTTCAAGTTATCAGAAAAACGACAATTAAAACTGAATATTATCCGAATATATGTTGATGTAAATTAACTTATGAGGACCGCGAATATTAATTAATTTCATATATTCAATAAAATGTTTTGTTTTATATCGATATCAATATATGTCTAAAATTCAGAGCGCGATTATCTTTGGAAATTTAATCATAATAAAGTCATATTTTGCATGAGAAATCGTAAATAAAGCCGACGACACGTTTAAACGTCTATGCGACAAAAGAGGTTATGTTGAGTACCCTAGTTTATATTGTTTGAGATTTTATAGAATAACAATTTTGATTTTGTAATTTTCTTTTTCTACACTGGATGAATTGGCTGCCATTTTGTTAGAAATGAAGAAAATCGGGCTCTGCTTTCACGAAAAGTTTATTTGAACGTGTAAAATAGACGACATTAAGTTGGAAAAATGATATCGCTCAAATGACTACCTCCTGAGTTGAGGTATATTTGTACTCGTTTCACGGCATTTTTAATTGTTGCTCGCAAAGCATCTGTTTCCAAATTGGTGATATCTTCTTCAATGTTAGCTCTCAAGACTTGCAACGTTGTATATTGTTGTGGTAAACATGAGATTTCAAAAATCCCCATAAGATGACGTCTGGCGCCGTCAAATCTAGCGATCTGGCCGACCAGTTCAAATCGCCAAAACGGGATATCACTCAAAATCTCCATCGTTGCCCGAACTGTGTGAGCGTTACTCCATCCTGCTGGAACCAACAATGCTCGAGACCCAACTTAGTAACTTGCGGAAACAATCCGTTAAACATCTGTAGCGTTCACCAGTTACGTGGTGCCTTGGCTTCCTCAAAAAAGTAAGGGCCAATCACTTTTACATTGCAAATGCTAAACCAAACGACCATTTTGAGGGAATGCAATGGCTCTTCATGCGTTTCATGTGGATTCTCCGTGACCCAGAAACGCATACTGTTTATTCATAAAACCACTTAACTGGAAATGGGCTTTGTCGGTCATTATGATCTTGGATACAAAATCATCTTCTTCTTGCACCAGGTTTAACCCAGCAAGTTAACCTCACTTGGTCAGCAGGCTCTTTGTAAGAAAACATCTTCGTCTTTCATCAAAATTCGACGCAACAAGCTCTCAATGCCACAGCAGCGATATTTGTGGTCAAACAAGCAACACGTGGCCGTCCACTCCTTGCTACATCTCTAGTGGACCCAGTTTGAACGAAACGCTCAGCTAAACGCCTACTTGTTGGCGCCATGACAACGAGGAAAACATTGATCAAATTCACGTTGCGTTAAAACAACAGACCGGAAATTGGTTAAATGAGTAGAAACAATTCCGCGTCTTTCGGTTGTGTATCGGTCCATTGATTTTTGTCAACTATTTCTCTATCTTTAGACAACATAAATGCCAAAGCAGAATCACACTTGACGCCATTTGCAAAAATTATGGCACATTCACATTATGACATCTCTTTTGCCCCACATGTTATCATTTTAAAAGTGTTCCTTAGTTTATCGCTGAAATTAAGAAAGAAATATTATTTAAAGGGTATGTTAAATATAATAAAGAAAATACGTACTTTATTATTGTAATGAATGAAAACTAAATTACGTAATGTGAAAAGACAATATATAATAATTCACAAAAATAGAAATACACAAATTTATCAACACAATAATTGTTTGCGTAGTAAAACTTAAGAAAAACAAACGAATGAAGGTAAATATATAGCTATAAATATAATAAAGACTCCGATCCGTATTTGCGCATTAAAAATACATTTATTCAAAATTATATTCAAACTGTGAAAAATGACAAAATATATGTAGAAATTATCTAAAATTCTAACCAACATTTTTAAAAACGAAAAACCAATTAACTCTCCGAAAAACGAAATTTGACTTACTCTTTCTAACGAACGAAAACGAAAAATTACACGAGCTACTCACAGGTGGTACTAGGTAAACTAGTTGTAATTTAATTAGAATTAATTCAAACAGTATAAACTACATTAACAATATTTAGGTATTACAAAATACTAACAAACAATTAAATAATATTCTACTATCAATATAAAACCGAAAAGATTCAAAATTTAACCATAACGAATTCTTACAATAATAATGTAAATATGGCAACCAATTATACACATCCTATGTGCCGTATAGGTCTAAACAGAATTAACAGTCAAAATTAATTGGCAACCGTTCAAAACCGTTGCAGAGCCATCTAAAGCAGCGATTCTCAATCTTTCTGGGGACATGATAAAATTAAAGGGGGGGCGCAAATGTATCGAAAAAAAAAATGAGAAAACATATTATTACAAAACATTACTGAAAAAAAAAGCAGTAAAATACATTCTACATACATTAAATTAAAAACAAGTTTAATAATTATTAGTGACTCATTGCAGAGCAAAATTTTTTGAAACAAGGTTTAATATTTGAAACTGACACTCTAAGCTCTTTTTTATGTTTAGCTGAGATCTATATTTTGTCTTCACCATGCAACCCTGCCCAAAATTCAAAGAGTGATTTATTACTACATTGTCTTTTGATTTCAACACTTGCCGTGAAGTCTATAAAGATTTCCTCTTCGGGAGTGTTTTGAAATGGGTCCCTAACCCACTCGTAACTTAGTATCAAGTTGAAGTCAACAAGAAAATACTTTTTAAAATTATTTGCCAGCATAGTTATATGATTTTTAGTGGTTACATAAACAACTTCCTTATGTTGTTCTTCAGCTTTGTATGTTATAACACATTCATCCACATTTGCAAACATTTATAGTTTTTTTTTGCTTTACATTTCGTCTCCACAATCCCAGTTTTCTACAAAAAGCATTAACTTTATCACTCGTATCCGACCTATGTGTGTTTGTTCCTTGGAGTTGAAGATAATCTCAAAACTTCTCGGCTTCCGGTCGGTTTTCCTCTTCTAGAAAAACGGCGATTTCATACTTTAATTCATAGACCTGTTATAAAAAATTCCCACGTGATAACCATCTTGCCTCGCAATAAAATAGTAACGCTGAATATACTGCACCCATGTCTTTACAAAATGCAGAAAAGATTCTTGACTTTAGATGTCTCATTTTTATATAATTTACTACGGTTACTACCGTCTTTAGCACAATATTCAGACCAGCACTCATTTTTTTAGAAGCCGGGGCTGCTCTGTGGATCATGCAATATGTCCAGATACACTGTGGAGATTTTTGTTTCACAAGTGATTTTTCACTTTGGAATCTTCCCGACATTGTACAAGCACCATCGGTGCATATTCCTGCTCAATTTTTCTACTCTATATTTGTGTTGTTTAGAAAATCATTTAAGATAGCAAGCAATGCAAGTGCCGTTTTTTTGCAGAATAGTAGTTCTTCTACTGCTGACATACCATCACAAAATCGAACATACGTTATTAAATGAGCATCTGTATTGCTATGCATTTATTTATTTTGAATATTGATAAGTAGACTTGATATGATAATTGACGAAAAATGAGAAAATTTTGTATGTCTGCTTACGCTTACGCTTATTGCAATAGATTTCAGTGCAAAGCTAATTTGTAAGTAATGTTTAACTTTTGTTATCAAGGTCGTGGTGTAGTTTTAGCGTCAAAACACAATTAAATTAAATAGAAACTAATATTACAATTATAGCACCATTTCAGAGAATTGTGATTGAGAATTTGGTCGCAAATACTAAAAGGTTCTCTACCCCTGTTCTAAAGGGTATATGAAAGACATACATATATCCAGGCAAAATTTTAGACCGTAACACTTTTGCTTGAACACATATGGTGCCTATCCTCTAACATAATTCTTCTAATTTAAAATTTGAATTGTTGTATTATTATTAATCACATTAATATATGTGTAATCTATGTGAATTTATTTTCAGAGTAGAAAATCACCATAATAAAGATTTATCCCGTTGCAATTTTGTCTAAGATCAATAAGTAATGTTTCTGTACTTAGTCCCTACAGTTATCAACTGACAATAGTCAAATCATATCTAGAAACATAAGACATTGCAGAGGTACTAAACACAGAATAATATATTATTCTTTGATAACACAAGCCAACACACATTTTGGTGCCGGTGATTTTTTAACTGTTCCTGGGGAATTTTTGGGTGGAGAATCCGAAATAGCCATCAGATTTTGTCTATCAGATCTAGTTTTTAAAATAGGAATTATTTACTGATTTTTAACCTCTATATATATTTTACGTTATAACTATGAGTATTGCCAGTAAAAAAAACACATATATTAAATATTTATTATAAAAAGTAGATTAACATACATTCATATTGATATTAGTCACTATCACCTACAAATTTTCGTTTATACGACTGTCTAGCATGGAGTTTACTGGGGCAGTCTCGCTGAAGGCTCCAACAGTAGTCGGCCATCATGTGGTTATCCCATCGTCCTTGATATCGATCTTCCATAGTTTTAATATCCTGATGGAATCTTTCTCCCTGTTCTTCACTATAGTCACCTAAATTTTCTGGAAAGCGATCTAGGTGGCTGTGGAGGTAGTGAACTTTTATACTCATGTTTCAACCGAGAATATGAAAATTTGAAAGCATAGTTTCCACTAATTCTATGTAATTGTCTGCTTTGTGATTTCCAAGAAACTTTTGAACTATTTGAACAAATGAACCCCAAGCGTTAGATTCAGTCTCATTCATTGATGTGGTGAACTGTGGATCTTTAATAAGTTGCCTTATTTGAGGACCATCAAATATACCAGCTTTTAGTTTATCCGTGCTAATCCCAGGAAACTTACGTGACAAGTACCCAAAACAATTTCCACCTCGATCTAACGCTTTCACAAACTGCTTCATAAGCCCCAACTTGATATGCAAGGGTGGTAGTAAGATTTTTTCTCTCGTAACCAAAGGTTCATTCACTACGTTTTGTTTTCCTTGAACCATAGTATCTCTTAAAGGCCAATTTCTCTTAACCCAGTGCTGATCTTTAGCTCTGCTGTCCCAAAGACATACAAAACAGGAGTATTTTGTATATCCACTTTGCTGTCCAAGGAGAAAGTTCACCATTTTCAAATCAACACAAATTGCCCACTGACGTTCTTCGTATTTAATTTGTTTCAAAACTTGTGCTATTGTTTTATACTCCTCTTTTATGGTAGTAGAATGTCCAATAAGAATTGAGGCATATTTGTTACCGTTATGTAAAAGGACACATTTTAAACTACGTTTTGAACTGTCAATGAAAAGGCGCCACTCGTCTGAAGTATAATATGGCAAACCCATTTTTTCTAAGACTCCTTTTATATCGTTACAGAATACCAGCTTATTTTCCTGAGTGAAAAAAGGCAGCAGATCCATTTCTCTCTTACGATAAAATGTAACATTAGTGCCTGGATAAAGAAGGTTCTTTTCTTTTAATCTGGATTCCAGTAATTCAGCACACTCCTTTGAGAGGTATAGGTCTCTCATGAGATCGTTCAGTTCTTGTTGATTAAAACACTGAGGAGTTGTTAAATCTGCTTCAAAGTCACTGTCGTTTTCTGATTGCATTCTTTGAACTTCATCAGACGTTGATGTTTCTGTATCATCTTCCGGGATATCAGGGAGATTGCTGAAGGTTGGAACGGGTATTTCATTAGAGTGCGGTACAGGTCTTCTTGCAGAATCTAGATCAGGATATGTCCATTTATGTCGATTGTTCCTATTTATGCCTTTAATATTAACGAGACAAAAATAGCAGTCATCATAATGGTTACGTGGTTCCCTCCAAACCATTGATACACCAAATTTCAGGCACTTTCTGTTTCCAATTGTCCACTGTCGCAAATGTTCACCACATGTTTTACACACCACATGTGGAGCCCAAGATTAACCTTGATCTCCCAAATGAAAGCCAAAATAGGCAAGATAAGACCTTTTCACAAATTCAGAAATAGTTTTTCTATTTACTTTCACCGTGTATTCGCCACATACATAACAAAAAACATCTGGATGGTTTACACAGCTACGCCTGCTTGTGGATGCCATTGTTTTAGTTTTAACACTATCACAACGACGAAAATGTACACAACTTTATTTGCCAAAACTACACAATAGACTAAGTCGAGAAGGATAAAGGTAGACTACAGGTACTATGTTTCCAACACCAATTAGTCGGGGTTGAGCAGGTATGGGGAGATCGGATCATAGGGAATTCCAAATATACCATAGCTAATAAAATTCATAGAATTAAGTAATGCGGGTTAACTAGTTCTAGGAATATTTGTTGACGGACAATTTCAGGTATATTTGGCTGATTATATCCTAGTTTTAAGTACCAAATTTCTATTTTGAATTTTAAAGAGATGTTGATTTATTTATTTTTGCCTTTTATTAGAACTAAATTCAATTAGTCTCTACCTCAAAAACTAGAGCTGATAGAAAAAATCTGCTGCCAGTTTTAGAATCAGCACATTACGTATATCTAAACTCGGGTCTTAGATCTCAGGCACCAAAAATTTTTTTTTATTTTGTTGGCTGAGTGGATTCAGCGTACGTATAAACGGAAATATGGAAAGTCTAAGAACAATGCATACAATTTATCTTTACTCAGTAAAACGTTTGATAGTTGACAGTTAGCCTAGATATAAATGCATACTTCTAATATGATAAAAAAAAGTACATAATATATAAGGCAGGAAACTAGGGAAACGACAGAACAAATGTGAACTTAAAGAGCCTGGCATTACAGACATAAAATTTTATTCAGATATTTGCTTTTGCCTTTTTAAGAGAAGCCCGCCTTTCTACTGCATTATAAAAAACAATGTCGCTAAGAAGATTCTGACGTAAAACCTTCTACTTGGTAGTATTATTTACATTAGTTTAACAATTCCTTTATACGTAGTTGTATATAATGTCGGCAATGTATCGCATATAGGGATGTTATTGAAACAAAATACACACAAAAGCAGCTCGTATTGCTCTTTTAAAATAAAATTTTTAGTTGCTCATCTCATCTACTAAATGATACAATGGGAATCAGAAAGAAGCATTAGGATATCATCATAGGGATTCAGAATTCGTATATTTGTGTGGAACTCCTACTAGTTTCAACGAGATATATGTAGAATAACTGCGATTCACGGTATTCGAATATTAGGTCACGTGGCGTCGCACAAAACGCTCGCTTCATACGATATGTTGTTGATTGTATGTCCGTCTGTTTTACTACAATATAGGTACATACATCCCTTGCGCTTATTTAAAATTGGCTCCATATAAATTGGTAAACAAGTAGATGTTTGTGTGAAATAAGAAAATTGAAATTTCCCAATAAATAATTCATAAAAATGCTACAAAGATATTATACTTGTGATGAAGATCCGTATTTAACGGTTCTAAAATGAGGAAAGTGATTATAACACTTTTAACAGAATAATAAAATGTTGAGCCAGTTCTGATGATAAACTTGTAAATTTTGCTTCATGCAGATTAAACGAGATGCTATTTATTGGTTAAGTTCATGCACACGAATTTTATGATTTGGATTTGCTTCTTGACAAGTAGCGTTACTTGTTTACAAAGAACCTTTAGTTCTGTTCTGAAAGAAGGGGACATTTGCTGTCTATTAAGTCCCAATAACTCAATAATAGCCCCACGTGTTTTCTTTCCGACCATTTAATTTTTATTTTGTTAAATCTCAAAATTCAGCATTTAAGCTTAAATTAAAAAAAAAGTTATGGGAACAGCCTCCAAATTTAAATTTAATTTTACTGTCTACTTTTATGTGGTTCAACCAAAATCAAAATTACTTGCAAATAGCATGTTGTTTTCATTTTATTAACTCGCGAAGTTCTGGAAGAGGTAAAAATGAACTTTAAACTCAAATTTACAGTGCAATAAAAAAATAGCTTAAAGATATCGTGACCTTCTAATTCTTTCAAACACATTTCTAGTGTATTTTCTTTCCGACGGTATGCAACATGCCATAAAAACATTGATTACAACTTCACTAATTCACTAATTTTTTGTATCGGGAGACATCAGGATGAAATTTGATATTCCAGATAAAAACTTAAAAGCCAAAAGAAAAAATTCTGCTTCTTAGTCTTACGCCAAGCTGTAAGAGATAACTTGGTTTTAACGAGAAGGGCTCCAAAATGCGGCCGACTTTCAGGTGATGAAAAGAAACCTAGTAAAAAGAAGAGAGAAGTACCCCTGGCAAGTTTTTTAATCCTATTCCAAAACATGATGAAAAACAGAAAAGACAAGATGTAAATTAAAAAATTGCTAGTTGAAATCACATATTTATTAGAGAAGTGCATTTATGTATTGCAAAAACTCGCAATTGTTCTGCTGAGCATCACAATAAAAATAGGCTCTTCATTTGACATGTTCCTTTTGTCCTCGAATTTAAAGTCATACGTTACTGTTGTCCCTTGCGGAGGGCATGATAAAACTCAAAAACCAAAAAGGCTGTAAATGAACCATCAATAAATTATTAATAACATAATGTAATGGCCCCACAATTGCTAGCCATATTGTAATGGAATCCTTTAATATTTCTTAAATAAAATAAAATAAAGTAATTGAATCATTTACCTGACTAGCTCAGTTAATTTTTCCTCACGTCGATCCAGGTAAGAGATGTCAACAATAAATAGTCTTAGGGCATTATTTGGTACAATTCAATAAAACACTATTGAATAAATTTAAATAATATTTGTATTAGAAACGATGAGTTCATTCATATTTTATTACAAATACAAGAGAAAACGTTTAGGTACAAAATATCAATTTTAATAAGAACAAATACACTAATAAAATAACATCATAGTATTTTCAATAGTGAAATATTCAAAGGTAATATAACGAGAGCTTGACAAATAGTCGACTATTTCATTGTCATCAATTTTTCGAGTGTGCGCTACTGTCAATTTGACGAGACCAAAATTGGCATTAATAATTTGACTAGAGCACGAGAGCTTTAACTCGAGGGCTTTAGTCTTTAATTATTAATGCCAATTTTGGTTAAGTCAAATTGGGAGGCACACGAGAAAAATTGAAACAATGTAATAGTCGACTACTTATCAAGCTCGAGCTATATTTGTTAAGATTATTTCCTAAACCAAGTTTCATAATAAAAAATGAGTTGTCAAATCGATGTGATTATCAATAATTTCATCCGAAACATCGCTAAATCTCTTTTTGTCGGACATTTTCATCTATTTGACACGTATGCCACTTAATGAAAAAATACATACTTGATTTGTTACCTACATTTAAAATAGTCGATTTGTAATAGTCGCTGATATCAAGAACCGGTACCTTTCATTGGTTAATTTCAACTTCAGTTTTGATTGTGATTGGACAAAATTTAAATTTGACAGGTGAAGGAAATAATCAATATGATTTATTAATACCATCAATTCTCCGAAATTATATAACTACGTAGGCATTAATAAACAAACAACTTGCGCTTCATATTTATTTTTATTCTTAGGTTATTATATTGTTTCGTCTATACATTAAGACTAATTTTACTATTAAAGTTTATTTAACATTCACATAACGTAATAACTGTTTCTAAATACCTTGCATAGGGGTTTCTTCTTTCTTAAAATGAAGAAGATCTTATTGTCGATGTGCCCTATGGGAATCTTCCCTCGACGACAGAAGAGATATCTGCAGCTTCTCTAATGTTTATTTGCAGAACAATAACTTCTTATTAGAATATATGATAAATTGAACAACTACAACACTTCGTTGGCGGTCGATCTCTTGTAAACAAAGAACCTATTTATTTACTGTTAAGGTTCTAACAATAATTTTGTACTTTATCGACCGCTATGTGTGAGTCGATTTACTTTTTAATTAGAGGACCTTATTACTTTACGGTAAAACCGATATATCTACATCGGTGACCGATCTCATCGAAGGACCTCCGTCGACTCCCCATTAAAATGAATCTCGTTGTTCAATTTTTCTCGTTCAAGTCTTGGGGTTCCCCTTTTTACTAGAACGCCCATGTCCCTCGTTATAGTTTTCACACGTAATGTCACGTATAACTCGCGATAAACTAAACACAACGCCACTAATCTGATAATAAACACAAATTTTTGGCGCCAAGATCCTTACAAATACTTGCTTAACAATCTATTGCTTATTTTATACACAGATTAACATATAGGAAAAATAGTTATAGAAATATATATCTTTTGATTTCTAATACGTAATTTTAAAAATACAATTTATACAGGGTGAGTCATTATTAGCCGCTTCCTCGATTGCTCTTTTGTGTTTTAAATAAAAGAAAAAACAATTAGTGGAAGTTCCATGGTTGCTTGTGACGCACATTGTAAAAATACTTTAAGCTCTGACATACTTCCGGTTTCACTGGAAATGCACAGAATTTAATTTTTTTAAATGACTTGCTCTATATATTTTTGGATTTTCTTGTACTGCATTAAATTGTCTGTTCAACTGTTTGTTTCTTTTGCAAAATATAGCCAATAGTTTTTGAGTTATTATTTTTTTTTGAAAATCTTTGACCAAAACGCGTGTTCAGAAAAAAATCATTTTCACATTGTTTTTAAAAGTAAAAACTTAAGCTTTGGTGGTGCTTGTAGCCAAGAAAATTCTGCATTATTTGGTAAAGTTGCACTCGACAATACCTCAAAAAACTTTGTTTTTTCAAAGCATACTTCCTGAAATTTTCACATACCAAAAACTTATTTTATTGAGGCATTTTGTTCCTTTTTTTATTCTCCTTCATTTTTGTTAACAATGTCCTATACCTATATTTTGTAATTTCTGAGATAATCACTATAGGACCAATTAGCGGAAATCGGAAATTGTGACGATGAACGTATTCACTTTAATAGAAGGTGGCTTCGTTGGTAAACAACAAAAAATTGAGAAAGCCAGGATAATTTATCTGCTGCCAATTGACAAAAATGTAAGCGATTCTGAAAATTTCTTTCATTTAACCCCGTTTATGAATATGCTACGGGTGAATTTCATAATCCTAATTATTCTGGATTCTCAAATTTGACTTACATCTAACTGACGACTAATTTTCGTAGTACTAGTATTGACTTCTACCAGGGATCGCTGTGCATAAAGTCTGGATACTAGCAAAGAGTTTCTGTCAGATTCACCTAAAACGTCAATCATGTCTATTAACTCTTCATAAGAATAATTCATTTGGATGATAACTAACAGCGATGCTTTTATAAGTTCGGAATAAATGTATACCGAGTTTCTTTAGCAGTTGACTCAGGCAGTCAGCCGCATTCCAGCCTTTACTGGACGAATATTTGGGTGCATAGAACAGCGCCCGTAGTTCTTTAATTGACCGCTAATTGCTCCTATAGTGATTATCTCAAAAATTACAAAAGATAGGTATAGGACATTGTTAACAAAAATGAAAGATAACAAAATAATAAAAAAAGAAACAAAATACCTCAATAAAATATTGGGTGTTCCATTTAAAAAAAAATAAGTTTTTGGTATGTGAAAATTTCAGGAAGTAAGCTGTGAAAAAACAAAGTTTTTTGAGGTAATGTCGAGTGCAACTTTACCAAATGATGCAGAATTTTCTTGGCTACAAGCACCACCAAGTTAATGTTTTTACTTTTTCTGAACACGTGTTTTGGTCAAATATTTTCAAAAAAAATTAATAACTCAAAAACTATTGGCTCAATTTTGAAAAAGAAAGAACAGTTGAACAGACAATTTAAATCAGTACAAGAAAATTCAAAATTATATAGGGTGAGTCATTTAAAAAAATTAAGTTTCGTGCATTTTTGGTGAAACCGGAAGTGCGTCAGAGCTTAAAGTATTTTTACAGTATGCGCCACAAGCAACCGTGGATCTTCCACTTATTGTTTTTTCTTTTATTTAAAACACAAAATAGCAATCGAAGAAGAGGCTACTAATGACTCACCCTGTATACATATTTAGAAATTTATAAAATTATTAATTGTTCTGTACGGTTACAAGGCCTTCTACTTGAATAGAATTTACAGACGTATAGGGGTGATACTGAGAAGGCTAATGTGAAAATACTAAGGAAAGCTCGATAACATTAAAAGTTGATTACAAGAAACTTAGTAGCGATTTTAACAAAAGAATCATTGCAGGATTGCATTTCTAATTCCAATAAAAAAAAGTAATACATACTGGCTAAGGTTTGCTAGTGAATAGGCTCATGCTACGCAAGCGCCATAACACTATCTAACTACTAGCCAAATAACCGGAACTGCCGCCTTTTTTGCCCTTCAAAATGTATGTAATAATTTTCTCTTATTATTATTATTATTATTATTATAATAAAATAATTTTCATCAATTCCTGCATCTATGAAGACATTTCTAATAATCCTGTGTAGATATAGCGAATTTCCATTTTATACTGCACGACGAACAAATTGTAGAATTTATGAATCATTGACTATCCATGAAATCTACCGGAAAAATATGAAACCAATAAAAAATAATCATGCGCAAATAGTATTGTGTACTTCCACATAAAGTAAAATATTGAATGAATATATGTAGAAAGCAAATACAATGTTTCCATTTAATTTTGGCAAAGGAAATGCTGATATGAACACGCTTAATGTGCGTTGTTGCACCACTGGTTGATTACAACCGTCATTTACATATAAAATGGCGGTAAACAACAACCACTAACTGTGCGATATATCAATATTCATAAAACATTTAATGCAAATTGGTACTATCCAGCTATGTGCGTATAAAATAGAGACTGTTTATATGCCGCAACAATTATTTGTTAAAAAGATATACCTGTGATATAAATTTGAATTGTTTTTCGTATACATTTTAATTCCTAAATATTACGTTTTCATTTATTCATCTATAGTATTATCTACTACAATTTTGATGGTGTTATGCATATTCATAAATGTTTTACATGGAAAATTAATCACGGTTAAGCGTATAGAAATTTATTTTTGTGCGACAAACTTAATTTTTGTAATATTTCCCCCGGGATTATTTAGTAACAGAAAAAACAGCGAAACCGTCAACATTGAATATATTGACCGATTAAAGCATTGAATTCATTGTGTGGTCAAAATGCTATCTCGCATTTTATCTAGATACAGATATATTTTTTATTCGCCAGTGGCGTAGTGCAAATATACACAGAATTTAAATATTCTAACAACAATAATACATATCTATCGTTAATGAGCAAATTTTCTCTTGCACAATATATAAATAATTTATGAAAAAGCTATTGCTGCAACCAATAACGATTATTTGATAAAAATCGTTCGAAATGGTGATTTCGACATAATGCGAATTTTCAAAAGAAAAATACAAGAAATATATATTTAAAATGTTAACAAAAATATTAAGTTTTGGAAAGTTATTTTCATAACAATCTTTATTAAATATTAATATTATGAATTGCAAGAAATGCTCATGAAAATAGTAAAGGGGGAAAGTTTATATTAGAGAGACGCGTGCGCAAGTGCAAATGGGTAGCATACCTTTAAAACAACGTCCTTTGAAAATCGTAATTATTTCCTATATTGATTATATTTGGTTATT
Organism: Amphimallon solstitiale; assembly: GCA_963170755.1. Taxonomy (NCBI): domain Eukaryota; kingdom Metazoa; phylum Arthropoda; class Insecta; order Coleoptera; family Scarabaeidae; genus Amphimallon; species Amphimallon solstitiale. The sequence goes on along the minus strand of OY720676.1, from coordinate 48,403,126 downwards.
TAATATTGCCTATTGTTCAACTTGGACATTAATTTTGAATTATTATAATTAATATTTTCTAGTTTACCTACAGCCATCTATGCTGGTGCAGTTATTCTTTTCCATTTGTTTGAAAGAGTAATGAAAAATATCCTTTGTGTCCCAACAGTTTATGACTGTTTATCATTCTGAGATTACAAAGCGAACTCGATCGTCCAGAAGAAGATGAATGCGATATAATCAAAACATTAACTAAGCAGCAAAGACATTGGTCGTATTCAGCAGACATAACAGTTGAGCAACTGTTGAGTGATCGGTTTCAGATGTTGTACTCTCACTCTGAAAATGTGGGGGGTCGCCATTTTGCAGGGGGGGGGGGAATTCTACGCTCACTTAGTGAGCATGTCCGCATGTGCCATTAACGCATTCCAACTCCAACTTCTTCTTCTTCTTGTTTTAGACCTATTGGCCTGTTGATTTCGGAATTCGTAGCTATGGTTTGTCCTGTGATATCGATTTCCAGCTGTCCTTCCATCGCTTATGTGGCCTTCCCAGTGTTCGATCCCCTACTGGCCTTCCCTCTTGTGCTACGCGTGGCAATCTGCTCTCGCCCCTAACGTAATCGTACCATCCTCTTCTTCTTTGTCTCCCCCATCTCACCATGTCCACTATTTTGCACTGTTCTCTGTTATCTGTGTTTCTTATATAATCTTCTCTGGTTTTGCCAAGGATAGTTCGTAGTGTTTTTATTTCCGCAACTCTTAGCTTATTCTTGGTTTTGCTTGGTTTTTCCCGCGTTTCTATACCGTAAATCATGACGGCCCTTAAACAGGTTTTGTAGATTCTTATCTTGCTGTCTGTTCGCATGTATTGATTCGACAAAACTATATCTCCTAAACATCCTGATAGCGCTGTCGCTTTATTAATCTGGTTCCTTGGGTCTTTCGCTGGGTCATGGAGATGTTAAGTCCGAGGTACCAGAACTGGTTGACTTGCTCGATGGGTTTATGTTCTACCACAAGTTTGCATCGGATTGATTCTTTAGCGACTGTCATGACTTCTTGTTTTGTCGGTCTAGGCAAAATTTTGAGAAAGTTAGTAGAAAGTAAGATAAGCGAATTAAAGGTATTGTGTAGAAATAAATATAATATTGGAGTTAACCGAATACTTTAATCGGGGATGAAAAAACCGAACCTTACACTAAAATCTACGCCAAAACTTAATGCAGGAAAATTTTTTGTGATTATTGTTTATTCGGTTTAATCTGTATAATTCTAATATATGGCAGCAAAGAAAAGTACTACATGAAAGATTATCGCATAAACAAGAACGCCCTATTCAGCCAACACTCAACTGTTGTCAAGTGAGCAGTTGGAGCGGGAACGGTTCCTGATCCGTCTGCTGAATGTGACAATTTTTTTTTGCGACTATAGAACAGAAAATAAAACGTGGTTTCAAACTCTGAAAACCATGATGGCATACTTTGACTTCGGAAACATCCGAACATAAACACATAACATAATATGATATAATATATATATACAGGCTGTTTGATTAAAAAAAAACCATCCGTAACTTCTATATTTATAATCCGATTTCAATAAATAAAAAATGTATAAAAATGGCAAATGGCAAACTCTATAAACCGCCCATAATCCCAATCTTTTTTCAACGCAGTCCTGAATACGTAACGATATTCAACTTTTTTTTTTAATGATCACTTGTAGTTCTTTTCCTTTAGTATCGTAGATATTTTTGTCTTAATCTAGTAATGTTCATTTAGTTATCATTTGGTTGATATTTAATTTAAAAAAAGTATATTTATCTGCAACCTTTACCCGCTACTGTGAAATTTTCAAGTGTGCTGTCAAAGAAAATCGCAACACAAATGCAACAAATACGTCTTTCAAACTTCCGTCATTCGAAAATTAGTGTGCCTTGCGATTTTAAAGCACTATTTCTTGTGGAATAACGATACCACCGCAATCATGAACAATAATTATCTCACCGATATGTATACGTATATGTTTGAAATTTACGTCGAATTTATGGCTTTATGGTGATCGTTTTCCGAACAGGGACGTTCCAAACCCCCGCCAATTTAGACGGCTTGAAGAAATTTTGAGGCGCTATGGTGCTTTTAAAAACCCGAAGCGAGAACAGCGACGGTTTGGCGAAAATGTTGAAATCAATGTTCTTCTCAGTGTGCAGCAGAATCCACTTATTTCAACTCGAAATATTGCCAGTAATTTTTCGTTTGTTAATTGTTTCTAATTTGTTTGTATTGTATTTTGATTATTATTGTTAATTTAATTAGATTTTGTTTTTCACTCGTGATTTCGAATGAATTATGAATAATAAATGCCTGCTGTGTTGGGTAACAAATAAAAAAATGTGAATAACAGATCCAGACTTGCCAACTAATTCTCGAATGACAGACGTTCAAATGACATATTTGTCACATTTGTGTTGCGATTTTTTTTTCACTGCACACTTGAAATTTCATAGTAAGCGGATAAACGTTGCAGATAATTCAATTTTTTTGATTAAATATTAAATATCAGCCAAACGATAACTAAATGAACATTACTAGATTCAGGAAAAAAAACAGACTAAACCAAAAAAACTACAGGTCTCCACATAAAAAAGTTACCATCGTTACGTATCCAAGCCAGCGTTGAAAAAATTGGGATTTTGGGCAGTTTATAGAATTTGTCAAGCCATTTTTATGATTTTATGCATTCTATAGGGATTTATTAAGAGAATAGAAGTACTGAGAATAAGGTTTTGAATAATTTTTGTGTAAAAAAGTTCTTAAAATAGTATAGTTTGAAATGCTCATACGTATAAGAAAGTCGTGTAGTGGCCACACCTCATTTTTATTAATTGAAATCGGATAATAAATAAGAAGGATGAGTGTGCTTAAAACCACACGGCAGAAGTGAAAACTTCATCAAGGCGAGGTTAATAATACGAAATACCTACACGCGTATAATATTCAGTAACGTATTAAATAAAACATATTAGCACATTTATTACATTTACACATGTACACACGCGTATAATAATCAGTAACGTATTAAATAAAACGTAAACCTCAACCATCCCCGTATCTAAAATTTCACATTCATACATCAATTTTCAAAAAATTCTTCGCCATTTTGTTTTTTTTTTGACATTTTGACTTTGGATTCGTGATCGGCGATCTAAGACACCCCCGCATCTAAAATTTCACATTCATACGTCAATTTTCAAAAAACTCGTCCTCCATTTTGTTTTTTTTGACATTTTGACTTTAGATTCGTGATCGGCGACCTAAGACACCCCCGTATCTAAAATTTCACATTCATACGTCAATTTTCAAAACACTCGTCCGCCATTTTGTTTTTTTGACATTTTGACTTTAGATTCGTGATCGGCGACCTAAGACACCCCCGTATCTAAAATTTCACATTCATACGTCAATTTTCAAAAAAATCTTCCGCCATTTTGTTTTTTTGATATTTTGACTTTGGAATTGTGATCGGCGACCCCCAAAATCCCCGTATCTAAAATTTCACATCTATACGTCAATTTTCAACAAACTCGTCCGCATTTTGTTTTTTTGATATTTTGACTTTGGAATTGTGATCGGCGACCCCCAAAATCCCCGTATCTAAAATTTCACTTTCATACGTCAATTTTCAATAATACGAAATACACGCGTATAATATTAGGTAACGTATTAAATAAAACACATTCGCACATATATTACATTTACGCGAGCGGCCATTACGTTTGGTCGGTTCGGACTTATGTGTATGTATAAATAGACGATATAAATCCTCGTTTACGGTCCCGCGCTTGGTCTGATGGTAACGTGTCGTCTTCATACCCGTGCGGCTCGAGATTGAATCTGTTCTGGAACATGAATTTATTTATTCATTTAATTTCAATTTAATTGAAATTAAATACCTCTACATATATGATATATTTATTTATCTTGTTCCCTTAGCCGACTTTACCCGAACGAGCGTTACACATATCCGAGCGTTGCAGTCAGTCTTGTTCAGTGCCTACAATCAGCGCAACGCGCCTAAAGAAGTTTACACTTCAATAAAGAAGTTACGGGATGGGGTCTTTCTTATCAAACAGCCTGTATATAACGGACTGTATATGGATATTTAGCTAAATATACGCAATGTCATATATTCTTGAACTCCACCACACTAAAAACAGTAGAAACAAATTTTTTTCTTTAATAAATATTATTCTGAAAATGCCTTACCAAATTAAAGACGTATCTGCAATTGCTAGTATTTTATACAATGGATAACTGCGGGAATCGCATTTGCCGTACGATGCCTTGGAAACCCCAAAACAATTTAAAACATCCACAAAACAGCAAGTTTTGTGTAAACGCTATACATATATTTCTCTTTTGCAGACTTCCAACGACGGAAACACAACGACAAGTACTTTATCATTCGTGGCCAGCAAAGACGATGATGGCAAATATCTGTCGTGCAGAGCGGAAAATAAAGTGCTATCTACCGAGGGACTGGAAAATGGGTGGAAATTAGAAATACACTGTAAGTAATTGCACACTGTGCTAAGTTTTACGAATTACATTTTACAGGGTAAAGTAGAATTAATGATTAAACACGCATACCAGCTTGACCACTACCAAATGCATTTTCTTTTATATGACATATAAAAGGAATCGTTTTATCAGTTGGAATCGTTAATACGAAACTTTATACTGTGTGTCCAAAAAGTCTGGAAACACCCAAATAAAATCGAAACGGATGATTTTTGAGAAAAATGCAAAAACAGGTCAAATAGTATTTTCAAAAAACCTTGAAAAAGTTATGATGTCATCAAAAAAAATTTAAATGGCAACGTCGCATTTTTAATTTTATTTTTGATAGATCTTTTAATTGTCTAAACGACAGTCAAAAAATTTTTCATTCAACTTAAGAAAAATTTTGAAAAAAAAATCATTATAGAAAACAAAGAAAATTTTAATCGTAGAAATCAGCAAAAACTCTTACAATAAATGTTCAAAATGTTGTCCTTGAGCATCTTGGCAATACCCTAAACGATAATAAAATTCATTTTGAACGTTTTCTATCATTTCAGGAGTGATCCTTCGTACTTCAATCTCAATCCGTTGACGCAAGTCTTTCAAATTTTCAGGTTTAGTTGCGTATACCTTATTTTTTAGGTAACCCCACAAAAAATAATCAATAGGCGTTAGATCTGGCGACCTAGCCGGCCACTCGATAGCCCCCCTCCTGCCAATCCATCTGTTTGGGAAGGTATTCTCGAGATAATGCCGAACATTTCCCGAATAGTGTCGTAGTAGTAGTAGTATCTTGTTGAAACCAAATTCTTTGGCTGGGCAAATTAGGATCTTCATGGTTCGGAAATATTTCTGCTAATGACGGAATTAAATAATTTTGTAAAAAATCCAAATACATTTCCGCCGTCAGGTTACCGTTGAAGAAAAAAGGCCCTATAATTCTGTTACCAATTAAACCGGCCCATACATTTAATTTCTGAGGATACTGAGTTCGTACCTCTCTCATCCAGCGTGGATTTTGGCGTGCCCAGTACCTGCAGTTTTGTCTATTAACAGTCCCATGTAATGTGAACGTAGCTTCATCTGAGAATAAGATATTTCTGATAAAAAACGGATCATTATCACACATAGGCATCAGTTGTTCGCAAAACTGTACACGCCTGTCGAAGTCGTCTTCAGACAGCTCATGAACCAAACAGATTTTGTAGGGATGATACTTAGTTTTCCGGAAAATATTACCAATTGTACTCTTCGACACGTTAAACTCCCGAGCAAGCTGCCGTGTACTTTGGAGTTTCGTCTGCTGACAATAATACGTCGAGTTGCGTATCTTCTGCGATCTTTGGACGACCACTTCTAGGGCGATCTCGAACATGGCCTTCTTCTTGAAATTTTTTGTGAATCTTACTCACTGCAGAAATACTAATTGGGGCACGCTCGGGATGTTCTGTATTAAATAAGTCGCAAACTTCTCTAACTGAACGAGCCCTATCCCCAAAACCAATCATCATCAATATTTGAATACGTTACCTTTCACTTAAAACCATTTTTAAACAGATTTTTTTGACTTACGCACAATTCGTATTTGACAGAATGTCACAAATAAAACAAAATGTGTTTGAAAAATAATCGACTTTTAACTATGTTTTTTTTTTAAAGACAAACTTTTCCATTTTCGAAGAAGTAATTACATTTTTCTCGGTCATTTCTTAAGTAACATGAAAAATTTTTTACAGTCATTTAGACAATTAAAAGATCTATCAAAAATAAAATTAAAAATGCGACGTTGCCATTTAAATTTTTTATTGATGACATCATAACTTTTTCAAGGTCATCAAAAATTCCAAACAGATACCATCAGCCAGTAGTTTTTTGAAAATACTAATTGACGTGTTTTTGCATTTTTCTCAAAAATCATCCGTTTCGATTTTATTTGGGTGTTTCCAGACTTTTTGAACACACAGTATGTAGGTGGTAACACGGGAAGAACGAATCATAGGCTGTAAGTGTATTTTACACATAAATATGATGAGATCAAGCTACCCACATTTTGTAACCCAATTTGTAGAACTTTTACGTTCTGATAATTGTCAGAAAAATTTACAAGTAGACAATGATTTATTGTGGAATACATGCTAGCACACAGGTTTTCATAGCAGTTGTGAAGTAAATGATTTGTTATTACGGAAGTTATTGATACTAATTCCTTTTAAGCTTAAAAGTAATTTATTATGTCAATTATGTAACATGTTAGAGATATATCTAGAAAATTATAAAAGATATACATTACAATGCTATCAATATAAATATTGCGTTTACATAGAAAACTAGGCAATAAGAAATCCGCTTTTAAGAAAAGTGGAGGGAAAAATATTTTCATACTGGACGACAAAAACGAAGTAAGCTCATTAGCTTAATTTAAAAGATTTCCTGGAAGTTTATTACAGATATTACCCGAAAATTTAACATAAAAAGATTTACATGTCATATTATTTAAAAAAAGTACAAATGCCATTAATATAAGAAAAAACAATGTATACTGTTGCAGCGATATACCGCATGTGTCAAATATCATTAGCTATAGGGATTCAATATTTACGTGCGATCTATACGTATGAATGTAATACGTGACAACGTGGTACCCCTACTGTCCGTCACCAATGCCAACAACAACCGACATCACAACGATATTCTTCGATCCCGACCCAGATTTTACATTCAATGTTTAGCTGGGAACATGTTGCGGTCCCTGGCCGTCTTATTACTGGAACAGGAAACATTAAATGGCCTCCGCGATCTACTGATCTCTCTCCATACGATTTTTTTTGTGGGGATATTTAAAAAATATTGTTTATACCCATGAAGCTGGTAGAGCAGAAAACATAGTTGCCTTGAGAGAGAAAATAATTGAGGCTGCTAATTCAGTAACTCCTCACATGTTAGAAAACGTAAGAGTAAATTCCTACGACCACCTAGGACAATGTCTTGCTGTGCAGGAAGGAATCCTTTTTTATTTATTTTATTATGGTTATTTTTTATTTTATAATGGTTATTTTTTAATTTTATTAAAATTACGCTTTTGTTTGTGTCATGCAGCGTAAACGCAGCTTAATAACTCTCTGCATTTACTGAAAGGAAAAGGAAAAACAAATCCTTGCAACTCGTAAATATTATTTCTAAACGCTTTAGAAACACCCGACTCGGTGGTCCAATGGTTACTGCATGTATCGGTTGTCGCGTCGCTGGCATTGGAAAGGAAAGTAGGGGTTCCACGTTGATGGCTAATGAAAATTGACACATGCGGTATGCTATTGCATCAAAGAACTAGACATTAACAAATATGTGTGTATGTCACAGAATATGCATCTAATAAAAATTGCTGATATAACAGCTTGTTGACATGAAAAGCAAGGTCTTGTTTATTTACATCATGGAATAAATATAACACGCCAGGCTGGATCGATCTTGCTAAGTAGGTTAAGTATTATGATGGTATCCTAGTTAAGGAATTATTTAGTAAGAAATAGATATGTCAATATTAGTATAAGTATAAGTATGAGTATAAGTTAGTCTAAGCATAAGACCTAAGGTAGTAACAATATTAGTTATAGGGTAATGTAAAATCCATATCCAAACGTACTTGCCTTTTATATAATAGAAATTGTATAATTCTACCATCACATAAAGAAGAAAGTATTAACTTCTTCACTACCTAGCCTCAAACAATGATCAAACATCATCATGGGTAATAAGAATCATATAATACTTATACGATTACACTATAATACCAGGAAACTCTGAAAGAAGAATAAATTTCTGTAACTGGTTAATGACCTTCTTAACGACGTTAAGTTCAATGATCTGACAAATCTAATTTCTCAAATTCGGATATATGCAACCAATAGATTGATCATTACTGGAGCAGACAAAATTATTCGATAATGTTTCCACTTAATCCACAAAATCGCTTAAGTTTGACCGATTGGTGTGGTTTAGTAGGTTCACCAATTTGTTTGTCCTATTTTTATCATAGTACCTTGACTCGTAAACGCTATGTTGAATTAGTGATGCCAATTAACTCAAGACCTTAAATATAAATATAACATTACTTTACTACTTGCGCATTCTACTATAAATTACATGAACAGGATTTTTAATAATAGATAGAGACATGAATTCGTTAGCCTGCACAAACAGCGGATTTAACCCCTTTAGATATCTTTCTATGATGTTTTGTGAAAGAACTCTCTTCAAAGCGACAAGAACGATCTAAGGATGAGTAAAGGTCAAAAATGTCTTGTGAAAAACGGCAGTACTTTAAACATTTAAGTAATAGATAAATAAACACTCTTTATTATTTGCTCTCTCTTTGAACAGTTTAACATTATTTGTTTAAAGTTAAGTTGTATACCTCACATTTTCGTGTGTAATGCACTTGAAAATTTTAAAAAGTATTTTTTCTACTCTTTTGATAGTAACTATATTTTTATTCTTTTAATTGCCTATTTGAATAGAGTTACAAATTATTAAACAGTTTGAGTGCATTTTACTTCTTTATTTATAATTTTATAATAGATGTGTATTATTATTTTTGTCTAGAATATTACTTTCTTTCGTAATATGTGTGTAAAAAGAGTTTGGATGTTGTTACGGTCTAAAATGTAAATCTTAAATATTGCTGGGGAAGGGGGGGGGTTATTTCTTGTTTATTTTTATTTTACAATTCCAATTATGTTTTTGCAAATTTTAGTGTATTCATACTTTATAGTTTCTTCGGTTGTTCATCAGATCTGAGCTGAAACAAATCATTCTATGGAGATTAAGCTTGTAAACTGACAGATTTATTTGTCCCCGTTCTCCAGTGCAATTATTTTTTGTCGGACGTAATTAACACAAAAATTCTGAAATAGCACCGACAGTGTATTTGCCATACTTTTTTTTTGATGCCTCCGAGTTAATCAGGAACTTTTCTTGATTATTTTAAAATGTAATGTTAATTTATTTTACAGATAGCGGATCCATATGTTCCTGGTTTTTTCTGTTGTTGTTCACCTTGCCAATTTGTTTTTTGTTTATTTATTTTATCAGAGCTCGTAGTTTATAGCTAGTATCTATTTCAGCCTCTGGAGCTAATAACTAGAAGCTTGTAGTTGATGCAGGCTCATCAATTTTATACCATGTGGAAGCAACTTAAATGAAATGACCTTTGACCTTTGATCCAAGAAATTAAAATCTAACTTTTTCAAAATTGCTGAAACGACAAAATTCTCAAAAGATATACTATTACTTCGTCCTAAACGGTTGAGAGCTATTAGTTTTTTATAATATATTAATAACAAAACAACTAAACTTGAACAAAAATATCATACTAACAGATGTAAAAACACAACCAAAACTTTATTTTTCTTCCCCAATTTTGCCGGTGTGTGTATTACTATAATTTTACATTCTACATTTTCTTTTTGAATAAATTCCTGTTAGTACGGAAATTAAAATATATGTATTGAAATTACAAATAATAAATTATTCTATTTATGTTTCATTTTTTTCACTTACACTTTATATTGCTGGTTTCCCGTGCTTACATAGTCCTCATGGAATACAGCAAATTAAATTAAATCCTCACAACTTCATATCAACAATATCAAACACAAACACGTTTGTTTTCTTTATTTATTAGAAATCCTATGGTGTGTATATATTGACACAATAGATACACGTTTATTTTACGACGATACAAGACCAATTTCAAAATGAAAACATATAGACAACAAGAAACGGCGAACTTCCCAGAAGCAAAAAAGTTAATAGAACGTAGCACAGCTTTATTTTGGTCTTCTTGCTCAGAGGAAACGGTAAGGAAAATTATGGCGAACTGAAAGGCAACTTTAATAATAACGTTACTTACTTACATTGGCGACTTCAAAGTAAATAAGGAAGAATAAATTAAGTTAGAACAGAGTGCATTTTTTTTGTCCCCGAATGTTGTTAAAAGAACTTCGTTAAAACTAAACGGACGCTTTGAAAGACCCCCGACAAAATTAGGAACATTTTTTGAATTGCACGTTTTCATGCACACACGCTCACACATTGTAGACATTTTAAAACGCAATTTTCTCCTAATGACAAGGGGTGTAAATAAAATCACGTTTGAACGAAATTCGACAAATTGGTTTTTTCTTCGTTCCTATTTTCTCCTGTTCAGAGTCGATGCCTATACCACTTGTGTTGTTTTATAACGTTCCATTGTTGTTTAACTGTTGTTTAACGAAGCAATTTCAGAAGTGGATAAAATTTTAACGTAACCTAATTATACGAGCGTTGTTCAGTTGTAAAACTTCTTTGGCTTATCAAAATATTAAACAAGAAGAATGAGTGTGCTTAAAACCACACGGCAGAAGTGAAAATTTCATCAAGGCGAGGTTAATAATACGAAATACACGCGTATAATATTCAGTAACGTATTAAATAAAACGTATTCGCACATTTATTACATTTACACATGTACACACGCGTATAATATTCAGTAACGTATTAAATAAAACGTAAACCTCAACCATTCCCGTATCTAAAATTTCACATTCATACGTCAATTTTCAAAATTTTCTTCCGCCATTTTGTTTTTTTTGACATTTTGACTTTGGATTCGTGATCGGCGATCTAAGACACCCCCGTATCTAAAATTTCACATTCATACGTCAATTTTCAAAAAACTCGTCCGCCATTTTGTTTCTTTGACATTTTGACTTTAGATTCGTGATCGGCGACCTAAGACACCCCCGTATCTAAAATTTCACATTCATACGCCAATTTTCAAAAAATTCTTCCGCCATTTTGTTTTTTTGACATTTTGACTTTGGAATTGTGATCGGCGACCTAAGACACCCCCGTATCTAAAATTTCATAATCATACGTAAATTTTGGAAGCGTGATCGACGACCCCCAAGACCCCCGTATCTAAAATTTCACATCCATACGTCAATTTTCAAAAAACTCGTCCGCCATTTTGTTTTTTTTTGAAATTTTGACTTTGGATTTGTGATCGGCGACCTAAGACACCCCCGTATCTAAAATTTCACATTCATACGTCAATTTTCAAAAAAACTTGTCCGCCATTTTGTTTTTTTTGACATTTTGACTTTGGAATCGTGATCGGCGACCTAAGACACCCCCGTATCTAAAATTTCATAATCATACGTAAATTTTGGAAGCGTGATCGACGACCCCCAAGACCCCCGTATCTAAAATTTCACATCCATACGTCAATTTTCAAAAAAACTTGTCCGCCATTTTGTTTTTTTTGACATTTTGACTTTGGAATCGTGATCGGCGACCTAAGACACCCCCGTATCTAAAATTTCATAATCATACGTAAATTTTGGAAGCGTGATCGACGACCCCCAAGACCCCCGTATCTAAAATTTCACATCCATACGTCAATTTTCAAAAAACTCGTCCGCCATTTTGTTTTTTTTTGAAATTTTGACTTTGGATTTGTGATCGGCGACCTAAGACACCCCCGTATCTAAAATTTCACATTCATACGTCAATTTTCAAAAAACTCTTCCGCCATTTCATTTTTTTTTGACATTTTGACTATGGATTGGTGATCGGCGACCTAAGACACCCCCGTATCTAAAATTTCACTTCCATACGTCAATTTTCAATAATACGAAATACACGCGTATAATATTCAGTAACGTATTAAATAAAACATATTCGCACATTTATTACATTTACGTGAGCGGCCATTTCGTTTGGTCGGTTCGGACGTATGTGTATGTATAAATAGACTTTATATATAGTAGCTTACAGTCCCGCGCTTGGTCTGATGGTAACGTGTCGGCTTCATAGTACTTCATACCCGTGCGGCTCGGGATCGAATCTGTTCTGGAACATTAATTTATTTATTTATTTAAATTTCAATTTAATTGAAATTAAATACCTCTGTATGATATATTTATTTATCTTGTTCCCTTAGTCGACTTTGCCCGAACGAGCGTTACATATCCGAGCGTTGCTGTCAGTCTTGTTCAGTGCATACAATCAGCGCAACGCGCCTAAAGAAGTTTACACGTCAAAAATATATTTACAAATAATTACCACCACGGTCAAGGCAGGCACATGTCCCATTGTTTTATCAACCACTACATACCCCGCTCATAAAATTCTTGTGGCTGCTGATTAAGCAAGTCTTTCACATCGTGAACAGAGGTCTACAAACTATTGAGCCCAAGGGCTACACTGACTTACCCACTAACTCCCTAAGTGCTAAGATCCAAGGCAAATTTATATTAGTTCAATACCAGCCAAATCTGCAGCACATAGCCAATGAATGTACTAATAAAATTTATAAAATAGTTATCTGATGACAAAACAAACTAGAATATCAAAAATCACGCACAAAGAAGATAACTAACCTGAGACTCACGACAAAGATCTTAAGACAAACAACATTACGTAAGTATATTCATAAGAGCAATACTGAAGACTAGGAAATTTTGAATACAGGTGACAAGTGCATTGAAGAAACTATGTTTTGAATGTAGGTTTTGTGTGCATTTGTAATAAGTAATGATTCAATGTGTATAATTTGCAATGAAACAATACCAGCCTTTACATAATACACTCTAAAAATAAACATTCTCAGAATTTGAAAATATGATGCTACACCGTCCCTATAAACAGGGAAATATGGCGCTTTGCAAATCGATCATCTTCTATTCTAAATCTCTGTGCCACGATCTCTCTAAGCTTTACATGCGTAGCTACTTAACTCTCATGGTGAGTTCGAAATCCTCGTCAATTTAACCTCAATTATTCCGCCTCATCAAAGTAGTTTGGCAATGGGAGTATAAAAAAACACTAAGTAGGAATCGACAATTAGAAATAAAGATACAGAAAGAATAGCCACAAAGAGTAATTATAACAAGACTTACCCAAAACCACGCAAATCTTTTCTTACAAATTAATGATCCAGATTGCAATTTAGCAATTTTGTTCAAAGAAATTATCATCTAACCTGAATGAAAATTCGGTTCCTTTATTTATCCGATAAAATGAATTATGGGCAACAGCCCCAAAAGAATTACACGAAAGCCAAGGATACGAATCGCATGGATTTGATGTCTACCTAAACCACGGCGGCACCTAACAAAGATGCGACAACAAGGGCCAATAAAGCGCTCACTGATTCAGCTGCCGTAATACGAACCCATGCTCATGATCAAAATTCAAGAAGTAGGCACGTAAATAGGGTGAAACGGAGCAACAGAATCGAAGCTTACAGTACTTACGATAATTAAAAACTATTAAAATAATTTTAGAGACAAAGACCGAACAATGAATCAACCAAACAATGGAATTCAAATATAACACAGAAATCTACACTACGACGATAAGCACAACTAAAGGATGTCAGCAAGGGATTGCGAGAAATGTCCCAAGAAGAAAATAAATAAATACAAATTTAAAATTAAGATTCTAACTTAAATTAACATACAAGGACCTCCAAAAATTAAGTGCAAGACATTTGGCTCTACATATAATAAACCAAAATTAAAAAGGTATGTTTTTTGTGCCTTTTAATACCATCGTGGGGCACAGGCCCATCAAGCGGTCTCAAAATTTAGCAAAAATTGAAAATGAATTAAATGTATAACTACATTGTTAGTGTTAAAATTTAAAAATAGGAATGGGAATTAAACACACTACTGAAAGGCCAATACCATAACGAAAAAATTATAGTTGCTACAGAAAATGTAAAATTTACCAGATTAAATAACGGTAAAATACGATTGTTAGAGAAAATAAGTTATACCTACTTAATTAAACATAAAGCGCAATTTACACGCAAACAAGACGGACGACGTGTTATAAAGAAAATCTAAGTACCTACCTTTGCCTAGTCAAGTCCAGAATACCTAGATTCCAATTACATGGCCATTGAATAACACATCAATATATGAGGTATGATATTCTCATATACATTTAAATATGTCAGGGTCATATTTGAAAGAAATAGCAGTCCTAGCATATTATGCATCACTGTATTTAAATTGATGTACGTAATCCATATCGCCAAAAAAATACCGTTAGTATGTTAGAATAGGGATGTTTGTATAAGGGTTATTTAATCTATTGCGCTAAAGGCGTAATCTGGAAATTTTTGATGGTGTTTAAAATAGTTTTTTCTTCAGCAATGTATTTACTCAATAAAGGTTATTTTACCATTATCGAAAATTCTGATATTCAGGAGTACGTACAAATTTTAGGTAAATGACTATTAAATTGCGAGCATTACATCTTTAAATTCTGTTTCGTTTCCAAACTCTGCCGAGAGTTAAAATGCTCTTCTAACGATCGATCTCCGGAAAATTAAAGTTCAAGGGACAAAAATCTCTTTAAATTCCTGAAACATCAAAGTCCATTACACCTTAAATACAACATTAACATAGTTTCTCTCTCTTGTTTCCGAAGCTACGGTGTTACGAAAACTTTACCTCTAATTACAGTTGCCCAGCTACATTAGCCGTAAACAGATTATAATTTTAATTAGTATATTCTACTCCTTTCTCTGCCCTTCTTTTCATGAAGCAATCGGATATAATCTTCTGAAACGCTATATATAGCAATGTAAACGTCAACCTGTAGGATTTCCGTTTTCAGCAAAAATTTTCTTTGTCTAATGGGGACATCATTTTCGCGAGACTTTTGCCTGATAATTGCTTACTCAAACAACTGATAACGACTCTTTTAAATGAGTTTTTCCAACCCTTTCGAATTTATATTTTCCGTTTCGCGAGTTTCGTTAGATTTTTGTTTTAAGGTTTGAAAAAAATGTTCGTTCCGCCATCATGTAATTAGACATGTATACGACATTTCGTCTTTCTTAGATTAATATTACGTTAACATTTAGGCATTTATTTAATTCATTATTACGGTTTTGATTAATAAATAACTACAACTTTTAATTTAAGCTCATTGTGATACGATGTGTATGGACATATTTAATCTGTTAATACTTAGTTTTAAATATAGTGAGTTTCATTTATATACATATAATATGATGTTCTGACTTTTTTTTGGTACGTTTTTTACCTATGTCACTTTGATTGATTGAATTTATTTGCAAAGTATTATAAAATACTGGACGCAAACACATCAAAGCGCCGTATATACTACACCAATATACATATATCATTTATACGTAAACGTACATGCACATATGGAATGCAGTGGGATACACAACATACACTAGGGTGTCATTACTAGTAATCGTCGCACAGACACGTGTTTCGGCCTTAAAGGTCTCGTCAGTGTACGTAAGGGACTGCTAGCAATGAACAAATATTTGGATCGCTATATATGACGCCTTGCATCGACAAATGTCCATGAAAATTCACAGCGACATCTGCCATCCAAGCGCGATACTGGAAGCGACGGCTTCATTATTGCGCACTGCGCCTACGAGATGCCTGTATGTTAAATGTGTATCCACAACGAGCCGTGGCATCACCTTGTAAAATGCAAAGTATTATAAAATACTGTGTAGTATATACTCGCTTTGTTGTGTTTGCGTTCAGTATTTTATAAAACTTTGCATTTTAATTTGCCGCAATTTTCGGCAGATGCTTTTGCCTGCTCCCAATGCTGCGCTCTTAATCATTTGTGTGATCTGGTAGATGCAAACTTTAATTCTGAAATTACTGTATCTCTTGAACATCTCCCACTTGTTCCAGTTGATGTGCATCATCCACCACTCTCTATTTAAGAAAATAAATACATACATATATAAATTAAAACTCATATGCATGCATAAAATTGATGCAAACTCTGCCCTGGAGTCCGGCATTCCAAATACAAATTAAATATCAATTGCTGCTCCGTCTCGTTTACAAGTAAAATTAATTCTATTAACTGAAACTAAAAAAAAATGCAATGAAAGATGTTGCGAGGTCGTTTTCAATGGATAAATGTATTCACGGTAACAGACAATTATTAACACCTGAACATATGGAGCAATGAATGGTTTACTTTCATTTGAACTCTCATTAAACACTCAGGATGTGTGATATATTATAAAAACCCTGCAAAATTACTTCTGGAGAGGATGCATTTCCTGTTATACAGGGTGATTCTTAATATATGCGACAAACTTTAGGAGCTGATTCCTGGGGTTAGTTTGATCATAAAAGTTCATAAGAACATATGTCCAAAACCGCTTAGTTCAGAAGTTATACAATGATTAATAGAAAGTTAAAATAATAAATGGTTTTATTATAAATTAACAAAATAATTAGTAAAACAAAATTAACTTATAGTAACTGTTGAAAATGACCGCTCCCAACTGTAATACAAGCTCGTAAACAAGTCTGTGCCTGTTTCTCTAATATGCGTAGTGGTCGCGTTGTCGATGCTAATCATCTGGTGTTTACCAGTTGCTCAAGAAGCACATGTTGTGATTATGTACGGTATTTTGGAATTGTTTATTTGTCATTTCAATATTTGTCAATAGTGTCAGAGTATTTATTCAGTTTATTGCCAGTTTCTGTTTTCTAAAATGAATTATACGAATGCTGAGATGTGTGATATGCATTTCGTTTACGGTCTTGCCAATGGAAATGCGCGTGCTGCTAGACGTCTTTATGCAGAACGATACCCGAACCGTATCATACCGCATCATTCCATGTTTGCCCGTCTTCATCAACGTCTTAGTGAAACGGGAAGTTTTAAAAAAAGGACGACTGATAGCGGGCCCCCATCTACAGTGAGAACTCCACAAGTTGAAGAAATGGTATTAAATGAAATTGAGGAACATCCTACAACAAGCACCAGAAAAATTGCGTTTGATTTAAACATTAGTCAGGCCACAGTTTGGAGAATATTGAAAGATCAACTGTTGTATCCATATCACATTCAACGGGTGCAGGCTCTATTGTCAGCAGATTTTCCACAAAGATTAGCTTTTTGTCAATGGATGCAACACGAAGTCGTACAAAATCCTAACCATTGGCTCAAATATTCTTCACCGACGAGGCTACTTTCTCTAGAAACGCGATTATTAATTTTCATAATAATCACATATGGGCCGAAGAAAATCCGCGAGAAATAATGAATGCCCGTCATCAGCATCAATTCTCTGTCAATGTGTGGGCGGGAATTGTTGCAGATCACTTGTTAGGTCCACATTTTTTACCGATGCGGTTAAATGGCGAGGTATACCGCAATTTTCTTGAAGAGGAGTTACCACTACTGCTGGAAGAAGTTCCGTTGCAGTTAAGATTACAAATGTATTTTATGCATGACGGTGCTCCAGCGCATTTTAGTTTACTTGCTCGCGAGTTTCTGGACAGTACGTATCCAAATCGGTGGATAGGACGGGGAGGTCCACAACCGTGGCCTCCTCGGTCTCCAGATTTAAATTCATTGGACTTTTTTCTCTGGGGCCACCTTAAATCATTAGTTTACACGACTCCCATGAAAAATGTCGATGAACTAAGAAATCGTATTATAGCAGCTTTTGAAACAATTCGAAATACTCCTGGTATTTTCGAACGGACTCGCCAGTCAATACGACGGAGGATAGCAGCTTGTAGTACAGTTGGGGGCCGTCAATTTCAACAGTTACTATAAGTTAATTTTGTTTTACTAATTATTTTGTTAATTTATAATAAAACCATTTATTATTTTAACTTTCTATTAAACATTGTATAACTTCTGAACTAAGCGGTTTTGGACATATGTTCTTATGAACTTTTATGATCAAAATAACCCCAGGAATCAGCTCCTAAAGTTTGTCGCATATATTAAGAATCACCCTGTATAAGTACTTGTTTATCTACATGTATTTTGACCCACTTTTGAAAAATATCAAATCGAGATTCAAAATGTCTTTGTTGCGTCCCTGGCACTGACGTCATGTACACCTGACTTCCGATCTCTATAATATAACTGTACATAAACCAAGCAAAAATTTAGATTACAATCAAAACAGATTTCTATAAATAACCTTAAAAAACATCATACAACGAGACAGTATGTGAGAAAACACTAGTTTAACGTCGCCCCGCCTATTTATAATTGACCAGTTGTTTCTAATATATCAATGCGTAAGTTGATGTTGAAGATATTGTATATTTACAACGCCTGACTGCAGCTAATTTTGGTAATATCTATAAGAAGTTTCGAACATTAATATTATATTTCAAATTGATTTAAATTCAATCCGAAACTTTAAGTCATCAATCACTTTAGAACGTCGGCAGGGATATGTGGCAGACAAATTTTAGGTGAAAGAAAAGAAGAGGATTTATAAAATTTTATACGTCTAATACATTACTGGACGAATAAATTCGATCGAACAGAAAGCGACAGTCCGAACAGAAAACAATCGAAGTATGTCTTGTGGATTTACGTGAAGAAAAATAAGAATTCGTTTAATAAAAGCCGGTTCACGATTAATCACTCAACATCTAATTTAATTTATATTGTTTACTTTAGGAACCGTAGTTGAATTAAATATTATTGGTGCTTGTTGAGTAAGGAGAAAAATATATTTTTTTCGAATTCTGTCTTATTACTGTAGATTGCGTGGGTATTGTTTAAGTAATAAGAATTCGTTTTAGAGAAAAGAGCATCAACATTATTGTCTTTTAATGTGTCAATTTCTTAAATGATAAATACTATTTACAACACAAACAGTTTAAGTACTGGGTTATCTGTATATATATTTGATATTACGTTACATAGATCTAAAAAAGATAAATTTATGATGATGTATTAATAAAAATAACTAACTTATTCACTACATAATCGCAAGACCAGTGACTGTATAATAAGTCTATAAATGAAATCAAAATGTGCTTTTTTAGAATTTTCATTCTGTTCTGTGTGAGCTTCTTTCTGAGAAAGAGGAAGAGAATAAACCATATGAGTAGAAAAAAGAAACAATGAAGGAAGAGATGAAATTTAAAATATATAATATATACAATATAATTTTAAATTGGAAGAAATAAAGAAAATGAACTCACACTACAAGATGTGTTATAATATTATGACAGAAAAAGAAATGAAGTGTGGCCACCACACGACTTTCTTATACGTATGAGGGGTTCAAATTATACACAAGTTGTTCTGAATTACTTTAAATACTTGTACCTTAGAAAAATAAACCAAAAACCCAAATTTTAAGAAAAAATATTCAAAATCCTATTCTAAATACTTCTATTTTCTTAATAAATCTCTATCGAATGCATACATGCGAGATATTTGAAAAAAGGATACTCGCTAAGAGAAAAAGTATTACTTCCGGTCCGAATTTTGAAATTTCATTTATACAAAAAATATTCCAAACCTAGCTCTAAATACTTTTGTACTCTTGATAAATATATATAGAATGCATAATTTACGACATATTTGCAAAAAATCGCTATTCGATAAGAGTAAAATTTTTTTATACAAAAAGTACTGAAATTTAAGTTTTAAATACTTCTATACTCCTAACGTAGCTGTCTAAAACGCATGACTTGCGAAATGTTCGCAAAAAACTGACTTTCGATAAGAGTAAAAGACCTACTTCCGGTAGGAATTTCGAAAAACTTTTTTAATAAAATTCTTCTAGTAATATTCTAGGTCGTTTACTTTTCATAATTTTTATCCTTTTTTGATAAACTTGTGCAGATGATATTGACTTGTATTAGCCTTTGGTACTACTAACGCTAATAACGAAGCAGAGCACATTAACTTGTAGGTAATTAAATATTGCTCAGTCTTCTTTAACTTTATATGAGTAGCTTTAGAAATTTGCATTGTGCCGTTTTCACTGACTGATTTGATGTAACATGCTTATTGACCACTTTCGTAAATTAAAGTTTAGGACTCATGTTCTCAACTTGAATGTCAGACTCAAAGGCATTCTTACCCCACCGCTTTACAGAACTACGTTTTTAAGATGGTTTTCAAATAACGCCGCAATTACGTATTATTTTGTGCCTACCAGAAAGTATTTAAAAAAACCGAACTGATGTTGTGGTGGGCGTAGTTCTTGTAGTACCGCATTCTCCCGCTTGGGAAGTATAGAACTCATTCTCGAGTCAGTAAGCCAAGCGTCGCTGTTAAAGAATGTTTGTTCGGTTTGTGTGAATTTTTAGTTACAGTTGTGTTGTGTACCCGTCGTGGATGATTCTTCTAAACGGCGCGCAGTCATAAAGTTTTCTTACTTGATCGGAAAAGCTAGCACAGAAATTCTCGCAGTACTAAAAACGGACTACAAAGATGATGCAACCGAGAAAACTCAAGTGCTTAAGTGGTTTTACCTTTTCAAAAGAGGTGAAATATCAATTGATGACCGATCTATGCTAATCGTCCTTCCACGGTCCATACCGATGAAAATATTGAAAAAATTCAGGAAATCATCTGGAATGTCGACTACGAAGCATTGAAGAAAATGCGGAGCTCACTGGAGTGAGTTGGAGTTGAATGATAAAAAGGATAACTGCCAATTCGTGCTTCGACTGCTGACTGCTAAACAAAAATAAGGTCGCATGGGAGCTTATTGTACTTAGAAAGAAGAGTACCAAAATATTACAATTTTTTTTCCAAGGTCATCACAAATTACAAGGTGCTACGATTACGACCCAGAAACGAAGCAACAATCTAGCCAGTGGAAAGCTTAAAGTTTACCTCACCTCAATGAAGTTCATCAAGTGAAATCAAACGTCAGACAGGTTCAGTTAACCAGAATTTCTACCTGAAAGTTTTGAAGAAATTGCTGAATAGTTTACTGTGGAAGAGGCGTGATTTGTAGCAGTCGTGCAAATAATTTTACAACCACGATGAGGCCTTTGCTCAAACAATCTTGTTAGAGCACCAATTTTTGACCAAAAATGGCATGACCACGATTATTTTTAACAGTGGAATATAAAAGTGGCATGTGTGTTAGTGCCAGTGGAAAATATTTTCTGCGGAATTGAATATTTTTATTTAAAAATTAAATAAATAAATTAACAAAAATAAATTCTGTTTCTCTTGAGTAACCCTCGTACACACTAAAAAAGTTGTCTGTTACACGTTTATAAGTTATCTTATGCAGGGGTAACAATGCCCATCATTCACTCCTAGATATTTAATTTTTAATTTTATGTGTTGTGATCTGCTTGAGAAAAAGAACATCGGTACTGATTTAATTTTTACACAGTTTGATTTCAATCGGTTTAGTCTCCTAATTATACTTACCTACTTTGTTATAATGTTCTTTTGTAATATTTCTGTTAATTTGTGAAAATTAATATATAAATTATTATTATTAGTTTGAAAGCTAATTTTGACCTAAATACGTATGTAAACATCTGAAAATTAAACGAAAAAATTGGAAACAAAATATTTACGCTATCATTTCTTTTTTCCACATTTAATAATATCCCTATCAATTCTGGGAAACCAACGGAAAGCTTTACTTTGTACACAGCACGTAAAAAAATTTAAATTTGTCATTGTTTTCCTGTTTCCGGTAAAACGTAAATTATGTTCGGATATATATGAGCAGAATATAAAACCCCCCTTTTTGTGTAGTCGTTTAAAAAAAAACAAGCCATTTTTAAACAGGAACTTCGTTCAATCCCTGGCTTAGCATTTTTCTCGCTTCCTGGTTTTAATTGCGATAGTGGAAGACCTGCACGAATTATTCTTTCACAAACCTTTTTGATATATGTATAATAGTTGCCTTTTTAAGGTTTTGATTAATAGTGTTCCTATCTACTATATTGTAAGATTTATTTTATACTATACTATACATTATGGTCTATAATATACAAGTGGCTATATCTATCTATAATGACAATAATAAGACTTGCTACATACATAACAGCTTCCGTTCATTAAAAAATTATCGGAAATGTTGTAAATACATCATCCACCCAAGTTTTAGTTCACAAATGCGCGCTGCTAGTATTAACATGGGAAAAAAACGAGGCTCTTGAACGCACCTAACATTAAATTAAACAGCACTCATGAATTCATATCACATTTCACTAATTGCGGACCATAGGCTGATCTGCAGCAGTTAGAATCTAACGACTAGTTGTATTTGCAATCTTTTCGAACTTGAATCGCCTTTTTCGCGTCCGCTTACAGCTTTATTACGTTTTCTGTAAAACGCGATCACTGGCATGACGCTTTTTAGAATGTCCGGTTTTATAAACTTTTAAAGCACCCCTGTATATACATATATTTTGTGAAGCCAATAGTATATTTTATTTAAAATTCTTCTCGATCTGTTTTTGACACAAACCGATAAATACTCAAGAGCGAGAAAGGTAATTTAATGTTAAACATAAGTCATGTTAAAGTATTCAAAAAGCGCAACATTTTCATTAAGACAGTTTACATTACTATTTTGATGTGAACGTCTAAAAGCCTGTCAATCTCTTCGAAATCCACTATTGTTAATAAAAAAGCACAAAATAATAATATAAGTAAAAAGCAAAAATTTTATCGCGGACCATAGGCTGATCTGCAGCAGTTAGAATCTAACGATATTAAAAATCACACAAAAGTACCTTCACTCTTTGGTCGAAAAGGTACATGTTATGTAAAACCCTAAGTTTAAACAGTATTTAATTTCAAGTCTCTCGCCTTATCAACGATTTAATAGTCATTTGCAACCAATCTTAGTTGTTGCGATGGTGAATGTTAAATATATATACAGAGCGTACCCCTTCAAACTCCCACGTCAAATATTTCGGAAACGGATAAAGATATTTGAATTTTGTAAAAAGCAGTTACTAAAGAATGTGATCGACTATAGCTTGCTCTCACAATTGTGTTTTATTGTGTGAATATATAGATGACGTTGCGATGAAAGTAATTTTTTTGATCGCCATAATCTTCATTTGTTTTTTATTTGAAAGAGTATTAAAATAAATATAAATTTAATTATTTGTGTTAGTTTCCTAAATTTAACGGTTTCATAGATATTCGTGTTTAAAGAAAGTTAGAAAAATTTCAATTTTTGCTTTATTTAGTTTAAATATTTAATTTGTAGGGAAAAATAGCTGTAAACATATTCACAATAGTGTGAAAGCGCTTACTCTCCAAGAATTACTGTTACATTGTATTGTAATAGGTACGCCACATATTCACAATTCTTGCTATTATCGTTACTTCACAATTTAAATTGTATAAGTAGTTCCTTTTTATAAATTCCACTTCATGGGAACTCATAGGTATGTAGGCAGCAAAGCATTCATGTCTGTGTTATACGTATGCATGCTTGTTTTGATAATTTAGGAAATATTATGACATTAGTGACATTTGCTTGATTAACAATTGCCTTCATTCATACATTTACTCACTTACTCACTGCGTAGAGATTGTATTGAAGATATTGTTTTACACACAAATGAAGACAAACTGAATATGGTTTTAATTTATGAAGAATCCCGTAGAAAGGCATCTGAAGCAGTGCGATTATATGTACTACGCTTTCCAAACAGGCCTTTACCAGATCACAAAACATTTACAAGTCAATGTGCAAATCTCAGAAATTACGATAGCTTCAAAAAAACAAAAACAATTAAGGCAGAAAAGAGTAAGAGATCATTAAATTACGGCAGCGGTACAAGAAATAATTAATAATAATCCACATACATCATTACGGCAATTGAAAGAACAGCATGATTTATCTGTAACCTCTTGCCGTAGGATTCTAAAGGAAGATAAATACTTTCCGTATAAAGTTCATTTAGTGCACCATTTAAAAATAAGAGATAATCAACGCAGACTCGATTTTCTGACAACATTTTCTTTAATGTTAGCGGAAAACTTTATAAATCAGATAATGTGTGGTGTGACGAATGTCGTTTTCACAACAAATGGTACTTTAATTAAGCATAATGCTCGTTATTAGAGTAGATAAGCTATGACAGTTCTGGAACAAATCTCCAAATCTTCCCCCCCCCCACCACCACTCCAACTTCTGACATCACGTGACCGAAAGCAACACCCCCATTAACAGCTTCAGAAGCTGTTCAAAGCTCTTCAGAAACTGTTCAAAGCTCTTCAGACACTGTTCAAAGCTCTTCAGAAGCTGTTCAAAGCTCTTCAGAAGCTGTTCAAAACTCTTCAGAAGCCGTTCAAAGCACTTCAGAAGCTGTTAATGGGGGTGTTGCTTTCGGTCACGTGATGTCAGAAGTTGGAGTGGTAGGGGGGGGGGGAATAAAATTTAGACCCTCTATGTTAACCTTTTGGAGATTTGTTCCAGAACTGTCATAGCTTATCTACTTATTAGTCAGAAGATAATCGTAGGTGGATAAGGCAAACATGAAATCAAAGAGCTTTTGGCGTTATAGTTTGGTGGTTTATCATGAAACATGGTGTGCGCTACTTACAATTCCTGCACAATGAGTTACCATTACATAACATATATGCGCGACCTTTATAATAAAATGTATGCAAGTGTTCAGAAAATTAGAAATACATTGTTAAATTTAGTGTTTGCGGAGGAGAACTAATAAGGCAATATACGTTATGTAGCAATTAAGAAGACAACAATTTTGAACATCTTTGTTAGTTATATTTGAGCCGTTTAAATATTTAAACAAAATAAAGACAAAAACTGAAATTACTTTTACTTTCTTTAAACACGAATATCTAGGAAACCGTTAAATTTTGGAAGCTGACACAAATAATAAAAATTAAATTAATATTAATTATCTTTCAAATAAAAAACAAATGAAGATTATGGTGATCAAAAAAATTCTGCCAACGCAGCGCCATCGATGTACTCACATAATAAAACACAATTGTACAGGGTGTTTCATCGGTTGGGGTATCGCGAATTAAAGTGCCTAAATATAAAAATGTCGACTTCAAATTTTAACCACTTATAGAACTTTTAAACCGCTACCAGTAGGTAAGTTGTTTTTGATAATATTATTTTATTTAATGCGTAAATAAAAAAAAACCTTCGTTCAAAAAATCAAAAGTACTCAGATTTTATTGAACTTCAGGTGTTAAAAAGATATGTCTATAAAATCAACTATGCAATTGAAAAAAAAATTAAAACTTAATCATTTATTGAATATTTTACAATAATTTCAAAATTAAAGGCAAGACATTGAAGAATTTATGGGTTTTTTATTACAGTGTTGTGTGTTGAGTTTATAATACATTTTTATTTATTATCCGTCATAAATTTAAAAGGACTACCTGTTTGCGGACGTTGAAGAATTTATGGGTTTTTTATTACAGTGTTGTGTGTTGAGTTTATAATAAATTTTTATTTATTATCCGTCATAAATTTAAAAGGACTACCTGTTTGCGGACAGCACAATTAGAAAGTTAAGTACCATAAATCTGTCGTAAGAAAAACGACATTATTTAATATTGACTTTATTTGACAAACGGTTTCGTTTATAAAAATTCTGATTGTGAAGTTAATATGGGTGATATTTCCACGTATCACCATTCAAATTTGAACATTTTTTGAGCACTTTTAATTTTTGATAATACGTTTTTTTTTAATTTACGCATTAATTAAAATAATATTATCAAAAACAACCTAACCTGCTGGTAGCGGTTTAAAAGCTCTATAAGTGGTTAAAATTTGAAGTCGATATTTTTATATTTAGGCACTTTAATTCGCGATACCCCAACCGATGAAACACCCTGTACAAGCAAAATAGAGTGGATCACATTCTTCAGTAACCGCTTTTAAAAAAATCAAATAGCTTTATGTTTCCGAAATATTTGACATCGGAGTTTTAAGTGGTATATTCTGTATATTCTGTATATTGTTATATTGCTAATGTTCAAAATAAATACTCACATAAATGCTTATCAAATAATATGGAACATAAGATCAATCACAGTAGGTTATCATACAAACAACAAATTTTGAGGTGCCTTGGATCGAAGGACAAAAGAAATTACAAAATTTTGATTCTTAGCAAATTTAAAATCTAAAAATTAAATTACGTTAATTTTGACAGTTCTCTTCTATTGGAGAAATGTACCAAATTGATATTTATATTTAATTTACAACTGAACATAGATTCGACGATCCACAATTGAATACGTGTATGAAATTACTAATTCACACGCAATATTATAGAATAAATTCAAAACAAGTTCGATTTTACCTTGACCGTTGACACAGTAATACACATATAATCATTATGGGTCAATTTCAGAACCAAATACAAGAACGACTCGCCTCGTGGTAACTTTGTAATTGCTTCCTTCCGATAAAAAACTGGATCTACATCAATTTAATTATCTTTCCGAAAATAAGGTGTGTAGTTCCTAAGCCTAAACTAGTAGCTACAGAATGAAACAGAAAAACGATATTTAATTGGGACAGAATAAAGGACAACCTATCCACAACAAGAGATCAAGAAGTATATACACCAGAAAGAGAAGGATCAGAGCCGCATAGTACTTCAACTTTACACAAATTTTCAAATCAACTCATCCGTGAAAATCAATAGTTTTGCTGTTAAATTCCCACATTGGGCATCACATAAACCAGGCAATACTAAATATGCAACAGTTTCTATACTCTCCTCTGCAAGGTTTACAGATTGAACTTCAACGAAAAGAGGATGATACCAGCATTCAAAAGCAAACGTCAAATGACATTAGTAATGGAATGTCACATTAAATATTGAAATACAAAAATAAAAAGAAATTAATTATGCAACAAGAAGAGTAAACACAAAACAAAATGCCGTTACATACGACATTAGAAATATAATTAAATTAACGATTTTAAATCAAGATAATTAACATACAAATGCGACAGTGACACCTATAAACGACAACATTACATACCAACGCAACCTACGTGAGTCGAAAGATGCCGCTATGAACTAGAATGGTTTAAAGTCCCTAGATATATAAAGTACCGCAATTACCTCCATTTTGGCGTCAAAGAAGCGGCAAATTTAAAAATCTGTCCGTTTTTTTTAACTTTACAAATTTAATACGCGAAATATTGTATTTTTATTTTCTGAAAAATTCTTGTCCCGTGCGGATGCGATCCCGAGCCTACCGCGTGTGAAGCGAACATCTTACCATTAGACCAGCGCGGGTACTTGAATGTATCAGAGCCGCATAGTACTTCAACTTTACACAAATTTTCAAATCAACTCATCCGTGAAAATCAATAGTTTTGCTGTTAAATTCTCACATTGGGCATCACATAAACCAGGCAATACTAAATATGCAACAGTTTCTATACTCTCCTCTGCAAGGTTTACAGATTGAACTTCAACGGAAAAGAGGATGATACCAGCATTCAAAAGCAAACGTCAAATGACATTAGTAATGGAATGACACAATAAATATTGAAATACAAAAGTAAAAAGAAATAATTATGCAACAAGAAGAGTAAACACAAAACAAAATGCCGTTACATACGAGATTAGAAATATAATTAAATTAACGATTTTAAATCAAGATAACTAACATACAAATGCGACAGTGACACCTATAAACGACAACATTACATACCAATGCAACCTGCGTGAGTCGAAAGATGACGCTATGAACTAGAATGGTTTAAAGTCCATAGATATATAAAGTACCGCAATTACCTCCATTTTGGCGTCAAAGAAGCGGCAAATTTAAAAATCTGTCCGTTTTTTTTTAACTTTACAAATTTAATATGCGAAATATTGTATTTTTATTTTCTGAAAAATTCTTGTTCCGTGCGGATGCGATCCCGAGCCTACCGCGTGTGAAGCGAAAATTTTACCATTAGACCAACGCGGGTGCTTGAATGTGAGTTATCTTATCGTCCATTTGTATATATGCGTACGAATTACTAAATAACCACTAAAAGTCACCAAATCACCGCCATTTTGGCGCCGTTATAATGGGACAAACCAATTGCGGTACTTTATATATCTAGGGACTTTAGAATGGTTAATTAAACAAATATTAATTCAATAATTGCAAGATACAAAAAAAACAGTCAGGAAGACCAGAGGAATTAAATAAATACTACAGTCCTTAATACCCGTAAAAGAACAAAATGAATTTAATCCAGCAAAATGAAATGTTTGACTTTACAAATTAATTTTGCGATATACAGGGGATACAGAAAGTATAACAATTCCACTTTCGCAAAATAAAATGAACGGCGTTGTCAATTAATTTTTCAGTATACAGGGGAGGCGAACACAAAGTGTAACAATTCAATTTGGCAGAATAACAGTTATAGCATTGTCAATTAATCTTTCAATATACTGAAGAGGTAAAAACAAAGTGCAGCAGCCGTCTTTTTGCGATTTCTCATAATTTTCCGTTTAAATTCCTACGCCAAGAACTTATATTTGCCCAAATAAATCACTTATCACTAGGGGTTCACGACTGAACTTATTGTCAAAGAATTGGCGGTAACACTTAGACTTTTAGGGTACTGGACGTTTGTTTTATAAATCTCTGGTTTGATGATAGTAACTCTCTAATCTTTTGTACAAGTACATCTGTGCTAAGAGTATAAATTAATCAATGAAAATTCTATAAATTGTTAATATTATATAAATAAGACTCTTAAATTGGTTTTCTAAATTTCATATGTAATTAATAATAATAATAATAATAATAATAATAATAATAGCCTTTTATTTTCCCCTGGCATGAACCTACATTATTCGTATAATTTTATATTATTTAAATAACAAGAAAAAGAAAATAAGGCGAAGTTCAGCTCGCTACTTAACGTAGTTACTGCTCTTCCACTCAACCCTAATTAAACTAACTTAAAGATAACTAACCTAAAGATAGATTGCGATTAGTACACATCTGCAAGACTAGCAAATCTACAAACACCGGATCACTGCTGCCCACGAAAGAGATACCGATAAAGCTTAAGTTTAAACAATTTTACGGACCAAGTTTCTTTTATATCCCGCGGAATAGCATTATAAATATACGCCACCTGGTAGGAATAGCATCTTTTAGCATACTGAGTATTACGCTCAGGCGGAGTTAAAGTTCCTTTAAAGCGTATATTTATATTATGTACGTCCGATCTGAAGGTAATATTTCTATACAAATACGGAGGCTTTTGAGTTAAAATAATGGAATGATATAAGCTAGCAGCATGTAGGCGCCTACGGCTGAACATATTCAACCATCCTACTTCCAATAGTTTATGTGATATATGAGATCTTCGTCTAACATTAAATATCAATCTCAAACAAGAGTTCTGAACTTTTTGTATTTTACGAACATTTCGAGAATCAAGTGATGCATGATATAAAGAGTCACAATAATTCATATGCGATAAAACTAAAGATTCACACAATACTTTCTTTACATGTCTTGTAATAAACATCCTACTAGCATATATCACCCTCAAGGCTGCATAACTACGTTTGGTACACTGATTTATATGGTCACAGAAATTCAAATTCTCATCTAGAATAACACCTAAATTTTTTACACAGGGTTTTAAAGCAATAGCTGTACCATCAACAATTATTTTTACCTTAGAACGATAATTAGGATCAGACCTAATTCTTTTTGGACCGAACAGAATCAATTCTGTTTTGGTAGAATTCAAGCGTAGTGAATGTCTTTTTGACTCTCTAACTAGATTTTCAATATCTAAATTCATTTTATAGCACGCATCTTCAAAATTTCCTTTGTCAAAGGAGCAATACAGCTGAGTATCGTCAGCATAGAAATGACAGTGTGAGTAACGCACATAGTTAATAAAATTAAAAGTATATATTGTGTACAATAATGGACCTAAAATAGACCCTTGAGGAACACCAGAATCAACCGCTTTATATTCGGAGATATTGTTATCAATAGTAACGCATTGCTTTCTGCCGGTAAGGTAGTTATATATTAACTTTACAGCAGTTGATCCTAGACCAAGGTGATGAAGAATTGAAGCCATCAAATCATGGTTTATTGTGTCGAAGGCCCTTGAAAAATCCAACAAACACAACAACGTACACCTCCCCCTGTCACTTCCCATAACTATATCATCAACAATTTTTGTTAAAGCAGTATTACAACTGTATCCTTTCCTAAACCCCGATTGTGTTACAGGTAAAATGTTATTTTCTGACACGTAATTTCGTAATTGTTGCTCAATAACCCTTTCAATAACCTTCGACAAAACGGGAAGCACACTATACTCACGAACATCAGCTCTCTTCGGCAACGGTGTAATCAATGAAAGCTTCCAACATCTTGGAAAGCATCCGGTAGTTATACATTCATTAATTATATGCGTAAGATAAGAGACAATATGAGGTGTACATAATTGAATAAATTTTATATTAAGTCCATCTATACCGGTAGCATTAGTTTTTATAGAAAAAATTAATTCATAAATGGTCTGTTCATCCACTGTTTGAAATTGGAAATCAACATCAAGTAAACGCGTTGACATGTAATCATTAAAAACAGCACCATCCTGATGCAAATTTGGAACAGAGTTAACAAAAAAATCATTTATTTCACCAGCGTTTTTTATATGTGATGGTAGGCTAATTCCCCTAGAAACAACTACTCCCATACCTCGCAGCAATTTCCAAAATTCTTTGCTGCCGCTAGCTCTCCCAAGTTTATATGCAACGTATGCACGTTTCTCCCGACGTATTGCCTCGGTTGTAGTATTACGCAGTGATTTATAATAATTCCAATGTGGTACAGATTTACTTTTTTGAAATCTCCTATAGGCATTGTCACGCAATTTTTGCATAAGTTTTATCGTATCGGTCATCCAAGGTGCTGGAGGTCTGGTAAACCGAGAAATCACTAAAGGCATATGGGTGTCAAATAGAGATTTGAGATTGTTAGTAAAAAAATCAGTTTTCTCATCAACGCTGTCCATATCAAAAATTAAATGGAACGGTGTATTATATAAATTTTCTTGAAATATATCCATACGGAAATATTTCTGACTTCTATATGTACGCCAAGCAACATTGGTTTTCCTACACTGAATTTTAAAGGTGCAGACCAGCAGCTCGTGATCGGAGAGATTATGAACTGGCTCAACTAGGGCATTTAGTAGTGAGTCGCTATTAGATATGAAGACTAAATCAATTAAAGTAGAAGTATTGCACGTAATTCTAGTAGGTGATTGTATAACCTGAACCATATCCATCGATAACATCGTATCTATTAGTGTCGTACTTGCTAAACTACCGATATTGTTGAGATCAATATTAAAATCGCCTGTTAATACAATATACTCACATTCTGGAATAAATGCAGATAAACTAGTTTCTAATTCACTAATAAAAAAGTTATAATTGCAATGAAATGGTCTATAAGCAACACCAAAACTATAAGTTTGCGCATTTAATACAATAGATATCCATAATTGTTCAATACCACCACCGGATTGCAGTATTTTATATCGGAACTGATTTCTACAATATATCGCCACACCCCCCGCTCGCGAGTCTCTATCTTTTCTAATTAGGGAATAACCCTGTACATATAAACGTGCATCAGAAGCACTGTCTGAAAGCCATGTCTCGCATAAACAACAAATGTCGCAATTATAGTCATATAAAATAGTTTTTAATCTTTCTAATTTCGGCAGCAGTGATCTAATATGAACAGAAAAATCCGACAAATATAAAGTACCTATAATTATTATATCTTAATCTCCCATTTTTATAAAGAAACATGAAATGTATTAGATACCTGTTTCAAATAAAGTTTCCTACTTTACAGCAAAAACTATGAAGTTGTCGAAATATTTGTATATTCTTTTAAATTCTGAACTTCTATGTGACTCCATAATTTTCAATATTGGTACAAATGGGCACTTATCTGATGTTTGTTCGGCTATTCTACACACTTCCAATATCTACTTGATGGATGAAACTACAGTTACCAAAATTACTACTTTGATATGTTTATAGCAACGATTTTTCGATTTCAAAACTAACTGATTAATTCCTGGATTTCTTACTAACTTAACTAATTAAAATATTAAAATATTAACAAACCATTAACAAAATTGTAAAATATATTTGACGAATATATTAACGGAAAATATACGGCACACAAAAAGATTATATTGGGGTATCCTTGCAACAGCAAATATTATCATATTATAATTTTGCAATAGCTTACCTTTTAATAATTTAGTAAGACACATTATATATTTCCTGGGTTGTTAAATGTTGTGTACCCTAAACTTGCGGTCAATATGTTTATAAAAAAATAATTGTCAAATATATTTTACAGTTTTGTTAATATGTTAATATATTAGTTAGTTAATGTATTAATTAACAAAAGTCTTATCAATATTATATAAGTGTTCAATTTGTAGAATGCAGAAATTAATAGCTTGAATACATATAAAGTTTGAAAATTCAAATATAAACATCAAATACAATGTTTTAATATTAATGTGAACTTTCAGTTATAATACTAGGTATATATTTTCCCAGGCATTTTTTTTTGTTCATTCAAATCTAATATTCTAAAAATGAAAACCTGAAAACAGAATTTCAGAATTCTGTATTGATAATGACTTGCTGTTCTTATTGTACTGCGAATTATATCAAAATCGAAAGACTGTTTCAAGTTACTACAAAAGAACAGCTTAATGCCGTATAGAAATGCATTTTTATGTTTTGTTGCTATTCTGGTGCACTAAAAAGTAAAAGAGATTTTATCGCGTTCTGCAGTAAACTCACTAGAATCGATATTACGTATATAATATAAAGTCCGAGTAGCACTAATGTTCCTATGTGCACTTCCTTCTTTTCCCCTTTTTGCAACATTATCGTTTTAGCCCGGCTAGTCGGGTGGCAAATATGTGTATGTGCAAGAGAAAACTAGGATACAAGACCGCTCGAGTTTACCCAAAGGTTATCTCTATGTAATTCACCAATTTATGTTATATATCTACACTGTAATTACGTGTTGCCGAAAGCAATTAAAAACTTTTATATTTGTAAAAACACGATATTATTTTATAATTTAAGTTTGATAATCCAGCCTAAGACCCAAGATGCAGACTTTTCTTTTTTAACAAACTATCCCTACTTTTATGATTTTGTTACAAGTCATATATTTTTTATATATTTTTGGCAACTGTTAATTTCATAGGAATATATGTATGTACATTGCATTACTGTTTTCATTTTTCACAACATTTTTGTATTTTTCAGTAGCAGTAATTAGTCTAAAAATTTGTTTCAATATCACTCAAGTTTATTGCACTTTATTATTTATTTCATAATGGAAATTATAAATATTTGCTATGTAGATAGAAATTCTCATATGCAATATTCACAAAGTAAATGCACAAAAAGCTTACTTACAAAAATGAAATTTCTAATTATAAAGTATATAATCTTTAAAAAATAAAATAAGGACAAAAAGCACAAAGAACAAACTCCAATGTAGAAAATGGTGCCAATATTATTAGAGCAAAATATGTTAATCTAGATCAAATGTACTAGAAAATATATGGCCAACTTTGTACAATAAATCCTTAAACACTGTTGAGATAACCGGCGTATTTCTATGCATTGAAAAACGGCGCTTAGAGATAATTAATGATTAGGCTTAATCACTGATTAGTTAATCGAGCATTTTAATAGTGTTGGAAAAACCGGCCCTTAAAGTTATATCGGAATACTTAAAATTCTTTGTTATTTTGTATACAGTTGTCTACTTAAGTTGGAAACATATGGAAAACTTTTTTATTATTAATTTTAAGACAAAATGTTACTCTTCGTAAAAAGTTCTGCATGGTCTAGAACCCAAAATGAATTAATCAAATAGCAATTTTTTGTAGTCGTATACGAGGGGTGTCAAAAAATATAAATTTTGCTCAAGAGTAAGATACCTACCTTTATTTTTGACATTATTGAATATTGTTATAAAAATAATAGATTGGCTTTGAAAACTACATTCAAGTATGTAATTTTTGGAACATACATAAGTGGAATTAAAATTCTAATTACAGATTTCATCATTTGAAATGGAGCATAAAATTTAATTCCCTTAGCATTTTATTGTAAAATCAAAAATAAGAATTTTTTCCTCGTGTAAACTTAATAAAGAAAATAAAGATTACCTGTTGTGATCTACATCTAACAATAATGCTATAATGTCACACCTATATTTGCACACAAGAACAATAGTAAATGTGAAATATAACCTACAAAATCTTTATTTACGCTCTTAATCACCCTCTACGTCACTAACCGTAAAAGTTCCGGAATCGTAATCGAAAACGTCATCTCCTTGCTAGGTATCGTAAGCTTCCGAGAGACCACCAGAATCGCACCCTTAATTTTTGACATGTTTTACTTCTTCATCACGCTAATCCGCCGCCCCGTTTTGAAGGCCTCGGATTTTAAGTACGGCCTCACTGAAAATCCCCAAAGCTATCCTACTATAGTCCGTCTCAACCTTATTATGCAGTACAGGTCTTATGGGAATTGATTTCATGGTTGCCAAATCGTCTCATTGTATAATGTCGTTACAGTTCCGGTTTAATATCTGACATTTTTTGTAATCAAAACATAACCTATACGACTGTTTGTCATTCAATTGATGCATTCTGCATACAAAAAATTAATAGTAATTTGAAACACTAAAAGGGGAGAATATATGGGAAGATGGATTAGTTAAAATATTTGTAATAATATAATCCTTTGTTCTGTAAAAAATTATTTAAAATCTAACAGAATATAGTAAGCCAGAGTAAATGAATTAATATTTCAAAGAAACACTTAAGGTATACAATTTTCTTCGTTACTGAATATTGACATCTTAATCAACTATCCACTATAAATTCAGACCAAGACAAAGTTAATCACAAGTTTATTTTTCATAAAAAACTTTTCTATTTATAAAAACAACTTAAATAATACATATTTATGAAAAGAATAACAATAACCACACATACACATGAACTTTTATTTTTTAATATGCTACATGACTTATATAGTCTTATTAAATATCAATATGTTAACCTACATTGCGTTATACACATTTAAAGACACAAATTCCTCACAAATTCATTTTGCAAAAACATGTTTTCCCATTTATAAGAACAAGTTAATAATACATGATAACATTTATGAAAAAACTAACCATGACCATACAAAGGAGTAGTTACACATATTGTTTTATTTTTCTTCATCACTTAAAAAAAAATGATCTGATGATGAATGTGTGACGTTAATTATAAACTCTTCAACATCGTCTTGCAAGTTGGCAAGGTGGCCAATGTAATTCCGCCAGTTGTTCACTGTTACATTCTGATAACCCTTCACAATTAATTGTTCAATATCTCTTTGTTTGAATGTCGTATTGTGCATTTCAACGCAGTGCTTAACTTGTGCCCACACCATTTCAATTGGGTTTAATTCACAATGATAAGGTGAAAGCCGAAGAACATAATGCACTTTATTCTTTGCAAATTCATCAATTTTGTTTCTCTCATACTGAGACCTAACCTCTGACACACAAGCCAGTAAATCTCTTTTTAACATGTCACTATCAAGTGGAATATTCTTCTCAGTGAGCCATTCAATAATTTGGTCTTCTCCGTGCTACTGCTGGAAACTTTTCTAATTTACTCGTGTGATATGAGGCATTATCGAGACCAACAACCGAGTTCTCTAGTATATTTGGAAGCAATTTATTCTTGAACCAATCTCCATATGTATGTGCATCAATTTCGCTATGAACATCAGCAGCATTTTTCTTACAAAGAAATGTACATTCAGCACCAATAACAAAACCTTGCTCGCCTCCAGCATGAATTAATGGAAATCGAGGACCAAGACCACTTGGAGATTTTAAACCAGTGCTGAGTCCTTACGTAAAAGCTTGTCGACTGCTTTGAACAGTAACGTCAGTCCACTTTTTATTTACCGAGTGTCCTGCATTCACTCATGATTCATCAGTATATATTAGTTAGTTCTACCTAAAAATAAAACAATCACAATCAAACACAAGCAAATAATAAATTGCGTAATGAACATAAAAGTATAACAAATTAAATGATAAACTATACCTTCGTCTCTGAATTTTCTGATGTCTCGCAAGTATTTATGTCTCCACCTAATGATGTCATCTTTTTCAATAAGAATACTCTTTCGTCCCACTTTTTAAAATTCAAAACTCATATCATGTAGCAATCTGTAAAAAGTATATGTATATGTATATAGGTTATCACGTTAATCAGAATTATAGATCTAGGTATGCATACTTCCTTTTAAATGCTTGAAAAAGATAATATGCTTGCTAAAAAGAACGATTTAACAGAAATTATATATAGATAAATTACAGACAATATAAAAGTTTACACACTACGGCAAAAACTGACAATTGACAGCAACGATTACTCATATACCCATCATATACTTTGCATAATAGAACTTGCAACAAGGCAACCGGATATAAAGATGTCGTTATTAAGAGACTACTAAAGATAATAAGAGATGCAATATCCCTATTAAACCTGTACTGCATAATAGGGTTGAGACGGACTATAGCTGTAAAAATGTACGTTGTACACATACTCAAATGCGGAATGTTTTTTGTAAGGTCAAAAATATTTCTACATTTTACTGTAACAGCCTGCACCTGTGGTATCGGAGAATATTGTTTTCGCTGCCACCAAATATAAACTATAGTTACATTAATTAAATAAAAAAATTATATTATTTTTTTTCCACTCAAGTGTCACGTGCTGTTGAGTAACGCGTCGAGCTGGTCAAGTAACTATGATCTCTTCGAGCGTGTGGTGTCACGGGATTGAGATAAAGAAAACATGTATTTTTAATAAAACTAAGTATTTAATAGTGCTAAGGTACTTTTTCCTATACTACAATAACATTACAGAATGCGATAAAACATTAAACAAATAAACAAAACTAAAAGAATGTACTTGGCGCTATCTCGGCCTCTGAAATCTTATTTATGCAAAGCTATATTCATCCCGCTGATGATTTTCTCTAAATTTAACATTAACCACAACAAAACAAAACAAAATATATTAACGACTTACCGACCTTATTGTCATCCAGCCTATCGTCTACACCACCACCCATTTAACCAAACTCATAAACCAATCACTGGTGAATTTAATTACTTATTACAATAGCTTGAACATAATTTATATAACGCAGAAAAAGGAAACAACAACAAAAAAATTACACAACACAATTTTACAAAAGGAATTCAACTGGTTACACACTTATAGGCAGTTCATACTCTCTTAGACCGAATTCTTAACACACAACTTAAAACTGCCATTGTTTTATAGGATGACTCAAGTCGAGGTTGAGATACTTCGATGATTCAACAACTTTGCGGAATTGTCGAACTGTTGGAACTTCTGCCGAACTGTCGTGACTTCGGAACTCTCCTTATTTTTCTTCTGCACCTAGTTTTATCAGTTCTTGGTCTAATTCTTTCACGCCCTGTATACAGTTAACGTGCCCATTTTTAGTTCTTATTGGTCGAAGTTAATTTGGATATGTTAGTTGAAAGTACGCCATTCACATGTACCTTCTTATTTTGTTCTTGTCATCAATATAATTTAGACACCACTGTGTGTGATTTAATATTTTTCAGTAGACGTAAGAATGTCTAAAACACACTTGACTAAAGGTCTGCTCCGCACACATGTTCTTCTGCGAGTGTGGTCTGTGCTCTGTTACAACTCAGAATTCTACATACTTTCCGCATTATCTAGTATTGTTGACATATTTATTCAACTTTAACAATAAAGTTTCCAAACCACCCCATAATAAACTACTTGAAACTCATGTAAAGGATATCTACTGACCGTCTGCTTTAAAGTGGCTGGTGCCAAAAGTTGCGTATATCACTCATACTTGATAGTTTTATTTCACACACTACTACTTTCCCACAACGAATATTTATGCATTCCTTTAAAGGTACTTGTATATTTCATTTCCCTTGACAGACTTAGAACTAATATATTTCTTTTTAGCAATATGTATACATTTCTCATTGGTCCATGTATATAGACGATAGGTGTGGTTTTAGTTTATAAAATTTCTTGTGCCGCCCTTTTTAATTTAAAGAGAGGGGTTTTACGAAATATTGACCGGAATTATTTGGGAAAAATATAAAATTTTAACAAATCAATAGCGTAAGCCGATTTATTACATTACATATAAATTCAAGTCTTGGTATATATAAGTGCGCAATTCTTGCTTACGAGAGACGTCAAACTTTAATTACAAACTCTCACTATCATGATTATGAGACTCGCAATCGGAGGTGTTTGTGTGTTCCCTTGCATCGAACAGCCGCATATGAGAAGTCTCCTCGGTATTCATACATTCGGGTGTACGACCGTCTTCCGGAAGATCTTAAAACCCTCAAATCTAAGAAAATCTTTAAGGAGAAACTGAAACAATATCTTGTGAAGAAATGCTATTATGATGTAAAGGATTATTTTAATTAATTTGTTTGTCTGTTGTGATTTATTGCGATGTAAGTAATGTTTGAATTTGATGACGAAACTTATACCCTAATATTGTGGTCTTATAGTGAATAAATTATTATTATTATTATTATTTTGGCTAGGAATACGTATTTGCTCGCTTTTAAGTAATTTAGAACACACACTATTGGAATATTGTATACATTTTTGCTAAAATATATTTTCAACTTGTTTTTTATGGATAATAAATAGAATAATTATTTTTTTTATGTAGATAGATCAAGAAACGGTGTATATTGTAGTATCCCATCTGTAAATCACTTAATTATACTTACCATTATATTAACGTGGATACAGCCTTGAAACAACATCAACGGCTACATATGCTAAAATTTATTCGTTTCCTTTGCGGCACATTTTAACCATAACGTTGCTCCTCAAGTCGCATAAACGTGTGTGAACTCAGCAGGAAATTTTCCACCCCAACATTTCCAAACAAGTATCTGGCGCGCGTGTACCAGGAGAAAAGTAAACGCAAGGCGAAGTGACGGAAAAGTCACTCTACTTTGTAATTACTCCGCAGACGGCGCCTCGTCGCTATCTATAAAAATTTATCTCTTTAATTAGGACCATTTAAAAAATTAAACTTACCGGAACAGCGACTGCGAAGGCGATTCGCTCTCCTGTTAGGGCGTAACTTAATAGGGAATAAAGGGAATTTACTTTCACCGTTCGTCTACGCGTCCAGAGAATTTTCAGTCGGATAGGGTTAAATGACACTTCCACTATCTTCCGGGTTTCTACTTCTTATAATTAGAACTGGTTGTTGCAGATACCCCCGAGGCAGAGATAATCCTGGGTACCAACCTTAATCCGGATGCCATCAGGGAAGGCACCGATGTCTACTTTGACTGTACCATGAATGCTCAGCCTAGTGTCTATAAAGTGGAATGGAGACAGAATGTAAGTTATTCCTCGTGAATTATTTCGTTACTCTAATTTTGATTAAACACCTCATAAAGAATGTTGATGTAGTTGTTTGAGAACGACGTAGTAATAATTGTATATACTTTAGTTATTTTAAGTATTATAAATCATGTCATTACTTTGTAGTGAAGCTCAACTCGTTTAACAAGGACTCTAGTGATTTAAAAACAAGCAGTTCGAGTTTCAGTGAGTGCAGAAAACGAGAAATTACGTATCCCCATTTTTAAACAACTAGGTATTTTAACAGTTCCTAATCTATTTTTTAATTAGGAGGAGTGTCTTTAAATTGAAGCGCTGAAAAGGAGGCTTGCTATTTGTCAGGTTTCGGGAAAAATTAAAGTATGGAAATTTCACATGTTTACGGCCGCCATACTGTTACAACAGCTGTTGTCATATACATCGTTTATTTTTGTCAAAATAGTTCTTTCAAGAATGAATCGACTGATATACTCTCTGTGTAAAACATTTTCATAGCGTTTTTCTTGGATATGGAGGAAGTAGCAAGCACTTCTGGAACGCAAATATCCCCGTTGAGAAGGCGAAAAGTTGTGATCTTAGAACATCTATCTGTTGTTGAGAAGCTGAATATAGTAAATATATTCAAAAAATTACGTGCTGATAACCTCAGAATGAGGATTACTGCTATTGTCGCAAGAATATCGAATATGATAGGTTAGTATTATAATACATTACCTTCATTAGGTATACATTATTATGTTATCTTGTTTTTAGAAGTGGCACGGTCTACTGTCTATCGTACCATAAAAGAATATAAGGAGAAAGGACAAGTTATCCCAGCCAAGCAAAGTTCTGGAAGACATTCTTTAATTGGTGATTATGGTGAAACCGTCAAGAATTTTATAAGGCAAATAATTTAGAGTTTTTTTTATAAAAATGAGTTTGCTACACTTGATAAAGTGCTGAATGAAATCAAACAGCGTGATGATTTGCCACAGATGAGCCGTTCAACATTATACAAATTGCTGAAAATGATAAACTTTAGGTCAACGCCAATGTTCTAATTAATATGCAAAAAAAAATTGAGTATATAAGTACTCAAATTTATATTTTATATACTTTGATATGTTAGAATAAATATCATATATTATTAGAGGTATATGAAGAGATATCGAAAGAGTGTTTTGATGGAACGTGATGATATAATTAGGTGGAGAAGAAGATATTTGATGATGACAATTAAAGAATATCGTCGTCAAAATCGGCCAATTTATTATTTAGATGAAATATGGCTAAACGAAAGTCATACCAAACAAAAAGTTTGGGTAGACGGCAATATAATTATTTATTTAGACATAATTAAGGAATTATCAGTGTACAACAAAGAATATAAAAGTATACATGTGCTGGGTGAATTATTCTTGTATTATAAAATTGCAAACAATTTTGGAGCATAACAATGATTGCAGGAATAGGAAAAATATATTTTGCCAAAATAATAATAGCCGGATATTTAAATATGAATTTCCTGGTAGACAATGTTAAAAAAAGAGAGATAATTTGCTCTATGCTGTCACGTAAATTGACAGCCATCTTCAATGAGCCTTTAAGATTTCGCAAATAGTTGGAAATATGTATCTACCAGGTATTTACCAATACTTCGTTACCTAGCCTTTTATTTGAAAGAGGAAACCTCGCTTATCTGATCAATCTGCACAGAGGTTCTGTTCCATTGGACAGTGCTGTACCTAAAAAGATAAAGTAGATAAAAACAAAGAAAATCAATTGAAATAATACACTGGCCCGTAATCAATAACAACCAACCAACACAAGAGGAAGTCACAGACTGTCATGATAAATTGATTGACTGCTAGGACTAGACAAAATATTGACATAGATTGGTACACGGAGAAACTGAGAGAACTAAAGTAAAACCTGGATGCCCTCCATGTGGTCTACATAGTATGTAAAACACCTAGCATCAAACTAGATATAATAAAGCAAGAGATAACTACCAACAGAATTGATTAAAGGAAATAAATACAAAACTGGAGAAAATATGATCCACAGCTTTGCAAATTGTCAACCATTTGGAAACGGGAGGGCAAAGAAGTCAACGAAAAGAAAGCATCTTAATGTTTTACTAAAACAGAAGCTGAACAGCGTTTAAACAACTTCTAAATAGCTGTGAACAGATTTTGTACAGCTTCTGAACAGCAGTTCACACTTTTAAACAGCGTAGCTGTTCAATAATGTTCGAAAGCGGCGTTTGTGTCTATGTCCACCGGTCTCGCTGCCTGGCACAAATGTCCTAATATGCACTGAGTAAGCAGTAATGTGATGAACTATGATGCCTGGTCGGCAATAGAGGCAGAAACATTGACGATGGTATATAGTAGAGTGATTAAAAGTTCGTTAAAGTATTTTATCAGTAAATGTAAATATAGCAGCAAATGTAATTATAAGGTATCATTTAATGATTAAATATTTTCGAGGAGGAAATAAATAGAATCAACAGCAAGCCTGAAGATAAGTGGCTT
Organism: Amphimallon solstitiale; assembly: GCA_963170755.1. NCBI lineage: Eukaryota > Metazoa > Arthropoda > Insecta > Coleoptera > Scarabaeidae > Amphimallon > Amphimallon solstitiale. The sequence continues at coordinate 48,360,663 of OY720676.1, read as the reverse complement.
GAAAGACAAAAGAATATAAATTATAATCCAAATTGAATGTTGTTTATTGGAATTGTTATTAAACAGCACCTTGCCAATTGGCCACACGTTATGCTCCAGTTCTCATAATACCAACCCAATGATAAGACATGCTTCCATACCAAATATTGATTTTTATCATCTTACCAACAACAGATTTGTGAAATAAGTTTCATTTAAAAGAATTCATCGCTGAAAATTGTATTTTAAATAAAATGTTGATCCTGTCCGATTTTTGTTTGTAACCAAAAGATAAAAAATAACTGACAATCTACATTTCAGGTTTGCAATGCATGGATAACAAAAGAATTATGAAAGGGAAATATTGGTTGCAAAGGATTTATAACTAGTGTAATATATTAGGCAACCAACAACACCTATTTGAGAAAACATCACTGAGTAATATTTCGAAACATATAGCTGTATTACAAACAATCAAATTTTAATATTATTATATTAATATAATTTATTTATTTATTTGTTCATTTCAAATGCATCCACACATAAAATACGTTTTTCATATAAAAATTATATATTCATATTAATTTTGTTTTTTATATACAAATTACAATAATTAAATCTGATTTTTGTGTGTATTTTCAAAGTGAATTTACAGATTTGTAAGGTTTTTCTGCTTTTGAAAAGAAAAGTAAGAAGTAAGCGCTAAGAATTTAAGAAATCGACCGCTTTTATTTCCAAAGCTATCGGGAGCTTCACTTTAACGAGATGTATACAAAATGAATGTTTAATGCAACCAGACAAATTAATTTCAAGCGGAGTTCTCGGTAGATGCAATGCATTTAGTAAAACTTAATTTTACGCCAAGCTTAAGATTTACCAAATGAAATAATTGGTTTCGTTTGAAAACATAATTTTACATTTTCACTAAAACTCAGGAATGAACATACTGAAGTTTTTCTAACAAAGTTTTAATTTTCTGTTGTAACATGTACATGTTTAATTTGACATGCTTTTAGCATCCACCGTAAGATGGCGTTATTTTTTTAATAGCTATTCTTGTAGTGCAATAGTGCATTGTTTCAAACGCAGCATAAAAATATAATTCACTTCGATCATTGTAGTTATAGCAGTATAAGTTTTCCTGTCTATGCAGTCCAAATAGAAAACAACATACACTTATATAATTATAGATCAATAAATATACATGGATTCGAAAAACAAAATCCTGACATCTATATTGGACTATACAGGGGTGTATTTGAAATAAGGAGACAGAGTATGATTAATGGAAAGATTTAATTTTATTAGACTCAAATCCAAAATATTTTGCGCCACTGCACTTTAATACGACTGTAGGGTATGCAAGAGTGGGGTACTAAGTAGGAGTGTGAAGGCGTGCGAGGTCAGTCTCGCTCGATTGTTAATTATGTTTTTTTTAATTCATTTGCGTCCAATTAAAATAAAAGTTTCTCATAAGTAGAGTTGGGCAAATTTTACAACACAAATTAGTTTTTGTGAGAAATAAGAAGCAAAAAGTCGTTGAATTTAATCATAATAACAGTAATAGTACTTACTATACATTTAAGCGGAAAAAATGCAATATCTAAATAATCCTGGCAAATATTAAAATAATTCCAAAATTCATGCAGTCGGCAACTCTATAAAAAAATTCTCGTTGTTGAAAACCAAGTTATTTTAAAAGAGAACAAAAGAAATCGAATAAAGTACACGCATCAATTTTATCCCAAATCAGCTGATATTTCATATTAAGGTTGTTGAACTCTTAGCATGAACACCTGTTTAGAAATAGTAAACAATGCTATCATTGGGGTTTTTATAACGTTTAGAACTGTTATTGCGGTGTGTGTATCTATGTATGTATATGTTTATTTAGTTCCATAAAAATATTATTTATTACGACTCATGACGTCGGCTGTCTGGCCTAACTGGCGCGATACCTGCTAAATCCATAGGCGGCACATTAAACACTTTTCGGGGGTTTTTAATTTTGGCGTTCGTGTCGTAATTGACTCACAATTTTTGCGATTTATATTCTACATAATTGCGTCTTTCCTTTTATCATACTCTGTCCCCTTATTTCAAATACACCCTGTATAGTAATTAGACCATTAGACGATAAACTATGGTGAGGGGCAGAACGCGTGTCAGACCATTTGCTACTTAAATCACGCATAGAAATAAAATACGATAAACGAATATTAGGATGCAAACAGGAGAAACACACTGCAAGAGCTAAACCTTCAACCTGGGAATCTTGAAGAATTAAACCACTAGCTTTCTCTATAAAATAAGAAGAGAATATAATCGGTGTACCAGAAGAAATGTATGAAGAACTGGCAGAAAATGTATATAAAACAGCAAGGGAAGTCTTAGGAATTAGAGTAAACAGACCAGCAATGGTGGACAGATGAACTAATCAAATCGTAAAGCAAATGAAAAGGTTGTATTTCAAGTACTTAACCACAAAAGACGAAGAAGATAGGAAACAATATAACAGGTATATATATATAGTCAAAAAAAGAACCAAAAAAAGTAAATATAATCGGCATGGAATAATAAATGCGCACAAATAAGCTGAATGGTAGCAGTATCTAGGTCCAAAGAAGCTTGGAAAATAATAAACAGCTGAAGAAAAATTCAAATGAAGTAAAAAAGTTTAATTCAATAGGCATCGGCTATGTCAAGTTGGCCCCCCCATGTTACAATTTATATACTATAAAATGGGTGTCAATTGTGCTCCAATTGTGCTCAATTGTGCCGATATTAGTTTCATTTGTGCTCCTCAGTTTTTCGAGATTTTTAAAAAAATCGAAGGGGGGCTAACTTGACGATTGGCCCCGCCGCCAAAATTCGAATTTCTACCCAAAACTCGGTGCCTTTGCAAAGCACTCCAATTGTGCTCAATTGTGCCGTATAGCGTTTTTCCATCAACCACTCAGTTTCGAAGTTATACTTAAAAAATAATCCGAAATTGACAAAAGTCTACTGTCGCCCCACGTTTATTAAAATTTACATAGGATAATAAAATGTGTGTCAATTGTGCTCCATTTGTGCTCAATTGTGCCGTTATTAGTTTCATTTGAGCTCTTCTGTTTTCAGAGATTTTTAAAAAAATCGAAGGAGGGGCTAACTTGACGATTGGCCCCTCGCCAAATCTTGAATTTCTTTCCAAAACTCGGTGCCTTTGCAAAGCACTCCAATTGTGCTCAATTGTGCCGTATAGCGCTTTCCCGTCAACCACTCAGTTTCGAAGTTATACTTAAAAAAACATCCGAAATTGACAAAAGTCTACTGTCACCCCACGTTTATTAAAATTTACATAGTATAATAAAATGTGTGTCAATTGTGCTCCGTTTGTGCTCAATTGTGCCGTTATTAGTTTCCTTTGAGCTCTTCTGTTTTCAGAGATTTTTAAAAAAATCGAAGGAGGGGCTAACTTGACGACTGCCCCCCCCCCCCCCCCCGCCAAATCTTGAATTTCTTTCCAAAACTCGATGCCTTTGCAAAGCACTCCAATTGTGCTCAATTGTGCCGTATAGCGTTTTCCTGTCAACCACTCAGTTTCGAAGTTATACTTAAAAAAACATCCGAAATTGACAAAAGTCTACTGTCACCCGACGTTTATTAAAATTTACATAGTATAATAAAATGTGTGTCAATTGTGCTCCATTTGTGCTCAATTGTGCCGTTATTAGTTTCATTTGAGCTCTTCTGTTTTCAGAGATTTTTCAAAAAATCGAAGGGGGGCTAACTTGACGATTGGCCCCCCAGCCAAATTTGAATTTCTTTCCAAAACTCGGTGCCTTTGCAAAGCACTTCAATTGTATTCAATTATGCCGTACAGCGTTTTCCCGTCAACCACTCAGTTTCGAAGTTATTCTTAAAAAAACATCCGAAATTGACAAAAGTCTAATGTCACCCCACGTTTATTAAAATTTACATAGTATAATAAAATGTGTGTCAATTGTGCTCCATTTGTGCTCAATTGTGCCGTATAGCGTTTTTTCGTCAACCGCTCAGTTTCGAAGTTATCCTTAAAAAAAAATTTCCGAAATTGACAAAAGTCTACTGTCGCCCCACGTTTATTATAATTTACATAGTATGAAATGTGTGTCAATTGTGCTCCATTTGTGCTCAATTGTGCCGATATTAGTTTCATTTGTGCTCCTCAGTTTTCAGAGATTTTTAAAGAAATCATGACGAAATAGATTTAGCAATCTCAGCAACACAGAGTTCAATGAAAAAGAAATTGATGTATTAAGCAAAGGTTTTAATTACAACATAAAAACAGAAATTAGAAAGAAAGATTTAGAACTATTAGCAGTAGAAACTGAGTTAGCATTAAAGGAAAATAACAACCTGAATACTAAATATCAAGCAAGCAATATTATTAAACATTTAAATCGAACCACGACGGTTAACAATGATAGTCAAATAGCTAAGAATATTAAGAATAAAGCAAAAGATAATAATTTAATTTTCACACGCGCAGATAAGGGGAAAACAGTGATAGCATTAAATAAAGTAGATTATATATCTAAAACTAATCAATTTCTAGATCCAGAAAAATATATCGTAATCCAAAAAGTCCCGACAATAGCCTTTCAAAAACAAATCATTAAGACGATTAGTAATTCACCTAGCCTGCTTAATATCAGTAATTATTATGAAACACAGAAATTAAAAGTAATGAATCCACAACCACCGAAACTATATTCTTTAATCAAATTGCATAAAGAAAATTATCCGATTAGACCAGTTGTTTCATATGTTACAGCACCAGCAGTTAAAGTTTCAAAATGTTTGATGGATATTATAATTAAGCATACGAAATGCAAACCTAAATATAGTATCAAAAATAGTTTTCAATTAATTAATAACATGAAAGATCTTCAGTTACCTGATAACACTAAATTAATTTCATTCGATGTAAAAAAACCTTTTCCCGAGTGTCCCACCTACTGAAGCAGCTGAATTAATTAAAAGGATGTTAGAATGTAACAAAACTAACATTCAAATAAAAGATGAGATTTTACAATTATTATCTGTTTGCTTAGAACAGAATTACTTTTCAATTGAGAATAAATTTTTATAAGTGCAATAGTGGTTTAATTATGGGAAATCCTTTGTCACCTATATTAGCAGAAATTTTTATGGACAATTTAGAAAGAAAATTTTTTGAAAATAGTACATTAACTAAGAACGTATTGTTTTGGTTCAGATACGTTGACGACATGTTGGTAGGATACACAGGTACAAACAGACAATTGAATAATTTCATTGAGTTTCTTAATTCTATTAATTCCCATATTACGTTTACATTAGAAAAAGAAGTGAATAACAGTATCAACTTCTTAGATCTTACGTTAAAAAGAGTCAATAACCAAGTACAATTTTCCATTTACCACAAATATATAATATAAACATTCAGACAATTTATTAAACGATAAAGTGGACCTAAACTCATCACCATTGTTAAATATATTCAGTCAGTAATACAGTTTCCCTAATTTCACACACAACATCTGTTAGCAATATATTTAGTTACACGTACATTTTGTATAGAGAGAAAAGAAAGTCGATAATTAAAGAAAACGCAAAGATAACCATTTTGCGGATGACGTAACACAGGGATTTTTGGTGAAGAAAGGAATGGGCCAGGGAGTCAGGTAGTCGGGGAACGTGAGATGTGCAACGTATATATAGAAGTAATGTTAGTTTCCGAATGTGGAGATGTTATTGAGATTTATTTTATACTTCGTTCGTTTAATTAAACAATTAATTATACAGTTCTGTGTTTTCCTACAATCGTTTTCTATTTTTCATACAATCATCATTTTTATGTATTTACGCAGCCGGAAATTCCCCCAATGATATATATACATTGGTAAAGTCTGTCCCCCTTCTGCTTAATCGATTCACTTTATTGCCCCAATCTGCATACATTCTAAAGATTAAATATACTATGTAGATAAAACTATATATGAGAAACTAATAGTAACGTTTTCAATCCATTCAGTTTTTGTAAGGTTTTTCAAGTTTATTTTATAGTCTACCTTGGATTTATTCTATCATTGTTGAGAATTCAGAAACTGACCTGCTAATACTCTTTGCGACTAGTTTCGGTAGGCCAAAATTTTGACAAATTTAGAAGAAAATTGTATTACACAAAATTCTGTTATTGGTTTTTATTTGGTCATTTAGATTTAATTTAAAAAATCATCGATTTGGACTGGGAGAAAAGTACCTATTAAAATTGTAGTGAAGGTGTAATGTACCTACCTATTATTCATTTGTAATTATTATTTTATTTCTATTGTACTTACTTACACTATTCGGCATAGAACTATAACATATTGTTATTATTTACTGTATTAAATACTTTTTAGGAACAACTAACAAATTCCATAATTTTCCGTAGTATATTTACTTGTATATAATCATTAAGAAAGTACAAATTCTATTTATCGGTTGCAATATATAAGATTCTCTAAATGAAATCAAAAGTAGCTCAAGTTCAGTTTTAGTTTAGAATAGAATAGTAACTCAAGTAACATAGTAATTTTTATGTAAAGTATATAGTTATATGTATAATAAATAATAATAGTTGAAAGTGATTAAGATTATTATTTTCTTAACCTTTTGGTATATTACAAAGGCCTTATACGTATTGTTATATGTAGGTGAGGTTACCAGTAAAAATTTCTAATTGTCAATATCATATTGTTTAGTTGCTTTGCCACAAAATCAATTTTTTTATTGATCTAATTAAATAAAACTCTTGGGATTTCATTTCATTGGGCTTCAGTAATCTTATCTAAACAGTCCTAAAATTTCGAATTTCAACTTTGGGGGAGGAGGGGTAATCGTCAAGATAGCCCAATTTCGATTCTTTTTAAAAATCTCTCGAAACAGAAGGGCACAAATGAAACTAATAACGGCTCAATTGAGCACAAATGGAGCACAATTGACACATACTTCATACTATGTAAATTATAATAAATGTGGGGGACATTAGACTTTTATCAATTTCGGATTTTTTTTAAGTATAACTTCGAAACTGAGTGGTTGACGGGAAAACGCTATACGGCACAATTGAGCACAATTGGAGTCCTTTGCAAAGGCACCGAGTTTTGGAAAGAAATTCAAGATTTGGCGGGGGGCCAATCGTCAAGTTAGCCCCCCTTCGATTTTTTTAAAAATCTCGGAAAACTGAGGAGCACAAATGAAACTAATATCGGCATAATTGAGCACAAATGGAGCACAATTGACACACATTTTATTATACTATGTAATTTATAATAAACGTGGGGCGACAGTAGAGTTCTGTCAATTTCGTATTTTTTTTTAAGTATAACTTCGAAACTGAGTGGTTGATGGAAAAACGCTATACGGCACAATTGAGCACAATTGGAGTGCTTTGCAAAGGCACCGAGTTTTGGGTAGAAATTCGAATTTTGGCGGCGGGGCCAATCGTCAAGTTAGCCCCCCTTCGATTTTTTTAAAAATCTCGAAAAACTGAGGAGCACAAATGAAACTAATATCGGCACAATTGAGCACAATTGGAGCACAATTGACACTCATTTTATAGTATATAAATTGTAACATGGGGGGGCCAACTTGACATAGCCATAGGCATCGAGACTTGGAAAGGAGAACAGAATATTTGGAGAAACGATTATATACAGATGAAGTAGAAAAAAATGAAGTAGACCAGATCACTGTATACGAGGTAAAGAAAACTCTATACAGAAAATACATAAACAATAAAGTGCCATGGCCAGGCAATCTGCCTATCGAGTTAATGACACTTGCCAGACCAATAGAAACAATCTGCGATATATTTAATAGAAGCTTAAGCGGGGAAGACATACCAGCCGATTGGAAAATTTCTCATATATACTCAAATTACAAGAAACGATGTAAAGCCGACTGCAAGAAGCTAGAATAGATAAAAAAGTAAGGGAAATAGAAAAACAAAGCGGCTTTAGAGCGGGAAGATCCTGTATAGATAATCTCTTTACGCATAGATACCTAACAGAGAAAAATCAGACTAAAGAAAGAAAACATCATGTTACGTTTATAGATCTAAAAAAAAGTATTCGATTCCGTTCTCCTTCAAAAGCTATGGATTACTTTAGAACAAGCTGGCATAAATAAAAGCCACACAAATGCACTGTACAAGGAAAATCAAGCTGTCATAAAAGCTGGAAACCAAATCTCTCTACCATTCACGCCTCTGAAGGAGTGAAACAAAAACCGCTGCTTTCCCCTACACTTTTTAAAATTCACCTAGAGGCAGTCTTAAAACACTAGACCAGGAAATGTAGCCCAATGGGAACATGGCAGGACAGTTCTTCATTCGAAGCTTCCAAACGAGGTTCTGGATCTGGAGTCCTCTTATCACGCAAATTCCTTTCCAATGTAGCATCAGCTTCTTGCTGCATTATTTCAGCAGCTGCAAAATCTTCCTCTGTGAAGACATCTTTATCGATTGAGAAAATTTCCTGTTCTTTTAAAACCATTGATAGCTTTTTCAGGGGTGGCAATTCTTGCATATGCATTATTTTTCTATCTTTTGAAAAGGATTATTTTTCGTGTATTTGGAGCATTCCAAATTGTAGGCATTTTTTAACGAGGAATAGAACGGCCGTAGTCTATGGGATGTGTATGATGGGATTGTAAGAATAATGATTCCATTTGATTTACAAAAATTGTAAGCCGCCAATGTGCAATGCGTTCCATGGTTATCCATCAACAATAGTACAGGATCCTGATGAGAAGACTTCACGTATAAAATTACGAACAGGAAGAAATGAATTATTTAGCATGATTTTTACGTAAAAAGGTCACAATTAACTGACATACCTTCACAACAATCATGTGGGGAGAATAGTGGTTTATTAATATTTATTAAAGTTGCACAATCTTATAAGAAATCGCCTTTGCAAAATAAGTCGTCATTTAATACATTACCTTTAATAATGAAAACAGGAAACTTTGTCCGTAAGTCTGTCATTGCCCTAGGAGGTGGCGCTGACTTTGTAATTTGAGAAAACTGTAATCAGCTTTAAAATAACTGGTGGCCTCAATTACCCCCACTGTCCCCCTTTCCCTACACCGACATTGAATATTTAATAAACTTAAAAAACAGCCTATTCTAATGAGGAGTGTATTTGAAGGCACGGTACAGCCAGACAGCGTAACAGTAAAAAAAAATGTTAGCCAGTACAAATACCTAGGGGTCACAATATGCGAAGATGAAAGTGACGACAAAGACATAATGAAGAAAATAGCCGGAGGGAAGAACATAACAAAAGCACTACATCAAGCACTGTGGAATAAAATCATGGTAGGAAAAAACAAAAACAAATATATTTAAAGCAATAATAGAACCAGTAATGACATACGAGTCGGATTATAGGTGACCGACACAAAAATTAAACAATTCTACTCCCCAAAGAGTAAACAAAACCATTTTCTTAGAGCCAATATCATTCTACGAACTTTCCTATATCATATTAAATAAATTAAAAAATTCACATTCATCTGGTCCGGACGAAATTCCATCATTTGTAATCAGGGCGATTTATACCTCTATTATACCTGTTCTATCATACCTCATTAATATGTCTCTCCAGCAAGGGAAATTCCCACATATTCTGAAAACTACTAAAGTAGTTCCTATACATAAGGGTGGAGACAAATCATCTATGGGAAACTACAGGCCGATTGCACTTACATCCTGTTTTTCAAAAATATTTGAATATTGCTTCTTAGATAGATTAAATAACTTTTTGGTAAAAAATAATATACTGAGCAATTACCAACATGGTTTCAGGAAAGGCCGGTCAACTACTACTGCCCTTAATGCTTTCTATAATTTTATTGTCACTGCCATTGATGATGGTACTTACCCTGTTGCAATGTTTCTTGATTTAAGTAAGGCTTTCGACTGTGTGGACCACAGTCTTTTGATAAACAAGTTAGAGATCTTGGGGATCAGAGGTGTTGCTCTTGATTGGATAAAATCTTTCCTCATGGGTAGGAGGCAATATGTTAATATTACCTATCGCAGTTCAAACAGAATTAGTAGCCATAACTCTGAGATGATGACGAGTGGCAGAGGTGTGCCCCAGGGTTCAGTGCTGGGACCAGTGCTATTTCTGCTCTTTATTAATGACCTACCGCAAATTGTTTCAGACACCTTCATCACAATTTATGCTGACGATATTGCGCTGGTTACTGCTGCTTCAGATGACCAAATTCTTACTAAAAAATGCAACAGGATATTGAACACTGTTTCTGAATGGTTTATGGAAAACAAGCTCATTCTTAACAATTCCAAAACCACCTATATAAGATTCCATCCTTATCAATTTCAGGCGGATAAGGAGTTTTATTTGAACCTCAATCTTAACGGTAATAGGATGGTGAGAAGTGAAAATTACAAGTTTTTGGGGGTGTGGATGGATGAATTGTTAAGTTGGAAACATCACTGTGAGACACTATTAGTAAAACTGAACTCATTTTGTTTCTTGTTCAGATCCTTACGGGCGGTTTTGACTGAGCAGCAGCTGATGAGCTTGTATCATGCATACATTGCAAGCAGATTGAGGTATGGTATTGGGTTTTGGGGTACTTCGGCATTGGCTGCTGATATTTTTATATGTCAAAAGAAGATTGTGCGAATTATAGCTGGTGTCGGGCCCTCTCGCTCTGCCAAACCCTCTTTTATTGACCTGAACATCTTGACTCTGCCATGTATATTAATAGAAGACCTGGCAAACCACGTACATAATAATAAACATGATTATACATTAAATCGTGATTTGCATGGTCTCAGTACGAGATCTGGGGATAATTTCGTAATACCTAAATCAAGACTAAAATTACATCAGTACTCTCCCCAGGTACTCGCATTAAGAGTATATAATAAGTTACCATCAGTTATTAGGCATCTACGACCCAAACAGTTTAAGAACCGATTGCATCAGGTTTTGTCGGTGAAAGCTTATTACTCCCTACAGGAGTTTTTGGATTGTAATTTTAGAGTATAATCTTAAATACATGTACCTAGTTTTAAGTTCTACACTAGCAGCAATAATAAGGCTAAATCCTTTGTATTGAGTGATCTGTGTATTTGTATTTTTTACTTTTTAGTTTCTTTTTGTTACATGACTTGTCCAACGTACCAATGTATAACTTGGATTAATAAACCATACTATACTACTATACTATAAAGATTGCTTTCGGAGGAAATAACATACTAAAGAAGATGCTGCGGCGTAACCATGTACAACTACGTAAGTTAATTAAGTGGTGAAAAACAATATACATACTGCTGTGACCTTCACATTAAATAAAAATAATAATGTTAAGAATTAGTTGTGTTGTTGAAAAAGAACATTAATTTTATCTTTAAAACGTTTATTTTAAGATTTATACATTACTCAAAACAAGTTACAATAAGTAAAATAGGTTGCCAACATTCAAGGGGCAATGCTATTACAAAAATGTATACGTTAAAATATATACCGTGGGTTTTTTTTATCACTGAACATAGCACACGATATCACCTATGTTCAGTTTTAAAATAAACGCGTCAACGCATGGAACATTATGCAACCAACATTGCGTTATGTAACTAACAAACTATAACATCGGTCAATTATTTGTTTCGACAAACGTCAAAATCAATGTCATAACAGAAATGACATTTTGAATATTTCAATATTTCACATTTGTATTCACCTAATTTAAAAAATGTATACAAAAGATGATAAAATAGAAATTTTAAACTGGTATAAAGCTGGAAACAGTTTAAGGAAAGTGCGGGATCTGTTTTCTGTCAAATATCCTGAGAAGCCCATACCATCTATCGGAACAATTCAGGCGATTAGTAGGAAATTTGATTCTGATGGCTGTATAATAAATAGATAGATAGATAGATAGATAGATAGATTTATTCCATTATACAAAGCGTAGAACACGTCAACATACAAATACAAACATGAATGTAATGTATATATAAAATATTAATAATACAACAAGTAACAAACTCAAAACAAAATAACGAACGATTGTTTTAGTGCACCAAATTAAGCTGCACCGGTTTCGAAAAAAAATCCTTAACATTATACAAAGCTTCACCTATTAGGTATTGTTTTAGTTTATGTCTATATTGAAAAAACCTAAATCCCTGATTGTGGATGGAATGTGATTATAAATTTTGACACATTGGTATATAACATTTTTTTGTAATTTAGTGGAGTGCATTTTAGGTGGCATTAAAATGCCATTTTTTAACCCTCTTGTTTCATGAGTGTGATTAATTTCATACTTTTTAAAAAACTCATTGTAGTGCAATTTCACAAATAGTGCACTCTCTAAAACAAATATAGATGGCAATGTAAGTAGTCCGTTCTTTATAAATATGTTTCTACAAGAGTCTCTAGGATGTAAATTAAATAATGTTCTTATACAGGCCTTTTGTAGAAGGAAGAGTCTTTCTACTCCCACTGCATTGCCCCAAAACAGGACGCCGTACCGAAGCGCTGAATAAACGTACGCGTAATAAACACTCATCGCGGCCTCTGCACTGACATTGCGCACAATAATTCGCAAAGTATAATTGCACTGACACAGCCTTTTGGCCAACCCATCAATATGCTGTTTCCAGGACAATGATGGATCAATCTTCATACCTAGAAAAGTAGCACAGTCCGAACAGGTAAGTGCTTGTCCCTCATAGTCCACTTGGAAATTTCTATCCTGCCCACCAAAGACAAGTAATGTGGTTTTCTCCATATTTAACTTTAAGTTATGTTCACATAACCATGAGTCTAGCTTTGCTAAATTTGTTTGAAGACGCTCTGCAACAGCATCGATATTTTCATCACAAATTACTGATGTTGTATCATCGGCATATAGAATTGTTAGATCTCCAGTGATATCAGGAAGATCGTTGACATATAAAAGAAAGAGCATTGGGCCCAACACAGACCCCTGTGGTACACCCAAGGTAACTTGCGCCCATTGTGACTTTATTTCCCTACCAGTGGTACTATTCAAAACAACACACTGTCTTCTCTCACTCAAGTAGGATTCAAACCACCGCAGCACTGTACCTCGGAAGCCCATTCTTTCCATTTTGCATAGTAGTGTCGGATGGTGCACACTGTCGAACGCCCTCGAGAGGTCAATGAATATCGAACAGACCGATTTCCCATCATTTATGCCATTAATTATATCTTCTAGGAGCTGATATGCTGCTCTAAAGGTAGATCGTCCAGTGATGTATCCATTCTGGTTGTTGGTCATTATATTATATTTCATTAGAAAGCTAAGTATTCTTTTGCATATGATCTTTTCTATAACTTTGGAGATGTTTGAAATTAGAGCAATAGGTCTAAAATTTTTTAATTCGTCTTTCGCTCCTCTTTTGTAAATAGGCAAAACATTTGTATACTTTAGTTTGCAAGGAAAAATGCCAGTGTCCAAAGATGTATTGATAATGTGACACAACGGCAGAGCCAAACTGACAGAACTATTTTTCAAAACCGCAACAGGTATTTGATCCTCACCAACAGCCTTTGTGTTCCTCAGCGCTCTAATCGCATTCACCACCTCATGCTCGTCTACTGGGAAGAAGGCAAACGTATTTGTAGTGGCTGAAATATTGGGTACATAGTCTCCTCTTGTAGTAATATTGCCATTTTCCAGAAAATATCTATTGAACGCTGCAGCTATATCTGCCTTGTTGTTATATTTATCTTCCAATTCCATAAAATCATCACACTGCCTCCGTTTTCCCCGGATTGTGTCGATAATCTCCCAAGTAGCTTTTACAGTATTACCAGAGTCTGCAATGTGATTCGAATATGTCTCTTGTTTCGATTTATGGATCTCATGTTTTAATTCTTTGCAGAATTGTAGATATACCTCATGTGGTACTTTGTTATGAATAACTCCCTCATAAAGCTGTCTTTTTATTAACGATAATTGTTTTATATTTTCGGTTATCCATTTTTTTCTGTTTGTAAATTCCACAATGTTCTTCTTACTGTGTATATTTATTGTGTTTGTTAAGATCTTCTCAAGTATAGCATAACTTTTATTCACATCACATTCACCCACAACCCCTGACCAGTCGATGGCGTCAAGATCACTTTTTATAAGATCGAGTTGATCAGATGTAAATATTCTTAATTCTCGTTTACATGTGTCTATTACCTGTTTTCTGTTAATATCGATAGTAATTTTTTGTGCTAGGTGATCCGATAGTGCAGATATTACCGTAGAACTATCAAATGTAATGATGTTAGTGAATATATTGTCGATAATTGTGGCCGATGTCGACGTAACTCTGGTTGGTGTAAATATTGTTTGTCTCAAGTCATATGTTGTAACTAGATCCAAGAATCGAATCGTATCTCTTTCTCTCTTATTGAAGTCTAAATTGAAGTCTCCACATAGAAATATTCTGTAGCCTGACTCCAGTACAATATCGTTTAGGATTAATTCCATCTTGATTAGAAATTCATTCATATCAGATGTTGGCGGACGATATATATTTATTATAATAATTTTTTGTTGTTTTATTTTTACAGCACTACATTCAATAAGCAATTCCTCGCTCCTTTGCTCCAGACACAACAACGCTTCATGCTCCACTCCATGTCGAACCATTATACAAGACCCTCCATGGACACTATACTGTCTGGAAAAACAGGATGCAACATCATAACCATCCAAAGAAACAATCTCATTTGGTTTCAACCAATGTTCAGATAAGGCAATGACGTCTACGTGTATATTCAATTCATTAATAAATATTAATAATTCTTCAGTTTTATGTCTAAGGCTTTGCACGTTTTGGTGGATTAATGTAAATTTTGATTTTGTGCCTTTATCTATGTTGTTTTTTGTGACCATAGTACTATTGCGATTTTCAATATGATTCTTACGTCCTATGTTGTCGATGAAGTTGCTTGAAATGAGGCCTTCCTTCGAAAATTTCTAAAAGGTCTGATAATAGCATTTTCCGGCCACAGATTCTCATCAAATATCCGATCTGTTTCACACATAGGTACAGCTATTTTGAAAGCCGCTATGTCGGTGCTATTAATTTTTAATTTCTCACAAACACACAAAGATACTTTGTGTTCAATAAGATGTTTCTTTATATCATTTTCGGTCGTCGTATTTATAAAATTTGATATAAATATCCATTTCCTATTTTGGACGGTATTTAAATTTGTGTTCATATTCTTTCCGCGTATGTTTTTTGTTACTTTAGCTTGCAGTATAGAGTCCATGCCGTTGACCTGTGTCACTTCTTTTTCGTCTGTGTTTATTGTTTTTTTATCGTTATTTTTATCTCCTTCACATCTAATATCAGTAACTATCGCACGGAGTTCGCTGTTCCCAGTGGGTCCATCTATAGCCTGGGATCTTGTATTAATTTTCCGCTTTTCTTTGTCTTTTACAGATTTCTTCATGTTTTCTTCTTTGTTTTGTTTACTTCCAGGTACTGATATTATTTCTAGGTTATTTAGAGTATTATCTTGTTTCTTAATATTTACCGACATTTCCTTCATAAACTGCAAGATATCATTCAACTTCTTTTCCAATACGTCCACCTTTGCAATCACCTCATCATGCGGGCTTGGAGTCACAGAAGAACACATATCACAGAACCACTTTATGTTTGGTTTTGCAGTTTCTATAAATTTGATTTCCGATCCTTTATAAGGAGAGCAGTTATAATGAAAACACACTAAGCAATCACTATTTGCACATTTTAAGATTTTATTATCTACTTCAATATCAATCGCTGACGAGCAATGACCACAGCAGCGTCCACCACCCGCCATATTTATTATAAATAAATATAAATACCCACAGAAAGAAAATTAAAACTCGCCACATCCTTACTTGACACGGTACAATTTTCTGTACAAGATTCTGCACAGCTTTCTGTACAGAATATTCTGTACAACTTTCTGTGCAGAATTTATTTTGCCCACTTGCAACGACGCAAAATTTTAAAGGCCCGGGCATGCGTCGAATGTATTACTAGTTTGGCGGGTATCCGGAATTTTGTAACCCTAAAATTTCATTTGTGTGTATTTTTCTGGAAAAATTCCAAATGGACACAAATACAAGAAAGAATTTATTACGAGCTGCAGTTCTTGTTATAATAACAAACATTCTTAATATAAAAAATAAGAAACGCGAACAAAAAAGAAAGATATGGACTAAACCTTGGCTTTTAAGGCGGTCGGAATGTTTTGTCATTAATTAATGAATTACGCATTGAGGACCCTGACTTATATAGGAATTATTTACGGATGAATGATGCTCTGTTTCATAAATTATTAGATTACCTTAGAGCTGATATTACAAAGCAAGATACATTTATGCAAGACAGTATATCAGCCCATAGCAAGTGAGATATTCTTAATATTTAAAAAAATCAAATATGATTTTTCAGGTTGCTAATTACTTTGCGGTTTTTTAGCAACTGGTGAAAGTTTCCAGTCTCAAATGAGTCAAATGTATTCAACACGAGTTCATGAAAGCATTATTTCCAGGTTTGTTCCAGAAGTGTGTGAAACAATTTACCGGAAGTTAAGAGAGCATTATTTAACAGTATGGTGATTAATTCTCATATACATTTTTAACAGAAGGAGTTATGAAGCCATATCCGCAAAGATTTTTAAGTCATGACAATAAAATACTCAATTACCGATTATCAAGAGCACATTTGGAATTTTATCTAATAGAGTTTTATTAGAACCAATAAATTTAGATGTTGAAAAAGTAGAAATAATAACTTTAGCATGTGTGGTACTTCATAACTTCTTGGTAACAGAAAGTGAAAGGTATGTTACATATGTTAACATTAGCAATACCAAACATTTACCAACAGTTGTAAAACAAGGTGGTAATAAGTCAAGTATTGAAGCCAGAAATATTAGAGATGAATTCCGGAACTATTTCTGTACCAACAATGGGAGTGCAGATTGGCAGGAACACGCAGTGGCTGAGCATAATATTTAGAACATTGATTTATGTTTATTCCAGTTATGATTAATTAATATTAAAAATAAAGTCTAATACAAAAAAATATTTATTTATTTAAATATGTATATATAACATTTAAAATTTTAAATTGAACTTCATTTTTTATTGGAAGACAATTAATTTCTTTAATTTTGGCGGCTACTAATTTACCAAATACCTCCTCGCTGTTTTCAGGCTGTTGAGTTGACTTATTCTCCAAAGCAGAAGTAAGTTTTACTAAAGCATCATTTGCATGTTTCAAATATTCATCATCTTTTCATTTCTTGCGGGATGGAGTACTGTCCTTAATAGCTTCACATTTCCTTTTCTTGTTTTCTGTGCCAAAATCACCTGTATTTATAGCGCCTTCCTCAATATAATTACTTGAGGTACTTGGAGCAGGTTGAACGTCCTCATTTGCATTGCTTATAAATAAACCAGACCTGTAGTCCAACTAAGAAGACTAAATATTAAAAATTAATATTAAAATACCAATAGACAACTTACAATATCTGTTATCTTGTGAATAGTCGATATCTTGATCCACTTGCACAATTATTTCTTCACCTTTGCAGTTTTCGCTAATAACATCAGTGGACTTACGTGCTACTGTATGATTTACAATAAACATCATATCCAAAATACCATAAAGTTGGTTCTGCAATCTATAAAATATGGTCAATATATTTTAATACTTTATTAAATGATACTTACATCATCATCACCACATCCACTTTTCTAAGACTGTTGCCACTTTCGATATTCAGACAGAAAAGTAATCTTTAAAGAATTAAATTTTGTGTTTACTTCTAATATGGTTATGACATTGATTTTGACGTTTGTCGAAACAAATAATTGACCGACGTTAGTTTGTTGTTACATAACGCAATGTTGGTTGCATAATGTTCCATGCGTTGACGCGTTTATTTTAAAACTGAACATAGGTGTTATCGTGTGCTATGTTCAGTGATAAAAAAAACCCACGGTATATTAAGTTGAATAGGTACTAAAATTAGGCATAAAATAAACACAATTTTAAATGAATAAATGTAAATTCAGGCATGCATAATGGTGCCAATTCTTAGGAAATATTTTGTAATAGATATAGTAAATACCTCAGACTTATATCTATGAACAGTAAAAGGATATGAATCAAGACATATATCATACGAAGTGATAGATTGTAATGTTTTATGTAAACAGAAACTGCATAAATTAAAAATACATTTGTTAGTTCATATAAGTATAACACAAGGACTTCAATAGACTATGGAAATGGTTATGTGTGGTTTAAAAACCTGCAAAAGAAAAATGCAGTGTCAATATTGCTTACAGCTTTCTGCAAATCAACGTACTACCAGAAGAGAGAGCCTGGATAGAATTTGGAGACGGTGTGACGGAGGCGACTGCTCTTTATGGTGCAGGATCCGTAGGAAAGATTCCAGTTGTCTACAATGTGTTTCCAGTATTACCTTGTTGAGGTATTTCTAAAAGAAAAATAAGAATAACTTTAATAAACGGAAAAAGAAACTACATAACAAATGACGAAAAAGGAAATACGTTCATATACAGGTACAATGAGGGTCTATATTAAGAAGAAAGGACAGATATACCTACCGTAGACGAAACATAGCAAGTTTGTGAAAAACTTTTAATAACAAATAATTCAAGGTGCCGACGTTAGTGTATAAACTGTCAAAGACAATGTGTGCGTGTTGGTGTAGATACGACAGCTTGAAGTAAACAAACAAGACGGATTTCGCCACAAAAGTTTCAAAAAATCAATGCCAACCTAAAATCTAGTTTGACTAGAGAGGCGTTAAAAATTGCCGATAGCAATTGTTTTTTATATATAAACCAAAAACAAGAATCGACTTGTTGGAGATTGAATCTGTACTTCGATTTAGAAAGACGCTAATTTTCCAAAAAGAATAAAATTTCTTGAGATAGCAAGAGTGAGAGTAGGGTTAAAATACACTACTTCTAACTCACAATTAGATTAAATGTATTAAGTTTTTGAATTCAATTTTAATTTAGTTTTCTTTTATTTAAATAACTTACATTCAATAATTTTTTTTATTACTAAGTTTAAAATGGGGGATGTTAATAAAGCTGAATTTGATAAAATATATGACGAATTAAAGTAAGTTTTGAAATAAATTATTCAATTTAGGATTAATTAATGGTGCAAAACATACTGAAAGTACTATGTGAAAATATTTGCTTTTAGTAAAACGTTAAGCATCATTAATTGGATGAATATTATCTTGTTCAGTAATAATGATTATTTTTTTTTAAGTAATAAAAGGATAGTTACTGGTGTTGGATGTGCTGAGAGTACTATGTGCGAATATTTGCTTTCAGTAGATCATTAGGCATCATTAATGATTATATAGTTATTTTAATTTCATATTTCAAGCAAAATAAGTACGAATAAACGGGGATGTTCTTGATGCGCAGGTGCTAAGCCGCTAGATGTACTACGTGAGAATGTTGACAGCTAGTGATTAGTATAGGCCAGTTTCAGGGCATTCACGTTGCAAAGTTTTAGGTCACCAAGGCACTATGTGAAAATGTATGTTTTTGGTGAAATAAAATTAGCTTCGTATTAATAAATTTATTATCAAGAATCAATAATTGTCTTTTTTCTAAAAGAACAACATAATATTTTTCTTATTTAACCAGCATTAATTTAAAATAAGCTTTACAAAAACATTATAACTCAAAAATGAGTATAAATGTTTTCTTTCCTCATTATTTGTAATACAAAAATGGATATAGATAGAATATAATAATGTTATTTATGATTGACTTTCTCATAAAATATGAATATGATTTCTACATGAGATTTACATCTTTGGTTTATTTTTTAAACCTTATCCTAAACAAAAAACTAAATAAGAGGTATACCTACATAGAAGGAAGCAAAAATCACTACAAGAACTCATAAGAACTTTCAAAATACTATGCTGTTAAGAAGTAAGCCTATAGGTAGAATACAATGATTTTGTCATTTACTAGCATTTATTCAAATTATTGAGTCTACAGCATAATTTATATGAATTATATGAATAATCGCGAGCCACATTTAAAATCACATGCTAAAAATATGCTCAATATGATACCGATATCGCGCCCAGTTAACACTTAATTTATTAATCAGTTATTGACGTTTGACTAATTTGACATCTATTTTGTATATTTTACGACTTGTTTATTTATTTACTTTAAAAGAGTAGCCTTTTCATTTTGTGCATATTGCATGTTTAATATAGTCTGAATGTGACGACGTGCACCAATAGAAAATATATATGTCGTTTTTTCACCGAAAAAACTTTATCTTTATGCTATTACGCGGAAGCAATAAGTCGTTGATCATGTTTCTGTAGCGTTCACTCACTCACATTAACACTTGCCGACACCTTCCTCGAAAAAATATGGGCATTATCATTTCCTCCGTAAGCGCCGCGTCACACAATATCTTTGAAAGTATGTAAATGCTCTTCGTCCCTTATATACGAATCTTTGGCAATAATTTTGTTTATTCACGTGTCCATATACGTTTTATTGAAAATCATCCTCGTCGCGGTTGACGTTTAAAGGGCTTTGCTGTAATTTACGCAGAATTGGCGACCTACATGCAATATCTGATTCACTGATTACACTTCGTACGGAAACATCTTCAGGTCTGTCACTGAAATTTGCTGTAAAACTGTCAATTGATGTTCGATTGCGTGACTCCTCGATTGGTTAATGTTTGACGGGCCTCTTCAATCCTATCGTCTCTGTCAAACAGCATTTTCGGGCCCACTCAATCTCCTCGAAGCGATCTGCTCCACTTCGTTCGTAGTGTTTTACCAATATTGACCTTGAGGTAGGACACTGACCGATTATTTTGTCAGAAACATTTACAACATTATTCCGCGTTTATGAAAAGAATATCCTTTGTTACCTCTACGTTTGCTTCGCAATTGTCAACATCACAATAAAATAAGACGCCATTACACAAGCGATAGCCTCTTCGGGCAGAATGGCGACTTTTGCTTCGATTTGCATTGCGATATTTCAGCGCTTAATTAATTAATTGAATACGCATATATGGATCAAAAGACGACTCATTGACTGCGCTTTTAATTAATTAGTATTGTTATGTCGGTAAAATACACACATTCACATGAAAAAATTAAAACAATATCAATGATGCCTGAGTGATTATTTTCTTATAGGCTTGTACATAATTTAAATAATTTATGGCATTGTTATTTATTTAGTGAACGTTCTATGGTGTATTTTAAATGTTTATTGGTAATGTACAATATTTTATACATTTTAGTGACATACATATTATAGTTTTAATTATAATTTATTTTATAACAAATAGTCAAGAAAAGTAAGCGTTGTATGAAGAAAACAGACATAGAATGATATATATTCAATTAAATTCATTATTAAGTAAGTTAAAAGTAAGAAATTCGTTAATATGATAATTGGTAGTCTTTTGAAATAATTTAGTAGTGAGCTTGTTATGTTATTAGGTTCTCAACTCAAGCACATATTTTAGTTTTATTAGTAACCATCAGTAAGGTATAAGCAATGAATAAGGAACCCTGGAACTAATACCATAAATTTAGACCATAAGACATTAAGCCTCCCTTTGGAGCTGAAATGAAGATTCTTATATTTGAGTTCGAATCATCCGCATTTTATTAAATTTAAAATAAGAGATAAACACTGTTTAAAAAATGTAAATTACTGAAAATTGGTTATTTATTATAATTTACCATAATAATATATACCGTATTTGTATTTATTTATAAAAATATCTTTGAAATGCGCGAAGGATCCTGTAATAATATGATATTCCAAAGTATGTATAATATATGGTCAAATCATTTGACAACCAACACGACTAAAGTACTAACTAAAGACGACAACTCAAGAACACTACAAATTATCATGGATCCAAACAATAAAAATAAACTAATTAATAATATTTCAGGATTAGTAGCAACCGCTCGTAAAATATTATTTGATAGAAGCTAGTTACAATTTGAATATTATAAATAAAGTTATTAAATATTACCTTTCTAAACCTATATTTTATTTAATACTTGGCTATTCTGTGTAGTAGGCAATCATTGTTGACAAATCTATATTGTTTGGATGAAAATTATAACAAACGTCAAAACGTAATTATGACAAATGTCAAAAAGTGTATCGATATAATTACGCAGAATAAGTGACTCTTATTAGCAAATATGGCCGCCTTTAGCCATGTAGGCATATGTAGATATATAAACTATTTATTTTATAAGGCATTGACCGCTATCTGTCTGCAATGCAGTATTTCCGTATGTGGAATAGGTTACAAGTGTTGTGTAGTTTTTTATGTAGCAATAAACTGTGAAAATCACTATTTCAGATGTATTATACTTATTTGTGAAAAATGAGTTTTAGTAAGTAGAGGCCGATTCCCTTATTATTACCTATGTTTATTTCTAACCTATATTTTTGAAGGTTCATTTAAATTTACTTTATATAGAAAGTGTGGCTGTCTATATTCTAAATAATTTAATAACATCGAGAGTACTTGTGCTTCCACATTTTACAACACAGTACGTTTAAGTCATCTTTTTCTTAGAAAACACAATAGATGAAAACACGTTACCACTTCCAAATACAGCAAAACCAATTGAATTGAATTCAAGTTATTTTATAATTTTACCTGGTTAAGTGTTGGTGAATAAGCATTTTCCAAATAGCATGTCTACGGGACGCCATATTGATTTCAATTTGACAATCTTAAGATTTTAGTAATTTCTGTGGTAGTTGGCAATAACGTAATTCCGAAATTTGAATTTATCGCAATTTTTATATTAAATATTTGATACTTCTTAAATTTAATATAAAATGACTGCATATATTTCATATTCATCACCTGAAATTAAATAAATTGCTGAAAATTTCGTGAATAATTATTATTTACTTTCCACTAAATCTCGTAGTAATTATGAAAAGCAGTATATGAAATTTGAAGAATGATATAAAGAAAAAGAACTTCGTCTTAAATCAGAAAACGCTTTAATTACCTATTACCAATTACAAAATACTAAATAAACCATTTATGAATAATTTATTCTATGCTGAGGTCTTGTTTAACTATATATAAGGATGTAGATATATCACAGTATAAGAAATTACAGACTTTTTAATCGTTTATCTCAAAGTTATCTGCCAAAATCTTAGAAGAAATAGATATTATTAAATTTATACAAGAAGCAGGTGATAATAGTATATTACATACCAAGGTTGAGAAGATGACTATTATTGCCCGAGTGGCGAGATTAAATTCCGAGGCGCAGCGCCGAGGAATTTAAGCCATATTATACTATGAAACATATTCTGCTATTGTTAACCTAAAATACAGTTAATTATTTTAACTTAAAGGTCGAGCATTTAAAAGTTTTAAATTTTAGGTATGATTTGTAGTATAGATCTAAATAAAAATAAACTCGAATGAATTTTGACGGTTGACAACTTAACATACATACTACTGCGATTGCATGGTTGCGGCATTCGTTTTATTTGTTTTCATTATTTCCCTAGGTCAATAATAGCCTCATTATTTACCTCTTATTAGTTGCAAGTCGTGAAATGTCATTTCGTGGCGCTTTGTTATGTGTAAAAATGCTATGATTTTTCACTACTGGTACAAAAAATATATTTGGCAATGAAAGTATAAGTACATTTTTCACATCTATCGCTGTTTTGCATATATGTAATGATATTAATTTGTAGGTAGTCTTGAATAATAAGCTACAACGGAGATTGCGACGAGAAGGGCTGACCAATATATCTGTACACGACATTGACTACAAGTCTGACACCATTATTATTTCTGTACCTATAAAATAAAAAATAATATTCCCAGATTGTTCGTAATACAAATACAATATGGATAGATTTAATTAAGAAATATTATAATTTACTGCCTACTAATACTAGTAATAAGCGATTTTTCTTGACTTATCGCAATGGTATAGTCCACTGGCTATTAATATTATAGGCAAAATTCCGAAGGAGATCGCGAGGTTTTTGAAATTGCCAAATCCAAAATTGTTTCCAGGGCACTGTTTTAGAAGATCTAGAGCAAAAGACATTTGGCAAATTATGGTGGTAATATGTTGACATTAAAAAATTATATGGTTGGAAGTCCTCAACTGTGGCTGAGGGTTATATTGAATCCTTTTTAAACAAAACGATTAAAATATCTCATATGGTGGGATCTCAAACTAATATAAACAATCCGGGATGTTCAAACGAAACCACTACCATTGATGGAAATAACAGTTTTCGTCAAAATATTCTATTAACAAGTACGAATTGTTTGCCAGGTGTTACTATAACTGCCCAAGATACATCTAATTTATCTATCAATGTATGCAGTAACTGTACCTAGAATTCAAGAACATAATTCAAAATAAAATATTTCAATAGATTCTTTTGAAGAATGGATCGTTGCAACTTCATTTTATTTATTTTGCCCACAGTGGTATATACTTCTAAAACTTGAAAGATTTTTGATGGACACCTTCAGCACAAATTATAGTAGTTGTAAAATATTTTACTTCGTTTCATTTTTCTACATATTTTACACATCGAACATTGAAAATATAGATTCCATTTGGATTATTATGAATCAGATTAGAAGTAGATTTTAAAAAAGCTGAGGTAGGTGGAATTTCCACATCGATAATGAAATATATGAAAAGTAAACGTTCGTAGATATAAGTTCTAGACTTTTTCAGTTACTTCTATATTACAATAAATAGAGTTCATAATTGATTTTCGGATATGTATGAACAACTAGAGTGTGTAAACGCATTATATTATATATATATTTTTATTTTAGAATTTAATTTCACTCATTTTATTAAAATATTCTGTTATAAATAATGCAGATAAGTAATTATTAAATTACTAATTTAACCAACTTCATAGCTACAATAATAAGAAAATCAAGAGATAAGTGTACCACCCGCCAGGATTTTACTTGACCCATAAATCTACGGTTATTACTGACCTTTACAGACGTCCCTCTGTAGCCTGTGTTTAATATTTTAGTAAACGATAAATTGTACTTAAAAATAATTTTTGTTTCATGGACAGGTAGAGCGAGAAAAAAGCTACAAGAAATATGAACTTGTATTTTCTTTATTCAATACAGTTTTAATAGAATACAAAATAAAAAAATTACATCAAAATTAAAGAAAGATACAATAGAATAATTATTATCAGATACAAACAATTTCAATAAAACATTATAAAAAAATATATATAGCTAAAATACACACTATACATACAATTTTAATAGTAAAAATATGATTTTTATTAGGTACAAATAAAGTAAACAAGGTAGAGGTACATTATTCTGCATTTTATAGGGATACAATTTATCATTGACGATAAAATAAAATTGCATATTCACCTCTAATTATTATAAACGACTATCAGTTATAAATCTTTACATTTAATGTCTCTTATAGCCATGTTTCGATTGTATCTTGAATCTAATAATTCATATAAATATGCAGAAAAATAAAACTTTTTCAATTTACTGACCATTTGATCTTCCCAAAATTGTTTATTTCTTACAATAACTTCGCAATGGCAGTCCTTGAAAGTAGAAATAAAAAAATAGCAACATTTTCGATTTTTTTTTCCAAGAGATCTTGAATTTGGTACATGTAACTATGATTTTCTTTTAGCGTAACTTCATTATTTTCGATGTAACAGTAGTCAATTATGTTGTTTTTTACTGCATTTTCCACGTCCATATTTCTGACAGCGTATGGACATTTTGTTTCCAAAATAGCATCTTGATCGATAAGACCATCTGGAGAGGCAGCCAAAAATTTATATTCATTCACGTGTAAATTGTACATATTTTCAAAAACTCCTCGTGCTGTTGCTTCATGGATAATGCTATGTTGTAATGGTGCGCTGCGTTATAATATTTGTATTATAAATTAATTGCTTCACGGTCGATGTAGTCGAAGTGGTTGGTCGAAGCTTGCAAATTTTTCCAAAATTGCTGGAAGTTAATCAATACATACTTTCTTGCAGTCATTTTGGATTTAAAAATTGTCCCCGAATATTTTCTTCAATTGTTTCACAATTGGCATTTTCAATATTAATCAAAAACTCTTTTTTAATGCTTTGAAATTCATCGACACTTAAGTCGTCAACAGTAGGTGTGCCGTAATCGGCATCAGCTTGGTAAATAATTTTCTTTTTGCATAAACTGCTTTTTTTAGTACGCTTACTTTTCAAACAAAAATTTTCCGTCAAGCTTCCAATTTTACCAATTTATAAACTACTTAATAATAATTTATTAAATTGTACCCTCTTTAAATATAGAAGTTGAGAATAATAAAAACAAATTACAAGCAATAAATGACATCAGATTCATTCGGGTTCATTAAATATCATTTACTTAAATTTAATAATACGTTGCCTAAGTACCTATTTGTAGGTAAAATCGACAGACGAATTGGCGTTTCGGTACCTGCTTGATGGATTAGCGAGTCCGACCTCTCTTCAGGGGGTCAAGAGAAATTAGGAGGGATCATAAATTACGTCTCAAAGAAAACTTTTTCCATGCAAAAGTAATGTTGGTTGCATATTATTTTTTTTAAAACCGAGAATTTGACTATTATTAAAACATTTATTAAAATAATAAATGTGGTTCGCCCCAGCTCGCAGCATGCTCGTCATTTTGGTGTAAGTCTGAAGAATATCAAATGTATAATCTTGGAGAAAAACGTGTTTACAGTTTTTTTAATTTTTCAATCATAAAAAGTGTTAGGATCAAAATTTAGAAACAATTAATTTAGTCAGACCTGAAAACAACTTTGTCATCCTATAGTAATATGGATCTCCCTGTAGAATTAAAAATTGAAGATGTTATTTACGCGAAAAGAATTGGTGCTTTCGCGTATACATTTTCGGTTCTGATAGAGACCCTTAAGTACTAAATTTATTTTATTTTATTCACCTACCTACTCTCCAAAAAACACTCATTTTTAAAAAGCGAAACCTAAAGAAGTTTATATTGTCCCTACAGGTTATGAAAGAGCATCTGAAATATTTATATCAAAATAGTAATAAAAGTAAATTTATAGAAAATCCATATAAGCAATATAATACATGTTGCTCATCTACAAGCGAATATATTTATTAACTGTTGATAACTTTAACGTCATAAGTAGAGGGAAAATTTCGTTTCGTAATCTAATACAAGGTGATGAATAATTGGACCGTCTATTGGTCAAGGGGTAAAACAT
The DNA here is from genome assembly GCA_963170755.1 of Amphimallon solstitiale. Classification (NCBI taxonomy): domain Eukaryota; kingdom Metazoa; phylum Arthropoda; class Insecta; order Coleoptera; family Scarabaeidae; genus Amphimallon; species Amphimallon solstitiale. The sequence goes on along the minus strand of OY720676.1, from coordinate 48,333,247 downwards.
GATTATGCATCAGCTGAACCGTGTTGAACTCAAAAACATAAATTCATAAACTTATTAAAAGATACACTTTACACGAACAATATTTACCCACGTCCGGAGTATACATATTCATAGAGTGCCGTTCCACGGTATCTATATTTATTAGATGTATTACCTTAGTCTCGTAGTTCTAGTAATATACATAGCTATATATACCGCAAATTAATTTGCTTCCTTTGTTAACATACAAATTTTCTGTTTAGGGGAGAGTACTGCATCATAACGTGGCTTCCGGTATAATAGTGAGCGACCAGAGTCTTGTCCTTCAGGGTGTTTCGAGGTCAACAGCGGGAAATTACACGTGTGTCGGGTACAACACCGAAGGGGATGGTGGCAGCCATCCTTTCTATCTCAACGTTATGTGTAAGTGCAAAGGACTTAATGCTTTGCTGTTAGGAAGGTTCGGATGCGCGCTGCGATTATCTGAAAATAAATGTATTTCATTTTAACGTTGATAAAACAACCCTCGGCAAACTAATGTTTGCGTTGAAAAGAGACAAATGGGGTAATTTAAAGTCTGTTAAGTTTCAAGCATAAGTTTTCAGTTACGATGAGAAAAAAGAAAATATTCCTGCTGCTACTACTTTTGATTAGAAAATATTAAAAAAAAAAATATCTCAATGGAATTCTAAATTTAAATTAGAAAATTCAATATTTACAATAGAGAACATGATGTTTGTATGTAGATATTGGTGGTATTAATAATGAACAAATGGTAATTTGTTGTTACCCTTACAAACCAATTGCTTGCCTGCAAGTTGCGGATGCATTTACTGTGTGATAAAACGACGACACCGAGAGTTTTTATGAGTTAGTACGAGAAAGCAATCTACAAACTGCTTTTTGGTCGAGTGTAGTGTTGGAAAAGCGGGAATTCGAGTACGTTTACGCTGAGGCTAGACTAACTCTCGTTTAATCAGTGCAACAAGGATAGCAGCTGTACTTGCGCATTTCATTTGAATTTTGTTCACGCTCGATCTCTAGTCATCTAGTACATTTTTAAATCCCGTTTCGTCTATCTAATTTAGAACAATTACGCGCCAAAATTATTGTATTTTCGAATCATGTTACCCCGGAAATGTTAACAAATGTCCGTTGAAATTTTTATAATCAGCTGGGTTAGTGCTCAGCTCAAGAGGGAGGCTTATTTGAGCATTTAATAAATAATTATGTACTTGTAGAAATTCATTTTTCTTTAATAATTCCATTCTCAACTTCCAATTAAATTCCTTGTTTTTGCGTTTATACTTACTGAAACATTTTCTTTAGTTTCATACAAATTTATTGTTTACTTTCAGAGTTTTAGTTTGTTTCCTTTTCTATTTTATAATACTACGGAATTATTTACTTTTTGTCTTAATAAGAGTTTTGCTATTGTTACGTTTTCGTTTTTTATATCAGCTATATTTCTTATCTTTGATACTTTAAGAAAAGGATTATTATTTTTAAGTTTTTAGAATTGACGATCATTTCTTTTATTTACTCATACAATTTGGGAAGCTGTGATGAAATCCGTTACTAAAATTAATTGGTGGGATTATATGATGCTTCATCAAGTCTCTACTTATAAATTATCTACGTACAGCAGTAAATGATTTTATTCTTGGTTAAAGAATTTGTTATGAACAGTAACAGAAGCAATTTTCACGGACTAACGCAGTAACGCTTTCTGCGGTGTCGACTTTAAAGTAGCTCTAATGTTAGTAACAGATGCTACCACCTTATTCTCCCACTTATAGTCTACCAGCTTGTCTAGTATATTCATCCGCAGGTGGATCGCGTGTATACCATGTAAAGAGCACTAAGATATTCTATATAATCATCTGATTCATTTTCTAATTGCTTTATTTATTTTTGATTGTAAAATATTGTACACAATATTATAATATTATCTATATAACGCTTCAAAAAATGCTACAAATGAAAAAATGTATTACCACTGCTCAAAGAGTGACGAACTTTTCGGTTCTTCTTGGTTTGCTGTACACTTTCCATTGACAACGATGTGAGGAAGTATCTGCTAGCATCATAATAATAGCCTTCTAAACATTTGAAAAAATATCGATCTAAGAGTTGTAGTTAGTGCGTCATGTATACAGACAAAGAGAGAGGTATTATTTCATGCTCTTTCGCAAATTGAAAAGTTTTGAGGTTTATAGTATGAGATGAATGCACATCTGATATTAACAGCACAGTTTCAACTGGCTTTTTGGAAAACAGTAAAAAAGAAAGTTCTCATTAATGTAGGCTGGGTTTTAATTCATTCTTATATACGATCGAGGAGGCATTCATGCGTACTATTTATCTTTTCGAGATTTGCTTTTGTAAATGGAATTTGGTGTCAAATATACAAAAGGGTGGCATTACACGAACGCATTTGCGCCTTCCTTCGCAAGAACATGACCATCTCTTGTATCTAATTGAAGAATATGTTTCCAGGTTTGATAAATAAAGAATTTTGTGTTAAAATTTGCTGAAAGTACTTTTGAACAGTGTCTCTGGACATCCCTGTGGTACGAACTATACAAAATCTTATAAAAGTAATAACCACACTATTTTTTTGTAATAAATTCGTTATTAGAAACAAAAATAATATGGCGTGGCCACCGCAGACTTTCTTATACGTATGAGCGTTTCAAATTACAGACAAGATTTTCTAAACTACTTTAAATACTTTTATCTTCTTAAAAAAATAAACATGCAAGTGTGTTACTTCAAACCCAAATTTTAAGAATTTTTCTTAAACAACAAATATTCAAAATCTTATTCTAAGTACTTCTATTCCTTTAATAAATCTCTGCAGAATGCATACTTTGCGAGATATTAGAAAAAGGGTGCTACTCGCTAAGAGTAAAAGTGTTACTTCCGGTACGAATTTTGAAATTTCATTCATATAAAAAATATTTTAAATCCAGCTCTAAATACTTTTGTACTCTTGATAAATCTCATATAAAATGCATTATTTACGACATATTTGCAAAAAGTCACTATTCGATAAGAGTAAAAGTGTTACTTCTGGTCGGAATTTTTAAATTTTAAATTAAGTTCTACGTACTAAATACTTTTATACTCGTAATATACTTGTCTAAAAAGCATGACTTGCGAGATATTCGCAAAAAAAAAGATCGTCGATAAGAGTAAAAGATCTACTTCCGGTAGGAATTTCAAAAACAAATCTTCTTAAATTTAATTTTAATAACAAGTCAATTATTTTCAAATTCGTTTAAACTTAGTAGTTGACAAAATATTGGCAAAATTCGATTTTTTCACTGAAGTAAACCACTACTTCCGGCCTGCCGATTTTACTAAAAATCTAATCAGATCTCAAGAGGGAACTATACTCGAAATACCAAATTTTGAATTGATAGCTATAGCGGTTTGACCGCTATTATGGTCAGAGAGAGAGAGAGAGAGACTTTTTTCGTATCAGGGGACATCAAACGTGGACATCTGCAAAAATCTCGAGTTTGAAAATTTTTATCATCACAATACTTCCTTATACTACGTATAAGAAAGTAAAAGTGTCAACAGCAGATACGAACGCAACAAATTTTTCGTTTATAGCAAAGGCAGGGCAGGATTAAGGAGATTTGAGGTCGAACTGAATATAATTTAAATTGGATTGATTTTATTAATAAAAGTGCTGTGAATATAGGTTTAGTTAATTCGAGTGTGAACTTTGATGGAAAGAATTTTAGTAGGTTCTCAGTAAATAAAGTGCATACGAACAACGAGATCTGAAGAATAATTATCAGAAGAGACCAACCAATTTGTTTGAAGAAAAACAAATTTTTAGAAGCAGTTAAATATTATTTAGGTCCCCAGAAAGCGAAAAGAAGTACCTTTATATCTAAATGAATAAAATAAAAGAATTTCTGAAGGATCTAAGAAACGCTCTTAAGAATGATACAAGAGGCATACAGGAGGAAATAAAAGATAATATAAGAAGTAGACCAAGAAACCTAGAAGGTATAAAAAAATAAATAAAACAGAGTAGCGAAAATATGGAAGTAACTAAAGGAAATACCAAAGAATAAAGCAGAATTGTGAATAAAAAGGAGTGAAGAGCTAGAGGAAAAGGACGAAAAAATAGAGAGGTCAGGGAAACGCAAAATAAGAAATAATTTAGTAGTTGGTAGGACTCCATATTTATACTTAAGACAAAAATGAAATAAAAGCCGAAATAAAGCATACGATAGATACAGAGAAAAGGGTTAAAGTAGCAGTTAAGAAAGCATACAAAATTGGCAAAAACAAATTAAATAATTGTTCCGATAAATTTGGAATATTGAAAAAAAAGATAAATAAAAGGCAGAGTCACTTTCATAGACTCAGAACTCACAGAGAAAGAGAAACAAGTCCAGAAAATATTAAGAGATACAGCTAGAGTAGAAAAAAAGGTACGCTATCAAGAAATGGAAATTAATAGAAAAATGTGGAAATATTTCCATAAATAAAGAAGCACACGAAAATAGACAAGCAAAAAACTAGAGCATGGATAGGAGAGATACAAAAGGAAAACGTTTTTGTAATAAATAAAAATTAACGAAATATTAGAAAATACATCAAAATTAACCCGATACACATTAGTACTTGGAACATAACACCATAAATCGAAAGAAATGTAAAATTAATATGAACATGAAATATAAAAATACTAGAAAGCGCCAAAGTAAGCAAGAGGAAGAGAAAAAGACCGAGACAGACTTGGTGAAAGAGAATTGACGAGATAGGAGAAAAAAGAGGGAAATACTAAGAGAAATGAAGAGACTATCGAGGAATTCTGGTGAATGGATGAAATGTAGCTGAATGCAAAAATCCTACGCACTAGAGGGTCAAAGGGTATTTGTTAAGACGGAGAAGAAGATGATGATGATGTATATCATAGTCTTTTATATTACTGATACATAAAAATAAAGCACAGTAGAAGCTATGAGAGTTCTGGCGCAAAATCCCATATGATTTAACATAGGAGTCTAAATTTTACTTTTCTTCCCCTCCAAGTGGGGTACCCCTCACCTATACTTTGATTCTGTGACGCGCATACACCCTGAACAGATATGAACAGCTACTGAAGAGCTTCTGAAGTGCTACAAACAGCTTCTGAATAGCTTCTGTACAAACGCTGTGCATGTCAGAAGCTGAACAGTTTCTGACATGCACAGCGTTTGTACAGAAGCTATTCAGTAGCTGTTAAAATCTGTTCTGGACGTGTACGCGTCACAGAATCAAAGTGTTGGTGAGGGGTACCCCCCTTGGTGAGGAGGGAAAGTAAAATTTAGACCCCTATGTTAAATCATATGGGATTTAGCGCCAGAACTCTCATAGCATATCTATTAAGCACCTTATAGAACTCCAGAAGACAATCGTCATTACAGTGGATTTGCAAATAATGTGTAAATTCATGATAAATCTGTTAAAAACACTTGGAATTTCAATTTATATAATAACTTGCCTGACCAGTCGATAAATCCAAGCTACAATAAGTTTAAAATTATAGTTAAGCAGTTTATGTTAAGCAATTGCTTTTAGTCGCCAAGATGCTCCAAGTTTTCTTGTTAATGTGAAAGTAATTTGTATAACAGCAGTCCATCAGTAAGACTCTATGATCATATATAGAGTTAAGTACCACACAAGGATTCCAACTTTAAATACAGAATCTTAGGTATACATGAGTTATAGTTCACTCAGTCATAAAAAAAACTTCTAAGCACCTACGGTCAGTAGAGGGATTAACACGGTATGCCATTTTATTATTCCATTTTATCTAGCACTAAAAATAGTGTGCAATAACCTGTCAATGTAGCGAAAATATACAGCCATTGTCTTTTTTAGTTAAACTTCATAGACTATAAAACCCCAACATCACAAAATCGAATGTAAAGCAACAAATCCAAGTTATAACTGAGCTTTATTGTTAGTTGTTACACTTTTACAACAGATATTAAAGAAGTTTAAACGAAAATTGCTTATAAAGTAAAATCTGTCTTGTAAAATTATACGTGAGAGTACACGAACATCCAAAGGTTATTTATTAGTTTTATATCGAATGTTCACTAAATACAAAATAAATTTCGGGCAAATTATATTTGTATATCACTATTTTATGTTATGTTAAACATCTAATAAAGTTTGCACTTTATTTATTTTGCATTTGGTGACGTAGCTTGCTGGCCTCAATTAGTAAGTATTAATAATACTCCCTGTAGAAAATCAGAAAGCACAATATATTTAATTTATGTTAAAGTTTCTTGCTGTATAAACATTCAAATGCATTTTCACCTAACCACATAGAATGTATACCTACAAACTTTAACAATTTAAAAGTTTAACACCGAACTATGCAGCTGGACAAACTTTTGATATGGTATAAATTCTATTACAACTTGTATTACGTGTTTTTAAAACTACTCTCGATTTTAAAACATTTCAACTGACAAAACCAAGATTTGGTTTTACAAGGAATTTTTCAAAAAAAAAAAAATTGTGTTTACAAATATCTGCAATTCAACAAAAGTAAGACCGTTGTTTTGTCGCCTACCAAACTCTCTCTCAAAGTCCCTGTTCATAAACATTTCATACAGATCGGTAGCTTTTGGATTTTTATTTATTTATTGAATATTATATTCTATATATTTTTAAAATAAAGTAATTCCTACTAAATACCATTACCATTTCCATTAAATATTCCAGGTAATCAACTTTTCCCCAGGTAAATCTACTCTTAGCTTCCTCTAATTATTACATTATCTGTTGCTGAATGTAGGTACATTCAACAATAGGTATTGTTACATATTAGTTTGATCTACGTAATCAATCTGATTATGATTATAATTTCAATTAAAATGGCGATTTGTGAATTATATCAACTCTTTGTCCTATTCTTGAATGTCGTGTTGTTACCGCTCTTATGTTAATAGTCACAACTCTAACTCTCTATCTCCTTATTGTTCATATTACTTTAAAGACGCAAAACTTATTTACGAACGCTTTTTGTTCTCTATTCTGTAGTACCTGCCTGTATCTTCTAGCGTGCAATCGATAACCGTCAACACTTATGAATTCTGTCCAAGATTCACACACTAAGTACTGTCATATAGTTTGATATATTTCACGTTTACACTTCAACGTTTAATTTTGAACTGTCTTATAACAATTCTCTGTCCTTACAGTATATTCATAATAATGTGCTTGCTTTGAGTTATTACAACTGTTTCTGTAAATTTTATTTAATTATTTATTTTGATGATTAAAAACTTTAAGGACCACCTTGTTATTTTTTATTAATATTTTCTCATAGAGCAACTGAAAATTACGCAGTTAATGTTTGTTCTACTTAGTCATTGTCAACAAATGTACAGCAAAACGCTAATATTTTGCTTTTGACTGCAATTTGAATTTTTTTTTAATCAAGCCTTCGACTGATGCAGTAGTTTTGCTGTTGATTGAGAACTATCATTCTTTCCCCTTTTTCTATTTTTAAATCTTAGGCAACATTGGTCGCATTCAGCAGACGGATCGGGAACCGTTCGCCCTCCAACTATTCATTAATTGTTGGATGGACAGATCGTTCACCTTTATGTGATCACCAAATAAACAATAATAATAAATTATGTATTAAATTCCGGCGTAGTTTCTAGTGTAAGGGCCGGATTTTCCAACCCCGATTAAAGTATTCGCTTAACTCCAATATTATAATACATTTATTTCTGCACAATACCTTTAATTTGCTTATCTTACTTTTCTAGTGACTTTCTTCAAAATTGTCTGTTACGTTGGTATTGGAATGCGTAATGGTGCATGCGGACAGATTACGCTCACTAAGTGAGCGTAGAATTTTTTCGCTCGCAAAAATGGCGACCGCTCCGCAGCATGTTCAGAGTGAGCGTACATCATCTGAATCCGATCACTGAACAATTGCATAACTGTTGTGTCCGCTAAATGCGACCGTTACTTCACAATTGGATAAGCAATGCATCCGTTTCCACACACCAAGAAAGTGGGGCGGGTTTCAACAAAACATCTTTCGTATGTTATAAAAAATAATTTATTTCAAGAATCAGACAACAACACTCATGATTTTTGTGAAAAGCAGCGATAAAGAGTTTCCGTTATATCAACCATATCGGGACTAAGTATTAATGTCATCAATCCTTTATCACACAGAACTGAAATCCGCGTATAATCAAAATATGGAGAACACTGTTTGACAACATTTTATTCGAAGCACTTTTTGATAGATGTTATAGTAAGAGAGAAATAAAATATTTTCTCTTAAGTGGTCTTGTATACTCTTTTTAGACCAAAAATTTTAAACAAGAGGATCAAATACATTGGAATCGTTTCAAAAGTTTTTCTAATAGCTAAAAGAACATTTGTTTCCAAGCGGGCCATGAAATTCTGAGTATTTAGAAACAAAATTTTATTTTATACATTTAGTTAAAATCTACTTTAAGTCATTATCATTATGATTTCAGCTAAAACTCCCCTGCTGATTTTGATTATTATTCGGATTTTATTATTATTGCTTCTTCTCTTTTTTGCAGTTATACATTATTGTTATTTTTTGTAGATGGAAATGGAGGCATATTATTATTATTATTATTATTTCTTTGAATATATACAACAATTTCTTGTCGTGGTTTACCGGCTGTCAAAAAGTTTAAACAATATAAGAGATAAACGTTTTCTTAATAGAGATATTATCTTCATCAATTAATTAAAAACATTAAACCAGAAAACATTACCGAACTTATCAGTAAAACTGTAAAATGTATTTGACAAGTATCTGGTCATATATTATACAGTATACAAAAATTATGGTATTTTCTTGACAACTTTGCAGATACAGCTCATATATAAATCCAGCATAATATTTCTTATTGCATTATTCAATTTCCGTTCTTACTGTATTGTTGTGCGTTTTTTTTGTGTGTTTTGAATTAGCTATAAAATATTTCTAATTTTATCTTGCTCTTTATATAAAATATTTGTTTCACCAAAGTTTTTTTGTGTTATTTTGTAAATAATCGTAACCAAAAGACATTTTTAACTAATGTTGGTTAACATTGTGAACATGGATAGTGTTTTTGGAGATGGGGATAATGATTTGCTCCGCTCCAAACGGGAATAACCGCCAACTTGTGTGAAAGCATAGGGTAATGACACTCTACACTGTTCATCCGTCCCTCCACCGCAAGGTTTGTACCATTCGTTGACGATGCAGCACTCCTTCCAAACTCCTATCACTTTCATCTTCCAGCAATTGTCCTCATCTCCATTCTTTATCCTGCATTATATAGTTCTTTTGGCGAACTTGTTAATCTGCTTGGTCGGCACATCCACTTCATTCGCCATTCCTCATTCTTTTACCATCTCTCCAATATTGATAAAGAACACTCCCTGGGTTTGGCTGTCTCAGTTCTTGTACAGTTCCACATGGCATCTTGATACTTCTTCTCGGCCTCCGCTACGCATTGATATATACCATCCCCTTCTCTTAGCATGAAATGTTTGTAATAACTTTTAAAGTAATCATGTCCAGATATTAATTGTATATCTTTCAATGTAAAGCTTTTGCTTTCCACTTGACTCTGGAATATAGTGCTCATGTACTCCTCCCTGCCTTTCCCTGTTTGCATTTCCTCTGACATTCCTTCATTGTCTTTGCCTTTCCTTTTTATCACCGCTACTCATCTGTGGTTGCGTGCCAATACTTATGTTCTCCTCTTCATCTCACTTTTCTGGCTTCTTTAGACCTACTACACATATTATTTAATCAAAACACACATTCTAAGCTATATTATGCTCATGAGGACTAACAAGTATAAAAGAACTTCTCTGCGGTTGCACTATACTTAGAAGCTTCCAAAAATTCATTGTTAATTTCTAAATGTCCGTTCTATGTTTTGTCACTCGTGGGTCAACGCTAAGGTTGGCATTGTCAATTACACAGTGAGCTTGGTTGCTGTCTTCATTACATTGAAAATCTCTGACAGAAGCTATAAATGGCAGATTGATCCCCTATTTTTGTTACTTATGTGGATTGATGCGGATTATAGAATAATACAGGTAAAAAAAATATTTGGCAATACCGGTGACAAGTAATTGCAGAAATGATTTTCTAACTCAATTGGTAATCGTCAGTGGAGTGTAGCCAAATAATATTAATGCCTGGATAACCTGGGAGATAAGAAACAACAATCGGATACACACGACAGACTACAAACTCAAGCTTTCAAGCTTCAGTCAGTTCAACGGTATTACCTAATGAAATTTTTTATACAAAATATTCTATGATCTTCATTAATATTTTCCTTTATACCCCATGGATTCGAATGACACATAGGTGGACAATATATATATCTACCACTTGACTAAGTTAAATGAATCCTAAAATCCAGAGAAGACTGGAGCTTTAGTTGGTAGTCTTATATCTGTATGGTCTACGATTGTAGCTTGTTATACACAAAGTTATCCCATCTTGTTCCTTGGCTACACTACTCTGACGATAACCAATAAGGTTTTTTGTTTAGCGATGTTTCGCAATGACATTTTTCCCTGTATTATTCTATGATCCGTATTCATATTTTCATTATTTTATATCCCTGAGACTCGTATATTATGCAGGTGGACAATGTATTCCTCGTCTCTAAATTAGATGTATCCTTGAAACCGAAGGAGATTCTGGCTTGAGCTTCAGTTGGCAGTCTGTCACAAGTGACTTCTCCGATTTAGCTCCAAGGTTATCCCGCCTTATTCCTTGACTACACTGTACGGCTGAAGACAAATGGAACATCTATCTATCTGTAGTTGCGTGTTCAGCGGTATTGCACAATATTCTTTTACCCGTATTATTATATGTATATATATGCGTTAATATTCCAAAATATACAAAAAATATTATCCATTATTTCATTTACGTCAATCACAACTCTAACCAAAATTATCTTTGGAACAGAGAATGTAATATTTGAAAAGCAAATGTAACAGTGCACAATAGTAACACCTAAATGTCACAATAATGCTTTATATTACACTGCATAACTGATGACTTTCCATTGATTTTTGTGAAAAGCGGAGATAAACAGTATCCGTTATGTCAACAATATCAGGATTACCTATTATTGTCGTCAGTTCTGCAACTAATTACATAACTATTTGCTGTAAATTTGCCGATAATATTAATTACAGTACAGCACGATTCATTTAATAATTGGATGTTGTAGTAATTAAATATTGCTTAATTAATGTCCTGCGGATTTGGTGTCAAAAGGATAGGTATACAACTACTTGCATGTGTATTAGAAGGTGATTGCATTACGTATGTCATTCTCTGTAGAGATTATTCAATAAACTGAATATTCCTTTGAAAAATATTTCCGAGTGTATATATTGTATTTATAAAAGCGCTATTACTAATATACTAAATAAATTAAAATAATATCTGATATTGCACTATCGCTAATTTGTGCTAAATAGCTTTAAATACATACATTAAAAAAATTATTCATTCAAGAATAAATAAATTGACATAAGATATACAATGTTTATGTTTACCTAAGTACCAAATATAAATTTATATAGAAAGAGTGACTAATATTTATTTAAGTATAAAGCAAAATAAAATAAATGAATATAGCATTATATTTAATCTAAAGTTACAGAATTCAGTTTTATTTTAACGTGTGGCATTATATTTTTTTAAATGTATATATTTTAAATTCTCTGAATGTATATTCATTTAGCTACGAGGGCGTATTTTTATGTTATCTACCTAGCCATGAAACAAAAGAGTGACGATGTCAAACAAATTATTGAAAAATTGCTGTCACTGTTAGAAGTACATTTGCTAAGTTGCGTTTAGTTTATGCTGTGTATAGAGATTTAAGACGGTCCATTTCTCGATAAAATGAGTGAAACTAAAGTTGAACATCGCAGCGTAATAAAGTTCCTGACAAAGGAAGGCAATGGTCCAAAAGCCATTCATGAAAGAATGGTTACTGTATATGGGAAAGATACACCATCTTATTTCCAAGTAAAATATTCGTCTAAACTCTTTCGATGGGGCCGAGAGTCAATCAATGATGACCCAAAGTCCAGAAGACCCGTTGAAGCTCGAACTGAAAACATTGTGCGAAAAGTCGAAAATTTGGTACTGAAGGTCGGCGTGAAAAGATCTCTGTCATTGCCAATGAAGTCTATATATCCGAAACAAGTGTTTTCAAAATTTTGCATTACGATTTGGGTATGAAGAAGGTGTCTGCACGGTGGATACCCAGATTGCTTACACCTGAACAAAAACTGTGCAGAAAAGAAGTTTCTTAAGAAAATTTGGTCAACTTGAGCAGGGACAAAACATTTTGATCTCGAATTATTACCGGGGATGAGACTTGAGTATATTACTGGGACCCTCCTACTAAACAAGAATCCATGCAGTGGGTTCATAAGGGCTCTCCACCACCAAAAAGGCCAACACACAATTTTCTGGAAAAAAACTGGGATGCTGAAAGAGTTTTGCTTATTGAACATATGCCGAGAGAGTCTACCATAAATGGAAAGGCCTACGGAAACACAATTAAAAATTTAAAAACTGCTTTGGAGAAAAAACGCCCGCATTCTTATCCACAAAAAAACTTGTTGCTGCAGGACAATTGTCGGGTTCATAAGGCAAATAAATTTGAGCAGATAATCAATGACTGTGAGTTTATAGAGTTAACATAGCTCCGTCAGACTTCTTCTTATTCAAAAATTTAAAAAAGTATCTCAAAGGAAAGCGTTTTGCTTCTGATGAAGCACTCAAAGAAGCTGTTTAAGAATATTTTGCGGGGTTACCGAAGCAATTTTTTTCTGAGGGTATGGGGCAACTGGAAAAAAGATGGAATAAGTGTATTAGTGTTGAAGGGAGTTATGTAGAAAAATAATTTTTTTTGTTCTCTTATGTGCTTTTTTTCATGGCTAGGTAGATAACATAAAAATACGCCCTCGTATTACATGTTCCTACAACACAATTTACTAAACATTTAAGTTATAACTTCCTTTTTAGGTAATTTATATACCAATAAGTGATACAGTTGTAGGTTGTATCCGGCTAGTATTAGAATCAATGAGTAGGTGAAATGAGGGTTATGGTGTACAGTGGGGTAATAATGACCACACATCAGTACATTTTTTTGATTAGTTCTAAACTCTAGCAAGGTCGTCACATAACTTCCATTTAGATTGATGAATTTGATTCTTCATGGTAACCTCAAAATATTGATCCTTATGTAACGCCATCTTGTTGTACCCAAAAGAAATAGTTTCTGAATTTTTATTGAAATAAACTTTTACATAACACTTTAACATTAACTTTACAATAGGTAATTAGTATTATTAATTTCAAAATAATTAAAAAAGTGTTGCTGATAATAAAGATGTTGGGTAGTGTCAAGAATTACAATTTTACTTGCGTTTCTAATTTTTTATAACAATTCAAAAGGAAACACTAATTGGGGTTTAATTACGCTATAAAGCGTTTTTTTAACGTAATCGCCGCTTTCAACTGTATTGGAAGATTTTGCAGCTTTAAATACAAAAAACGACTTCTTATGAACCTTTGAAGTAGAGATTTTACGTTTGGTTGCACAGTAATTCTTTCTTTTTTTAAACCAAGGCCAACCAACTATTAGATGCCCCACATATTGCATGTTATAAACATGAGCATATCCCATTAAAGGGTTATAACTTTGAAAATACTAGTCCGTGGTTTCAAGCGATGTTTGAGAGAGCGTTTACTAAGTGATCTTGTATTTTGAGTTGCTCGAGTTGTTCGGATAGCAATAGTGTTATGTTGTAGTTTTTCTTTTTTTCTCTTTTTTTTTTTTTTATTACGCTTGCGCTTTTGAATAGTGTTCAAAACGGTGTTATGTATGTGTGTATGGCTATTTATGTATATATGTGCACGCACACCTTCTTTTCTTCTTTGACTCATTTGGTACACCTGGTAGATCAGGGAGCCTCAGGCATAACTGAAGGTGTTACCATTTGATTTCATTATTACCAATATGTAAAATTAATATGTAAAACTAATATGTTAATGTAATGAAATCAATAAAGGTGTTATTATTATTATTAAATAAGTACTACGTTATTGGTACTATTATATTTAAAGGCAATTTTACAAGGAATATGCTGACCTATAAAAATATTATAGGTTAGATTTTAAAAAAACTAGAAAATAACCAATAAAAATCGATAACTTAAACACGACATATTTAACACCCTGTATATTTATTCACTTTCTTCAAACTCAAAACAAATAACGTGTGAGTCCATAAATTAGTAACACAAGAGTTACGTGAGGCATTCTACTCATTTTCAGGCTAAGGCCTTAAAAGTTAGATGCTGCAACTATCAAGATTTTAACAAAATTATCAATAAAATCAAAACTAACAGTCTGAAGTGCATATATCCATATATCATTCCAAAGATAATTTGAATGGCAATCATTATAATATCTAGAAAGTATAGCAATGTATTTAAAATAAATATGTTGAAGGTGGATGCGAAAATTTGGAACACGCTGTATATTCGTAAATAAAATTAAAAAATGCACAGTCGCATAATACATACGTAAGTAAAGTCTCATTCTTACAGCTTTATTAGTTTTGATACTAAGCTCCGCAGATGCACTTGTGCACAACCCGGTATGTAACTAACTACACTCAAGGAATATGAAAATAAGCTGTAGCACGTGCTTATGAAGACAAAGTAAACCAACTCTTTTAAATTTTAGTTTTGCTATCGACATACTTTATGGGATTTTATTTTTAAGCATGCTTTTCCAAAGTCATAAATAACATATTATACGTACGTTACTATGGCACATAACAAAATATACGAGCTCTTGTCGGACAACATATCATAAATTCAAATCAAAGATGGTATAAAATAGATATGTCCAGGATGTATTTTATGGCCATGATATACATCCGTGTGCGCAGAGTGAGATGCTTTTGTATAGTGTGGATGCATTTAGAGAGGTAACGACGGTAAATTGATAAATTAGATAAGTAACGTGAATGTGTACGTAACACGTAAAATAATACGTTCTCAAACACCCATATATTAGGTACATTTCTCTTTTTTTATACACTTTTCAGAGGCTGGAGAAATGTATATTTATTAGATGTATTTTGCCAGATTCTTTTAAATTTAGAACTTTCGCTATGTATACTTGCTTGCGATTAGTCAAATAAATAGAATCTATACAGCTATTGCTATAAGATACATAATATTAGTAAATATACTAGTACTATAAAGAAGCACCTCTAATTCAACCAAAAGAGAAGTGACATTAAAAGCATCAATCAAGAGATCTTTTCAAATGACACATTCTGCAAATGGTTTATGGTATCAATTTTAAATTTCTTTTAAAGGAGCAATGCCATTTTTAACATACGAAAAACCGCGTATTTTGATATTTTTATATCTTATCATTACAGACCGGACACGAAAAGTTGATGACTCATCGCCCATGGGCGCACTATTGTAATATTGTATTTTTAAAGAGGTTTTAATTTTATTTATATAATTGGATAACAAGTGGGAAGTGATCGATAAAATACAAAATACGCTATTATTTGTTCATTTTATAGCTCAAGTCCAGTAAAGGAGTATTAATATTTACTAGCAATACTTTTTCATGGTTCTGTTCTGTAAGATTTGTTCTCTTTGAATGAAGTACATCCTTGTAGATAGAAAATGTCCTTTCTACATCGCAACTGGTTATAGGTGCGTACTAGAAATATTCTTTTATTTCAGCATATTTAGCAATTAGGTTTTGTGTCATTGTCCCCATACACAATTGCAGCAACGTTATTAAATCTGGATTTCTATTAAAAACTGCGTCTAACTTTTGCCGACGGCCACATCCGAAGTCACTTGGAATACTTTTGAAATTATTAATAGCCACGTCTAATGTTGTTAGTCCATCTTTTAATTTGAGATTTCGATTTTCAAAATATGTGATTAGTTTAGACAAATTTCCAAAGTGTTCCTGAAGGAATAACAACTAAATTTTTTTAAATTTCGGATTTGTGTTAGTTGTTGCAGTCAGAAATACATACTTCGAACATCATCATTTAAACATGTAACTAAATTTTGTAAACTATCGAAATTCTCTGCATAAAAACTGGTAGCTTCCAAACATGTAAAGAGCTACTCTCGATGGTGCCCTTATGAAAACTTTTTTTAAAGCGGATACAAGTCTATTAGCTTCTGGATACCTGTCTCTGATATATTCACAGATTCTGTGGAGAGCATGTGCTACACAAGTAATATGCAACATATAAGGATATGTTTCCTTTGAAACAGCCTGTTCTTAACATATACGCGGCACTGCCACTAACAAATAAAAGTATTTTTTCCCTGTACCTGTCGTCCGAATGAAGTATTTTGTGCAAATTCTCGTCAATGGTTTTAGCAATTATTTCCGCATCAACTGTGTTTATAACTTTAGATGCTATTACATATTATGCGTTATATGGAATGGTTAGATGTAGTACACCAGCTACAACATTTACCACACAGCGTCCTAATATATCGATAGTTTCGTCGGCACTTATCCATAGGTACTGATTTGAAATATGTCTTCTAATGCATCCTTGTGCTTTCGTCAAGCACTTAGAAACATGATATTTGCGTAAGGTGGATTCATCAGGAACATTTCCACCAGTATATTTTTAAAGATATGTTTTAAGTTTATTTAATAGGATATTAACCGCCATTGAAGCTTCACAAAGATCCTCGTTAAAATTGTCAGATTTCAACGGGTCCAATTTCTGTGTATGTTTTAGCGATGCTAAATGACGTTGTACGTGCGCTTTTTGGGCATTCTCTAACGATAATTTACAGACTTTGCAATGAATTTCGGAATCACTGACAATGGACATACAATCAGTATTACACTTAATCCAATTCGCCATTGTTTCACGATGCAATTATATTCCTTCCATAAACCTCGATGAATGTCGACTGGTTTAATGTTCTTCGCATTTAAAAAACGAATTACAGATACAATTTGCCAAGAGGCGGAATTTTCAATCAACGCCGCCATTCTAAACAAGCGTACACAACAAACAGCGATCTCAAAATGGCGTCATCTCCTTCTCCTTGACTAAGAGGAACTGCTACAACACGGAACTTACTTTCTGGATTTTGCTTGTATATGTTTTTTGGTGAAAACAGTTTTTTTATTATAATTATTATTGCCCAACTGATAATAATATTTTCCTATTACAGACCAATATAATAAGATGTAACTCTTACTACTCAAAAATATTTGAAGAAATTGCAGAACAATATAGGAGCAATAATACAAATTGTAGAACAGATTTTTTATTTTAAATTTGTCTCTTTTTCCGAAGCAAATTCGTCCTTTTGCAAATCAAATTGATCCTTTTCTAAATCAATTTTGTCCTTCTTTAAATAAAGTGCCCTTAACGATTTTTTCTTGTCTTTGAATGGCTTGGGAATCAAATTACATATTAAAATATAGATAATGTAAAACATCCAATCACTTTCATCATCTTTTAATTTTAAGCTTTTCTATTTTTAAATTTGTTTAATTAAATATCCTGTACTTGTTATGAATTTGTGAAAATTTTTGATTTTGTTTGTTATCTTACTTGACAAATAAAATTCAATGGTGTATGTCGATTGCGGCTCAACAATATCATTGAATCTCTTTCGTAAAACAAATATAGAATATGGATGAATGGTACGGTGCACTTTGGGTAGAATAAGATAAAACCTGTATAACTATGGATGTATGCATTCATCGATGCCTTGATGATATATGCTTCTAAACAGCAAATCATCAAGAAAAATCTTAAAAGAAAGTATGCCTATAGATTCTGAATTTATTTGCTACCTTTGTGTTACGAAGGAATACTCTTCTAAAAGACCCGCGAAAGCAAAGTCAAAACGTTATTGTTTCTCTTCAGACTGTTTCTGTAACAGTTCTGAATTGCTATACAACAAATTTTCTTTCGAGAAATTTTTCTTTAATTTAGAAAAAAAATCTACTTAATTGGACTTTATTTTTCTTATGCTTTGAGGAAGTCTTTAATTAATCTATGCGTGATAGAGAAAACATGCCTTTTTGGGATCGTCTGAGCAAGATGTACTCTCCATTAGCAGATCCCGAAACAATGTCTATTGTTTGAAGGTATTCCTTTCCAACGTACTGCATTTGAGAAACGTAATTTTACTTAATTCTCTATTATTTGTTTCCTCTAAAACATTGGAGAGTAAACATTTAATGCAGAAGTAGGTATGTGTTTGTAAAATAAAATAATAATATAAATATTTTTGAACCTTTTTGCCTGTTAACGCTTAGTAATTAACAAGATTTGAGTATATACATGACTATGTTTTAGTCATGTATTTCATTCAGAATTGTTCATGAAAAGTTAGCATATTATTTCATAAAGGCTTCACGAATAAATCAACAGTTAAGTCAATAATTTTTTATTTGATAGGACGACTAAATCTAACGAAAACAGATACTTCAGAAGGTTTCTGTTCGTCTATATTTAATCAAATTTTTCAATATAATTAATAAATTTTCCAGATCTTTTATTACAAAATTTTATAAAATTATTTTTTGACATACGTGTAGATATCACGTATTGAATACATTTTTATCACATACGTAGATACCATTTATAACTTCTCGCCGAAGATCTATTATGGACGACTACTCGCTTTACTACCTGACAACAATGCCTCTCTACGCGTTAAATGAAACAGGAATGATAGAACATAGAAAATTAATAACGTGTAAATGAGTTATGAGAAATGAGAAAAGTTAGAATGTACTTCAACCGCATACACGTGTTTCAAACTCTTTAGTCCTCATCAGTACGGTATAGCTTATAACGTTTGGATATTGAATAATATGTGTAGTATATCTAAGATTTTACTTTAATTCACCCAATACTCCAAAAATCCTAAGAATGTCCACAGTGTTCACCAACATTAGTCGGTAATGTATTCTGAACCATGTAAATGTCATATTTTTAGTTTAACATATTAGAAAAAATATTAGATTGTTTATAACAAGTATTAAATATACGTGTAAAACTAAAATGTCTTCATGGCTTAGTGACCAATTAGGTGAGACCCATAGTAAGATAATAACAAAATTGGAAAACAAGGTGCCATTTGTAGCTTCTGCCAATAGATTCTGAATTTATTGGGGACAATAACCAAATTACTAAGTCTAGCAATGTATAAGCACGCTTTAAATGACAAAATATAAAAAGAAAATTACAAAATATAGAACGATGATAAGGCGGAAAGGTGTAAATTAAACACACACATTGAAGCAAGATAATTCTTCTGTTTCGTAGAGATACTGGTTTGGTATTCTGGCGAACCCATTGTTGCATTAATTTTGTTGTTTGTTCACCAATCGTGATGGTAATATGCTGGTAAAAACACATGTCAATGGTAGTAAAGAAAGATAATGTTTTTCCTACTCACATTGCACATGGCTATAAGAGCTTGATACACATAATCGTAGAAGAGGCCCTGAGGAAGAAAATAAACATTGTCGAAAGCTTGGAAATTCTTCAAAACGAGAAAACCTTGTTTTATTTGTCATTGACCGAAATCCCAACAAATCCAAACTTACTACAACTTTAACAGTCACTACTTCTTCTTTAATATATATGTTGTTGCGTAACTGGGTTCAATTTAAATTTTTATTTGATTCAAACATATATTAATGAAATAACACTAATTTATACTCTATTACAGTAAAATAATAATGTAAAAGAACTGTATTCACTATCTGGCTTCAATAAAGATTGGCTTCTCTATATATCTACTCACTTAACTTCCTCGAATGTTCCAATCATGAAATGAATAAACTAAATTTATGCTTGACTCATCTCAATATTATGGATTCTTTCACTACAGTCAAAAAGGCTAATTACTAATGTCAAATCCTTCCCATTTTTTATAAGATCTTGTTTTTCTTTTATGTAATTTCGGGATATTACTTATTTTCTCATATGCTGAAGACTTAACAGATTTCTTTACCCAAAATTATGAGAACATGTACAGGGTGAGTCATTAGTAACCGCTTCATCAATTGCTCTTTTGTGTTTTAAATAAAAGAAAAAGCAATTAGTGGAAGATTAGTGGTTGCTTGTGGCGCATATTGTAAAAAGCTCTGACGCACTTTCGGTTTCACCGGAAATGCGCGAAACTTAATTTTTGTAAATTATTTTCTATTATTGCTTTAAATTGTCTGTTCAACTGTTTTTCCTTTTTCAAAATTGAGCCAATAGTTTTTGAATTATTATTTTTTTTTTGAAAATATTTGACCAAAACACGTGTTCAGAAAAAAATCATTTTTAAATTGTTTTTAAAAGTAAAAACATTAACTTTGGTGGTGCTTGTAGCCAAGAAAATTCTGCATCATTTGGTATAAGTTGCACTCGACAATACCTCAAAAATCTTTATTTTTTCAAAGCCTACTTCCTGAAATTTTTACATACCAAAAACTTAATTTTTTTAAATGGAACACCCGGTATTTTATTAAGGCATTTTGTTCCATTTTTATTCTCTTTCATTTTTTTTAACAATGTTCTATACCTATCTTTTGTAATTTCTGAGATTATCACTATAGGAGCATTAGCGGTCAATTAAAGAACTACGCGCGCTGTTGTTCTATGCAAAAACATATTTGTTCAACCAATGGAAGGCAGGAATGGGGCCCGACTTCTTTAGTCAACTGACAAACAAAGTAAATGTTAAATCCAACTATCCCAAAAGTAATAGTTTTACAGAACGAAAAGCATTGCATTTCAATTTTCTAATTCCGGCAGTCCAGTTGCAGTACATATTTCATTTTTTACACTGTTGGTTAACAACGAAATAAAATAAAGGTTATGTTTACTGATATATTTGAAGATGTCTCCAAAGAGAAATAAAGTCCAATTATGTAACTACCCACTATTCCTCCACACACATTTAATAACCAACGATTTTGAAAGTTTGCAGGTGTGATAAAGTGAGGGTTTTTATGTGTTATAATAACGAAAATTGTGACGATGAACGTATTCACTTTAATAGAAGGTGGCTTCGTCGGTAAAAAACAAAAAATTGAGAAAGCCAGGATAATTTATCTGCTGCCCATTGACAAAACTGTAAGCGATTCTCAAAATGTCTTTCATCAAACCCTTTTTATGAATATGAATTACATATGTATTTCCAAATCATTCTGGATTCTCAAATGTGACTTACATCTAACTGACGACCAATTTTCGTAATACTAGTTTGGGGGTGTTCAACTACAGTCGCAAATATCATAAACTTTTTATCGTCACCAGTTATTACTTTTTCCGCTCGTTTTTCATATTCAATACTTTCTGTTCACTCAAACCGTTCCTTTATACTTTCGAATGTTTCTGGCTTCGGTTTACTTTTACCAGGGATCGCTGTGCATAAAGTGTGGATGCTAGCAAACAGTTTCTTTCAGATTCGCCCAAAACGTCAATCATATCTATTAACTCTTCATAAGAACAATTCATTTGGATGGTAACTAATAACGATGCTTTTATAAATTTGATATAAATGTTTACCGACTTTCTTTAACGTTGACTCAGGCAGTCGCCCAAATTCCAGCCTTTATTGGACAAATATTTGGGTGAATAGAACAGCGCTCGTAATTCTTTATTTGACCGTTGATTGCTTCTATAGTGCTTATCTCAGATATTACAAAATATAGGTATAGGACATTGTTAACAAAAACCAAAGAGAATAAAAAAGGGAACAAAATACCATAATAAAATACCTTGTTCCATTTTAAAAAAAATAAGTTTTTGGTATGTGAAAATTTCAGAAAGTAGGCTTTGAAAAAACCAAGTGTTTTGAGGTATTGTAGAGTGCAACTTATACCAAATGATGCAGAATTTTCTTAGCTACAAGCATCACTAAAGTTAATGTTTTTACTTTTAAAAACAATGAAAAAAGTTTTTTTTTCTGAACACGAATTTCGTCAAAAATTTCCAAAAAAAAATTAATAACTCAAAAACTTATGGCTCAATTTTGAAAACCAAAAACAGTTAAACAGACAATTTAAATCAGTACTAGAAAATCCAAAAATGTTGAGAGTGAGTCATTAAAAAAAAAGTGAAGAAGTGCGTCAGAGCATAAAGTATTTTTAGAATATGCACCCGAAGCAAACATGAATATACCACTAATTGTTTTTGTTTTATTTAAAACACAAAAGAGCAATCAAAGAAGCGGCAACTAATGACTCACCCTGTATATGTCTACGTATATTAGGGTCGCCGAGACATAATATGTTTGTTTACTAGCGTAACATCCATATAATGTTTCTCGTATATTATTTCAGATGCACCGACCTGCAAACCTAACCAAATGAAAATTTACGGCGTCGCCAAGCAGGAAATGGCGAAAATAACCTGTCAAGTGGAGGCAAATCCCCCTGACGTACAGTTCAAATGGACTTTCAACAATTCAGCGGATTCGGTGGACGTCGCGGCAGCTCACATCGCAAAAAGCGGCACGTCCAGCCAAGTCTCGTACACGCCGATGACGGAACTAGATTACGGCACGTTATTGTGCTATGCATCAAATAGAATAGGTCATCAGAGGATTCCGTGCGTTTTTCACATAATTGCAGCAGGTAAGTGTGTATTCATTTGAAAATTTACATGCAAATGATTTTTATTACCCCGACAATGGTCTTAAACTTGTTCACAAGAAAGCCTATTAAACTTTATATCGTATTTACTAGAATTGTACATTCACAATATGTCTCAATCACGCAAGCAAATAGACCAAGTACATAAAGACATGTAAACTGTCTTGTATCATTAAAAGAGTTTGAAAAGATGAGGGAAGTACATATAAATATGCAATACAACAACAAAAATATTGTAATTGTAGAATTTTGATAACATTTACATACATATTACGCGATGTCGGTTAAATGGCCGCCTCTGGCCGTGACGCAGTAGCGAGCTTTTTTACGCTCATTTTTCATAACAATTTTGCAGATTTCTGGTGATATTTCAGCAATTTCGTTTTGAATGTTGTCCTTTAGCATCGCAGTTGTGGTTGGTTTGTTGGTATACCTTTGTTTTTCAAGTACTCCCTTAGAAAAAAATCGTGGATGATAAATGAGGGAATCGTGGGGGTGACTCAATATCCCCACATTTTGACATTACTCGACCGGGAAATTTTTCTCGCAAAATATTCATCGTAGCACGAGCTGTGTATGAAGTGACACCACCTTGTTGGAACCACATGCTCTGTTGGCCTAATTGTTCCAATTTGGGCGGCACAGGAAAGTTTTGGAACATGTCCCAACAGTGGTCACCAGCATCCTCAAGGAAATGTTGCACAATGATTCTGCTCATAGAGACATACCCATTTCCTGTGCATAGCGTCTATGAGACGTACCCGGATATTCAGCAACACTCTGCCTCACTGCATCAATCTTTTCGGGTGTACGTTGGCTTAGTTGTCAACCAGTCTTTACTTTATCTCCCAGTGTATACAAATGTTCAGAATTATTCATTGCAAGATAAATGGTTGACTTGCTAGTCCCATGATTAACAGCAAAAATATCACGTAATTTTCTCCGCGTATTCAAAAATGAACAATTTTTTTTTAATACTTTCAACACGTTGTTGCGGAGTTAGATGCTCACAATAAATTGCTATCGCGCAAATGCCAACCAACAAGTGTAATTCAAACCAAAATGGCGACCAAATAAAATCGACCTGGAACATAGAACGCATCCGGTAGAACAATCAAAAAAACATATTAGTAATGAGAAAACTAACTTTCTTTAAATATAGCTCAATAAACGGTACAGCTGTAGTCATTATTGGATGAACCTAATTCTAAGTTATTAGGAACTATCTCGGCCAGAGAATGTTTCGAATAAAGTCTAGGTAAATCTCACCCATCAAATTACCATAAAAAAATAAGGCCTCAACAATATGATCACCAATAATTCCTGCCTATAGATTTACATTTTGTGGATGTTGAAAATGACTGTTTTCCATCCAGTGTGGAGTATTTCTAGCTCAGTAGCGACGGTTTCGTCTACTGATCATCTCCTTGAGGCAAAATATAGTCTCTTCTAGGAATAAAAGTTTTTCTACAAATTCTACAAATGTTCATCATATTTTCGAAAAATTCCACGCGTCAATCTGGATCATCTTCCGACAATTCTTGAACTAATTTAACTTGTAGGGATTATACATTTTTATTCTTAAAAGTCTCAAACTTGATGATTGACTAATGTCATAATTCAGAGCAAGCGCATTAGGCGAAAAATGAGGATTATCTTCCAAATGCAAACGGACGGACAAGCTTGTTTGGTCATCGGTAACTTTTCCTCGACCAGATGTTGGAGCATCTTTCACAGACTTCGTTTCCCAAAACTTCATTTCGATTCTGCTAATAATGGATTTTGTTATAAAGGTCGTTCAGGATGTTCTTGATTAAAAAGAGCACAAGCTTGTTGCTGTGTTCTTACATGATCACTGTAAACAATCATCATCAAAACTCCGATACGTTTTCTTTCACTCAAGCACATAAATATTTCATTAAATGAGAAGTAAATCTGTCTAGATCATAGATAAAGGAGAGGGAGATAGATGGCTTACTCTCTCGCTAAAAAGTGAACCAAATTTCAGCACCATCTATAATTCCCTCACGGGTACTTGCTAGAATTCATCGTAGGAATCTGTAAAGAATGATAACTCTCTAACGAGCGGGAACTTTGAAATTTCTTGATTGCAAATTATTAAAGTATGAAATTCATGTGAAAATTAGCATCAATATTTTTTGGCGTTATATTTGCTGGAACATTAACATGTGTCTGCAACATTAAACGTCAAAATATTCGATGCTAATTTTACATGAAAAACAAATTAGTATACGTAATGATAGTGAAGTATCGTAAAATCTTTTCTGTACCTATGTGCTACTGATGAAAGAGATTAAAACAAATGTATTTTTATCTACCGGGTGTCAACGAGATCATGTATCAGCACGCCATTTATTTATTAGTTAAAATAAAACTTTGAAATTCGGACCGTATGTATGAGTGATTGGTGGGCTTCTTCAGGTACACTCAGTTTTTCTATAGCACTTCCGGTCAAACCGAAAGTGACGTTAATTTTGAATTTTTAAATACAACATTTATTATTTCTGTTCATATTCTGCTTCTTCTAAAAATTTGCCATCTAGTGCAGGTTAACTTTTGACATTTCCGTCAAAGATGGCGATATCTGTTAAATTTATCAATTAAAGTGAAACTGCTTCGCATCAATTGTCGAAATGTAGCAACCATCAAATTTAGCTTTGAAAACAATTAAGAAACGTATTTTTCACATTACACGCATTGGCGAAGGAAACATGTATTTCACGTTGAAATTACTAAAGAAAATAAGATTTTTTTTTTCATTTTCAAATGACAGGTACTCGTTTTTTTTAAATAGTAACATCTATTTTTTATTACATAAGTGATATAAAATATGCTGTAGTTTAATGGTAGACAGGTAGTACAAAATATAAAATGTTTTAAAAGTAGTCTAATTCCAAAGCAACAGAGCAATTATTAAAATTATTTTCTTTAGTAATTTCAACGTGAAATACATGTTTCCTTCGCCAATGCGTGTAAATGTGAAAAATACGTTTCTTAATTGTTTTTAACTTTGATGGTTTTTGCATTTCGACAATTGTTGCGAAGCAGTTTCACTTTAATGGATAATTTTAACAGATATCGCTATCTTTGACAGAAATGTCAAAAGTGAACCTGCACTAGATGGCAAATTTTCAGAAGAAACAGAATATGAACAGAAATAATAAATGTTGTATTTAAAATTCAAAATTATGGTCACTTCCGGTTGGACCGGAAGTGCTATAGAAAAACTGAGTGTACCTGAAGAAGCCCACCAATCACTCATATACAGGGTGATTCTTAATATATGCGACAAACTTTAGGAGCTGATTCCTGGGGTTATTTTGATCATAAAAGTTCATAAGAACATATGTCCAAAACCGCTTAGTTCAGAAGTTATACAATGTTTAATAGAAAGTTAAAATAATAAATGGTTTTATTATAAATTAACAAAATAATCAGTAAAACAAAATTAAGTTCAGAAGTTATAAAATGTTTAATAGAAAGTTAAATTAGTTTACACGACTCCCATGGAAAATGTCGATGAAGTAAGAAATCGTATTATAGCAGCTTTTGAAACAATTCGAAATACCCCTGGTATTTTCGAACGGACTCGCCAGTCAATACGACGGAGTATAGCAGCTTGTAGTACAGTTGGGAGCGGTCAATTTCAACAGTTACTCTAAGTTAATTTTGTTTTACTAATTATTTTGTTAATTTATAATAAAACTATTTATTATTTTAACTTTCTATTAAACATTGTATAACTTCTGAACTAAGCGGTTTTGGACATATGTTCTTATGAACTTTTATGATCAAAATAACCCCAGGAATCAGCTCCTAAAGTTTGTCGCATATATTAAGAATCATCCTGTATACGGTCCGAATTTCAAAGTTTTATTTTAACTAATAAATAAATGGCGGCAGATACATGATCTCGTTGATACCCGGTATAAGTATATTTAGTAAATCATATACAAAAAATAAAATCATACCTTATAACAGCAATATATTTAATATGATTAAGACACTGTTACATTTTTTAATACTATAAATAACACTTACAAATACATGACACATTCCGAATTTCCGGTTTTTCACTGGGACTTGCTTATGAGGTGGACGGTAACGCCTGTACATCCATATTTTCTAAAGTAGTATCATCGGTTTGATGTTTCGAAATGCACTTGTGGAGAACAACTAAGGCAGTGGTTCCCAAACTTATTTTGCCTACTGCCCACTTTGAGAATAAATTATTTTTTAGCGCCCCCATTTTTTCACCTACTCAAAAACCACTATAACTTCAAATTAAATTAATTATTGTGAGCTATATTAGCGGAGATTAAACATTCATTCTAAACGAGACTTTTACTATGGGTTATAGTAAAAGTCTCGTTTAGAATGAATGAGTTAACTTGAGACCTGAGCGTAGTAGGTAGTACACAACGGCGCTCAGGTCTCAAGTTAACTTTTACGGGCTACACCTGCCAATGAGAATGATTATTGAAACGCAACTTTATAGTATTCAGACAAAGTATCTTTTATTCAAAATTCAAAATAAAACAAACATAATCGATTCTAATATAAAAACTAATGTGAAGGATGAATCTGATGCTGTTTAATAAGTTTGTTGATATCAGGTTCCAATTTACTCAAGAACAGCCGCAAGTCATCACGTTCGGTAACATGCAAACGATTTCTCTTTTTAGTAAGCAGCGTTGCTACAGCACTAAATCCACGTTCACACAAATATGACGATGGGAATGCTATCAAGAATCGTTGAATGATTGACCACAATCCAGGGTACAATTGCGGGATCGGTTTTTGTAGCCAAAATTCTTGGTAGCCATTTTTGAACTTGATTTTTATTTCCTCGTTCGTTGTCAATTCTATAAGTTCTTCTTCCAGATGTGGTGATATTGCTGTGTTGACATTTGAAAACGGATCCAACACCCAGTCTGGTATTTCCAAGTTCAAAATATCCTGGTATCGTTCGGTGAAGTCAATGTGGAGCTTTTCCAAATGTTGGCAGTAGGCAAACAAGTCGTCGTTACTGCAGGATACTGATAAATTCGGAAAATTATGAAACTCACGTCTGCCCATATTCTTTTTGTGTAGAAGCAGTTTGGCTGCGAAAGCAGCAACGACATTTTTTGTTTTAATTAAATTTAGTTCATCGCCTTGCAGTTGGAGATTCATGTTGTTGAACAATTTATACAGGTCTGTCATGTAAGCTATATCATTTTTTGATGTAATGAGCTTGTTGCGCAATTCTGTATCTTTAGTTTCCAAAAACTCTATCACAGAGTCAAACAGGTTGTAAAATCGAGTCAGACAATTGCCTCTTGATAGCCAACGAACTTCGGTATGAAACAACAAACGGTTGAAATCTTCGTCATTAGTAACACAAAGCTGATGAAATAATTTATCATTCAAAGAGCAGCTACGGATTTTATTGACTGCTTTGATGACATATTGCAGTGATTGAAATAGTCGTTCACTTAAATTTCTAGCAACCAAATGTTGTCTATGAATAACGCAATGTACAGCAAGGACATCTGGAATTTTATTTTTTACGTACGCTATGAAGCCTTTATGGCACCCTGTCATAGCCGGAGCGCCATCCGTAGCAACTGATATAATATTTTTCAAGGGAATCTCTTTCTCATCACAAAACTTTTCCAATGTATTGAATATGGTAGGTAGTACACAATCGGTAGTACACAATCGGTCTCTAAATTTCTAGCAAACAATAGTTCTTCACATATTTTCTCATCTTTAATAAACCTCACGTAAGACAGCAACAATGCTTCATTAGTTGGTAAAGTGGACTCATCGAGCTGAATTGAGAATTGACTAGTCCTCAGATGATTGCACAATGATTCTTCTATGTTTCCGGCCATTTCATCAATTCGTCTTTGCACAGAATTATTACTCAAAGGAATTTTTCCGATAATATCTGCGGCCGGTTTATGAAGCACAGTAGTTATTACTTCCTTTATTGCTGGCAAAATTAACACTTCTCCGATGTTGTGTGGTTTGCCTTTTTGAGCAATTAACAAAGAGATGTTGTACGAAGCTCGAAGTCCGTCGTCATCTTGCTTAGCAGCCGCCGAAAAGAGTTTTGCTACACTTGGCCGAGTATTATGCTTCTTCTCTAGGTCTTGAAAATATGCTACATTCTTGTCTTTCTTATCTGGATGCATTTTATTCAAATGATCTTGAAGTCTTGAAGGCTTCATTGCTTCATTCGAAAATGTTTTTAGGCATAGAAGGCACAAAGGCGACGATGGGTTTGTAGGATTTTCAATGAATCCGAATTTAATATATTCCGCACAGTATTGCCGTCTCTTCTTTTTTACTTCCGACATTGTTTTGTTTTGAGAAATACGTAAGTATAAGTGTTGAACTTAAGTACTGCTTATCTATTACGCGCGAAACCGCAAATGAAAATAAAATAAATATTACGTTGTTTATATAGGATTGCATAAGCAGCACGCACCGACAGGAATAAGACAAACATGCATAAACTCGTTTATCTCATTCGACGCTCAATCGTACTCAACAAGTAAGAACAAGTATTCTATGAACCAACCGATTGATACAGTTGCCTTTTTATTTGTTTGTTTGTGTCTCTTTTCGTTTCGAAACGGAGCGACCGATTGATATGTTTTTTATTTTATTTATTCAATAAAACAGGACAGATATATGAACTACTCGGAGAGAAATATCGAACCGAGTTGGTTTGAGCAATACATCGATATCAAACATCGATGTTAACATCGTTGATCAACATCGATGGTTGCAAAATATCGACTACCAAACATCGATGTTTTTAAACATCAATAATTATATTTATAGATTTATTTTTTGGCAGTTTAACAAAAACTTTATTATAACTTAATTAATTTACGTCCTTAACAAAATGATATAAAAGATATCACTATTCAAAAAAAATAATAAAAGA
The DNA here is from genome assembly GCA_963170755.1 of Amphimallon solstitiale. Classification (NCBI taxonomy): domain Eukaryota; kingdom Metazoa; phylum Arthropoda; class Insecta; order Coleoptera; family Scarabaeidae; genus Amphimallon; species Amphimallon solstitiale. Next base: position 48,303,518 of record OY720676.1, on the reverse strand, counting down.
AATATATACATTTATAATATGTAGTTAACTTTAGAAACTACTCAAAAAAAACTATATAAAAAAACAATATTATGCAATTACGCATGAAACAACCACATGACTTAAATCGTCTGATACTTAAAAAATATATACATTTACGTGTATCAAAGCTTTTTAAGAGAACGATTTTTATTTGGGATTTTATAGTCTTGCATTTTTTTTTGACTACGCTGGCAAATACCGAGATACATATGGATATGGTTTTATATTTCTGATGTGTCATCTTGCATTTAATACGTGTATCGTCGTGTATGATTGTACGCACTAGGGAATTTCCCGAAGAAGTATACATCGGTAATGTCTATCTCCCTTCTTTTTCTATGAAAATACGTTTACCTCCTTCACTTATTCTGCATGCATACATAATTTAACTTTTATTCTGCACATTAAAAGTACTATAAATTTATGTATTTAATTATATATTATTTAAATATTTATACTGAGTAATATTTAAAAGAGCCTAAAATGAAATATTCGAATTTATATGATATAGCACTGTGTAATTTAAATACTTCTTTTATTCGTAGACAATTTTACATCCTCATAGCCTGTATGTGAGCTGTTAATTTGGAAACATTTTTGTATTTGTCAACAGAGGACGCTGTTTTATTTTGTGATTAGTGCAAATACATTTTGTCAAGCTTAAAAGTTCGATGTTCACTATATTTCTTCTAACATCGATAGTTTATCGATAAATCTAAATTGCAAACATCGATGCAAAAACATCGAACATCGATCCTAAAATATCGATGTTCAATGAACATCGATGTTTATCGCCCATCCCTAGTCGAGAGTCGAGAGCTCAGTCGGTGTCTAAGAGTCCTCCTAGATTCTAGATGAAATTACAAATCGCCCCCTAAGCCTTTACACAACGCCCCCATTTTTTTTCTGGGTCTCTTACCGCCCCCCTTTAGACCTGCAGCGCCCACAAGGGGGCGTTATCGCCCACTTTGGGAACCTATGAACTAAGGTATTTAACAATGACAGTTACTCACAATACTCGCAAATGGCAGAGAAATATCACATGACAACAACTCTAACAAAATTCTCCAACGCAGCCAACTATATTGAGAGTTATGTTTTCGATCCTGTATAAAGTGCTGCCCTCTAAGATACCCTCATTTAACCAAAACACTAATAAGATGTATTAAATGAAATCCACGACCCCTGGTCTAGATGACACGCCAGTACATGATTTTTTTTGTTCCGAAAACAAAATCTCATAACTGATCATGATGACGGCAAATATTTGGGAAATTTCCTTTAAAAACCCCCATAAAATGGTATGTTGTTAAAAAATAAGTTTATTGATCTTTCCAAATATGCCATAAAAACGAGGTGTCGTTTAAAAGAGCATCAGTAAATCTTTAACGTCACTTAATTAAAAATATGAACTTAGTTTTCTAAATGTTTCTTGTGTATAATATTTAAGTTTATATATGTTTTATATTTATGTTCGTAATTATTACTCTTTGTACAAGATTTAATGTTTCTGATACGGCAGTTTTATAAACGAAATAATTTTGTCTATCTAAAATCACGTTTTTCTGTCTGTGGGTTGTAATCATTCATTCATGTAATAATTTACGTTCGATCAAATAATTAAGTATATTTTACTGACACTTTGGATAGTACAATAGTAAACTGTTGACTAACAAAATTAAAGATATTTAAAATTAGTTGGTCTCTTTCATTGTCAGGCATCTTAAAAGCTCTCTCGCATTTAATACATAGTATTACATTTTCCTCAACATGAGACAATTTCCCATTCCCTTCTTTCTATTTTGTTTTATAATTATATATCTACTCATTAAGATTTAGTTCTTGAAGTTTATCTTTATCTCTGCATTTTGTTTAGTGTCTAATTGTAGCGAATGTTTCTGGTACGAATTAAATTTTAGTCTTCTGCTTTCGCCGTTTTGTTTTTCCTGTCATTGAAATATTATGGTTCTAGAAAATCGCATAGTCGTCTTCCCGCTCAGTGTTCTAGTTTCCAATATTCGTTTTTTCACTCTCTCAGCTCCCATGAACAACTTATTTCTTGGTGATACAAATATCTTTACTAACATATTTTAGGGCATGGTGTGAATTGTAAAATTATGGAATTATTGACACTGGACCCAAGATAAAGTTTTATTAAATTATCAGTATAATTGGTAATGTACTTATTGATTTCAGTATATAACATCTACTGACGAATAGTTTCTCCATTTAGAATCGAACTCAATAATAACCTCTCTTTTATTTCAAAATGAGTGCAAAGAGATGTTGGTTGTCTAAAAACGATTTTTAAAAGAAATAGACAAATGCGTTAATTGTTCTGTATGTTGAAACGCTTTTCACGTTAAGGGTCTAGGAATAAAATAGCCACAAGAAAATCTTAAGTAAAAATTTGATACAAAAGATATGAAACATGTTTGTGCAGATTGTGAAATTAATAGTGCCCACATTCAAATGGGTGAATTAAATAAAAAGTTAGATGCATGCTTTAGGGCTGGTCTTTCCAACCCTGGTTAACGTAATCATTGATTAAAACACGGGTTAACACAAATTTGCGATTTTCCAACTCCGGTTAGCGCTAATGATTGATTAAGAACGTCTTTAATCAAACAAATTTTAATCGGCTTTCGGAGTAATTAATAAAATATTAAATAGTGATTAGGATTACTTTGATACATGCTTATACCCTAAGAAATTTGGGTTTTTATTATTATTGACAACTTTTATGATTTCCTATACATTTGTTTGCTGTATAAAAGTATTTTTTGGATTAATTAATAATTATTTTCATCAGTGTCTAGTAACTGCGTTTCTTCTTCTATAAATGAAATAAACAATTATAATTAAAAATAAAAATAACATAAGGGTGAATAACTGTGACTTTTAGCTTACTACAGAAATAGAATTGATTGATAGCATAAATATATTATTTTTCTGAAAAGGACGATTCAGTTTAGAATTTCTTTTTTATTTCTACTACAATTTTTAGACTTTATATCAATTCCTATGGATTCTAAGATCCAGTGGCAATGTATGCTTACGGTTGCTCTTTTCCTCTTTGTCATTGAATTTAACAACACCCTATTAAAACATCATTTTAGCCGAACATATTTTGGACTCTAGATATGTCTTTAACATGTTAAACTATATAGAAAAATTACAAATGAAATTGAAAACATGGAAAAAAATTTACAGAAGCTGGCAGGTTCATGTTAAGGTCTAATGCGGTTAAACTCAAAACTAATAATTATTACTGACACTATCCAGCTCACTCCTATTCCTCCAAAACATAACATTTTCAAGTTGAAATCGTGTAAACCTATTTGAAAACGAGGTTTTCTCCTCTAGCTTCTTTGATTAAAGAACATAAAATTAGTTAGAATATATTGTTTTTAGTAAACAGCTGATATAATTAATTTTTCATTAAAAGTATCTGGCTTTATTCATCCTGGAGAAATTTGGTGCAAGTTGAATCGTCTCAGATATGGCAACGGAAAGTGCAAAATCTCAAAAACTCTAGATGTATAGATGTAGATTTTTCTTTATCAACAAACTATTCCTATTTTTATGATTTTGTTACATGTCATATATTTTACATATTTTTGGTAACTATTAATATCATATAATAATAATAATAATAATAATAATAATAATAATTTGCCTTTATTTGAGATAGTAAACCATCACATTGATGAAAACTGGCGAAGTCTAGCTAAAGCTACTCATACTCAACCAGTGTCCATCAACTAATACAAAATAAACATAAAATAATAACCAAAGTAATAGACGGCACAAACACAAAAAACAAAAAAACAGAAAAAAAAGAAACAACTCGCACATCAGTGCATATTAAACTGTGCTACTGCAAAGACAAAAGGTAAGATCTAAGGGCACTACTGAACCCCGCGCAACTAGAGAGGCTTTTAATATCATCCGGTATACTATTTTAAAGTGTAACGCCGGAATAACTGAACGATCTCTCAAAAAGAGATGTATGATGACGCGGAACAGTGAGCAAATGTTTGAAACGCGTATTGAGAACATGGATGAAATGCCGTGGAATCAAGAAGCTACTGAGAGGGACGAGCGGAGACGTCGATTGAAGCAGCGTATGGACAAAGTTTGCCAGATGCAGTTTACGTCGGTTTTCCATATTTAACCACCAAACAGATTTCATACTGGAAACATAGGTTTCTAAAAGTTCTGTAACGAATAAGTTTAGGAGCGGATTTAACGAACCTAGTTGATAATTCACAAAAAGCCAATCTGTGATCAGATATCAGTTCAGCCGAAATAGTACCAGTACCATATGTATGAACATTTTATTAGTTTGGTAACCCCTACTGGACTAATTGACGTAGGGTACACGAACTTAAGACTCAAAAGAGCCGGGTCCCCAAATGTGGTTGCCTAGTGACGCCCTGGTTCGATAAATTAAGATAATAGACAAAGTTTGTGTGCCAGTTACTTTTTTAAAAGAAGTAACAAACTTCATAATAACAAAACGAAGCAGTACCTCACTCAGAAAGGTGTGATGCGAGATAGACAAAAAACGAGTTTTTATATTATTTACAAAAATATATTGTAAAAAAAAATTATAATACAAAGTACCTTAAATTTTTACAAATATGTTTAAAAATGAGGGTAAATTTGAATAAGTTGAATAGAAATTCTTAAACTATAATAGACAAAATCAACAGTTGTGAAGTAAATGCAAACAAATATGTTCTTAAGCTCCAAATGATTACTGACTCCAAGGTCAATGATGAGTCCAACAGGAAATTTAAAAAAATTTGCATCTTTCTTCTGTTTTTGTGTGCTCAGTCTGCTTTCTTCATATATGATGGTATATCTCCCTAAAACAGAGCTCTGCAAATAGCAGTTTCTTCAAACTCAAGCCACTAGCACATTAGTTCCTAGAAAAGAATTATATAAAAAAAAAGGTAAATTTCAGACTCGATTAGAATACATTAAATGGGATCAATTTGCAGGCTCACACGAGAAAGAAAAAATTATAGATACAACATTTTAAAATTAATTATCTCAAAAAAATAACCACTCTATATCCAGTGTCGATAAGGTAGGACAATTATAATTTATTAAATTCTAAAAGATGAACCAGATTTATTAATTTTAATTACATAGATAATTAATATTAATATTAATTACCTATGTAATGTTAATCTTTAAAGTGTTATTTTAAAGTTTATATGGATAAAAATTCAGAAAGTATTTCTTATGCGTACTACAAGATGGCGTTACATAAGGATCAATATATTAAGGTTACCAGAATCAAATTCATCAATGTAAATCGAAGTTATGTGACGGCCTTATATCGCGCAGCCTTGATTGAAATATGCGGCAACTGCGATCTAGTGATAATTTCTGGAAATTTTAGGGTTGCCTTCGTTAAAAATGATACCTACACTCTTTCTCAGGACTTATTGTTGTACTTAATTGTTCACCTAAATCATTTTAACAACATCACGTAGAAGGCATCGACTTAATTATTACATGAATAGCAATTAATTGCATCTGAATCGCTTTGAGACTATGTAAAATAAGCATGTCCGATAACGGAGAAAAAGTTGGCAGGAAATTTATACTGAATTAGGTTGACCAATTTAAATAAAATTTGAAAATGTCGATTCAGTTTTAATTTATATTGTTTGCAACACTATTATTATTAGTATTGGAATACCAACTGTCGCAGTTATTTGAAATATTAGATAACATATCAAAATATACCTAACATAGAATGATGATACATTTTCAAGACTTTCCTTGAACATTAATACAATTGCTGCGCACTTTGTTAGCTTTCTCTAAAAAAATAATATCTGACATTATGAGATGTCGATAAATAGCCTTGCTTTTCAACTAGCAGGGGCAAAAAAATACGTTTTTTTTTTCATTTTTAAATGATGATCTTATTGAAATTAAGATTTTCCTGTCTGACAAAAATCTTCTTGAATAAAATACTCATGTAATTAAAATAACTGTAATACAGCAATAAGATATACATGTAATTCGGCTGCTCCATGCCAAAACACAGTATGTGAAAAAAACAATATTTTGCAGGAGACGAGATCTAATGTTTCGGCTTGATCTAAAGAACTTATTCAACATATCTGAGTGATTTTTGGCATAGTACCAGTGCAGTCAGTTACGTTTTTAATTATACTATCGAAATTTGTGTAAATCCAAAATGTCGCCTGTTTCTGCACATACTGTGTTTTCAAATACTGTAAGTTGCAACATTTCTATTACAAAACACAGTATCTGTGTTTATATCCTAAACAAAATAATGTTATACAAGAAAAAATATATTTATTTCTCTAATCGATGGGTATTACAGAATAAAACAAAGCAAAAGAAACTTAAAACAATTAAAGCACGTCTTCTGCATCGTCTCCAAGGTCAGTGTTGTCTGTTCCTAGGTCCAGAGCAGAGTTGCTTTCAATCAAGTTGTGCCAAAAATTCAATCGGTTTCTTGGCATCGAAGGTCCTAGGACTGTTATTATGGTATTCTTTTTTGATGGCAAAACGCCCCGTTCTGGTAAAATTTCGGGTTTATTATTATTTTGAGATATTTGATTCTGGAATTTCTTTTGCAGAAAATCAAGTTGCGTATACTCATTATCATTAAAATCAGTTTTGTATTCCATTGATGTAGAACCTTTTGTGAACCGCACCTCTACCACATTTTTCAACAAAAATCCTCTCAAAGTCTCGTCGACAGCGCTTTTTTTTGATGGCTGTCTTCTCTTCTTGGTCCATTTGTGAAATGTGGTCACATCCACAACTTGAAGATTCTTTCTTGAACTGACCACCGCTTCTTTGAGATCATTGTAGTCGTACACATTTCTAATTTTTTTAATTCTTTTTTCGATGTTACCGTGAACTCCGTCCGCACTCATATGAGTGTGACCTTTGGTGAGATAACGCAAGATTACCACATCAGGACCGATATCTTCATTTACACAAACAACCAGTGAAGTGTACAAAATCCAATTTTTGTTTTGGGCTGTACAGTTGTCAGTCCAAATAATAAATTCTTTTACGTCTCTCTCAGCCTCAAAAACACGGAAAATGCCATCAGCAATATTTTCCGCGTTGCGTCCGGCTACCCCCTCGTGCCACATAGCACAGTAGTTTTTGTATTTTGAGTCAGGCTTAAGTGCTGCAAACGTCAAATTAAATGCAACTAGGCGGCTTGTAAAATAAGAGTCCCTTATAGCAGGCATGATCGGAATTAAAATAATCTTCTGTAAATCCATTGAAAAAATTCTGGTTCCATCCTTGTCTTCAAGTTCACTGTCTGATTTATATTTGTCGTTTGCTTTTAAAGCTTTCTGTTTGTGAGAATTATATTCTTCTTCTGTTTGAAAAGGCAGTAGTTGTTGGTTATCGGTTTGTTGATCAGTTTTTTGGATTTTATAAGACAGGCAATCGGCACAGGCGTCCGATTTTGGCATATAAAGCGAAACATGCATTTCTTTCAACACTTGTCTGTATAACACACACCCCTGGATATTTTTCTTTGAAATCATTGTACATGTCTTTCACAGTCAATTCATTTGGTAAATATTTCATATTTGGGGCGTTTTCACGCCTGTAATGACTGACGCTTGGGTGGTAGCTGTTGATGTGTTCCATCATCAGCGTTCTGTCTTTCATTCTCTTTGAGTTGCCGGTTACTCCTCTATTCTCTTTTACAGCAGAACACATTGGCGCTCTTTTTATAGATTCACACAATGCGGTGATTACCGAGTCGTTTGAATATCCCAAAGTTCGCAAGAAGAACGTACGACAAACACAATGACTTCTATTTTCTTTTGGTAAGAAATATTTGCGAGTATCGTTTTTTTTGTACCTTACATTTCGTTCCACAGTTCTTCTCTTGACTACTGTAATCTGTACATTTTTAGCCATCCACTTCCGCCTGGAAGTGTAGTCCAATGTCCAGTAATTTTCATGAATTTGTGTGCGCTCTTCCTCGGTGAAACTTGAATTGCACTTTTTCTTACATTTTTGAGTACAGGGTTCACGCATGGGATGCTTCTTTTTATCTCGATCCATTTTTTGCTGCGATGTTAAACGCTTGTACTTAACGTGCTCCTTAGTTCTTCTTTTTACCGGGTGCAAAGATTTAAAAATGTTTTCCTGTGCCGTCCCAGGAACAAAAACTGCTGCATTATCTGTTATTTCTCGCTCGTCAACAGTAACAGCTTCAGCAGCCGCAATTGTTACTAAAAATGGTTCCTTAACTAGAGCAGTTGGAGCTTCTAAATCATGCGAATGCATCATCTGCCCTTCTGCGTCTTGCGTCTCTGCTATTAAATCATCTTCGCAGGACTGATTGATTGATGCGTTATCGTTATCGCTGATCTCAAAATCGGGATCAGCGATACTATCGTCTCTATCTTCACTATCGTTATCTTCCTCGTTACTTTCTGTGTCATTTGGCGCTGGCCTAAAATTGAAGACACAAATTTAAAATCAAAATAGGTACCTACTTATATGTTAATACAAAAAGTAAGGTTATGAAACTCACTAACTGAACAAATTATTGGGAAAAAGCGACAATTAAAATAGTACTCACTGATTTCTGAAGCACATGGACAGCAATCGTTCCGTACGAGTTAATCCAGAACGTCCACACATTTTAAATATTATAATATTTACTGCACTAACAAACTTTACTAACAACAACAAACTACACTTTACTCCTTGTAGGATAAAATTTAATGAAAACCGACATAAAACACAGTATCTACCACTTACTATGTTTTGGAAATTATAGGGTATAAGTTCTAAAACTCATATAAAACACAGCATCTACCACATACTGTGTTTTGAAATTCTAAAAGATATATACTGTGTTTTGGAATGGGTAAGGTAAGATTTATAAAACCGTTACAAAACAGTATATACCATATACTGTGTTTTGGTAAAGTACGAAATGTATACTGTGTTTTGGGATGGTTAAGGTAGTCGGCAACTACAGATACTGTGTTTTGGACATACATTTACGTCTAAACCAGCTGAGATATAACCACAGAACCCTGGCAGAAAGTTGCAGACAAACACAGTATATGCATATTCATGAAAAACCTATTTTTGCAAAAAATGTTGGATACTATGTTTTGGCATGGAGCAGCCGAATTCTCTTATCAATTTACGACACCACTCAAATATAGACGCATTCATGTTCAGAATTCCTTGAATAGGACTGGTTTAATTAATGTTGATAATACAGCAAACATTTAATGAGTAATTACAGAATATTATTAAGGCTAATTATGCACAGATTGTACATCGATAATACTCTATTAGAAATTAATGCGCATTATTACATAGACTAAAGTATCTTGTCCGTCTAAATACGTCCCTATATATTCAAAAGGCGAGTGTCTATTGTATTGATGTTTATATTGGCTATAAAAACTTTCGGTATTGTGCAAAAGTTTATGGGACCATATAATATGCCAGTACTTGATTTTTATTAATACTATCCTACGTGAATAAATATATTGATTCCTTTGAACCTGATTGTATAACTTCTCAGTGCGACATACATACGGCTATTGTTAGACTTCAAAAGATTTTTTTTATAGTTTTAATATTATTTTACATGGGTTCAGTCGACCTGCGGGTATATAATGTTAGACTAAACATTGACATTCTACCAAATCTCCCAAAACATTAATCTGTAGCAAACTTAGTATTTATTAAGGTATTCGAATAATTTAAACACGGAATTAAAAACAAGATAAACGATTTAGTTACCCATTTAACATTTTTCGAATTTCGCGGGTGTTTTAAGTTTACACAGGATGCAATAGAATAACATTAGTGAATAGAAATTTAATTTTATCAATAAATGTTTCAACATTTATTTTTTGACAAATCTTCTGCTTGGGTACACGGTTTGTCTAGTAATTTCGTAATAAAATGTGAATTTGCCTCCCTGTATTTCAGTCGATTGTCTTCGTAGGCAAAACTTAAAACACCCGCGAAATTTAAAAAATGATACTTGGGTATGTAGTTTGACACGTGTTTATACAACAACGGCTATCAATTCTTGAAAGATTTATTATTTTGTATTACAGAAGGTGTTTTTAAAAAGGATTTCTAAGAAGAATTCCATTTACAATACACAAACTGCTTCCCTCTATTGATCATTACTTCATTAGTCGTATTCGGCAGATGCAACTGTTGATGAAACGTCTGCTGAATGCACGCTACATCGAATTAAGTCACGATTGCATCAACTGCTTTACGAAACGAACGGCCATCTTCTATAAGGACCGCCATCGATGGCGATGGATCGGATCATGATACAAGTAAAGAAGACAATCAAAACTTGTCCACGCCGCGCAGAGTCGAATGCGCTCCATAGTTGATAGTTGATATCTTTTTTAAATTATACCTTGTTTCCGTTTCGCATAATCAAAGACTTTATTGAAATGATGCGACGTGTGAATTCACAACTTTATTAACTTGTTGTACTGGAAGGTCAAATGCGCGTCATCATGCATATATTCTTTTTTCGTACCATGGATCGGAGCATGTTCTTCTGCTGAACGCGACCATTAATTCTGCCTCTGTACTAGAATCGACGAAGAGATTTAGTAATAAAAGTGCGTGATCACAACGCAAAGATCGTTTATATACAGATGTGGCATAAGACTATGGTGTGATCATCTGAACCCACCGTGACTGAATATGTTCAGCGATTTGAGTATAGGATAGTAAATTACTGTATTGAACATTCTGTATTTCTTGTGCAATTAAAGAATGCTGTTGTAATACCCCAGCCCAAAATTGAAAATCCCATTGAATTCGGTTACTTACGAGTACGTCTTGCAAATCTTCTAGCTGTTGCATTACAATTTTTAAAAAAATAATGCTCAAACAATTGAAAACATTTGGCTCTGAATATAATATGCATCCTAAGACTGAATCGGGCTTTCGAAAAGGTTACCGCTGTAGAACTGCGTTGTTCGGACTAACTGATTATATATTGACTGCTACTGGCAAGACTTAATAACTGCACTGCTATTTATCAAGTAAGGCCTTGGACATTGTAGATCATGAGCTTTTAATCTGTTTGTTGAAACAGCTTGGTATGAGAGTTATTTTTTTGGCGGGTTGCAATATGTTAGGCTGAATTCACGTTTCACCTATCCATTACATGTTAGAAAAGGTGTCTTTCAAGACCCCATTTTAGGACCTTTGTTGTTTACAATATATTTCTTACTGTTATTCAAAAACAAAAACTGAGCTTTCATTCGTATGTTTATAATATTCATTTATATGTAATCACTTGTCAGAAATGAATATAAAACAGGAGTAAAGCAGTTAAATAATTATCTTTCTTCTATTTTTGAGTCTGCCATGGACTAGAAACTACGAGTTCGTATTTTTATGTTATTTACCTAGGCATGAAAAAAAGCACATAAGAGAAGAAAAATATTTTTCTAGACCTCCCTTCAACACTTATACACTTATTCCATCTTTTTTCCAGTTGCCCCATACCCTCAGAAAAAAATTGCTTCGGTAACCCCGCAAAATATTCTTCAACAGCTTCTTTGAGTTCTTCATCAGAAGCAAAACGCTTTCCTCTGAGATGCTTTTTTAAATTTTTGAGTAAGAAGAAGTCTGACGGAGCTAGGTCGGAGCTTTAAGGTGGATGCCTTAACTCTATAAACCCACAGTCATTGATTATCTGCTGAACTTTGTTTGCCTTATGAACCCGACAATTGTCGTGCAGCAACAAGTTTTTTTGTGGATAAAAATGGGGGCGTTTTTCCTCCAGAGCAGTTTTTAAATTTTCAATTGTGTTTCCGTAGGCCTCTCCATTTATGGTAGACCCTCTCGGCATATATTCAATAAGAAAAACTCCTTCAGCATCCCAGAAAACAGTTGCAATCAGTTTTTTTCCAGAAAATTGTGTCTTGGCCCTTTTTGGTGGTGAAAAGCCTTTATGAACCCACCGCATGGATTCTTGTTTAGTAGGAGGGTCCCAGTAATATACCCAAGTCTCATCCCCGGTAATAATTCGAGATAAAAATGTTTTGTCCCTCTCCAACTTGACCAAATTTTCTTGAGAAACTTCTTTTCTGCACAGTTTTTGTTCAGGTGTAAGCAATCTGGGTGTCCACCATGCAGACACCTTCTTCATACCCAAATCGTCATACAAAACTTTGAGAACACTTATTTCGGATATACAGACTTCATTGGCAATGACAGAGATCTTTACACGCCGATCTTTCAGTACCAAATTTTCGACTTTTCGCACAATGTTTTCAGTTCGAGTTTCAACGGGTCGTCCGGACTTTGGGTGATCATTGATTGACTCTCGGCCCTATCGAAAGGGTTTAGACCAATATTTTACTTGGAAATAAGATGGTGTATCTTCCCCATGTACAGCAACCATTCTTTCATGAATTGCTTTTGGACCAGTGCCTTCCTTTGTTCACTTATTTTATCGAGAAATAGACCGTCTCAAGTCTCTATACACAGCATAAACTAAACACAACTTAGCACATGTACTTCTAACAGTGACAGTAAATTTTCAATAATTTGTTTGACATCGTCACTCTTTTGTTTCATGGCTAGGTAGATAACATAAAAATACGCCCCCGTACATTTGAATCCTAGTAAGTTTCAAGTCTTATCGCTAAGTAATTCAATAATTTGTAATACACTACAGATAGTGCCGGCTCATGCTATTGATATATAGCGATTGTTGGTACAGTTATAAATCTTCAGTCGATGATTGATCACACTTTTAGAGAACAAGTTGTCAATATATTAAGCCTGCCTATTCCAATCTAAAAAGGTTGGACCTAGATGAAGTTTTGAATCCATCTCCGAAGGTAAATATTTGTCAAACATTTGCCATGTCTTAGTTTTCTTACAACGCTTTAGCATATAATTCAGCGAATGATGAATTAACATAATGGCGAATAGAAGAAATTACTTTATCGATTAATTTTAGTTATGCTATGTGTACGCAAGTCATGGCAACTCATTAAATCGTAATAGGGTTTATTCAGATATCTTAATAAATACACAAACTTAAAAACGAAAATAGTATTGTATACATAATTTTCTATCTTTCCTAAATTCTAAAACTTCTAAATCCTAGAATGGGCAAATTTATTTGTTGCAATATCATGCCACAGACAGTGCTTAACCAAATTCTCGTTCCAATTGTCAAATTATATTAATAACATAACATGATCAACTTTAACAAAATATGTTTTTTTAATCTGCAAGTTATTGATAAAATTAATTTCATATTACCCTTTAATAATACATTTTTCAAACGCAATCGAAAATCTTGCTATTATTAAACGGTTGACGCTAAAAACTGTGCAGTCACATCCTTTAAATGCTTGCTTTTATAATTGAATTATTAATTAATTAATTGGTATTACAATATCCTGTAAAACGCGAGCATTGCCATGATGCTATTTATAAAGTCCGATCTGTACTGAATTGTGTGACATAAGATATAAAATTATTATTATTACTAACGAGCAAAAATTTTTGTAAAATATAAAATGTTATGATAAGCTAATAATGTAATTTTGTTTGGAAATAAATGGCAAACTTTATACACTAGTTTTAATGTTAATGGTGGCACTAATTACGGGATTTGATATTCATGAAATTAGAGAATACTCAGTCAATTATATTGGTAGAAAACTTATTTTTCATGTAGATACAGAATATAGTACATATTTATATACTTAACATATATAAAGCATACATTTAATCTGCCATATTTCGTAACACTCCTACCAGAAAACAGGGCTCTTAGTATTTTCTATGACAGTAATTAAACCAGTTATATGAATTATATATTAGGCGGAGTTGAGCAAACTAGATCAAAGAGGAATACATATTTCACACCAATGGCTTCAAGATAATTAACGTACACCCAATCTCGTTTGGAGCAGTGGAAACTACATAGTGTATGGTTAAGTAAGGGTGAGGATAAAACTAATTTAAGAGAAATATACCTACGTATTACTATAAATTTGATTATTGAAAAGGAATATATAATTACAAGCTTAGACTGTTTTATAAATTCGTGTACGTTGCGTTTAGTGATACAGTAACTTTCCACTTAGTATATACACTGTAAACAATTTGTGTAAAAATTACACATACTATTATAGGAAACTATTTCACATGGATTATCACGTAAAATTACATCACTATGTAAAATTGCACACGAGTGTATAGTAGTATTTTATGAAAAAATACAACAAAAATTTTAAAAAATACATGTTCCGGCCCGAATGTGAACCCGAGGGCAATCCGAGTGTTTTTTCAATTTTTTTTGTGTGTATTTTTTCATAAAATACTACTACACACTCGTGTGCAGTTTTACATACTAATATAATTTTACGTGATAATCCATGTGAAATAGTTTCCTATTAGGCTATTATAGTATGTGTAATTTTACACTATTTTTTTTACAGTGTAGCTAATAATATTAGTCTTAGATATAAAATAAAAATATTTATAATACAAAATATTAGCGGATGGATAATTTAAGTTTTAATATTTTCATTTATGCAATGGATACTAAACACAAAGCAAATGATAAGCTTACTTTCTTCATATTAATACATTAATACAATCTCCTCCCCATGCTCCAGTAACTTGCAACTACGGAGCAGAAGTTTTGAAGTCTTGTGATGTTATACGATTTATTCAATTTCGCATAAGGACGTCCTTCCGCGAGTCAAAAGTTTGTTTTGTAAAGTTTCTATTATCAGCTGGACCATAGATTGACGACTATGTTATTTTACGTATATGTATAATTTGATCAGTACTTTTAAAGCTACATGATGAACGCTGGTTCTTTGTAGTTGATCTTAATGATTAATTATATACTGTTTGATCATTCATTTAAGAACAAATATGTAGTATTTAATTGTTGGAGACTAACGATAATTAGGGATGCGCATCGAACACCGATGTTTTCGATGTCTGTAATTCGATGTTGCGATGTTTTGACATCGATGTTAGTAGTTCCATATAAATCGATGTAAATCGATTTTGGTCCAAAACATCGATGTTCAATGATGTATTGAAACCTATATTTCCGGTGGGATCAAAATTTGCAAATTTGAAACGAGGAAACGTAACAACAAAGAAACAGATAATATCTAGATTTTCATGTACTTAAATTTATCTCAAATTAATAATAAAACCAAGTTTTTAGTGATTTCCAGCAAAATTCATGTTATAAAGTTTTTTGCCAACTGTGTAAAATAAAAACAAATTTCATTTTAGAATATTGTTAAGAATGACATGTTAATTTGATACTTTTTGAAAGAATCGTGTGCCTAAATTATTTATTTTCTTTTGCATCTCTTGTGCAGTTATTTTTACATTCAATATCAAACACAAATCTCCGGTAAATTTTGTTACACCCGCAACAACGTCGAAACTAAATCTTACTGACCAGGTGAGTCACAGTATAAGGGGATCACGTTAGTGTGGAGGTAGGAATTGAGAAAAGCAGGGCCGAGCTAGCTCCAATCGCAGATGGCGTGACGGTTCAGATAACTAAACTTAAGAAATGAGCATCGGTCGGCGACGTTCTCCGGGCACCAGGACACTATGCTACATTACGGTAACCTACCTGCGTTCCCTACTGATCTGCCACTGGCTGTGTCCCTCCAGCGGGTTTCCTACGGATCAGCCTGTATAGGTCGGCTGCGCCATAGCTTATTCAAATGCTTGTCACAATAATAATAAAGAAAAACAAGATATGTTGAGGTAAAATAAAAGAGAGATTACGATGTGTAGAAAGTTCTATATTAAATTGTTAGTTTTTTTTTGAAAATATATTAAACAAGTCAGAATGAAAATTGAAAATATACTAAACAAGTCAGAGTGATATTGTGAAAGTAATAAACAGTCGTATTTAATTAATATGCAATCTTAAATACTATTGACGTAACCTCTGCACATCGGCAGGGGTGGTCGGCAGCAGAAACGTTTCGTCGCCTCACAGGCTATTCTACAAATTATATTATACAAGTGCCACCAACGGCGATGTTCTATGATATGTGATATATGTTACACAATTATAAAGAAAGTTGATTTAAGATTAGCTCTTAAGTCTTAAAAAAAAAACATTAAGAGAAGGGAAAACGTTAAATTTACAATATCATGGCTATGATTACAAAATCAAAATTAAGAATTAATTAAAGTAACTTGTTTACAAATGTTAAGTAATTAAATGACGCTTTGCAAAAAAAAACAAAGGAAAATTTAGTATTTAACCCAAAAGAATCTACTGAGCTTACGGTATGGAATTTACAATTGCATAAATAATTTTAAATAGCTCAGAAATTTAAAAAAACATACATGAAAGTCAAAGTTTTAACGGTAATGAATTTTCTAGAATTTTATTAAAAGAAAAATTCAACACATCAACGAGAGCCCTAATCAACTCTTACTTAGGGTCACTCTGTATACAGCAATAACAATTTGCAATTTTAAACAGTAATTTTAAATAGGATTACACGTGACCTCGCAATTGATTAAGTGGTGCATTAGGTATCTTATAACCACCCAAATAGTCTTAGATCAAACAAAAGTAAGGTAAAATGTCCAGATCACTGGCACAAAAATATCGACAAATCAGTCGAGAGCACGACGTAAATTATGTACGTAGTTGTACTTATCTGGCACGGTGCGGAGTAGTCTCCCTAGCTGGACGGAGAAATTCTACCCAAAAGCCACTGAGATGGATGTGAAGGTACAACTATAAGAGCGACGATGGTAGTCACTTTATTCATTTAACGGAAATGTGCGGCGGCCATGTCAGCGTACTTCTACTGAAGGCTTAGCCCCGTACAAAAAAATCCTATTAAATTAGAAAACAGAAAAAAACAGAGATAAAACCCCGAAAATTAACACAAGATCTACTCCACTTACCCCAAATTATTGGAGATCCGCGAAATCGTCTTCACAAGTCACACAAAAGTACAAAATTTAAATTCAAAAATCCAACACGTGGTAGATCGCAAATTCGAAAAGCGGTAATACGATAAAATTTACGATAATTCACCTATACTAAGGTATCGACACTCACTACTTATTTCTTCAGAGCCGCCTAAGCGTAATATCTACTAGACATAGTAATAAAATTACCAAACAAAAATAAGCGTTCTGTACTGTTGTTCTTTAGACAAGATGGACTTGGAAAGTGAAACGAGAACGTGTTTCCCTGGATAATGCGCTACAGCCAATCACGCACGCCCAAAATATGACATAACACGGAAATGGCTCAGAATAGAAAGCGGGAAAAGTTCAAATAAAAGTAACGAACACAAAACTTAATTACAAAAGAGAGAGTCAATAACGTGACCTATATAATTAAACACAAACATGCTCATAACTTAGATGATGATAAAATTTACTGAATCACACCTACAATGCACGTAAAATTTATAAAGTTAGGTAATATGAAAGGAAAGTTCACGCCTGAAAGTTGGCTATGCGCGAACCGTCCGTTACACCAGCGCACGCAAGACATTTAACCCAAAAGATTTGTAAACAAACACTAATCAGCCCCGTCACACGTTATAAATGTCCGGAACTCAGGTAAATAGACTAAATCTGACCAAATTATGCACGCACCAGAACCGACATACTTTACAGGCATAAAATATCGCACGTGGATACGACGATTTCCATCCGAAGGTTATGTACATTGGAAGACACGGACAGTGAAATTTCTGTGGACGGCCCCGCTGTCAATCCACAAGTGCAGGTCCGGGAAGGAAGAAAATAAGTAAACACGGAGTCTAAAGCTATTCACAGGCCACAATATAATTTTTCTTTTTAAGCGTAGAACAGTCTATAAAACCAAAAGAGGTTAACCGATTGCCATAGTACTTGATTCAGGTGTAGTAAAATAAGCAAGGTGCTAGAAGAATATTCTAACACAATATTTCCCTCTACAATTATAGTGACAGAAAAGCAGTAAAACTAAGTTGGAGACAATCAAATGTACACAGCTGTCGGAGCCCGAGACATAAAATGTCGATGAAAGTAACAAAGTTACAGCTCAAAAAAAAAAAATTAGGACTACGTACACAATGCAGGTAGGTCAGAACGGCAATATAAATGGCCTCGGAAAATAGTTATTTTAAACGTAGGTTTAAGTACATTTACCCAAGTAATTAACCTTATCGTGTGAATGTCCCAAAAATTAGATTTCAATAAATTTAACGTAAGAAACAGAAGTGAATTTACACAATAGATATAAGCATGCCATACTAGTTCACCAGTGATATATACCAGGCACGCTCGTAAAGTTGCGATTTAGAATATCAAACAGTGCGATAAGCATAAGAAATACGAAACATAGCAAAACGTAAAAATAAGCATAACAATTTATTATTTTTTTTATTTCGTACTTTTGCGCTATTGGTACTATTAATTCACCTAAAAGCTTGGTGAAAAAATTGATAAGTGTAATACAGGCAAGGTGTCAATAATAAATTGATAAATGTAATACAGACTTTACTAAAATAATTCTCAGAATTACACAAAAGAACAAAATCGCTTTGAGTTGACACTGAGTCGCAGTGACGCATAAAAACTAATAACTAAAAAGTTACTACTGAGTACCTACGTACGTAAAATATACAAATTACCACTGACTGTATAGAATTTAGTTATCTGAACGGTAAATGCATATTTTTGGGGATTTCTAAATAATATGAAATTTTTTTCCTATCTATCGATGACATCGATGTTTTTTGTACGATATATCGAAGACATTGATAGATTGTATTCAACATCAAACATCGATGCACCATCGATGTTTTGCTTTCGATGCGCAACCCTAAGTAACGATACAGGAATGTTTCACCTTGTAAAAAATTTATGTCTACGTTTTATTTTAGGTAAACAATGAATTTTTCATAAATCGGTAAGAATCAAATATTGAATATGAATATGCTTATTTATAAATCCTCCTTTTTATTTTCCTATAAAGGGGGGGGGGCAAAAGAAACGAGACTCGACTTGTGAATGGGGAGAACTGTACGGGAACGTGTTCTCGGTGGTAAGGTGTTGCCATCTCAACCCTCAAGAGTCAGTGTGGCCGTGAGACCACCCGTTCTTGAGTAGCGTTTTTGTAACTTCAGCAAATTTTTCCCACGTGGCGAAAACGTGAAACGGCTGTCACTCGGGAGCATATCGTAGAGCAACATTTTGTTTTCTGTTGGGGAAAACGGCCGCGGAAACTATTGTAAAGCTTCGATCAGCTTACAAGGATCATGATTAGATAGTTGAAGACTAACTCGTTCCGAATGCTCCTACACTTGCACCTACACTACAAGGATGATGATTGAATGTTTAAAAAAATCAACGTTATTATCAGTGAAGATTGTCGCCTAACAATTGATCAGCTCGCTGATATATCTAGAATGTCATGAAGTTCAATTCAACAGATTTTATCGGAATATTTGCACATGAAAAGATTTGTAGCCAAACTTGTCCTTGGCTCCTCAGTGATGATCAAAAGTACCTGTCACGAGACAAAAAATCGATTGGAAGAAGACCTACATTTTTTTTCCAAAGACTATTAACTGTTGACGACTTGTGGTATCATGTTTAAAATCCCGAAACCAAGCAACAATCCAACCTGTGGAAGAGAGCTAAGTCTACTCGTCCAAGAAAACACTGATAATGTTTAAAAAAACAACGTTATTATCAGTGAAGATTGTCGCCGAACAATTGATCAACTCGCTGATATATCTAGAATGTCATGGAGTTCAATTCAGCAGATTTTATCGGAATATTTGCATATGAAAAGAGTTGTAGCCAAACTTGTCCTTGACTCATCACTGGTGATCAAAAGTACCTGTCATGAGACAAAAGATCAATTGGAAAAAGACCTACATTTTTCCAAAGACTTTTAACTGTTGACGACTCGTGGTATCCTGTTTATAATCCCGAAACCAAGTAACAATCCTGCCAGTTGAAGAGAGCTAAGTCTGCTCGTCGAAGAAAACACTTCAGGTGAAGTCAAACATCAAGACCATGCTCATTTGTTTTTTTTTTTATGTTAGAGGTGTTGTTCATGCAGAATTTGTTCTTCCGGATAGAACAATTAACCAACACTTCTACAAGGAAGTATTATAAAGGTTGAGAGGGAGAGAGTCTCAGAAAGAAAATAGCTGATCTTTGACTTTGGTTTGATCAGCATCAAATTCTACTTAACAAACAGAAAATTATGGGTTTCCTGAGAGGAGGAAAGATTTACTAAAATGTCACTTACATGTCATAAAGCAATTTATCGCAATCATTGAAGATAGGAAAAAATCGACTTCGTCATGAAGAACAATTGGGCGGCAGTGTCGCAAGGATTTATGGCGTGCCCTATTCTGTTTTGGGTAGACATATATGAATGATCTGTACAGACACGGCTATAGCATGCCACTGTTTATGCATAAGGCTTCGATGGTGCTGAAAAAGTATCCATACGCAACTAATTGAAGTACAAGAATGGTTGGAAAACAATAACCTTAAGCTTAATGTGGGCAAAATTAATGAAATTATGAAAATTCCATACTTCCCCATCTGAGAAGTATTATTGTTATTATTACTATTTTTATTATTATTATTGTTATTATTATTATTATTATACGCTCTTGCAGATTGTTAATAAAAAGTAAAGAAAATGGTGGTCCTAGGTTAGACCTTGTGGTACTCCAGATATATGGAAAGACAATTAAAAAGGAAGTTGTTATTAGAAACAAAAAAAAAAACATGACCAGTTAATAGGATTAAAGTCACAGTAGTTAAAAATTACTGAACCCTAAAAATTGAAGTTTTGATAAGCAATTTTCATGATCACTGCGGTCAAACGTTCAATCATATCAGTGTAATAAGTTAGCAAACCACTTTTTTAGAAATTCTATTTTAAATTTTGAATCGTTGAATCGTGCAAGACACAAAAATATTGATGATGATTTAATATTTTCAGTCTTACAGATTATATTGTTATAGACATAATAGGTACATTTACCGCTGATGTAAGGAATTTTCTTCCAGATTTTCATTCAGCAAATGATTTAAGAAATAACTAATAATGATAAAAAAATTATATTTCCATAAGTTAAAATGTTTAAATAAAATATTTGATTATAGAGCCACTTTTGAGTGTGTCTGGGTGTAGTATGATATTGATGGGCTACTTGCTACTTGCTACCATTGGACCACCGATTTGGGTGTTTGTAATGCATTCAGGAATAATATTTACGAGTTGCAAGGATTTTTTTTCCTTTCAGTAGATGCAGAGAATTTTTAAGCTGCGTTCACGCTGCATGATACAACGAAAGCGTAATTCTAATAGAAGAATAAAAATAACCTTAATAAAATAAAAAATTAACCCAAATAAAATAAATCAAAAAGGATTCTGAAAATAATAATAAACTATACAAGGGGCTCCTAAATACCTCCCTGCACAGTAAAGACATTGCCCTAGGGCCTAGGCTGTTGTAGAAATTTGCTCGTACGTTTGCTAACATGTGAGCAGTTACTGAATTAACAGCCTCAGTTATTTTTCCTCCCAAGGCAACTATGTTTTTTGCTCTACCAGCTTCATGGGTATAATTCAATATTTTTTAGATATCCCCACAAAAAAATGATTTGGAGGCCATTTCATGTTTCCCGTTCCAGTTATAAGACGGCCAGGAAAAGGTATTACCTACAAATTTCTTTAACCTGACGGCATCATGTGCTGGACAGCCATCATGTTGAAACCAAACGATTTCCTGATTTATTCCAGTGTTTTGAATGGCGGCATTTAATATTCCGTCAATAAAAAAATGGGCCTATCAAATGGTCACCTAAAATACCTGCCCAGACGTTTATTTTTTGCGGATAATGGGTGCGCTTTGCAAAATGCCGGTGTTCATTTTCCGTAGCTCAATATCGAAGAACAAATGGATTGTGCTTTGTTGACTCATTGGTGAAGCAAATACTTCTAACAAAATTGCCGTCTCGATGTATCTTATCCATAACGGATTGACAAAACTCCATTCTTCTAAAATAATCCTCGGGATATATTTCTTGGGTTTTCGAATACTTAAAATATTTCAAACCATTACGTTTCCAAATACGTGAAACATTTTTGTTACTTATACCTAAATCCTCGGCAGCACTTCTAGTTGATTCTGTTGTCAATATCCACAAAACTACAAACTAATACATCCCGTCGTTTACTTTCTTCGATTTTTTGTGGGGATATCTTTCTTGGTTTCCATTTCGTGCAGTTATTGAGACATAAACATGTTCCAAATTTATTAATATTATTATAAATAGTTTGTGTGCAAGGTACAGGACGATCTGCAAAAGTCAGCGCAAATATATTTATGCACTTCATTGCAGAGTTACTACCATAAAACCATTTTACTATCTGAAGCTTTTCAGCGGGTGTATATAGACCCAATATAAATTAATTTTATTAAATGTACACCGCAACATGTCCGCAGCTAAACATTGAATGTAAAATCTGTATCGGGACAATCGGGATCGGAGAAAATCGTTGTGGTGGTATCGGTTGTCGCCGGCATTGGTGACGGACAGTATGGGTACCACGTCGCCACGTATTACATACATACGTATATATCCTACGTATACATTGAATCTCTATGCCTAATGATATTTGACACATGCTGTATAGTATGTATTCTTTTATAAATAACGCGGGGTCAGCCAGAGCAGAGAAAAATTTCTATTAATTCAGTTAGCAGACGGAACATTTTATTAATAACTACTTTAAATAAAAATAAAAATAAAACTCTTGAAAACTTTCCACAATTTTTATTAGAATTAGGCCTTAAATACTCTCCTCAACATGATAATCAAAAAGAAATAGACAATTTAATAGTAGATCTCTAGAACTAGTATTAAATTCAAAAAAGGACATCAACTTAGAAGTAGAACAAATAATAAAGATCATAAAAAACAACAGTCAAAAAACAGAACATATCAATAAGACCACACTAAATAAACAAAAGACCATCAATTCCATAAAAAAGAAATTACAAGCAAATGACCTAGTACTAATGAAAGCAGACAAAGGTAATACTATTACAATAATCAAAAGAGATGATTACATACAAAAATAAACAATCTGCTTGCCACATCTGATTTCAAGGTATTAAAAATAGACCCCACAAAGAAATATCAACAAAATGTCAACATGGTAAAAGATAACGTAATGCTGAAAGATAAAAAAAAACTGCTCATTATGAATCCTAGAACACCTGTCCTTTATGGCCAACCAAAATTACATAAAGAAAACTACCCAATTAGACCCATAGTTTCATACATTAATGCACCCACATACAAACTTTGCAAATATTTCAGCAAAGAACTACCACAATTAATTAATTTTAAATCTGAGAAAGCCATTAGAAACAGTATAGAATTAGTGAAACAATTAGAAAATATTGAAATCAATAGCAGTACAAAACTAATTTCTTTTGACATAAAAAGCTTATTAACATCCATTCTAGTAAATGAAATAAAAGAAATCAGAAAACCTTATTAATAACAGCCATTTAGAAGATAATGAAAAAACACACACTCTGGAAATTCTTAATTTATGTATAAAACAAAACTGCTTTAAATTCAATGACAAGGTCTATACACAAATAAATGGTTTACCGATGGGGAGTCCACTAAGCCCTCTTCTAGCTGAAATATTCATGGCAGACTATGAAGAAAAACTGTTTAAAAGAAATAATAAATACATCAAACAAATAAAACGTTGGGTCAGGTATGTAGATGACATTTTCTGTTTATGGTCAGGTACTGAAAGACAGGCACGCGACTTCCTAACTTATCTAAACACTATTCATGAAAAGATCCAATTCACTATAGAAATAGAAAAAGAAACAAAATTAAACTTTCTAGATTCAACTATCAAAAAAGACAATAAAAAGTTAAAATTCAGTATATACAGGAAACCTACATATACCGATACGATCATACCAGCTAATTCGAAACAATCTTGGCGCACAAAAACAGCAGCTCTACATAGTTTCGCTTACAGACTAATTAACATACCACTAAGTGAAAAAGATTTCAACACAGAATTACGCATAATTAAAACCATAGCTAGAAATAATGGATTTAAAGAGAAAATAGTAGATGACATTAACAAACATAAACAAAGTGAAAAATTCAAAACACATTTGTCCTAAAATAATATAAAAAGAAAATACGAAATGGCACATTATACAATACGTTCCACATATTAATTATAAAATTAACAGAATATTTAAGAAAATATTAATCAAAACAGTTAACATAAATAAAAACAATTTAGGTGTTATGTTAGTCAATAACAAGGAAAGAATTAAGCTTACCGACAAATCAGGTGTATATAAAATTAGTTGCACAGACTGTAAAGCTATCTATATCGGACAAAGTGGTAGAAAGATCGAAACTAGATTAAAAGAACATAAAAGATCAATATTGCATAATATTAGAAACACAGGCCTTGCCGAACATTGTATAGATAATCTCCATTTTTCCGATATAGATAGTTGCAAACTTATGCATAATGTAAACAAAGGACCGAAATTAAATTTGTTAGAAATATTAGAAATTAAAAAATCAATTCAAAGAAAAGAGAAAGTAACGAACACACACAGAGATTTTACAAATACACACACACACACATAATAGATACTTATGTACAAGGAGGCAATAAACACAACGGCATATATAACACCCTTCACACAAATTGACCTGTTAGTTCAGCTCGAGAATGGTATGAAAAATACCCAAACATATATCGCAAAAACTAAATAAAAATTGTGGAAAGTTTTTAAGAGTTTTATTTTTATTTTTATTTAAAATAGTTATTGAGAAAAATTTTTGTAACTCCTTCTGAGATTGAAGGTTATGTTACTTGTTATTATTCTTTGGGTTTATTTCTCTGGTTTTCTTTTATTATAGTAATTGTGATATATTCTGTATTATTATGGTGTCATTAACACAACTAGAAATAAAAACATTATTACTATTAAATTTGGAAACGACATGCAGCTAATTAATATTTGATTCTTGCATGCAATTAGACATTCATCAATCGTCAAATTATGTTCGATACAATTAATTTTCCACGCTTACAAACATACCCACATACATTCATTGAATTATGTATTTGTACAGATTCTCCACCTACATATACACAAAGCCATGTAAGATGTTTGTCGGCGAGCTTTGAATTATTAGAGAGGAGCTAATTTCAAACTTCGTGCCAACTCCTCCTCCACAGAACTAATTTTAGACAACGGTTTGTTATATTTTACAAAGTACGGTTTCGAAGTAACTAGATACAATTTAACCGAAAGGGTTTTCGCCGCAACAAGAGGTCCGTAAATTTATGAATTAACCTGACATGGCCAAATTGTGATTCAATTAGCACAGTTCCAAGAATGAAAGTTCAAACAATATTTAACATTTCGGATTTAATAAATTCATTTGTTGATGTAATTTTACAGAAAACATGTCCACAGTGACAAAGTCATTAGCGTACCTAAATTAAACACGGCAAGAGCGACGGTGTGTTTTGCCAGTTCATCTGTCAAACTTTCAAAATATTTGTTTTACTTTTAATATACTCTCTTTACACAAACGAAATTAATACATTTACCAGCAATCGGTAAATTGTATATTTTTTAAAAAAAAAAGTTTTTTCTGCTTATTCATTTGATTAATGTTTATTGTAGGATGGATTGTTATTAACCCTTCAGTAGTCGCGGCACACAGTGGTCAAAATAAACGAATTTATGATCGAAATTAGTCGCGCTGTAAAAGTAGATTAAAAATTGAATCTTGTTAAATAATTTTATACCGTGCAAATATGTATAAACAATAGATAACGGCTCATTCTATTTCAACCCCTTAGGGGATAAAATAAGTACTTAAAGATGTCACCATCTCAACGATCGTTACTTCCTGTGATATTTCACATAAGTATTTATTTATTAATAAAAAAAACTACTAATAATTAGTTATAATGAGCCAGAGGTGCTGTTGTAAGGGAAAGAATGTGGTTGACTTTTTTAGCGATTTGTCATTTGTGTTATTGCAAGTAGATATTAAGGCCTCGAAATCGTTTTCCCCACTACCTAATCTTATTTTTTATTAAAACTATACCAAATTTACACAAAAATTTCTGGAAAGAATACCTTTCAATAGATAAATCGTGATTTTTTCGAAATTGTCAAAAGAGCCCTAAATTAAAAAAAATAACGAATTCCAAAAAAGATGCCTTTAATTAGAAATGTTGAAACACTCAAAACAATACATACATTTTCTTCTTTTTAATTATTAGAAATAAGGACACGTAATGGGGAACAAAATTAGGATGTCCCATGAAAATTCACTGAAATCACTTTTAGCACGAGGTAGGCGCCATAAATCTCGACCCGACGGGCTCAAACATGTTCAAACTCATTCACGTCATGCATGCACATACGCGAGGTGTGCACTATATATATAACGGTTCGAACCCTAGTTTTTAGTAACCAGCCAACCAACCTGACTACCGCTTGGTCATAAAATGTTTAACAAAAGAAGGTCATACATCTTATCACATCAAACAACGTTTAGACGGCGTTTACGGTGATTCATCTCCTTCGTATTCAACTGTAAAGAAGTTAGCAAAATGTTTCCGTTTGGGACAAGAATCCCTGGAAGATACTAATCGGTCAGATCGACCAATTGAAGTAATAACGCCTCAACAAATTTCAATTATTGAACATTTAGTGCTAGGAGATCGCCGTTTGAAAGTGAAGGAATTAGCAATGATAAAAAACATTTCCGAAACAAGTGTTCGCCGAATTCTCCAGGACCATTTGGGTATGAATAAAATTAGTGATAGATGGGTACCGCGACTTCTTTCTGCTCTTCAACGTAAACGTCGAGTCGAATGTGCGCAGTCGTTTTTAAACATGTGTGGAGACGACCCAAAACCGGTTTTGGAGTCCATTGTCACAAGGGATCAAACAGTGGTTCTGTTTTATGATCCTCTATCGAAAACGAAGTCCATGGAACGACGGCGATCTCGTGCCAGAAAGGCGAAAGTCGTTAAATCAACGAAAAAAATGATGGCCACAATATTCTGGGATTGTGAGGGCATTTTGCCAATTGACTTTAAAGAGTGCAATACAAGTGTGAACGGCACATATTATGAGTCTTTATTGCATAAATTAAGGGACAGTATTCGTCCAAAACGTCGTAGAAAATTCACAAACGGTGTGCGATTATTGCACGCCAATGCTCCAGTCCACACTGCCGCCATTTCACAAGCTGCCATCCGCGAATGCGGCTTTCAAGAATTGGAACATCCACCGTATAGTTCGGATATGACCCCTTGTGATTTTTGTTTGTTTTCTAATTTAAAAGAAGACCTTGGAACGTAGTTTTAAGAACGACAGAGGTTGCAAGCAGCTGTTATAGAACATTTTGACGGAAAAGCTTCAGATTATTTTTACAAGGGTATCGAATTATGAATTAATCGTTGTAATAAATATATAGACGTTAGGGGAGATTACATTGAAAAATAAAAATTCTTATATTGTTCCAAGTTTCTTTTTTGTATATCAGGTCGAGAATTTATGGCGCCTACCTCGTATGTGGTACGATCGCATATCCGGCGAGGGATAGCTCCCCCCACCATTTCGGACAGTTTCTAAGCAGTTTGTAAAATATTTGACTCGTCATAGCTTGTTTCAGAAAGAAGCTAGAAATTTAGTTATTGCATAAAAAATAACTTTGGAATGTTGGCTTTATTTCGTTTCACATATATATAAATGGGTAAATTCCGAAAAATGACATTACTTACTCGATTCCTGAAAAATACCTTACACAAATATGGTCCACTAAAGATTGTTTTTTTTTTCATATAATTTACACTCCTTAAAGAAAAACCGAAAATAATAAGATCATCCACAAACTGTGGGGGATAACCCAAAAAAAAGAAGGTTAGATCCCCAGCTGTCTTCATTACTGAGGTATCACGAGATAAGTATTACAAATTGAGGAAAATGAATTTTTGAAATGTTCACGGAAAACCGATTTTTCGGCCTCTTTGCAATTTTGAATTTATTAGTGAACTCATAATTCGAACCCGGCAGATTTTACATAATAATCCGCTCCAGTTTTGTGTGTGTTTGAATTGAGTATAGATTGTCAAATTTCAGGGGCTTTGTTCCCTGAGTACCAAACAACATGTAAACCAACCCCCGACTATCTGAAATTACAACAGAGCCTTAAATTACAGGCGGATTAGGTTAGCCGACAAGCTCTTTTTTCTTACCATAGAATAGAGCACTCGGACTGTTAAAGATGTCTTTTATTACATTTGTACGAAAAGCAGTGATACGCCTACTTAAAATCGAACTCTGCTTGAAGCGGGTGTTCAACATAAATGAAACTATTTCTAACTTGAGTTAAAAAAATTGTTTGGGCTATTTCCATCGTTTGTGGAAACTTGATATTCCAACGTTTCGGCAGTCCTTCTACTGCCGTCATCAGGGTTCATTTTTGTATAACTACTTTACCACTCGACTAATTAAGAAAAAACTATTAGCAAAAAAGGAAAAATTATTTTGACGTTAAAAATATTTGACATAATTTGACAAATGTCAAATCCACACCTTTTTTATAGGTTCAGTGTGTATGCGCAATATGCTATTTTTTTCGTGTTAGTTAGTAGTAGTAGTTATTATTCTCCTGTCTCGTGGCTACTGGTCTTCGGTTAACACATTCTCTCATCATAGGGTGCCAGATATTCTTGATCTCCATTTGACATTTGTCAAATTATGTCAAATATTTTTAACGTCAAAATAATCTTTCCTTTTTTGCTAATAGTTTTTTCTTAATTAGTCGTGTGGTAAAGTAGTTATACAAAAATGAACCCTGATGACGGCAGTAGAAGGACTGCCGAAACGTTGGAATATCAACTTTCCACAAACGATGGAAATAGCCCAAACAATTTTTTTAACTCAAGTTATACTTATCCATCGTCAACAATTTCACGTCATGAGAAACTATTTCTGACATACACATAACCAAGATAAAACGACAAAACAAATATGTGACTAATCAACCGAGTCTTCACTTATTTCCACCCTATACATTTTGCTTTCGTCGTCATACTCGTACTCCTTTAGTTCAAGTTCCTCTTCGTCTCTAAGCACCAGAATCATACTCTGGATTGATATGAAATCGGAAGAGGATCTGAACTTAATAGGCACCAATAGAAAAGTCCTTATTGATTTTTTGCCTATGTCTGTCACTGTACATCCTTACGTCCTGAAACTTATGACTATGAGCTGCTGATAATTTTATTCATCGATAGGCAACAGAACTGCCTTAATAATTGCAGCACCATGAATAAGAATTTTATGTACTGTAGGTAGCATAAAGTTCCAACTGTACAAAGATACATATAATTCTACAGTGACCTTACAACATTCGTCAAACTTGTCAATATTAATAGAATATCTACTATTTAAAACAAACAAAATGACACCACTTTGAAAGATTATTGCAGAAAAAACGATTATCTCGTAAAATTCCGGAGCGCAATAGTTGCAATTTCATCCACATCTGTTCGAAAATATACTCTGAGATAGTCCAAAACACGAATTTTCTTCACAGAAAAACCTTAACCAGGTACTTCCATCATTTTCTGATGCAGATCCAGATTTGTAATTGCCATAGTGGCAAAACGTCGAAAAGGCACCAAAAACACTAACTAAACACGAATTAAAAGTGATTACACGCTAATTGAAGAAACAATTATGCGCAATTAAAAGTTTTCTGAGGACACAAGAAAATAATAAACTATACGGCACTCATTGCACATTTATCTAATGTATATAAATTTGCGATGAGTCCTGCTCCGCAGCTCTCCGCAGCTCTCCGCAGCTCTCCGCAGATAAAACCATGACTTTTTTAATTACTTGGTCTATAATCTTACATTCCATGAAAAATGTACGGATTAGCAAGTACTAGCAATAAACGTTATCTCATATTAAAAATTCATATAGGTATACATAGGAATGTTTCATTTAGAAAATTTCATGTCTACCGTTTTAGTGTATGTAAACAATGTATTTTTCATAAATCGGGAAGAATCAAATCTTCAATATGAATATGCTTACTTATAAATCCTCCTTCTTACTTTCCTATACGGGGGCCACAGGACAAAAGTAGTTTGACCTGTGAATCGGAGGGATGGTACGGGAGCAAGTTCTCGGTGGCACGGTGTTGTCGTCTCAATTCTTAAAAGTCAGTGTTCGACGTTTGATGGCCATGAGAACATCTGTTCGTGCATAACGTTTTTGTAACTTCAGCAAGTTTTTCCCATGCACCCCTGACTGCAGCACATTTACCATGTCTCTCCTCCTCACATACAAAACACTTTACCGTTCTCTCTGTTCTTCGGAATTCCACTCGGCAAACATAGCACTTATTATATGATATATTTTTGTTGTTTTATATATGTTGACCCACTTGACAAATGCTCAATCATCCATTTGATTCATCGATGCATTTCACTAATAGTTTACATCATCACATTTTCATGTATGTCTCAATAATAAATAACAATATTTTTTTCTTTTCGACACTGCACTATATGCAGAGCCGATAAAAATACGTCCTCACTCTTTGAATATTAAACTACTACTACCTTCTTGTAGTTAAAAGACCATCCGCTTGCACTCCTGTATATATTTCTATATTATAAATGTAAAACATACGAGCATCTACCATGACGTAATTTTTTATGCAGTATCCACTCGATTTTTTGGGGATGTATTATATGTAGCCGCTCCTCTGTGAGATACTTCTAATTTTTCGTCGATGGTAGCGTACTCTCCGAGAGACTAGCACTCTCTGCAGTTATCGACAAACCTCTTTTAGTTCTATTCTTATACTTACCATTAAAACGTAAATCCCAAAAAGAGGTTTTATTTCTGCACCGTCCGTATCCCTGCCGTCTCTTGACGGAGAGTAACTAGCACATGTACCTATCAGTATTTTCAACTATGCTTTCAATTATGGGATTGGTAATGAGACATTTCGATATATTCAAAATATACACGAGATTTTTAGCCGGCAAGAAAACTTCAGGAAGTAGGTACCTATATTTCGATGGGCTAGTTTAGTTTTCCTGAATGGCTGTTTATGCCATTTCATTGATTTTACTGTTTGCCTTTCTTGTTTCATTATTTTCATCTTCTACATCGCTTCCTGAACTCACATCAGATTCTGATTCACCTTCTCTTTCTGAAATGTGCTCCTCTTCATCTACATCACTTTTATATTAACCATATTGCTCTCATAATTATTCTCAATATGTTTTTATAACCTCAAAGTCATTAGGATCATTTATTTTAAAGATTCTTTTTTTACCTGCCATAACTAGAAAAACTAAAGAAATTAAATAATATGTCAACGACAGTCGCGCGTATGTGCCAGATATTCAAATATTGAAGTCAATGAGACGCAAATGTCACAACCATAATATTTAATAATAAAACAATAAAGGTTTCTTAAAAAAAGCAGATATAACGAAAACTTACCCGAACAGTCACGCGTATCTCTAAAATACAAATTGCGTGTATGCGGCACAATTCAGACGATGACTGGAAATAGGTCAAAAGCAAAGTGAGGAGCTGAATAGCCTAAAGATATAACACTGAATTCAACTGGAATGTATTTACCACATAACCGCGCCTGCTGGAAATTAGTTATCGAACTGCTCACATTACGTAGCTCGAAATGATATGTAACAATAGATAAATTCAACTACCTGTAAAGTCATTAAAGGTAGGCTAGCTGGACATCGGTGTATACATGGAACATTTATTGAAGTGATCTTTACTAGCCTAATAAAGGAATTGATCTAATAATACGAAATTGGATGAGATTTTAAATAAATGCAAATACAATATGGCTATTTTTTGCGGTACTGAAACGGCTGAGCTTCTAGTGGTGAAACCTCTAACAATTGACGTTGTTATTTGACATAAACATTGATGTTTGGTTTTGGCTAGATGTACTGATATGTTTGCAAGTTTATAAATAACGTTGTCTACTGAAGATAAATTCTTTTTAGTTGAGAATTAATTTCGCTCATACAGTTTAAGTAGACAAAATAGTTCAAGCATTAAATTCGTCCGCAATGAATTTTTGGAACATTTCAATAAACATACACGAAATTATGCAGTTGTATTGAATATTATAACCCAATATAGAAGAACTATAAATTCGCTACACCAAAGCAAAGGCAAAGCTGGACTGGAAGAAAGACAGTGGATACCAACAAAAAGCACTGACGAGTATTCAATCAAATTATGGACTTATTCGTCAACTGAGATCTCCTGCAAAATTGAATATGAACAGGAGAACTCTTCAGAAGATATTAAAACAACGTAATGCGCATTCATTCGTTATTCAGACGACCCAATAATTGAGAATGGGTGATTTTTCTGCAAGACTTGAATACTGTGTCAGAATCTGCAGTATTATAATCCAAGTTTCATCAGTAACATCTGGTACAGTGACGAAGTTATTTTCATTTGTCGGGTCATACAAATAGGCGAAGCAATAGATTTTTAGGTTGCAACTACCAAAGGAGGTGCAAGAAATACCGTTGCATAGCTCACACCGTTTGTAGATGACCTTGGGATGTTTTGCAGATCAAGATACTTACTCTTCGGCAGCCAGAACCTTTCTGCGGGAGACACGTTTGGAAACAATGTAATTTTACGTTTCACCGATTTTTGAAGTGTAAACTTCTTTGGGCGCGTTGCGTCGATTGTGGGCACTGAACAAGACTGAGCCATCACGCTCGGCTATGTAACGCTCGTTCGGGTAAAGTCAGCTCGAGTCGACTAAGGGAACGAGAGAAATATATCATATAGAGGTATTTAATTTCAATTAAATTGAAATTTAAATTAATAAATAAATTCATGTCCCCGAGCAGATTCGATCCCGAGCCGCACGGGTGAGAAGATGCCACGTTAGCATCAGACCAGCGCGGGACTCTTAAGCGAGTATTCATATCGTCTATTATATATATATATATATATATACATGCGTCCGAACCGACTCAGAAGCGTATCGGAACATCTCTCCGTTGAGGAACCCTTTAAAGTTGTTCGTACACCCACGCGATTATATTTCGCGGACTGTGTTGCGTTCGCTAATTGGTAACTTCGCGGACGGTTAACCAAAAAATTTGTTGTGTGTGTATGAGACATTATCTCTATAATAATATAATATAATACTTCGCGCTCAGGTAACTTTTATCATTTTTATTAAAATGATATGGATGACTCGGAAACTGATCAGTATATTCCGGGTGTTAAATAACGTCCACACGCATTTACTATAATTTGTATACCAATGCAAAACAGAAACGTTGAGAATAGAGCATTGCTTTAATTGCTCATTATATACGAATTTATAAGCATTTAATTCTTTTCTGTTACACAGGATGGATAAAGAAAATCAAATCGATGACAAATTGAAACGAAAAAGGGAATTGTCTAATGCGCGCGTGAAGAAATATCGTTAAAAGAAGCACACTAAATATCAGCAACTGAATTCGTCGATGCAGGATGACCCTAATGTAATATAGAACGAAAAAAAGAAGTTGGGTTTCGTATTATTAACCTCGCCTCGATGAAGTTTTCACCTCTGCCGTGTGGTTTTAAGCACACCCATTTTCTTGTTCTTTTCTATCTCGCACTTCGAACTTAACATCATTGGATGCATATGATTAAGGTGTGCTAAACTATGGGTTTTACGAGATAATCCTCCATCTACAGTACAATAGTTAAAAGAGAAAATTACGAAAGTGATACGACAGATGCAGCAGCATCAATTTTCAGATATGCTCACAAATACGCAAGAACGATACTAACTGTGCGTTCAACGTAATGTGTGTTAATTTATTATTACATTAATATATTAAAATACAAGTTTCATAAGACACGATTTTTGCGCACGCGTTCAAGTTTAGAAAACGAGCCGCTAGGCGAGTTTTCTAAAGAACAAGTGTGCAAAATGTCCTATGAAACGTGTATTTTATACTATTTTTTCTATTTATTATATTTGAAACCAGCTGACAAAGGAAAAAAACTAATTAATTGCCATGTTCAGTCTTGACAAAAGAAAGACTCATCGAGAAAGATGATTATAAAAGACAAAGTTTGTTTTTACATGGGATGTTTTTAAAATAGACATGAGACGAAAATATTTTTAATTAAAGCCTGTAAGTTATAATTCTGGGCAAGTTATAAAAATAAAATTTACTTTTAATCGCATGCATTTCACTGTTAATTATAGAATTGTAAATGATTTCCTGGAAAAGCATATTTATTTGAAAAGCTAACAACTTTGATATTATTAACATTAATTGAAATATGGGGCAAAAGGGGATTATGAAATTCCAAATTACTACCCATATATTTTGTATGGGTTTTAATAATTTCATATATGTATATAATTACGTATCCGTCACGAAGTAGTCTAAAACTAATCTGCTCTTGTTTATTTTCATTTAAACCTACATTTGACTAATGGAAATATCAAACGCGTATCCTCTACCTTCTGTGTCCCATTTTTCCAGTACATACATGAAACTCCATTAATACTCATAGAAGACTCTTTTGTAACTGTTCAGTGTACTTCAGTGTACGTAAGCGCTATTATGAGCCATGTAATATGTAGCTTGAATAGTCATGAATATTAAAGTGCGCCGCTCAGCGTGTATGCATAAATAATGCAAATGTAGAAAAATGCAACACGTTCGTTGGTCACAGGAACTTCAATACTGAATCTCATCTTATACCCCGTGTTATGCAGGACATATGTTGTTAATGTTGTTCGGTACGAGTGTATATCGTATGTATGTAGTATGTACATACGTAGATGCTCCATATATGTATTTCATTCGCTTCAAATATTCGTAGAACTCTGTAATGCGAGTACATATATTTATCTGTACAGAAAAGTTTTAGAAGTTGTGTCGGGAGGTTGCTGTTAATCAAAATGTTATTTTATTTCGTACTCTGCTGAACAAGAACTATACAATTTGTTTTAATGTAAAAATACTTAGATGTTTAATGCTTCTCGTTGTGAATCTAAAAAGAAACATTAAACATTATTACCAAATGATCAATAAGGATATGGGCAGATGCGTATATGTCTTAGGCTAATTAAAAATTCAGTTGTTTTATAAAACGCCTAGTCGTTTTCGAAATGACTAGGCACATTGTAAAATGATGATAAAATATTAGATTTTTACAATTTGACTGAACATTTTAGGCGTTTTGTATCATGCCGAACGACGCTCAGTCTTACTGTAATATGAACGTGTTGGCGATTATTTTTTCAATGCGCCTGGAATAAAATAATAATAATAATAATAATAATAATAATAATAATAATAATAATAATAATAATAATAATAATAATAATAATATTTATTAAATACCCAACAGATTAACATCCACAAAGGGTACAAAATTAACTATTATAAGTACATATGCATAGAAGCTAAGGCAAATCTACATTAAAAAAATTGAAATTTCTCGCTGCGTGTACCAGAGGCACCTTCCATAAAACATTTGTCCGACCCGTCGGGACATACTTATGCTTTTTCTTCTTTCTCCCAACGAAATGAAGCCGTGCGCCTCCAACAATTCACCATAATCAACACCACGCGCAGGATAGTGCCCGTCGCTCCTATATGAGAGGTACTTGAAAAATTTACGCTGGACACGTTCTATGAGGTCAATCTGCACACCGTAGAGGGGATACCAAGCATTAACTGCGTACTCGAGCTTGGATACAACATAAGCAAAGTACAGAGTCTTAATTGCATCAATATTATGAAAATCCCTGCAGATCCGAATAATAAAACCGAGGGACTTATAGGCTGCACTCGTGATAGATAGGACATCGTTGGAAAGTATAAATTTCTCATCGAATGTTACACCCAAATCTTTAATTGTTGACTGTCGGGAAATGCTGACATTATCAATCACGTATTGGGATTCAACCCTACAGATCTTCCTTGAGAATGACACAACAAAACACTTATCAGTATTCAACAGATGATTATTGCGCAGACACCATTGCTGTATTTTATTGAGATTGTCCTGCAGAAGTGTAATGTCGGACGAAGAGCGTATGGTATTGTATATTTTAATATCATCTGCGTAAGCCAACACGAGACAAGTAATCAACTTAATGAGGTCGTCAATATAGATATTAAATAGGAGTGGACCCAAATTCGATCCTTGGGGCACTCCAGATGTAGAGAGAAAAGGACGAGACCTGTATCCATTAAAATAAACGTAGTTCACCCTACCGAGCAAATAAGAATGCACATATTTAGGCGTATTATAATACGACTCCTCTCGGATCAGGCGAATTGCTAGTGTGACT
The DNA here is from genome assembly GCA_963170755.1 of Amphimallon solstitiale. Taxonomy (NCBI): domain Eukaryota; kingdom Metazoa; phylum Arthropoda; class Insecta; order Coleoptera; family Scarabaeidae; genus Amphimallon; species Amphimallon solstitiale. Next base: position 48,266,918 of record OY720676.1, on the reverse strand, counting down.
ACAGCTGTTTGGTAGTTTGTAAACCAGAGACCAGTACACAGTATTTGTTAATCGTTTTTACTTCAGAGACTTTTGTTTCAAGATGTTAGAAGATTCGGACTCTGATGTTTGTTAAGGTGGCTTACGCAGAGGTGCCGACTAACTGCCGTGAGGTAGGACGTAAGGGGGCGGCGCCATATGAGCTAATGTAAATTCAGCCGATGTAAGGTATTCGTTAAAATAAAACAAACAGCAGAAATTTTTGTTTTTCTTATTATGTTTTTGCATTAAATTGAATACAACGGATTAATTAAGGTTTCGTTGGGAGTACTTTCTTATAATTCAAATTATTTACTCCTACATTTCACTCTCAAAGTTGGCAAAATTTACAACATCATATCACAGTTTCAGAAACTTTATTTTAAAAACTAATTTCAGTCGAGCATGCACTGAATCTTTGTTTATTTGTGTTTTAAATTTCGTAAATAAAAGCGGTACCATTATTTTAACGAAACCTTGTAAAGTCCAGAATTTACATTAGCGCATATGGCGCCACCCCCTTACGTCCTGCCTCACGGCAGTTAGTCGGCACCTCTGTGTAAGCCCCCTTAATAAAGTTTGTTTTATTACGAACAACTTGAAAAGTATTACACCGGTAAGTAATAACTTTAAAAGCCCAATATTATAGGTAATATTATTTACTGTAGTAATTTAATATATATTTATTGTAAAAAATTAATTGAAGAGGATATTTGTTGAAACTCCATGACAAATAATAATAAAAATAAAACACTGATTTTAAAGTTTCGAAATTTTACAGTCATTTTCTTTTGCTTTTCCACTTTTGTCGATTGCGTTTCACTATTTGTCAAATGACTTTTCATGTTTTTAAACGTCAGCTGAGTTTGTCAAATGGAATTCCCTTTTTGTCAAATTACTTTCGCTTTATGTCAATTGCTTTTCTTGTTTATATGTAGGCATGTATACTTCTACCATTTTATAAAAAATATAGCAATATACACATTACAAGTGAAATAGTTATTTGTATCACTAGTCCAGAAAATGATATTTTGCGAGTGTGAGTGATATTGCGTAGCCGAGGCGTTTAGCCGAGGCGAAGCAACACGAGTAGTCGCAAAACATTTTCTGGACGTGTAATTCACAAAATTTTTCATGCCAACAATTTTAAATCATTTTTAAAAAGTAAAAAATGAAGAGATCTGAAGTTTTTGTAAACACTGATGTCCATGTATTCGACAAACATTTTCATAGTCCACACCTAACCAAAAAGCAATCGCAGTTCACATTTGTATAAAAGCGTTAACTGGAACTTACGTTGATATTACGATTACATCTACATGAATTATCTATTTATTGAATTTAAAAGTATGCTACCCTCTTGTATTTAAATTATAAATGGCCAAGGCCCTAAACAGATTCGGTACCCAAATTCCAAGAAGGTAGTAAGTCAGACACCACCACGGTAATTAACCTTCTATTTAAATTTAGGAAGACGCTTGTCTATTAAATAATCACCAACTTATAACACTCAAGTCTTACCTCTTACTTCCCAGGGGTCGATGTTAAATATGGGAGTCAGCACCGCCTCCAGCTACAGTCAGAATTAGGGCGAGTTCGAACACAGTACTCGTCGAAGGTTAAGTTGTCAGGGCGCCTATCCGTTAAAATATGCTGAGCCCAACAGATATTCAGACCCCGGACCAGATCCAATGTAAAACTCCCCAGGTGATAAGAAAAATAAGACCAACACACACTCATTCAAACTTAACATACGGTTTATTGAAAACTATAATTTGGAACAAACAGTTCGTTTCAAATATCGAACACAAAACCGGCTCTTACTAACTAATCTTTTCCAACAAGATATTCAAAGACACAAAACTATGAAATATGAATCACAAAAGCGCAACTCAGTTGCCAGTAATAAACTTCTGAAGGAATGAATAAAATCTTAAATGGTCACCAAGGTGATCCACAACTTAAAATTATCAATGACGTACAATTACAAAATTTAAGAAATTCAAAATGAAGAACACATGAAACAACCTTAAAGTTAAAATAATTAACCGACAATATTCTTACCCAAAAGCATACAGTTATAAGGCAACTTGCCGAAAGTCCCTCCAAAGTCGAACAGTTTGATCGTGATTTGCAACACGTCAACACCAAAATAAACCACTCTGTATACCAGAGGCAACCGACAATCTATTCGACATTAGAGTGCAGACTCTAAGTTATATGGTATCTAATACTATAAATATTAGCGCTAGTTAACTATGCTTTACACAAGAGACCGTGATTAAAATTAAATTCAATAATTTCTTACAAGATTGTACAAATATAAATTTAAATGGTTGACTAATTACACTAAATAACAAACTATGAATTTACACAAGACAGATGTGAGGCTACAACGCCAATACACATCCAAAATTTGTTCAAGTTTTAAATCCAAAAATAAAAAGGCTACGTAACGTCTCCAAAAATGACAAAGTAACCTCCAAACTGGGGTCACTGTTATTAATAAACTACGTTAGTTTAATAAATTCAAATTATAAAGGCTCACATGCCACAAGAAGTTAATTTAAGAAATTACGATGACTTATTTGATTAGCTAGGCCGGAAAATTGAAATTTACTGTACGAAGTACTCGAAATTGACATAAATTTTACCAAAACTGTTTGGCCAATAATTCCCACGTTATGGGTAATATCAGGAAAATTACACAGTCACAGTACCTTAAGGAAAACCACATCCACAGCTACCATACACGATACCTTCTACGGATTCCACTCGTTACAAGAAAACTGCCTCACATATCTTCGGCTAACGACATCTCAGGAAAAATTAGCGTAGGAAGGCTACAGTATTTCATTAATCTGCACCTCAATTATGTCTTCACCCCAGGATACAGCAATTAATTCCCTTGGAACCGTAAAATTACCGTGGGCACGTGGTTCTTAAACTTAATCCAACAAAAGTGCTCAACTGAAGGTCTATGCCATGCACTAACAGCTATATTTGAATATAGAAACAACACAAATTAAGATCGATTAGACACGTGGAAATTATACTTACAGCAGCTAACAATTCTTAAGTCACGACAACAATATCCCCAACAGGATTATAAGTATAACGCCAATTCCATATTAAACCTCGAGAAATATTATACTATCCGCTTCTTACTAGCGATTAAACACGATATACTTAACAACCAAACATTTCTCAAGATGGTGACTAAAAGGATTGCATCTGCTCTGTGATGTCTTATTGCTTCTTCTACGACAGTTAACGTTCAAGAGCAGGAATTCACTTGTCATCCAGCGAACCTAAGCGTAACACGAACATTTGAACTAATGACAGAGCGACCTAACCTGATATTTTAACATACGACAGAAACGCAGATTCAAATGACAATAGAAAAGTGGAAAATAATTATAATTAATTTGTTACATAACTCTAAGCCCAAAAAGAAACTCCACAACTAATTAGAAAATAATTAAAATACCCAACTATTAAATAAAACATCGTACGCCATCTACCCGCCAACACATGTATACGTTACACACATGAGATAAGGCAGACCGCTCGACAGTAGGAGTCTTATGAAATCCTCCACTAGGTGGCAGAAGGAGTTGATAACATTAATGTAATCCAAAAAGCCAAGACAATTTAAGTATACAACGATAAAACTAAAATTCTCAATTCAGAGAAAAAATACAACAATATAATTGTAACAAGTATTTAAAAAATATTTATGAATTGCTTGGTTTTAATTTCTCTTTTAGGTCAAAACCACGGTCAAAACTATCAAAACTTTGTTGACATTATTTTAGAAAATTAAGAATCAATGTCGATGCTGCCACCCCACTTCTAGTGAATTTTCAACAAATGTCACTTTTGTAAGTACTAGGCCGGGAATGTAATGTTCCCGGCGGATTTTGAATCCTGAAAAACCGTCGATAATGGCTGGCGGCATGAAAAATTTATTTTGTATTTTGATAGAAACACAGTGTAACTAACATCTATGTACCTAATATAAACAAAACTTAATTCAAAATTTCATTTCTTTGTCAACAGTTGTGCAAATATGTTTCCATGTTCTGAACAGAATTTAAACAATTTTGTGAACTTATACGCTTAGATGCATTGTGTACTGTTCATATAATTTATTTTAACTCGTTGACTGTTCTTTATTATCTCCCTCCACTAGTTGAATAACTCTTGTATTGGTTTTAGAAAAGAGCTATAAGCAGGAAGACGCACTGGAAAATCTCTATGACCTCTAGTCATGGCCAAGACTTCCTCACTTCTATGGAATCTCTCATTGTCCAGCGGCAATAGAATAATTGCGCCCTCTGTCCAACATCCTTCTGTTATACTGCACTGCGTAATCAAAGGGAGTTTGAATAATGTCCGGTGTATTTCTTCTTTCAGGAACAAATGGAACTTTTTAACAGAATAATGAATGCTCTTAAGTGCTCTATTAATCGTAGATAGTAATATTTGTTGAAGAAGTGGCTATTGGTTTAAGCACTATTCTTGCTACTGCTGGAGGGTTAAAGAACAATCCAAGTCAACCCAGTCAGAAATCTGTTCTTTTTGAGAATATAATAATTTTTGTTGCCGATGTCCTGCACTTACTTTTATAGTATTATTAGTTCTCCTGTATGTTGCATAAATTTTTGTAATTGTCCAACATTTTTCATCGTAACGCCGTTATTCAAAGAATTAATGATTAATTCTCATACTTCATTGCTTATCTTATTATTATTCTTTCTCTGACGATTATTCTTATTATTTTTGATTGTAGGAATGCAAATATTTGTGCATGTGAAACTAAATTGACAACAAGGAAAACCATTTGACAGGAGCGGAATTTATTTGATAAAGGCAGCCTACTATATAAAATAATTGGAAAGTCATTTGACAAATAGTGAAACGCAAATGACAAAAACGGAAAAGAAAAAGAAAATGACTGTAATTATAGTAAACCACTACAACGTTGTTTCGTCGCACAGGGACTTCATCAGGTGGATGAATAATGAAGAATTTACATTAGTGCGAGAAATTATATACTGGAAAACATATTACAAACTTAAAGGCAAAAGTGGGGAGTGACATAGGTTGATTTGATAGTTTAACGCTAACCCTAATATTGCAATTCTAGAAATTTCTAATGATTCTAAGAGATCAAGTTTAATATAAAATTCACACTAGAAATACAGACTAACGGTTCTCTTAATTTCCTAGACCTTACTATTTCACAGAATATACATAAATAACTTGAATTTGCAATTTATCACAAGCCTACACATACTGATACAACTATACATTCTTCTTCCTCTCACCCTTTAAAACATAAATTAGCGCTTATGAATCAATGATACATAGGCTAGTGTACGCCACTTAATAAAACTAACTTTAATACAGAATTAGATAGAATATACACTATTGCTACAAATATTGGCTATACTAAAGATATGATCAATAATATCCATCGAAACAAATAAATAGCACATACCCGTTCTGTAATTTAGCCTAAAATTTCTAGTAAAAATTCAGTACATTATTCTACCCTTCAGACAAAATTAGAAAATTAATTAAAAAAGCCACTAATGGTAAAATAGCTTACAAAACTAATAATACTTTAGAATGTCTTTTAAAAAACAATATGGACAAAACAGACAAAAAATCAAACTCAGGGGTATATAAGTTAACTTGTGATTGTAACAGGTCTTATATTGGCCAAACTGGAAGATCCTTTGCCCAGAGAGTGTCCGAAGATAATAGAAATTACCGGGATAAAAAAGATGATTCTACATTTGCGAACCATTGTTCAGAATATAAAATACTTTTAACAATAATTTTAAAATACTTCATATTCAAGATGAAAGTAAAAAAACTTGGTCTCCTAGAATCATTAGAAATTTCTAGAATTACAAAATTAGGGTTAGCGTTAAATGATCAAACCAACCTATGTCACTCCCCACTTTTGTCTTTAAATTTGTAATATGTTTTCCAGTATATAATTTCTCGCTCTAATATAAATCCTTCATTATTCATCCACCTGATGAAGTCGCTGTGCGACGAAACAACGTTGTAGTGGTTTACTATAATTAAAATTTTGAAACTTTAAAATCAATGTTTTATTTTTATTATTATATTTATTGTAGATGATTTATATCGTGTGTTTTAAGTTTAATAAAAATCATGCGTTGATCACGCGTTTTTTGCTACTCTATACGTTCAGTGAATAGAGTATAGTAAGAATGATAAAATAACGTTTGTAGTGCCTTATAAGAAATTTTACGAAATACTAGTAGAAACTCATATATGTAGGTAACGGTCATGGAGGACGCGATAAAATGTTAATGTCCCTCAAACCCAAATATTCAATACCGCGACCAGCAGTGAAAATATTTGTTAAATGTTGTAAAACATGTGCAGTAAACACACAGCAACCCAAAAGACGTGGTGGAAGTGGTGAGACCTATTCTGTGTAAAGGATGGAATCATAGGGGGCAAGTCGATCTTATGGTTCTACAGTCAACTCCAGATGGCGAATATAAACGGCTGATAAACTACCCAGGACCACCTTACCAAGTTTCTTCATTTAAGACCATTAAAATCGAAACGCGCGGAAGTCTCATCAGAACTTTTAAAAGTATTTTTGGAATTTGGGGCTCCCAAAATTTTACAAAGTGACAATGGACCTGAGTTTGTTAATATTGTAATTAATCAGTTGGTTTCACAGCTTCACAAAGCCAGAGTAATGTAGAAAAGGCCAATCAAGACGTAGAAACTATGTTCAGAGCGTGGCTCACAAACAATAATTCAACATATTGGTCCTTAGGATGTTATCTGTCTAATGGCAAAAAAATTCCTCCTACCATAGAAAGCGTACACCTTACAAAGCATAGTTTGGTGTGAATTTTCCTGTTGGACTGTTTCCTTCTGATTTACCAACAAAGACCTGCTGAAGACAGCTGAAGAAGACTTGGAAAAGGTGTTGACTAATATTATAACCCAAGAAGGAAACAAAAATTTAATGGGTATTTCATATGAAACTAATCAATGCGCAGAAAATTTAATGGTTAATTCACATGAAACTAATCAAAATAATTCTAATGATAATCCAACTGTCCTAGAAAAATTAATTAATGTTGAAGAGAATCATATATTTAACATTGAAGATATTCCTGAAAAGATATTGACTAATATTATAACCGAAGAAGAAAACAATAACTTAATCAGAATACCTATTCCTATTGTTGAAGTGATTGTAGAAAACAATGGTAAGGCAACGACTTGCTGTGTTAAATGTTTAAAGACAAGTTCTTCACAATTAATGTTGACTGGAACAACATGGATATATAATTTAAGCCAAAAAGAGGATATCATACAGAAACAAAGGATGCTATATATTGTAGGGCAAAAAAGTGCAGCAGAAAAAATGCTTGAAAATACCAAGTAAAAGTTGACACCTTTACTTTTGGGTCAAAATATTGCGGTTGAAGTTCCTAAATTCGATAGGGGACCCCTGGGCCCTAAAAATATAGTAGAAACAACAGTTGAAATAAAAAATGGAGTATACAAAATTGGTACTATACACTGAGTTTTGAATCGATGGTTTTCAAGAGACGAGATCGTTGGCATTAAAAATTCTGAAACAATTTGCGCTTTGGAGAGAACAATAATTTCCTTAAGAGAAGTTCTAACAAAATTTTCTAAATTTGGAGGGCAGGGATTTAAAAAATGTTCCTGCAAACCTAGTAAAACGCAGTGCCACACAATGAAATGTTTTTGTTTTAATGCTCAGTTGAAATGTAGTAGTAACGGTCATTCTAGAGAACCCTGTACAAATAAATAAAATAATATATGGCAAAAACTGTATTATTAAGAGTTATCTGTTTATTTTCTATTTGTTTGAATTATATGACTAGGCAAAAAACGACTGAAAAATACTACTTGTCTATTGTTTACGAACTACCAAACTATAGTATAAAGTGGTTAAATGAACATTTCGCCTGATCCGAGAGAAGTCGTATTTATAAAACACCTAAATATGTCGACTTTATTCCAGGCGCATTGTAAAAATGATCGCCAATACGTTCATATTACAATGACTGGACGTAAACTGTATAATAGACGTCTCATATTTATGTTGACCAAACATTCTTCATAACTTTCCAGTGATCGGTAAATCGTAAAACGGTTACTACACATAGTGCAGGTTCCACGAGCATCGATATTGTGTTTTATTACATGTCGACACTCACATTCCAGAAACAATGAGAATGTATATCTACTTTTTCAAGCCAATATATGGGGTGAACTTGTATACCACAAGTGAGACATAAATTCGCCGTATATTCGGAACCAAATTCACTGTCCGTGCCAGTATAAGTTGGTGGTGTAAAAATAACGGAAATCAAAGTTATATTCTAAAGTGCGTAAATATACAGTAATATACTGCACTTTCTTACAAGTCCGATGTTTGGTGCATCATTATTAATGCGCAAACTGTCAACTACAAATACACGAGACATTTTATACAATACTTACAAACTGAAGAACTACTTTGAACTAATTCACTTCAGAGAACTCTAATCTTATATACTTACATTGGCGGTATTGAAACCGAAACAACTTTTTTTTTACGTCTCTAACATTCATGAACTACACCTTAGAGCAGAAGATCTCAAACTGTTATTAGGTTCGCTTTGATTTGCTTATATACTAATTAATCCAAGATAGGCGCCGAGGGAGAAAAGTGAGACTGGAAACTTGTCGTTAAGAGAACATATCCTTTCTCTTAGTTCCAGCAGCAGCAGCAGCAGCAGCAAGTTTGGCACTTGTTCTTTAATATTTTTAAGCTTGTGATTTTTCTTTAGAGCAAGTACCAAACAAACCCGCCGCCGTACGGCGTTTTATATAAGGCCTAAAATGTTAAGCTAAATTGTAAAAATCTAATATTTTATCATCATTTTACAATGTGCCTAGTCATTTTGAAAACGACAAAGCGTTTTATAAAGTGACTGAATTTTTAATTAGCTTACGACATTTATACATGTTTACATTTGTATTATTTCATGTAAATTCAGACAGAAAGTATGGATACCACACGACTTTCTTATACTTTATGCTGTGATCTTTATATTTTAAGAATTATAACATTTATTAAATAGTTAAGTTATGGAATAAGAACATTAATTTTTCGTTTAAAACGAAAGCACTAATACAGAGATGGGCAAATGTATGGAACCAAGTAAATATCTCTGGAGTTTCTAGAGATGTAGAAATTAAATTTGGTGTGTAGATATTACACTATATTTTGTATTTAGTTCGAATGTTTTTATCGCAATTCAACTTCCAGTTTAACCGGAAGTAATGTCAGCTTGAAATTTTTAAATAGAACACCCTGTATATTATTTTAGTTTTGAATAGAACACTTTATTGCAAGTACAAAAATAATGGGTTCGATATGTTTTATTTCATGGCCAACAGTGATATTAACAAAAAAAAATTATTTTTGAATGAAAATGTAATAATATCTGGTAGTCCATGTAATAATTGTAGCAGTGACAGTTATTGTCAAAATAAGTAGTATTTTAGTTTTAACGCAAAAATGGCTCATTTAAGCGAAAGAGAAAGAATTGAAATACTAATGATGATTGGATTTGGCGACAGAAGAAGAACGCATCAAGAAGTTTGTAACCTTTTTAACAATATTCATCCGAATAGGCAAATAACACGTTCGATAGTTACAAAGACTTTGCAAAGGTACAATACAAATGGCACCGTCGGAAATTTAAGAAAAAGTGGACGTATAAATACTGCTACAAATGAAGAAGTAGCTCAAAATATTGCTATATCTTTAGAGGAAAATCATAATTTGTCTACTACTGAACTGGCCAATATGCACGAAATTAGCCGTCGTTCAGTAGGGAGGATATTAAAACGAGAAAGATATTACCCGTACAAAATTCGCCTTGTTCAAGAACTTTCCGACGACGACTTCAACAGACGGCTAGAATTTTGTGAATCAGTTATGGATATTTGTAATCGTGACGATAATTTTGTACAAAATGTAGTGTTTTCTGATGAAGCAACTTTTTGTTTGAACGGTACAGTTAATCGACACAACTGCCGTTACTGGTCCCAATATAATCCTTACTGGGTACAAGAAGCTCATACGCAACACTCTCAAAAACTGAACGTTTGGGCCGGTATTTACAATAACAGAATTATTGGGCCTTTCTTTTTAGAAGGAAATTTGAACGGGAACATGTATTTAGCACTTTTGGATGCACAAATAATTCCGGCGCTGGAGGAAAATGGACAACTGCCAAATAATATCTGGTTTCAGCAAGATGGGGCACCACCTCATTACGCTCGCATTGTTCGAGATCGTTTAAACAGGACATTTCCTAATAGGTGGATTGGAAGAAGAGGTGCTATAGAATGGCCTCCTCGATCACCAGACCTTAATCCACTGGACTATTTTCTATGGGGTTTTTTGAAGTCCAAAGTTTATTTTAATCGACCAGGTAATTTGCAAGAATTAGCTGAGAGAATAACTCAAAAGATTCAAAGAATTCCACCAGAAACAAAGGCCAATGTTACAATGGCATTTAAAAATAGACTGGCCTACTGTCAAGAGGTAAATGGTGCTCAGTTTGAACATTTAATACACTAACGGTATCCTAACGCTTTGTCGTAGTCATGTTTTATTTTACTATGTTTAGCGCCCTTTTCAGTAATTTAAGTACTGTTGTACTCAATTTCAGTTTTGGTATTTAATGTTATTGTTACATTTGTGATTTACACTCGCAAAATACTAGATCTTAGCATTGTAACAAAAATCACTCTTTTGTTAATATCACGGTTGGCCATGAAATAAAACATATCGAACCCATTATTTTTGTACTTGCAATAAAGTGTTCTATTCAAAACTAAAATAATATACAGGGTGTTCTATTTAAAAATTTCAAGCTAACATTACTTCCGGTTAAACTGGAAGTTGAATTGCGATAAAAACATTCGAACTAAATACAAAATATAGTGTAATATCTACCCACCAAATTTAATTTCTACATCTCTAGAAACTTCAGAGATATTTACTTGGTTCCATACATTTGCACATCACTTGTATAATAAGTAGAGGTTAAAAGTATTACAACAAGTAAAAATGGGTTGCCTAACCTTTAAGGGGCAATGTCATTAAGAAAATAAATATATATAAATTAAGTTTAAATATTAAGAACTTAGGAATTAAAAAAACAAAAAAAAATAAGTATTGCATTCTATTTTTTATAGAAAAACAAGCACAAGGTATGGTTTGAATATAGAAAAACAGAGCCAAATTTCTCACAAAGCGTTAGGGTGGCACTAAACATTTCAAGAAATGGAGCACTGTTCAAAAATATTTACTAAAAGTAAATAATAGAGAGAGAGTTATGTTAAAAGACGGAACAATAAAAAGAGTGAATCATTTAAATGCCATTAAATGCCCGAGACGAAAATACAAATTCAAATTATAAAATGTAATCTCAGACATGTACAATAATCTCAAGTCATGAGAGAGTTTTATGATCATATTTAAACATGTAGTAAATACCTGATTCTTATATCTAAAAACATTAAAAGGATATATACGGAAAAGTACTCTTTATTCGAGACGATACATTGATATGTTTTATGTGTTAATGAATGCAGAAATCAAAATACATTTAAGAAGTTTTGTATGCATAAACACAAGGGCTTCAAAGATAGCAGATCATGTGTAGTTTTTAAAAACCTGCAAAGAAGAAATTGCATTAATATTGTTTGTAGTTGTCTGCAAATCGACATACTAGAAGCAGAGAGGAATTGAATGGAGCTTAAAAGTAGCGCGGTGGATGCTAGTACTCTTTGTAATACAGTTTTCATATACAAAATTCCAGTTGTACATAACGTGTTCCCGAATGTGTCCAACAAAGGTATCTACAAAAAGAAGATAAGAATAACTTTAATCAATGGGAAAAGGAAATATCTATATGTATATAACAATGAGAGAGGCAATACATTCGTATACAAGTATAATGAAGGATGGTATTAAGAAAAAAGAACATACCCACAGAAGGTGAAGAATAGCAGGTGTGCGTGAACTTCCAATAGACAAATTTAAGTAACGACATTTGTAGATAAATTAACTGTCAAATGTGGAATATGTGTTTATGTGATTGAGAAAACTTGATTGAGAAAATGGGAAGCAAAAATGAAACAGACGATACCAACATAAATGTTAGTTGAAGAAACGTGGCGCTGTGAATAAGTAGCTATCTTTTGTTTTAAATTATATAAGGCCGCGAAAATGAATGGACAGGGAGATGAATCCTGTCTTTTGAACTTGGTAGACGAATTTTTGAGATCTTTTGCAATAGTAAAAAGAATAAGAGTAGGGATTTTATACACAACTACAAATTCATTATTAGTTTTTCAATGTATTAAGTTTCTGTTTTTGAATTCAAGTTAAATTTTAGTTTTATTATTGTTAGTTAATTTTTTGCATTTAATAATTTCATTTTTATTTTCCATTATAAGATTTTTCAATATGGAGGACATGAATAAAATGGAATTTGACAAATTGTATGATGAATTTACGTAAATTTTTGAAATGAATATTCAATTTTAAATAATTGATGTACACCATCAATTATTTAAAATTGAATATTCATTTCAAAAACTTACCTAAGTTCATCATACAATTTGTCAAATTCCATTTTATTCATGTCCTCTAAAAGTACTATGTGAGAATATTTGCTTTTAGAAAGGAGTTGAGCATCATTAATTTAAATAAATATTGTCTTGTTAAATTGGATTAATTTTTTTGTAATAGTTGGGAGATAGCTAATGGTGTTGAGGGCACTGGGAGTACTATGTGCGAATATTTGCTTTCAGTGAATCATTAGGCATCATTAACGATTATTTTAGAAAATTTTAATCAAAATTTTCAAATAAGTAAATACGAATAGACAGGGATGTTCTTGATGGACAATCGCCAAGCCGTTAAATGTACTATGTGCGAATATTTGCATTTAGCGATTGTTATGGGTCATTTTCAAGACATTCTCGTTGCGAAGTTTTAGATCATCAAAGGCACTATGTGCGAATGTATGTCTTTGTTGAAATAAAAATTAGCTTCGTATGGGAAAGATTATTTTTTGAACCAATAAATATTGTTATATTAAAGAAATAAAATAGCAAGATAATATTTTTCTCATATCAGTATAAAAAGTATATTTTTTTATGTAAATGAAAAATACTTGATATAGCCACATAAAACATTTTTTTTGTGTTACTGTTTTTCTAAAAGAGAATTATAAATATTTTATAAAATTTAAAACTTTATTTTTATTATTGACCTTATCCAAATATAAACTAAATAAGAGACGCATCAGAGTAAAAGATCACTGCAAGAACTCACAGGAATAAATGAAATGCTGTTAGGGAATAGACTTATAGATAAAGATACAATAATTTTTAATGCATTCTCAGCATTCATTAAAAATATTTATGCAATTCTGGTAACGTAAAGGTTAGAGCATATATTTTTATGGCTATGCCCAATGTGGTTGCATTGTTGTAACCACAGCAATATATGCGTTTTAAATTTAATCCTCTTAATAAACATATGAGGAAGATTGTACTACCGGTACAAATTTTGAATTTTTTTTCCCACAAATTATTCCAAATCCATCTCAAAATATTTATACTCTTTAAAAATAGTAGACAATGTACGGTATGCCGAATTGTTGACTTGTTTACTGGTAAATAAGTAGATTTTTTGAACGGCCATAAAAAGATGTATGTACTTTAAATACGTCTTCTCGAGAACATGTATTTACTGTTACTTGGTAAATAAGTATTACTTGTTTCTCTATATTTGTATTTCCGAAAAGCTTTTAAGACCATCGACAGCAAATTATTATTAAAAGAACTGGAAGTACATTGGCTTCAGGGTAACAATTTTAAAATGATGTTGCTTATATATGACTGACAGTTACCAAAGCCTAAACTATAATGGGACAGTATTAAGCGTCTTCAGTATATGTTATTTGCGCACCAAAAGAAGCAATATTAGTCCCGTTAATTTTAATTTATACTGTGTGTCCAAAAAGTCTGGAAACACCCAAAGAAAATCGAAACGGAAGATTTTTGAGAAAAATGCAAAAACAGGTCAATTAGTATTTTCAAAAAACTACTGGCTGATGGTATCTGTTTGGAATTTTTGATGACCTTGAAAAAGTTATGTCATCAAAAAAAAATTTAAATGGCAACGTTGCATTTTTAATTTTATTTTTGATAGATCTTTTAATTGTCTAAATGACTGAAAAAAAATTTTTCATTTTACTTAAGAAAATGACCGAGAAAAATTTAATTACTTCTTCGAAAATGGAAAAGTTTGTCTTTAAAAAAAAACATAGTTGGCTTAAAAGTCGATTATTTTTCAAACACATTTTCTTTTATTTGTGACATTCTGTCAAATACGAATTGTGCGTAAGTTAAAAAAATCTGTTTAAAAATGGTTTTAAGTGAGAGGGAACGTATTCAAATATTGATGATGATTGGTTTTGGGGATAGGGCTCATTCAGTTAGAGAAGTTTGCGACTTATTTAATACAGAACATCCGGAGCGTGCCCCAATTAGTATTTCTGCAGTGAGTAAGATTCACAAAAAATTTCAAGAAGAATGCCATGTTCGAGATCGCCCTACAAGTGGTCGTCCAAAGATCGCAGAAGATACGCAACTCGACGTATTATTGTCAGTAGAGGAAACTCCAAATTCTTGTACGCGGCAGTTTGCTCGGGAGTTTAACGTGTCGAAGAGTACAATTAGTAATATTTTCCGGAAAACTAAGTATCATCCCTACAAAATCTGTTTGGTTCATGAGCTGTCTGAAGTCGACTTCGACAGGCGTGTACAGTTTTGCGAACAACTAATGCCTATGTGTGATAATGATCCGTTTTTTATCAGAAATATCTTATTCTCAGATGAAGCTACGTTCACATTACATGGGACTGTTAATAGACAAAACTGCAGGTACTGGGCACGCTGGATGAGAGAGGTACAAACTCAGTATCCTCAGAAATTAAATGTATGGGCTGGTTTAATTGGTAACAGAATTATAGGGCCTTTTTTCTTCAACGGTAACCTGACGGCGGAAATGTATTTGGATTTTTTACAAAATTATTTAATTCCGTCATTAGCAGAAATATTTCCGAACCATGAAGATCCTAATTTGCCCAGCCAAAGAATTTGGTTTCAACAAGATACTACTACTACTACGACACTATTCGGGAAATGTTCGGCATTATCTCGAGAATACCTTCCCAAACAGATGGATTGGCAGGAGGGGACTATCGAGTGGCCGGCTAGGTCGCCAGATCTAACGCCTATTGATTATTTTCTGTGGGGTTACCTAAAAAATAAGGTATACGCAACTAAACCTGAAAATTTGGAAGACTTGCGTCAACGGATTGAGATTGAAGTACCAAGGATCACTCCTGAAATGATAGAAAACGTTCAAAATGAATTTTATTATCGTTTAGGGTATTGCCAAGATGCTCAAGGACAACATTTTGAACATTTATTGTAAGAGTTTTTGCTGATTTCTACGATTAAAATTTTCTTTGTTTTCTATAATGATTTTTTTTTCAAAATTTTTCTTAAGTAGAATGAAAATTTTTTTGACTGTCGTTTAGACAATTAAAAGATCTATCAAAAATAAAATTAAAAATGCAACGTTGCCATTTAAATTTTTTTTGATGACATCATAACTTTTTCAAGGTCATCAAAAATTCCAAACAGATACCATCAGCCAGTAGTTTTTTGAAAATACTAATTGACTTGTTTTTGCATTTTTCTCAAAAATCTTCCGTTTCGATTTTATTTGGGTGTTTCCAGACTTTTTGGACACACAGTATGTAAATGATATTACCATTAGGGCAAAAGATGTTTTCTGATAATTCAATTGTTAAATGTTAGTGGAAATGACATTAATGATTAATACATGCAGTGAATGAAGACATATTATTTACAAATAGATTTGTGACAATAGTTTAGGTATCTCTAAATTTATGATTACAAATTTAAGTTAAAAACCAGTGTTTTTCAACCTGTGGGTCGCACCCCCAAGGGTGTCCCGAAGTCTTGCTCTGGAGTCGCGATCGCAAGCCAGGTAAAAGTAAAAAGAAAGGGTTATAGGTCCTATACTAGAATAAATTTGTTTAATCCTTAATATTTTTTCTAATCTTGGTTCTATGTTTGACACGCAAATAATTAGATAACTTTCGAATCGGAGTCTATTTCTCTTCTTAGTTTTTATGTTAACCATTGATTAAAAAGTTATTTAACATAGGCAGGAAGTGGCGAAAGTAACTAATAATTTCAAAGCTTTCCTTGCCAGCTCTGGATATTCTTCTTTTCTCTTCATCCAGAAGACGTCAATCGTTGACGAATTAAATTCCATGTTAAGCATGTCGTTAAGTTTTTCATCTTCGTTGGCAGATCAGCCAGTTGTACTGACATATCTATAAAGGGATTTAGTATCCATGTATGCCCTTGTTAGCGTGAGAGTTTAGTTCAGGCAAGTAACTGAATAGTTTCTCTTACAAATTTTGCAAGCCCCGTTCCATGCAAGGTATGTGAGAACTTACACCTATAATTGGTTTATTGCAATTTCTTGGACAAGTTCTGATTGAAGATTCTATTAATACTGTTTGATCGCCAAAGCGGAGTGCACCCGCCCGCTCGCCGCATTGTTACCATCCTAGGGGGTTGCCACAATTCTTTTCCTTAGGAAGGGGTCGCGTATTAAGCGAGATTGAAAAACACTGATTTAGACAATATTAAAGTAAAAGGGAATACTAATTATTTAGAAATTTAGAAATAATATATAGTATAAATTAAGAAGAAATTCAAAATATATATTGATAAAATGTATAAAAAGTTAGTTACTTAGGTATATCGATTTGTATAGTTGCACAAATTATAATTTCGCCACATTTAAAATATTGTCCCACACTACTATTTAAATTATAAATAAATAACACTCAGCGGTTGCAAAAATATACGATATAGGGCAATGCAAACTTTTAACAAATGTAACAAGTAATTACCCGTTATTTAATAATGTACGCAAGTTTACCGTATGAATAAAAATATTATAATAATACATCCAAAGAACAACGATCAAGGAGAAGCCACAGGGTAGTCGGATTCTTTGATCTTTCACGTCGTCGTATGCTAAACAACCACCAGGTAGACTCAGAAAACGTATGTTGCTCCTATAACATGGGGAAATGTAAAATACACAAAACAAAGTGTTATAATAATTTTAAATTTTAATTAACTCTTTGAATCATAAAGTTTATTATAATTCTACTCTTAAAATGTTATGTATTTCATAATATATACAAAGTATAGAGCAAACACTATGATTGTTTTTTAAACTTAAAAAAGGTAGTTGTTCGTGTCAACATTTTTCATTTCGGGTTCTTCTGTAGATTATCTGAAATTCTTAAAGGTGTTAATTATACTCTATTTAATAACAACAATATGGTCTGTTATCTAAATTTGCGGTACTAGCAAGAACAAATGACGGATGGTCACAATTTACATACTAGTCTTCAATATATGTAGCATGTTACTTTGAATCAATTTACATAATTTCGAATTGAGAGAATTAAAAATGCATATCTTCAGTGTATTTATATATCATAATTTTCACAAAATTCGTAAGACTCCTGGTTGAATGTATATAGTCGCAAGCAATATTTACTGCTGAGTCTTTTTGACAAAATTATGAAATATAAGACAGCTAATTACTTACGCAATCCAATAAGATTTAGAACTAATGTTCAGAATTTAAAAACGAAATCCCGTATGCTCATATTATCTCATTTGCATTGATTGGTTAATTACCCGAGATCTTTCACTAATACAGTGGTATACAGTGGTAGATTGGTTAATTACCACTTGCATGATGTATTAGTATTACAACGGAATCCCTTCGGGACTGAAGTTGCTTGCACTACAGGGATTCAAATGCCAATTTAAGCTTCACTTTCAGTCTTAGTAGACAGTAATGCATGCTATATATGTATATTATAATATTTCTTATTTTCTGCAAGATTAATTAAGTAGTTTAACTGGGATTCACCTTGAGATTGAATATATGCAAAATAGAATAGTAAATTTAGATGCGGACACTAGAAAGCCATTGTCTATCATAAACGAAGAAATAAAAGGTCATAAAATAAAATATACAGGGTTTTTCACCTAATCCGTTCGTTAGAACTTTTCTGTCAACGCCTTAGGACAGTTTTGAAAATTTGTAGCACGTAATGTTGATACTTGGTCTGTTAATATAAAATATTTACACTCATTAACCACTTTTGGTTATACAGGAAGTCATCGCCAATTTTGATTTTTTAAATGGAATGTTATATTTTTTATTGCTTTTTTAGATTCCTTGTAGAGTGCTATAACACATTTAATTAGGTTTTATTTTGTGAATAATTAACCGTTTTTGAAGTATTTTGATTTTTGTCAAATTTTTTGTTTTTTCAATGCACTTTTTAAAACCACATATCTAAGGCGTATTTGAATAGAATTACGTCATATTTCTACTGCAAACAGGGAAAGGTATAAGATTATGAGTAATGTCTAAATATTTAATAAATCTCATACAGGGTGTTCGAAATTTATCGATTATTTATGTAATCTTACATTTAAGAAAAATCGGGTTTTTCAAATGGAATAGCCTGTAGATGAGCACGCCCTAGTAAGTAGATGAATATTTTGCATCATACAGATATAGGTTTTCCTATGCCTATCTCTCACAGTTTTAGAGACATTAATGATTATTTTCTAAATCGAGCATTTTCAAGAAAAATCGTAGCAGTAAGCCTTGAAAAGTAAATTTGATCTGTCAAAATTGAAAGGTAGTTCATTTCGTTTCAAACTGGTTTTAAGTTGTTCACAAATATGCAAGACGAATTCAATAATTATTCTAATAGAGATATTTTAAATTTATTCTACATTCATGGTGAACCTCTTCAAATAATTGATAGAACATGTCGACTTTTCAATGAAAGATATCCACATTTACCAGCAATGAATAAAACTAAATTTAAACGAATACAGACAAGTTTCATTCGTTTTGGTATTCAAGTCAAGAAGACAGTTCCAAAACCGATTAAGGGCGACGATGGTAATGAAATCGTTGTTTTTGGATATTTTCATGCACATCCAACCAGTTCTATACCGGCGGCATCTGCAGATGTAGGAATTTCATGTACATCTATACATACAATTTTAAAGAAAAATAAGATGCACCCTTATTCATTTCAAACTGCTCAGGTTTTTCGTCCGGGAGACCAAGATAGAAGAATTCAGTTTTGCGAGTTTATATAACTAAAACACAAGAAGATCCTGAATTTTTATCAAAAATTATCTGGACAGATGAATCGAAATTTAATCGCGAAGGAATAGTTAATAGAAGAAATTGTCATCATTGGGCACAACAAAATCCACATGCCATTAGAGAAGCAAATTTTCAACACTTTTAGCTTCAACTTTTTTGCAATGATTATAAATAACCACGTTGAATACGAAATTTACAATGAGAATTTAACGAGCGTCCGGTATCTACAGTTGTAGTACTGCAATGTTTGAATAACCTACCACACAATCTCATACGGCAATGTTGGTTTCAAATGGATGCAGCCCCCGCTCACTCTTCACATGAGGTATATCGGGAATTAACAAATATCTTTGAAGATAGGTGGATTGGCCGCAATGGACCCTTGTTATGGCCACCTAGATCCCCCGATCTGACTCCCCTTGATTTTTATTTATGGGGTCAAATAAAAAATGAGGTTTATGTGTATCCCGTGCAAAACAAAGAACAGCTTATAGCTATAGAGTAAGAGACGGTTTTCGAAACTTGAACGCTGAGCAAGTAAGAAAAGCAACTACAATAGAGTTAAGAAGAAGAATTATGATTTAGAACGGAACGGAGAACATTTTGAACATTTGTGTGAGAAGGTTAAAAAAGAAAATAAATAGCAAAACTTAGAATGGCTTTAATATCATATGAGATAACAAAAATAACCATAACAATCTAAAATGTGAATAAAATCAACTTATTAAAGACAAATAATGCGTTCAGAATGATATTCATTCTGAACGCATTATTTGTCTTTAATAAGTTGATTTTATTCACATTTTAGATGCGTTCAGAATGATATTCATTCTGAAGGCATTATTTGTCTTTAATAAGTTGATTTTATTCACATTTTAGATTGTTATGGTTATTTTTGTTATCTCATATGATATTAGAGCCATTCTAAAGTTTTGCTATTTATTTTCTTTTTTAACCTTCTCACACAAAGTTTGATGGATCAAAAACAATTGGCGTAATTCCAAAACTATTTAGATTTTTTTTTCACAGTTTACTGCTAATGATGCTCAATTTAGAAAATAATCATTAATATTTCTAAAACTGTGAGAGATAGGCATAGCGAAACCTATATCTGTATGATGCAAGATATTCATCTACTTACTAGGGCGTGCTCATCTACAGGCTATTCCATTTAAAAAAGCCGATTTTTCTTAAATTTAAGATTACGTAAATAATCGATAAATGTCGAACACCCTGTATGAGCTTTATTAAATATTTAGACATTACTCATAATCTTATACCTTTCCCTGTTTGCAGTAGAAATATGACGTAATTCTATTCAAATATGCCTTAGATATGTGGTTTTAAAAAGTGCATTGAAAAAACAAAAAATTTGACAAATATCAAAATAATTCAAAATGGTTAATTATTCACAAAATGAAACCTAATTAAATGTGTTACAGCACTCTACAAGGAATCTAAAAAAGCGATAAAAAATATAACATTCCATTTAAAAAATCAGCTTTGATTGGCTCTGACTTCCTGTATAACCAAAAGTGGTTAATGAGTGTAAATATTTTATATTAACAGACCAAGTATCAACATTGCGTGCTACAAATTTTCAAAACTGTCCTAAGGCGTTAACATAGAAAAGTTCTAACGAACTGGTTAGGTGGAAAACCCTGTATAATATGACGGAAAAACATATAGTAATAGTCAGGACATTGCAAATGTAATGAAGAAGTACTTTGGTGAAATAGTACAAAAGTTGGTGAAAGAAACAAGAGGAAGAAAAACGGGCTACAAAATAGCACCTAGAGCACCTATGAGAAATAGTTTGTTCTTGTTTTTGATACCAGCCACCAGTGAAGAAATAAAAGTAATAATCAAAAGCCTCAAAAGCAACTCTACCCCTGGGAAGGACGAGTTAATAAGCATGGATATGAAGATGTTAAGTAATGTAATAGTGCCCACAATCGTTGAACTAAAGCCATAGTTTAAAAGTAGGAAGCTTTCCGGGAAAGAGAAAGGAATCACTTATAATAGCTGTGCATAAAGGCGCTGTTCTTTCATTTAAAGAAAGCTTTTGACACGGTTGATAATCGTATACTCGTTCATAGTCTGGAGGAACTTGGAATTCGGGTTATTGCTGGCAGGATGATTGGAACATATTTGGAAAAAAGAACTCAACTAACTAAATTAGGGCCAATCACAAGTAATCAACCTGCAGCATTAACAACAGGTGTTCCGCAAGGTTCGGTCTTTTGACAAATACTATACTTATTGTATACTCGCGGCAAAAAGTTTTGTCGGGTCTTAAAACCAGCTATATGGAAGGTATCACTGATCAACTCTAGTAATCCGATAATATTTCCCACTAAATTTTAATAAACCATAAAGGGAGATTGTAATATTTTTGTTTACGCTTGAGAGATATATTAAATTTCGTCAAAAATAATATATATCTAGCATAACAAAGCAATAAATAAGCAAATAATAAATTACACAAAGAATCTTTTGAAGACAATATATTTCAAGGAATGTATTTTAAAATGTAAAATAAGAGCAATATCACACTTACCCCTGACGTTTTAACATTTGTAGTTTTAAAAATGCAGAGAAATTACCATACTAATAAAACAAGGAATGGTGAAATAATTGATCTTGAGAGAGGTGGCTGAACTATTTAAAAAAAAGGATTTGATATATAGGCTACAAAAATCTTGATTTAAATAACATTCCAAAATTTAAACACCCCTAGCAATTGCGCTGTAAATACCAAGGTAAATACATATTAGGCAAACATGCCCCAGATAAAAATGTCTTACAATGCAGATATAGTAATATAATCAAGAATTTTGAATTAAATTATAATGAAAAACACATAATTTTTTTGCATCTATTTCAAAATAAATAGAATGTATATTACAGAAAAAAATTAATGACAAACATACTCGCAAATATCATCAATATAAATAATTACAAATTCTATAAAACCGAGATCTTAATAAAGCATTAATTCTCGCCCTTGAGAAATAAAATAAATTCGGAAAGCCCAAAACATTTGTAAAACAGCAAAAAGATTTCTTTGTAATGTTGACAAATCAATGTTATCGTGCGATAAATCATAAATGAAGAATATTTGAAATATATTTACTTCTATATACCACATGTATTTTCTTTTACGAAGCTGTTAAGTATATTTACTCAAACTTAGGTATTATAAAAATTGAATATAATCCCTCTTTATTTCGTGTTAGAATTTATTAGAGTGGACCAGATATATCTTCCATATTGCTGGTCTTACGACCCGACAAAACTTTTTGCCGCGAGTATACATTCAATCTTTCTGCAGTATTGGCCTACAAGGAAAATACGTAATCTATTCAGATGATACGGCGATAATTTATAAAGGAAGGAATGAAATTGAAAACAAAATGAATATTGATCTAGGAAATCTGAACCAAGTTTGGCAGAAATTAACATTAAACGCAAAAAAGACAGTTTATATCACTTTTCAATATAAAAATAAACAATCTATACAACTGAAGCTGAACATACCTAATGAGAACTTAAAAGAAACCACGATAAAGTGTTTGGGAATTATGATAGATAACAAACTATCATGGGGGTCTCATATGGCATACATTGAGAAAAGTGTAACACCCATAATAAGGACAATAAAAATAAGTGGCTATGTAAAAAGCCTAAATTTGAGATATACCATAGCCATGTCATCTCGAATATACGCTACTTAATAGTGGCATTGGGAAAATGTGCAAAAAATTAATAAAATCTATGCAGATGATTCAAAACAAATCTAAATCTAAACTATCAGAACTGGGACGGTACATGGGTACCGTTCCAATTCGCGTTGCTACGCCAAAAAAAAAACAATTTTCATCGGCATCAAACTTCACAAAAACACTCTCCAGACTATGCTAGAGTTTTCCTGAAAATTTCATCAAAATCGGTTCAGCGGTTTCGGAGTCTATATGGAACATACACACACACCCACACACATACATTCATTTTTAATCTAATCACTGAATAATCACAGGTTATTTAATGTAAATAAGATCATTAGTGCATCTTCTTGGGTTAGCATTAATCTAACCTCTTGATAATCACAGGTGATCCGATATCAATACTATGAAATGATGGAAAATGATTTTATTTTTAGTCCCATTGACGTCAAACTTCACAGAAACACGCTGCGACTAGAGTTTTCCTGAAAATTTCATCAAAATCAGTTCAGCGGTTTCGGAGTCTATAGGAAACATACACCCATACATCTAATTTTATACAGGGTGTTCCTAAATATTATGTACATAAGGAAGGGGGTAACTATTTGGTTTATTTTGTGCCTAAAATTTCATATAAACATAGGTCTGCAAACGCTTCGTTACCAATATGCAGGGTGTTGAAATTTCAAGAATTTTTCACTTTTTACTGTATAGCTCCTGCAGTTCTTGAGATATTTTGTTCAAATTTGGAAGGTAGGTTACGCTATAAGGCCTGCATCATTAGCCATGCCAAATGATTATGTAAATCTACAGGGTAATAATTTTTTCGAGGGTCATGCCCTCTTTTCTCACCCTGAACTTTTTTGCGATGCGCCACTGCTAGATTCTAAAATACGCAATAAATTTTCTGTCTTGTTTAGAAACTTTTTGATCTCTTAGATTTTTTTCTTATCTCTGACCGTTATCGAGAAAAAAATAGAAAACAATTTTCTGTAATTCGCCAGAGAAAATTAAATTTTTTAAAATGGTCTAGCAGGCTCTGGCTTTATTCAGATAATCACTTGAGTTTATTAATTTGACAATTGACATTAGAAATCGTAACTTGTGTCTGTATAAGTAAAGTTTTAAATTGCATACTGTAAGGTGTAAAACTGTTTTAAATACTCGTTATAATTTTGTAAATATGCCAAATTTCACGAATTCTGAAATGGCTGACATGCATTTTATCTACGGCCTTGCGAATGGAAATGCAAGAGAAGCCAGGCATCTGTACATGGAGCGCTATCCCAATAGAATGATACCCGATCATCGAATATTTTCAAATATTCATAGGCGTCTTGGAGAAACTGGAACTTTTAAAAAGAATACTAATGATGCAGGTAAACCACGTACTGTTAGAACACCACAGATCGAAGAGGCTGTTCTGAATGAAATAGACAGACATCCTCGCACGAGCACCAGAAAAATCAGTGAACATTTAAATATTAGTCATCAAGTGGTTTGGCGTATTCTACGTGTTTCCCTGCTATACCCTTACCACATTCAGAGAGTGCAGGCTCTTCTTCCCCGAGACTTCCCTTTAAGGTTTGATTTCTGCCAATGGTACCTTAATAAGCTAGCAGTAGACCGCATTTTTGATTGTAAAATCCTTTTTACCGATGAAGCGAATTTTTCAAGGACTTCAATTATGAATTTCCACAACAACCACACGTGGGCAGATGAAAATCCACATGAAATTGTAGAAACGCATTTTCAAGAACAGTTCTCATTAAATGTATGGGGTGGTATAATTGGAGATAATTTGATTGGTCCTTGTTTTTTGCCTGGTCGACTTACTGGTCAGTCATACAGGCTGTTTTTGCAGAATGAATTGCCTTTATTACTTGAAAACTTGCCCCTTTTACTTAGAAATCAAATGTGGTATATGCACGATGGCGCCCCATCACATTTTTCTATTTTGGCTCGGGAGTATTTAAATGAAGTATATGAGAATAGGTGGATAGGACGAGGTGGACCTCAGCCATGGCCCCCTAGGTCCCCTGACTTAAATAGTCTAGATTTTTTTTTGTGGGGACATCTCAAATCTCTAGTGTATACAACACCTGTGAATACTGTTGATGACTTACGAAATCGAATAATCGATGGATTTGAAACGATAAGAAATACTCCAGGAGTATTTGAGAGAGTGCGAGCATCAATCAGAAGAAGAGCGGACGCCTGTATAAGGGTTGAAGGAGGACACTTTCAAACATTGTTGTAGCATAGTTTCATTGTCATTGTTATTACTTAGGGTTTTTATTGTTATTAGTTATGTTACTTTGTATTGTAATAAAACAATGCTACGAAAACCGGGTCATCCTATTTTTTAACAGGTAGTAGCACCTTAACTCTTAAAACTAATAAACTCAAGTGATTATCTGAATAAAGCCAGAGCCTACTAGACCATTTTAAAAAATTTAATTTTCTCTGGCGAATTACAGAAAATTGTTTTCTATTTTTTTTTCTTGATAACGGTCAGAGATAAGAAAAAAATACAAGAGATCAAAAAGTTTCTAAACAAGACAGAAAATTTATTGCGTATTTTAGAATCTAGCAGTGGTGCATCGCAAAAAAGTTCAGGGTGAGAAAAGAGAGCATGACCCCGAAAAAATTATTACCCTCTAGATTTACATAATCATTTGGCATGGCTAATGATGCAGGCCTTATAGCGTAACCTACCTTCCAAATTTGAACAAAATATCTCAAAAACTGCAGGAGCTATACAGTAAAAAGTGAAAAATTCTTGAAATTTCAACACCCTGCATATTGGTAACGAAGCGTTTGCAGACCTATGTTTATATGAAATTTTAGGCACAAAATAAACCAAATAGTTACCCCCTTCCTTATGTACATGATATTTAGGAACACCCTGTATATAAGACTCCACTGTTGAATTATTTATCTAAATAAATAGCAAGGAAATCATTTAAACACACAAATCTATTTTCAAATAATATTTTTTGAATATTTTCATTTATTATTTTACAGTTTGTAATTTACACATATAAATATGACTATTTAATTTTAAATCTAATCTGTTACATCAAAAAATCCTTAAATTTTATTATGAAGCTTCTAAACAATAGATGAAGACGGAAGGGTCCAACGTCGTCATTCAGAGAGATAATTCAATTTTAGAAACCAATAAAAAACTTGCAGTTGATTTAATTCCTAAAACGTTTAAAATATAGCGATTTTGTTTGTAAACTTTTCCATTCACTCCACTCTGAATATATTTTCGAATGTATAATGCCCGTCATCTGAATAAAATTATTTTCGCGTGAAATTTCCTTTTTATTAGTCAATAAATTAGTTCCAAAGCTCCTTTGTCTTTCCTATCATTGGATTATTTCATTCATTCATACGTAGCGGTTTAAAATAAATGAAATTGTATTTGATTTTAATCGCATTAAATAAATAGTTATATCCTTCATAAATATCAAAGTGGGAGAAAAGATAAAATATTAACTTTAATTTAATAGCCAAATTTTAACATTTTATATTTTGGTAATTGTACTTTTTTGAACATATACTGTCAACGTTCATTAACGTACACAATGCTTACATGTTCGCAAGTTAAATGGATATATATGTTACCGTTAAAGCATGTAATCCGATATTCTATGAAATAACTCGTTATTTCATAAAATACCGATCTATGGTAGTTAAAGTGTAGAATACTTTGTAATTTGATACTTTAACTAGTTAATATATAGAATAACGGCTGCACTTTATTTTAAGTGCTGTTACAATAATAATAATAAAATTATTAACCATATTTAGTGGTATTACCATGGAAGGAAGTGAAATAAAAAGGAAAATGAATGAAAAGTTTACGGACTCTAAATAAAAAAGAAACGAAGACGAATAGTGCGTTACTACCACATGATAAATATGTGAGGTTAATGGAAGATGTGAAACGTGCAAAAGAAACTGAGAAGAAAGTTCCCCGAGATTATTGGTTGCTGGAACATTATGATGTACTTGTAGTAAAAGGCATTGAAAAATTAATTGTACCGATGAAAGAAAGAGACTCTGAAGTAGTCTTTTATATTACAAGAAATGATTTGTTTGATGTCCTTTACGACACCCACCTTGCAATAGGACATGGAGGAAGAGATCGTATGGTTAATGAACTAAAAAAGAAGTACAAAAATATAACGCAGGCACAAATAAAAAGTAACGAACACACACAGAGATTTTACAAACACACACACACCCATAATAGACACTTATGTACAATGAGGCAATAAATACAACGACATATATAACACCCTACACACAAACTGACCACTTAGTTCGGCTCGAGAATGGTATGAAAAAATACCGAAACATATGTCGCAAAGACTAAATAAAAATTGTGGAAAGTTTTCAAGAGTTTTATTTTTATTTTTATTTAAAATAGTTATTAATAAAATGTTCCACCAAGAACCGTCTGCTAACTCAATTAATAGAACAAAATTAATTGTTCTTTTTAGCCGTGTGATAAAGCAATTCCTTTTCGAGGTTTAGCGGCTGCCAATGAACTTAAATAATATAAAAATTAAGATGTTTCGAAAACATAAATGTTGTCGTTTCATCAAATCAACAGATATAGAGAAACTTAATATGTTGCTATTCTTTATGTGAAAGGTTTATCAGAAAAAATAGTCAAGTATTTCACCCTTGGAATATAAAACTTGCCCCAATAAAAGTATAGTAACTTAAGATTTTTGTTCACCAAGATTAAAGGTAAAATCCATTTAGTAAACAAATACATAGATGTACTGCGCCAAGATATTTGACAAATATATTTTACAGTTTTATTAATTTTTCGTTAAGATTTTAATATTTTAATGTTTTAATTAATTAACAAAAATAATATCTATACTATCAAAACTTTTTACTGTCTATATTGGTTAAGATCACTAACAACCTCTAAACAGCAAAAATAAATCATTATATACTGTGATAACTCAATAGCCATATCAAAGTATATGAACGAAACTAGAACAAAAGAGAAAAAGTTTTTAAACTAACATTTTAGTTTAAAAACTTAAATGTATAGATATAACTACATTTCTCCCCATATAAATCCATCCAGGTATGCAAAAATGGGCATAATTCAAAGTCGAAATGCATTATGTTTTTTAAAATAGCCATATGTTGATATAAACGTAACTTTCTGAATATATCTAACAAAACAACTTCATTAAGTAACGCTAAGCCTGTAATAACATGAAAAGAATAATATTAATGAATGTAAAACTGTAAACAATAAGATACATTATTTTGAACAATTGCAACTAAGTACTCAATATAATGCTGTTGAATGTATCTTTCAATTATCACAAATAATTTAATTCTGACGACAGAAAAATATTTATTTTGAGACGATCTAACATAAAAAGAAAATATTTGTCAATAAGTGTAGTAGAAATTAAGAAAGAATACTCATCTCCATATAGATTCAAAAACTGCACTAGCATAGAGTCCCGTGTGTAAAATAATTAATTCTTCGTATTTTCTAGCAAGATGTTTTGAGTAGTAGAGACCAAAGTTACTCTTTATATTGTTTAGTGAATGACATGAGGAATTGTAAAAATGATGCCTTCTATCTGCGAGAAGGCTAAATAAGGGAAATGATGTAAGTCTAGTGTGATATTAATATAGTGCGAAAATAAATGTTGTACTAAAACGATGTGTAAAGTAATTTTAAAAATAAAGATCACATTTTAGCCACAGTAAGAACATTACGATATAGACGACTAACACTTGGCAGTAGAATAGAATCCCTTTTAATTTACATAATAAAAGAGATTAGTAGATACAGAATATTTGAAATGTTGACATTTAAGGGGGCTTACGCAGACGTCACGACTAACTGCCGTGAGGTAGGACGTAAGGGGGTGGCGCCATAAGCGCTAATGTAAATTCTGCCGATGTAAGGTTTTCGTTAAAATAAAACAAACAGCAGAAATGTTTGTTTTTCTATTATGTTTTTGCATTAAATTGAATACAACGGATTAATTAAGGCTTCGTTGGGAGTACTTTCTTATAATTCAAATTATTTACTCCTACATTTCACTTTCAAAATTGGCAAAATTTACAACAGCATAACACAGTTTCAGAAACTTTATTTTAAAAACTAATTCCAGTGGAGCATGCATTGAGCCTTTGTTTATTTGTGTTTTAAATTTCGTTTTGATACTTACTAAATTAAAGCGGTTCTATTGTTTTAACGAAACCTTCTAAAGTCCAGAATTTACATTAGCGCTTATGGCGCCACCCCCTTCCGTCCTACCTCATGGCATTTAGTCGTGACGTCTGCGTAAGCCCCCTTAAAAACGTTAATAATGGCATAAATTATTTATTTCATTTCGAGGTGTTTTGTGTGTCTCTTAATATTGAAAATAAAAAATATAAGAGAAGAAGATATAGGGTTATACAATCAAAACTAATAATTATACTTCTATGTAAGTACATACCTATATTAAAAGAAACATGTAAATTAAATTAATAGCATCTTATAGGTATGTATTTAAAATATACGAAGTCTACAAAATAAGTAAGTCATGGAGATCAATAAGAAGAAACAGAGGAGGACACACGAAGCGAAGTCATGAAGAAAAATGTAAAGTAATCAATGTTGGAGATATTACTGGAAATTTCTTCTAGTAAATGTTGATATATTTGAAACAATTTATTAGAAAAATTTAAATAAATACATGACAGAAAATTTGTACAACAGTATAGTTTGTTAAAATATTGAGCATCTTTGAACTGGAAGATATCTATCCATATGGTAGATTTGGACAGCATCACGTATAAAAAGGCACCTACAGAATACAGAATTTCAAATTAGACAATAACAGAAACTATATAGTAGTATTGCAATCTGAAAAACATGATAAATTTATAATGTTATTTAATGCATATAATGTAGAAAGAAAAATTGATTAAAAGAGCATATTATAAAGCAATATTAAATACATGAAGGGCATACTTACTCAGAGATGGGTAAAAAAAGTAAATTCATCTTATTTGAATTAAAAAGTCTGCTATTTTGCAGCAAACTGTAGGGCTTTAATACTATACGCCATTGTAAAAATGGATTGTAATTTGCCCAATTGTTGTATATGTTACGGGTAAAGTTAGATTAACGGTTAAACTTAGGTTTACCCGTGTAAACCGCGTTCCACCCATTTTCACTTGTTTAAAGTTTGGTGTAACAAAAACAACAAGGTCATAAATGTTTGAAAAACATATTTATTTAAAAACACATTTTAGGAATAAAAGTAAAACACTATTTGCTCAAGCAAGACAAGCGGTCATGACATTTCGAGTTACAAAGATTTCCAATAGCTTTACATTTACATTTGTTGGTCATGCATTTAGCTTTACAGTTGCAACGTTTATAACCTTGACCTCCTAAAAGTGACTGTTCATTTGCAAATTATCGTAAACTTTTCTTTTCCGGTGATACAGTTTCCAGATCTACAAGTTTCTCACTACACACAGAAAATTGATTCCTGGAAAACATTTCCTCGAAAGTTCCTGTCTTGATAGCTGGTTTATAAAAATTGTCATCGGTTTTCTCGATAACTGTCATGAGAATGTTTCTAAAATCGCCCCTCCCTCGATCAACGTCTGGAACTTTCACTCTGACTGTATCTCCAACGATACATGGAGTGTATTTTAAATTAGATAAGGTTTTCATCTTCTTTGTTGATTTTCTAAATTTCTTTTTGCGTCTAGTCTGTTTGAAAGTATATTTTTTTGGCACAAGCAAAGTTCACACCTCATACTGGCTGATATACATGGATCACCACATTCTGCACATTTGGTCTGATTTTCTAAAGTTTCTATATTATTGGCGTTTTTTCTATAATTATTGTCCATATTTTCTTTTCTATTGCCGCCTTCAGTAATAAGGAGGTTGTCATTTTCAGTAATATCTTCTTCTTCCGGGATATCTATTTCTGGGTCACTATCCATAGGCTGGTCTTCGTTTTGTTCTTGTTCACCCGCACCAAATTCCATGACGACTCTCGGAAGCTCTTCATCGGTATGTAGATCTTCAATAGTTTCTTTTGGAAAAGCTGATGTCGATAGGCCGACTTTAATATCGTGCCCAAACATGGCGACATAAAGAGCTCGTTTAATTCCATCATGGTATGCCCTGTTTTTCATTAACTCGACAAATCGCAGACCTTGTGGCAATCGTTTGCAGTTTTCATCATCCATCCACGTCATGAGCATATCTCGATTTGCTCTTTCCACGCTGCCTTGTGACTGACTGTGGCGCGGTTTACCATATACTATTTTAAGGCCACTCCATATGGAACATAACACTTCAATAACACTATCAGGCTCTTAGCAACTTCCTCAGCCCTTTTCTATTTTAATGCACGTATTTGAACAAATTTTGTTAAATGGTCTTGATACACCATAATATTCTCCATCTGCATGGGATTACATGTCAATCAGGTCCACTTGACAACGGCTGTTCATCTCCGAAAACACCATTGGTTTAACCACAAGTCATTTCTTGTCAGATTTTAGTTTCTATTGGCAACCTTCACACAAACGGAGATATAATTTAATAACATCTTGAGTTAAATTCTTGTACTTTTTCTTGCATTCACTTTCCGTACGATGTTTACCACCATGTCCAATGGCCAAATGTGAATTATGCAAAATATCAAACATTTCATCGTTCGTAACGTAATACTTTATGCTAGATTCACCCGATGCTACACCAGAAATAAGCTTT
This sequence comes from Amphimallon solstitiale, assembly GCA_963170755.1. NCBI lineage: Eukaryota > Metazoa > Arthropoda > Insecta > Coleoptera > Scarabaeidae > Amphimallon > Amphimallon solstitiale. Next base: position 48,234,925 of record OY720676.1, on the reverse strand, counting down.
TCATCACCTCTAACAGAAAATATGTCAAACCGCTTCAAACTTCGATATTGTAGAGTGGTTTTGGTTTTAGCATTTTTTGCCAACTTGACTGATTCTAACATTTCTTGGTATTGTTCATTACTAAAATAAAAATGTTTGCACTTTTCGAACACACCAACTCATTGAAAACTTCATTAAAATGCTGTCTTAAATGCACCGTAGACTCTCTTTGGTTGCCATTTTCGAACTGACTGCACGTGGTGAAAGAACACGCAGACGCAATAATAATTCCTACACCCAACTTTAACCACACAAAACCGGATAGAACGCGATTTACCCGGGTAAAGCCAGAAATAGCTATAATGTCGGTTATATTTCGTACTTTACCTATGTTTGTTAATCTAACTTTACCCGTAACATATATAAGTTACTACGTTAGAGATATATATAACGAGTAGAATAAATTTACTTAATATAATGAATTGAATAACCACATTTGACAAATTTAAAATACTTTAATACCAAAAAACATATTCTCAACGTCTTGTTGTTTTTTATAATATTTAAAAATCTAGATAAATGTTAAAATCAAATGTTACTAGGACTTATTTTCTAGTTAAACTTAGTATGTATAGGATTTTCCATGTTTTAAAGATGATTCGATATGTCAGATTAGACAATAAACATAACCTAACATTTGATTTTCAAAACAATATTTTTTTGTCTTATTTATATAACACATAGACGCTTTGCTTAATGAAGAAGTAGTAGATATGAGAAATAAAATTAGAGCTATAACCTGTTTATAAAGGAGTCTCATATAATAAGAAAACCTACAAAATTGTTATTGTCCGTAGATAGAAAAGTGCTCATTTTTTGAAGAGACCAGGATATTTTCCAATACATGTATTTTTATGCAAATAAACTTTGTCAATCTAACATGAAAGGTTCATTAGTTTCCATATCATATTTTAAAATGAGGCAAATCTTATTTTAATGATATGAACATAATAACAAAACTTCCTTATCCAGTTTCATATATTTAAAGTGAAATTAATTTGTATTTAGATATTTCATCTTGAATAAGTGTAAGTGTTGTGGACATAGTACGTTAAGCGAGTTGATGCTGTTTCCTCCACTTTTTACTGCATAATTAATAGCATTTCAAAAAAATATTAATCTTTTCTGGAAATTTCTTTTATTATTTAAATTCAAATTCACTTTTGACGTACGAGACTGGGTCTTCCTTTTAGAGGTTTGTATGTCGCACGTTTTGTACGACTGCTGTAGAGAAATGTCAGTAAAGCTCAAGATTTATATGAGAACTTAATGGACCGTTGATCATTCGGTAGAATGAAGTTGTTTATTTACCTTTTATAGCAACAAATAGATACAAAGATTTATCCGTCTATAATAAGCTTTTTGCCACTCAAATTGAACACCACAAAAAAGACAAGTTTCTTCAGTGCGAAAGGAACTTCTGCGATAAACAAAACATTTTCGACGGCACAAAATACACAGAAAAGTACAAACGTAGCACCCGGACTTTCTTTTATTGCAAAGAGTTTCTTGTCAACGACGTGTCTGTATAATGGCACACGTTTTATGTGAAACTGTCCATGAACCGGAATAAACGATCTTCGAAACACTTAGCTTTAAGCTTAATGTGGAAAATTCTATTACACGAAGACTGGCATAGTTCTCCGTGTCCATCAGACTGTACAGAATGCAGATTCAACTTTTAAAGCTTTTCCACAACGACGCAGGAATGCCACCGCCGCCCTAGGAAGCGAAAAACCAATCTCTTTTAATGCATTTTCCCAGAGAAATATAAATTATAAGGTATTTTTTGGGGAAATATAGGATGTCGAGAAAACGAATTGGATAAAGTCAATATTTTCATAAATCACTTTCTGAAAAATTGAGTTTGCCAAATATTTGGGATAATATGTTAACCTAGAATATATATAATGGTATACAGTATGTCTGCGATGATTTTGTCAACAGGTGGATCTGCTCATTTTAAGGACCACAGTTTTGATTAAATTTATAAATTCTAGTAGTAGTAGTAGTTTATTTGCCATTAAAACTTACATGACATGTCAGATATAACTAGTGCAAAGAAAACATTCTTTTAGAAGATTTCTAATAAATAATAACAAACAATATAAATACACATAACATATCATCTTTATCCCGCATGTGTCAAATATCATTGGCCATAGAGGATCAATACATGCAATACGTGGCAACGTGGTACCGCTACTTTCCTTTCCAATGTCAGCGACGACCGATACCACAACTATTATGTCGCAAATACAAGGTAGCAGTAACCATTGGACCACCGACTTGGGTGTTTGTAATGCGTTCAAAAATAATACTTACGAGTTGCATGGATTTGTTTTTCTTTTTCCTTTCAGTAAATGTAGAGAATTTTTAAGCTGAGTTCACGCTGCATGACACAAACAAAAGCGTAAATCTAACAAAATTAAAAAATAACTATAATGAAATAAAAATAATAACCCTAATAATATAAATAAAAAGGGATTCTGAAAATAATAATAAACTATACAAGGGGCTCAAAAATTACTCCTTGCACAGCAAACATTGCCCTAGGCGGTCGTAGAAATTTACTCTTGCGTTTTCTAACATGTAAGCAGTTACTCAATTAGCAGCCTCAATTATTTTTTCTCACAAGGAAACTATGTTTTCTGCTCTACCAGCTTCATGGGTATAAACAATATTTTTTTAGATATCCCCACAAAAAAAAATTATTTGGAGATAGATCAGGAGATTTCGGAGGCCATTTGATGCTTCCCGTTCCAGTAATAAGACGGCCAGGAAAAGTATTTCCTAGAAATTCCTTTACCATGACTGCATTATGTGCTGGACAGCCATTATGTGAAACCAAACGATTTCCTGATTTATTCCAGTGTTTTGAATGGCGGGAAGTATTTTATTTTGCAATAATTCGAGGTACTTATCGGCATTTAATATACCATCAATAAAAAACGGTCCTATCAAATGGTCACCTAAAATACCTGCCCAAACGTTTACTTTTTGAGGATATTGGTTGCAGTTGGCAAAATGCCGGTGTTCATTTTTCGTAGCCCAATATCGAAGAACAGGGGGATTGTGCTTTCCGTGCAATGGAAAAGTTGACTCATCGGTGAAGCAAATACTTCTAACGAAATTGTCGTCTCGATGTATCTTATCCATAACGGATTGACAATACTCCATTCTTCGAAAATGGTCCTCCGGAAATATTTCTTGGGTTTTCGAATACTTAAAACATTTCAAACCATTACGTTTCCAAATACGTGAAACATTTTTGTTACTTATACCCAAATTCTCGGCAGCACTTCTAGTTGATATCGTGTTGTCTATTTCCACAATACTACAAACTAATACATCCCGTTCACTTTCTTCAATTATTTGTTGCGATATCTCTCTTGGTTTGCATTTCGTGCAGTTATTCAGACAGAAACATTTTCAAATGTATTAATAATACTATAAATTGTTTGTTTGCAAGGTACAGGACGGTCTGCAAAAGTCAGCGCAAATATATTTATGCACGTTATTGCAGAGTTATTACCATAGAAACATTTTACTATCTTAAGATTTTCAGCGGGTGTATACAGACTCAATTATAAATTAATTTTACTGTATGCTTTTATTGCACACCGCAACGTGTTCGCAGCTAAAGATGGAATGTAAAATCTCGGTGGGGAGTAGTGGGAAAATGGGGATCGGAGAAAATCGTTGTGGTGTCGGTTGTCGCCGGCATTTTTGACGGACAGTAGAGGTACCACGTTGCCAGGTATTACATACATACTGCTGTGTCTTCGCTTTATAAAAAAATAATAATAATAATAATGGTGTTGAAATATGCTTTTGACTCTCAGTTTTAGTTTTATTCTCAGAGTTCAAAAATTGTTTTCTTGATTTGAAATAGTTAATTGTAATACAGCATTTCTTTATGTTCAGGGTTCTAACTATGTTGCTTGAAGTTTACTTTCCTTACCTTTTAAAGATTGATTTATTTTCTCTTTCACTTATTTTAATGTCTTTACTTCTCTTTGGGACGGATATAAATGAATAAAAGAATGGATATCAATAATACTTATTTCTATTTATAATCTTAAATATATAAAAACATGTGGTTATTTTAACCTATTTATATAATACTTAAGGATTCATTTATATAATTTATTTTGTCCTTTGAAATACAAGCATCTTGCAATCCTTCTTAATTTTAATGTATTATGATTGTTTGTCTAATTATCTCTTTATATGTGTTCAAAGCCTATCCTCTTATTTTCAAAGTTTTTCTATAAGCCTAGTTGATTGATATCCTTTATTGAATTACCTAATCCAAGATTTGCACGTCGGACTTCGGTTAAACAATAATGGAATTCATTAAATATTTAAATAACAATTTATTTTTATTGTGATTGAAGCTGAATTATTTACATCCTTTATTGAGTCACCTAATCCAAGATTTGCACGTTGGACTTCGGTTAAACAATAATAGAATTCTTAAGTGTTTAAATAACAATTTATTTTGTTGTGATTGAAGCTGAATTATTAATATCCTTTATTGAGTCACCTAATCCAGATTTGCACGTTGGACTTCGGTTAAACAATAATAGAATTCTTAAGTGTTTAAATAACAATTTATTTTATTATATTATATTTGAACACACATAAATGAGTGTATTTATTTATTGATTATTAGGTTGCAAGTGAAACTTTATTATCATGCTTGTACTTACGCCTCTTGACTGTACATCCTTTCGAATTCCTCTAGAAAACTATTAGGTTCCATTCTTCTTTAATCCTTTATTCCGGCTTTTCTTCTGAGAGCGGCTTTTATTAAATAAAATAGTAACGGTATCCCGCGCTCCACTATTTCTTGGCGCAAATTTCTGGTTTGAATGTTCCAGTCGTGTACCCCCACTACACCGTATTAACGTATCTGTATTTACTTGTTCTTTGCGCGCGATAGAAATCTTAAAAGCGTCTTGCTTTTGTAGATTTATCGCTTTCCCTTAAGAACTTTTTTGGTATTCAAGAGCTGCCGAAGAACTGATCAAGAACTGCCGAATAACTCTCTTATATAAGGGTTGACAAAAGAAGAGCGCATATTTTGTTTTAAATTTTGATTGTTTTCATATCTCTGTTTGAAATATTTCTTTAATGCGCCCTCCGTGACGGATTTCTTAACCATTTTTCTAATCTTTATTCCCATTGGTCGATCACTGCCATCTTGGATTTTCAACTTTGTTTACATTTTGATGCACTCGCATTCTTAATCAATATCGGTCGATTTATTTATTTATTTGGTAAGTACTTTCTAATCTGTGCGATATTATACTTTGTCTAATAACTCTCTTTGTCTAATAACTCTCTTATCCTATTCTCCAGTGAAACGTGCATATTGCCACATTGACTTTTATTTTTAATAGTTATAGTGATTACTTTAAATGATTGAACAATATTTCTTAGTGTCCTTGCAGTTAAAATTGCATTCTTGAACTTGACCTACATTTCTGTTAGTTGCTAAATATACTGTTTTAAAGTCATTATATATCCTTTTTAAAACTGAGGTCAGTATTTGAATTTTGTTTTATACAATATGTAATTCTTATTTTCTAATTTATTTGAAAATTTTTAAAATATTCATAATTTCTTAGATCTGTTTGTCGTCTACCATTCATAGGGTGGGTATATGCAACCCACGCCTCATGAATGGCTATAGTGTTGCATATTCGCATTCTTTTTTTGAGGGGCTTTTATTCTTTGTGAATATTTTTAATTATTAATATGGTTTTGACTCTTATGTGTCTATATGAATGAAATATAAAATTAAAACTAGTGTACTAATTATGTATTTACTTGTGTAACAAATAAATTATCTTAAAATACGTTTGTGTCTTGTTTATTTGTGCTTATTTCTATAAAACATTCATTAAATATCTACATATCTCTAATATTTCTTATTTTTGTATTTTTTCTCATTTTTAAAATTTAAAATACCATAGCAATACGTATAGGTCGCACGTAAACATTGAATCTCTATGCCTAATGGTATTTGACACATTCTGTATATAAAGAATCAAACAGAGCGAGAACATTGTTAGGTTTGAATAATAATAAATTTAATTAATAAGGTTCTTAGATATTTTTCGGGAGACAGTTATATAATTTTGGACCCCAGTAATTCACTCCCTGCAATATTTGCTATATTATTCTGACTAGTGATAGTAACTATCGATAGCTTCCGATAGTAACAATTAATTGGATTCTTTCAGTTTTGCTCCAAATTTAAGTAATCTGATGAAATCTACTTCGCACATCAAGTAAATTATGTCTTTTACAGCGGCTTTGAGTCTTCTAAGTTCATTGCATGTTCCAAGCCCCCACAGGGATCAATATTGATCCAACTACGGTAGTGGAAATAAGAAAAGCTTTTCTAGTAATAAATAAGTAAAATAATAAATTAAGTAGATGAAAACGAAAATCAAAATATAAACAATAGGATAGTAAAACGCTACTGATTATAACAGGTATATCTTCTAAAAGCACCAACTTTCCGACATAAAAAAAGCGCGGTCGATTCAAACGTCTCTCAATCATTGTTGAACATATTTTATAAGAATCGACATATCAATAGCACAACAAATGTCACGTCTTTATGCAGCTCAATTAAACATTCAAAAAAGCAGTATAGTTCTTTCATTTGATAAACAATCGACAGATTGTGTACATGTGAAAACGGTTACACAACAAGTATAAACGACAATCCCGAAATGGATTTTGTAGGTTATATTATTTGACAAGTAAAGTTTTGCTACTCTCAAACCGTTTTAATTTATTGGCGCATGTCGGTTGCCAAAGCGATTCAACTATTTAAAAGAATATCTGCCATCGTTATGTACCTGAGTGTACACATATATCGATTTTAGGCGAATTTACAAAAATACCGGTAGTTTCCCGAGTCACAACCACTTCGTATACGGGAAAAGTTAACTCTTGAGGACTACGCTACTTCCCGTTATTGATTTTCTTAAAATGCCCTAAAAGGAATGCAATAAAAACGCTCTCAATTATAGGTCGTCGTTTCAGATACTTTTCTGAAATTGTGTATAAAATTAAATCGACATTTTTTCCTTTTCATAATGTCTAATTTCTCATAACAGTCACAGTTATATAAAAGACAATTTAATTCTCAATTTATTCGAAAATTTTACGAAAACTGAAAGCTGTTCTATTTACTTTTACAGCTCGTTATGGATATTAGCGATAATCGGAAATTTTCATAAAAATGCATATTAAGCTCATGATCAGTCGTGATCGTTCCGCTACAGGCCAGAGCGGAATTTTATTTATGAAACTCTTATTAAAAATGAACGCTTCCTCTAGGTGAATATTATACGCTCCGTGCATGTTATGACTTCTAACGGTGTCTGGTATGTTAGGTAATTACTTGGCTGGATAATATTTGATTATGTTATGCATACACCTGACTATAAAATTTAATAATGAAACTGCATGAACGCTGCAATAGGTATTGTATGGTATCTGGCTTTATTAAATTGCATATTTTAAAAGCGCATTGTCATCTATTTAATAGTTAATGGTAGTAATCTTTATTCAGCTACGTACTTAAAAAGTTAAATTTTAATAGCCTAATTATAAAATTATAATTAAAAATAATATGTTGTCGATATGCAATATTAACTTTTACTGTACTTTACATTTGTTGATGAACTGGCTTTTTTATTCTGAAATTCCTCCATTACGGATGTGATAAATTACTTTAGAGCTAGCGGAGTCCATACATAGAACTTGTAAGCGCTAACGTTTGCTATACACGAGGTCGTTATAAGCGAGTACAAAATATATTGTAAGTATATGGAATATTTTTTCGAAGAATTCGCTTTTGTTCGTTATATTTAAGCTACGTTATATCCCAATTAAACTTTATTTCTTCTCACAAAGAGAATTTTGATAAGTATTTGATCGCGTTTCTAAGCTATAAAGATATTCATTTGCCTCATATAATTTTCTGTACTAAAGTCAAACAATAAACAAACAAAAATGTCAGTAATTATCTTAATTTCCATTGACAAGCATAAAAAAATGGAAAAATATTTATTAATATAATATTTGGTTTGCATTTAAATAATTATAAATAATTTTAATATTATCTAATATTAATGTTATTATCCAGAATTTGCATAGACTTTGGAAAGATTTCATTTTGACGTATTTCCGCCTACTAATCGGCGAAATTGAAATGTGTAAAATTAGAGAGAAACTTCGAGTTCTTGCAATGTTAGTAGTAATTAAAAAGACTTCTTTTTATTCCAGGTCGACCTGATCAAGCCCACAACTGCACAGTATTGAATATTTCAATGACATCGTTTTCCATTAAATGTTCGGAAGGATTTAATGGTGGATTACCCCAATCCTTTTTATTGGAGGTAAGATTTAAATTCACGACAATAGAAATTGGAGAAAAATCCACAATTGTGATGTATTTTAAGATTATTTCGTGATGATGAATGTTTAAATTTAGTGAACTATTAAAACCTCATATTAATCATTTTGAAGAGAAGAGTAATTACAGAACCATCATGGATTTAAGACAATCGGAAATATAACATTTAAATTAATAGAATAGAACTCATATGGAATAATAATTTTAATTAAATTAGTGTGGATTTCAAAAAAATATTTGTATTTTGCAGTAATATTTGAAATATATATTTTTAGTAATATAAAAAAAATCAATGGATTCTAAAAGCACTTCTGTAAGCAAATTAGAGTACCTACAATAAAACTTCATCATTCTCTAATGACTAACTTAAGTGTAATTTATGTTTTCTTTATATATTTTACCACCGTAGCAAATATACAAATAAAATAGAAACACTAATTACCAGAAAACTAACAGGTAACATACAAGCAAATAAAAATGAAATACGAACCAAGTGCGGGAAGACTATTTTCCCGTATGAGCGCACTTTGAAAGCACGAGCGACCGCAGGAAGCGAGTGCTTTTAATTGCGCGAATGCATGGAAGATTTCTTCATGCAAGTGGTTTGTACAATATTCTTTGTACGAACATTAAATTTAAAAAATATTATTGATTAATGTCATTAGTATTATACCTAACCTAAAATAGATTACCTAATTAATTTAAGCATTTCATGTACGTAACTATTACTCACTTTTCCCTAAAATTAAGTTATTATATTCTTACACAAGGCAAACATGAGGTATTTATTCTTATATTTATAAATTTATAGTACATTTATTGCGTTTTTTAGTTTAATTACAATTTATTATGAACTGCCAATATGAATGTCGATGTGGTCAAATAGATGGCGCTTGAATGTCGCTTAAGATGTCGTCAAATAGATGGCGCCATAAATTTATTGGAGGAACTTTTAATTATTACTCCTATTTCCCCACCTTTTAGTGAAGAATAGTGAAGGGAAGTAGTATTTTATAGACTAAATTTTATTACTATCAAGTTAGATTTTTTTAAGTGTCCAAAAGAGCCAGTCCTTTTTTCATTTTTTACAGTCGCCTCGACAGGGAAATACTCCTTCCTGGTCGAGCGCCTTATGCGCCAAATGTCGATTTACAGGCGGTCAGTACAAAAAAGATTGTGTTGCTCACGGATAAAATCACAAATGTGAAATATGTATAAACCCACGGATGATCTTCAATTCTTTCTCTTCCATACATAGTCCCCTCCCTAAAGCGCGTTATTACACATACATGAAATAGGTTCGTTTTAAAGACTTTAGACTTGTTGAATAATGGGTTATCTTTATCTACTTGCTTGCTTGCTTGTCGTAGTCTATCGGATTGTAAATCACATTTTCACAGAAGATTTCAATGTTTACTTTTCAACACCGACACTATCGTGATTTTTCAAACAGGTAGATTTGAACCAACAGTTATAATATTAATTCAGCGGAACGAATAATATAAAAATCTAAAATATATTCTAAAAACAACAGTGTTGTATTAGTTAAGTGGAAAGAACGCAAGAGAAAGAAAAGATGAGAGTACAAAATAATTTAACTAAGATTGATTACTCAAAAAGAGATTCATAAATTACGTATAAATGCCTTGAAGTAATATTGATCACATTTTGAATAAACCAACGACACAAAACATTGTCTTCTATAACAAGACATAATTTTCTACATCCAGCAAAATATCGATTTTCCAACAAAAAAAAATTCCTGCTAGAACTCTAAAAGAAATATATTCAGTTCCAGTACCAGTACCTACAAAGTCAATATATTTAGATCAAGTTTGAAATCCTTTCAACATAAGAATATTATTACACCAAAAACCCATCTTGTGACACCTAATTTATCTGTAAAGTAGACCAATGTATTAAATTTTAAATAACTGATTTGGAGAGTTACTTGTTGAAACTTCATTTTAATAATTAATAAGTAGAAAAACAAATTTTAGTTTCAAAAATATTTAATGTAGACACTACATATGTTTCAGCACACTGTGGCTTCATCAGGTGATGAAAATATACAAATTCAATTTCTGTTAGAATGGAACTTATAAATACAGATAATAGATGACACAATTATTGTTGTTAGGTAGGGGTATTTTAAATTTAGTAGGGGGGGAGCTATTTAGGTCCAATTCATCGTTTAATATTATACCTATTTTACTAAATTTATTTATTTCTAAACTTTCCAGTAAGTTAAGTTTTTTACTTTTTTCTTGAATATGTAAAATTTCAAATTGTTTGTTAAATTTATGATTCAATTCCAGGCAATGGTTAGCAAAGGTCGAATCTGTTTCCTTATCATTATAGCTTCTTTCATGTTCCTTCATTCTGGCTTCAAAAGTCCTCCCCGTCTGTCCCATGTAAACTTTATCACAATCTTCACATGTTAACTTATAAATTACTAAATAAACAACAAATGTTGGATTTTCACTAGTAAAAATCCAACATTTGTTGTTTATTTAGTAATTAATACGATGGATCTTCATCAAGTAAAGACCGAATCAATTCAATTTTTAACTTATAAACTCCTGAGTTCAATTTTTTGTTCGTTTTGCCTTTCTTATTGTTAAGAGTTCTTAGTTCTTGTTTTTTACTTATTAATTATTAAATTTTAAAACAGTTATTAAAGGCATTTTGATAGAATATATTTTTAAGAGTTTTATAAATTTCAATGTAATTTTACGAGGGAAGATCGCAATGTTTCTAGAACAAACCAGAAAATAGCGTTGTGCGCGCGTACCGGTAATGTGTTTTGAGTGTCCCAATAATATATAACTACTGTCAAATTTATACTTATAGACAGATCGTGCATATAGTAAAGCTGTTATAGTTGAGCAAAGTAAAAAAGTGCGCAGATTTCCTTAATCATGAATAAAACCGAATTCCGTGCAGTTGTTAAAAATTCTTTTTTGAAAGGCTTAAATGCTAAAGATATAAAAACGGAATTAGACGTAGTTCATGGTGGGTCTTTGTCGTCATATGCCACCAATGCGAACTGAATTGGTGAATATAAACGTGTTCGAACAAGCATAGATGATGCACGGCGATCTGGGAGATCCAAAACATATACCGATAAAGAAACTTAAAAAAGTTCATGACATCGTGTTGAATCATCGGCAATTGAAGTTGAGAAAGACAGCAGAGAAAGCTCAATGCAAGGCGTGTGCGCGGTTGCTGTTAGTCGATTAAAAGCAAGCTCGTGTGATCATTTCTGTCTATACATGTTCAAGCGTAATCCTGTAGGTTTTTTTGAACGTTTTGTAACCGTAGAATAAACATGGATACACTACTTCTCTCCAGATACTAAAACACAATCAAAGCAGTGGACAATAGGCGGTGAACCAAAGAAGGCCAAGACGATGCCGTCAGCTGTAAAGGTGATGGCAACCGTCTTTTAAGATTCCCGAGGAATAATGTTTATCGACTACTTGCAACACGGAAGGACAATATCAGGCGTGTATTATACGTCGTTATTAGACAAATAGAACGAAGAAGTCAAAACCAAAAAGCCTAATTTGGCAAAGACAAGTCTGCAATTGCGATGGCGAAACTTCACAACAAAGAAGAAATGCTGTCCTGCAGTAACATTAAATGGCAAACATTTGAAATATGTTGACTCTGTCAAATATCTTGGCATGCACCTGGACAGGAAGTTAAACTGGCGGAAACATACATTTACAAAAAGAAAACAACATAGAATGCAACTCAGTAAGTATTACTGGATTTTGGGTGGAAAATCAATGTTATCAATTAGCAACAAACTCCTAGGGCCAAAGACATACTAAAGTCTACATGGACGTAAGATATATAACTTTTGGAAAAGCAAGCAACTCTAATATTGAAATACTCCAACACTCTCAAAACGAAGTGCCACGCTTAATAGTTAGTGCATCGTGGTATGTTCCAAACTTAGTTTTTCAACAAGATCTACCATCAGTGAAGAGTGAAATTATATAGTAAGAAATATAGTGAGACGGTCAAAATGACCACTGAACCAAGATGTTTGAAACGCTTCAAACCCACTAACTTACTATCTAGTTTTATTTAGTGAATATTGCTTAGTTGTTATGTTAAAAAAAATTTTATTATTCTGATCATATTCATATAGGATATGTGTCTAGTTGATAAATAGAGAGAAATTCATTGGAATCACTTTCCTCAATGACTACTTAAATCCGAAAAAGAAACTTAATGTCTGATTTTAGGACAGATTGTGTATAAATAGTGAACAAATAAAAAAAATGCTGAAACTGGTTTAGCTAACTTCGCCTTTCCGATTTCGTTTTTTATAAATTATCTTTTGATGTATAAGAGATACGATTTTCATATTTTAAAACAATATTCAGGACAAACCTAGAACAATCTGAAACAACCGTCAAAATTTAAATTTTCGCAAAAAAAAAGGATACATACCTTCGGATTTCGTTTTCCCCACTTCCTCGACTGATTTTGATTTTTTTTCCCTTTGAAATACTTTGGAACAATTTAACATAACGCTAGAATAATCTAGAACAACACCTTTACCGATTATCTCGGGCAATTTTTTTCGCTATTTTTTCGCACAATGTTTAAAACAAGAACAATCTGGAACAACTTTCGGAATTTCAATTTTCGAAAAAAAAGGGTTTTTTTTCATTATCTCGGCGAAATCTGTTTTTTTTTTAAGTACTTTGAAACAATTTAGAACAAAGTTAGAACAACCTGGAACAACAGTCAAATTTTCGATTTTTAAAATCTCACACATCCCCAGATTTGCCAATAAAATAATTTTGTCCGGCTAAAATAGGAATTCTTCTCACTATGCAACATCTCTATAGTTTTATCAGAAACATACACAAATCGAATGACCGTGAAATTTTCCACTTGTTCAAATTACTTTCTTAAATCTTTTGCAATAAAAAACATGTCAACTTAAATTTATTCATTTATATTTAAGATCATATGTCAAACAATAAAGTTTATATTACCCGACTACGTTCATCCAATATTTAACAAGACAACTCTTATAAATTAGTAGCGTCAATATTCAAATTTATACTTCCACAGCAATATTAACTAGAGGATCCTTTAACTTAAAAATTATCAATTTTAATTTATGGCATCGGTAAATATTTTCGCAGGCGAGGGCAAATATTTAAACATGATTACGTAATGAATTTATTTGATCAACAGACAAAATATCCTCATCCGTTGAGCAGCCCCAAAAATTCGTTAAAATAACTAAATCAATATTTCATTAAATTTTCAATTCAATCAAACATCGCGAAATATACGATGAAGAATATCCTGAACAGGAAAGCTTAGACCGTTTCAAACAATAATTTCCAATTTTCTTCCACTTGCTACAGAAATGTTGGTTTTTAGAGATTTCTGCCCAATCCCAGATAAAAAGAAGAAGATAAAAATATAATTAAACGTAATGAACGCGTTCGGTGCACGGCAATTACCAATGTAATACCTGTGGAAATATAAAAGTTTCTGACATTCAATTACCTATACTAAAGGCCTCGCTATTTTCGAGTGAAAATTCCAATTATGTATAGAAAGGTATACACACAATAAGATTTCAATAACGCCCTCGCAAATAAATTGGAGGAGATTAATAATTGTCTGAAATAAATCCGTTTTCAATAGAGTTCTTTTGAAATAGGTAAATAATAACACAAAATATGCTTTATGTATATCATTCAATAATTATTAATATATATCTCTGTAACTTCAGGAATGATTCTTTTTTCAATTTATCAAACTTCAAATGTAAAAAATTCTATATTGTAGTTCTAGAATATCAGATATTATCTTTTATTTGAAGTAAAATAGAAATAAATTACTGGCTTAAAAAAATGATTTAATCCACAATTTAATAGAATGTGTGTCTATTTCTAAATCATTTACATTTACAACACGAATCCTAATTTTTCTAAATTGTAAAAAATGATAAACATAATAGCAAACACTGATTTACAAAATACTATTAAATGTAGTGTTTATAAAGGCCTCCATAGCATAGAAATTGTATGAGGAAAAACTATACAGGCCGTCAGTATTTGCGGAGAGTATGTGTGAGTGTGTGATCGCACCTTTTTTTTGTTTTTGTTGAGGATATATTTTCTGTGTTAAATTACTAAACTAATCAACTATTACACTCAAGTTAATCATGTCTATGTAAGCGAACTTAATTAATAATAATAATAATATAGTTATTTATGTAACAAGTCAGTAAAGTGATACTTTACCGAACGAGTCTGGTTTACGAGCCAAGCGAGTGAAGCGAGCGCGGCGAGTAACAGACGAGTTCGGTAAAGGTACTTTACTGACGTGGTGCATACAAAATTTTATCGCCAACCGTTAAAATTGTTAATTTAAGAAATAAAGATATAATAACTTTTGACAGTTTATGACAGTGACAAACGATTTATTTTTAAAAGTCATCAGTCATGCTACGCTGACAGATATTAGCGGCAGGTAAAGTACTTTATTGTACAGTACGATAAAGTGTTTCTTTACCTCCGCAAAAGGCTATGGTAACGCATCACTTTACTGACGGTTGGCGATAAATAATATTTATTAGTTCATGTGACCATAAACATGGTATAGAACAAGTCAAATAATATAATCATAGACACAAAAATTAAATAATACAAAACACAAAGTTAAACATAAGCAACTAACAGCGTAAAGGCATAAAAAATAATGATAACAACGACAACAATAATACTTTCTTTGTACCGATGACCTTCTTTATGGGATAAGCCATTGTTACATATATACATCAAAACAGCATATAAATTATACAATTAATATAAATATACAAATTAAATGGTACAAACATTTTGTCCCGGTAACCTTTCGGTATGTGATACGTCAGTATATCAATTAGTATTATACTAGAATTACAAGTTTGTTTACATGAAGGAGTCATTGAGGTACTCATCCAAAGAGCAGTAACCTTTTAAAAGCAGAATATAACTTCTAAACCTTCTGTATGGCATAACTTTATATTTATGTAGTAATTTATTGTAGACTCTTATAGACATGTACATCGGACTTTTCTCACTGAAAGCGCATTTGTGCCTTGGTATCTCTAATAATAGATTATTACGTGTACTATATGCATGAAAGCTGCTCAATTTAATATACTTGTTTTCATTTTTCTTTGCATATAACAATAGCTGAAATATGTAAATACAGGGCAGTGTCATTATGTGCATCCTTATGAATATATCCCTACAACTTGTTTGTCGATTGACACCACTCATAATTCTGATAACTCGTTTTTGTATTCTAAAAACTCTTATCATATCACCCGAAACTCCCCAAGCAATCGTACAATAAGAAATGAGTGAGTGGAAATTTGAGAAGTAAAACATTTTAATCAAAGAGGGATTCAACTCTCCCACCAATCTATTAAACAGGTAGCACAATGAAGCTAATCTTTTGGATAATTCCCCTATATGTTGAGTCCAACTGCAGTTGCAGTCAACCCTTACCCCCAAAAAAGTCGTGGCATCCACCTGAGAGATGCTCTTCCCCTTTATAGCGACATAGCGGGAGGTGTCTCTTTCCGTCTTTGATCTTTTGAACTCTATAAGCTTTGATTTCTGACAATTCAGAAAGAGTCCATTGCTCACATAATAATTATTTACTTCGCTTACAGCACCACTAACCTTACAGTTGATCATCTGTCTAGAAATTGAATTTACCAATAACGTCGTGTCATCAGCATACATAACGGATTCCTCCATTCTTAAATCGTTTACATATATAATGTAAAGAAGCGGTACAAGTATACTTCCCTGTGGCACACCCCGTTTAAGAGTAAGACAGCTAGATTTGTTTCCCTCCAACTCTACATAGTGTGTCCTGTCCGTCAAATAACTCTCAAACCACCGTAATGCCAAACCCCTAATACCGTAACAATTCAATTTTTCCAGCAAGATTGAATGCTCCACCAAGTCAAAGGCCTTACTAAGATCAAGAAATACCTCTACACATGTATTGCCCTAGTCCAACTTATCGTACAGACCATTTAGAAGCTCCACTATCGCATCAGTCGTACATCGTCCCTGCCTAAAACCAAACTGAAACGGATTCAAAATGTGACACCTTTCTAAAAATAAAATTAACCTTTTTGCGATAGCCTCTTCCAGTACTTTGGAGAAAGCACTTAAAACAGATAACGGCCGATAGTTATCGATCTTAAACTCCGTGTAAAATATACCTTCTTTAAATGAGTTATTTTTTATAGTGGTCAATGGAGTTACTAACTCCTGGATGCATTGCTTTAATATATTAGTACTAATACCATCATATCCAAAGGAATCAGTATGTTTGAGATTTTTTCGTTGTAGTAAAACAATACAAAAATTTTTCGAAAAGAGCCTCACTATTTCAAAATACAGTAAATTAGAGAAACCTAATGTAAATGTAGATGACAAAGTAAATGAATTTACGTTAGCGAATTATAATATTCAATCTATTCACAACAAAAAAGATGCTCTAAGTATAGCTCTAAAAAAACATAATATTAAATGCTTATGTGTCACAGAGCATTGGCTGACTCCAAGTAATATTCATACCTGTACGATTGAAAATTTCAATGTAGCAGCTGCTTTCTGCAGAATGCAAGCTAAACATGGCGGTACACTCATTTTGTTAAAAGAAAATTTAAAATTCACAGAAATTTCACACATTAAATCACTCTCAGAAGAAACTCACATAGAAATGTGTGCAATAGAAATAATCAAAAATGATCCTATTATCATATGTATCTATAGGTCTCCTTTGGGAAATATTGATATATTTATTAAAAAATTGAATGAAGCAATGATGTGCGTAACAAATGGAACAGTTACCAAAACAATCATATTAGCAGGTGACTTCAACATAAATTTCACAAAAACCACGAAAGAAAAGGAACAACTCACAGATTTATTGAGAACATATAATCTAAAATATCTGTTTAATGAACCGTCGAGAGTAACAAATTCCACCTCATCATGTATAGATAATATTTTTACAAATCATGAGCAACAGATTATAATGACGACACAAACAATGAACTTGCATCTCTCAGATCATCTAACACAGATTGCTAGAACAAAAATTCTTCCTATTACACATGAAACAAAGATTCATGGGATGAGAACCAGACAAATAAATAACGACACAATATGTTTATTCAGAGAAAAGCTAGCCTCGCACTCTTGGTGTGATTGGGATCGATTTGCGGCAGATGAAGCTTTTGAAAAATTTCATAATACCTTCCTGTATTATTTTAACTTAAGTTTTCCCCAGAAACAAAAAAATTTAACACATTGAAATTTCAAAACAATGAAATATTTTGTAATCAGCGAATACAAGGAATGAGGAATATCTTAGATGTCCTGAATACTGTGGTGAGCGTCAATAAGGATCATGATCTTTATCAGATATACAGAAGCTATAAAAAGAGATTACTTGGATGTGGTGCGAACAGAAAAGCAAAAAATTAATCAAAGGCATATACAAAACGCATAAAATAAACAGAAAGCAATATGGACAGTAATTAAAAATGAAACTCGTCAGACAAATGGAACAACACACATTCAAACCAAACTAACAGCAAATGATATGAACGACCACTTTGTGCAAATTGGAAATCAAATTATCAGCTCTACATCTACCATCGAGTCAATGAAACACGTAAAAAATCTTAATTTAAACAATACCAACTGGTTTTATTTTTCACCCATTGACGAAAATGAAGTCAAAAATGTTATTCAGTTTATTAAAAGTAAACACACGCGAGATATATACGACACCTCAACATATCTCTTAAAACAAATTACTAATGAAATCATAACGCCTCTGACCAAACTACTAAATAAGTGCGTAAATGAAGGAGTCTTTCCGAAACAACTAAAAAAATCTCGAGTAGTTCCAGTGTATAAAAAGGCGGATATAGATGATCCAAATAACTATCGTCCAATAGCGATATTACCCACAATATCGAAAATATTTGAACAGGTGATTGCAAGAAGAATAACTAAATATCTAGATAAAAACGGCTACGTCACGGCTAGTCAACATGGATATAGAAGAAAGAGATCAACAACAACAGGGATTATGAACATTATACAATCAATCGTAAATGCATATGATGAGCAAAAGCAAATCCAGTTGACTTGCTGTGATTTGAGTAAAGCTTTCGACTTAGTCAATTATGAGGTTCTGTTACACAAACTACAACAATATGGTATTAGAGGCACTCCACATGATCTTTTAGTGTCCTATCTGAGGGATAGAGAGCAAGTTGTTGAACTCAATGGACAAACATCATCTTTAAAATCAACAAAGAATGGGGTACCACAGGGCTCAATCTTGGGTCCCCTTCTGTTTATACTATATATCAATGACCTGCCGCAATGCTTAGCACCGATGGAATGTTGTTTATATGCGGATGACACTGCCTTTTTGGTGACTGCAAGAGATGAAGAAGGGTTGAATGAACAGGCGAAGGACATTATGGAGAAAGCCAGGGAATGGTTCCTTTGCAATGGTCTACAACTAAATGAAGGGAAAACACAACAACTTACTTTCTGTGCAAAAAACCAACCTCCGAACGGCAACGTATGCTATCTGGGTCTGACGCTGGATAGTAGGCTTACTTGGGAGGATCATGTTTCCAGTCTGGCTGATAAACTTGCAAAGGCAACATACACAATAAGACGTATGAAAAGTGTTGCAACTCACGAAGCTGCAACAACGGCTTACTACTGCAACTTCCACTCTAAGATGAGCTACGGAGTCTTGGTATGGGGCAGCTTACCATCGGCAGAGAGAATATTTCAGATGCAGAAGAGGGCTGTACGAGCGTTGTACAGTTTGGGACATCGGGATAGTTGCAGAAAATATTTTGTAAAAGGGGCTATACTCACATTACCATCTATATATATATACAACTGCATTAAGTATGTCATCTTTAATGAGGATGAGTTTGCCGCAAATAGGGACTCCCACCAGTACAATACACGAAACAGGGATAAACTGCGAACCCCTTATCACCGTGTGCAGACTGCCCAAAGATATGTGGACTACTGGGGGCCAAAGATTTACAACAAAGTAAAGCACCTGCACACGATGAATGCTAGTACTTTCTTAAGTAAAATGTTTAAACTTCTACTTACGAAAAGTTTTATTCAATTAATGAATATTTAAATGATAATTTTAATAATATACAATTTTAATCTGTTTGTTTGTTACTGTATATATGTATATTTTGACCTTTCATGTAATGATTTTATTATACTGAATAAATATATTATTATTATTATTATTATTATTATTTTACAATCTCAGTCACCTCATATTCATCAACTGGATCAAGAAAAAACGAATCTGTATTTACAACAATATTCGAATCATCAAAAATAGGCCTGCCCTGCAAAGACAGTTTATCTGTTACTGTATTGAAATAATTATTGAAAATGTTTGCTAAAGTTTTAGAATCAGTAATTAATTCATCCTCAACACTTAACGAGTAATTATGTAAATTTGATTTATTTTTAGTGTTCTTATTTATTATCTGCCATGCTGCCCTCGATGAGTTAGGCGCAGTTTGAAAAACTGTGTTATTATTCATTAATAAGTCTATATAAAAACCAAACTTTCTACTACACTTGCCATAATAAAAGTCTGGTCACTATAGGCGGTGTTATAGTACACGAATGTTACTGTAATATCACTTTAATAGATGGACTTGTGACCAGGACGACCCAGAAGTATATTACAATGGCGACTGGAAAGACAAAAAAAGAAATAATTTCAGCATAAACATGGCGAAATTAAGTCGATTGAGCAACTGATGAAAGACTGCTTAGGAATCGAGCTTGGAAGATAAGGAGCTATGAATTGGGATGAAGTCACATAGGGATATGGCCGAGGAAGAGGAATAAGATGTGATGAAATCGTTGAAGAAAACTTATAAAACGCACCAGCAAAGATCACTCATAAATTTATAACGGATTATAACCGTTTACTATGATGAAGATGAAGTCATTATCTTGATATGGACGAGGAATAGCAATAAGAACTGCTGAAATCAATGAATAAGAAGCCCATCAGCAAAGTATATTCATAAACTTTATGAAGGCTTTATAAAACTTTACTACGATGTTATAATGACTTGAAGAATGAAGAGTTATGGATTGAGAAAATGATAAAGTCAACGAGATACGATGGTAGAAGTGGAATTAGAACAGCTGAAATCAAAGAAGAAGGCGTATAAAGCGCATCAGCAAAGATCTTATTATAACTTGAAAAATAAAGATCTATTGATTTAGAAAATGATCACGGTAACATGGGGATGCAGTCGAGAAAGAGGAATAAAAACTGTTGAAATCAATGAAGAAGATGTATGAAACGCAACAGCAAAGATCATTGATAAATTTATAAAGAATTTTAAACTTTTAGAACGATGTTAATACGACTTGAATTATGAGCTAGGGATTGAGAGAATGATGATGTCAGCCTTGGAATACGGTCTAGGAAGAGGAATAAAACTACTGAAATTTATGAAGAAGACGTATGATGCTTATCAACACAGGTCATTGATAAACTTTATAAGGGATTATAAAAATTTACTACGATGTTATTAGAGAGCTATAAATTGGAAAAATGATGAGTTATTGTGGACAAGGACAGGTAAAAGAACTGCTAAAATCAATGAATAAGAAGGCAATCAGCAAAGATTATGGATAACTTTCTGCAGGATTTATAAACTTTTACTACGATGTTATTATGACGTGAAGGATAAAGAAGTCAACCTTGGAATACGGTTGAGAAAGAGAAATAAAACTACTGAAATTTATAAATAAGTCGTATGATGCCTATCAACAAAGGTCATTGATAAACTTTATGAAGGATTATGAAAACTTACAATGTGATTAAGGACCTATAAATTGAGATGAATAATGAGTCAATATCGTGATATGGACGAGGAACAGAAATACGAACTGCTGAAATCAATGAATAAGAAGGCAAGCAGCAAAGATTATGTATAACTTTATGAAGGATTTATAAACCTTTACTACGATGTTATTATGACTTGAAGGATAAAGAATTATGCATTGAGAACATGATGAAAATACGATCGAGAAAAAAGAATAGAACTGCTGAAATCAACGAAGAAGACGTATGAAGCGCATCAGCAAAGATCATTGGTAAAGTTTGTGAAGGATGATAAGTGTTTATTACGATGTTATTATGACTTGAAAATGAGTAACTATGTATTCAGAAAATGATCA
This sequence comes from Amphimallon solstitiale, assembly GCA_963170755.1. Lineage (NCBI taxonomy): Eukaryota > Metazoa > Arthropoda > Insecta > Coleoptera > Scarabaeidae > Amphimallon > Amphimallon solstitiale. Next base: position 48,213,100 of record OY720676.1, on the reverse strand, counting down.
TGACAACATGGGGATGCGGTAGAGGAAGACGAATAAGAACTGTTGAAACTTTACTACGATATTAATATGTCTTGAAGCATTAGCTATGGATGGAGAAAATAATTAAGTCAGCCTTAGGATACGGTCGAAAAAGAGAAATAAAAGCTACTAAAATTTATGACGAGGTCTATAGCTATAGATGAGTCCATATAAAAATTGGATAGAGCAACTCTATACAGATTCTTGAAACTCATTAATTTCAAGTAAGTGTTAATCAAAAACTGGATCATATAACCTCATGTTTATGTATATGTTATATTTTGGATATGTGAAACGTAACAAGAAAAATTTACTAATAGGAGCAAATGAAATTATCAAGTGAAACATCTTGGAATAAAGTACACACTAAGAAAACAGTTTGAATTGACGCAAGTATAGTGAGTGCAAGCTTTCGATGAAGACTTATCAGCAGTATTAAGCCCTACTGGTAAAGGCATTTGATTAATTATAATAATATGCTTCATAATAAATTAGTAGTAAAGCAGTTTACATTTTATTTTAATTTTTGTTATCAACCTCTTATAAATATCTTTAATTTACGACATATGACATAACACTTTCATATTACAGAGAGAATTGTATGTAATATGTATTTATATGTTTGAGTTTACCAGAACAGATTATGTCGAATATCGCATTCAATCCCAATTTTGATTTTACATATTAATCCAGAAAGCCGCTTTTGTAAAATCATTATATTATATAATGTAAATACTTTACATTTGTAAGAAAAAGTAATAAAATTTAAAATTGTTGAAAAATTATTGCTTTATCAACTGTTTAAATGTCATAACTTGTTTACTATATATTAAGCTATGTGTTCCGGGTTCTGGCCGGATATTTGAATCACTCCCTCTTATTCCGAGAGAGAGTAAAGTAATATAGTATAATTTGTAAATTATATGATGATATAATGATCACTATCATTACTTACTGTGTTAGTGAGTATAAAAAAAATAATGCTCATTTTTGTTATTAATCCAATAATATAAAAGAGAACTATTGATTCTCTTCAGCTCGATGTACAGTTTCGCAATGGTAATTTATATAATTATAATATATACAGCGTGTTTTGTCATTGATAGAAGTTATAAGAAAAATATGTACACTTACGTTAATTACTGCGAAACCCATTAAAAAAAATGTTTGTAAATATGCGCTACGTTTGTAGGATGTGCATCACAGTAAGTGTTCAAAGTTAGCACCGTTCACTTCAATACACAAACGCGCGCGTCGTAAAAGTGAATCACGCACTGCCGGTAACACATTGCGTTCGCGGATACGATTTGTTTCTCCACTGATACGCTCACAGAGTGCGTCAACGGTATCAACTTCGGTGTGATAAACTAATTGTTTTAAATGACCCCAAAAGTAGAAATCTACGCGATTTAAATCAGGGGACCAAGGTGGCCAAGGCACCGGTCCACCACGTCCTATCCGCCGAATTGGATACATATCCGCATATCTCCTTCGAGCAAGTGCACTACTTTGCTGGCTTTCGCCATAAATAAGTAGCATGTCCACCAATTCATTGTTATTAAACGCCATGACACTAATTAACAACTATGTATAATCAATAGAAAACTAAATTATTCACTTAATATTATTCACATAGCACAGCACAGGCGACTGACATACAATTGTGACAATACTTCAATACAGATCTAAAAATGTAAACAAAAACCCAGATGTTGTGGCGCTAGAGCGCCAGGCAGGTAGTTATGTCTAAATTATGGCTTGTGATAAATGCAATACTCGGTCGAAATCCAAACAAACAGACGCATAGCTAGGTCAAGTTCATTCAATCATTCAATACAGTCCATCTCAAAAATATTGACTGCACTTTTCAATATTTTTTTCCGGCGTTAATTGCAAACATTGATATAAAAAAAAATTCCATTACTTTGTAATAATTGTGAAGTAATATCTCATACACGCATTGATATGTATTGTATTTTTTGTGAATTTTCTGATGCTTTGGTTGTTCAAATACGTATCTGAAAAATCGATGCATTTAGTTGACACTGCATCAGCGGAGGTTTTGAGAGATTTGATCTATTATGGAAAAAATCCTGGTGAAAAATCACTTCGACCGTCAAAAACTTGAGATTTGTCATCAAGGCAGTAGTGAGCCACTCGATTGAAACTGATTGATGAATTGATTCGAATAGAGAAACCGAGTATTAGTAGATCTGATCTATTAGTTATATAGAATATGGTATGCTTTGTTTAAACTTCATAAGGCTAATGCGCTTTTTTAAAGTACAGTATGTGCATGAACAGTTAGAAACACAGATAAAACGTAAATTAGATAATAGAATAAATTTCTTTTGCAAGAATACATCGAATTATATTCTCCCGATTATGTTTGTGGAAAATAATGCTCAAGACTATGCTAGTAGAACTGTAAGAACACGAATTGTTTTTGCACATATCACCACAGGAAAACATTTGGATTAACAGTGTATGTCCATATCAACAAAGTCATGACCTGAAAAATAAAGAGATATAGTTTGAGAAAATGATGAAGTAAGTCAACATAGGGATACGGGCGATGAAAAGGAACAACTGCTGAAATCAATTAAGAAGACGTATAAAGTGCTTCAGCAGAGATCATTGATAAACTTTCTGAATGATTATTAGGGAGCGGACATGACCGGTTTAAACTACGACAAAGTTATAACGGAACAAGGAAATAATGTAAACAACACCCACTTACTGAATAGCACTAATTCATATGGTGAACTGCAACATATGTTTACGCCCGAGAAGTGCCCGAGAATGAGAGCAAAAGATGCCCATAAAATAACAGAATTTATGAGTAAAATCCTTTCTACATCGGCGTAGATAGGAGCGTGAGTGGTTTTTAAAATATATTATATTTACCTTATATTTCGCAAGAGAAATAATGTAAATATGTATATACTTACTGTTATTTAGTTTCAATAACATACGCGTACATTTTTAGTTATCATTTATTTAGATCTAGAACGTTGTTTATGTTACTTTTTCTGATATGAAAATGAATTGTCAGGGATTCAGAAATTTATTACAAAGTTTGTAAAATATCGTTACAGAATGCCAAAATATCGCACGTTCGTCACTTAGCTTTGCTAAAACATACACAGAAATAGTTTTTATGCAGAGAATTTCGATAGTTTACAAAATTTCGTTACATGTTTAAATGACGATGCTCGAAGGATTTCTGAGTGCAAGGAACTAACACCAGAATGTTATTAAATCCAGATTTAATAACATTGCGGCAATTGTTTATGCTAAATACGCTGAAATAAAAGAATATTTCCAGTACAAACCTATAACCAGTTGCGATGTAGAAAGGAGGTTTTCTATCTACAAGGATGTACTTAATTCAAAGAGAACAAGTCTTACAGAAGAGAAAATGAACAAATAATACGGTATTTTGTATTTTATAGATCACCAGCCACTTGTTATCCAATTATATAAATAAAATTAAAACCTCTTTAAAAATACAACATTTCAATAGTGCGCCCATGGGCGATGAGTCATCAACCGCTCGTGTCCGCCCCCTAATGATTATAAACGTTTACTACGATGCCTTATGACTTGAAATATGAGCCATGGATAGAGAAAATAATGAATTCAGCCTTGGGATACGGTCGAGGAGGAAGAAAACGAACTGCTAAAATTTATGGAGACGTATGAAGCGTATCAACAAAGATCATTTAAGAAAGATAATAAACGTTTACAAAAAATAAAAGCGAACAGTAGACGACAAAATGTAACAAAAAAGCATTTGTAATTTTTAGCGATATTATCAAACATTTCACAACTATTGCAGTTCTATTAACTGCCCAAATGAATGCAATAATAATAATAATTCAGCAAGGTGTTGCTTCATATATCTAAGTTGACTTTCGACACAACATTTGACGTATTTTTTGTTCCTTCGCGTGCTTTTAGAATCCGTCTTATAAACTTGACATATTATCGGAGTGCTTTTTACACATCATAAGAATTAGTGTTGTCATTATTCACTTGAAATGTATATTTTCCTTTCTCTTTAAAAGTTGACAAATGTTCTGAATAAATTGGTACAGTACTATTAGTCAAATGTAAACTATGAGAAGAATATAATTCTGAGGAAAAATATAACCGCCTTCTTACAATCCCCATCGCGAAAATATTTTTTTTCCTTTCCTTGAGTTCAGTCAAGTAATAACGTGTAAATTTATTCCGACACCCCCCAAAAATTTTAATAGAATAAGAGTTTTAGAATTGCGTGTCTCGAATATTAAAGTTTGAGAAACACTGGCGTATATGGTCGTTACGTTTTTCTTTTTGCTCGTTCTCTTGCATATTTATAACTGTGTTTTGTTTAAATTAGGTGCGGGAGAGTCACAGTCAGGAAATTAAAGGTAACTTATCGTCGCCGGTAGCAAGATTTTCCGTCACAGGCCTGGAACCCGGTGCACTATATCAAACAGCGTTATTCTCTTACAATTCCAAGGGGAGAAGCGAACCTGTAGTGCTGCAGGCGGCTACACTGCGTTTACCGGAAAAACAACTTACCGCCGAGAAAGGTATGACCATTTCTGAATGTAAATTGTATGTATTTGATTTACAGTCCAACATATCTATCTAATATCCCCAGTTAAATTATAGCTATTCGACTTTGACGTTAACATTTCTTATCACAATTATATTTGCATTAACACGTGTTTTTAGTGAAACACATTTGTATGCGATCCTCTCTGTTAATACTACATCTCCATTTAATCGAAAATTGATTATTGTTTTCTTACAATAATAATACATTTATTGATTATATTACATTATAATGCTAACAAACAAACTAATTATAATATTGAACATATCAATCAGACATATTAACGACACTGAATTCACAGGGTAACACCTTCAGATGCGCCTGACGGCTTTCTGATCAACCAGATGTAACAAATGACTGGATGTGAAAAAGAAAAAAAAGAAACGATATGTACGTACCGGGTGTCCCAGCGGTAATAGTATATTAACCCTCACCTTGTGTCCATTCGGGAACACCATGCGTTTTAAGTTCTAACTTTCTTAACTTCAAAAATACCACCTTTATTTACGCATTGTCACCATTCGGGAACATTCCTCTTTAAGTTAGAATGTAACACACAAGGTGGCAGCACATTGCAATTATGAAATATAAATAGACTATGCGAGCGCCCGAGCAGTTTTGTGGTTAGGATATTTCATGATTTTGCGAATTGTTTACTGTGGTTTCAAAGAGTGCTTTTTTGTCAATAAAAATACTGTGAGGTGCATTAAAGCCTGCTGAAGGTATGAATAATTTGGTTTTTGGTATTTTGTATATATTTACCTATACATGTGAACTCAGGTAACAGGTACCGTAACATTACGATGGAAGAAAACTTTTCTTCTATTCCTTCTAAATCATTTTATGGAAACAAAAGCGATGTTTATGGAATCAGAGATATTCCTAGCGACAGTGAAGATTCTCTTTTATTAGATGAAGATGAAATTCCCGACTTTCAGGACCATTTTGTTGAAAATCACCAAGAGGATCTAGAACATTTCAGTGCAGAAGACGAGCTCCCGTTGAGCAATGTTGTTGCTCCATCTACTTCTAAATCTCAGCCTCAATCGAAACGTCAGAAAATCCATTGGAAAAAAGAACAGACTACCACAAAAAACGACGAAAGCATAAAATTTAGTGGTAACGATACTTTGCCAGATGAAGTTTTGAACCTTACCACCCCATGTGCTGTTTTCAAACGCTTTATCACTGAAGAATTTCTACAGATGATAGTAGATATGAGCGTGCTGTATTCTGTGCAAAAAAACCCAATCGTCCTTTGGTCACATCAACCAACGGAATACAAAAATTTATAGGAGTCTTTCTGTGGATGTCGATCATCAAATTGTCTACCACTAGGAACTACTGGTCAGCCCGAATTGCTCAGGTTGCAGATGCTATGACTGTTAATCGTTTTCAGATACTAAAAAGAAATCTTCATTTTAATGACAACATACAAATGCAAAACAAGACAGAAAGAATTCAACCTGTCATTGATCATGTACGGTCTGTCTGTCTCAAAATTTCAATGGAGGAACATTTGGCTTGTGATGAGCAAATAGTGCCGTTTGAAGGCAGGATTTCTATAAAAACATATAATCCGAAAAAGCCTCACACGTGGGGTTACAAAATATAGGTACTTTCTGGAATTAGTGGATTTTCTTATGACTTTGAATTGTTCAGTGGGAAGGTAGTTGCAGCAGATGGAGAAGATGATTTCGGTTCTGCAAGTAATGTGGTTTACCGCATGAGTCGCAACGTGCCAAAAAATGTACACCACAAACTATATTGTGACAATTATTTCACATGCATTCCTCTGTTCTGTTATTTGGCACAGAACGGCATTGATTGTGTGGGCACGGTGAGGATAAATCGACTAATGGGGTGCAGTTTTCTCACTGAAAAAGAATGGAAACGGAAAGGAAGAGGTTCCTATCTGGAACAAGTAGGAACCCACGAAAGCCTGCACTTGAGGTGTGTACAGTGGTATGACAATAAAGTGGTGACATTGATTTCCACATTCGCTGGCAGCCAGCCACTACATTAGGTTCAGCGGTTTTTCAAGACTGATACCACCAGGAAAGAGAATAACCGCCCAAATATTGTGCAGGTATACAATAAACATATGGGAGGAGTTGATCTTCTCGATTCGATACTTGGATTGTACCGAATTCACATCCGATCTAAGAAATGGTACTATCGATTGTTCTTTCACGTGCTAGATGTTATTACATGCAACGCATGATTACTGTATAGAAGAATTGCCGAACACCACAGTCAAGACCAACCTCAGAACAAGGTGAACATCTCCCTTTTGCAGTTCAGAACTGAATTAGCAAAAGTATTGACTACTTTGGGAGACCACAATTCCATACAAAATAGAGCGAAACGCGGAAGGCCTAGCAAGGACCCACTTCCAGAGACTATGCAAAAGAAACCTAGGGGACAACGGCCTGCATTAGAAACAAGATTAGATGGGATTGGTCATTGGGTGATGCATTCGAACAAACGTAATCGTTGCAGATTGGAAAATTGCACAGGAAAAAGTAGGCTGTATTGTTCGAAATGCAAAGTATATTTATGCTTGTATGAGAAAAAAAACTGTTTTTGTACCAGTAGTAAAAAATCATAGCATTTTTACACGTAACAAAGCGCCACGAAATGACATTTCACGACCTGGAACTAATAAGAGGTAAATAATGAGGCTATTATTGACCTAGGGAAATAATGAAAACAAATAAAACGAATGCCGCAACCATGCACTCATGCTTGTAGTAGTAGTAGTATGTCAAGTTGTGAACCGTCAAAATAAATAACTCTATTTTAGGCACAATTTTAGGTTAACAATACCAGAATATAATATACGTTTATTTAGCAATTGCTATTAATTTTATATTTTCTAACAATACTTTGTTGTTTACATGAAAAAAAAAAGCATTTGTCTATTAATACATAAAATATGTATGATAGTATAATATGGAATCAATATATCACCTAACTATTAGAGATGCAAATAATTATTTAATTCATATTGAAAATTCCTGTATATATTGCAGGTGTGGTTGCGTAAGTAGATGTAGGTAGATCTTGTAACATACGTTCTATATTTTTTTTATTTGCTAGGGAATCTTCGATATAACCTTTAGCTTCAAAGTGGTTCCATTATTACAAACTTTTGAGACGTACCATTTTTGCTATTGTGGATGTGAATAACAATTAAATTATCTCTCATGATGACATCAGAAATTAATAAATTACACAACTCATCCTTCGGCATGCACCAGCAACACCAATTACAAGACCAGTCTACAGAGATATAAATTATCAATAATTTCAAAGTATTAATATATAAACATACTATCTTAGTTGCAATGTAACTTGTGTCGGGTACCTCAGTAAAGAATTTTATAATTTCCTCGAGTAAATAGTAATGATTTTTTGGGCTTATAATTTTAAGTTTTTCTTTTTAAAAAGGCAACTAATTTAAAATATTTTGATATGTTAATATTCTCTTTTAGGCCAAGTGTAGGTTTCAACATTGAATATTGCGCCCATAAAGTCGAGGCTTTTTTATTTTTTGAATACTCATGAAAATAAGCCAGAAGTACGTTTTCAGAAGTTACTACTGTATATTTGTAAAGCAAGTTCTCAGCTGCCTGTTCTGCAATCTCGCGCATTTCAGGTGGTGTACATCTAAACTCTTCAGACATTATAAATGGAATGAAAAATAATCTAAAAATACTTGACTTTTAGTTTCAGCATTTATGTCAAAACTTATTTGTCAACATCAAAATATAGCCTACTTATTTGTTTACATGAAGTTTTATTACAAGGGCATTCTTACATATATGAGTAAATTTATTCATAATTATTAAGGTTTTAAGGTCCAATTAGACTACTGGTACAAAAAATAGTATACATACTACGGTTGAGAAGACTATTATTGCCCTTGTGGCGTAAATTCCTCGGCGCTTTGCGCCTCGGAATTTAATCTCGCCACTCGGGCAATAATAGTCATCTTCTCAACCTTGGTATGTAATATACTATTTCTTACATATCACAATGTATAAGTACAATAAATATAATTTTTTGAAGTACAACTTTTTTTAGTGTCCATGTCTTGTGTGCATAATGTTCCCACATGGGAACAAAAAAAGAAAATATTTTTTTTGGAAAATTATAGGCAAAAAATTTTTTCACTATTTTTTACGTGTTAAGCATGCAAAAAGACATTATATTAAAAAAATGAGGCAAAACAAAAATTATGTGCAATAGAGGGTTAAAATACAAGTAATAGAAGACCTTTCATTCCAGCATGATTTCCAAATTCGGACACGAGCGCGAAGGAAAGAATGCTGGAATGGCTTTCTGTTACGAGTGTTTTACACTATTTTCTCTGTTTCTGATTGTATTTACATTATTTATTTATAGAAACATTGTTAAAAATATACATTAAGGGAAATTTTGATAACATGACGTAGTCGCTTGGTAGCACTGATTTATATTTGACAGTTGACTTTTGTAAGAATTATTTGAATTGAAAAGTTTGTTTAAATTAGAAAAAAAAACTAATATTTTCTGTGGGCGGAATGTCAAACGAAGAGCTTCAATCTGAGCCACCAGAATTGCGGGACGTGGCCTCCAACGCCATAAATAATTTACTCCCATGTAAATCGAAAAGCAGTTATGAAAAAGAATATGAAAAATTTATGCCACCAACCTATTTCTACTAAAATAAAAAGTTACCAAAAATCGTTTCAGAATGGAGTCCATTCTAACACCAAAATGGGTGCTAGAATAATGTTGTTCTAGTACCGAAACAGAGAAAGTCCATTATTGATATCTAATAATGTAGATGGCGAATAATTTTTAACACAAACTTGTAGATAATCATAAGCTCTATAATCTAAAAATATTTTCATTTATACAGAGTGTTCGACAATGACAAACCAATACAAACTTATGTTTTTTAAATGGAATGATATGCATTTTTTTACATTTTATGATAGTCCTTGATGGGCTGATTAAACTGACATTAACTTGTATATTATTATGTCGATTTTTAACTGTTTGAGAGATATGGCGATTTTTTGTTAAAAATTGTACAACATTTGAAAAGTTGCTATGAAATAACGATTACTGATGAAATACCTACTATGGGCTCAATTAGTAGAGATATCTTTTCTGTACGTGAAATTGATGTTTATTTCGGCATATCTACGCATGTTCTTTAGAATTGTGTACCATTCGCTAAAGTTAAAAATTCTAAAAAAAAAAAAAATAGATCACTCTGTATATTTATATGTCATTGGAAAGTACTTAAAATTTACTAATTATAAATATATACTTTCTAGTGCCTGTGGGCGATATTGCAAAAGTCATAGGATATTATATCTGAATAAACCCGATTACGATTTAAAAATATGAGTTGCCATGACTTGCACTACGACTCTAACTCAAATTAATCGAAAAGAGTTACTTCTATTTTCCTTTAACAAATAAGTAATTTTTATTGAAATTTTAAGACTCATGAAAAGTTTGGATGTTCATGAATTAGTAATAATATAAAAAAAAAAATATCGCAGACGGTGTATGTGAAAAATTGTTTAAACGTCAAACTTAGATTTATAGCTCCAGTTTAAATGGGAGTAAGTATATAAATTTGCGTTAAGTGCAAAATAAAATACTTAAAATTGGAATTAGATTATGATCTATGTTTTGGGGGAAAGTGATTGTTTGCTGGCACAAAGATATACAACCAAAAATACCCAAATATGGGACTGCCATCATAATTTTTGTATGCACTCTCGATCATAGATATATTTGTTTTGTCGAGACTATTGTTCATAGCTATGCTAGGATCCGATAGGTGGCGCTGTAATCAAGTTATTAACAAATTCTATGTTTATAGACTAAATTGACTCATATTCACAATATATGTTGGTTTAGTGTTAAAAAAGAAAATCACAAAGTCTGGACCCGACAGGTAGCGTTGTAGTCGGCTTATAGCGCCACCTACCGGGAAGGACAGGACATCGTCTGCCGGGTCAGCTAATTATATATATAATTATACAGGGTGTTCCTAAATATCATGTACATAAGGAAGGGGGTAACTATTTGGTTTATTTTGTTCCTAAAATTTCATATAAACATAGGTCTGCAAACGCTTCGTTACCAATATGCAGGGTGTTGAAATTTCAAGAATTTTTCACTTTTTACTGTATAGCCCCTGCAGTTTTTTTACGATTTCTAATGTCAATTGTCAAATTAATAAACTCAAGTGATTATCTGAATAAAGCCAGAGCCTGCTAGACCATTTTAAAAAATTTAATTTTCTCTGGCGAATTACAGAAAATTGTTTTCTATTTTTTTTCTCGATAACGGTCAGAGATAAGAAAAAAATATAAGAGATCAAAAAGCTTCTAAACAAGACAGAAAATTTATTGCGTATTTTAGAATCTAGCAGTGGCGCATCGCAAAAAAGTTCAGGGAGAGAAAAGAGGGCATGACCCCGAAAAAATTATTAGTGTGTAGATTTACATAATCATTTGGCACGGCTAATGATGCAGGCCTTATAGCGTAACCTACCTTCCAAATTTGAACAAGATATCTCAAAAACTGCAGGAGCTATACAGTAAAAAGTGAAAAATTCTTGAAATTTCAACATCCTGCATATTGGTAACGAAGCGTTTGCAGACCTATGTTTATATGAAATTTTAGGCACAAAATAAACCAAATACTTACCCCCTTCCTTATGTACATGATATTTAGGAACACCCTGTATATACTTTAAAAAACATTTGTTTTATTTGATACTATACTAAGGACATGTAGATATTCATACAGATTGAAGTTAAGAATATTTTCATAATAAAATAATTTTTTTTTGTAAATTTTCATTTTTTCCATTTACTTTAATATAAATACATAAAAGCACATACGGTAAACTCCTCTATTTACAAGTAGATTATTACATATTACATATGTACAAACACCCTATGCTGACGTGGATTTTGAGTTTATATGGCTTGACGCAGGCTAAACTTTTGTAATTATTTGTTGAAACCAATACGTTTTAATCTACTAAACCGGGAACAGTGGTCTTTTGACGGAAAAAAAAGGAGATTATTTTATCATGACATATTTGTCCATTCATCATCAGTCCATGCTGGACGTTATCAATGTCATTCTTTTTCATTCGGGAAATATAAATTTCTCTTTTGCAGATGTCAGGGAACAGTGCGCATGTTAACATCAATAAATTCCGTTTTAACGAAATACGGTGGTATATTTTCTTAAAACGCACGTAGAATATTTATAAACCACAAGATGTAAATAAAATGTTTTACTTTTGTATATGTGTGCATGACAAATTCCTTGTATTTTATTATGCGTATAAGATTGCGTGACAAGTTTACTTCAAAATCTTGCAATTGTAGGAAATACGACAGGCACGAACATATGCCTGTCATTCTAGCTATTAATAAGAGTTATTTGTAATAGACTCATAGTGAATTAAAAAAAAATAGTGTTTAATTTAAAACAAAGTGAGTCTTTTAATTGGTGATCATACTGTTTATTTGGTGAAACTTGCAATATATTGCCATTGCTACAGTGGCGTAATGACACTCCCGATGCTGTCCTTCATATGTATATTTTTCATTCGCTTTAACCTGCAGCATACTAATGGGTTATGAGGACCCGAGGTAATTTTATAATTTCTGTATAATGTTTAGTTTAGACCGTTGACGCTTATGCGCTCCTATACTATCCTAATATTCAGGGTATTTTTAGTGATGCTTAACAAATTTATAGTTAGTTTGAGGTTGCTGTTGCAGACTGTTAAGTAGGTCCCCAGGACCCATCAATAGTAAACACGTGAGAGGTTTTATTTGTTAACTGTATGAAAAGTGTGATACTATTACTACAATTTTTGTATCTTTGGTAAGTCATATTCCCCATTTCTTTACGTAGTTACTTATGTACAAGTTTTAGTAACAAAAATGGAATCTCGCTCAATATATTTATCAGATCAACAGCTACAGCAAATACTGAAGTCTGACGAATTTTGAGGATCAATGGAAAACAAAGATGGTGAAGAAAGTGAAACTTCATTACGTGGAAGAACTGACACATTGAATTTTGAATATTGCGGAACACACTGATAACGAAGATGAAGATAATGAACTAATTAGTGATCATGAAACATCCAGTGAACCCTGTCGCTAGAAACGCGTGGTAGGGAAAGGATAATACTAAATAGGCGAAAACAAGTGATTGTGAAACGAGTTCCAGCGCATAATTTGGTAACTGTATTTATTACCTACTCCAAAAGGTTTTGCTCGAGATCATCCTCTTGAGACCTGGAAATTGCTGTCTACTAACAAAAGGTTAGAAGCAATTGTTGACTGTACAAATAAAAATATGCAAACTTTTCAAGGTTTCCTGGTTCCAAAGTAAAGCGCAGACCTACATTTGTGGACATTAGAAATTTAACTGAAATAAAAGCTTTTATATTTGCAAGGCTTTTTTAAAACTGGTCACGAACAGATTCGGTCGATGTGGGCCACTAATAGTACAGGGAGGCCTATCTTTAGGAGTACGATGAGCCTTGCCCAATTTTCTTTTTTACTTAGTTGTATTCGGTTTGACGATAGTACTCAAAAAGACAGGATCAAAATTAATAAGCTTGCCGCCATCTCAAATATGTTAGACAAGTTTGTTTCCCGATCCATGTATGACATCTCCGGAATGTCATACAAAAACTGGTCGAAATGCTAATTCCGTATCGGGGAAGATGTGCATTTCTGTATGTATATTGTCAATAAGCCGGCCAAGTTTGGCATTAAAATGCAGATTTTTGCCGATGTGAATACTCATTACATGGTGAATGCGGGAATATATGCTGGTGCTGAAATAAATGTCCTTCCTTCTAAAAATAAATTAATGAACCTAACAAAAGTTGTATTGCAATTAGCCGATTGTATTGGAGGGTTCGGGAGGAACATAACGAGGAATAGGTAACTAGTACACCTTTATAAAGCTCTTTGATAAATTGAGAAAGAAAAATCTCACTTATGTTGGAACTATACAAAAAATAAAGAGATATCACCTAACTTTCTCCCAAACCGAAAACGACCAGTCCAATTGTTGACATTTTTATTTACAAAATTGTAGTAACTGCAAGTGTATTCCTGTCTAAAAGTGTTAGTTATGCATAAGCCTTCAAATCGACTGGCTGCATGTAAGCGTAGACGTTTACCTCATTCAATAACATACTACAATTTATAATAATGGGTCGTGAAAAAACTATCGCAAGTGAAGTTAAAAAACATATAATAAAGCTGTACAGCGAAGGTAGAACACAGTTGGAAATTTCAAGAACTTTTTCTCTAAATAAATCGATAATTTCACGGATTATTAAAGCCTATATAGAAGAAACAGGGAGATGCTAATGCAATTAGAAATCCTGGAAGGTCGAAAAAAGTAGCAAATATTTCCACAAACAAATTGCTAAGGGTTCTCGTGGGAACACTTTTCTTTCTTCATCAAACATTTCGGCTGTTTTGAAGCAGTACGGTGAGGTTCCTATTGGTGTTCACACAATGAGAAGAAGACTTCTTAATGCCGGGTTTAATGAATCGTCTTCTCGCAAAAAATAGCAACTATCCAAGAAGCATATTACATAAACTATTAATGCCTGGCTTAAGTAATTACTAGTAACAAATCTAAACGTAATTTAATAAAAAGTGACGGTGACGGTATTTGTCATGTGATACTTCCGAAGGGTTAACGACTAAACCATAAATATACAATTGCCATGCAACAGTATGACGGTTGCTCTGTGACGGTCAGGGGCTGCGTTTCTTGGTTCAAAATGGGCTTACTACGTAGAATTTATGGCATCATGGATCAGCAATTATAGAGGGATATTTTGGCGATTATAACGGAGTCAAATGAGTATAATGTTATGCCTTTGTAGCACCAATTTCTACACGATAATGACCCTAAGCGCAAGTCAAAATTTGTTACTGACTGATTATAATCAACAAAATTGATGTTATAGTGTGGACATCGCAGTTCCCAAATCTCAGTCCCATTGAGACCTGTTAGAAATTCTGGATATGAAAATTCGTGATAAAAAATAAAAAAATTCGAATGTAGTCCTCGAAGAGTTAAGTAGCACTTGGAATCAAATTGACCGTATAATAATAGGAAGACTTACAAAATCTATGCTACGGAGATGTAGTTCCGTAATAATCGCCAAAGATTACCACACAATATATTAACTAACTTATAAAAAGTAAGAAACGTTTCGTACGTTATTATTATATAGAATAAAAAATGTTTCATATGTTGCTTTAATTTTGTCCATCCATATTCTACAAATAAATAGATAATTTACCTTCCGTTATGATTTTAACCCCTACTGTAGGTGGGTACAAATGGTTGTCGAATTTACAAATTTGCTATTATTTTAAAAGCGTTTTATTTAAACTTTGAATGTTTTGAATCTCATATTAATAGGAGAATATTATTCCATTGTATTTTTCAATATTTTAGTAATACGTATTCTTTAATTCAGCTATAGTTTTGAATCTTTGTAATTAAACTTCTTTCAGTTTACCTGGCGTCATCTGTGAGCAGGCGGTGTAGTTATTCTTTAGAAAGAGAAATGTCGTTTTTTGGTTCTAAAAATTATAGATTGAATTTTAGATAATTCCCATATATATTTCAGTCTAAATCTAATTGTTAATAAACGTATTTTTAAAGCGCATATGCCAATATGTGTGTTGTTATCTTCTCCTGTAAATGTTGTATTGGTCGTTCATGTTGACTTTCATTTTTTGCTTGTGTAAAACGCATAATTTTTGATACTTTATGTATGCCTTATTAACGGTAGTTAAGGTCAGATGAAAGCTGTTGTAGTCTAGTTATGGAAAATTTTGGAATTTTTAATCTTAGATGTGTTATATAGTTATCCTTAGAGTTAGGAGAATATGTGGTCCTAGTGGATTAATTAACACGGAAGAAGCGCGTTATTCATTGCCAAACCCTATCTTTTCACTGTCCCTATTGCAGGGATCTAGTGCAAGCTAAAAGTCCCTCTTATTTAGTAGTATCAGTAACCAAATAAGTTCATGCGGTTTTTGTATACAGCAGAGTGCCATGAATATTCTTTAAGTTGTTGATCGATAGCACTTGTCTGTTATCTGTCATCCACTTTAGTATCAATCCTTCTGTCATTTAATACATACACATTTCGTGACAATTATTTAATTATTAATTTGAATAGTTGAAAATGGAAACGAATAAAACTTTAATTCGAGGTTGTTTACTCTATGAGTACAAACTTGGTACTAAAGCTGCAGTGGCGGCGCGAAAAATATGTACCACATTCGGAGATGATGTCGTAAGTGAACGAACAGCACAGAAGTGGTTCAAGAAATTTTCTTCGGGAGATTTCAACTTAACCGATGAAGCACGCTCTGGAAGACCGAAGATCATTAACAACGAGGATCTTCAACAGGTTATGGAGGCAAATTCCAGTACAACGTGCCTAGAGCTTGCAGAAAGGTTCAATGTGAGTGACGAAACCATTCGTTTGCATCTTCATCAGCTAGGAAAGACGTGGAAGTTGAGCAAATGGGTTCCACATGAATTGTCAAATGATAACAAATTAAGTCGTCTTACCATTTGTTCGGCAAACATTTCACGCAACGATAATGAACCATTTCTTGATCGGTTGTTAACCTGCGACGAAAAATGGATATTATACTCAAATTCTAAGCGTTCGTATCATTGGTTGTCGCCTACTGATGCAATACCTCACACTCCCAAGGCTTCCTTGCACCCAAACGAGATTTTATTGTGTGTTTGGTGGACAGCAAATGGAATAGTCCATTATGAGTTTTTGGAAAAGGGCCAAACCATCACTGCGAACTTGTATTGTGAACAACTTCAGCGAGTACAAGCAGCACTCATCCAAAAACGGCCTTCTTTAATCAATCGAAAGAAAGTGATATTCTTACAAGATAACGCCAAACCGCATACTGCAAAAGTGACACGGGAAAAAATTTGTGAACTTGGCTGGGAAATATTGCCACACCCTCCATATTCCCCTGACATTTCGCCAAGTGATTACCATCTTTTTTTGTCTCTTGACAACTGTATGAGACATAGGCAGTTTAAAACTCGAGTTAATGTAATAGACGCAGTCCGTCAATTTTTTGATTCAAAATCCGTAGAGTTCTACAATACCGGCATAAAAAAATTGGTGTCACGTTGGCAAAAGGTCATTGAGTGTGATGGTAATTACTTTGATGAATAATATTGTACTATTGTTTCTTAATAAATATTTATATTTTACCATAAAAAACCGCATGAACTTATTTGGTTACCTGTACTATTGGTTACTGTACAAACATACTTACTAAAATTTATTAAAATAAGAATGAAGGTTTAAGAGTTATTGTTATAATTGTGTTCGTGTATTTTAAAGGCATGATTAATACGTAAATAATATATACAACAGCGTTCAAATTACAATAATAACGTTAATTGTTAACTTGTTTGTAGAATTATTCACCTCACTGCAGTTGGGTATTCAAACAATCAATCAGACTTCAAATTATGTTTTTGCATTAGTGTAGGAGTATTTAGCGAATGCTGGTCACTAGCAGATGTGGAAAATCTGACGGAAACTAATTTGGTAAATAAATTACTGGTAAACAGCAGCTGTACAAAATGGTATACGCAAATAGTTCCTGCTGTATGCATTTTCGCTCAACTAACTCGAGAAAAGTGCTACCAAGGGGAATCACACATAACTAATTATAACATTCCGTGTTGCAATAAGTTCAGCTTATTAACAAATTTCATTTAGAAGCAACACGTTCTTGCATCCGAACATTTCACATTCCCGAATGGGTTTCTTCACAGTACGTTTAAATTTTACTCAAATATACCTATAATTGTTTTCGGCATGCACATATATCTAACCATATTTTGGTGAAATACTGAAATAATAGAAAATTGATATTCATGGAAGCTAATAATAATCTATATTTCATTACATGATAACAAAAATACATACATGTACAAAACATAGAATAAAAATAGAAAGTAACCTTAACATTAATATTTATACATATAGTAGTCATTCAAGAAATAACAATTTAACTTTAATAATAATTCCTGAACTCTATGTTTGAAGAAGCGTTTTTGTAGCATTCGGTTGTCAGTTGCTAGTAGCTATAATTTAAAGCTGTGATAAGAATAAGTGTTCTACAATTGTGGGAATTTCCTTTAAAGCTTAATGTGTCTTTGCATATGTTGTATTTGAATAGATATTATTTGACATATTTCAGATAATAAACGAGACACCTTTCGGTTTACTCCAATGATGAGCGTTCTAATAGGCGTTGTCTCAGCTCTGTTGATTGTCGCACTGGTTGTGATCGTCGTTTTAAGGCTACAATGTGGAAAACATGACGAGAGAAGAAAAAGACATAAGAATGGAGTAGTTGCAACATCAACAACGGAACACCGAAGTTCTATCAGTGGACCAACTTTAAATGATAAAACAGGTGAGATAATTGACTCTGCACGCTTTATATTTCTCATTTTCATTGTACAATATTATTTATTATGATTATTAGCATAGTTTTAATCACCAGAATTACCTTCTTTTTTGTTTCCCTTTGATATAATCTCGATAAAGTGATAGTTGCTCATACAGCAGTCGCCATAAGCCACCGACCTCTAATATCCGTTTCTTTAAATTCTCTCCATTACATTTTGCGTACTTTAAATACATTCCAATTTAGTCCTGTTTGAGGTAATGAATAATTATAGATCAGCATTTAAATTTTAAAGAAAATACAAAGCACATTCTAAATAAAATGTCTAAAAAAGTAGGTTATTTAACTAGAATAGGTCAAAATATGTCAACATATATTAAGCTGATATTATATAAATCGCTAATTTCGATACACATGGAATACTGCACTAGTCTTCTATTTAGGTTAAATAATTACGAAACTCAGCAAATGCAAAAAATACAAAATAGGGCTATGAGATCAATTTTAAAGTGTAACAAATACACACCAGTTGCATTAATACTGAGTACATTGAAATTACCTAATGAATGTGCGACAAAGAATAATATACAAAACAATGTTCTTCATTTACAACAGTAAACATGGTGTTACGCAATCGTATATTAGTCAGAAATTAATTTGTGTGCATGAAACGCATAAATATAATACAAGAATCATCAATGAGTTCTTTATAGAAAAAGTAAATAGATCATCAACGGCTAATAATGTTATGTTAATGGTCTAAAAATGTTTAACAGCCTGCCGTATGACATAAAACATTGTAATAATATAAATAGGTTTAAGAAACAACTGTCATTATATATTTTAAAGAAATGTATATAAATAATCTACGTGTATGTAAATAGCGTATTGCTAATAAAGATATATTATTATTATTATTATATGTAATAAAAATAAGTAGATATTTATGTTTCGTTTGAAACATGTATGGCGCAGAATCACAGAATAAATATTTGTAAATGTTTATAGAGGTATAAGAGGTTGAATATCTCGAAGAAGAAATATTTTGTCAAAAAAACGCAAAAACATGTCCATCTTGATTCCAACGGAGACACCCTTCCGTCATATCTTCAACTGTGATACGGCGTCCCCTCTCCTCCATTATTCTAACCATTAAAATTTAAATAGCGAAAGTACTAAATATGATATATCATTGGAAATGTAACTTTATGGGGAATTCAGCAACGTTATTGCTGGTGCGTTACATTTGATATTAGCGCCCTCTATCGGGATAAAAACGATTTATATGTGACACATCATATGAAAACTAATTTTATTAGCAACTAAATATGTAATATTTTTGACATTTAATTGTCATCTTTGTCAAGCACATACTGTAATTAAAATTAAATCAAGTTTTAATAAAGAAAACATGAAACAGTTTACTGTATTCAGGAGGGCGTAAAAATAGTTACACTGTATTTTAAAAATAATGAATGCGCCAACAGAACCACTGAAATATTCACTAAACAACACCCAAAGAAACATCTAAATTGTAGTATATGTCGAAACTAATTTCAACGGGGTTTATACAAAAGAAAAAGCGCTTCATTGAAAACTCAGTAAGAAACGAGGCGACAGGGATAGCCGTTTTAAGACAAGTTGTTGCGGATCCAACTCTGCATAGAAGAAATCTTGCAGAATCATCTGGAATAAGTCAATGTAGCATCAGTCAACTTTTCAAGACTTAAAAATTCCACCCCTACAAAATTCATCGGGTTCAGAAACTCAATGAAGAAGCTTTTGACCGTCGCACGTCATTTAGAGTTTTATGAAATTATGAGTCAACGTGTTAGATATCCAAATAATTTGTTTAATATTTGTGTTTTTGAGTAATGGTCTTTTTTATGATCCAATGGTCATAATTGTCGATACTGGGCAGATTTCAACCCAAGGATATTTCATGAAGTACACACTCAATATACTCTAAAGTTGAATGTTTAGGCTGGAATATTTGGCGATCATACAGCTGGTCTGTTTCTTCTAACAAGTAATTTAAATGGCAACGTGCATCTGGAATTATTTAAAGACACTATTGATTTAATATTAGAAAACAATAACCGATACTTAGAAGGTTACCTAATATTCCAACAGGACGGAGCTCCTCCAGATGATG
This sequence comes from Amphimallon solstitiale, assembly GCA_963170755.1. Lineage (NCBI taxonomy): Eukaryota > Metazoa > Arthropoda > Insecta > Coleoptera > Scarabaeidae > Amphimallon > Amphimallon solstitiale. The sequence continues at coordinate 48,192,756 of OY720676.1, read as the reverse complement.
TAGCAGTTTGTCAGTACTTGCATGAGAGATTTATCGACATTGGATTGGGAGAAGAGAGTTCATAAAATGTCCCACGCGATCTCCAGATTTATTCCCCATAGATTACTTTTTGTAGAGATACTTAAAAAGTAAAACATACGCCACTCCACCTGTGTCACCAGAAGTTATGTCAATGCATTGTTACCGAATATTGTCAAATAACTGCAGAAATGCTCCAAATCCTCAGACAACGGTTCGAACAAAATTTGTACTCATGTATTACACATAATGGAGAATACTTTCAGCATTTATTGTAAACTATTTATGTTTGTAGTTCCTAACATTAGAGCTCAACAAGGTTTTTTAATTATTTAAGTAAATATTTCTTTCAATTGTGGACTAAATTGCTAATAAACCTTTGCGCTTGTTTACAAAATATTTCTCCTTCGAGATGCACAATCTGTTTCATTTTCGGTGACGCACCCTGTATACGTATGTAATAGCCATGATAAAGAACAGTGTTCAAATTCATACAATAACATATACAACAAAGTGGTAAAACGTTTTACACTGTACTGTCAATTTTTGATACAATTTTATATGATAGTCTAAAAGGAGCTTAGTTATAGTATATTCTCAATTTTCCAGTTTTCTGCTCCATTTCTTTATCTAACCTTCATCTAGTTAGTTAATCAGTGTAAAAAACAAATAAACAAATATTGTTGTTTTCTCAGACTTCGCGGGTGGTAGTCCTATATCAAAACACGATTCAAGCGGAGGAGAATGTGATAGTGATGAGAAGAATCCCGACATTATACCACAACCAACAGACGCCGAAGAAGTTGCAGAATTTGGTCGAAAGAGGCAACATATTTCTACGATCGAAACTTCGCCCAGTCGAAGTCTGCTACATCAAGCAGGAAATTCTGGATATATAGGTTACTGTACATTGAGGAACGGAATTCCTTTGCACGAAATGTCCTCACAAACAAAACTTGTAAGTTCCAATCATAATTCATTATAAAATGTATGTATGGATTGTTCATTAGAAAGTTACATTTTAAATTACATTAAACTCAATTCAGAACAAAATATTATTATAATGTATCAAGTTTTATAAACCTCATTTTCATCACAAGTTTTATTAATTACGAGTGAAGCGTAGCAGAGCGAGTGTTTAGTAAAACCTGTGCAGCACATATTTTTTCCAACATAATAATATGTTTGCATAGAAGAGTATGCATATTTCATAGAAAAGAATTTCATTACGGAGTGACTTGAATATGACATTGACCACCTCAAAGTTAACAATTGCATAGATTACTTTTTGTTTGTAAATTTAAAAAACAATATTTATTGGGATTAATTACATAACTCACATAAAAAATGCTTTTTAAATAACTATAACACAAGTTACACAACAGCAGATGAAAAATATATTTGAAAATATGAAGAGCAAAGTAGTTGCTAATGGTCACTCTTACACAATTTATAAAAATTGTAGATGAATTAGATAAGTTCTTGCCACTGAAAAATTGCAAAAGAAAAGGCAGAGCATGGGCAGCCTTAATGTTATAAAACTGGAAATGATTAACGTGATAAACTGTGAAATCAAATCCCAAACCCTTCTTTCAACGGTAGTAAGGTGGCGTAACAAATAAGTCAAAAAATATCTAACGGTTTTGACTAGAGCTTGTAGCAAGAAGGGGCTCCATTTTTAATGAAAAATTACTTTTGGATTCGACAGGTCGATAACAACATTGCAGCAGTGTTGATGAATAGTAATGCAGATAACCGTATTTATAGAAAGCCATAAATTTATTGTTTCTTGAACATTTTTATTAAACATTTAATATAAACAATAGTAACCATAAATGATCTAAATGCACTCTTTAGATCTGATTCTTCGGACATCTATGCACCTAGTGAAATGAGTCAGGCTACACATAGTGAAACAGAAAACCTGGAGCCATGATACGCGGAATGCAGTTTTATGAAAATGTAATGTTATTGGTGATAAAATTGGCCTTTATTTCCTGTTCGTTCTCTTTCATCAAATGCAACTTTTATACAGCAACCTCTCGTTGCTGTATAAAAGTATAGAATTCGAGTTTGACACACTTTTGTTGATGTTTGAAAAACAATTGTATGTGCTATCAGTAGCATATTTAAGAAAGGGTAGAGCTTCTGACAAAACATTAATCAGTTTCTAATAAAATCGACTATCGAGGAAAGCATTGTAATCGGCCATCTGCAATACTACAATTTATCGTTTCACAAGTCGAATTTTACATCAAAAGTTTTCAACAACGTGTTTTTCACTACGACACAAACAAAAACCACAACACATACTACCTTTCAAATGATCTCAATGTAAAAATAATGCACGAGCTATACCTTGGAAGTTTTGAATCTGACATGAAATACTTATAGGGCAAGAGAAAAAAGAAGAAACTAAGGTGACATAAGATTTTAACTTCTGTTATTTTAAGACAAATTATAAATACAAATTTGGGAAAGTTAGGGCTGTTCAATTTTTCCGTTCACTCAAGCAAAATGATGCTGCTCACTTTTACCTACGTTTACGATGAAGCTGAATGCAAACAAAAACTCCAAATGAGACCATAAACTTTTAAAACACTCGTTTGAAAATGTTTTAAATAAAGAACTAGGCACCATGCTTATTATCTAATAACTGTACTGCCAAAGTAGAAACAACACAATGGTGTAGTTTCCGTTTATGTACGATCAGCTCGCTTTAGGAATGTGGTCCATAAGGAAAATATGTCATGGTTCTGGAAATCTATATAGATTTCCAGAACCATGACACATTTTCCTTTCTTGTGATCGTGGCTTTGGTGTTCTTGAAAAATCCATGCGAAAACATGAAAGAATATACCAACCTCAGGAATATATACAAATAATGAGAAAATCGTCACGTTCATTTTCTATAATCAGAGTTGAACAAAATAAACATAAAAATTTTATCGCTAACCATCAATAAAGCGATGCATTACCTTAGCGTTTTGCAGAAGTCAACAAATACTTTATCGTAATGTAAAATAAAATACTTTACCTGCCGCTAATATCTGTCAACGTAGCCATGACTGATGACTTTAAACACAAGTCATTACATCTTGTTTTTTAAATTACCAATTTTTGCGGTTGGCGATAAAATTTTGTATGCACCACGTCAGTAAAGTGCCTTTATAGAACTCGTCTATTACTCGCCTCGCTCACTTTACTTACTGACTTGCTTCATAAATAACTATTGTTGAACTACTTCAACCTCATTTCACGCGAGTAACGATAAACAGAAACAGAGAACGATTCAGCATAAGCCAGGATCAGGTCTTCGTTTTCAGTACAGTAAGTCTACTAATATGCTGATACACACAAGTTTCATTATCCAAAAATCAGCTATCCGAATCTCTTCCAGCTTGTGGTGTAAAATTGTCTATCAAGAAGGCAAAATATGATAACGTATTGAAATTACACTGGTCAACAGTGAAATTGCTTCTTAGGTGAAAGTACCCAATCCCGAATGAATTCAACGTGCTGAACACGAATATCACATTGAAAAAAGTTGATTGGCTCACGTTCAAGAGATATTGACGTTTTGTCTATTGTATAGATGCTATTGCATAATGTAATGCAATTTAGTGAGAAATTACGAAATTTTGCGTCATATTGCATCACCCCTTCATGCAAAGAAGTTAATGCAGCATTTACTGTAAGTTTCCATTGAGAGTGTTGCGAAATTGATTGCGCAATATCAAGCAATAGCTAATTATAGTTTATTTATAAATGGCCGACGTGACAGTTAACTCGTGCAATGTCCGTTCATTCGCGCATATTTTTCGAAGCTCTAGCATACATAAGTGATTGCTATAGTGTAAAGTAACTAAACAGTAGCAATGCCTCGTAACTGTGTTAATAGTGCAAATAACTTCTGTTATATTTGCGGAGAAGTGACATTTGCTGCACAGAAAAAGAACATCAGTGCAACAGTTAAGAAAGCGTATCATTTGTATTTTGGTTGCAAGATAGGCGACCAGGACAAAGACTGGGCCCCACACGTATGCTGCCGCACTTGTGCCGTAAATCTTTCACAGTGGCTTAATGGCAAAAGAAAGGCAATGCCATTTGCTGTGCCCATGATTTGGAGGGAGCCCACCAATCACGTTGACGACTGTTATTTCTGTATGGTACGACCAGCTTCTGGAGGCATCACCAAGAAGAAGAAGTGGACAGTTGAATACCCTAACATACCATCTGCTCTGCGACCTGTCTCTCATGGCGAAGGACTCCCAATTCCAGAACCTCCTACAGATTTTTCTATCAGTTCAGACGATGAGGATGGCCATGCGTCGGCGAGTTCTCCTCAACGTGGCAGTAAGGATGATGACTTTTCGTGCTTTGACGAAACATCTGCACCACATAAAATTACCCAGGATGAAATGAACGATCTTGTTCGCGATTTGGATCTGTCGAAAAGCAAAGCGGAGATACTGGCCTCAAGACTTCGACAGTGGAATCTTCTGGAACAGAATGTCCGAGTGACTTCATTTCGCACTCGCCATCAGCTCTTCGAATCTTTCTTTAAGAAAGAAGAAAGCCTTGTGTTCTGCTGCGATATTGATGGTCTACTACAAGCTCTCGGTATTGCACATGATCCCCACGAATGGCGGCTGTTTATAGACGCTTCAAAACTGAGCCTAAAGGCGGTTTTGTTGAATAATGGGAACCAGCTTCCATCCATACCTATTGCACATGCGGTCTACATGAAGGAGACTTACGGCAATCTAAAGCAGCTACTGGAGAAGATTAACTACAGCAAGTATGGCTGGCAGATATGTTCTGACCTGAAGGTAGTATCTCTGTTGATGGGTTTGCAGCAGGGATATACAAAGTACTGCTGTTTTCTTTGTCTGTGGGACAGCAGAGCAATCGATTTGCACTACATCAAGAAAGACTGGCCTCCGAGAGCATTTTTTAAGCCTGGAGAAACGAATGTACAGCACCCACCATTGGCACAGCCACACAAAATCATCATTCCTCCTTTACACATCAAATTCGGTCTTGTCAAAAACTTGGTAAAGGCCATGGATAAGAATGGACCAGCATTCAAGTACCTGCATGACAAATTTCCTCGACTCAGTGAAGCCAAAATTAAAGAGGGCATCTTTGTGGGGCCTCAAATTAGACAGCTCTTCCGAGACCCCAAGTTTGAGGAACTTCTTCAAGGTAAAGAAAAACAGGTTTGGGATGCATTCTATCAAGTGGCAGCAAACTTCCTGGGGAATGACAAGGCAGAAAATTACAAGTGTCTGGTTGAGGATATGTTGGCTTTGTTTCATGAATTCGGCTGCAATATGTCCTTAAAGATCCACTTTCTTGATTCCCACTTAGATTTCTTTCCTGGTAACTGCGGGCAGGTCAGCGGTGAGCACGGCGAACGCTTTCATCAGGACATTGCCACCATGGAGCAACGGTACCAAGGCAAATGGTCTACGTCAATGCTAGCTGACTATTGTTGGACAATCAGTAGAGATGCTCCACAAGTCCACTACAAACGGCAGGCCAAAAGAAGTCGAAAGCCGCAAGCAGACTAATGTTTTCTTACCATGTATTATAATATTAACATAAGTACACTTTTTCTGAAATATGCGTAAATGTTTTCTTACCATGTATTATAATATTGACATAAGTACACTTTTTCTGAAATATGCGTAAATGTTTTTTTACCATGTATTATAATATTGACATAAGTACACTTTTTCTGAAATATGCATACATATTACAGAAAACCCGTAGCCAATTCAGCTTTTTCTTAGTCATTTTCGTGTTCAGCACATTGAATTCATTAAGAAATGACTATTTTCAGCTTGGAAGCATGAACTTTTCGAAAATTTGTTGCCCAGTGTTATTTAAAATATACACCTCCAAATAATATGTGGTATTATCGGAAGCTCAAGTCAGATTCCAACCAGAATGAAGAGACTGATATTACAGATGATGATGCCAATGAGTAGTGAAATGTTTGTTTGTCGTTTTAAATTAGTCACTTAAGTAAATAAATACATACAGATATAAATTAAAATTCATATATGCATGCGTAAAATTGATGCACACTCTGCCCTGGAGCCTGTCATTCCAGCTACCAACGCACGAACACGTGTTTCTATCTTCTTGGATCTGCATCGGCAATGATCTAGAATATGATAACTTAGTTATCAATGGATCACATCTCCCTGGTGCGTTGCTTTTGCATGGAAGATGTCATCGAGATTTTCTTACAGGTATCGGTCATGCAAGAGGACGATATTACAGGAGATTTGAAGATCATTTGGCATAACCCACGTTCGCACGCTGACGAGATCTGAGAAGATCGAAACACGTGTCCGTGCGTTGGTAGCTGGAATGCCGGACCCCAGGGCAGAGTGTGCATCAATTTTATGCATGCATATATGAATTTTAATTTATATATATTTAATTTATTTATATATATATGTATTTAATGTATTTATATTTATTATCTGCTGGACATATTTGCACGTACTCTTCTATCATTAGTAACTTAAGTGTTATATTGCTAGAAAATATAATATGGTTTACGTTATTTTTATATTTAATAAGTAAATTTTTTTTTAAATATAATATTTTTGGTGATGTCTGATCTACAAAACTATAAGTTTGGGAAAAATGGGAAAACTACAACATTTAAACTGTTATCTTGAAAACCAAAATATATAATCCTTTTTTTAATTAACTCAAAAACGCTTTATGTGTGGTTAACTCTTTCTTGCAACGTGGTCCTCAATTGAAATGAACACCATAAAAATAAACAAGAAAATGGGTGTGCTTAAAACCACACAGCAGAAGTGTAAACTTCATCAAGGCGAGGTTAATAATACGAAATACACGCGTATAATATTCAGTAACATATTAAATAAAACGTATTCGCACATTTATTACATTTACACATGTACACACGCGTATAATATTCTGTAACGTATTATACGACTGATGCGTCATGCTCTCCCATGTAACGGTCGGTTGGACGTATGTTGTTACCGGTTCGAATTTGAAAGGATTCACCCACTGTATTTTAAATCAACAAAACAACAGTAACTACCACTTACTTTAATGAAGGTAAATTTATTAAAACATTAATACGGATCAGAAACAAATCTGACACTCAAAAATTATAAATATTCTGACTGATTGTCAAAAAAATGACAATTATCAAATAATCATATTATCCTATGTAAATCATATTTCGAACATTTCCAAATAAACGTCTTTTCCCACACCGGAAGAAAAATGGCTTTAGTAATGGGTAACAATTCGGCCGCTCCCGGGAAGACGTTATTTGGAGGATGTTCGAACAAAACAAACAAGCGAGCGAAGAATTCGCATTACGCATTAATGCTCTTGCGACTCCAGTTGCTCCTGGCGACTTGCAGATTCTTGCGCTTGATTGAGTTGTCTCATGGGTCGTACCTGGTCTATATGATATTTGGTACGTTGGGCATCGGCCCGCTCTACCCATATAGCAGTGGCGCCGGCATTCCCTACCACAGGGTATGGTCCCACCCAACGTTCAGCGAAATGTTTGCCCGGCGGATGGTGTGCCTTCACCATCACGAACTCTCCGAGACGTGGTGTAATGGGCATCGGAGCGTCGGGTTGTGCGTACCGGCGTTGTCGATACCTCAACTCATTAGCATGTACCTGCCGTATTCTATCAGCGGCAGGTTCTGGTGGTTGTTGTGGCGGATCTTGCCATTCTCCTGGCCGATGGATTTCGAATCCAAACAAGGCCTTAGCCGGAGTGTACCCAGTTGCGGTATTCTGACGACATCGTAAGTTGAAGAGTACTTGATCCAGCATTTCATCCCACCTTTCCGGGTTTTGGCCCTCCAGAAGGATGCGGAGGCCTTTCTTTACCTCTTGATTTCTTCTTTCTACTGGATTGGCCCTGGGATGATAGATTGGCGTTGTCCAGTGCAGACATTGCCACTTTCGTAATGCTGCATCCCATGCCATAGAAGTAAATTGTGAACCATTATCGGTCAAGATAGCCATGGGATAGCCAAATCTGTGAAAGATTTGCGTGAGATACTCGATTACGATGGCGCTGCTAGTGCTCTTGACTGCGCACGCCTCGGTCCATCTTGAATATATATCCGTGACGACAATACCAAAACGGTTTTTCTTCCGGGTCTCAGTGAGTGGTCCAATGATATCCACAGATATGACCTCAAATGGTTGTTTCGAAGCGTGGGTCCGTAGCGGCGCTTGAGCCTGTGGTGGCCCTCTTTTGAATGCATTACATATTCTGCAACTCCGAACATGTTCTGTGATATTGGCTTGGGCATTGTTCCAGTAATAACGTTCTCGTATAGCCCGGTATGTTTCTTCCGCTCCGGGATGGCCTGCGGTATGGTAGTCGTGATACTGGTTGATGACCCTCTCGCGGGCCACGGGTGGTACCCAAATCAAGTGTTTATCGCTCACTTTGTATCGGAGCAAACCGTCTCGGAATGTTATGTATGAATGTTCTGGAGCTGCAGGGTCTTGGTTCAAGCTGGCCATCATTTCTCTTGCCTGTGGATCCTCCTGTTGGGCATCTCGTATAGTATGAATCAAAGATTCTTCGTCGTCGGTGACAAAAACGTATTCATCTTGCTGCGGTTCAGGCGGAATTGGATTTTCGTAAGGAATCATTCGTTCGACATCATCCAAACCAACGGGCGTCGTGTCGTTCCCAGGACTTCTGGATAAGGCATCTGGTAATTCATTTTCCCTACCAGGAACATGTTCGATTGTATAGGTAAACTCTTGCAATAGCAAGGACCAACGCATCAGCTTAGACTTGGTTTCTTTGAATTGTTGAAGCCAAGTCAACGCTTTATCATCTGTCCTTAGAGTAAACGGCTTGTCTTCCAAATAGGGCCTATATCGTTTGATAGCCCAAATGACCGCCAGGCATTCTTGTTCATTTACATGATAATTTTGTTCAGCCTTACTAAACCTCAGACTAGCGTAGCTGACCACTTCTCTGAGGCCATCGTGCTCTTGGTATAAGACAGCGGATGCTCCAATTGCGCTGGCGTCAGTTTGTAAACAGAAAGGTTTTTGGAAATCGGGTCTGTATAAGTACAAAGGTTTTGAAGCCGCTTCTTTGATGGCTTGGAATGCTACCATTGCCTCTTGGGTCCATTTGTATGTCCTGTTTGTGGATAATAGGTCAGTGAGTGGGGCCATGATTCGAGAGCAGTCCTTGATATAATCTCTCAACCAATTAATAATGCCCAGGAATTTTCTCAAACCCTTCCGTGTGCGGGGTGGCTCGGTAGCTTGAATAGCTTCGATATGTTCTGTTTGGGGATAGTTCCCATTCATGGTTACTACATGTCCCAAGTAATTCAAAGTCGTACTCACGAAGTGACACTTGCTGACATTTAACCTTAAGCCATGTTGGGCTAATCTTTCGAACACCAACCGGAGATGCCTAAGGTGTTCCTTCACACTTCCCGAGTAAACGATTATGTCATCAAGGTATGCTATTGCAAATTCACGAAGGTATCCTACTAGGACATCTTGTACCATAAGCTTTTGGAAGGTACTTGGGGCCCCCTTGAGCCCGAACGGCATGACATTGAATTCGTAAGCAGCCCCATCGGGCGTGGTGAAAGCAGTGTACCTTTTCGATTCCTCATCAAGCTTAATTTGCCAGTAACCGTTTCGTAAATCAAGTGTGGAGAACACCTTGGCTGTCCCTAAATCTTTAAGGGATTCTTGGATGGGCGGTAAGGGACTGACTTCATCCTTCGTCCGGCTGTTCAGTTTGCGATAGTCAACGCAAAATCTCGGCTCTCCATTTTTCTTCGTGACGATTACAATCGGCGAACTATAATTGCTGTGACTCGGTCGGATCACATTACTTGCCAGCATCTTTTCAACTGGTTCAGCAATCACTCGCTTCTTGTTTGGTGGATAACGGTAGGCAGACACCCTGACTGGGGTGTCATCTGAGAGCCGAATCTCGTGTCTTGTGGTAGCTGTGGTAGCGACTGCATCGCCCTCGTCAAATAACTCTCTAAAATCCCTCAGAGTTCTTTGAAAGATCTCTCGATCCTCTGCCATCCAGGAGCTTGTATCTGTAGAAATTTGGATGTCTTCTTTAGAATGAGGTCTAGGGTTTCTTGTGACAAAGTGTAGCGTGTGACGTCTGTCCACACCTACATGCATGCATTTACGTGCCATATCTATTACGGCTTGGTTTTCCATAAGCCAAGGTCCCCCCAGGACGATGGCAATGCGCATATTAGGTATCACCATTGCGTCACATGCGAATGAAAAATTGCGGATAGTGGCGTTTAGTGTGCCTTGGAGATGTGCTTCGAGGGTTGTGCTCTCTTGAAGCCAAGTGAAGGTCATCGGCCGAGTCTTCTCGGTTTTTCCCGTCAGGTATTCGGGTCTGGCGAAGTTCCTGGTGGCCGCTGTGTCTATTAGCGCCACCACTTCCTGACCGTTCACTTGGAGTTTTATTGATGGCGTTGTTCTTATGCCATCAGTTGTTGCAAGGGCCGTCCCGTTTAACGTTTTGGGACGGCCCCCTTTCCTTCCCCCTGCATTCGCTGGATTCCAGGGTGTCGTTCAGAAAACCATTCTGGCCTTTGTGGACAGTCACGGTTCATATGCCTTTCCGGGCAAAACCAGCACTTCGGTACGCTGGTATCCTCAGCCCTAGTGACTCTTTGAACACTGGGGTTTTCTACTCTTGGGCGGCATGGTGTCTGCCTCGCATCTTGGCTCTGGGTATCCGATGGCTTTACTTTGGTCCGCTTCGTCCACGCCTCATTGAGCCGGGACCAACGCGTGCATTTTTGTACTAGTTCAGTCATGGTCTTGGGAACCACCAGAAATAGTTGACTATTTACTTCCTTAGTCATCCGGTCAATGATATGCAAAATCATTTCTTCCTCGGGCCAGGTAGGTCTGAGCCTGAGGCACAGTTGTCTCATTCGATAAACGAATTTTTCAGGTGCTTCGGCTGCTTCTTGTCTTGTGGCATATACGGCCACCTCCAAGGTTGTCAAACGTTGATGACTGAGGAATTCATCTCGGAATCTCTGCAAGAAATCCTCCACCGACAAGAAACTGCCCGCATAATAATTAAACCAATTCGCAGCTTCCCCTTCAAGATGCGGACGCACGGCCTCATCAATATCCTCTGGCACTTCCAAGGTGAATTGCCGTAAGTAGATTTCTAACCTATCCAAGAAGAGCACTGGGTCTTCGGTAATCTGCCCCTGGTAAGGACGCGGTGGTGGTCGATTTGTTGGCGCTAATGCTGGCGCGACAGTTAACTGTCTTAGTGCCTCAGCGAGTGTCGCCACAGCTTCAGCATTAACCACTGTCTCTGCATCAGGCGGTGGCACTGTCGGCTTATCAACCGTCTCAGGTGTGGTCCTCTTCTTTGGTGAGTAATTAGCCAAAATTTCCCGTGTTACCCGTTCGGCGATTTGTTCCATGAGGGGAACATTATTTATGACAGGCGAGAATGAGCGTTCGGAAGCGGTAGACTGTCTTTTCTTCGAGGATCTTTTCGGAGCCATCTTCTCCTGGGTTCGTCAATGCTTTCTGCACTGAGAATTTCTGTACTTTTAGTACAGAAAAATTCTGCCACACGATGGCGCGCCAAATTGTTACCGGTTCGAATTTGAAAGGATTCACCCACTGTATTTTAAATCAACAAAACAACAGTAACTACCACTTACTTTAATGAAGGTAAATTTATTAAAACATTAATACGGATCAGAAACAAATCTGACACTCAAAAATTATAAATATTCTGACTGATTGTCAAAAAAATGACAATTATCAAATAATCATATTATCCTATGTAAATCATATTTCGAACATTTCCAAATAAACGTCTTTTCCCACACCGGAAGAAAAATGGCTTTAGTAATGGGTAACAATGTATATACAGGTTCGGCCTGTTTTTATCGTGCATGCCAGTTAAAATGCATGTATTGAAACGAACGTTGTTGCCAATATGTACATATGTGGGCGACAAAAGTAGTGGGGAAGTCAGACGACAAGCCGATGCCGATACGATCATTACGACCATAAGATTCCAATATAGTGGCATGTGTGCATTTGTAAGGGATCTTATCTTCATTTTTAGCTATTATTCCCATTCGTAATATTTTTAAAAAAGTATCTTAAGTTAACATTATAAGAATTCCTTGAGATTTATTATTTTTATGATTGAATTTAATTTGGTTTTCATTCCCAGTTATATTTTATATTATTTGATTTTGGCTTGTTTTTCTAGTTTTTATTCAATATGTTCGTTTATACAAACGAGGAAAGAATACAAATTATTAAGTGGTACTACTCTGGTAGTACAATAACAATAATGAGTATTGTTCATAAGTTTGAATCTACTGAGTGTGTGCAAAATTGTCGAAAATGGGAACCTAGAATGCGCGTATTGAATGAAGGAAGAGAAGAACGGGAAATTTTAGTATGTAGCGCGGTTGAACATAATGAACCATGCTCATCGCGCCAAATTGCCGAACAAGTCAATATACCCGCGAGAACTGTAAGAAAAATTTTGAATAGGCAAGGATACCGTAGCTTCAAACTTCAAAAACGTCAAGAAATATTTCCTCACGATGAATCAAAACGCGTAGCATTTTGCGAAGAGGTAATTGATAAAGTCATTGCGGATAACAATTTTATTGCAAATATTTTGTTTACGGCCAAATCATCTTTTTATTTACATGGACGTCATAATCCAATGGCTACAAGATATTGGTCTTAAGCAAACTCTCATCTTTATCTACCTTTGCGTACTCAGTATCCTCAAAAATTGAACGTGTGGGCCGGCATTTTGGGGAATCACATCATTGGTCCTTTTCTTATTCACGGCACCTTAACAGCAGCTAAATATTTACAAATGCTACAAAATAAAATTATACCTGCTGTTCTTGCCCTTGATGTGAATTTTGACGATATTTGGTTTCAGCAGGATAACTGTCCTGCCCATACTGCCCGTCTGGTTCAAATATTTTTAAGGGAAACGTTTCATGAACGTTTAATATTGTAACGTTTTCGGGTTCCAATAAACAATTCGTGCAATTATTTATTTAAAACAGTCTGTATATTTATGTACTTAAAATTATATAACAATATAAAAATATAAAAACTAACGTAACACACTTAAACTACTACAATTTAATTATCACAGGTATTTATTTACTACTACTAATATGTCCGTATTTATTTATATCACACTATTTATATAAAACGGCACTACTATATTTATTTCTACGCTACCACTACGTAAGGACTTTCTTTATCCCGAACTACTCCGCCCGCAATGAATGGATCCCGTAGTTACCCCGCGATTACTTCCGTAATGACCGCCGTAATGAATCATGCCGCCTTATATACGTATGTGAAGATTACTAGAGCATTCCTCTAAATTCCATACTTCTCTCGATGTGTTGAAGAATATTCCAGACATTTGTCTCCGCTTTCGATACAGTACCATGCGTAAGTGTATGACTCACCGCTTTACGATATTTACCGGCCGAGAGATAATTTATGGTCTTTTTTGTGCGTGTGACAATTTCGTTTTTATCGCGCCGAGAGAACTCAATTCGTTTTATTTAATGTAAACACATTTCGTTACATTGCCCCCTTCTTAAAAACTGCGTTTCGTCCCGAAACACACTATTCCATGTTCTTGACGCTGGCGGATGACGAAATCCACATCGAGACCCACGGGTGCACCCAGCCGTCTTGTGGCAATGGCAATCCACCGTCCCAGGCTGCACAACGGGCTGATCGGGCCGACAGCCGCACAAGACCATTTCCGTACCAGCACGCCGAAACACTGCCTCCAGCATGTTTCCTGCGATTTTCCACACCAAACGGTCTAATCCACAGCCCATCCTCGGAATTGCCAGCCTCCCACATCCTGCTCGTGTGCACGTCCTCGTAGATCGACAAGGGATTCCCATAAGCTGGCTCTCTAGGTTTTCCAGCAATTTGTCGCACATCCGCCACTTCACCGCCGTCACGTCCATGGTATGGGGCAACTGGTTGAAACACACCATCCCTGGCTCACTATGAGGTGTTAGTCTCATGCGATAAACGACGTCATCTATTTGCTCCAGTATTTCGTATGGTCCCTCCCAGTATTCTTGGAGCTTTGGGGACAGGCCTCGGCGACGTTGAGGATCATACAACCAAACAAGGTCCCCTTCTCCGTAACCACCTCTCTCGTCTTGCACGTGGTAACGATTCTTCGTCCTGTCGCTGGCATCCTGAGTGTGATGGCGTACTCGCTCGTGGACATCCTTCAACCTTCGCCAGGATCCACTGACGCAGTCTTCTCCATTTGGGTTCTCCACAACACACTTGAGTAGATCCATCCTCTACTTTCAGAGAGTCCCATTGAGCCCAGTAGGATTCCAGTCCCTGTGAACGAGGAGCCACTTCTTGCCAAGCCGGTCCGCGACCAATTCCCTTCCAAACCATTAATGAACCAAGGTCTTCATCAGCTTCTTGACCAATCCGCAAATTGTCAGGATGCCACTGATCGTCAACCACGGCAGTTCTGAATGTTTTGGCCGATTTTTCTTCTAGTCTGTTACTATGCCTGCAGTGTTCTAGACGTGGTCTTCTTGCAACAGCATCAGCAATTTGGTGTTGCACAGATGCACTTTGCGCTATTTATTTTGAGGCTCCACGATACTTGGTCGACGATTGCCTCTTCTCATCGACCCGTTTCATTTTTCGCTGCTCCGCTATGGTTTTCTTGGGCTTCTTCGCGCATTTACTATGCGCATGGCCGATTTCCATCTCCATTTCCATTTCCATCTCCATTTCCAATTCCAGCATCGGAGCGTTCTTCTCTTGGGTTGCACCTTATTCACCAATCGTCGGACTACCTGTCCCAGGTGCGCATGCCCATACTTCATCTCAAGACGCTTGATCAATTTAAGGTAGTCTTGACACTCTTCCGGAAGTACGGTCTGCAGAACATCACTGGCCTGTCCTCTTAATGACACAATCAGACCAGTAGCTTTCTTCGGGGACGTCCACCGATTTGCTCCTGCAGCGGTTTCGAATTGATTCCGGTACGACATCCATGATGTCTTTCCATCGAAGGTGGGAGGTTTTACCTTTACCTTCACTGTTCGGGCAATCTCCAGGCTTCCGCTTGAGATATCATGGGGACCGCAGTCGTTCATCGCTGGCAACTGAAGCTGAACCCCAAACTCGTCCCCCATTCCGAACACGCGCTCCTCAACTTTCTGTTCCATGGCTTCGATAGCCCCAGAAAATTCCTGTCTCCCATTCGATGAATTCTTTTGAATGTCTTCCTCAAGAGTAGTCTCGAGTTGTTTTAGAATCTCGGATTGTTTATCAATTTCATCTTTTATAGTCTTGAATTGTTTTGTAATTTCATCTATTATTAAGCTTCGATCAGGCTGTACTTGAAACAAATATTTCTCGAGATCCTCACCTTCATTTATTAAAAGGTCACGAAGCCGGTCCTGGAGAATTGTTTTTTTTCCAGACGCATCTGCGTCCCTTTCTTCCAATTCTGCCCTTAACTCGGAGACCTTTAATTCTTCCAAACGTTTGGTAGCCATTTATTTATTTATTTATTTGCACTTCTATATTGTTTATCCCACTTCTGACACCAATTGTAACGTTTTCGGGTTCCAATAAACAATTCGTGCAATTATTTATTTAAAACAGTCTGTATATTTATGTACTTAAAATTATATAACAATATAAAAATATAAAAACTAACGTAACACACTTAAACTACTACAATTTAATTATCACAGGTATTTATTTACTACTACTAATATGTCCGTATTTATTTATATCACACTATTTATATAAAACGGCACTACTATATTTATTTCTACGCTACCACTACGTAAGGACTTTCTTTATCCCGAACTACTCCGCCCGCAATGAATGGATCCCGTAGTTACCTCGCGATTACTTCCGTAATGACCGCCGTAATGAATCATGCCGCCTTATATACGTATGTGAAGATTACTAGAGCATTCCTCTAAATTCCATACTTCTCTCGATGTGTTGAAGAATATTCCAGACATTTGTCTCCGCTTTCGATACAGTACCATGCGTAAGTGTATGACTCACCGCTTTACGATATTTACCGGCCGAGAGATAATTTATGGTCTTTTTTGTGCGTGTGACAATTTCGTTTTTATCGCGCCGAGAGAACTCAATTCGTTTTATTTAATGTAAACACATTTCGTTACAATATGTTCCGGAGGTACAATTGTTTGGCCGCCTCGATCCCCCGACCTAACGCCCCTGGATTTCTTTTTTTGGGGGTATGTAAAAGAAACCTTGTATAGTCATCAACACAATCGAGCACGTAATATTGGGGAACTACAACAGAAAATTGTTGATTGTGCAAATACTATAACCCCGGAAATGTTGTCGAATGTACGAAATAATTTTTATCATAGACTTGCATACTGTCAGGAGCAAAGAGGTGGATTATTTGAACATTTAATTAAATAACAAATTTTAATTTCGTTTTTCAAGAATTCTGTTTATTTTGGAAGCATATTTTAATTTCCTTTGTTTAGAATTATTTTTTTAGTTTATCGTACTTATCCCCATAAATTATATTTATTGATTCTTTACATTTTGTTTTCCAAGAATTTCCTTTATTTTTTAATTTTTTTGTTTTGAAATTTATTGCCTTTAGAAGAATATCTTTATTCCTCCTACTTATTATTTTGGTAATGTTATACATTTACTGTTTTTTAGAGCTTACATTTGATGACTACGTATAAGATTTTAGAAATAAGTATGTCTTTCTTGCGGTCGTAGTTAATAATATTGTACATGTGCGTAGTTGTATAGTATATGACTATTACGGAATACATTCATATTCTTTTGTCAATTCTCAAACAAGAGTAGATACTGCAAAATTAAAGTACGTTGTCTATCATATCTGCTACGGCAAACCACTAATCTAAATCTCATCGTTACACACACATGCAGCTTATGACATTCGCTGAAGGTCTACTTGTCGGCGCTTGGTCTAATGGTTAAGTGCCGGCCTCTCACCCAGGCGGCTCCGGTTCACATCTGCTCTGGGACATGAATTTATTTATTCATTTAAATTTCAATTTAATTGAAATTAAATACCTCTATATGATATATTTATCTTGTTCCCTTAGTCGACTCGACCCGACATTACCCGAACGAGCGTTACATATCCGAGCGTGACAGTCAGTCTTGTTCAGTGCCTACAATCAGCGCAACGCGCCCAAAGAAGTTTACACTTCAAAAAAAGTAGAAATAAATGATTAGAGAATAAATAATTTTTGAATTTTAATTTTCTTGCGAACATGTCCAAGAAACAAAATCTATGCTCCAATACTTTTTGCTTGTTTTATGTCAGTATTATTATTTACTATTCGTTCAGTCTTCCATCTATTCAATTTATTTAATTACATTTTTCTGTTGATTGTAGCATAGCGGAGTACCACCAGTATTGAGCTCATATACGCAGTGCACTTTACCAAGACAGCAACCCCAGTGGCAATATGGTCCTGTAGCCCATTTACCTGCGGGCGTATATCAAATGCCATATCGAGGTCCCGTTGCACAACAAAGGATCAGGAATATAGTACGAGATCCGCCTATACCGATGCAATCACTCGCAACTACGGAAGAAGAACCTTCGGTCGAAACACCCTTAGTTAATAAACGAGAAAGCACTGTTTGACAAGTCACTTCTTTGTAAACATTGCACAGATTATTTTAGTATTTTAATTGTATAATTGTAAATGTTTCCCTTGTTATCATTTAGTAGTTCTCGTTCTCGTTTCAACTTTATATCAAAAAAAAATTAAGTGTTAATTTAACACAGTTGTTATTGTTAAAAACTTGTTATTTGTGTTCGAATGCAACATATAATGTGCGCAATGTTTACAAACTTAAATACACATCTCTACAGGGATCTTCTACATGTGTAGTACCTATAATGTGTGAAAAGTTCATCTTCACGTAACGAACAGATAAACCGAAGATCGCGATTCGTTTTGTTTTGTATGTGATACGTAAATACGATGTAAATATACTGTAAATATTATGACGAATTAAAAAGAAAATAAATGTGATAATTTGAGATTATCGAAAGTGCAACTGAAAACTTTAATTAAATAAATTTGGTGAAATAAGAATCTATCGAGTGAAAATTTTCCTTTTTTTTTAGAATAAGTATGATATCGTGTGAAGAAAATTATATCAGTTTAAGCTAGTTACTTTGTATATCCGTGTAAATAGTGTATATATACTTCTTATTTGTGTAAATACCTTGACTTACATACCTACATCGAGTGTTCACCTATTACATTTTGTAATTAATTATATGTAATGGTTATCCGTTATCCAATCAAAAAAAAAAAAAGATCAAACGTCTGTGAATACTTAAATATATGAGTGTATTTGGAAAAGGCTTTTATTTATTTATTTTACCTTTAATAAAGTCGTTTTGAACTCATTTTAAAAATATTTTGACAGGAATTGTGAATAGTCTTCAGTCCCACTACAGAATTTGTCACAAGGCGTAAAAACAGAATTGTTGTCATTTTTTTATTATCTTCAAAGAATATTACAACAGCTACTTTTACGATGTTTTCCCGATTACACACTTCGTAATCTTTGTAATAGTTCCTGTTTAATACCGTTTCACTGAATCTACTTCTCCCAATTATCTAGACGTAAGTGTGCACTGGATAAGTTTCAATAACATACGCATACATATTTAGTTATCATTTATTTAGATCTAGAACATTTTTTATGTTACTTTTTCAGATATGGTATGGAATAACGTCCAGAATGGCATCGTGAAACAATGGCTAATTGGATTAAGGGTCATACTGTTGTATGTCCTCCATTGTCAGTGAATCCGAATTTCTAGCAAAGTCTGTAAAAAATCGTTACAGAATGCCAAAAAATCGCACGTACATCGCTTAGCTTCGCTAAAACATACACAGAATTTGGAGCCGTTGGAACTGAAATTTTAACGAAGAACTCTGTGAAACTTTAATGGCGGCTAACACCCCATTAAATAAACTTGGCAATCGCACTTTGAAAACATTTCTCCAAAAATATACTGGCCGAAATGTTCCTGATCAATTCACATTGCGCAAATATCATGTTTCTAAGTGCTTCACGAAAGCAGTAGAATGCATTAGAAGATATTAAGACGCTGTGTGGTAAATGTTGTAGATGGTGTACTACATCCAACTATTCCATATAACAGTTGATGCGGAAATAGTTGCCAAAACCATTGACGAGAATTTGCACAAAATGCTTCATTCAGACGAAAGGTACAAGGAAAAAACACTTTTTTGTACCAGTAGTAAAAAATCATAGCATTTTTACACATAACAAAGCGCCACGAAATGACATTTCACGACCTGGAACTAATAAGAGGTAAATAATGAGGCCATTATTGACCTAGGGAAATAATGAAAACAAATAAAACGAATGCCGCAACCATGCAATCGCAGTAGTATGTATGTTAAGCTGTCCACCGTCAAAATTCATTCTAGTTTATTTTTATTTAGATCTATACCACAAATCATACATACCTAAAATCTAAAACTTTTAAATGCTCGACCTTTAAGTTAAAATAATTAACTGTATTTTAGGTTAACAAAAGCAGAATATGTTTCATAGTATAATTGGAAACAATATCCTAACCCGTAACTATTATAGATGTAAAGAAGGTAAGTAAATAAATAACTTTTATTTTAGGTTATGTAACAATAACAAAATATGTATAATATGGAAATAATATAACACGTAACTATTACAGATGTGAAGAATTATTTACTTTATTTATAAAAATTGATAGTGCAATTGTGGCATGTCAAATTTATTGATGGTTCAATTCTATTTGAAAAACCAGGATTTTGCAGATCTGTGGGCACATTAATGATAGTATTATTAATTGAGTTAATTTCATGAGTATTTACGATATCTTCAGTCGAAGTAGATCCTGATTGTACTGCTGATGTTGATGGAATTTGATTCATATCGAAAATTCCTGTATATATTGCAGGTGTGGGTGCGTAAGTAGATGTAGGTAGACCTTGTAACATACATGCTATATTTTTTTTATTTACTAGGGAATCTTCGATATAACCTTCAGCTACACTAGAAGATTTCCAACCACCATGTTGTTTTAACTGAAGGATATTACCACCATTGACAGCTAAAAGTGTAGCCGAGGTTCTACGGAAACTATGACCTGTATATAACTGTGGATTTTGTAAATTTAAGTAAAGAGCAATTTTTTTTGGCATCTGTCCTACTGTGTTATGTCCAATGTGTTGTCTAGTACATTTACCGTTACGTACACTAATAAAGAATTTTGCTATATCTGGAATTGGTCTAATTTTTAAATAGTTTTTAATTATTCTGATCCAAAGTGGCTCCATTATTACAAACTTTCGAGACGAACCATTTTTGCTATTGCGGATGTGAATAATAATTAAATCATCTTTCATGATGACATCAGCAATTAATAAATTACACAGCTCATCACTTCGGCATGCACCAGCAACACCAATTACAAGAGCAGTCTACAAGGTTATATATTGTCAATAATTTCAAAGTATTAATATATAAACATACTACCTTAGTTGCAACGTAACATGTGTCGGGTGCCTCAGTAAGGAATTTTATAATTTCCTCTTGAGTAAATACTAATGATTTTTTGGGCTTATAATTTTCATTTTTTCTTTTTAAAAAGGCAACTAATTTAAAATATTTTGATATGTTAATATCCTCTTTTAGGCCAAGTGTAGCTTTCAACATCGAATAATGCGCCCATAAAGTTGAGGCTTTTTTATTTTTTGAATATTCTTGAAAATAAGCCAGAAGTACATTTTCAGAAGTTACTACTGTATTTTTGCTATTACACCATTTTTTAAATTCTGTATACGTTTTCATATATAAATGTTTAGATTTATGCGGAAGCAAGTTCTCAACTGCCTGTTCTGCAATCTCGCGCATTTCAGGTGGTGTACATCTAAATACTTCAGACATTATAACCGGAATGAAAAATAATTTAATAAATACTTGACTTTTAGTTTCAGTATTTATGTCAAAACTTATTTGTCAACATCAAAATATAGCCTACTTATTTCTTTATATGAAGTTTTATTACAAGAGCATTTTTACATATATGAGTAAATTTATTCATAATTATTAAGGTTTCAAGATCCAATTAGACTACTGGTACAAAAAATAGTATACATACTACGGTTGAGAAGACTATTATTGCCCTTGTGGCTTAAATTCCTCGGCGCTGTGCGCCTCGGAATTTAATCTCGCCACTCGGGCAATAATAGTCATCTTCTCAACCTTGGTATGTAATATACTATTATTTGTTAGTAACAGTACCGCATATAAGTGCTTGCCTGCAAGCTGCGGATGCATTTACTGTATCATAAAACGACGACACTGAGAGTTTGTATGAGTTAGTACGGGAAAGCAATATACAAACTGTTCTATTGGTCGAGTGTAGTGAGGCCTGGACTGACTCGCGTTTAGGATAGCAGCTGTACTTGCGCGTTTCATTTGAATTTTGTTAACGGTCGGGTCGATGACTAGTCGACTAGCAAGCACATTTTTAAATCGCGTTTCGTCCATCTAATTTAGAACAATTACGCGCCAAAATTATTGAAATTTCGAATCATATTACCCCGGAAATGTTAACAAATATCCGTCGAAATTAGGGAAAGGCTTATTTGAGCATTTAATAAATAATTAAGTATTTGTAGAAACTCATTTTTCTTTAATGATTTAATTCTTAACTTCCAATTAAAGTCATTGTTTCTGCGTTTATAGTTGATCTTACTGAAACATTTTGTTTAGTTTCATACAAATTTATTGTCTTCTTTCAGAATTTTAGTTTGTTTCCTTTTCTATTTTACAATACTACGAAATTATTTACTTTTTATCTTAATCAGAGTTTTGCTATTGTTACGTTTTAGTTTTTTATATCAGCTATATTTCTTATCTTTGATATTTTAAGAAAAAAATTATTATTTTTAAGTTTATTACTCATACAATTTGGGAAGCTGTGATTAAATCCGTTACTAAAATTGTTTACTGCGATCATTTGATGCTTCAACAAGTTTCTACTTATAAATTATTCAGGTAGTGATTTTTTTATTGAGTAATATTATTTCCATCTTCTCTAAAGCAGTATAGTAAATGACTTTATTCATGCTTAAAGAATTTTTTATTAACAGTAACAGTAGCAATTTTCACGGACTAACGCAGTAACGATTTCTGCGGTGTCGACTTTAACGTAGCTCTAATGTTAGTAACAGAGGCTACCCCCTTATTCTCCCACTTATAGTCGACCAGCTTGTGTAGTATATTCAACCGCAGGTAGACTGCGTGCACTCTGTATATTAAAAACAGGCAGAATATTACAGGAAATATATCCTTATATGCTGCATATTACATGTGTAGCACATACTCTCCACAGAATCTGTGAATATATCAGAGACACCTATCCGGAAGTTGATAGACTTGTTTCCGCTTTTAAAAAAAGGTTTCAGAAAACCACAATTGAGAGTAGCTGTTTACATTGAAAAGCTTCCATTTTTATAACTGCCTCCCTTGCCAGTAATAACTAGATGGAGAACATGGTTGGAAGCTACTAGTTTTTATACAGAGAAGTTCCATAGTTACAAAATTTCATTACATTTTTAAATGACGATGCTCCAAGTATTTCTGAGTGCAAGGAAGTAACACAAATCCCAAATTTAAAAAATCAGTAGTTATTCCTTCAGGAACACTTTGGAAATTTGACTAAACTAATCACGTATTTTGAAAATCGAAATCTCTAACCCCTGACGGTCAATCCCTAGATTCTTTGTCAATAGCACTATTACAGCAGAAATACATCTCTTTCTAAGTAGATGTCGCTGTACTATTTCCTGATGGTTGCGACAACTGTTTCTATATAGCAGAAATTTCTAAGCTACTGCAGTTCTACTTTCTCGCACTAGATACTACTGTACAATTCCATTGTCTAAAAGCTGAAGTTATATAAATATATTAGATAGGTATTTCAAAATATTTCAAGTAGGTATGAAATGAATATGAATATTAACTTTCTTTTAATTAGAGAACGAAAACATATATTTGCAATGTGTGAAGTATTCGATGTGAATTATTTTGACAATTTCTTAATTGCATTTTTGGGACTAATTCCATATATTTTCAAATTGTAGTACCTAATATTATATTTATAAATCAATTTCTTCTTTATTTTAAATCTATTTTAAAAATTAGAGTAGTCTTCCATTTTGTTAAAACTAAATAACATGTGTTACTGGATATACGAAACAATAACTATTACAATATGTTTAAAAATAACTTGTTTTCTGGAGTGACACTGACTCATCATAGTGGCGACAATAGAAGGGAATTCAATCATGATGTGAGTAGCAATCAATTCCACTATCAAATGGTAAAATAAATAGCCTATAATTTCGTACATAAATAGGGATATATTTAATCTAAAATTACAAAAGCAAGTGTTAATGAACGACAAAATTAATTACTGTGGCTTTTTAACTCTTGTAAAAGTTTGATAGTAAATCTTACAATTTAAAATATTTCTTTTTTAATTCTAATTAAAAAAATGATCACAGATTAATATTATAATTATTGAAAGTACTTCCAAAAATTATATTTTATTACTTATTAAAGACAGAAATTTAAAAATGATTATTTTCTGCTTGTGGTAAGTATATACACGGTGGCCAGAAAAATGCGGACAAACGCCACGCAGGCCAAATCTTTGTTTAATTCTGAGTTGACAATCTTAATTGATAAAAGTAGTACAGTGCTTTTTTTTTTTTTTTTTTTTTTTTTTTTGTAAACCATTGGTATTAATCGATTAGTTACATCAATGCATTTGAGATAATTCCATTTCTAAATTTCACGACAATGATTTTACATAGATAAATTTGACGAATTTTGCTAAATTTTAGCCGTACAACTTAATGTTTGATGGTCTCGTATGCCGTAAGGAAGGACCGTATAACTTTTTTGGATTAAGATTATCGCCTTAGAATTGAACAAAGAATCGTTCTACCTGGCGTTTGTCCGCATTTTTCTGGCCACCGTGTATATCATTTTAAATTATAGAGGAAACATAGGTACCTACTTACTAATACTAATCTAAGATTAAATAACATATTTTCTCAATCATAAACTCTAACCTATTTTGAATTGCCTGTTGGCAACTAGCATTTTAGCAAATTTAACGCTTTATATCATTATATTGACAAGGTACCTAATATCTCTGGTTGGTTATACATATATAGTTTAATATATGCAGGACCGTCATTATAAATTAAATATTTAGATGCGATACTAATGGTAGAAAAATTGAAGGATAAGATCACCATAGTGTTATTTACTAACATAAAACAATTAAATACACCCCAATAGACTGGATCCACACAGTGGCGCAGTCATAATTTTGTATTAGGGGGGGTTTTAAAAAAAAATATATATTAAGCGTATTAAAGCACCAAAATTTATAATAAAACTCAAAACGCAACGTACATATAAAGTATATTTAAAAAAATAAACAAAAAAACCGTCATGTTGTGATAAACATGTAAAATACATTTACAAATATAAATGACAATAAAAAAAATTGAGTATACTCATCAACTAAAAACAAGAGGCGAGAAATACATCAACATAGTAAATGTTATTAAAATTGATTTATAAGTTATACTAAAATAGCTACACGGCGAGATTGCAGAGCTAAGACATCAATAACTTCATCTTCCAGAATAGAAATATCAGGATGTATATACATACATCAAAGCTAGGCCGTTTAATCTATCGTCCCCAGTAGAATTTCGCAAATAATTTTTAGATATTTTAGGGATGAAAAAGATCTTTCACAAGAGCATGTGGTGACTGGTAAAGTTGCCATTATAACTAAAAGTTCATAAATTGTGGGAAACAAATTTTTATTACATCTTTCTAAAGCCTCAATCGCACTTTGCGGCTTTTCTGCTTTATTTATAATAAACTGGACCCAAAGTGTATCTTCTCCCATAGCACCAGAATCATCCAATTGATAAAATTCCAAAAGCTGTTGGGTGGAATTTAAAATATCTTTAATGTCTAAATTATTATTATTGCATAAAAGTTTTTGCAAAGGTTCAAGAGTGCTTTTGTGCTTAATAAATTTTGCATTTATTTCCTGTATTGTTTGGTCGAGAAACGGAATATAAATAACCCTGCGGTAATAACCTTCTGGCGATGAACTAGGAACATTGTTTCTGTGAGTTTGCCGATTAGTGGTTCGAGGTTGTAACATTGTAATGTCAAATTCGTCACAAATAGTTTTGGCCTCCTGATAAATATCTGAAAAAAACTTCTCGTCGTCTTGTCTCATTTTTTTTAAAGATTCATTGACATTATCAGTTGACTCAAGAGCTAAACTCAGGTCCAAATTTGGGGTCTGTAGGTACTTGCTCAGTGGCAAAGTCAGTGAAAATACAGCTTTTATCACAAAAGTACATAAAAGAAAGCCACATTGACAAATTGCCGACGAAAGTAATTGAGCGTCAGTTGCCGTTTTTTTATCGGTCCATTTGGCAATCTCAAACAAGGCATTTATTATTGGTTTGAGAAGAGAAACGAATGCAGTCACGTCCTTCCATTTTTTAAACGGAGTTTTAACCAGTTTTCCGGCCTTACTGGCTTGTTGCCCGACAACAATGGAAAATAACGAACAATACTTGCCAGAACGCAGAATCTAAAGAAGGGGAGTAAACTAGCCACCTCCACTCATCAAGCCATTTTATCTGAAATTTTATGTTTCTGGGTCCTGACGATGGAAATTTAAAAGACAGATCCGGTGACCAAGGTTTTTCTAAAAGTGTCTGCTTTGTAATATCGTCGACTGTTTTTCCTACATACGACCCAAAATCAAGTACCCAATTGTCTTCGTGTAACTGTCGCTCACCAATATTTTTAGATGTTGAAGGCTCTTTTTCATTTGTTTTATTACTTTTTGAGCTAGTTAAGTCTGACGTAACCTGAAAGAGAAAAATACTTTTGATTTTTACGTTTTATTTGACTTTTTATTTAGACTTTAGCCCGTATAATCCAAAAATATGTATTCAAAATATCGCAAAAGATCTTTTAAGGATTTTTAATCTAAAAGAAATTAATTATTTCAATTCAAAAACAGCATTAAAATCGGTAAATTTGTTTAAAAAATAACAGGCTGCGTTGAGAAAATGAAAAATGTTTGAGTATATCCATGAAATAAGTCTATATGAAACTAAAATGCGACATTGATGCAATGTTCGTCCCGCGGCATTAGCGTCATATTCAAAAAATATACTTACACTAATATTGTTGCTCTGAGCAAACGAATCCAGGCTATGATCCAGTCTGGGTTTCTTTATTAAAAATTTATCCATATTTCAGAAAATTCACCTCACAAGTCACACTAATGCTCACAATGTACTCCGCAAAGCAGTAAATCACAAAAAAAACGCTACCGACGCTACCAGCAAGTGAAACTCAACTATACTAAAGCTCTAAAAGAAAATGTACAAGGACCGTGTCCAAAATGTACTAATTTATTGGCTCTTGTACAGAATGCAATAAATTTAGAGAGCAGGACATGTGAATACAAAAAAAGAGCAAACAATAAGTCTTTTATTTATAAACAATTTGTTTGACTAGAAAAGTTTCAGCCGCTTTCCTAATATGATTCCTGGTCCACAGTCCATTGTTGATAAAAAAAGCAATAAAATGCAATGCCTCTAGTCACCATACTTATATTATTATATACCTAAAATTTTAAAAAAGGGGAAGTCATATATAATTTATAACTCCAGGATCGACACGTTCGAACACTCAAGTAAAAAATATAGACCATTTTTTAACTACCAGGCAAATTTATGGATTTTTTACGATCCATTTATGTCCGAATGTCCACATCTGTTCCTGTTCTAATTGTAATGTTATGAAGGGATGCAAGATTTTCGTTTTCGTGGAATTCATAGGAATGTGTACATTTTTGTCCATCGATCGTTGTTTTGAAAGAAACCCCTTTTTTTACTGCGGTCCCCCACTGTAAAAAAATGACCGAATATTTAGAAAATTAATGTACTTCATGAGAATGAAAAATATCCTTAAAATGTACAGAAAAGTAAACTTGTAGACTTGTATAGAATACAGAAGAGTGCAAAATGTACCTGATTCGTACAATCGGTACGTCGGTATAATTGCACTAACTATAGCAATGACCTGTAATAACCGTTTAGTGGTAATGGTATGCTGTGGGCGTGGCGTTTCGAAAACAATTAACACTGTTTGCCACTGTTGCCAAGATTTTTTTTAAACCAAAACACACATATATATTTTAAAAATCATCTGTATCTGTATCTGGCGGCCTGGGGAGGGGGTTAACCCCCAAACCTCCCCCCTCGCTGCGCCACTGGATCCACACCAATTATAAAATCTTTGACAAACAACTATGAAGGCATAATACTCAAAGTACTAAACAAAATACCTATACAACTTAATTAGTATACATTAATAAAATTATACATTAGACAATATATAGGTATAGGTAGTGGGCAAGTGGAAATGTAATATTGTATTATATGTATTTTACTATGTTAACAACAATCCAAATACCTACCTACCTACCTCTACTACCACGTACCGAAAACAGTTCACACATTCCTTCCCGGAATATGAAATTTCATTCTCGTTCACTGAGCAGGGAAGCAGAAAATTGAGAAAATATGTAAAAGGTACCTATCAGAAGGACGTGTATTTCATGGTCTTTTATCTTAAATATTTGAATATTTTGCTCCCCCTATACAATGATAGCTAAAGTATTGAAATTTTTAGAAACCACATCGTTCATTTGTGTATTTTCAGAAATTTGCTACTTGTATACTCACTTGAAATCATAGAGAAGCATATTAATAACAAAAGCAACGAAAGATACAAGTGTCTGAATTATTGTAATAACTACTATTATAACCACTAAAGCCACAGCAATATTCCTCATTCAGAATCTTTTACACCTATTAACATAGGTTTTCCTTTTATTCCATGCTTTCGTGACGTTTTTCAAATATATCACAAGTATATCTCATTTTCTTTTAAATTGTTTTTCCACACTATCACTTAAACATCTCCTTCCGGTTACCTCACAGCTGCTTAAAACCACTTAAAACTAACAGCTTTTATCTAGTTTCTTAATAGGTATTAAATTCTTTAAAAAGTTTCAGTATTCTTTGTTGTACAGGGTGAGTCATTATTAGCCGCTTCTTTGATTGCTCTTTTGTGTTTTAAAAAAAGAAAAAACAATTTATGGAAGATTCATGGTTGCTTGGGGCGCATATTGTAAAAATACTTAAAGTTCTGACGCACTTTGGGTTCCACCGGAAATGCACGGAAATTATTTTTTTTAAATGACACCCTATATATTTTTGGATTTTCTAGTACTGCTTTAAATTGTCTATTAAACTGTTTTATCTTTTTTAAAATTGAGTCAATAGTTTTTGAGTTATTAATTTTGTTTTGAAAATATTTGACCAAAACACATATTCTGAAAAAAAAATTTTCACATTGTAAAAACAGTAAAAACATTAACTTCGGTGGTGCTTATAGCCAAGAAAATTCTGCATCAATTGGTATAAGTTGCACTTGACAATACCTCAAAAAACTTTGTTTTTTTAAAGCCTACTTCCTGAAATTTTCTCATATCAAAAACGTATTTTTTTTAAATGGAACATCCAGTATTTTATTGAGGTATTTTGTTCCTTTTCTTGTTCTCTTTAATTTTTGTTAACAATGTCCTATACCTATCTTTTCTAATTTCTGAGATAATCACTATAGGAGCAATTAGCGGTCAATTAAAGAACTACGAGCGCTGTTGTTTTATGCACCAAAATATTCGTTTAGCCAATGGAAGGCAGGAATGGAGCCTGACTTCCTTCGTCAACTGCCAAACAAAGTAAATGTTAAATCCAGCTATCCCAAAAGCAATAATATTACAGAATGAAGATCATCGCATTTCAATTTTTTAATTCCGGCAATGTCCGGTTGCAGTATTTCACTTTTTACACTGTTAGTTAACATCGAAATAAAAAGGTTATGTTTACTGACATATTAAGATATCTTCAAAAAGCTTTCAAAATCCGTCCGTAGAAAGCAAAGATACTCTCCTCCGTTAACATTTTCATCAAATAAATAAGGTCCAATTATGTAACTACCAAATATTCCTTCCCACACATTTAATGACGATTTTGAAAGTTTGCAGGTGTGATAAAGTGAGGGCTTTTATGTGTTTAGTAACGAAAATTGTGACGATAAGTGTATTCACTTTAATAGAAGGTGGCTTCGTTGGTAAACAACAAAAAATTGAGAAAGCCAGGATAATTTATCTGATGCCCATTGACAAAAATGTAAGCGATTCTGAAAGTTTCTTTCATCTAACTTTGTGCATGAATATGCTACGGATGAATTACATATTTCCTGATTATTGTGGATTCTCAAATTTGACTTATATCTAACTGACGACTAATATTCGTAGTACTAGTATGGGGGGTGTTCGACTACACTTGCAAGTACCATAAACGTCTTATCCTCACCAGTTACTGATTTTTCAGTTCTTTTTTTCATATTCAATACATTCTGTTTACTCAAACCATTCCTTTATACTTTCGAAGGTATCTGACTTCGATTGACTTCTACTAGGAAACGCTGTGCATAAAGTCTGGATGCTAGCAAAGAGCTTCTTTCAGTTTCACCCAAAACGTCAATCATACCTATTAACTCTTCATAAGAATAATTCATTTGGATGATAAGTAATAGCGATGCTTTTATAAATTTGACATAAATGTGTACCGATATTCTTTAATAGTTGACTCAGGCAGTCGGCCGCATTCCAGCCTTTATTGGACGAATATTTGGGTGCGAACAGCGGTCGTAGTTCTTTATTTGACCGCTAATTGCTCCTATAGTGATTATCGCAGAAATTACAAAAGACAGGTTAAGACATTGTTAACAAAAGAGAATAAAAGAGGGAACAAAATGCCACAATAAAATTCCGGGTGTTCCATTTAAAAAAAATAAGTTTAATAATATAATAAGAATAATTCATTTGGATGATAAGTAATAGCGATGCTTTTATAAATTTGACATAAATGTGTACCGATATTCTTTAACAGTTGACTCAGGCAGTCGGCCGTATTCCAGCCTTTATTGGACGAATATTGGGGTGCATAGAACAGCAGTCGTAGTTCTTTATTTGACCGCTAATTGCTCCTATAGTGATTATCTCAGAAATTACAAAAGACAGGTTAGGACATTGTTAACAAAAGAGAATAAAAGAGGGAACAAAATGCCACAATAAAATTCCGGGTGTTCCATTTAAAAAAAATAAGTTTTTGGAATGTGAAAATTTCAGGAAGTAGGCTTTGAAACACAAAGTTTTTTAAGATATTGTTGAGTGCAACTTATACCAAATGATGCAGAATTTTCTTGGCTACAAGCTCCACCAAAGTTAATATTTTTAATTTTAAAAACAATGAAGAAATGCTTTTTTTTCTGGACACATGTTTTCGTCAAAAATTTCCAAAAAAAAATAATATCTCAAAAACTAATTGCTCAATTTTGAAAAAAAAAATTAAATCGGTAATTTAAAACAGTACTAGAAAATCCAAAAATATATACAGTGCGTCATTTAAAAAAAATTAAATTTTATGCATTTCCGTTGAAACCGGAAGTGCATGAGAGCTAAAAGTATTTTTAGAATACGAGGGGGTACCCAAAAGTAACCGGAATTATTTTTTAAATGCTATATATTTACAAATATTTACAAAACAACCTTATCCCCTTCAAAATACTCTCCATTACAAGTAATACATTTATCCCAGCGGTGCTTCCACTGTTCGAAACATTGTTTGAACTCATCTTTAGAGATGGCTGCAAGCTCCTGTCTCGTTCTTTTCTTGATGTCTTCAATGTTTTCAAATCGCCGTCCTTTCATGCCCCTTTTCATGCGTGGAAATAAGAAAAAGTCGCACGGAGCCAGGTCAGGCGAGTAAGGTGCGTGGGGCAGCTGAACCATGTTATTTTTAACCAAAAACTGGTTAACAGTGATGGCTGAGTGTGCAGGTGCGTTGTCATGGTGGAAGAACCAGTCACCTGTTTGCCACAAATCGGGTCTTTTTTGACGAACACTGTTGCGCAATCTTCTTAACACTTCCAAATAAAAGGTTTGATTGACAGTCTGACCTGGGGAACAAACTCCATGTGAACAACTCCTTTCACATCAAAGAAACAAATCAACATTGTTTTGATGTTTGACTTGACTTGGCGACATTTTTTTGGACGGGGTGACGATGGTGTTTTCCACTGGCTTGATTGTTGTTTTGACTCTGGGTCGTAACCATAGCACCACGATTCATCACCAGTAATTACCTTTGAAAGAAAATCTGGATCAGTTCCAAGCTGTTCTTTCAGTTCACGACATGTCTCCACTCGACGTTCTTTTTGATTGTCAGTCAGAGCCCGAGGAACAAATTTGGCAGCAACGCGTTTCATTCCTAAATCTTCTGTTAACATTCGCTGAACCGAGCTCCAAGATATTCCACTGATTTCAGACAGTTGATCAATTGTCTGTCGACGGTCTGTGCGCACAAGCTCTCGAATTCTTTCAACATTTTCATCGATTCGGGCAGTTGATGGACGTCCAGAGCGAGGTTTGTCATCAATCGACATGTCGCCATTTTTAAATCGAGAAAACCACTCATACACTTGAGTTTTCCCCATAGCATCATCTTTGTAAGCAGTTCTCAACATTAAAACAGTTTCAGCAGCGTTTTTACCGAGTAGAAAACAATATTTCACAGCGGCACGTTGTTCACTTAAATTTGCCATCATAAAAACACGAAGCAGCAGTAAAACAGCACTAGCAAAAACGGTCACTACTGACGAACGGAACGTGCCAGGTCAACGGCCCGCGCGGCACTGAACTGGCGACGAGTTGCGCTAGCCAGGCCCTAGCGGCAGAAACCAGTACTACAAAAGCTCCACCCATGGCAATGCTATTCCGGTTACTTTTGGGTACCCCCTCGTATGCGCCCCAACCAATCATGAAACTTCCACTAATTGTTTTTTCTTTTATTTAAAACACAAAAGAGCAATAAGAGAAGCGGCTACTAATGACTCACCCTGTAGGTATAACTTAAATTGTATTTTCATATTTGTTTAGGTAATTGCAACTTAATTGCAATAACTTAGTTATACAAAACATACATTTCATTTTTTATCAAATGTTGAGAAACCAAACAATTTAACTAATTTCTAAGAAGCCAAACTACTATAAAAATAAACTATTTATAAAAATATATAAAGTACCTAGGTACCTGAAAATTTACTTATTATCACATCTTGCAAAAGCAGAAACCTATGAAAGTATCTCAAATCAAGGGTTATTTATTACTTTAATTAACTTCTTGTACTTTTACTTAATTTACATGTGCATCTTTTAAAATGTTTATCAATGATGAGAACAAGATTCATTTCTTTTTAAAAAGAAAAAGGAAGTGAAAATAATTTGGCTAGAAAAACATTCAACATTTAAATTCCTACCTAGTATCAAGCGGGCATAAAAACGAAGATATGCGTTTAATGTACCAGGAGAAGAATTAGATGACTAATTAAAAATGTTTTTGCTCGGTTATTTTCGGATGCGAACAAATTAAATGTGTTCATTTTCACCTCGCTATAATGCACATCTTAAGGTCGGATGAAAATTAACACATTCAATTTGTTTGCAAGACAAGAATACTCTCTTTTTAATTTATTTTCACCCATCACAATAGTACAATACATTTTTATATCAAACAGAAATTCAAATTCAAACATTATTTCTCATTATATTTTACAACAGTAATGATAAATAGATCTAGAAAGAAATAATAAAACAGAAAATCTTATAGAAAAACAATGTTAGAAATGAAGAAGTTACTTTATTATAAATAACTGATAGATATACAAATACATACATGTTGCTGTGACATATAAATATTTATTTTAAATAACAATATTGCCATATAATTTATATGCTGTAACAACATACTTTTGTGTGTATTACCACACGTAGGGTATAGTCTTTTGTACACATTATACTCTTTAAATTATTCTTTACACACCAAGAACTTATAATTGGTTTTGTGTTTTATCTTATATTGTTGTGTCATGTACCTTATAACTATTGTGGGTCCTGGCAATGTTTGTGGTTCCTTCTTATTTGCTGATGATTTTTCTCTTGCTCATTATAGGGAAAGAGGTAATAGTTTTGTTCAAAGAAAAAAAAACTGTATGTCTATTCAACATAATCATGTATTTTTTTTATTTTGTAATTTATGGATTCAAAAATATAGTTTCCTTTATATGCACACCTTTATGCTCTAAACAAGATACATAATTGAAAAATGCTCATATCATTTATACCTAATGCCGGTTGTAATGTATGTAAATCTTTTGTCTATTTATTTATTCTACCAAACAAAATAAATATTTATCCTGCAAATAAACAAAAATAAACTTTTATTGTACGTTTATGAATATACTCATCGACGTTATAATATTTATGTATAGGCTTCAATTAATTGCTTTAGACAACCATTTGCACGTGTTGTATCGAGCTCTTAATCTATGCCTTGTGAAATTCTAATTTATTATTCGCTTAATTTGAAAGAAATTAATGATGTCTAGACAATACGATGAAGAAAATGCTCATTTTCACGTAACATCTCTCCAACTGACCAACACCATTAATCCTATTTGGTTGTAATTCCAACTATATAAATTCAAAATAAACCTTACAGGATAAATTATTTACTTGTCTATTTTTTTGTCCAACAATACATTGATTAATCATTCGCACGTAAAAATCAATGTCTGTCCAACAACTCGTATAATTTAATTTTCAAAAGAAATAATAAACTTACTTGTTATCAATAAATCTATTTTGAATGTCCATTATGAACGCTTCAAATGAATTCAAATGTATTAAATAAAATAAATTACTGTTACTATATGTGTTGAAGAAATAATGAAAAACTACAATATAACAATTAAAAAAAAACTTATTCTTTAAGAGATCTTCCTTTTGTAAGTGTTCTGAGAAGTTCACCTCTCGGAGGTGTTATCAGAAAGTCTCTCCTCTCGGAAGTGTTATCAGAAAGTCTGTCTTGTCGAATCTTGTCTTCGTATTTATAGCGGCAAAAATAAACTATGTTGACCATTGCGCCCTCTAGTCCATGTTTAGGTTGGTACTGGAATACACTTTTCCCGTGAAATCGCTGCCCATATGTTGCCGCCTTGATTCACGCACACATACACATTTTGTTCTGACAGTTCACAATTCACTTAAACGTCAACATAACCTTCCAATTCAAAGGTCCCCTCTGCTTTGCACATGATTCCCAACGGTAGGTTTATTCTTGTTACTAATACCATCCTTCCTTGTGCTCGTCAATGAACCTATTACCTTGTTCATTGTTCGACACATACTTTTTCTTTCCATTTATTAATGTTAGTTTTACTTTTCTTTTAGTCGGAGTTCGCCTTGGCAAAATGGGAAACACGTCGAAGATAACCATTATTTTTCTTCCCTCACTGCCTGTCCTTGTAGAATACGTCCGCCTCTAGTCCCTGAAGTATTGTGTTACGAACAAGTCATGAACACAGATACCTTTTATTTACTTATAATGTCAGCTTTTGAATACAAAAATATGTCACTACTGATTGCTTCTATGTTTTACATATTTTTATATCCTTTTTTTATTAATCTAGTATTAAGCTAAGGTAAATTTTATTCTTTAATACTATCTAATTCTTAAACTCTCATAACATTTTATTGCCTTATGCATATAAATTTCATTTCTTTTCATGATTTATAACCCATACTTTTTGTGTATCTTTTCTACAAAAGAAATATATTACTTATATTTATTTTGTCTTTATTTCATATATTTCTTTATTTAATAAATTTTTATTCTACATCATTTGTTTTATATTTATTTAATAAACTTTACTTTGCATATTTCATTATTTACTGTTATAATAAAAATTTGACTATAAGTATGCAACTTTGTATACCTTCATGTAGTTCTTGTTGCATAATTTTACTCAATAATATCTAAATAGGACTTTTTCTTATTTTTTATTTTTATTTCTAAGCTTAAACTAATTCTTAAATCAATCTCTAAAACTATTCTTATTTTACAAGTTTGCGAGGTCACAGCATATCCCTTGGTTATTATATTTTGTCGTGAATCGTCAACAATGATTATTAAAGCATGAACGACACATATAATAACCATTGTGAAAACTCGCACAAATGATTATTAATTTTCTACGTCTATATAATCATAGAGCATAGATATGTGATTAACGATACTTAATGCTAAATTTCTTATAGCTATTGCATTATTTGATGCGTCGCATCTTAAAACAAATTCTTCATTGAAATCGGGTAAATTTACTATTAATGCTTTGCAAAAATTTTCTTTCACTTCTTCAAATGCTTTGAGAGTTTCAGGAGTCCATTTAAATTTCACTCCCTTCTTTATTATTGCAATTAATATAAGCATGAAGGCAAAATATTTCCTTTCATCCTTTTGTACTTTGCTTCTTTCATGAGTCTTTTTAAACTTGACTCCTTTCTTTCTAATTATAAATAACATTACTAAGAATGAACAATCATTTATTGAATCATTACGTATTGTTGCCAGCCAAAAAGTACGCCTCCGATCGGTCCTTTTGAACTGTTCGATATTTACACACATTGTTAATGAAAATGTAACGCTCTGTTGAGCTTCAAAATAAGGTGAGTTTCTTGCATTTAAATATTTTGGTAGTATAGTGTCCCTTTGATCACTTATACCCCTTTTGTTTATTTCGACTACAGGATTGGTAAATGTTGATTCCGTTTTTTCTATAATTTTGTTCTTTAACATTTCTTTAATTTCTAATTTGACTTGTTCTGTGTATTTATTGGGGACAGGATAATTTTTAACTTTAAAAGGTTGTGTTTCATCTACTTTTAGCCTGTGTTCATAGCCTTTTGCTAAACCAGGTTTATTATCAAATAACTCTTTATACTTGCTGACAAGATTGCTCACATGGCTTATGTATTGTTTATCGCAATTTAAATTCGTACCATCCCTATATTGCGTGAAGTCCTCACTTTGACGATGCTTCACAGGATGTGCACACTTATTGTCTAATAAACTACTATCCATTTTATTTGTGAGATTTTGTTCAGCATTATTTATATATAAATTATTAATTAATATCTCATTTTCCTGTGTTTCCTTACACCAGGAGATTATTGAATTTTTAATATGAAATGTTTTGTTTTCCATATTTATTTTTGTACCATATTGACTTAAAAAGTCTATCCCCAAAATACAATTGCTGTTCAAATTAGGCACTATTATGAATTCTGTTAATAAATTTAAACTACCTATTCTAACATTTATCCAAAAAAATTTATCTACAGTAATGATGCGTTTCTTATTTGCATTTATTAAATTTACTTTTCTTATAGGCATACAATATCCTAATTTTTCTATGTCTTTACTTATAATACTACTATCTAATAAAGATAATTGCGCTCCTGTGTCTAATAATGCTTCTATCTCTTCGTTCCCTATTTTTACTGTTATGTGTGGTAATTCCGTCGTGATTTTCTTTAGATCGTCAAAGTTATATACGTTTTGTACCTTCTTTTTCTTCTTGACTGGCCTTTCTAAAAATCCAACGAAGTCGCATTTGAGTAGGTAGAATTTACCCATTCTTTATTTGTCGGTAGTTGTCTTGAATCCTTGGGTATTGCACCTTTTGATTCTGTTTTTTTCTTCGTACTTATTTCTTCTTTTTCCTCACTTATTTGAACATTGTTCACTCTTCTTTCCCTCTCAGGGTTTCTTTCTTCCTTCCCATAATTCTGTTCTTTCTTCCTCTCATTTTCATCGTTTCTTGCTTTATTGTATGAATATGGATTGTTCCCATAGCTTGGCTTATTATATGTATAAGGGTTGTTTCCATAATTCTTTTTACCCTGATTTTGATTGTACCCATTATTATTGTACTGTTTATCTTGATTGTAACGAGGTGTCTTGTTTATATGTGGATTATTTCCATTGTTGTAGTTATTATTATCATTTCTGGGTGGATCGTTTGTATATTTGATGTTTCCATAACTCTTGCTGTTTCCCTTCTCATCCACATCGTCTAATCTCTTGACCAGTTCCAGGAGTGCTTC
The DNA here is from genome assembly GCA_963170755.1 of Amphimallon solstitiale. Lineage (NCBI taxonomy): Eukaryota > Metazoa > Arthropoda > Insecta > Coleoptera > Scarabaeidae > Amphimallon > Amphimallon solstitiale. The sequence goes on along the minus strand of OY720676.1, from coordinate 48,155,288 downwards.
AATGTTATCAATTCCTTGAAGTGCCACCGCCTGTGTAACGTTGTGGTCAAAGTGTGCTGCTAGCTGTGAAACAATATCACTTTCTTCAATGGTTGGTTGGATGTATTTAAGAAAAGAATATTTTCTTATGATGTAGTTTTCTCTAGAAGATCCAGCTCTGTATTTGCCAAACACTAAATCGTGTCTAATCTTCCTCTGCTGAGTCTGTCCCCAGTACTGTCTCACAAAACGAATCTCAAATTCTTTGAAATCCACTACTTCATCTATTATCATATCGTACCACTGAAGTGCATAATCCTTCAAACAACCTCTTATGAAATGTAGTTTTGACATCTCATCAGATATTCCCCTCATGTATGTTTTTATCGTTCTCATAAACGCCATTGGATTATCTTTGTAAAATCCTGAGAATTTTGGTATATTCTCTGCGCTACCAGGTATTTGTGTCAAAGATACACTAGGTGTACTAACCCCATGTACTTTGTTTTCTAACCCTTTTATAGTGTTTTCGAAGTTTAAAGTTTTGTTTTGTAGGGTCAACATTGTGTCCGTACAAACACCATATTTTATTTTACAATCTTCCACTTGGTGTGAAAGTTCTTGTATTTGCTCTTGATATTGCACATTATTCCCTTTAACTTTATTTTCAAGAGAATTTATTTTCTCATCTACCTTATCAAAACTAGCTTGTGTTTTGGCAGATCTTTCGTTGATTTCTTTTATTATGAATGTGCCTTTACCTTCACATTTCTTTTCATTAATGTTTATTTGTTTATTTAAAGTTGACACTGACTGTTCTAACTTTAATTCTACTTTTGCATTTAGCTCTAAAGTTTCTTTTCTTAATTCCATGAGAACCTTGTCTAATCTTGAGTTTATTTCTATTTTATTTTGTTCTAATCTTTGATTGCTTTCCTCAAATTTCCTGTTCATACTCAAATTATTTTCTTCTAGTCTTTGATTTATACTTAAATTATTTTGTTCTAATCTTTGATTTAAATTCTTATCACTTTCTTCTATTCTGCTGAATAGTTTATTAAAAAGATTCTCAATTTTTTGTTCACCAGTTATGCTACTGATGCTTTCTGTTTGTACGTTGCTATCAAGTGTTTGATCCTCTGATTCAGGTTTTTCTGAATCTGAATCAGAATATACCGGACGATTGTCCCAGTATTTAGTGAACTGTGAACCTTCACCATCATTTTTATCCTTCTCTGCCATTTTTATTCTATTTCTAACTTATAAATTAATAACTAAACTTATCTAATTAAATACTATTCCTCTTTCTTTATCCCTTTCTAAATAAGAGAAATTCACCAGTAAATGAAAATTAAGGTAATCTGTCTCTAACTTGGACACTGAATAATTATTCTATTTACTAATAAATAAAAAAAATGAAACAAACTTTGTACCCATTATTTGTACAAAATAAATTATTATTTTTTTGTTTAAACATTAAAAAAAAATTGCATTGCTTCACAACGTTAAATGTTATGTAAATAATTATTGACAAACGAGAAAATGAATACAATGCTCCACTATGTTAAGCAACATTAATTATATATATATATATTTTTTCTTCTTTTAAACAATTATGAAAAATAATGCATTGCCTCTCTATTTTGGGCGTTAAATAAATACATGATTAATAAACAACAAGAAAAGGAATACATTGCCCCACTACGTTGAGCGCCATTTAAATTAATGCTGTGACATATAAATATTTATTTTAAATAACAATATTGCCATATAATTTATATGCTGTAACAACATACTTTTGTGTGTATTACCACACGTAGGGTATAGTCTTTTGTACACATTATACTCTTTAAATTATTCTTTACACACCAAGAACTTATAATTGGTTTTGTGTTTTATCTTATATTGTTGTGTCATGTACCTTATAACTATTGTGGGTCCTGGCAATGTTTGTGGTTCCTTCTTATTTGCTGATGATTTTTCTCTTGCTCATTATAGGGAAAGAGGTAATAGTTTTGTTCAAAGAAAAAAAAACTGTATGTCTATTCAACATAATCATGTATTTTTTTTATTTTGTAATTTATGGATTCAAAAATATAGTTTCCTTTATATGCACACCTTTATGCTCTAAACAAGATACATAATTGAAAAATGCTCATATCATTTATACCTAATGCCGGTTGTAATGTATGTAAATCTTTTGTCTATTTATTTATTCTACCAAACAAAATAAATATTTATCCTGCAAATAAACAAAAATAAACTTTTATTGTACGTTTATGAATATACTCATCGACGTTATAATATTTATGTATAGGCTTCAATTAATTGCTTTAGACAACCATTTGCACGTGTTGTATCGAGCTCTTAATCTATGCCTTGTGAAATTCTAATTTATTATTCGCTTAATTTGAAAGAAATTAATGATGTCTAGACAATACGATGAAGAAAATGCTCATTTTCACGTAACATCTCTCCAACTGACCAACACCATTAATCCTATTTGGTTGTAATTCCAACTATATAAATTCAAAATAAACCTTACAGGATAAATTATTTACTTGTCTATTTTTTTGTCCAACAATACATTGATTAATCATTCGCACGTAAAAATCAATGTCTGTCCAACAACTCGTATAATTTAATTTTCAAAAGAAATAATAAACTTACTTGTTATCAATAAATCTATTTTGAATGTCCATTATGAACGCTTCAAATGAATTCAAATGTATTAAATAAAATAAATTACTGTTACTATATGTGTTGAAGAAATAATGAAAAACTACAATATAACAATTAAAAAAAAACTTATTCTTTAAGAGATCTTCCTTTTGTAAGTGTTCTGAGAAGTTCACCTCTCGGAGGTGTTATCAGAAAGTCTCTCCTCTCGGAAGTGTTATCAGAAAGTCTGTCTTGTCGAATCTTGTCTTCGTATTTATAGCGGCAAAAATAATCTATGTTGACCATTGCGCCCTCTAGTCCATGTTTAGGTTGGTACTGGAATACACTTTTCCCGTGAAATCGCTGCCCATATGTTGCCGCCTTGATTCACGCACACATACACATTTTGTTCTGACAGTTCACAATTCACTTAAACGTCAACATAACCTTCCAATTCAAAGGTCCCCTCTGCTTTGCACATGATTCCCAACGGTAGGTTTATTCTTGTTACTAATACCATCCTTCCTTGTGCTCGTCAATGAACCTATTACCTTGTTCATTGTTCGACACATACTTTTTCTTTCCATTTATTAATGTTAGTTTTACTTTTCTTTTAGTCGGAGTTCGCCTTGGCAAAATGGGAAACACGTCGAAGATAACCATTATTTTTCTTCCCTCACTGCCTGTCCTTGTAGAATACGTCCGCCTCTAGTCCCTGAAGTATTGTGTTACGAACAAGTCATGAACACAGATACCTTTTATTTACTTATAATGTCAGCTTTTGAATACAAAAATATGTCACTACTGATTGCTTCTATGTTTTACATATTTTTATATCCTTTTTTTATTAATCTAGTATTAAGCTAAGGTAAATTTTATTCTTTAATACTATCTAATTCTTAAACTCTCATAACATTTTATTGCCTTATGCATACAAATTTCATTTCTTTTCATGATTTATAACCCATACTTTTTGTGTATCTTTTCTACAAAAGAAATATATTACTTATATTTATTTTGTCTTTATTTCATATATTTCTTTATTTAATAAATTTTTATTCTACATCATTTGTTTTATATTTATTTAATAAACTTTACTTTGCATATTTCATTATTTACTGTTATAATAAAAATTTGACTATAAGTATGCAACTTTGTATACCTTCATGTAGTTCTTGTTGCATAATTTTACTCAATAATATCTAAATAGGCCTTTTTCTTATTTTTTATTTTTATTTCTAAGCTTAAACTAATTCTTAAATCAATCTCTAAAACTATTCTTATTTTACAAGTTTGCGAGGTCACAGCAATGTGTATAACTAATAATAATATAAATCAAATTATGTACATAATCAAGTATTCTTAATTTTTATGAAGAACTTGTGTTCAATATAATTGTTCTCGCACAAGTAATTTCAGCGGGTCTGTTAATTGGATTCACTGTGAGTGTTTTACCTTTCAATATCTTGTTACTGTTGTTTGTGTAGGTAAATAAATGAAATTGAATAAGTAATTTTTTAAAAGTCTTTACGGTATCATGCATCACACATTTGAAATTACTTATATCAACATTTGATTTTATTTCATATAGCAACACAATAGAATAAAATCATACCTTCAACGGTATATGGCAAATGTAGAGATGGAACACTATGTTTCTTCAAATTTGCACCACGGCGTCTGTCTTGGTCAGCAAAATGTATATCACATACTTTATAGTTCTTTCGGACTTCAGTATGTGCTTGTAATTCTGTATATGGCAAATGTAGAGATGGAACACCACGTTTCTTCAAATTTGCGCCATGGCGTCTATCTTGCTCAACAAAATGTATATCACTAAAAATCACTAAAATATATTATACCATTTTAAATAAAAAAGTTATTTTACAATTCTATTAATTTAATAACTTACATTTGCATCCTTTGGAAACATACGCATTTTCATGCTTTTATTGTTGTTATGACATAACGATAAACAATAAAAAAGACCATTATTACTTACCTTATTAGCTGCCAAACAGTGAAATATAACTTTATGATAAAAGCAATGAAAAACAACATACAACAATTGATTAAAGTAAAACAATAAATGAAGCACACAAATATGACTTGTACAAGCTATACCACGCAAATGGACAAGAATGCAAAACGACTTGGTACGTATATACGCTAACTGTTTTACCGATCGACCATGTATGTCCAACAAAGAGACATCTAGCGGGGTTAGTCCCGATTTAAAAAACTGTATGGACCCGGCCGTAAGAGATAACAACCCGTGGTCACAATGCAGTATAAATATGAGAGGTAATAAATATACCCAATTATACCTCACGACACTAAATAAAATGTACCAAATGATCCAACCTTTGGAAATGGATGGATTTCTTAACTAAAAAAAAATATTTTATGTTGTGTATCATGCTTTGAAAACAATCGCCTGAGAAATAAAGACATTTTCAAGTTGCAAGCTGATTTAGTAATTCCAATAAGATTTGGCGACATCATCTATGGTAGCTGAATTTAAGTGCTAGAAGAAATATTCAGCAATAAATATTTACTTTCTTTATCCGTCAAAACACTAAAAGTTCTGCTTGCTTTGAAGCAATGACTATATACATTTTTATCACCTGTAATTTAAATAGACTTATTTCATGGACTTTTAGTTTAGTATTACTAGAGTAACTCAAATTCCACATGTTCTGCGAAAGAATAAATTAGTATGTAGGTACATAGTTACTATAATAAAAATAAGCACAATTCAGTGATTTCAAAAGTTATCAATATAATCAACTTTAACTTGATACGTATTTAAAATTACTGGTTATTAATGCTATTTCATCATAATATTATACCTATTTTGAAGTAAGGATGACCATATGATTAGAAAATAATGTTTATATCATAAATATGCAGGTACGACTCTGGCGGCAGAAGAAACGAAGGAAGACGTTTCCGCACTTATTATTACAGAGCGGACGTCCCAGGTTTAGGTAAACTACGACGGACCAAAGAAATATTGTAAACAGCACGCAGTTACGGAATAGCACTCACTATTCATATGGTGAACGTCTGTTTACGCCCGAGAATGAGAGCAAAAAAAGTCCATTTAACTTGTAAATTTCCTATCTTCATCGGCGTAGATAGGAGCGTCAGGGGTTTTTAAAATTTATTATATTTCGATATAAAGATATATATAAATAAAGTCTACTCGATTTGAACTACAAAATAAACAAATAAAGTATTTTGTATTTTATAGATCACCACCCACTTGTTATCCAATTATATAAATAAAATTAAACACTTTTTAAAAATACAAAATTTCAATAGTGCTCCCGTGAGCGATGAGTCATCAACCTTTCGTGTCCGCTCTGTACTTATTATTTATTTACTTTTTATTGATCTTTCAAACATTTATTTTTTGATGATTAATAGAATAAAGATAAATAACAATTATTCTAATAATCCTAAAATGTGTCACCAAGGCGGGAAAGACAATCCTGCTGAAACTGGGGTATGAGAAACAATATATAATAATCACAATTTCCTACCAAAAAGAAAATATTAGAAACGCAAAAGTAGGCAGATTATCTGTATGTCTTTCTGTATGTAACTGAACTTTTTAGAAAAAAAAAGCTTCTGCCAGAATTAATCTTCAAGGAAATTTTTAATTTTAGCTGTTAGTTTATTTGATATATTTCTTATTTATTAATTAATTAATTCTTACTTTTTTCCGGGAGTATTTTAATAATTTGGTATATTTTATTTAAAATGTACGCAATAAAGGAGGAGGCAAGTATCCGGGTAGCAGAAAAGTAAGAAAGTATCGAATGCATGATAAAATATATTGTAGCACCTTTACCACACTATCTGAATTTGCGATTCCTAGTATTCTCTGGTTGTAGTCCAGCTATTAGTTTATAGATGCCTCACGATTGGTCAATTTTTCAAACTTATGAGGAAAATTATATCCTTTATTTGAGTGATTATGATTTGATAAGATTTGATTACGAACTGACAAGCGTTGTTCCGTCTACCGATTTTTCGGAGAAAAAAACTAAATAAAATCACAAACTGGAATTGCTTAAACTGTTTATATTCATGTAAGTAATACGATTTAATATAAATATTTGTATTTCTGTAAAATGTTTAACAAGGCATAAAAATACAATATAATAAATTATTAATATAGTGGCATTCGTCTTTAATCTATGACTATAATAAATAAAAAATTAATACAGGCAAGTTATTTTATAGTAATAAAATCCACTATGGATTATAGTCGATATAATGCCTGCATTAAAAGCCAGAAATACGCGCTCTTTATATTGAATACAGGTACTATTCTGTTTAAAAAAAAAGCAAAAGTAGTTTTCCAAATAAAAATATGTAGGTACCCACTTATTGGCCTAAAAATAATTAATTAAAAATATTATATCAATAAAAATAATCCTTTGCATTGGAATGAATGAATGAAATAAGTACAACATATCATTCAATAAATGAATAATATATAAATAAAACATATATAAATAAAGACAGCTGCTTCGATTTCAAAATAAACAACAAATTGCTGTTGAAAATGGATGATAAAACATTAAAAAACATACCTGGACTCTGGAGACGAGTAGTCTTCCTCACCTTTAGATACGCCAGGAGTTTTATAAAATATAATGTATGTAATACATTCTTATTATATTTACTTTATTTCGTTATATGCATTTATGAATTTTATAAATAAAAATTGTTTTCAAATATTTGATTTTAAACTAAGGATAAAAGAAAATCTTCGGAATTCCACCGATTTTTCACGAAGAATTCTACGGATTATATTGACTGGTGACGAACGGAACAACGCTGCAAGTGCTGCAGCCCGCAACTGACTTCACATGCGACATTGGGTTTGACTGACTTATGTGATCATATGTTTCAGTTTTGAGGTTATGATATTTTTGAATAAATATTTCAAAACATCTTTTAATAATTATTCGTTAGTGTTCAGAAGTTACTGTTCATTAAATATATATAATACTAGATGACATATTAAAAATTACTGCCAAAAATGTCTTCATCGCGTAAATGTAAAAATTGTGGATCTTCCGATATAGAGGTTGATCCTGCTAGAGGAGATGCTGTTTGTACAAATTGTGGGTCAGTATTAGAAGATAACATAATAGTAGCTGAGGTACAATTTGAAGAAGGTGCAAATGGTACTGCGAATACAATTGGTCAATTTGTATCATCCGATTCCAAAGGTGGTGGTACCAGCTTTGGAAATGGTATTTGTTAAATACACTTGCATAATCAAAATCTATAAAACAAAAATTTCAGCATTTCACGTGGCGCGAGGCATGTCGGGCGTTGAATCTCGAGAGTTAACATTAAAGAAAGCTCGTAATGGAATTAGTCAATTATGTAGTCAACTTCGCTTAAATACTCATTGTGTTGACACAGCATTCAACTTCTTTAAAATGGCTTTGGCACAAAATTTAACTCGTGGACGTAGAAATTCACTTGTTCATGCAGCATGTGTATATCTAACATGCAGGACTGAAGGAACTGACCGTATCCTTTTTAGTTGTAGTTAACTCCAAAAATTAGTTGATCTTGAAAAAGAATTCTGAAATCCTCACATAACTCCTAATCACTTATAAATAATTATTAGTTATATGAAAGTCTGACTATCATGCTGATTTTTAATCAATTCATGTCAAATTAATTATCAATAAGTGCATCTTTTCTTTTTACTTTAATTTAATGAATTATATTTTGCAAGATTATTTTATGACACTTTTATAGACTATTTTGAATGTGTATAATATAACTTTTACCTGTTTTTGAAAATATCTAATATTGCTGTTTTCTTTTTATATAGTCCTTAACAGAAGTAATAGATATGTTGATTGATATAAGTGATGTGTTGCAAATTTGTTGTTTTGAGTTAGGCCGGACATACATGAGATTGTCTCAGTCATTATGCATTAATATTCCATCTATTGGTAAGTAGTAATTTCGTCTTGTTATAGTAGTAATGTGCAATTAACACATGATATTATATATTACAGTTTTAAAGTTATTTAAGATCAGAATATGCTCGATATCTATTATACACATAATTGTTTACTAAACGCCAATAATTACTGTATGTAAGTTTTTTTTTATAAAGAGTAGAGCCTGAAATGCAATAACCTAAGTGGGTTTTTCAGTTATTTTTCCAATGATAAATTTAATTAATAACATTGTCTATTGAATTGAAGTTATTTATTTGTTTTAAGTATAGATATAATTTATAGTAGGTATATTTTCAAATTATATAGCCAAAGTGATACAGGATGAGAAAATCACTACACTAGATTAGGATCATATATGCAATAATTTCTTAAATCATAGTTGGGAAGAAACTATATTTTGTATTGTAACCTTGCAGCATAATGAGTATGCTTTGCATATCATACCAAATCCTAAATTAGAAAAAGTATTATGTGACATTTTAATGACCGATTAAATATTATAATCATTGCTATTGAACAATTGAAATAGTGATTTACGAACCAAGTGCAGGAAGACTATATATGTTCCCGTATGAATACATTTTTAAAGCACGAGCGACTGAAAGGAGCGAGTATCTTTAATTGTGCGAATGCGTGGAAGATGTCTTCATGTAAGTGGTTTGTACAATATTTTTGTATGAACATTAAATTAAAAATATTGTTGATTAACATGGTTAGTATCATACCTAACCTAAAATAGATTACATAAATAATTAAGGCATTTCATGTACATACCTATTACTCACCTTTGCGTTAATTTAAGTTACATTCTTGCACATGACGTATTGATTCTTATATTTCTAGTGGATTTATCATTTTTGATTTGTTTAAAATTAACTGCCAATGTCGCGAAAGCGGTTAAAAATAGATGGCGCTTACACATTTGTTGGAACAATTTTATCAATTACTCTATTTCCCTAATTTTTAATAAAGGAAGTCCATGGAAGTGGTATTTTATAAACCAAATTTTATTACTATAAAGATCGATTTTTGTTAAAGTGCCCCTAAGAGCTAGTGTAACAATGTAGGTAAACGAAAAAAGAAGTTTGCTGTGTAATGAGAAATCCTCTCATCATAATGTACAAAATATATAAACATTCGTAAGAATAAAGTATGTGATTCTGTCAATTCTGTACTATTTAAATGTATTCTTTTTTCATTGGTGTATCTGAGAATTGATCTTAATTCCGAACACAAGGCACGCAAAATTGTAAACCAATTGGACATTATTCATGTTACTGCATAGCAGATTATATGGGCTTACCATGTTCATTCAAGAATTGAACTTCCTCAGCAATTATTTTTTGTAATTCGATTTTGCAACAACCTGCATTGTCTAGATTTGTATTATAGGATTCCTATAGAAGTTATTGGTGACTATTCCTCGTCCTGTCACCATTTTTTAAATGACATTAGAAACTAGTCAAAAGTATTGTCGTTTTTTGAAATTTCAGTAACTTGAACTATTAAAAAAATTTCCCACTGATAAGTCTTACTTTAGCCAGTTAGGACAAAAATTATGAACCCGGATTTGAATTATGTGAGACATTTAAAGTCCCTGGTTTATAAAGCTGTCAATACCGAAGAAGAATTAAGGTAAAAAATGTGATTCATATGACCAGATAAGCGTATTTTCAGCATCTATTAGTGTAATATATTATTAAAAGTATTTTTTACTGCTTTATTATAATTGTTACCAGGTTTATTTCTAAGAAAATGTTCCTCTAATATTTAGAATCACGGAAAGTAAACACAGAGCTCGTTATAATTTGTATACACAAACTTTCTATATTAAAGTTAAGTAAGGAATCACAAAATATCTATATTATACAAATAATTTAATGAAAGAGTGAGGAATTATGTTAAAGTAACTAAAGTTAAATCCAGTAACATTGACCGTTCCGTATTATTGAAATAGTGTAATTTCCATACATCATATTTTGAATAGCATTAATGTAGCATTAGAGTGCCTTTGTAATCGGAGTGGTAACAAAGAGGAGATTGCTTCTGATAGGTTGACGCAAACTGTAACTACATAATCGCATCTTGTGTCAAAAAATGTGCTGATTCTTATCTTTCTTTATCACTTTTTTTAAATACATATCCATTTAACACGCAGACGTTGTTATATCAATCCATATTCAATAATACTGAGTTATAGGTTATTATATTATATTATACCATTTGACAGATACCCACATAATGGCCGATTTGGTTTGTATTGATTTCCTATTTTTTGCCACCACTCATATGGCATTCTAAGTAGTGCCTTTATAATGAGAATCACGACACAAGATAGATAATCAATAGAAACCAAATCGGCCATTATGTGGGTATCTGTCAAATGAAAAAATAACAAATTCAAGTATCAGTAAATATGGATTATTGATATAGTAACGTATAATTTGCGTATTATATGGATACATATTAAAAAAAGTCATAAATAAAGAATGTAATAGTAAAATACATGTATGTACAAGATGCCATTATATAGGTACAGTTTGCGTCAGCCTATCAGAACTAATCTCATTAGTGTCACCACTCTCATTATAAAGGCATTCTAAGTAACATCATATTCGTGCGACATTAATAGTTTTATACTCAAATTACTTGTATGAATATTTTATTGTATCATTATTACTAAAATCTATAAAGTTTTGATACTTGTTGATTACACATTATTTTTCATATAATTTATGATGTGATAATTAGTTTAACTAATCAAAAAAAGACGCTCAATAACAACTATGGACGTATTTTTTAATTTGCCACAGTTTTAAGTCGGTATAAATATTACATCCTAATTAGAACATATTCTCATTAATAAATAAATTTAGCGATTAATTACGCGCTTTTGTAATTTTAGCTTGCTACTAAAGTATCATACGTAATTGTTTTTTGTATTTTTATTTTGAATAATCAACTCATCATGAAATATTACTTTGCTATGTTAGTTTGGGTCAGATTTAGTTGGACGGTTCAGTTTGGTCAGAGCAATGTGAGCCTTGTCACTATTTAGGAGAGTGTTATTTTTTGGTCAGAAGATTCCTTGTTTTGAAATTTTAATTGGATTAAGAAAAGGCAGGGAACTTAAAGAAATTGCGCAATGTAAGCAGTATCGCTTATCTTGTTGTAAAACATCTAAATTATATTTCATTATTATTAAGTTGTCCAATAAAAGGTTTCATAGTAAGATTTCTGCAACGTTGTGCATCAATTGTATTGTGGAAGAACATTTATGTTTTCTCTGTAATATTCCACATCCACTTTAACTGGATGCTTATTAGCTTCTTTATAAACATGTGCATTTATAGATGACCAGAGCCGATAATTATGTGAATTGAGATGACACTAGGTCATCATTGAGAACATATTACCATCACCAAGATTATTGTTGAACAATGTGCAAATTTTTTTTTTTTCAAAATCTACTTACAGTAATTCCTGTACTACACACATTTTATATGAATGTAAATGCAGCTTTTTAGTAGCATTACGGAATGTTTCATAATATAGTCCTATTGGAATACAAAATAGCAATAAAAATGTGTGTATATATATATATATATTAAATATTTACATTCAATCTATGTTGAATATTTTCTAGAACTCTTGTGTTAATAAACTAAGTTTACCAGGAGGATATTTTTTCGATACACTGTCAGTACCTCAAAAATGGTGATAAATACAGCATGTGTCAATTTTCATTAGCCATAGGCGATTAATTCATGCAATACGTGACAACATGGCATCCCTACTTTCCTCTCCAATGCGAGCGCGACCGATACAAGCTCAAGTTATAGCAGTAACTGTTGGACCATTGACTTGGGTGTTTGTAATGCGTTCAGAAATAATATTTACGCGTTGCAAGATTTGTTTTTCTTTTTCCTCTCAGTAAATGCAGAGAATTATTAAGCTGCGTTCACGCTGCATGACACAAACAAAAGCGTAATTCTAATAAAATTAAAAATAAGGTAAATAAAAAAGGGTTCTGAAAATAATAATAAACTAGTAGATCAGGAGATCGCGGCGGCCATTTGATGTTTCCCGTTCCAGTAATAAGACGGCTTTTATGGCAGACTAGATCGCAACATGTTCGCAGCTAAAGATTGAATGTAAAATCTGGTGGGGAGATCGGAGAAAATCGTTCTAATGTCGATTGTTGCCGGGATTGGTGACGGAGAGTAGGGGTGACACACGTTGCCACATATTATTTGTATACGTATAAATCGCACGCAAACATTGAATCCCTATAGCTAATGAAATTTGACACATGCGGTATATGTAGGAAAGACATCGTACTGAAATTCAATATTAGGAAATCGATCATGAAATTGATGCCTATATGAATCTGCAGAGTATTTTCACTCTTCTCCGCTACGAAAATAAGATTCTTATTTTGCTTTTCAGCAAATATTGATATCAACGCAACACCATAATTAAGTAAAAATGTAAATAATATTTGTGTGTAATTAAGTACAAGAAAATTAGCTAAAAGTAACGATGTTAAGCGATATTTATTGAAAGAAAGAACGATAAAAAACTTATAAAACAACAGCAATATTTTACTGACTAAAAATTTTGGCAAAATCCTAGTAAGGTCGATATGTCGGTAATGCAGAACGGTCAACATTATTTGCTCTCGGTATACATACGTGAGGAAAAAAATTTAGAATGACAGGTTGAATTAAATACTAAAGCAAATGCTAGTTAATAATCTCCATTAGTGTTGTTAGAAGAAATATTGCTTTTGCAACATGGTAAACTTTTTCCGAACAAAACACTTCCATGCATTTTTTATCATGCATAGAATATGTAAATTTCAAAATTAAAATATAATTAATTGACTCCTTTAGCGAGTCAAGTCAGTTATATTTAGCAAACAAACTATATGAGTATTAAAGTAGCAAATTAGGTGGGATTTTAGTACATATTTCAATTATTACCATTACATTATTCACAAGCAAGCAAATCATATGATTTTTATAATATGGTAACAATGATTAGATGTAAGCGAAAAGCTATTGTTATGTTTGTACGGTTTGATATGTTGGTCAAGTAGAAAAAAAAAACATTGCAGAAATGTAAACGAAAGCGAACTGAATTCCTCCTTTTTGTGATGGAAGTTCTTCCAATCTAGGTTTTTGTGAGTCCCCATATTATTCTAAGCGTAAGAAACAAACTTTTTTATTTTACGAAGAAAAATTATAGTGTCACAGTAAAAATCTTGCGTAAGCTCAAGTACTTTACTACATATTTTGAAAATTATTATTTAGTATAAAATATGTGCTAATTGTCCATAGGATCTTTATACAACTCTTTCATGAATTTACCTAATGATAAATGAAATAAAACGTTTATTTAGCGTATGAATTGAATATACAAGCTGCGACTTTCACAAATTGATAAATATAAGGTATAATATAGCTCTTTTTTTTTAATTGAGGGATATACCAATTTTCAGATCATACTTAAAATTTAATTCATTCTTTTATAGATACATTTTGCATCTATCCCTAGTGCTAATTAGTTTTACCATTTTCTTCATCGCCACTAACTTATTCACCAGGCTTTGCTATTGTCTTCTTCTTCTTTTTAATAGGACTATGTCCTGTTTCTCCAACTTTTATGCAATGTCCTGTGACGATGAGGTCCAGGAGTAAGCCCATATTTTTGGTGGTCTTCCTAAGGGTCTGGTCGTCTTCGGTTTTTCTTTGTATGCGGCCTTGGCGAGTCTATCGTTTCCCATCCTGTCGACATGCTCTCTCCATTCTCTTCTTCTTCCCCGTGACCATCCAACAACATCTGGCATCCTATCGCACTGTTCCCGGATCCCATTACTTCGCTGCCTGTCCCTCAATGTGACGCCTGCGATCGCTCGCAGGGCCCTCATTTCGGTCGTTCGTAGTGCTCTCTTCGTCCGGTTGGTGTCTGCTCTCGTTTCCGCTGCGTAGGTGAGGATGGGTCTCACTGCTGTTCTGTAGATCCTAGCCTTGCTGGTTATTGACATGTGTTTATTTTTCCAAATAGTATTATGCAGACAGCCAGACACTCTTGCTGCTTTATTTACTTGTGCTTTCACCTCGTCGTACGTATTTCGACTGCTCGAGGCTATTATCCCCAGGTATTCAAAGCTCATCACTTGTTCGATTGGTTGGTCGTTTAGTGCTTGCATCGTATCGGTTCCTTGCTTATGGTCATGGATTTGGTTTTCGGTATCGAGATGCTCATGTTATATTTCTTTGCGGCCCGGTTTAGCTCGAATAGCATTCGCTGCAAGTTGTCCTCATTTTCCGCTATGAGAACCGCATCGTCTGCATAGCACAATATTTTGAATTCGGTTTGTCCCATTCTGTAACCTCGTCCCACATTTTTTACCCGGTCTATGATGCGGTCCATTACCAGGCTGAAGAGCATCGGACTAAGGCTATCTCCTTGTCTGAAACCTATCGATATTTTCACTTCCTCTGTGGTTGCGGTGTCTGACTGTATTCTTGTACTGTTGTTGGTATTAAGTTGTTTTATTACCTGGATTACATTGTTGTTGGCTCCTCGTTCTCGCAGGATCTTTAGCACATCCTTTAGTTGCACTCTATCAAATGCTTGCGTTAGGTCAACAAAGCAGAGGAACGCAGGTTTGTTAAATTCTATGGACTTCTCGATGATTTGTCGCAGTATGAATATAGCGTCGATTGTTGATCTATTTTGCCTGAAGCCTTGTTGTTCTTCGTTGATGCTGACTGTGCTTGATAGATGTTGGGTTATTATTTTGGTGAGCAGCTTCATGGTGGTGTTGAGCAGGCTTATGCCTCGATAGTTACTCGGGTCTTTCTTTTCTCCCTTCTTGTAGATAGGGATTGTAATGCTAGATTTCCATTCCTGGGGTACTTCCCCTGTGGACATAACCATACTGTAGAGATGTGACAGTTGTAGCATCAGCTGGTCGCCCCCATATTTGAGCATTTCATTTGTTATTTTATACGGACCTGATGATTTTCTGTTCTTTAATTTGTTGGCTATTGTTTTGATCTCTGTTTTGTTTATAATGTAGTTGTCGATATCGTTGGGCATGGTCCATAGATCCGCTTGTTCTTCGGTGTTGTACTCTTGTTACTGCGATTTGTTCGTTAACTGATTTCTTCTGAGATCTAATGAAGTTCCATATTCTCCGTTGTCCTCCATACAGATCATGTTGCATGTCGGTGGAGAGCTTTTCCCAATAGTCCTTTTTGATTTGTGTTATTTTAGCATTGGCTCTGTTTCTTACGGTGGTGTATTCCTGACGTTGTTCATCTGTTTTGTTGGTGAGGTATTTGATGTAGGCTGCTTTTTTCTCTGCAGCTAGGGTTTTTATTTCCGGAGTAAACCATGGTTTGTTGACTTTTGCATTCACATTGACCTTTCTTTTGCCAATCGCTTCTTCTGCCGCTGTTATGATATTACTTTTGATTCTGGACCAAGCCGTATCGACTGTATCCCCCAGCTGTTATTGGATTTGCTGTTATTTTTACCTTTAATCGTGATTTGTATAAGTCCTTCGTGCTGTCGTTGTCGAAGGATTCTATGTTGAATTTTTCACGGATTACTGGTGGTTTTTTACGGATTAGTTGTACCCCTAGTCTCATCTTACATAGGACCAGTCTTTTGCTATTGTGTTATTATAATATCAATTGTTTTTTCCTATATCTATCATAAAATACACACGTCTCTAAATTGTAGCAGTATTTCAAGAAGTAGTGACCAAACATATCTACTAGGGCAGGACAGTATTTAAAGAAATGATTTCGTTTGTCTCTTAAAAGATAGGTCGAAATATTTCTAAACCTTCGCTTGATTTTGTTGTTTATTATCTTGCTGAAAGTGGCATTTTTGTGTTTAATGTACCACTTTTTCATCATGACTTAAATCTATTCCCAAGTCTGCAAAATTACTCGATTAAGAACACGAAGTTTTTACTTAAATGAGTTTCATTCTCAAAAAAAAAAAAAAAAAATAGTATACCACGTGTTTATCAATTATTTAAATCGGCAACGTCGTATACTGTGTAGTGGTTGCTAAATTTTGATAAAAATGTAAAAAATAAAATAATATACAATATATATTATGGATATATATATTTAGATATTCGCATTCTTTTGAAACACTCTGTATAAAGAAAAATATATTGCAAAAGTACTCTTGATCATGTAGAATATCATCCTGTAAGTACTCAAATAAATTATCATGAAAAAAATATATACAAAAGCATTCCTTCATATGTCCATATCAGCAATTAAACAAGTGTCCTCATATTACACTATTTCTAAATTTATTTTATGACTAATTCCATTTTTATATACTGTGTGATAACAAATTGTTGCAGATAATAGATTTGAATAGGATTTTACCAAGGGAATCTTTTATTCTTTACCATAACTGTATTTCTTCCTATATAATAAAACACCATCAAAAACTACTTAATAATATATTTTTTTCTTATCAAACAACTTTATGTATCACATAAGGAATAATATAGATCTAACATGGCAATGTAAGCAAGTATTTGCTAAGTATTGCTATAACTAAAATAAATATTTCGAATCTTTCGAAAATGATTATGGGTTTTTCAGTGGATTCATTCTTTATAATGAGCACAATATTACACGAGAAGGTATTACAACCCTGTATTGTTAATGAGTAATTTTCAAAGTATATAATATGTGCGAAATACTCAATTACATTACTCAATATAAATGCAATTTTCTTTTGGAGATGGAGGTCATAAAACTATTAGTTCACTAAATATAGTTTTAATACATACCAATAAATTTATTCTTGTGTGTATATATATATTATGTATATATATGTAATATAGGTATATACATATATATCACTGGTTCAAAATTAAATATTTATATTATATATATAATCGACATTTCGAAAAATATCTATTTTATATGACTGTTATTCCACAAATGTATTCGTCTTTGTATATTTTTGAACACAACAATTCAAGATTTGAGTTGTACGGCAGCTGAATAGGTATGAAAAAAGTAAAAAACATGTTTTAAAAAATACATATAAAGAGTGTAGAAAAAGATCATCCTTCACAGCACGAGGTAAATTATATAATAAAATGTCACAAGATCAATAATTCGAACGAGAAAATTATTATAATACAGTCAATGCTCTTCATAAGAAGGGCCATAGAATATCAATTCTGGTATTTGTCCACCTTGCACACCGGTTCCATTTGTGCTCTCCGAAGAGCACTGAAACTGAAACGTAACCGAACCAACAGTCACTTCGCTCATACCCTCTTGTCCGAAATAACTTAATTCACCACCATCCAAGACCGCAGAAGCAGTATAAAACGATTCCGGCTCTATTTGTATCGGATTGTCGAAATACACGTGAAAAGTATTGCTCGAACCATCTGAGAAAAATTTTGTATTGTTTTCCGCCAGCACCCTCCCCAGTCTTTTTAACTCTATTTTGACGTTGTAATCTGCGGCACCGTTTGAAGAACCATAAAGACCAAATCCGACCACAAAGATACGGCGATCTACAGAAAACTGTATGCTATCACAGCGACCCCTGTATCTCCATTGGTTTGAACGATAGGCACATGATTGGAATCTGTGGCATACCTGAAACAAATACAATCGTTTTTAGGCACATCTTTAGCAACTGCTGTCTAGTGTGTATTCATGTTGTGCTATTTTTTTAATATACACTTCTCATCCAGATAATAGGGAGCATTAGGATGGATATTGTTGACAGTATTTAAAACGATTACAACTATGTCTATTTTTTATATGCTGGTAAATTTAACAGATTTGTATGGATTAGCAATACAAGATAGAAACAAAAATGATTTATGGTAGTTCTTATAATAACAAGAAGGTAAAAAAACCATATGATGTGTTAAATTTTTATTCATGAAACGGAAATTGCATATATGTTCCCCAAATTCTAGACCCACTTGCGTTCTCCAAAGTGTATTCATTATCGTTTGTTATGAATGTAAAAGTTTTAGATAGAAACTTCAGCAATTGCAACTCAAATAATTTCTGTCAATGCAATAGGGAGCATATTTACTTTGGGTTTTAGAACACATTATTTTTAAGAAATATTGTTCCTGTTATTTAAACATTTAGTAATTTAGTAATCAGTTAAGCAAACGCAAATCTACCAACTGGTATTCTTAAATATAAAGTATAATATAACAGCAAAACATTAGATTAATCTATAGTATGCATTAACCTAATACAGAGCTGTTGAACTATAATATTTTGCAAGTTTTTCTTATCGGTATAGCAGCTTATTTACAACTAAATTTTGATTCCTATATTCGAATATAAAAATCGCGTTGCTCCATTGAAAATTAGTATCGTCCATGTGTCTGTCAGCAAATGCATTTGATGGCCTTAAAAACACTGATATACCTTGAAGTTATCAGGAAAAATATTGGCTTTTCTCTTATATCATCTTTTGCGAAAAAAATAAATAAACGAATAAATTCAATGAAATAGGTTTACTAAGACAGAAAAGATTTATGGAAATTACTCATTGCACAGTAAAAAAATGAGGTGTGGCCACCACACGACTTTCTTATACGTATGAAAGTGTTACTTCCGGTCCGAATTTTGAAATTTCATTTATATAAAAAATATTCCAAATCCAACTTTAAGTACTTTTGTACTCTTCATAAATATATATAGAATGCATAATTTACGACATATTTGCAAAAAACCGATTTTCGATAAGAGTAAAAAGCCTACTTCCGGCAGGAATTTCGAAAAAAATTTTTAATAAAATTCTTCTTAAATTTAATTTTAAGTACATATGAATTCTTTATAAATTTGTCTAAACTTAGTAGTTGACGAAATATTGGCAAAATTCGAGTTCTTCACTGAAGTAAACTACTACTTCCGGTCGACCTAATTTGCTGAAAATCTAATCAGTTCCCAAGAGGGAGATTATACACGTAAATACAAAATTTGGAATTGATATCTCCAGCGGTTTGACCGCTATCGTGGTCACAGACAGGCAGACAGACACAGACATTTTTTAAAAACCACTATTTCGGTATCAGGGGACCTCAAAACGTGGACATCTGCAAAAATCTCGAGGTCGAAAATTTTCATCGTCACAATACTTCCTTATACTACGTATAAGAAAGTAAAATTAGTAGTAAAGGATATTTGTAATTGATTTACGCATATTATTACAACTTGGAAACGATTCCTTCATTTGTTCTACCGCCAGAGTCGTGCCTAAGTATTGAATTTACAAAATAAACAAGATGAAATAACACTGATAACATGTAATTTCGAATTCATATTCCGTTAAGTTAATAGTTCATATCGATAAAAAAAAATGAGGTGTGGCCACCACACGACTTATACGTATGAGCGTTTCAAACTATACAATTCTAAGAATTTTTTTATACAAAACTTATTCAAAATCCTATTCTAAGTACTTTCATTCTCTTAATAAATCGCTATAGAATGCATACTTTGCAAGATATTCGAAAAAAAGTGCTACTCGCTAAGAGTAAAAGTACCACTTCCGGTCCGAATTTTAAAATTTCATGTATACAAAAAATATTGCAAATTCAACTCTTGTACTCCTAATAAATATATATAGAATGCATAATTTATGACATATCTGCAAAAAATCGCTATTCGGTAAGAGTAAAAGTGGTACTTCCGGTCCGAATTTTGAAATTTTTTTTATACAAAAGATATTTAAAATTATAATTTAAATACTTTTATACTCGTAATGTACCTGCCTAGAAAGCATGACTTGCGAGATATTCGCAAAAAAATGATTTTCGATAACAGTAAAAGACCTACTTCCGGTTGGAATTTCGAAAAACCTTTTTAAGATAATTTGTCTCAAATTTAATTTTGAGTACATTTCAATTCTTTATAAATTTGTTTAAACTTAGTAATTGACGAAATATTGGCAAAATTCGAATTTTTCACTGAAGTAAACTGCTACTTCCGGTCTACCGATTTTACTGAAAAACTAATCAGATCTCAAGAGGGAGATTATACACGTAAATACAAAATTTGGAATTGATGGCTACAGCGGTTTGACCGCTATCGTGGTCACACACACACACACAGACAGACAGACACAGAGACATTTTTTAAAAACCACTTTTTCGGTATCAGGGGACTTCAAAACGTGGACATCTGCAAAAATCTCGAGGTCGAAAATTTTCATCATCACAATACTTCCTTATACTACGTATAAGAAAGTAAAAAGTACTATTAAACTGCGCTTGTGAGATTCTCTCATCAAATTTGAATTCGAACAGGGGTGGAAATTGTAAAACGTAAAAATCGCTAAAATGCAAATGGCGGATGCGTAAATCAATTACAAATACTTTTGAGGTTTACTCTCAAGCATTTCACCAGCTATTTGGGTGTGATTCGTCTATAATAAAATTACTATTGCAGAGCAATAAATATATATTGTGATTGGTGCACTTTTTAAGAGGATATTTACTTTTTAGCTGCACTTTTAAGAAAAAACACTTAAGATAGACATGTTTTTCAAATGTGAATGACTAATATCCTAACAAAACTATGAGTAAAAATCATGCTTTGGTAAAACTTGCAATTTTCTTTTCAAAGTACGTATCGGAAGTATTACTTTAAATCTTATCGAAAAATTAAAGTATATTAATTGTATTCTTTCATTTATAGATTCTCCATTTCTCTTTCCCGAATAGTATATTAAAATAGTAAATCAACTAATGCATAATCACAGAAATAATAAATAAATAAATATTATATACCTTCTGGCTAAGGACAGGTGTCAGTCCTTATCAGATCACAGAAGCCTTAATGTAGCCTTCTGACTACCGAAATAGCATTGACCGACGATTTTACGTGCCCTTTGAAGCACGGTAGAAGTACATTTAAATTTTATCAGTAAACATTTTTAGATTGTATGCAAATTTGTAATTATAAAAAATTGTATGAGCTGCTACAGTGCTTCGGAGGACACGAAAAGCAAATTAATTGAATTATGTAAATCAATGCAATTAAATTACAAGTCAAATCATATATCTTAGTGTTTGTCGTTGATATGACTAATCAAATCACTAATTCAATCAAGTGTGTGCTATCTTAAATAATTTGTATTTTGTGTATAATACTCTCTTTAGTCAGTATTTTCTTCAATATTAAGTGTACGGAATGAAAATATACCTGAGATTTTAAACCTGCTCGAGGTTTTATGGGATATTGTAATACGGGCTTGTTGTTTGCAGTGAAGTGAAAAAATATATCGATAGTTTCTTGCTGCGTTAAAATACCGAGTTGAGCTGCTCCATTAGCAAATTCTTCTAGGCTCATTGTAGGTATTCTAATTAAATAGAGTGCGCTGCCTAACATGGAGCGTTTGTTCTGCGGCGTGGGTTCAGTATCTTGACGAAGACATTCTGCTCCTGCCCAATTTAGCGCTGCCTCTAGTAAATTCATCTCCTTACAATTCAGAGTTTCTCTTCCTAAAACCGACTCTAATGTTGACATGTCGATATCTACAAAGCCTTCCGATTTCAATGCCATTTCAGCCTGAAATTTGAATTAGTATTTAATACTTTTAAAGTAACATTTAAGTAAATATGGGGATGAAAAGACTTGTTTAGGGTGAAAGTGATTTAGAAATAAGTACATAGTCTTTAAATCAAGGTGAAATGCATTTTAAAATTTATTTTAACTTCTATATATGAAAGAAAAATAATATTGAATAAATATAGATTTTGATATATAGCGGTTATTTATTTAATAAAATTCTTATTTTTTCAGTAGTATCATTTTTGTTTTTTTTTTAATTGGAGGAATCGATAGAGGATAAATAGGCGGATGTACGTAATGATATTATAATAAATGAATTCAGTGTTTCAATAATCCATATATTAACAACACAATGGTACATACAATTATAACAATGTTTTACATAACATCTATGCTGTAAATATGTGGATCCAAGACACATACTTTTTTAACATTTAGCAAACAGCAATTTTTAAATAAGTATTAACCAGAATATTGCCATTTACTTGAACAATACAGATAAAAAATCCACATAAAAAACGGTCAGACTTACATAAGATATGTTGTTTAATTCTCTATCCACATTAAATTATGTATTTTGACTATATACATATGCCTGACATCAATGTTTAAAAATTGAAACTTAAACCAGTATTTTAAATTGCTTTAATGTAATTATAATTCGAATTTGTAATAATGCACATCATGTAATCAATTGTAACATTTAACATAGTATTTTTCAAATGCAGTGGTACTAGTACTAACCTTACACAAAATCTAAAATGGATAGAGATTATAATATATACGAGTATTTGAGCATTAACTTTTCACTTTCAGCTAAATTAAAAATATAAATTTGTACTTCTTATTATATTGATAAAAGCTATAGAATTCTTGGCTGGACATGCGTGCTAAAGCTCATATGTCTCTTTTGAGATGGTTTACATTGGCTTGGTACATTCGAGGTTAAATCAAGACACGATATGGAATGTGTTATGCTTACCTGTGCATCGATCACCTCCCAACATCTTTGCATAAGTTCAGGTTCTTCAAATAATCTTGATTGACTTAATAATAAACAGGCATTTTTGGCAGTCAAGCTGGTTTCAAGATAATTAACACAGGCCCTTGCTAAGTGAGGCACAATGTATTTTTTGGCAACATACAATGTTGCTAAAACTGTATCGGCTTCCAATTGAATTTCATCACAATAAAGGTATCTAGAATAACAGTAATAATATATGCATCCTTATTATTTTCATTATTTCTAAAATTACTTTAATAATGTTAAAAATGCTGAAGGTTCAACATCAGGAACTTCTATGGCCTCTTTACATTCTGCTAATCCTCCATAGAACATTGCATAAAATACTGAGCTACCAGTTGCTAAGACGTATTTATGTGCAGGTATAATTTGTGTTGAACCGGGGCTGCCCACAATAAATCTCACATCTGCCATTAAATCGTTGTTAAACATAGCCGCATTTCTTTCTCTTACAGTAGGCTTTGTGGCCTGCCAGTTAGGATCGAGTGTGCTGGATGAATTTACTGGTGATACACATGGACTAGATGGTGGTGAACCAGGTGCACTAGCAGGTTGCATCACCTGCAGACTTTCACGTTGTGATATAATGTGTGGTGGTGATAGACTGAGAGAGCCATTGTTTAACGTTTCTGCTAGAAATAAGAAACATTATAATAAATTAATATTTATGAGTGCCTTCTTTCATATTCAACAATGTGATTATGTACGAAGTTCCTAACCTAGTAATTAATTTAAATAAAATGACGAAACGAAGGATATTTCATTATAAATGTATCTTACTTTCGATCTATACGATTGGTTTTCTAAACTTTTATTGTGTATAATTTCATCCTAGCATTGCATTGGTACGCCCTTTATTCATTAACTTACCGTTCATCCAGGCATTCGTTTGTGATACTGGCATATTGTCTTGTATCCTTTTAACAGGTTTAGGAGCAATTTTAGAGTATAAGTTAGACATTGCCATCCTTAATATCGGTCACGTTTCAAAATAAACACGACTCAACCCAACCCTGCCTCTTACACATACGCCATTTTCTAGTTTATTTCCCAGAATTCCTTTCGTCTTTCATGATCGTTATTTTAGCGTACACAGCTCACAAGAAATTTTAAAAGTATGGTTTTTGAAATTTAGATTATTTGTAATTTACCTTGCAAATTTCAGCTACGTTTTTTTATTCACGGGAATATATTGAACTAAATTAATTTTGACTGATAAAATTGGTAGTTATACAGCGCCCGTCATTAACATTCAAACAAATGATTTGTTATTATCATTTCAATATGAAAAACTAAATTAATAGAAATCTATTTCAGTTAACAACAAAATGTTCCTAATTATTATGTTAAATGCAATAATTTTATCTTTAAGAACAAGTCTTGAAAAATATGAATATTTTATGAATAGCAAAATAAAAAAATATTGCCAAAAAATTAATTCGTTTAATATAATATCTATACCTATAACATTGAAATTTAACTAGTTAAATTCAAGAATTTAATCCAAAGAAACGAGAATAATATTGTTGATTATTTCCTTCACCTGTCAAATTTAAATTTTGTCCAATCACAATCAAAACTGAAGTTGAAATTAACCAATGAAAGGTACCGGTTCTTGATATCAGCGACTATTACAAATCGACTATTTTAAATGTAGGTAACAAATCAAGTATGTATTTTTTCATTAAGTGGCATACGTGTCAAATAGATGAAAATGTCCGACAAAAAGAGATTTAGCGATGTTTCGGATGAAATTATTGATAATCACATCGATTTGACAACTCATTTTTTATTATGAAACTTGGTTTAGGAAATAATCTTAACAAATATAGCTCGAGCTTGATAAGTAGTCGACTATTACATTGTTTCAATTTTTCTCGTGTGCCTCCCAATTTGACTTAACCAAAATTGGCATTAATAATTAAAGACTAAAGCCCTCGAGCTAAAGCTCTCGTGCTCTAGTCAAATTATTAATGCCAATTTTGGTCTCGTCAAATTGACAGTAGCGCACACTCGAAAAATTGATGACAATGAAATAGTCGACTATTTGTCAAGCTCTCGTTATATTACCTTTGACTGATTACTTTACAATGTCTATCTACGGGAGATTTATTTTCCCCATCTTATAATAATCTTGATGAGTTACCCTATATTCTAGTACTTTTGACTAATTACTGCCGAACAAATAACGAAAATCTGGTTGTTAATTAAATGGAAACAAATAATACTGTCCAGTCTACGATTCATGTCACTACAAATTTTGATCGACCGGAACAATTTCAAAACAATAAAGTTAAACTAATTAATTAATATTTCAGGATATATACCTCCCCATAGTAAAATACTATTACATGAAAGTCAGTTACAAATTAAATATCATAAATAAGGCTACTAAATATTATTTTTTCTACACCTATGTTTTATATAAAATTTGGTTACACTGTTTAGGAGGCAAGAAGCATTGTTGACAAATTTAAAATGTTTAGATGACAATTATAACAAACGTCAAACGATAATTATGACAAATGTCAAAAGGTGTATAAATATTATTATTTATATCGGCCCTGAACAGGCTTCTGTAGGTTATATTACTTGACAGGTAAAATTTTGCAACATCTCAAATTTGATACCATTTTAATTTAGTGGCGCATGTCGGTTGCGAGAGCGACTCAAGTATATAAACGGATATGAATGCTAAACTATCAGTAATATCAGAAATGCTATAACTCAAGAATATCAAGTCCACTGTTGGTATAACGGGCCCTAATGAAGAAGCCAGTCTCTTAATTGGCAACAACAAATATTAAATGTGATATCGGTACCGAGAGCAATGCCAAACTAATATAAGTGTCATCAAGAGTGACGAAATAGAATGAGGTCAAAGTAATCTATACTTGAATCGCCGAAGAGATTCAGTAATAAAAGGGCGTGATCACAACCTGATCACAACGTGATCAACGCATCTATGCATAAAAACGGTCGGCGGCAAAGATCGTTTACATTAGGCGATTTGGTAAACCATAATAGTACCATAGATCGCAGATGTTTTTACATGGTCGGCACAATTTTTCCAAATACTTATTGTAACATTTGTAATTGCTTCTGTCAAAAGTTCTCGAATAACTGATATTCTGAAAGGGGATTTTTTTGAAGTAACTTCACCTTATGTATCAATTCAGAACGTATATGAAGTATTCTTAATTGCCTATCTTTATTGGTATGGCTTTTTAATCCTACAGGTTTTCAACAAAGCTTGTCGTGCACTCATTATACTTGTGGCAATCCAAACTTTTTCCCAAATATTTTCACCTTTTTCTATTAGTACAAGTTTCTTTACGTTTGACATATCTGAAATATAACATGTATATGAACATGTGGTAATATAATTAGTATTTAATTAACACTTACTTGAAATTAATGCGTCAATTCTAGAATATATGTGAGTTGGTCAGTTCATTTACGGTATGAACTCATCTATAGTTATTTTTGCAATTATATTAATTGTTGGACGTTTGATTTTTGCAGTCGTACAGTATTTTTGACAGATTCATGAAATTCAAAGTTTTAAATGCCTGATCACTTGTTCCTTAGGTCTCAAGCAGTCTGATCAACTCATGCTCGTGTTGTACATAAAAGTACGGATTTTATTTAATAACACAATAAACTATAATAAACCGAAGTAAAAATGTAAGAGACTAGGTTATGGCTTGACTATAAACATAAAATCACGATACACTATACCGGTATCCGGTATGCTCACTTTAGCTGTGAATGACGTCATTGCGGAGCAAGTCAGATTGACAGTTCTCATATCGGCTGCATTTTGACACAGTTTTAAGTTGTTTTGTCGTTCTTTTAAAATTATATTCCATTTAATATGCCTGGTTGTGTTGTATACGATTGTCCTGAATGCAATCGAAGAGTTAGAGATAGTCAAAATAAATATTACAGGTTTCCCAAGGAAGGGACGATACAAAATGTGTGGTTAAATGCGTGTAAAGGCAGGATTTAATAAATTTGAAGAATGGTATTTCTTGAAATCTGATTTTATCATTGTTCATAATAAAAAAATCAACTTATTTTAGCATGTATCATTCCGTTAATTTTAAGCAATCATCACTCCAACAAGAATTAATGCAATTTTCCAGTAAATCATACAGAGATTTAAATTCTGATGCAGTTCCTAGATTGAAAGAAAAGACAGTTTGAAGCAATAAACACTGGGTTGAAAATCTCTAAAAAGCAAGAAATAGATGCTTTGATGAAACATATACAGATATGGTTAAAGTACTTAAGATTGAGCAGTAAAATATGTGAAACATCGACATAGACTGATTTTGAAACTTTTAAAGTGTCCGATGCTTACTGATCACCTATGAAAGTGAATTATTCGATTTAATTCCTTTTCCAAGACTTGTCACACTAAGAGCAACACATTTGTACATCTGCGAACATTCATACAGTATTTTGAGGTATTCTATACATCGTAGCAAGATACGTAGTTTTTTTGCTTATTAAGAATTTTTAATTTATTGTCAACTATTTCAGGTTGCTTTTCGTTAACGCAAGGGTATAGTGAGAATAGTATTTGGATTTCAATTTGCTACAGAAAAATTGTATAGCTTTTTCTTTAATAGTTTTAAAAACATTGTCTCGAACTGAATTGAAATAAACGACTTAAACTATCAAAGTTGTCTTTTATATTAGCTGCCATATTTAGAATTCGTACCTTCTATAAACATTTATGCTTAACCTCCTTGGTATCTTTCTTAAGCAACATATAATACATTATCTGCATTTTATAAACATTTGTATTCTGTTCATATACAGTGTCTTTATCAAATACAAAAACAATTTTATAAAATCTCTTCAAATTAAAATTTTTGTTATGCATGATAATAATAAAAGTTAAGTTTGACAATTTTATTTTAATTTAATATTATTAGGTAAAATTTTGAAATACGTGACTATTACAAATGTTTAATCTAGAATCAAGTTTAATTTACGGTTTGAAGTTAGTTTTATGCTCTTGTATTACAGTGGGTACCTAATTTATAATTATTGAAAACACACTTGTAAAAGATGTATATTAAACATAATTACTCCAGCCAAGTTGTATTTGCTTCATTCAAATGTTGGTTTATCTTCTCTTCCATTACCTGAGACCCTCCTATTAAGTGATGTAGCTGTACATTACCGATATCAAATACTTCAGATCTATGCGATTCACTAAATATGATTTACATGTGTGCAGTTTATATTTACACAGATCATTAATGCACAACCTCTCGATAGCACAGTCTAACAATGAACTTACTAAATAAACTGTTTTGCATTGAGTATTGAAAATGTAATTCAAACACATACAAAACAAAGTTAAAACAACTTAAGTAGTTATGACTGCATGCAAAAACATCACTTTGCCTGAGTACTTCAATAATTGCTTATATTATTAATTTGTTGAAATACCATTTTTCAAATTTATTAAATCCTACCTTTTACACGCAATTTACCATACATTTCGTACCGTTTCTTCCTTGGGAAACCTGTAATATTTAATGTGGCTATCTACTTTTTCGACTGTAATTACGGCACCCGTATACAGCACAACCTGGCATATTAAATAGAGTATTACTTAAAAAAAACGATAAAACAACTTCAAACTGCGTCAAAATGTAGCCCATATGAGAACTGTCAATCTGACTTGCTCCGCAATGACGTCATTGACAGCTAAAGTGAGCATACCGGTATAAGTGTATCGTGCATAAAATGACGTTTTGTCAAACTTATTTTCCCATGTTAAACTTGCCTACGCAAGAACCAATGAAATACTTTAAAAATATACGCCATTTTAGCGCGATATTTGAATCACTCCTTATTCTGAGACAAGGTATACATATAGCACTTAATTTGGATCTATAATCATCTACAGGGTGTAGCACCTAAGATGCCTCGGACCGTAGCTCCTCTATCATACAATATAAAAAAGTCTAAGAGAAAAATTGTCCATAATTACAATCGCAATTTTCCTAAAATATTTTTGGTCATCAGTGCCGTGCTGTATTCCAGTGGCGTATCAAACCTATGTTTTTTTAAATGTAACAATATATATTTTATGGCTGATTCGGAAAGCCCTTGAAGAGTACGTTTTTTCTTATGTAACGTCATACCGCTAACTTTAGCGGTTTCGCTGTTATAACGGTTTTTCTTCGCAGTTAAACCATACTTCAACATTTTTTTTTTGGCAGGAACTAAATTGTACCGGCGTTTGGATATCGAATTTAGGGATAGACTAAGACCACTTCTACCTACTCTTAATTTTTTTTCAAGTGATTTGAGGAAAGAAGATAATTTTTGATTGGGCTTTGCAAATAGTCATTTTTTTCTAAAATATCAAATGGGAAGCATATAAAATAATTACATCGTTGGATAATCGAATAATCGAAATTCCAAGTTTTCCATTAAAAAAAAAATATCTTCTTTCCTTAAATCACTTGAAAAAAAATTAAGAGTAAGTAGAAGTGGTCTTAGTCTATCCTTAAATTCGAAATCCAAACACCGGTACAATTTAGTTCCTGCCAAAAAAAAATGTCGAAGTATGGTTTAACTGCGAAGAAAAACCGTTATAACATCGAAACCGCTAAAGTTAGCGGTATGACGTTACTTAAGAAAAAAAAATACTCTTCAAGGGCTTGCCGAATCAGCTATAAAATATACAGTCGAAAGCAAAAAAAAGTAGACAAGAAATCTCGTACTTTGTAAACCTGGCTTTATTTATTTGTCATTAGTGTCAAGTCATTATTCTATGGCAAATCAAATAATTATCAAAACGTCTTCTATCTGATTAATACAAATCAAAATAATAATTTAAAAACATCATGAAGAAATATATGCTTTAATATCTGGTTATAGACCAGTTTTTTTTAAACTTCTTGCAATCTATTTGGAATAGAGTTATAAAGGTTGGTACAAATATTTTGATTTACATTCTTCCATGCTGTGTGACCTATTTCTACCAGTTCTTGTCTATTTTAAGGTCTTCGATTTAATTTCTCTATTTCTTTGATAATCAGACATATTTTCGATAATATTTAAATCAGGACTTCTTGGCGGAAATTCCAACACGTTCATGTTATTTTCTCTGAACCATGTTTTCACTCTGTCCGATGGATGGGGCAGTTATCTTGTTGAATTATAAAATTGCGATTTGGAAAAAATAGCTCCACTGAAGGCAACATCACATTACATACTTAGAATGTTGATATAAGTCTCTGAATTTAAGTTACCTTCTATTTTCCATAACATATTATTTCCTTTCCACAATTTCACGTATTTTGAAACCGTTACTCAAATCTGCAATAACACTGACTTTATTATCTTCATTTATGGAAGGCATTTTGATAATAGTTTAATATCAACTGTAAGGTTGTCAATTTTGATAGATAACCAAATTTTGAGAAGTAACTTTGAAGGTGCAATCACACTAAGCATTTTGAGAAAGTCTATAACAGAAACCTGTATTTTTGCCTACTTTTTTTGCTTTCGACTGTATATTGTTCCATTTAAAAAAACATACGTTTGATACGCCACTGGAATACGGCACGGCACTGATGACCAAAATATTTTAGGAAAATTGCGATTGTAATTATGGACAATTTTTCTCTTAGACTTTTTTCGATATATTGTATGATAGAGGAGCTACGGTCCGAGGCATCTTAGGTGCTACACCCTGTATATAGAATCAAGTGATACATATATAGTTCATTCCTTATCGACTAGATGGCGCCAATTTGATTTGAAAACTAGAGAACTATGGATGACTTTTCTGTACATGGAGAATATTTTATCTAAGTTATATTGATTAGGTAATGTGTTTTTAAGAAGAAAATATATATTTTGTCGTATTTATTCAGAAACCAGTTGACCTCTGAGATTATATAATTGTTCATGAACGTATTGCTTTTTAAATACGTACTTACTCTATTATTTACTTTTAACTTTACCTCACTAACTTACTTTAAACTTTAACTCACTAACTTCCTGTGGTGAACCATAATTAAATAACGTATTTTTAGTGATTTATCTATTATTAAATTAAATAAAAAATGTTTTTTTCAACTCGATTTAAAAAGTAATAATAATGAAAATAGATTTAGTATATAATGGTCTTTCTACAGCAAATACATTAATTTACAGTAAGATATGCTTTGACAAATATTTACTGAACACGTATATTTATCCTCGTTTCCGGAATGGAGCCCCACACGTCTTTGCTGTTTCTGCTGTCCACTTTTCATAAGTAATTGCATGAGCCATATTCAGAGATCTTTATTGCTGCTGTCAATGCTGCACTAACACTAGTTGTAAGTTTAATTGTGGGACACATTTATTGACATATGACACATTAAATTACCATTCTATAAATTGATTCAAACTAAGTAGTAGGTATATGTTAGAAAATGGTACATGGTGCCACTAAAATCAGCGGAAAGTGTGACATTTAGAATATACAAGTACAGTTTTGTGCAATAAATTGGCGTACGCGTCTTATTGCTAATTTTGACATTATTTTGCCATTGTGAAAATGGCTTAAGTTAAGTTGACAAATGGAATTATAGCGTCAATTCAATTTGTCATACATGACAGGTATTCAAACAAAAATCATATTTACATAAGCGTATATTAAGTGTACGCCAATTTATTGCACAGAACTGTACATATATGCGATTGCAATTGGTCCCTGTTTATTAGCAACGACCGATATGATAGCATGTTGCGTAGATACTATAATCATTTTACCATTCTTTATTAAAACTGGCTCTGTCTTATATATACGTATATGTAGTTTCTTTCGATATCCTACATGAAATTTACCTTCATAATATTCCTGATTTTGGTAATTTTCATTTAATTCTTGCACATCTTGACCATCATCATCTAAACTGAACAATGTGTTCAAAATGGAAACGCTGCTATGTTCCGGATCATGAGCTTTACTGACATAATGCGCGCAACGATAAAGAAGATACCAAACATGAGTCTGGCCCAGCACCCAAGTAAGAGCGTGGCGACCTGTATTCAGCCCGGACTGCTCTGCTCCAAGCATTCTCTGGTTTGCCTAAATTTCTTCAATTTTTTTGGAAATCATTTTCTGCAGGTAGCCTGGAATAAATCGATAATATTTTATTTTCAAGCATATGGAGGAGTGTTTATTTTGAATTAATCAAGTAGCAATAGGAAATACTTAAAATGTAATTATTTTTTGTTCAAGTATCATTTCGAGGGTTTGTATGATAGATATAATTAAGAATATAACCTGAAAAAATGCACTTGCTTGGGACTTAATTTATTAATTATTTCCATTTTTGTACTTTACCAATCATTTTCACACAATAATTAATGACAAAGTTATATTAAAGGCTTCTTTGGTCTTCCACAACAATAAGATTACCCACCTTTACAAAAAGTGTGTTTCTTGCAAACGAATTGTGATTCTGTATGGGTAAATATGAATCTTCAAATTATATTATGCTTAATTTGATTATGGGAATATTCTTAAATACACATTTCTGTGGAGTATTTCCATTCTCCTTGTTCATTCCGCTGGCTGTTGCGGACGAATTGGAAAATCTTTATACATACTATTGACAATGATGATTATATACAAAATTATTTTATTTTAAACTGTAAGCCTACATTTTACATTACTATAGAGCTATATTAATTATTTTACTTTCTTGTTGTATATTTTCTTTGTCTTATGCTTTACATATCCTGCTAATTGAGCAAGTTACGTAGAGTCGCCTTTAATAGTTTTAATAGTTTTGTATATTCGACATATAAACACAGATTTTTTACACTCTTTCATTAAAACCTACAATGACAGGATTTTTTTCGATGTATCAAGCAGTTCACATTATAATATTACCAGCAAAATACATGATAGACAAACTTCTCGATATACAGTGCGTTCATGATGAAAGGAACAAATTCGCTTAAAATTCAGGTGATTATATTGCAGAAAAACGCTCGGACAGGTCGATTAGTATTTTTAGTTTAGAATTTTTTGACATAAGAAAATTATATACAAAGAAGAACATATGCAGCAATCATTGTTTTTTTTTAATGGAACAACCTGTATATTATGCCATTTTTGAATTGTAGGGTAAATTCTAAACACATTAAACACATTTTTGTGTAACATAACATATCCCCAAAATCAGCGGTTTTCGGAATAATGAGTTTTGTGATAATAGTATATTAAAGTATAAGTTTCATAAGACACGATTTTTGCGCACGCGTTCAAGTTTAGAAAACGAGCCGCTAGGCGTGTTTTGTAAAGAACAATGCGCACAATGTCTTATGAAACGTGTATTTTATACTATTTTCTCTATTTCGGTTATTAAAAGTTCAAAAAAGCTTACAATAAGAGACATGTTTTGTTCGAATATTTTAGAAATTTTGGTTTTTTGAAGTTGGTTACTCTGATTTTTAAGTAGAACATATCGGTGGTGTTATATGTAATTATGTTTAAAATTCAGACTGATTTATGCAATAAATTGTTTCCAATTATCAACAAAATGGACGAAATAAATAATTGTACGCCCCCAAAGATTCGCAAAATAGTAGAAGACAAATTACAAAATCTTTCGCCAACAAACTCTCTACGTATTTATCAAAAACAAACTTTACAACAGTTGTACTATATTGTTATTTAGTAAATAAAATGTTAGCATGTGTGCTTTTTATTCTTTGTACAATTCTATTGCACATGTTTGTTACTTTAAAGGCTTATATTTTGACATTTAAATACGATTTGGTCCAATTTTTTTTGTTACCAACTTCAAAAAAATAACATTAGCGTGCGATGAAGTAATACTTTATGCAACCAAAACGGGTGTCGTAAAGTGAACTTTATAGCACCGGAATAGAAAAATTAAAATACACATAGGTAATGAAATAAAATGTTTAAATTGAACAAGGACACCTTGAACATTTTTTTAAAAGCCAACAAAAACAACCTGGTATTGCAAATTTTATCTTCAACAAAAAACTCTACTTCAAATTAATCGATTTTCATGTATTTTTTTTAATTTATCACATTTCAAACGTCATTATTCCGAAAACCACTGATTTTGGGGATATATGGTATGTTACACAAAAAGTGTTGAGAATTTACCATACAATTCAAATTTGGCATAATATACAGTATGTTCCATTTAAAAAAAACAATGATTGCTGCATATGTTCTTCTTTAGACACCCTGTATATAATTTTCTTATGTCAAAAAATTCTAAACTAAAAATACTATTCGACCTGTCCGAGCGTTTTTCTGCAAAATAATTACTTGAATTTTAAACGAATTTGTTCCTTTCATCATGAACGCGCACTGTATATCCCCTATGTTCGCTTTGTTTTAAGAGTAGGTTTGTTCGAAACCCAGTTCAGAACAGTTCTCCACTCATTTTAGAATTAGTAATTCTGATAGTGATGCGTCAAATTCTAATTCCTGTAGTGGGTTCACGAATCTCGATAGCAACTTAGTATGGGATACGATATACGATTCGATACGAATTCACTACTGAAATCTTGTGAAAATACATCACAAGTTCGTCGGAAGTTTCCGTTGATATCTACCAACGTTTAAAGAAAATTTAACAATTGAAGCAAAGTTCATCTTGCTTCACTCATGTAGAATTGTGTTTTCGACTATTTGATTTTATGAATCGTTAGTGTTAATTTTGCATTTTTTCCTTATTTTTATTAGTCTAAAATTCTATAACAAAATAAAAATAAATTCTATAAAATGAAAAATAAATTAAAAAAGTAATATATTTTCTAAGAGAATTCTAAAAAAAAATGAGAATTATATGGATAGTTTGTCCTTTATTATAATTCCCGGCGTATTAGCTGCTAATCTCTACTAAGAAAATGATTAATATTCATTTTAATTTAATTTTGTATGTTTTCCCCTATTTTAATTAGCCTAAAATTTAAAATAAAAATAATATATTTTGTACAGAAATTCTAAAAAAAATTAAATGAATTTTTTGTTCTTTGTCGTATTACCCAATTCCTTTAATGTGGCGTTAATATCGGTTCTTCATCTATTGTAACAGAATTATTGATATTTATTAAAATATGGCCGCTTCCTGTCGAATCCTATATTTCGTGATCCAGTGGCTGAAATAGTTAGCAAGGTTGGAATTTTAAGAAGGCTGTACTACGAACACTAGTAATAGAAATAGCAAAGGAATCATGATTGCAGTTAAAAACCAAAATTACGACAGAATTTAAAAAGTACGAAAAAGTTGTTTATGAGAAATAAATATTGAAATAGGTAGCTATTTTTGCCGGGTAAATAAAACAAATATTTCTTATACCAGCCGTTATTAATAATTGGCACTTATGTCAAATACACACATCCATAAATGTTACATAACAATAAAAATCAACATTCAATACGGATTAAACAAATAATTTAACGATGCATTGTCAATAGCAGAGCTAGCCCGTTTTCCTTTTGTTCACTTATTCCTTAAAGTAAAATAAATACGTCAGAGATATTCTTTAAGTTTATTTTTAAATTTAAAGTAGTACTCTCGTGTAATTCCTTTTGTAGAGTATTTAAAATTGTGACACTTGTTGTTAATATTAAATTGTGATATCTACTTGATTTAGTAGTTACATGAATGTTCTGTATCATATAAATGTGCGGTTAAATTGAATTTTATATATAATTTTGATGAATATAACATGCTCCTTTTACAAAATTAAAAATGAAATAATAGGGGAAAACTAGTTGGTACAAGTATAAAAAATAAAGAGTTCTATGCAACTGAATCAAAGCAAATATTCTAATAATATTACAAATTACATTAAAAGGAAAACCAAATATTCAAACAGCGTGACTAACTTACAATAACAACGAAGTACAATATAAACATAACCAGAAAAGCTAATGTGAATACAATTATGTTCAGGATTTATGAGAATTTCAAATACCAGCCATTGTCAAAAACTATCAGAACTGTTCTGGAACGGTTCTTGAATTACGAGATTTGAATTCTATGGATTCCGTGGTAAGTCCTTGGAATTGCTGGAATCTTATTTGGTCGACAGGATTCAGCAGGTCGAGGTACACTCTAAACTTAGTCAAGTGCAGGTAGTTAAACACGGTGTGCCCCAAGGTTCTATATTGGGACCGTTATTATTTCTGATATACGTAAATGATTTACCTAGTAATATTCTCGCACAAACAGTATTGTTTGCTGATGACACTGTTTTTCTAACAAAAAACAAAGATCAACCTTTGCTTGATGTAGAGGGTGTAAATTTACAACATAAAAGCAAACTATGGTTTAGTGGAAATCGTTTAACATGAAACGTAAACAAGACAAAAACCATCAACTTTAGGAACAGGAAAGTGATACACCAAGAGCCTATAAAATACCTGGGATTACTTTTGGACGACGGTTTAAATTGGAAACACAAGTGGATTCACTATGCATAAAATTATCAAAGACCATGTATGCTATACGTAAGTTGTCATATTGTGTTAGTGAGGAAGCGGCAAGATTATCATACTTTTCTATGTTCCATTCTGTACTGTCCTACTGCATAATAGCACGGGGAAATTCCGTTGATGCAAAAAGGATATTTGTGCTACAAAAGAGGGCCATCTACAACTTACCTTACAATTATTCATGTAGGAAGGTCATTTCCATGTGTATATATTTACCAAACACTAATATACATAAAAAACATCAATAGTTACAGCTCGCGGAGATGTACATAATTATAATACAAGATTCATAGATGAGTTAAATGAGCCTCAGTATAAACACACCAAAAGTAAAAGAAATAATATACAAATGAAAATCTATAATAAGTTGCCTCAAACTATTAGGTATATGTCCATAAATTCTTTTCGTAGACTTCTTAAGAAAGGTTCGATAGCCAGAGGCTATTACTCAGTTCAGGAGTATTTAGATGATGTTGATAATATAATAATGTAAGTCAGTGATCGAACGGAAGCTAGGGGTTAATATATGCATATGTATTGTAAATACTTGTATTGATATTCTACATGTTTCATGTTTTGCAGGCGATTTTATTATAAATTATGTACCATTTCTTGTTTACTACATCTATGTAAGTTTCTTTTGATATGTTTTATATTAACTTTTGTATTTGTCCTTATTTATTACTTACTTTTTATGACAAGGTATGTAACATTTTAATGGCAAATAAAGATATATAGAAGGAACATTGAACTAATAATTATCAGAATTTGTAGTTCCACAACTGCATTGTCTGAGCAACTTTTTTCAAATGGCATGCGCACTAGTTCTAGAACTGCGCAGAACTGGAGGTCTGAACCAGAGAACAACGAGTAACGATCAACGAGAAGCGACCGTATAGTCGATTCCCTTGTTATTTCGTGTCCCTTTTTTTCCCTTATCGAATTTAAGTATTAAACAACAAAGTATAGTATAGGACAGGAGGCACCAGGGCAAAGAAAGGACCACGTAGACTTGGTGGAAATAATAATAATTGGTCTTTATTAATAAAGTAGAAGTTTAGCCGAAGCTATTTACACTTAACCTTACTAATAACAATCAATATGTACAAAAGAAACAAAAACATACACACATATGAACATATAATATTACTTAAAACAGAAACTGAGGTTTAGTTGAAAAATCAAAGGCACAAATCCTCAGCATTAGCTGCTAAGTAGAGATCGCTTGTAAACTCGTGCAAATGCAGCAGTATGTAACTGTTCGAAATAATCACTAAATTTATTAAAGGTAGTTGAAGCATTGTAAGAGAATGGACCGTTGAACATTGTTGGGTGATGGCTCGAAACAACAAAATGGTACCGGTACCTAGTACTAATCTTATGCAATTCATAATGCTTCAACAATTTCAAAGACAAGTAAGCTGGAGAGGATGTTGTAACCACTGAGTGCACAATTATGGCAAATGCAATCTTCGACGATTCTCCATATTCAGCCACCTAGTCAGCTGTAGTTTATCAGACATGTGGTCTCGGAACTTCAAATCAAATATTAGCCTCAGACAACTGTTTTTAAGTCCCTGAATGCGATATTTCGAGAAAGAGAATCAAGACAGGGACCATACATAGTGTCGCAGTAGTTAAAGTGAGATAATACTAAACTGCCAGTCAAGAAACTACCAGTGAAGGTTTGGAAGGGTTAATATGCAAGTTATGTTTTTTAGGTAATAGTAATAGTCTTTCCAAATCCTCTTTAATTAAACGAGACTACTGCACAGCACTAGCTGAAGAAAAAGTTCTGTAAATTTGAGTATCATATTCATAGAACATACAGTGACAATTGTAAGTTGTTTTGTAAAATAAGCCGTATACAGTATATACAGTAACGGTCCCAAAACACTGCCTTGAGAGACGCCTGTATGGACAGTAATATGTTCAGCTACTGAGAGCTCAATTACAATTCTATGCCTACGATCAGATATATATGAAGAGAAAAAAATTAATGTAACTGCATCAAGGCCATAATATTTCAATTCAGATACCATAAGTTGGTGATTAATTATATCAGCCTTTGTAAAATCCAGTAGCACCACACCAGAGCTGGGCAATTACTTTACAAAAAGGAATTAGCAATTACAAATTACTTTAGAAATCAGTAATTGTAATTAGCAATTAATCCCTTTGTCTTTTCAAGTAATCTGTAATTGTAATTTCTTGAAAAATCGTGAAGTATTTGTAATTTGTATTTAAATACTTTTAGTTTTTTAAAAGTTCAATTACAAATTACTTTTCCAATTAACTCATATTTAGAACATACCCTTAGCTCCCCTGGAATCACTAGGTGGAACTCAATGTATGACAGTATCAAACAAATACTGGGCGTGAAAGAAAAACTTTCCCATGGTAGAAAGTTACCCTCTCATTAAGCAAGTGTTTTTTAAATACAATACTGCACTACCATCTTCAGCACCCGTCGAACGATTATTTTCATTCGCTACTATGATTCATGGAGCCAAAAGACATGCCATATTAGACACAAATTTTGAAAAGTTAGTTGTAATGAAAACCAACAAAATATACAGTTAAATGATCATTTTAAATCATCCAGCCAACAATACCAAATGTTTTAGTATTTTATATTGAATGTAAATATAAAAGGTACTTATTTCAATACTTTCCGAAGGTGTAAATAAGTTGATTTAAGGTATATGTTGCCTTTACAGCGCTTTTTTTTAAAAACTAGGCACTGATTTTTACCGAAAATTTCAATTTCAAGTCATTTTTTTGGGGGTTCTTCAATAAGAATAATATTATTTTAGAGCTCAACAGCAAGATATTTTAAATAATTGAAAAAAAAAAGTATAAAACGGGGTTGAAATATTATTATGTAAAACCAGCCTTTAAACAAAGCACTGCATACAAAAATACACTACAAAATGTGTGAAATGAAAACACTGCGAACACCTATGCGTGATATTTCCTGGTTTAATAATTATTTTAGTAGCAATAATTTTGAGGAAATATATATGATCCCTTATACTACCCCAAATTTGTCACCCCAGGGTAAGTAATGTACCCTAGATCACCTTATTTTCATTCCTAGTTTTATGGTGCAATTTTTTGTTACTAATTATTGTAATCACATAGTTTATGTTATACTTGAATAGTTCCTTTATTTGTTTTGTTTTTTATATAATAAATTTCGTTGTTTTTTATACAGGTGGGTTGGAATATAGTTGATTTCTTTCCCATTTCCTATTTTAAGTTTCGATTTGTATAACAACAAAAGACTAATAACAGAAAAAAAACGTTTTTCCTCGGATTTTATAAACAAATGTAATTGTAATTGTAATTAGAAGAAAATTCCCTTTCTTAATCTCTTGTACTTTGTAATTGTAATTAATTACTATTTGAAAGTAATTGCGCAGCTCTGCAACACACACACAGTAGCGCCTTTGTAAAATACAGTAGCACCAATGCAGTCCCAAAACTCTGATCCCATGACACAAGGATATCATCAGTCACAATGACAACTAAGCTCGCCCCGCCCACCGAAGAAACAGGGACACATTTTATCATGCTTCTCCCTTCTCGTTCATCACTGTCCTGATGTCTGAACAGACCTACTAAAAATAGCTATGAAATGATCACATACGAATCTAATTGGGTGATTTTAAAACGCTTTTCCTTGCCAGTTTTTCATAAAGCATCATTAAAAATTCTGATATTTTAGCCATATTTTATTTATTAAAAACAATATGCAGAAGTCGATGCATGTTTGTGTTTTTCCATAACAGGACACAACCACCAAAACACTGCCGATCCCTATTTCCACAAATTAGGATAATAGGTAAGAATTATATATATCTAATTCTGGGATTAAAATTTCAAAAAACAAAAAAATATAGTTACGAAATTGATATATTATGCATGTCATAAAGAGAAGAAATAGATTTTTAAATTACGTCGCAGTATTTTGTAATCAATCACTTAAATTAATTTGATATATAGCGATGCTTAATTGAGATAGATGCACGTCATTGGGAACCTACTCACTTTCTATTATTCATTCTGGCAGTAGCTGCAAGCGGTATAAATAAAATACAATAAACGCCACTGTGTAGCGCCATCATTATCATTTTTCTTGCTTCATACGCTCTGCCGCATTATTCATTCATTGTGGCAATTCTTTGTAAAGGTTGACATTTATCTCTATGGTCGCCATATCTTCGGAATGCGTATTTTTAAATTGTAATAGTTAAGTTGTAATAATTAAAGATACAAATGACATTTTAATTTGTACATTTTATGATTGAAACATGTTGCGAAACGGATTTTCTAAGTATGCCGAAGCGTACTAAATGAATTAGCTATTTTTTTGTTACATTTTGCAAGGTGTCATGCAATGAAAACTGACTATTTCAGTTGATGATTTATTCCGCTTTATATTTTTACATTCTAACACATGTTTTTCCAATTAGTTGTAATGTCAATATTTTTGCTGTTATCTTATATAATCATATGTTTTGACTTATTCGCAAATTCTATTAGCTTATAAATCACTTAGTATTGTGTTCAAAATTTGTCTACTATTACTATGAATTAGCCAATTTCAGAAGTCTGAAAAGCGTTACTATGACAGTTATTAAAGACAAGAGTTCCAGGAAATTTATGTTCATCTTGATTATACCAAATTGGTATTTGATTATTTAGATGTGGTCTAAAAAATGTTTGTTCTAACAATACCTATATAAAAATTGTTGAATGAAATCTCGTTCATATTCATCTAATTCACCATTTTATGAAGTTGAACATTATTACTATACAACAGGAACAAAACTGGTCCCCAGTGTGGAACCTTGTGGCATACCCAGAGTCACATCCCGCCATTCAGATCTTAGTACTCCTATTGCCTCCAACTTGTGTAATGAGATCCTATGGTGTACACTATCGAAAGCTTTCGACAGCGATTTCCTCTATTAATTTGAACATGTCTGCTGACGTGATCCGCTCTTTGTATATTCATTATTGTTTTATTTTCTTATACGTAGTATGAGACAATATTTTGATGACGATAATCTTTTATCTAGAGATTTTTGCAGATGTCTACGTTTTGAAACCCCCTGATACCGACAGTTACAGCTGCCAAACTTTATATTTACTTGTATAATCTTCCTTTCGAGATCTAATTGGATTTTCAGTGCAATAGGTAGATCGTCAGAAGTAGTCGTTTACTTAAGTAAAAAAATCAAATTTCATCAATATTTCGCCAACCACTAAATTTAAACAAATTTCTAAAAGATATAAATTTGAAGAACATTTTTAAACAAGTTTCACGGAATTTTACCGGATGTAGGCCTTTTACTGTTATCGAAAAATACTTTTCTGCGAATATCTCGCAAGACATACTTTTAAGATTTTGAATAATTTTTGTTTAAAAATCATTTCAGAATTTGGACCGGAAATACCACTTTACTCTTATCTAATTGCAGTGTTTTACAAATACCTCGCAAATTTGCATTCTATACAGATTTATCAATGCAAAAGTATTTGGAACTCGATTTGAAACAATTTTTGTATAAAAAATTCGAAACGCACGTGTGCCTAAGAAAGACGTGTGATACCTTTCCGTCACTTTCTTATATGTAGTATTATAAGGAAATAATGTGATGATGAAAATGAAATGATCGAGATTTTTGCCGATGTTTTTTTACTTTCTTATGAAAAAAGGTAGCGAGCTTAAATCAATTGGACTTAATCAAGGCATTTGAGACGGTGGACTACGGTAACTGATAGACTAGAATCCATTGCAATAAGGTCCAACTTATCAAATAGGAAACAGACGGTTGACTGGAAACCTAATAAATTGCAAATAAGGCGTACCATCTATGGTGTGCCCTTAGGGTTGATTCCAGGTCCACTACTGTTTATTGTATACGTCAACGATTTATCGGGAGTCTTCCCGGAGATCGAAATATGCCAATATGCTCATGATGCCACCAATATAACCCGTGTAGGTGATGAGGAAGAACTGAAGATACAATCCTGTGAAGCTATTGAAAGAGCTGAATTGTGGTTCGCAGCCTAAAACAAAAATTAAATGTCGATAAAGCACAACAATTACTCGTTAAAACTAAACCAGGTGATACAAGTCTTAAGGTTTGGAGTCTGACTATGCATACTGGATTAAAGTGGGGAAGGCATATAGATCAACTAGGGAAAAAGCTGGCGGGAAGCAGTATAGTATATTTCAGTGAAAAAATTAAATTTTACCAATATTTCGTCAACTACTAAATTTATAAAGAATTCAAATGTACTCAAAACTGAATTTGAGAAAATTTTCATTAAAAAAGTTTTTCGTAATTCCTACCGGAAGTTTCGAATATATCACAAGTAATGCCTTCTAGACTGATAGATTGTAAGTATAAAAGTATGTAAATCTTGATTTTGAATATTTTTGAATAAAAGAATTTTCAAAATTCGGACCGGAAGTATCACTTTTACTCTTACCGAATAGATTGTATCATGCATTTGGAATAATTTTGTATAAAAAAATCAAAATGTGAACCTGAAGTACTACATTTACTCATAGGTTTAGTTTTTTAAGAAGGTAAAATTATTTAATACTTAATTTGGAACAACTTTTGTATAATTTAAAACGCATGTACGTATAAGAAAATTGTGTGGCTTAAGGATAGTAAGAAAGTAAAGGAATTAATATTAATTTATAATTTTAACATTGAATTCAGCGATAATATCTCTTACAATTAACAGAATAAATTAGCAAGCAAAATGTATTCTTGTATTTCACATAGCGTAGTTGACATTTCGTGTATACATTCATATTATAATACTTGTGCACGTTTATTATTTCTGATCAAATATTGACAATAGGGGCCTGTAGCGTGCTTGTCACATCGATTACTTTTATTGCATACCACTTGCCGTGTTCAATCAACCTGTGCGAGCTTGCATTGGCACTATATCTTGAAACTGAAATCACATAAGTATCTAATTTATTTAATCGGCCAATACAACAATCTGCAATAATTACAGGTAGATCTTCATCTCTATTAATAGCAGCCAATATTTATTTAATATTTGAGGAAAAATTTACTGTACCTATGTCAAACGTTGTTTGCATGTTGTGTTCATATACTGTAGTGCACAGGCTTTCCTTTGGTCACCTGCACTTTTTTATTTTTTCTTAGCTGAACTTCGGAGCCCACCACTCTATAAACAAACAATACTCTTTCCGCAATCTTCGTTGAAAGATCCCAGTATTTCATAAATATCTTGACGTAAATTAACAAATTAACGAAGTATAACAGAAAATCCT
The DNA here is from genome assembly GCA_963170755.1 of Amphimallon solstitiale. NCBI lineage: Eukaryota > Metazoa > Arthropoda > Insecta > Coleoptera > Scarabaeidae > Amphimallon > Amphimallon solstitiale. The sequence continues at coordinate 48,111,139 of OY720676.1, read as the reverse complement.
AATGTAACTGTTTTATAGTAGAACGTATTCAAAAATGTGTAAGAAAAAAGACAAGAAATAATAATAATAATAATCAAAGACAAGAAATAAAATCTTGGATGCTTAAAATTTAGCATGACAGGAAATTGTGAAACATTTTGTTAACTTTCATATTTCTTAAATTTTATTAGCAACATCGTTCCCATAGACAAGTATGTACTAAAGGCTGACTGTAGCCCATAAGAACCTATTTTCTGAGGTTGAAACAAGAGTATAGTGGTGTAGTGATACTATTACTATTGAAATAATAATAATAGTTCTTTGTCCATGATACTTTTGGAGTTTTAAAATAGATGACCATGCCCTTGACTCTATTTTTGGCAACCAAATTATTGCGGTCTTAAATTATATAATATTTTATTGACGATGAACGTTTATTTCAGACTGTCTAAAGCATTGCCGTGATTAAATACACTTTCCATTTATAATATATGTAGGTTAAGTGGTACTTTCATATTTTATTATCCAGTGTAATTACAAATGCGCTGTTGTTATTCAAATTATATTTGGGTTATTCCGTTTCTGCTTTACTTTAATCTTATAATTTTTCCAAAATTTGTCGTATGTTTGGCTAAAGATCATTAGTGTCCTACGATATGTGAATCTAAATACTAATACACAAGAGACTCTACTATCACGCCCGAAAGTGTTGTGGATTTTTACTTTATAGTGTTTGAATATATCATTGTTATCGTATGCATTATTACCGCATTATAAACGCCAAATAGATTACGTATGTGTTTTATTCTAGAGGCACCAGTTCTAAACGTTCGACTAATTAGTCTCTAGATTAGATTTGAATGGTATTATTACTCCAAAAATGTGTGCCTATATATTAAGAATAATGTTACGTAATAATGTGTTTTATTATCCAACGTTAGACCAGTTGCCGGACAAATTAAGTGCATACATACTTAAAATACTAAGTAAATACACAATTAGGCGACTTGTATTATAAAACAGTAGGTGGATGTTATATCTTTTTATACCTGCAATATATTTTGCTAATTTATTCATATATCCTGAAAATGTGTGTGATGTTACTGTTGCGTATTGTCGTAATAAGTGTAAAAAATGGGTATAAGAAAAAAATATTAGTGAATAATGTTAAATTTCCATTGTTTTGAAAAAGTATAATTGGAAAAACACCGACTACATCAATCATTAAAAAATGTTCTATCTGATTCAAAAGGTGTATAAGGAAAATTCCTTTGAGTGAATAACTTCCTTCAAAATATGTATTTAGTATAAATAATTATGTTTCAGAACAATTTTAAAGATACGTGGAGTAAGTGTATACAGTGTGGAAATAAAGTATGGGATAAAGGCATTATCTTCGTTAATATTTTTGAAAAAAAATTCGTAGGGGTATAGCGATTTTAAATATTTTCATGGCTTTTTCAGTTTCTTATGTCATTTGTTTTTCATGTTATGACGTCACCGACTTTTTTTTTAAATGGCAATTAATGTGCTATGCTAGTTCACCCAGGAAGATGGATAGGAAGAAGAGGTCCAATAGAATAGCCATCTAACGCCATTAGACTTCTTTCTATAGGGGTACAAGTAAAGTGTATAAAAATCGACCTAATAATTTAGATCTCAAGCACAGAATTCGACACGAAATTGGATTAATATCAGCTCAAACTATTCAGAATGTGAGAAATGAGTTTTATAATCGTCTTGGGTATTATCAGATGGTACAGGGTCTTCCTTTGCAACACTTAGTGTATATGTAATCTAAAAGTATTGTTAATGCGCTTATTTTTGTGTTTGATGTTATTGTTATAGTTATATTTCTAGTTAATCAATTTAGTTTTAATGTAATTATTAACTTCGAATGGAGTAGATTTACACCATTGGATAGAGAATTGAAAGTACTATTGAAATGAATTAAATAAATTATAGGTTGTCATTTAAAAAGAAGTCGGTGACGTCATAACATGAAAGGTACATTGAAAAAGCGATGAAAATATTCCCCTTTGTTAAATCGCTATACTCCTTGGAGATTTTTTCAAAAAATGAATGTTAACCAAGTTAATGCCTCTATCCGTTAGTTTATGTCCACTCTGTATATGTTACATATGTATTTAGTGTTTACATCTGTGTACGTATTTTGTAACGTAAGTCCAGGAAAAGCGCTAGTCTAGATATGCAAACTGAAATCAAAAGGTAACATTCTTTATTTATGCCTGACGCTCTCTCTCTCTCTCTCTCTCTCAGAAGTGAAATACGCAGTTAAAGTGGTCAAACAGGAAAAGCCTGCGAGATTAAAATTGTAAATAGTAATGGTCCTAAAGTATATCCCTGACGAGTATTAGAATTAAGTAGGTGTAGTCTGAGTATTCATTATCTACTGCAATTGTTTTACTCTGCCAGTCAAGTAGCTATGAAAGAAAGTAGCAACATGATATTATCAAATCCGATATAATGTCAAACCTAGAGCAACATCTGATGATTGAGTCTGGTGAAGGCTTTGAAGAAGCCAGAACGAACCAAACCTGTAATTAATTCAATATATGTAGCTGAAATAATATGATCAGTAATTTTAACGCGGTGGCACAACTAAACCCTGATCAGAATCCAGACTGAAGTAATGGGAGATTATGCAACTTTGATAGATGAAATTTCAATTGGCGCTCCAAAACCTTTGGCAGAATAGGCACAATAATTATTAGTAGCAAGTCCACGAAATCATTGGACGTGCTATTCTTTGGAAGAGGTATGTGATGGCCTGCCTTTCATATTGACGGAAAACCACTGTTAACTAAGCAAAAATTGATAATGCATGTCAAGTATGGAATGATATAAGAGAACATATGGAAACCATTTTAATATTAATTTTATCACATCCGGATGAATTAGAGAAAAATGTTGGAACTGATAATGGAAAACACGTCCTCTTCTAAAACTTCGCGAAATTAACATATAACTCCAGCAGTGCTAATGTGATTATTATATAAATCCATAATGTCTGAAGAAAAATAATTATTGTTACATGTTGTAGATGTAAAAACAATACTTGTTTACTATTTGATATACGATATTCAGTTCTCTTATGTTCTTCCCGATGCAGCCCTTATAATTTTAGTGCACCGATTTCTCTGCTTGGCAGCAGTAGATGTATAATTTCTAAGACTTTTATAATAATAGTTTATGACGCTTATTAAAGTATTCATTTGGGCAAATTTGAGTGTTTTTATCTTTGCAGTTATTCGCCAAAATTCGATTTTTCAATTTTTGGTGTTCAAAGAGGTAGAGGAAAATATGTTGTATGTTCTTGAGACATTTTTAGATAATAACCGGTGGCATAATTAGTTTTTTTTTTATATGGAAATCATAAGTACTTAACTACGACTTATTTAAGAAAAGGTATTTTTTGTTTTTTCAATCATAACGAAATATAAATAAAATAATATTTGTCCATGTACAAGTTACAAATTTAATGAGAGTAGGAGAAGTTACATAGTTCGGTGTGATCGCTAAGCCTAATTTTTTATATCTAGAAATTTCTAACAATTCACGAAAATGGAGTTTTTTTACTTTCAACTTGAATATGAAGTATTTTAAAGGTGTTATTAAAATTATGGTTATGTTCTATACAATGGTCGCATTTAATGACAGTAGGAGAAGTTACATAGTTCGGTGTGATCGCTAAGCCTAATTTTTTATATCTAGAAATTTCTAACAATTCACGAAAATGGAGTTTTTTACTTTCAACTTGAATATGAAGTATTTTAAAGGTATTATTAAAATTATGGTTATGTTCTATACAATGGTCGCATTTAGCAGACAACATTTGCGCAACTGTTCAGTGATGGGATTCAGATAATGTACGCTCCCTCTGAACATAATGTGGAACGGAACGGTCGCCTTTTTTGCGAGCGGACAAATTCTACGCTGACTTAGTGAGCGTATTCTGTCCACATGCGCCATTAACGTATTCTAATACCAACGTAAAACACAATTTTGAAAAAAGTTACTAAAAAAGTAAGATAAGAAAATTAAAGGTATTGTGCAGAAATAAATGTATTATAATATTGGAGTTAACCGAGTATTTTAATCGGGGTTGGAATAACCGGCTCGGCCCTTACACTAGAAACTATGCCGAAACTCAGTGCAGAAAAACAATTTATTATTATTGTTTATTTGGTTTAATCTGTATAATTCTAACATATTGCAGCAGTGAAAAGTGAACGGTCCTGTCCAGCGAACACTCAACTGTTGTCAAGTGAACAGTTGGAGCGGGAACGCTCCCCGATCCTTTTCTGCTGAATGCGACCAGTGATTAGCAAACGTACAATCTTTTTTCCGCTGTAACTTTTTGATCTTCCAACATCAGTTGAGCAAAAGTTCGTCGTCGTTTTGTTAAATTATGATAATGTCTTTGGTTTTCAGATATTGTGCTAATAATTTCGTTTTTTACTTTTTTCTATATATATTTTCGGAAGAAGGACTACGCTATCATGTTTCTATTATTTTTTTTTTAATATTGTAAAAAAATAATTGTTTGAGTATTTTAAAAAATAATGTCAAGGTTTGAAAGACACTGATTGAGGTAGTGGTCACACCCCCTTATTTATGTCTATTACTGCTTTTGTCGGGATATTATAGCGAAAATATTCGTTACGTTGAATGACACTAATTTAGAGTTATTAGGAATATCTAAACTTGAGATTTTATAAGACAAGAACTGCCAAGTTTCGTTATTATATACTGTATTGGGTGACACTAGAATAAACATTTAAAATGTAATTGTATAATACGATAGAATCTATACCGGATTATGTACCTATATCAAACAAACATCATGTACATACACAATCTCGTGATGTCACATATATAGCATTATTAAGGTGTTCTAATATCTGAACATTTTGTTAATGTATTTGTAATTATTGACGCAAGCAATGCAATTCATAAGGAAAAATTCCTTCAATTTAGTTTATCTTTCACTTTGTCTTGTGTTATTGAACTTATAAGTGTAATTAACCTTAATTCTTGCTAAGTCTGGCTCTCAAATTTCTGTTTCTTAGCAGTTACATTCAGGTATTATACATATTTACATGTATAACACGCACAGAATTTACGTGTGAAAATAACTGCTTACATACAATATGTTGCCTATAATAATAATAATAATAATAATAATAATAGTAATAATAATAATAATAATAAATTTATTTCCATCAATATTACACGCAAAAACAAATAAAAAAAAAGTAAAAAGCTTTGGAATGAGTTGATATATGCATACGCGTATTACACGTTCGAGAGTATAAATCGAATAAAACAATGGTTGTTCACATTATCGAAGAAAACGAAATATACCTATAAAATATAGGGAATAGCATTTTTCATTTTTTGCATAATAGCTTTCTCTGTTATTCTCTTTATAACTGTGAGATTTATAATATCGATATTATTCTGCTATACTCACTTAGTTAATACATTTAAAGCGTTTATAGCGCGGTCTAGTGAAGCTTTATTCCAGTCATTCAGAATTTTTTCGATAGCTTCCTCAAATCAGTTTTAATTGTTTCGTTCAATATCACACTTATTCCATTCCAAATCATCAGATTCTTCAAATACAGCCTTTTGTAGATACAATTAGGATAAATCTGCGTATGTATTATGGAGATGTGGCTAACCTGAGTTTACAATGTACGTAGAATTTCAAGAGATTTGAAAGATAAAAAAAAATGTCAATGCATTAGCGATATAGTCACTGTATAGTAGACAACCAGTTATACACTCGTATTTTGACAAGCAGGAACAGTGAGCTGTCATAAGATTTTTATCAGTCAATTTTCGTTAAACTTTTTATTAGAATTTTAAAATAAAAATTGAGTTTGTAGCAGAAACACTGTACGATACACGTGTTAAAATGTTATTTTATTTTGCTTATTTTAAATTGCTCCAGTTCCTAATCACCCTCGTGTCGCAAAACTTACTCGCAAAATAAAATAGCACTTTTAACAATTATATCGTAAATAACTAATTTTGTACAATTTTTCTTACAATTTTAAAATTCGAAATATATCACGTCGTCAACATCATAATTGCTACATTAAGGATTTCCCGCCACTTCCCACTGGCCGATAAAAATAAAATAATATTCTGGAGATCCGTTTCTCTTACTTCTACCATAAATTATTTGTACGGAAAAATTAAACTTTGCAGCGTACATAAAACCTTTTACATTTATTACGAAACTGTTAAAATTTAGCGCGAAAGTATTTGATTCGGCAATAATACTTGTACTGGTAACACTGGGCGATACAGAGCAAAATAAAGCTTAGAAGAATTAGGTTATGTTTTTAATAAAGAAAATGCAGAATATCACTTGGAACAAAATAATTAGTTTATTATAACAATTAAACGAACTTAAATGTGAAGTCTAATATCATAACAAGTTCTCGAGATGTCCACCTTGTCTTTCAAGGCAATAAGCAAGGCGATCTTGAAAGCAACGAAGTGCATTTCTAATAAATTCTGGCCTTATTCCATTACATGCAGTACGTATACGCTCTTTTAGTTCATTCAAGTTGCGTATTCGTACATTGTTGTAAATTTTACTTTTTAGGTAACCCCAAAGAAAATAGTCATTTGGAGATAAATCAGCGGATCTTGGAGGCCATAGTATGGGACCAAATCTACCAATCCACCGTGTTTGAAATAAGTTATTTAAAAAATTCCTGATAGCGTTAGTAGAATGTAGCGGGGCCCCATCCATTTGGAACCAGGGTTCATCAACATTCATCATCTCAATTGATGGAATGATATGGTCTCTCAACAAATTCAAGTATTTCGCTGCAGTGAGGTTACCGTCAATAAAAAATGGGCCAATAAGTCTATCGCTTATTATTCCAATCCAGACATTAACTTTTTGAGGGTACTGTGTTCGGGTCAGGTTTTGAGCGTGAGGATTTGTACGGGACCAGTACCTAATGGATTAATGGATAGGAAATTTAATAATTTTTCATGGATAAATGTAGGGTACAAACCGAAAGTTCTGAGGGTTGACTTCACCGTTTACGGTAAATGTAGCCTCATCAGTAAAAATTATTTTATTTAAAATTTCTTGGTTTTCATTTAACATGTTAAACATTATTTCACAAAACTCAGTTCGTTTTATCTTATCCTCTTCGAAAAGCTCTTGATGATTTGATATTTTGTATGGCCTATATTTAAATTCTTTCAGAGTTTTGTATACCGAACTGTACGATACTCCAAAATGTTTAGCTACATCTAAAAGAGATCCTACACACCGATCCTCTACGTAACACAGGATATTTAATTTCATGTTTTCTGTTCGAACATGATTGGTTCTATTTCTTTTTTTGTGAGAATTTAGAACATAACCATCTTCTTGAAATTTTTTAAAAAAGTTCAGAATTGTTTTTGCACAAGGTATAGGCCTGTCTGGATAATTGACGGAAAACATGTCTGTAACTTGCCTTAAACTATTATTTTTCTGGTACCACATTACTATTGCCACCTTTTCATTTGTGTTGTGTTTATCCATGATTTATAAATAAATTATCTATTTTTTTAATAAAATGTATTTAATTTATGACTTATGTTTGAATAAAAATTCAGAAATATTAGACATAAAAAATGTTTTTCCCGTCATGGCAACCTGATTTAAAAATTAAGGTATGCTATACGTAAATTCTTCATTGGTGTATAACTGGTTGTCTACTATACAGTGACTATATCGCTAATGCATTGACAATTTTTTTTTTATCATTACACATAGGGAAAATGCTATGTGTAATGATAAAAAAAGAGCCCGGTATAAGTTTATTACTGTGTCTCTAATACTCAATTTTCTCAAGGTGTTGGAAATGGAAAAATATTATTACAATTTGCTCATCCTAACTTTAGAATGTAACTTCATTTGAATGCAATTGCGCGTCATCTAGTGGAAGTGAAACTTTTATCGGGAGGTCTTTACCATTTGGAAACCTTTGCACTTTAAGTACACAATTTGACTAAGTTTAAGATATAGGAAGTAGAAAATTAAATTAAAACTTACCTGAGGTACAAACGAATAATGAAGCCAGTGTTTGAATATGCTAGAATTTATCTAAGCTGACTTTGAATGTTCATAGGCCACAGGACATTTGAAATTTTTAAATGACCTTGGGTTTGCAGCTTTACCAATAACCAATGGCTTTACTTTATGAAAACCAGTCGCAGTAGTGCATACCAAAAAGGTTATTCTCTGCTTTTCTGTTTTTCTACCAGCAGTAGTTGTCTCTTCCGCCTAGACAATGTTTGGTCTGTTAACAACTTATTACGAATAGATTTCTTTCTTATCGGCATTGTACAGTTGCTCCAATGTAGTACCAAGTTTTTCTATTTATTTTTTTTTAACGCGAATACCAAACCGCTTGTTAAAGCGTTATAGCCATCCCTCACAGGTTGTGAATTGTTTGTCACTTTGTCTGAATTGTGAATGAATTAGTTTTGCTTTTTGCTTAATTATTTCACGAATTAAACAATATGATTTTTTTTTCTTTAGTCAAAAAACCATCTATACAATATTTTTTCCATTCTAGAAAACTCGGAACTCTTTAAAGTATGTTTCTTCCCTGGTCTGTTTGTATCTATAATAGCTGTAGACATAATTTTTTTTTTTATTTTACAAATTATTTTTGCGATTCCATATTTTTAGCGTAACGTATTTATTACACTTTTTATATATAATTCTTGAATCACAAACTTTTCGTGAAGAGTAAGGCACTTTTATTTTTTAAATGACTTTTTTTGATAAATACTGAAATCATATACTACGTGAACACAAATAACAACCACAAATAATGAACTGCTTACTTGGAGTGAATACACGATGTGTGAAATACGTATATACCGTAGTCGACATATTTTAATTTCTGATACCAAAGTAGAAAGAGGAAAAGAGCGCGACGAAATAAACTAAAGATAAACATAAGCGAGGCTGCCAAGACAGTACACTCGACAAAAGTTTCCTATGAAATGTATGGCGCGAGGGTTCCCCGACACTGCGTTGCTCTCCCACCACTGTTAGCAAGCAGGCATCGCTGCATATTATAAGGTCATCTTCTGCATGGGATAGAAGTATAAACCGAAATTAAAATTTGACGACTACGGTATATACATCGGGGATTCACAAATAAATATATATTGGGAATTTACACTTTAGGCCTTAGACAGCGACAGCGATGATGCTAGCGAAGCAAGAAAATTACATATGTTGTTGATTTGAATGCAAGTATTTATATCGGGGTAACAGTGCAACAACGAAATAGATGTGGATTTTGCAAATGAAATTGATTTTCATAAGCCACGGTACAATTTGGTCATGATATACGGTGACTTGGCGTAATAATTACACTATTAATATGTTGTTCACGTTGTACTAGGTTTCCGTTACGCGATGTTCTCACTATCGAATGAGCTATAATTTTATTTGGTCTAAACTGCCGTTAATTGAGGTAACAGTACCCTGCTTAGAATTTGGCCAATGTTGGGCTGCATAATTTTACTAAATAAGCATTTACATAGATTGTTTTTGTAGGTTTTACACATGGCCTTTCCATTTGTCAAAAGGAAACAATAACTATGTCATAAATATAAAACAAAAAACACAATATAAACAATGATAGATATGGGAGTGTGTCGAAATATTCATTAATTTTGTTGTTGATCGCACTCTATTACTATTTCTAATACAATAGTTATGGTTAGGTGCGCCACAAGGCAGCTATTTCTTAATTGCTCTACTAATAACGTATCTAACTTGGTCTAGTGTGATGGTAGTCAAGAACCTAAAGGCTGATCCTGACTATAGGTTCCCTAACTTAACGGAACAAAGGTATGCCTTGTTGTCTTCATTAAACCCAATATATTTTACGTAAACGGAGCGGAGGCGGTAAGGAACGGAGACGGAACGTATAGTGGAAGTCGGCGGTTAGGAAATGTATGTAAAAGTTATTATACAGGGTTTTCTATTAGATAAAGAAATAGCAAGGAATTTATGCGAGATACTCTGCTCATATTCCTATTGAAGGAAGGCATGTTGTGCCCGCAGTTTTAAAAATTATTTCTTTGCATATGACGCTTATCAAAAGTCTACAGATTTAATGTCAATCTGTATGCCGGGTTTTAAGCGTGTGTTTAACTGAATAAGCAATGACTTGCTTAGTATATGAATCCAATTGCATTTAACAGTGAATCAAATTAAGGAGACAAAACGCGATTTTATGAGAAATTTCCTTTTAGTTGTGTAATAGGATGCTAATGATATAAACTGCCGGTCCCTAGTCAGGATACAATAAATTAACTTGATTAAATTTAAATGATCAATATGTGCCAACCATATACACATCCCTCTGTATAGACTTGAATTAATGAATATTGGTGCAGGTTTTTCCCCCCATTTTAATGCATACTGGTGCAGAAATACTGTAAAAGACTCATTCATTTTGGCGCATGAGTTCAAAAGAATTATATAAAATGTTTGGATTTTAATTCTTTTTGTATCAAAAAAGTATATAACATGAAGATATGAATGTTGCGTTTCAGTTTTGACGCTTGCTAAGATGATTTTTTTTAAAAGACGAACCCATTGGCATTCTCATAATTTCATTGATCGCGCAGCACAAAGTGGGATGCGATCTCCTCGGGACAATGAACTCAAACGTAGAGATTCCAAAGAAAGATCTAGCCGGTAGATAGATATTAAACCTTTCGAAAAAAAAAACAATCTGTTACATTAGAAATATAAGTGTGTCAAGTACAGTAAGCTATACGTGCAGCAGTAGTTAGCAACTCCATTAGTTTACCTTAAATATGCAATGGAATAGAATAGATTCGTATATATACGTTGCAGCATGTATCCAACTTTGGGTTATAAGATCGACAACTTAATTTCTGAAGAGATGCAACTAATAAATTCGAAATGACTTCTTATATTACTCTAAGAAAGAAAGTACCTATATAAAAGTAATCGCTATTATAAGGAATGTGCAATTACAGAAACGTAATGGATATTTTCTGTGTGTTTGATTGATTTGTAGCTAAGTCATGTAGATTTTGAAACGTAAAATTATCGTAATTTATATCTTTGGTAAATTACCATGGTGATATACTTAAGAAATGGTAAGTTACACAAGAATAAATCGCGGTAAAAAAAGAGCGGTAATTTACCACAGTAATTTAATAAATAATATAAATTACGATAATTTTAAATCACTGGTCCGGACGTATCAGCCCGAAAATACGCCGGACAAAAGAAATAGTGTATAACATCAAGATTTATTCTTGCGTAATTTACCATCTTTCAGTAAATTACCATGGAAATTTACTCAAAAATGGTAATTTACGCAAGAATAAATCTTGGTGAAAAGAGCAGTAATTTACCACGGTAATTTACGGAAAATATAAATTACGGTAACTTTACATCACTGAGTACCTACTATTGATGATATTAACTTTATTTTTCATCTTTAAGTTTTTATTTTTGCGAAATTTTTAATTACCATTTCCTTTCTTTTAAAACCGCACTTGTCCAAAGGTTTTAATTAATAATAATTAATCCAAGTGCAAAATTTCACTCCATTCATAATACTTTACCTACTTAAAAATTACTAGTGTTTAGCCTAGCATACAATAGACTGCAAAGAATTGTTTTTAATACCTCAGATAAGTAAGTGCGGTTTTTACTAAATGTAGTCAATTGTTTATGGATTACTGAAAGCGTCTATTAAAATTTATACATACATTCAAAGCAACTGTGCAAACATATAAACTTTACAAGACAAAAAGAAAACTTGAAACTGCTAATAAAAGTCCCTACAACACAAGTACAATTACCCCCGTTTGGTGTTGAAGAATTGTTGAAGTCATATACTTTGTGGGTGTATTTAATTGATTTGCCGATCGGACATTCGTATTTTAGTGAATATCACTTTTTACAATTTTTGCCCCTGCCGCAATTGAACATGATGTTCAAATTTAACATAATATGTATTTAAAATTAGAGGTTATTAATACTATTTCGTCATTACAACGCGCGACAATTCTCTAACGTCATTATTGAGAGTGGTCAAGGCTGACAATCCGAAGAAACCGCACAGTAGTTTTTATCCCGTGTAAATTATATGGCGGGGAAGTAAGAAGTATTTCTAAGTAATTTAATTAAAAAGTGTGTCCATAGATTGATCTGTTAGTGATAGGTATGAAATGTGTTCTAATGATTTACTGTAGTTTAACACAAAAAATACTTGTATTTTCAGATTTATAGACAATATATCTTTGTGTTCGCAACACACTGTAGCTGTTTTTGTCTGGAGGATTTTATTTGTAGTAAGTAGTATAATCTTTTCACATTGAGACACATAAAAATTCATCAAATTCTAATTATCAAACAATTCTACTGAATTTGTGTATATGCAATGCCTTTAATAAAAAAAGTTTCTTTGCTGGACACAATTTAAATATTGTTTATTTTCTTGAAGTATATTTCCTTGTATTATTCATATAGGTATTTAAACTGGTAAATGCATTTCAACAGGATAAGTAAACTAAAATTACATAATTTTATTTACAGAAAAATATGGGTGCTAAGCATTTTATAGGAACACTTTTCCAAGTTGTCATATGGCCCCAATGTTTTCGGAATTTTTTTAGATGATTTGTAGTTGTACTAAATGACGTGTGGGTAATTTGTCGCTGAAAGTCATATATCACTATTAACTTGTTTTAATTATGACAGTCTAGTTTTTGTGATCTGGTTCAGAAAAATGTCTTATAAGCTAGATATTCATAAAGGAATTTACAATCTAGTTGTGCGAATGTCCAAGCGTGGTATTGTTGCAATTTTTCGTGAACAAGGTATTTCTTCAACAACAATTTATTAAACTATAAAGTAATGGGAAGAAGGAATACCATGCGTTAATTTGCCTAAAAGTGGTCGACCAAAAATTTTAAGCCGGAGTTTCACAATGAAAAATAGGTCGGAAGATTCGGCGTTTCAAAGACCACTGTTTTCCGAACAATTTCCCGAAATAACGTGGTGTTTTGAAAACAAAGGGATGCACCAAAATATACGGCGGCCCAGTTAGAAAGAATACCCAGGTGTTGTCGTACGCTATGGCGCATCCATTCTGTCAATAAACTGATTGTAATGGATGATGAGAAATATTTCACTTTGTCCCATTCAGAGATGAAGGGAAACGACGGTTTTTATACACACGACATAGAAAACACACCAGGCAATGTCAAATTCAAAGGCAAATCCTAAGTTGAGGACAAAATTTTAGTCTGGCGTTTCTGAGGCCGAATTTATCTAGCATCCGTACATTGGTCGTGTTGGAAGAGAAGCCTTAACTGCACGAATTTACATTCAAGGATGCCTTTCTAAATTGCTTCAATTTTTAAATACACATCATGGCAATGATGATATCATGTTTTGGCCTGATCTAGCTTCATGCTATTACGCTCTAGTTACTAGAGACTGGTATAACGCAAACAACATAAACGTTATTCCTAAATTAGAAAATCATTCTCAGGCTGGGTTTGGTCAATATTCACCACCAGAAAAGTGTAATAGATGGGAAGCTGCAAATGAAGACCAATTACGAAGTGGAATTTTTCAAAAAATGCTATAAATAGATCTTGCTGTTGTCCAGAGGATGATAGGACAAGTCAGAAGAGAACTGAAGATCATCGAAGATAATGGCCCACTAACATTAATTTAAAGATTAAGTATTTATTGTTCTATTTATTATTAATAGTTGAAATATATAGTTTTTAAAGTAAAACAGTTTTGGGAAAATTATCAACATCTAAAATTGTTCCGAAAACTTTGGGACCATACCTTTATATGTTACTTCTGATTCAATATCACTGACATCTTGACATAACAAAAACCTCGCACGAATGCATATATGCAGATTACATTTCAATGCACTTGAGTAGGTCGTTACGGATGAAGTCAAAATGTAATTAGTAATTAATTAACGTTTGATGTGGCCGGTGTTTCTGCTGATAGTTCTCGTGCATGGGTGATTACCATAACTTGTAGAAACGAAGTTATATTTGAAATTGAATCGTATTACGAAAAATTTGATAAAATTGAATGGGTTACTGTCAAATAGTTAAATCCACTTATTATGTATATCAGTTTTAATAAGGAATGAAATTAATAAAGCTTTAAATTTATATTACATGATCCATAATTTTAAGAGAAACATTGCTTAAATTATTAGTATTAGCACAAGTATTTTAATTTAATATTACTTTAACAAGATTAAACGAAACAAAATTCCCAATAAAATGGTTTGTTCATAAATTTAAACGCTAGGAATATATATTTATCCATAAAAATAAACGAGCACTTATGTCCTTAATGATAATTAAATAATTATTGTTTTAATTTGTTTTATTATAATTTAATTTTGTAATTGTATATTTATTATTATATGGTGAATAGATATTATAATTAAAAAAGAACTGTTTCAAATACTACACAATCTATTTTTGATAGATAATATTCAATTATGTACTTGTATATATAAATTGTTATTTAAGACTTACTATTACTTATGCATAATATCCTATCCGTACGTTCAAAGAAAACATTTAATTCGAGCGCTTAGACACCTTAAAGCACACCGGACTCACAGTTGTACAGGTTAACCGAAACTGACAATGTTAATCTACACATCGTTGAACCCACCAGCTCAAGATTCTTTCTTTCCTATTACTTTAACTGCAGAATAGTACAATACCGATTAACGCGAGGTCATGTCACAATTCAACGCGCTTATAGGAAATATTATTGACAAACACTGTACATTGACATTGGGTGCTCACCTATTGTATTGCATCGCGTGCAAATATTAAACATGTGCGTGAGCTATTAGGATGGATACACCTTTTTTGGTGTTAGTGTATTTATCTATGTAATACGTATATATTAAGCCGGTGTTGCGACAGTTATTCGGACTTGTTTTGCTCCATGTTTTGAGAATGTTTATGACGCAAATAACAAAAACGGAAAATAAGAAATGAATATACAGTTTCTTACAATAGGGCAAACCAACCATAAAATTCAATATGGCCGTTGTGGGCAAACAAACAGATTTGTATAATTAAAATTTGACTATAAGTGCTCTTATTAAACAATTATCTTATTAAATTAACTTACTAAGGTCATTATTTAGTTATCTAAACTTGATGTTGTGTATCAATGGCTAAAACTTACAATTATGTGACCAGAACGTTGTGTATTGCAGTATGTTTCAAAGAAGTGTTTCAAGAAAAAACAGCTGTAATTATTGCCTGCTTTGAAGTTTTCATTGGAAAACCAGATAATAATTTAGCTCAGCTGCAGTACTGTTCTAATTATAAACACGATAGAAATTTTAATAGTAATAACTCCTCAGGGAACTAAATGGTATATTAGTGCAGCTCGGGGTGACATACATCTGAAAAATGAATGGAAGAAGTAATTTTTGCAACAATCTTAACCCAGGATATGTTCTAGGAGAAAGAGCATTTTTAATAAAGGAAGCACTAGGAATGCTGCAAGTGAATTTTAGTTATTCTAGCTTTTACTAAAGGAAGAACTCGTTAGCACCTTAAAATATCTCATTCCAGTATCTCTGTTAAAAAAGTGTAATAATATGCAGAAATTAAACAGTGTAGATAAAATTGTGATTGTATTTAATGCTCTAATTAACATTGTAAGTTATAAATGATTTTGTATTTATAATTATTTATAGCACTATATAATCTTAATTTATTCTTGTACAACGTGGCATTATTTTAGAATTTAAATAGGCATTTGCTACAGACAAAACACAAAACTTTAATAATAAGTGAAATTTATTTATTAATATATTTGAAATCTATTTCCATTTTTTTAAGTCCTAAACTGTTATACATTGTATGCTAAATATTTATAATAAATTTTTATAATCTTACACATAATATTTCTATATGATTAAACTTATTTTCTTATTACTATTTATTAAATATTGCTTCTATAATAATTAAGTGAAACTATTTTAATAAACAAGCCTCTGATTATTTTGTTAGGTATTGTAAATTTAAAGACAAGTTTAAATAATTAATTCTTAATCAGTGCATGAGTGGCTTTCTTTTTCTTCATATACTAGAAATAATAATGCACCAACATAACTACAATGTTCGGCTGTTCCCAGCCATGCATGTAGAGTGAGCCGAAAGTATTGATTCACATTTCATAATAATACACTACACATCCATTGGTTTTAAATTAACTTCTTATAAATGTTTTACCTAATCAAAAACACGTGCTTTTCCACATAAAATAAATAAGTTGATAATAAATGTAAGCGGTGAGACTCTTGAACACTGGCATTTGGTCCTTAGTGTAATAAATATGTATTAAAACCAAATATACAATAATATCCGTACTTGACACAGGTATAAATTGTCTACTTTCACGAGTGAATGGGTCCAAATTATCAAGTAATTTAATGTTCATCTGATAGCTGCCAAAAAATACATTCTCACACGAATAATTATTCTCCATGATGATTTCAACAAAATGTTACTCTAACTTCTGGATTTTCAGATAAGAACTTCTTCAAGTAATCTCTCTGCATTATCATGAGTATAAACTCAACACACAAGAAAAATAAAACCATATTAAAACTAATAATGATACACGACCAAACTAAGGTTCATTCAATGTTTGCCCACAGACGCCATATTAGATCACGTGGTTTGGATTCCCTAATATATTAGAGGTTATCTTACTTAACCTAGAAAGTACAATGCTCTTACGATCGACTTACGAGAGGTCGTTTTTATATTCCCGGACTAGGCATGAAAAAAAATGTTTCAAACAGCAATAAATATTTATTTTTCAATATAGCCCCCTTGCTTTTGGATGCAAGTATTACATCGTTTTAATAACATATCTAATCTATTATAAAAAATTACTTTGGTTTGTCTACAAAATACGCCTTTCAACAGCTAACTAACAGCACTAACTTTTGTCATTCCAAGGTATTCGCCTAGAATTATGAAAATCGTGATTTCTGAAACTCCTAATGAACTGCTAATTTTCGCTTATTTAATCTTGCATTCTCCGGTACCAAACATTTGTTTTTTTCAATAACATCGGCGGTGATCACGTTAACAGGCCGACCTGAACGGGGATCATCGTCCAGTGATTTTCGGCCATGTTTAAACAATTTTGACCATTCGAAAATAGTCGAGTTTATCATCGTATACAGTCGACACTTTCTGATGAATAATTTTTGGAGGTTTTCCTTGTTTTGTCAAGAATTTTATAACTGCTCGATATTCAAGTTTATGCATTTTGATACGTGACAACACAAACTGACAGATATTAAAACTAATACCGCTGCAATTGTTTTGTAAATTGTCAAGGCATGTATGATAATAAAACCCTATAATGAAAAAATGTATAAAAACTGAAAAATGTCTAGTACGGGAATATAAAAACTACCACTCGTAGATATAACCGGTCAACTATAAATAAGTGATTATTAAACAGTAGTAAATTCTAAATAAAAAATGTGTAGGCAACACACGAATTTCTTCTTGTGCTCACACTATATGCCCCTGCGACAAACTTATTTGTAAATAGAATTATCGCATACGTTAAACCAGAAGGTTATTTGGACGGAACCAATTTTGCTACGTGCCTGTAATTTGCGAGTGTACAACGATCTGAGGTTAACTCGCATAGTGCCATTACGTTGCACGCTTCTTATTCTTATGTAGGCTGAAACGCGTGTACGTGTGTTGTTGTTCACGATGTTGCTGTGAATGCACGTTCAACCATTCATGCCTATACGAATGGTTTGTATATGTTTGGATTGGCTTGATATAATTCTTGTGTTACATTTTGTATGACTACTAGGGTTATGACTTTTTTTGATCCCATGTTTCTGGGTCATAAATCGATGAATATTTGTTTAAAAGTAATGAAAAATCCATTAACTTGATTTCCTTTTTGAACAAGTTCACCCACAAACCAAAAATTCGATTTGACCATATAAGCGTATGGATAAGTAATGAAACAATTTTACCATTGACAATTATGAAAACTAATTTTTGTATTTAGAGAGTACTTATGCAGTTTTTTTTAACAATTCTTACAACATAACACATTAAATTACAAGTAAATATAAAATTAAAAATTAAATATTATTTGCACAAGTAGTACAAGCTACTATTTAAAACGAAAAAAAAATTAGTCTAATTAAAGCATAACATACAATTCTTATGTTTTGTTGGATAAAATAAATCTAAGCTGGATGTTCTGTTTCTTTTACCAGACGTTGAAAAGCTCTTGAAGACACTTGATTGCCCGTTCTGCGCACTGATTTGGTTTGGGAATTTCCAGTCTAATTGCAAAACGTTGTCACTGTTTAACGCTTTTTTGTGAACCTCTATGCCGCTACGTAGCTTTTGATAATCATCTACATTTTACATTTGGTCAGTAATACATATTTTAGGTTACTCTAACATTAATTCTTCTACTTATTACGAATAGTGAAATGTTACAAATTCTAATAATACATTTCTAAATCATTACTTTAATGGGTTTTTTTATGCCTTCTTTTAATGACTTAATGGTCGCGATAGGAGCAACTAAGCTTATGGACGAGGGCTCTATATTTAAAGTAAAATGTGTTTAATAAGATGAAAATCATTGGAGGTTGAATATCTAAGAAAAAAAATATTCTTGTAAAATTTTACAAGATGCTCTTAAAAATGAAATATTTATCAAGACACGGTTTACCATTTGCTCATTTTTTACGGTCGTTTAGTTCATTGTATACTAAACTGTGTTACCACAAGACGGTATCTGCGCTTCCAGCTACGTGCCCTGGTGTATAAGGTTATGTTATCATTCAAAAATGTTTCCGTACAATTTGGTTCGTTTATGCGGAAGGATTCTACTTTAGCATGGAATACATTACAGGGAAGTTCTACGTGGAAGTATTTCTGTAGTTTTATTCGTTATACGTATCAATGTTTAGCTATTCATATTGTCAGGTTGAAATCGATGGGTCTAAATCAACTAAATTTAAATGGGTTTTTCTCTTTATCATTTGTAATCAGGTGTTATTATAATCATTGATGACAGATTGTACATACTACCAAATATTTTGCGTTACCAACAATTTTAACTTATTATGCCATTAGCGATATAACGAATACATTAGCAAATTAAAACACAGCCCGAAAAAAGCTGTACTAGATTCGTTGTTTCTAGGAAACCAAATTATAAATGATAATATACTGTAATTTTTATATAACAGAGACGTATCTTGAGTAAGTGTACCAATTGCTTCTGATCTAACATGTGGGATGAATTAAAACATACAAACATGAACCTCGAAAGCCTGTGAAAGGTTAATACAATCGCACCAACATGTTGGGGGGGCCATCCTAAGAAACGCGGAGGAATTATTGTAGTTACGCAAACTCCAAACGAGGAATTTTGTGGGATACTAATAGGTCATATAAATTATCCTTATGGTAAAACGTATGTGCGATGTTACCATATGTATCTGTGCGATGTTATCATCCGCAACAAGTTTCAGAAGTGATGAAAAAGATATAAGGAACGCATCATGGAAGACCAATTTAGGCTTCATTATTGTTTTTAGAGGAACAATATGGGCTTTATGGGAGCTTTTAAGGAATGGACTACATGAACAACAGACCTATCTAGTGTAGTCAAAAAGTTGTAGGGCACAGATCAGGGAAGGCTAATTTGAGCTTCATTGGAGTTTTTGAGGGATTACTCTTATGCCGTCGTGGACTGGATGAGTAACAGAACAATTTAGTGTAGTGGAAAAGATGCAAGACACACACTAGGGAAGGCCATTATGGGCTTTATTCGAGCTTTTAAGAGATTACTTTCATGCTTTCGTGGACTAGGTAACAACAGATCAATCAACTCTAGTGAAAAGATATAAGCCATAGATCAGGGAAGACCAATTTGGGCTTTATTTGATTTTTTAAGGCATTACGATCATGCCATTATGGACTGGATGAATAACAGGCTAACCTACCGTAGAAAAGAAAACATAAAGGCACATAATAGGGAAGACCAATTTGGACCTCATAAGAACTTTTAAAGATTACATTGAATGAGATTTTACAGGATATCCAATAGACCATTCTTCATTGGAGTTTTTAAGGGATTACTCTCATGCCACAATTGACTGGATGAATAACAGACTAATCTGCCGTTGAAAAGAAGACAAAGGCACATAATAGGAAAGACCAATTTGGACCGTATATGAGCTTTTGAAGTATTAAATTAAAGGAGCTTTAACAGGATGTACAACAGACCATTATGCCATAGCGTCGTGGGAAAAAATACTTGGAATACTAAAGGAGCTTTTGCAGGATGAAATTAGACCATGTGATGTAATTAAAACTGATATTATACATCGTTCTTATGGATCTGCAAGAAGATTAACTAGAAGTTATGAAAATTAAGAATAACTTACAATCTTATTATTATTGATGGAAAATGTCTGGACAGCTAATGTATGTAGATGTGCAGATGTTTGGTCAGTTCTTAGAAGAATCTTAAAACCCATCTCTATAAAATGCAAGCTTTGTTTGAAATTAAAGAAAAGCTGATAAATGAAGTAGATGATTTCGTTCATCGCGTGCTAGTAGATATTCTGGTAGATTCTTAATGGTTGGACAACAGACTATAATGGACTATATTTTCAAATATGGCTTATATTATTATACTGTTATTACAAAAGATGAAGAAGAAGCCCCAAGTATGAATCTTAAAAAATGCCTCTTTGAAATCTTAAAAATTCTTTATAAATATTATAGGCAATATTTTAATTACTCTTCCTATTTTTGCATTATGCTATTGTCCTGCATAATTAACGGAATATATTTGTCTGTTAAGACTTTACAGGTAGCAGCGGGAAAACTCAGATATTTGTTCAATTTGATTATAATTTTTACCAAAGCATCTGAATATTCTGAGTAGATGATTTCGTTCATCGGGTGCTAGTAGATATTCTGGTAGATTCTTAATCGTTGGACAACAGACTGTAATGGACTATATTTTCAAATATGGTTTATTATTATACTGTTACAAAAGATGAAGAAAAAGCCCCAAGTATGAATCTTAAAAAATGTCTCTTTGAAATCTTAAAAATTCTTTATAAATATTATAGGCAATATTTTAATTACTCTTCCTATTTTTGCATTATGCTATTGTCCTGCATAATTAACGGAATATATTCGTATGTTAAGATTTTACAGGTAGCAGCGGGAAAACTCAGATATTTGTTCAATTTGATTATATTTTTTACCAAAACATCTGAATATTTTGTCTTCTGTACAAACCTTTTACTTTTATTCTTATCAAGAAGTATAGAGGTGGCTACACACATTCAACATCGCAACATAACGGCGTCCCATCAGTTATCGGTTTTCTGCCGTGGCATCAAAGAAATGTTGCGCCTTCACGTTGCGCCACATGTTTGCATGTGTGGACGGGCCTGGCTGATTATGGGAGGATGGGACGGCATTATGTTCGCATTGATGTTGCACGACGATGCTCTGTTGCACCTCAAAACTTCATCTCACCGCAACTTCGTCGCGCAAAAAGGAATGTTGCGCGACGGATTTCGGTACGATGTTTTGTTGCATGTGTGTAGCCATCTTAGGAGCTATCTAGCAAAGTTTGTGTGTGTAATGTGTTTTACGGTTTTGTTATCGTTAGAGGGAAAATATTTAGATTGAATTCCCGATAAGCTGAAGAGAGTGAGAACGGTATATTTCTCCAAGCGAATGGATTTTCGTTGTCGAGTGGAGAATCAACCTAATTAACATCCAGGCATGTTTAAACGTGTACTATACTATCCAGCCTTATGCACTGATCCAGTCACCCGTTAATATAAAATTAATACTATAAATTAAAAATATATTCAGATAAAATAATATTAATATGTAGTATAACTTCAGTCAGTGATTGATTATTATTGAAAATATTTTAAAAATACATTCGTGAAATTATTTTGAAGAATTACATACATTATACTTAATTGGATATAAGACAGGTCTTTGTTAACCAGTTTTATTACACGTAACATTTATTTAAGAGATTGAAGTAATTGTTTGCATTGGCGAATACGAATACGAATGACAGTAACGTATTTATTATAAAAACATGTCCGAATGATTCCATTCTACTTGTGCCAACACTTTTCAATGTTTTTTCGCGGGCTCTAAGAATTCACAAGGTACTTATCGGCTAGGAAATTGATTGTATGTTTAACGAATTAATCTAACGTCCATTTTCGCAAACAGTTTCATTCTTCGCCATTCTAGATTTTTCAATTCTAATATCCTTGTAATGTAATCGTGTTCGTTTGATTTCTTTATACTTAGGCGAAGTTTGTCGACAATTATCTTGCTGTAACTGATCGATTTTCAATATTATATTACTTTTGGAGCGTGTACTACTTACATCTGAAGTTTCATTCAGTTTCTTGACCAATTCCATCGATATTCGATTTTGCACTCGAAAGATTTTTCTGTTGATTAGATTTCTTTTTATTTTTTAACCGTCTAGTTTCGTTACATTTCTAGTAAATTGCCCCTATTGATGAGTAATTATGTTTAACTCAAGTGAAAATCTTTTAGTCGTTAAAAGTTGAAATTGAACACCGTATTTCGACATCAATTTTTCGTCATTCCTAACTATTTGAACATTACATTTATTATTATACATTAATATACTTTGTTTACATTGAGTACTAAGTTTAAATTAGATATTCTAAACTAATGTTCTGCTACCCTCTTGTATTTAAATTATAAATGGCCAAGGCCCTAAACAGATTCGGTACCCAAATTCCAAGAAGGTAGTAAGTCAGACACCACCACGGTAATTAACCCTCTATTTAAATTTAGGAAGACGCTTGTCTATTAAATAATCACCAACTTATAACACTCAAGTCTTACCTCTTACTTCCCAGGGGTCGTTGTTAAATATGGGAGTCAGCACCGCCTCCAGCTACAGTCAGAATTAGGGCGAGTTCGAACACAGTACTCGTCGAAGGTTAAGTTGTCAGGGCGCCTATCCGTTAAAATATGCTGAGCCCAACAGATATTCAGACCCCGGACCAGATCCAATGTAAAACTCCCCAGGTGATAAGAAAAATAAGACCAACACACACTCATTCAAACTTAACATACGGTTTATTGAAAACTATAATTTGGAACAAACAGTTCGTTTCAAATATCGAACACAAAACCGGCTATTACTAACTAATCTTTTCCAACAAGATATTCAAAGGCACAAAACAATGAAATATGCGTCACAAAAGCGCAACTCAGTTGCCAGTAATAAACTTCTGAAGGAATGAATAAAATCTTAAATGGTCACCCAAGGTGATCCACAACTTAAAATTATCAATGACGTACAATTACAAAATTTAAGAAATTCAAAATGGAGAACACATGAAGCAACCTTAAAGTTAAAATAATTAACCGACAATATTCTTACCAAAAGTAGACAGTTATAAGGCAACTTGCCGAAAGTCCCTCCAAAGTCGAACAGTTTGATCGTGATTTGCAACACGTCAACACCAAAATAAACCACTCTGTATACCAGAGGCAACCAACAATCTATTCGACATTAGAGTGCAGACTCTAAGTTATATGGTATCTAATACTATAAATATTAGCGCTAGTTAACTATGCTTTACATAAGAGAACGTGATTAAAATTAAATTCAATAATTTCTTACAAGATTGTACAAGTATAAATTTAAATGGTTGACTAATTACACTAAATAACAAGCTATGAATTTACACAAGACAGATGTGAGGCTACAACGCCAATACACATCCAAAATTTGTTCAAGTTCTAAATCCAAAAATAAAAAGGCTACGTAACGTCTCCAAAAATGACAAAGTAACCTCCAAACTGGGGTCACTGTTATTAATAAACTACGTTAATTTAATAAATTCAAATTATAAAGGCTCACATGCCACAAGAAGTTAATTTAAGAAATTACGATGACTTATTTGATTAGCTAGGCCGGAAAATTGAAATTTACTGTACGAAGTACTCGAAATTGACATAAATTTTACCAAAACTGTTTGGCCAATAATTCCCACGTTATGGGTAATATCAGGAAAATTACACAGTCACAGTACCTTAAAGGAAAACCACATCCACAGCTACCATACACGATACCTTCTACGGATCCCACTCGTTACAAGGAAAACTGCCTCACATATCTTCGGCTAACGACATCTCAGGAAAAATTAGCGTAGGAAGGCTACAGTATTTCATTAATCTGCACCTCAATTATGTCTTCACCGCAGGATACAGCAATTAATTCCCTTGGAACCGTAACATTACCATGGGCACGTGGTTCTTAAACTTAACCCAACAGACGTGCTCAAATGAGGTCTATGCCATGCACTAACAGCTATATTTGAATATAGAAACAACACAAATTAAGATCGATTAGACACGTGGAAATTATACTTACAGCAGTTAAACAATTCTTAAGCCACGACAACAATATTCTCAACAAGATTATAAGTATAACCCCAAATCCATATTAAACCTTGAGAAATATTATACTATCCGCTTTTTACTAGCGATTAAACACGATATACTTAACAACCAAACATTTCTCAAGATGGTGACTAAAAAGATTGCATCTGCTCTGTGATGTCTTAATGCTTCTTCCACGACAGTTAACGTTCAAGAGAAGGAATCCACTTGTCATCCAGCGATCCTAAGCGTTATCAACACACTAGGACTAAAGCCCACGAGACCTAAACTGATATTTCACACACACGACATAAACGCAGATTCAAATGACAATAGAAAAGTGGAAAATAATTATAATTAATTTGTTACATAACTCTAAGCCCAAAAAGAAACTCCAAAACTAATTAGAAAATAATTAAAATACCCAACTATTAAATAAAACATCGTACGCCATCTACCCGCCAACACATGTATACGTTACACACATGAGATAAGGCAGACCGCTCGACAGTAGGAGTCTTATGAAATCCTTCACTAGGTGGCAGAAGGAGTCGATAACATTAATTTAATCCAAAAAGCCAAGATAATTTAAGTATACAACGATAAAACTAAAATTCTCAATTCAGAGATAAAATACAACAATATAATTGTAACAGTTCTTCATTTATTTTTTTTACTATAAGAACTGTCGCTAAACCTGAGATCTTAAGCATTAGGTTAAGATTACATATACACTTTTGCGGTGACATATGAGCTTACGGAGCTCTAGTTTTGAAGCTAAAAATATACTATAAGCATGCAGAGAGTTGAAAATACATCGACTACTAGACTTTTGCAACTGTGGAGTTGTGCCAATCACCCCAGTTGCAATTATAATAACCTATCGTGGCTTCATTTTATTGGAATAATTCGTATCTATTACTGGAAATGGAAACTAAGGCATAGCTGTTACTATAGAAATCAATAAAACCTAGGAATTCATTATGGTTACTTGAAATATCCATTGGAGAACGAGAGACAACTCTGGTAAGCATCTCCTAATTACTCCTGGAAATCAAGCAGTTTTGCTTTTGTTATCTAAATACCAGAGAAAATCAAATTTTGCTTTGGAAATCTACCATAAAATTACTTTGAGGTAAATGTCAGAAGATACCGGAACAATAGGAAATTAGTAGATGAAATTTGCAAGACAGGTTTTGCCTTAAGAATAACAGTAAACGAAATGTGTAGTGCAATTGCATAACAACAGCACTGGAATCACGGTCTATAGATGAAGTAGAGAAAGACAATCTGAAAATCGTATTGTAGTCTTTGACAGCTGATATATAATTGACATTTATTATAGTGGAAGAATGTACGCCTTTGTTAAGAGAATGTAATAATTTTAAATCTCGTCTTAACGTAATATTCATTTTGATTTTTGTAAGGTAGTGTACATAGAGATTTCCTCTTTAAATATCAAAAAATGTGTAAATGATACTGCCCCGCTTACTTTCATTATAAATAATTCCTTGAGCTCTGGCGTATTTCCGAATACCTTGAAGCTTGCCAAAATAATACTTACACAAGGAAAGTGATGAAAATTTTATACAGAACTAAATCCTTGCTTTTAACTTTCTCTGAGGTTATCGAAATAATAGTTGCCGAAAAGTTATCATTTTTTTGCAGATGTAACATTTCGAATGAGAAACAATACGGATTTAGAAAAGGGCGTTCCAAAATGAATCTGGTTAAAAAGTATCTATATAGGAACGTAGATATGGGCAAAGAATGTTTGGCTGTATTTTTAGATCTGCGTAATGTATTTGATTGTGTTAATCATAAACTGTTACTGTACACTTTATATCGGTATGGTGTAAGCCTTACACCATACCGCTATAAAGTCTTACACTGTAAGGGGAACACCGTTACAATGGTTTGGAACTTATTTAGAGGGCCGAATGCACTATGTACAA
Source organism: Amphimallon solstitiale (assembly GCA_963170755.1). Taxonomy (NCBI): domain Eukaryota; kingdom Metazoa; phylum Arthropoda; class Insecta; order Coleoptera; family Scarabaeidae; genus Amphimallon; species Amphimallon solstitiale. The sequence continues at coordinate 48,084,569 of OY720676.1, read as the reverse complement.
GTCGATTTGTGTATGTTGCAAGAACACCTTTCACTTCTGGGGTTCCTCAAGTGTCTGTGCTAGGCCCACTTGTATATACAATATATATGAATGACATTCCCTTAGAAGGAGCTTTAATATGTGCGGACAACACCAGTACATTTATAGCCTGCGATAGGAATGCTAATGTGGCGGCATTATCGAATGAAGAACTGCAGAAGGTCGAGTTGTAGTTCAGTGGAAATGATGAACATTTTTCAACATTAATGTATCAGGTAGAGAAGAGTACTGTAGTTACCTAATTAAAACAAGTGTATTATACAAAACGACAGTGCACAATTTTTAGGTGTAACTATTGATTCGAGATGTAACTGTGAGAGTCATATTAACGACCTATGGTTAGAGGCTAGGATCAGTATGTTAGCATTACAACAATTGAAACAATCAGTGAATATAGATATTTTAAAGAAATAATACTTTTTTTTTTAGTTTTCTTTCCTTGATATCATACGCTACATTAGCATGGGATTTGTCAAGTGAGAGTAAGTGGGTCTTTAGATTACAAAAGAGAGCGCAATACGGACCATGTAGGGGTTTCTTCTCAAAGCTATACATTATGACAATTCCGTGTATTTTTATCTATAGGTCGATTACCCAAACAGACGATACACGTCATATGAAACGTCACTGTGATGTCATAACAGTGTCGACAAATAACGTTGCTTTGAGCAAGCTGTACTTTGAAAATAATCTGTGGTTAGGATTAGGTTGACATTTTAAAATATTAGCAAATACTATTAATATGTTTTAAATTAATCGACTATGTCTACAAAAAATATAAACAAATTCTAAATACATGTGAGTTCATTTATTTTAGACTACATTCACAAAAATAATATACACAACATCTATATATTATTATACATATTAGTAATTAAAACACTGATAACATTGCGATAAGCATATGATAAAAAGAAAGTTGAAATGCTAGTTCTCTTCATCCTTTACACTGTCTTCTGAGTCGGAATCATTTACATTAATTATAATATCTTGTCTTTCAAAACCTACTTCCCTATCCCACCATTTTTGAATTTCAATTTCACAGTGGTTAACGCTATTTGCCCAAATGTCAGGGGTTGCTTGTGTTAATGCCTCTTTCCACAGTTTTATGCATTCGTCCACTTTTCTACCATATTTTCCAATGTGATTGTTATGTTTTTGTTGTTCCCCACACTAGTTCTATGGGGATTAAATATGCGATGGTAGGGTGGAAGTGGAAGAACTACGTGCCCGTACTACTATGCCAAATCATCGGTTTCATATATAGTTAGTGGTTTATGCCTTTACGTAAAGATATAAATGAAATTATTGAATAAAATAATTAAATATATATGTACTAACCGTTTAACTAAATCCATTAATTGTATTTTTAAAGCACCTCTGTCATAGTCAATGTTATTATTGGTGAGCCATATCTGAATTTCATTTTTAGTGGCAGATAATGTTGGACTTTTATTTTTAACAGTACTGTGGTAACTGGCATTATCCAAAACAATTAAGGACGGCTCTTTTAAACTTATAAGAAGTTGGTGTTCAAACCAGTATAAAAAGTTATCTCTGTTCATATCATCGTGATAATCTAAATACTGACTATTTGTCGGAAATATTAGTTCTGCTCCAGGAATAAATCCATTAGAACTACATCTAAAACAAGATAATATAATAAATATACATAAGATAAGAATATGTTATTCTTAGAAATATAATGTACCTTTTTCTACCTACTTTTGATGCTTTTGTGGTTTCTATAGATTCATTTTGCCAAGATTTACGAATTGTTCCATCTTGGAAAACCCAAGTTTCATCAAGGAACACAAACTGGCAAACATTTTCATGTTTCATACGAACATATTGTTGCAAGAATGTAACACGTTTTAATACAATTTGTGGTAGTTCCATTAAAGCTCGTTCTCAGGATCATCCTTTTTGTAATTAAACCAATATTGTGTAGTACTGACCGTAAAGATGACTTGCCACCAGAAAAGAGTTCCTTTTCTATAAGAGTAATATTCAGTGAATGAAGCGTGATATGTTGTTCTGCAAAAAACTCAAATATTAATTTTATAAACGTAAATTCCTAAGAACTTACTGTTTCTATACATGTCATATACTGTATTTCTTATTGCACACTGAGTAAAGTCATCAACATTTACAACAGGCTTACTTCTAGGCCGTTTTCGCTTTGGACTAGATGGTCCAACCCCCTGTTTTGATGTAGATGATATTTTATTTACAGTTGCAATGTGAATATTTAAAGCACTTGCTACTCTCTAAATGAAAAATATTATTATTAAAACGTTTATTGTATAAACTATAAATAACAGACAATATTACCTCTCGAACTACTGTTAGGGGGAGCAATGGCGCATTATTATCGCGTTATTTATCAAAATACCCGATTAAGGAGAAAATTATTTCTTTCGGCTTGTTTACCTAACGGTTTAGGCATGATTTAGTTGTGAAAACAACTGATTGTTGAAATACGTATGATAATGAAGTGACTGGAAAATGTAAACAACTATGACAGAATAAAATGTTACCATCTTATATGTTGCAACAGCGTACAGTTCTGGTAACATAAAACGTTACCGGAAGTTAGAATAATATTAGGCTTTGTAGGTATCATTGTACTTTAATGTTACTTGGCCCGAAGCTATTGTTTATGACGTGTCATCTGTTTGGGTAATCGAACCATACTAACTCTTTACCTACATTTACTTGTTCTATACCATTTGTATGGTCACATGAAGTAATAAATTTTATAATTATTATTATTATCCTAAAGAAGAAAATAATTCCAGAACGAACTAAGTGCAATGTGTCTTGTACTTACATATGATGAATTCAACACAACTTCATGCGTTATATAATTCGCATATACAGGAATGTATATGTACATACTCGGATACTGTTTACGCACTCTTTTTATATATGTAGGTAATAACATGCAACATAAGTTCCTATTTTACTATATTTCGGTAGTTGTACATGATTATAAATAACTATTACCCTGCCCACGCTAAAACGGCACCTTTCTGAGCTGTGCTAAATATTAAGAAGCGAGTTCAACGACCTTATTCCAGCTGGTGTACGGTATCGGGCAATGTTACATCACAATGGCCCTGACCCACTGTTGAATTTTATTTGTTTAATCACATTCCGTGGTATTTTGAATTTTATATTTGAAAATGTAAAGAAACATTTTAACAAGTTTTGCAGCAAATTGTTATCTATAAGATTTTCCTTTAACATAGTCTTTGTTATTATGTTATTATTAAAACGAGGACATTTTCGAACGTGCAAATTCTCAACAGAAGCGAACATACGCATGGTATTTTCAAGTGTATATATATTATTAGTATAGGCATGAATTTTTAATGTAAACAACTTTAAAAATGGAAATCAATTTTTTTCTGTACTTAATATAATTTTAAAATTGGTGTATACTTATGTGTAGTTTCAATATAGTATGCAAAATGAAAATTATTGCTAGGGCGAGAATGTACTATAAAATATATCAGTGCCCAGTATCTATGAGCAGCAATGTCCTATGGCCTATACGATATAAACCCATCATATATTTTGCATTAGTATTGATTATGATTTACAGTTGAAAAAAAAGGTAACAACCACAGGTTATGTATAGATAACCAGATATGGACAAGCGGCTTTAAAGTTGCTTGTCAATATCTGGTTATCTTTCAAAATTTGTACAGTTGATATTAAACTGTTATAAAGATGAAGAAAGTAGAGTGATTTAATTGTCAAATTAGACTCCCATATGCGGGTTTTTAAGCATTATTTTCAAATTTATCGGCATAAACTGCAATCATGCTTATATGTGACTACAAGATATTCGCTATGTCACATATAAGCATGATCATATGGTTATAAAATCATTGAATGTAAATTAAATATTTAGGAATGACGCTGGCTGTAGAAGAAATGATAGTTACAAGTTACTAATTTAAGAACATTTCTAAATTGCAATGCGTAAACCATTTACAAACATTACAGATATTATTATAACCTATCTTTCTAGGTAGGCGCCATAAGTTCTCGGCCTGATATACAAAAAAGAAACTTGGAACAATATAAGAATTTTTATTTTTCAATGTAATCTCCCCTAACTTCTATAAGTACATTTATTACAACGATTAATTAATAATTCGAAACCTTTGTAAAAATAATCTCAAGTTTTTCCGTCACAATGCTCTATAACATCTGCTTGCAGCTTGGCAGCTTGTTACATGGCGGCAGTATGAACGGAAGCATTGTCGTGCAATAATCGCACACCTTTTGTTAATTTTCCACGACATTTTCCACGAATACTGTTCCTTAATTTATGAAACAAAGACGCATAATGTGCGCCGTTCACACTTGTATTGCACTCTTTAAAGTAAATTAGCAAAATACTCTCACAATCTCAGAATATTGTGGCTATCACCTTTTTCGTTGATTGAACGACTTTCGCCTTTTTGGGACGAGGTTCATTAGGTCGCCGCCATTCCATGGACTCCGTTTTCGATAGTGGATCGTAAAACAGAACTATTGTTTCATTCCCTGTGACAATATCGGTCCAAAATCGGTTTTGGGTCGTCTCCACACATGTTTAAAAACGACTGCGCACATTCGACTCGACGTTCAAGTTGGAGAGCAGAAAGAAGTCGCGGTACCCATCTAGCACTCATTTTATTCATATCCAAATAATCATGGAGAATTTGGCGAACACTGTTTCGAAAATGTTTGTTATCAGTGCTAATTCCTTTACTTTCAAACGGCGATCTTCTAGCACTAAATATTCAATAATTGAAATTTGTTGAGGCGTTATCACTTCAATTGGTCGACCCGACCGATCAGCATCTTCCACGGATTCTTGTCCCAAACGAAAACATTTTGCCCACTTTTTTACAGTTGAATACGAAGGTGATGAATCACTGTAAACATCGTCTAAACGTTGTTTAATGTGATAAGGTGCATGCCCGTCTCTTGTTAAAAAATTAATGACCGCGCGGTACTCAATTTCCGTTATTTCAGACATTTTCGTGCGCTAGTCACGTTGGTTGGCTGGTTACTAAAAACTACTAGGCTTCGAACCGTCATATTTATAGTGTACACCTCGCGTATGTGCATGCATGACGTGACGGAGTATGAACACGTTTGAACCTATATAAGCCTGTCAGGCCGAGAATTTATGGCGCCTACCTCGTAACTACTATAACTATCCCAAATATTTGGAAATCATTCTAGAGTTTTGTGTGCTTGTTTACTTTGGCCGCTATTCTTCTCAATTTCTCCTAATGTTGCATTTGAATTCTCCATTTTCTTTTATCTCTAGTATTCCTACATCTTCTACTACTTTGATCTTTTTCTTTGTCTCCCTTCTTTCGGTTTCTGTTTTATAATTATTTTCATTATTGATGCGTCCTTCTCTTCTTACTTATGTGTGTGTACCATCTTTGCCTTCTATGTTTAACATGTCATTCACCTCAAAGTTTATCAGGCTTCTATAGCCTTCTCCTATCTATTTGGGTCCACATATTTTCTTATGATTTTCATTTCAAATATCTTCAACTGCTTTTAGTCTTTTTTGGTAAAACTCGTATTCTTATGTTGCGAGTGGGCTTACTACCGTGCTCTTGTATATAAATAAATATTCTTAATTTTGTGTTCCTGCTTATTCATTGACTTGTTTCTTATGAATGCCTGATACTTATTCAACAATAAATCATTGGATTGGTCGATCCTTGTAAGTTGTAATTTTTTCTTCCAAATGTAATGTTGCATTCTATTTCTTTGGTCACGCAAAATTTCGAAGTTTTACATTGTTTCTCACTAGAGGTTCTCAATTTCCATATGCACTAAACACATTATAGTTTATATACCAAGTTGCTCAGCTATTGAATTTTGTTTACGTCAAGTTATTGAAATATTAAATCGACGTAAGCAAATTTCAATATCTCTTATATAAGCATCGGCGGCAACGGTTGTATACCATTCATGAATTTCGCAAGTCTAGAGTAAACGTTACTTGCTGCACCTAGACGTAAACTTTAAGTGAATGGTAAAACAATGTTGAGAGTGACCCATATGTACAGCGTAGCTCTATATGATGTGTCGCTTTCACAATTCAAACGCCGGACCACTTTTGTACAAAACGTATTATCGATGACAGCTGTGGAATTATGAACAACTGCAATATATTACGTATTGTCATTTTATAAGCAGAAATTTCAAATTATCGCAAACGATACATGACGTATATTTTTATTTTTGTTTTGTTAACTTTCTGCTTAAATTACTTTAATGGACTGACGTATATATCAGTTTGTTACTTATTTATTATTTACGGCATTGTTATTTATTACACAATGAAAATTGCATGCATTTTCTACAGTTTTTATGTGAAAGTTTTTAAATAAATAGATATTACTTTTATGTTTTTACCTGATTCGTCTTTTGATTATATGGTGTTAAGTTGAATTTATCGGGACATGATTACAATAACAAGAGTTGAAGATTTGTTTGTAAATGTAACAATGATACTAAAAACACCGAATTTAAGGCTCCAAATGAAACATAAATTGAGACTTAGACGACTATATAACTAAACAATGCTTAGCCTAAAACGAGTGCCTATTGTATTTTAGCGAACTTTATTTACAGTTTCCGCCTGATTAAATTTAACATATTTTTCCCAAATTTGACATTATAATCCCAAAAGCACAATTTAAAGGTTTTTTTAACAATGATTTTGAAAATTCTCCCCATAAACTGATCAAATTTAACATGATGAATTTAAAATTATAAGTATTAACGTTATTTCATCATAACATTGGCAATATTATACTTACATGTAAGTATGATCGTGTTGTTTTGTAAATTAAATATTTAGGCACGATTCTGGCAGTAACAAAAATGAAGGAAGATTGTTCCATGCTTGGGATTTAATAACATGAAGATATAAATCAGTGAAGCACTGGCAGATACAATGGTAGTGGGGAGTTAGTATGCCTGATACTTAACTAAACAGTATATTGATAATGAAAAACCTATTATTTCTTGTACATACGTAACCGCATAAAGTATGTACGTCTATGTTCCACTTTTTTGTCAGTTTTACTTATATACTTATACGTAGTATATGGAACGTATTATGATTACGAAAACTTAAAAGTGTCTGTGTCTATCTGTCTGTGTCCACGATAGCGTCCAAACGGCTAAAGCTGTCAATACCAAACTTTATATTTAGAAGTATGCCATCCCTCTTGAGATCTGGTTAGATTTTCAGAAAAATCGACAGACCCAAAGTAGTAGTTTACTTCAGTGAAAAATTGGAATTTTAGCAATATTTCTTCACCTACTAAATTTAAACAAATTTAGAAAGAAATCAAATGTACTCAAAAGTGAATTGGAGAAAAATTTAAATACAAAAGTTTTTTGAAATTCCTGCCAGAAGTATGTCTTTCACTCATATCGAAAATCGGTTTTTTGCGAACATCTCGCAATGCTTTCTTATCAAGAGTATTTAGAACTATATTTGGAATAATTGTTGTATAAAAGAAATTACAAAATGCGGACCGGACGTAACACTTTTACTCCTATCGAGTAGCAAATTTTTGCAAATATCTCGCCAAGTATTCATTCTATAGAGATTTATCAAGAAAAAGAAAGGAATTTTGAATAATTTTTGTAAAAAAAAAAAACAAGATAAAAGTTAGTTTAGAAGAACTTTTGTATAATTTGAAACGTCGTGTGATTGTCACACCTCATTTTTGAAGTGAAAACTTCTATGGGCGCGTTGATGCATTGATTGTTGGGCACTGAACGAGACTGAGACATCACGCTCGTTCGGGTAAAGTCGGCTCGAGTCGAGTCGACTAAGGGAGCGAGAGAGATATAATTAACGCGTCTCTGCCGGTCTCTGCTATACTCCGATCGGCAACCGTTTCACGCCCGGCTTTGTATTATAACACTAACTAGCGGTATTTAATTTCAATTAAATTGAAATTTAGAATAAATACGCGAAATATTGTATTTTTATTTTCTGAAAAATTCTTGTCCGCGTGCAGATGCGATCCCGAGCCGCCCGGGTATGAGGCCGACACGTTACCATTAGACCAGCGCGGGTACTCGTATGAGAATTATCATATCGTCTATTTGTATATAATATACATGCGTACGTATGAAATTTTGAAGTGAAAACTTGATCAGACCGAGCGAAATGTACTAGAATAATGTATACACAATAATAATAAATATATATTTTTTAAATGTAGGTAATATAGAAGGAAAATGGGAAATGGAAAATGTAAATGTAAATGAATATAGAACAAAAAAAAAGTTGTATTTCGTATTATTAACCTTGCCTTGATGAAGTTTTCACTTCTGCCGTGTGGTCTTAAGCACACTCATTTTTTTTACAGTAATAGTGCATTCCAATTACCAAATCTTTATTTAAAATCAATTTGGTCAGTTGCGTTAAGATTATATAAAACTAGAATTATAGATCTAGAGATAGAATTATATTTATTAATTGTCTCATTGGCACTGAATACTAAATGTAATATTAATATTTAGTAATAGTAATAATAATTCATGCCACAACATTTCCCAACGTTTGAGTAATAATTACATGGGAGGAATTATTATTACACGCCTGTAGTGCGACTTAAGTTGTTGCCTCTCCGCATTCAATAAATATAATTGTCATATATATGATTTCCAGTCATTTCAAAGTGTAAATTTTGGTCACTTATTAGATACACTTACATTTACAGGATGTTTCATCGAGTTTTTTAAAGAAATTTTAAGTTCAGCGAAAGATATGTAATACATACTAATAAACGTGTTTTGAAATGTGAAATGAAATATTAAATTCTTGTTGTTGAAGTGTAAGTCACACTGTTTCAGAAGACGGTGTAATTGAAGAATAAAACTGGCATTTCAGATTAATATTGGTTTCTTTTCATCGTATGGTTATCACACTGTTATGAGTTTCTTAATCACTAATATGTTTAATAAGAAGTATATAGATTTTGTGTAATTATTTTTGAGAATGTAGTCTAAAATAAACATACTCACATGTATTTAGAATTTATTATTTTTTTTTTGTATGCATAATCTATTAACTGAAACATATTAATGGTATTTGTTAATATTATGAAATGTCAACCTAACCCTAACTGCAGATTATTTTCAAACTGCAGCTTGCTCAAAGCAATGTTATTTGTTAACTCTGTTATGACATCACAGTGACGTTGTCTGTGACGTGACTCGTCTGGTTCGTTAATCGAACTATAGACGAAACGCGTTACATTCAATTGTACGTCATACCAGATCCATGACGACTCCTCTTGCTTATGTTGCCAGATCTATTTTTATTTCAGTCAGTGACATTTGATATAACCAAAGAAAAAAAGAAAATATTTATTAACAATACAATAACTATAACGTAATATATTTTGTAACTGAAATGCTCTAAGACTTCAGTCTTTCTCAACTTATTTATTATATTGATTTAGATTATCGAAAAACCTTAAATGTTTCAAAGCGTATTCATAATAAAATTTAAAATAATCTATACTTACGCTATTCACATTAAATTTAACAGATGATTATAGAAAAGTTTGTAAAAAGCTTCGACTGTTTACAGAAACCTTTCGGCATTATATCCAAAGAAAGCAACCAGATAATAAACAGGATGTACACTTTCTTTAACCAATTTATATCAAAGCAAAAATAAACACGAAAATTTGACAGGAGAAATGTACACAACACACGCCTTTTTGACAGATATGATTCATCTGGCAACACCGAATTGAACTATTTGTCTATTAAAAATATGTAATAGAGAAATTTAATGTTGAAACGGAAATTATGTGTTTATTTTCCATGAATGACACTAATGAAATAAAGCCCTGAAATATAATTTAACAAAGTAACTTCTTTAGTTATTCTAATACAGTTATGACAACATGTAAACGTCAACAATGACGTACAGCAGAATATAACGCGTCTCCTCTATATACTTGGTAATCCCGTACTGACAGTATATACATGACAGAGACACATCAGAAGGCGCTAATACATTGTCACCATAGAATTCCATTAAAACAAGTACAAATGTCTGTTGGCTTGTCGTTTTCGAACAGTCTGTATAAATTAAAAAGAAATTAGCTTGTACACACTTTTAATACAATTTTTGTATTAAAACTTTTTTGCTATCTAATTAATTATTAGATTGATGTACTTTGTCGCTTCGCTGAAACATTCGATATATATACTACATGTTAATTAATATGTTTTTCTGCTATAATACGAATGAAGTTTACTTGTATTGAATAGAAAAAAAAGGTTATTAATTGTCTGGCAAAACAGAAATCGAAAGTTCCAAGCTTCATTTTTTTATGAATGAAAATTTATTCAAAATCTTTTTGCTATATAAATTCACAATAGCTGCGTCACTTTGCCGTAGGTTTTGTCTAACAGTACTTATTTAATTAAATTTCAAATATGAGTAATATTCCCATGTGGGAAGAGTTCAAGGAAATATACAAATTTAAAGATTTTGGTCCACATACAACTTGATTTTGCTTCCTCAAATGCCACATGCTATACATTATTTCCCGTTAGGTGAACTATTCACTTCATTAACATAGTTTCCGAAGAGTAGATTTCCTATGAAATATTAATCAATTATCGACCATTCCGTTGTATCATAAAAGTTTATGCATTTTGTGACCTCTTTACCTTGAATTATTATATATTTCTAAGTATATAAGCGTTGAACGTCAAATAATATAGATATATCGATACATCAAAAAATAAATGTCTTCCGACATGCGCAAGGTTTATAATGAAAGAATCATCCAAGACGTAAAGATAACTTCTTGTAATTGTGTTGCAAATTCATTTCATTCATTTTATTTTTTAAAACTGTAGTAATTATAGATCGATAAATTTTTAACCATAGAATTTACCTAAATTATTATTCAAAATTTAGATGTCACGGAAGGACGCTGGTGCGGTAGATTTTTTCAGTATGATGCAAGTCTTCGAAATACTTCCCCTAAATGTTTTTTTCTTTAAAATAACTTTCGATTGCCTTTTATAACAAAAACTACACAAAATGTAGGAATACTGTTTTGTACTATAATTATCTACACTTCTAGCTTTATCTGTAGCAACTTAGTTAATTAGGTATGTGTACATAGAGTGTCAGCCAAAGTAGACTCAATAAAAGTTAATGACAAATATCTTATATTTCTTTAGCTTATGGCATATCTGAAGTACTCTTTTATTCAATTTTTGGAAAACTTTCTCCACTAGTAACAGAATATTATTAATAAAATTCTCAGAGTTACAAAAGTATTCGGAAAAGAAATAATTAAGTTATATTGGCACAGATAATTTAAAACGTAATGTAAAGGTTTCTTAGAATATGGTATTACGGATTCATCACGTAATTCTTGACGATTATTTGAAGAGCAGAAATTAAAAAGGGTACACGTGTCGTTTTTTCATACCTGAGTTATTGATATAGAAAAGCTGTATCTTACTTTATGTCATTTAAGCCCAACACCGATTACCATTTTAATGCAAACTCTGCACTTGTTCGCTTCGCTATGTTTTTTTTTTGTTTTCTAATCAAACTTGTATTGCACATCGGACAGTTTACAGTAAAATGAAAAAAAAAAAAAGAAAAACCAAAGGCAGTGGCTCTTATCATAAAAAGTGGTACAAAACTTATAAGGTCAGACTATATCTGAAAAAAATTATCCCAAACAGCACTTAATTTGTACAACATATTCGTTCTTTTACTTTCTTATACGTAGTACCTATAAGGAAGTATTGTGATGATGAAAATTTTCGACCTCGAGATTTTTGCAGATGTCCACGTTTTGAAGTCCCCTGATACCAAAAAAGTGGTTTTTAAAAAGTGTCTGTGTGTCTGTCTGTCTGTGTGTGTGTCTGTGTGTCTGTATGTGTGTGACCACGATAGCGGTCAAACCGCTACAGATATCAATTACAAATTTTGTATTTACGAATATAATCTCCCTCTTGGGAACTGATTAGATTTTGAGCAAAATCGGCAGACCGGAAGTAGTAGTTTACTTCAGTGAAAAAATCGAAATTTGCAAATATTTCGTCAATGACTAAGTTTAAACAGATTTATAAAGAATTCATATGTACTTAGAATTAAGTTTGAAACAAATTGTCTTAAAAAAGTTTTTCGAAATTCCAACCGGAAGTAGGTCTTTTACTCTTATCGAAAATCAGTTTTTTGCGAATATCTCGCAAGTCATGCTTTTTAGACAAGTACGTTACGAGTATAAAAGTATTTAAAACATAATTTTCAATATCTTTTATATAAAAGAAATTTCAAAATTCAGACCAGAAGTACCACTTTTACTCTTATCGAATAGCGATTTTTTGCAAATATGTCGTAAGTTATGCATTCTATATATATTTATCAAGAGTACAAAAGTATTTAGAACTGGATTTGCAATATTTTTTGTATATATGAAATTTTAAAATTCGGACCGGATGTAGCACTTTTACTCTTAGCGAGGAGCACTTTTTTGATAATATCTTGCAAAGTATGCATTCTATAGCGATTTATTAAGCGGATGAAAGTACCTAGAATAGGATTTTGAATAAGTTTTGTATAAAAAAATTCTTAAAATTGTATAGTTTGAAACGCTCATACGTATAAGAAAGTCGTGTGGTGGCCACACCTCATTTTTTTTAATGCGTTTAGTCGCAGTTTCTGCTGTTCAAATGAGGCGACGTGGTTCACATGGGTATCACCCAAACAGTGGTCGTCAGATAACTGTATGTTTTTCCGTTCCTGATGGCCAAAGAAAACTCGTTCGTGTATGTAAAAAGTTTTGGACACTTTTGCTATTTATGAAAAGAGGTTGTCTGTTTGTAAAGAAAAAAATGTGTGAAGCGTAATATAATGATAAATGTACTACGAGGCATGTTTCACCAAAATCTTCTGAATTTGATCGATCGTTAATAAAAGCACATTCACAAGATTCAAAGGGAAGTAGGTTTATTTATTATTTAAGATCTAATTCGGAAAAGGTGTACTTGAATATGCAAAGATTTTTTGTTAAAGCATTTCGGACATTGCACTCGGATTCAACAGTCATCAATAAATTTTACAAATTCGTGTTTATGAAGGATTTTCCCAAACTGTCTTTCCATGCGTCACGTGTTGCTATGTGCACCACGTGTGATAAACTTGAATGTCAGATCAAATCCAATTTTGAGTCCAGTCAATCTGTAGAAATTCAACTGGAGCTACACCACCGCAAAGTTGGGAGAGCATGGGAGGTGATAAAAGAAAATACGGTGGAGTCTCAACATCCCGAAAGTACAAAGTACTATTTAACTATGGATTTACAACAGTTCATGCTTTCGTGTTATAATTTGGGAGTTTATATTGAAGATACTAATGTAGCCCAAATGTGTATGTAGGATGAGGGAGTAGCGTCTCGAGGAGCTAACGAAATTGCATCATGCCTCCTCCATAATGTCAGTCAAGAACTGGCCTTTAAGAAAAATCTAGTAATATGGTGTGATAATTGTGGAGGCCAAGGCTAAAACAAAAATAGAATTTTATTATTCACAGTAGTATTTTTGGATGCCTATGGTTAGTTCGCCACTATTGATAAAGAATTCTTATCAGCGGCCATAGTGTTATGCCTTGCTTAGAGTCTTCGCACTGATAGAAAAACGCAACAAGGTGTCCAAAGCATAGACACCCTCGGACCTTCACGCAAATCGTTAAATCAGCAAGATTTCACTGACATGACATCGTCAGGCTTTTGGGAACTAAAACGAGCTACGAATGAATATCAGTAAAGCTTGAGTGATAATCATTGACCAGGCAAATCTTCCATTTATTACAATGAAAACCGCTTTCTCTGATTTTCACAAAAGCGTAAAAGTCGATGTTTTAAAGAAAGGAAAACCCTTTGTTGATCTTGGGCTAACCTACCACCTGAAAATGAGAATGTTTCGGATCGAAGCACGATTCCCTACCTTAAGAATCTGGAACACCAACGTTTGTATAAAGAGCTTCTCAACATTGAAGATGTTCGAGAAACTAAACGAAACGCCCCAAAATATGTTTCATGAACAGTTATTTTTTCTTTACGTTCATAATAGGTAGTTAGTTTTTCAATATTCTTTGAGGTTTTTGTTTTTGAATTTGTATTATTTGCACATATTTATTAAAAATTACCAACAAACACTTTGACTCCCTGTATTTAATAAACCTTCACCAATTCAGATTTAATCGATTATTTCAAAATTGTGTATTTGGCACGTACATACACCCTTTTTAACTTCCACTCTTCATTTTCTTTTAATAATCCTCTAGATTTCTGTCGCCTATATTTTAGAGTTATAAAATGTCATATAAAAACTGAAAATATTTGCTATGAATTTCCAGAAGCGTAAATCGTTCATTCAGAGAATTAAGGGCAATGTCCAGAATATAATTGAGCAAGGTTATTTCATATTTATTTTCCCCTCTGTTAAGAGTTCATTGATAGCTTCTGCGTAGACAAATTGGCGTTTTGTTCTTCTGGCTCCATCTTTTTCATCTGATCATATCCAGATTGTCTATATATTTTTACTTTTTGTATGGTATCTGGTAACATTCTTACACAACTGACCAGTGGCGGCTCGTGAATTATGAAAGAAGGTGTGCACAAAAAAAAATTGTACACAAAATCTATTCTCCTATTTTCGATGCTGGAAAGGACGTCTATGACTTTGTTGTTAAAATCCGGGATAGACTGAATGAACTTCTTTTCTATTGATAGGACCGCCAGTGCGTTCAGTCGATCTTCTGACATTGTGCTTCTCAGAAAAGTTCTAATGCGTTTGAGGGTGGAAAAACATCGTTCACATTCTGCTGTTGATATGGGCGTTGTACAAATAATATCCAACAGTTTGTATGTTTCCGTCAAAACCCTTTTTAAGTTGTTGTTTGTTATGAATACTAAAAGTGGCAAAACACCATCTACGTCACACATGTCATCGCGCCCATAAGTTGTTGAAAGTTCACTTTTCAATTTTACACTGTCCAACATAGGATAAGATTTCACAATTTCATCAAAATGTTTTTGTGGAAATGAATGACTATATGTTTTAAAATTTTGAGAATCAAATAATTTTGCTGCACACTTAAGTGATCCCTAAAATCAAATCGGTCGCTAATTTGGCTTAAAATAGTGTCACATACTTCCTTTGCAATAATAGCTCTGTTATCTCCAGCTGTCGTTTTTGTCTTTTCCTTGCAGGTTCTTCATTATTGCTTTCTTGATTGTCATTGTCAGTAGAAATTCTTAAATTTCTAATGTGAATAATTTGCTGTTGGAATTGTTCAATTTCCTTTTGCAGTTCAACATCGTGAATCCCGCGCATTTGAGTCTGATTAAATAATATTTCAACATGTGGCATGATGAAATGAAATATTTTCAACCAGTAGAGAAATTCCGGGCAATTTAAATGTTTCAATAAACCACTTGCTTCACTAAGAGTAACTGAATTCATCCCATCTTCGTAAATAATTTTGTCTAAACATTCTTCGAAAGAATCCTGGTGTTCAAATAATGTGTTCACCACTTTTGAAAATCCAGCATGTAGGAGCAGCGCGATGTAATCTACGTTTGAATATTTCATTAAGAATTACTGTTCGTTTTGTCGATCGAGAAAGAAAGCTTGAAAATGACTGCAAATTTGCAAAGAAAATTTTTACATTTTTATTGCACAGTGCCACTAGTGCACAGTGCAATTAAATTAAATTGATGCGCGTAACAGTGAATATAATGTGCATCTCGGACGCTCCATCGAAACTTTGTGCGATTAGTTTATTGTTATCAGACCCAGAAGGAGAATTTAAAATTATTTGCAATTCATTCAGCATTGCTTTTGTTAATACTTCTGCATAATGTCCACCCGGCCAAAACCAAAAGCGTTCAAAAATTTGTCCATTAAACACGTATCGAATAATAACAACCATTTGCTGATTATTAGAGGTGTCGGCCTGCAAAGCAATTAAATTTGCAGATTTAATTTATTTTAATATTTCCTGCTTGTTAATTTGCAACATTGCATCTAGCAATTCGGTCTGAATAGTTTTTGAGGCGCCTCTATACACTTGTGAACCTTTTCATATGTATTGCAAGCACAGCATCTAATTCAGCTGCAAAGTTGATTAAGCCTACTTAAAATACCTGGATTTTCCGACGTCAATGTCTCATCATGGCTTCGTAACGCTAATTCAAAAGCTCCGCAAAACTTTATACACATAATTAACCGGCGCAAAATATTACGATTTTTTTCCACATCTTCGTTGTACTTTATTTTATGTGGCAAATAAGCACTGTCTAACTGTTCACGTATGTGCACTTTGCCTACAATACTAAAATCCACGCAAGCATTCATGTGAGAAACGGAATGTTCACTAACCTCTTTCTTAAAAATTAAGATAAAACAAAATAGTTTATTTGTTAGTGAACATCCGCACATCCACTCATAGTTCTCATATATATTTTTATTCAATACTCTATTGTAAGTTCGAGTTTTACTTGTAGAAGTGTAGAATAGGCCTTCCTGTCTTTTTAATTGAAAGTTTTTCCTCAAATGATAGCGGGTTTTTTAAAAGATCTTGCACACAGTTAACTTCCATCATGAATAATAAACGTCACTTCAAGGCTTTGACATAACACACGCAAGGTAACGCAACGAAAACATGCACTCGCAATGAATGCAAGACGTTAACTGGAGTCTGGCAAATTTGTGCCCCAAACCGAAGTTATTAGTGCATATGGCGAAGATAAGCGGAGCGAGCTGATTCATACTCGAAAGTGGTACATCTGAAATCGTGCCCCGAAACATAGTTTTGAGCGTTGGCCTACGCTAGTGTGTGTGATGGGGAAGGAAACTTTGATACCATCGTTATAAAAATACCTAAAAATAATAAAATAAAATAATGCACTGAATGGTGGTTGGGTGGGAACGTGCCCTTATGCCCTTTAGTACCAGTCGCCATTGCAACTGACAAATTTATAGCTACAGATTGCAATAGCTTCGGGACTGAATTTATTTCATATAAATGGACATACCAAAGAATTACCCGCTTCTAAACTTGTAATTTTTAATATTTTTACTAACTCTCTTACTTTAACTTCAATTACTGCATCTACATCTTCTATTATTTGGAATAATAATCATAGACTTCGTAAAGTTGAAATCGTAAAGATTTTTACGCATCTACTCTGCTTACTCACGTAGTAGCACTCAATACATTTAGAGCGAATTGTGAAATATAGTATTTTAGCAATTCCCAGCCCTTTGTAGTTCTTGTACAATACAAACAATCATAGACCAATATAGAAAAGCGTATTTTGCCTTCCCTTCTGATGCGGCCGCCTCTGTATATCATAGCACGACACGGTCCTGCACGAAAGACATTTTGATCAGCTGAAAATAGAATATTAGAGCAAGCTCTTAGTAAAGGTTTGTTTATTTTACCTCGCATATAAATTCCCTAATTAATTAACAAGCCTTAATGGCATACTTGTAGCTATGTTCCGGCGGTTAGTTGTAATTATGGATATTACGTTTAAATGCCATGAATTACTAGATTCCGTAATCTCATTTACAGCATTAAGCGTTTAAATAGTTATGTATTGTTTCTCTCCGTAATTGTATTTAATTACCCAATCCAACAATGTAAAGCGTAACATAAATATGTCTCCGGATATTACGAACAAGATATTAACAATATAATAATTGCATAATTTCACAAATTAGTTGAATTCTAAAAATTAATAGGTAGTTTTTCCCTCAGCGTCAATGCGGTTATATCTGTTAATAATGAATTTCACAATTGTTTGGATCGTTTCATACTTGAGCAGAAATCGCTTTAAAAATATGTACTGTTGCGGAAAATAGTTTTGATGTGTCCTAAGACCAGCTATTTGGAAGCACAAATATATTTGTAAATATTTGTGTTTATTTTCGATTTATCGCATGATAACATTGATGTGGATATTTTATTAGAAAAAATTATTGATCGTTTTCAATAACCGTAATTCTGACTGTCAGAATGTATGTTATACTTCATTCATTTATTTATTTATTCGTACATACATAATAAAACTGATGATGGAAAGAAGATATTTTTTTTTAATGGAAAACTTGGAATTTCGATTATTCGATTATCCAACGATGTAATTATTTTATATGCTTCCCATTTGATATTTTAGAAAAAAATGACTATTTGCAAAGCCCAACCAAAAATTATCTTCTTTCCTTAAATCACTTGAAAAAAAATTAAGAGTAAGTAGAAGTGGTCTTAGTCTATCCCTAAATTCGAAATCCAAACGCCGGTACAATTTAGTTCCTGCCAAAAAAAATGTCGAAGTATGGTTTAACTGCCAAGAAAAACCGTTATAACAGCGAAACCGCTAAAGTTAGCGGTATGACGTTACATAAGAAAAAAAAAGTACTCTTCAAGGGCTTTCCGAATCAGCCATAAAATATATATTGTTCCATTTCAAAAAACATAGGTTTGATACGCCACTGGAATACGGCACGGCACTGATGACCAAAAATATTTTAGGAAAATTGCGATTGTAATTATGGACAATTTTTCTCTTAGACTTTTTTCGATATATTGTATGATAGAGGAGCTACGGTCCGAGGCATCTTAGGTGCTACACCCTGTATACTCGCGGCAAAAAGTTTTGTGGGGTCCTAAAACCAGCTATATGGAAGATATATCTGGTCAACTCTAATAAATTCTAACACGAAATAAAGATCAATTTTTATAATACCCAAGATTGAGTAAATATACTTAACTGCTTCGTAAAAGAAAATACATGTGGCATACAGAACTAAATATGCGCCAAATTGTTATTATATGTACATGGTTTTAACTATTCTGTGTTAATTATTAATATATGTTTTTAAGAACTATATAGTTTTAATTAGAACCCGTAGTTACATCACAAGATATTGGATGGAATATATAAAACAAAATGTTCAGCAAAGTTTATTGTCCAATTCTTAATAAATATATAATATAATATATGTATATATTATATATCTATAATTAATGCGATTTAGAAATTTTGTCCTATTATATTGGCAACTTGAAAACGTCTCCCTCCATTTCTTTTATCGCCAGTGTCGTGCGTAAATATTTAATTTACAAAATGATCATCATTTTATAATTACATGAGCATTCATACGTGCGTCTATAACATTGTCATTATGATGAAGTTGCACTTATAACCTTTAATTACGAATTCAAATTCTGTTAAAGTTGATTAGTTTATGTCGATAATTTCCAAAATCATTCATAAAAAACCGATTAAACTGTGCTTATGGGATTCTCTTGTTAAATTTGACAAGTAATTTGAATCAAGCAAGGGTGGAAATTGTAAAACGTAAAAATCGATAAAATGCAAATGGCTACGGTGTAAATCAATTACTTATACATTATATGTCATTTACTATAAACGTTATTAATACAGGGTGCGTCAAAAGTTTCGAAACATTCTATAATATAAAAAACATTATAGAGTAAAGTAATAACTAAGAAGAAGTAAATATATGTTCAGCGTGCGCCAAATTGTTATTATATGTACATGGTTTTAACTATTCTGAGTTACGCAGTATACATATTCGAAAAATTTTTTTTCGTATATGAATAAATGTATGAATGCACATCTACCCTAAGCCGGCATTGCGAAGTAGCAACGTGCAGACAGCTGTTTCGACCTTACATTGGTCTCATCAGTGCACGAACGTGTTTATTTACAATGCTTTAATAGTGTGAGAGCGCTTACTCTCCAAGAATTACTGTTACATTGTATTGTAATAGGTACGCCACCTATGGCGTGTTTATTGAATGCACGTATATCTACAGTTGCCTGATTAGTAGTTGTACTACGGAGGGCAACATTACCTTACGTTGTCGCACTTGGGTAACAGATGCCGCTGAGAATCTCTCATGGCGTTTGGTACGTAAGTTGACAATATCAGGTTTTCTAAGCTTTTGAAGCATTGTGAATAAACACGTCCGTGCACTGATGAGACCAATGTAAGGTCGAAACAGCTGCTGCACGTTGTTTGTTCGCAATGCCGGCTTAGGGTAGATGTGCATTCATACATTTATTCATATACGAAACATTTTTTTTCGTATATGTATACTGCGTGATTTAATAGTGTGAGAGCGCTTACTCTCCAAGAATTACTGTTACATTGTATTATTCCGTGTTAATTATTTATATATGTTTTAAGAACTATATAGTTTTAATTAGAACTCAGTTACATCACAATATATTCCATCGAATATCTTGAGGTAGTATGAGTTTCTTGTCTCCTTTCTCTTTGTACCACCCAATAGAAAAAATAGTATTGTGAAAATATTGTTCCACTTGAACTATATGTTTTTTGGTTTGTTTGTTGCCAAATTTTTAGAAAGCAAATTTATTCTACGGACAGAAAAGCAAATTATAATGACGTCTTAAAATGATTCGAGTTAACAAAGTTGAACTTTAGTGCATTATAAATGGAGAAGCTATTTGCTTATATCGTATATACTGTTTCTATTGCTATGTTGCTATGAAAAACCAAATAATGTGATGTTAGTTAGTTTGACATTAAACTTCATATCAATATATGAAATTTTGATGAGAATGGAGAAATTTTCACTAAACCAGCGTATTTATGCAGTGAATGAGTTTCTTAGAAATGGATCCGTTATCCAAGCTCATAGAAGTTTTCGACGGGAATTTAATGTTGAAAGACATGGGAGAATTCCATCGCGGACGATAATTTTAAGGTGGGGGAATGGTTTTAATGAAAGAGGCAGTGTTGCATAAAAATTTAAAGGTGGTGATACAACTGTACTGTGCAAACCTCTGAAAGAAGTCTTCGTAGGAGTCTTAAAAAGAATTTATGTTTTCACCCCTATAAAATTCAGATTGTGCAGTCTCTAAAGGAAGGCTATAGAAGAACACTTCGCATGACATTTTGCAGAGAATTTTTAGAAATTTTGAGTAAAGATCAAGATGTGTTGCGTTGTTTGTTAATGACGGATGAAGCTCACTTTCATTTAAGCGGTTTCTAAAATAAACAGTATTATCGGTATTGTTCATCGGAAAATTCTCAACATTTACATCGAAAACCTCGTACATGACCAGAAAATGACAGTATGGTGTGCAGTATCAATTTTTGGAATCGTTGCACCATACTTTTTCGAGGCAAATAATCAAGCAGTCACATTATTAACTCCCATCATTACATACACATGGTACAGGAATATAGGATAAGGTATATAAGAACCAGCGACAAACTATTCAAGCATTAAAAGACATTTTTCAAGAATGTCATGGTATTAATGCTCAACTCATGCTCAGAGTTATGAAAAATGTTTGGAATAGGTTAAGGTTTTGTTTAGAAGACAATTTAAAAGATATATTTCAAAAAGTAAAACTGCACATATTAAAGTTGTTATATATCGCAAGTTGGTTTAATTTCATCATGTTTCAACAATTTTACAGCTTCATAAAAGTATGTCACACCAGCTGCCGAACCGTGTATAAGGCAAAGTATATTCAGTGTGATACCCAAATCACGATATTTGTTTCTTGTTTTATATGTTGGTTATTATACAAAAATGAAGGTAAAATAAAAAAGTATCTAATAAAATTAATTATAGTGTAATATTTGCTGAACCAATATCAGAATGTATGTAATGTACAAATATGCTGCTAGGGATGCATAATCTATATTAAAAGCCGAAACGCACATTAAGAAAGCTATCCTAAAGTTATTTACGTGTCAATTATGTCATATATTCACGTAAGAGTGCATTTATTGTATAAAACAGGGTAGTCTGAGGTGTCACAATTTGTTTGTAAATTAAATTAGGTCCATTTTTCCAACACGCAACTTAAAATGAAGAGAGTAACTCTCCAAGAATGATCATGAATTTTTAATATAGCTCGAAATGAACCCGACCACGTAAGATTTTCAATGACTTGTAGTTAATTTTTAATGTTTCTTGTTAACCTTCTTCTAGAATTGTTATTGTACTTGCAAACCTTCCGTACTTTTTCGTACATATATTAATTTTGAATTTTTATTGCAGAACCATACACAAATACCTTTAATAAATGAAGTATGTATATGTATGCAATAAATATATTTATTTTTCCGTCATTTGTATCAGTTGTAACCACTTAGACGTAATTATCAGTCATGACTATCTTCAAATTATCTTGAATTAAATGACAGGTTTCTACACTTCTGATTCCCATGAAGATATTTAGTTCATCCACATGAGCAGTCAAGGGAATTTAAGAGATAATTAATGAATGTATTGAATAGCAAATGACAAAGATGTTATGGTAGAAAGCACCAGTCAATCCAACTTCATCATCAAAATCTATGAGGTAATAGTTGTAGTACGTCAATGTTAGTATTGCGATCGACGAATAATATTTACAATTTCTGAAGTTTACTTTAAGGCTATATTGACATCAAAATGTACCAAACCTTCTGAATGTAAATTAAGAGGGGCGTTTACCAACAAATAGAAACTTATGCAACTTATAATACTCGCGGGACGGGTAGACGCACGGGGGTGTGAGTAGGTGGAGCTAGTCGATATTCGGTTTTGATCACAGCGCTTCGTTTTTATTTATAATGTAAATAAAATTGTAGACTAAAAATTACTTACCTTGTATTTTGATTTTACATACGATTTACATGGTTACTTCTTTGTTTTGTTGATGTTTTATAATAAGCAAATTTTCGCTTGCCCATAACTGTTATATTATTATACGCCCGAATATTATAGGTATATATGACATTTCTTTTTAATTACAAACTGTGACTCGGATTTAAGTCTGGAATAGCCGACCAATTCCGATAGATTTGCGTCTTCGCCAGGACCGGTAGAGATACCGTAAAGTGGGGATAGACGACGCAATAGTTTCGAAAAACACTCGTGTAACAATATTTACTATTTAATGTTTTTTATCTTTTGCATCACTAACCCAAATTTGAGATTCTAAAATTACAAAATAAATTTAAAAAACGCGAAACGGCGATGCCTTAATTTTCGATAGGCGAACGCTCCTCTTAAGGACTTTTTGTTAAAAATAAAGTATTCTGTGAGTATAATGAAATAAAATTACATCTTGAATACACCACTTCATTTAATGAATAGTAAAAATAAAAAATCAAACCCTTCGGACTTTAATTATGTTTAATTATTTCTTAATACTAATAATAATACATAATGTGTATATTTTAGGAAGCAAGCTTTTTCGATAATTCTTCATTATGTAAAATATCTTCTTGAACTCGACTTTAATTTACATTAATGTCGTATTGTACAATTAACTTTTTTCAAAGTATGTCACAACAACACAAATTAACTCGTCACTTGTCCAAATTTGTAATAAATTATTACTGATAACACTCTTCAACTTAGAACATACACAAATGCAACAAAAATAAAGTTACAAATTCTACAGGCAAATAATGAAAGAAGACATTTATTTTTATATTTAGTGTTTTTTCTTATATTAACATTGAGTCGAGGGGGAAACCGCTGAGGGATTATGGTGTACACCCCGTAGGAATTCCAGGAATTATTTGGGATTATTGGAATTATTTGGGATTATAACGGATTACATGAGATTATTTGGAATTATATCGGATTACATGGGATTATTTGGAATTATGTGGAATTATGCGGGATTCCTTGGTAGAATTATGAGGGATTTCAAGGTCATCAGAAAGAATGTTTTTGTATCTATTGTCCTGTATAATCAACAATACTTTATGTAATCGAATCATCCCTTCAAATTAAACGTCATGTCCATAGTTCAATCACAGTAGTAAAGATCAAATTGAATTTTAATAGAAAGTGTCTCTTACGACTCATTACTTGATCATACGATATTTTGCGGGAAATTGCTGTTCGTACACTAGTTTGAACCGGTTTGAGCCGAGATTTGAACGCATGAGAATAAAGATATTAAGTGGTTTTTTAAACAGATTTCTAGCTCTAAAGCGAATACTTCGATAGAACATGCTGAAGAAGGTAATTCAGCTCGTCAAGTGTTAACTTCGTTACAAAATTCAGAAGATAAGGCAAAAAATGTTGGGGAAGCCTGCAAAGCAATAAATATAATTAGCAATACTCTCATTGTTCCTTCGTTCAAACAACAAGAACATCCTAACAATATTGAAAGTCATATTGCTAGCTCGATTGTTAGTGATAATTCTTTTGAAGAAACGGAACCAGGTGAACCAGAAGCCTCATGCTCGAAATGGAAATTTTCTGGTGGTGTAGAAAATCGAGACAGGGAAAATAAATCCCATCACAGACCCATCGCTCAGTGGTCATTATTAAGTGTAATTGAGTGTAATAAATTTTACGCTGTTTTTTATGATGAACGGTGGTATATAGGTCAATTTATTGAAATTATCAATTATACAATTTTTAAAATTAATTTTTTAACACGGCCCTGTTAAATTTGTCACCGAAATGGAACCTTTTCATTTAGATGATATCACATATGCCGAAATTTATAAGAAATATGATAATATTAAATCTGAGATTAAATCCTGTATTAAAGACTAATTATTATTATTTCCTTACAAAAACTGACCTGTAACCAGAAGATAAAATGAATTTTCTTGCCGCAGAGAAAGTGTGTTCACCAGAAGTAATCCGTCTGCTTGGAAGGCATACCTGAAAGTGAACTACACATGCCTATCTAAACCTTATGCATTTAGTCCTTTCATCATATTTAGATCCAAAAATCAGTAGTCATCTTAATTTTAAACTTGCAAATAATTTAATTACATCAAATTGTTATACATGTGTGGAGTTAAATGCTCACGCGCTTGTAAACGTAATCTGTAACTTCCGCGATAATCCTCAATTATCGAATGAGATGTTTCTTCCATACCTATTCAGCAGTCAACCGTGTGAACAAATATTCAGAACTACGAGATCAATGATTTCTACCTTATCAACTGTAGTTAACTACAGTATAAAGGACATCATGCAACGCATGGACAGAATTAAAGCGATCAATAGCATTCTACATGACTTGAAAGACATATTAACTTTTCCTAGGGAAGTAAAAAAGCGGATTTCGTCGGTTGATGTCCAGGTGGAGAGATCTTGGGAGACGGCCACAGACTATGCATTTAACTGCAAAAAATCTTCAAATGAATGCATAATAGAGTCAATTGAAAATGCGTTACGAGATGCCATCGAAAATACACAGAGGCTAGCGATGACAGTTCAAAAGAACAGCTGGAATTTTCTGTCAATGTCAGTTATCAATGATACAATTTTTAAAATTAATTTTTTAACACGTGGAAGAAAGCAAAATAAAATGTTTGCTTGGCCAAAAATTAAACAAGACGTTGCTACGGTTGATCGCAAATATATTTTTTATGGCCCTGTTAAATTTGCCACCGAAATGGAACCTTTTCATTTAGATAAAATCGCATACGCCGAAATTTCTAACAAATATGATAACATTAAATCTGAGATTAAATCCTGTCTTAAAGACTAATTAAATTATTATTATTTAATTCGATTTTTTTTTAATTTTTCACGGATATTTAAGTTTATGAATTTTACTTTTGCTGTGTTTATGTTTTCCTTGGGTAGTGTATAAATAAAACAATTTTTTTACGTAAGGCTGGTGTTATGTATATTCAACCTTAATTTATCTTTAATACGTGCACAAAATCCTCAGAACTCGTGGAACATATAAAGAAATAATTAGGGATTATTTGGGATTATCGGGATTATGTGGGATTATTTGGAATTATCTGGAATTATTTGGAATTGTGTGGGATTATATTGGATTATGTGGGATTATTTACATATGGTGGGATTATGGTGTACATTTCTGAGTCAGCGGTTTCCCCCTCGCATTGAGTACAAAATTTAAATCTGTACACATTTTTAAAATCAGTTTGTCTAGCCAATTTATTATGTCATATATTGTATATTTTCTGTTTATGTATTTATCATACAAATTTAATTAGAAGCAACATTTATATAAATTAATACGTCTTTGACTTGAAACTAAAATTCTCTAAGTTGTAATGAAAATATACTCAAAGTTGTTAATCTTCAATTTTACAAATTAATTATAGTAATATATAAAAAATGTATCAGAAAAGAATAGTATATTTTACAGACATTTTTGTTCATTATCACTGTTTCTACTGTCTTCAGATTCTGAATATTTATAATAAATAGTGTTATTTCTTCTCTGCCAATCAACAGTTCTCGGTCCCATCATTTTCTGATTTCACTGTTAATGTGTCTAAGAGTATTCGCCTAAATTTCAGGTGTCATCATTTCTAGGATCTGATTTCACATCTTAACTGCATTTTTTCCCCATAACCCTGTTCTCCAATGTGCTTATTATAATATATTTCGGATATTCACAAGATATGCTCTATCGGGTTGAATATGTAGTGATATGATGATAGTTGTACAACTGTATGCATCTGGTATATTATGGCTCTTAACCACTCTCTTATTTGACCTTTGTTTCAAGAATTATCGGGAGATTTATCATGAAATGCTATGATAACTTCTAGTGTATTTTCAAACTAATTTATGAAATTGTTTTTATCTATTTCACCATGGTAATCAGGATTACTAGTATTTGAAAAAAATACTAAAGAGGCAGTGTTAATAAAACCATTACTTGTACCTGCATTAATAGTTATAAATCTAAAAGCAAAGCAAAAGTTGTATTACTTGACACGTGTCAATTTTAATGCAGAGTATTACCTCTTCCGTCAACTTTCGAACACTTTTATGACTATCATCTTGCCATGATCTGGTTACAGTGCCATTTTCAAAAATTCAAGTCTCATCCAAATGGACACATTCCAGTGGACTTTCAGATTGTAAATTATCCATATATTTTCTTAGAAAATTAGTTCAAGGAAGAGCAATATGTGTTTGTTCCATTAATCTTCTTTATGGACACTCTCTTTTATATTTGAAACCAATATCTGTTAGTACTCTACTAAAAGAATCAACAGAGCCATCAAAGATATGATGCTCCCCTATATAGCAGTGATAATAACGAAGCTCATGTAAAGTGTTGTTCTAAAATAACACAATTAACATTATAATATTCTTTTTATTTTCATTGAGTTGTATAAGCAACTTACCGTTTTTAAAGAGATTGTATATAGTCTCGCTTATTGTTGCTTTTATTGCAGAAGTGATCACATCTAGGTTTTTTTGTCCTAAAAATACTGATCACAGATTCAACGCAAATATTTAAAGCTTGTGCAATTCTCTAAAATTATAATATTAATATTTATTTGGTGGCATTACAACAAATGTGTATACATACCTCTCGCACACTTGTCAACGGCAATAGAAGACCACTGTTATTCCGTTTACGTTCGAAATATGTATAAATCAAAGAGCTAAGGAGCTCCTTTGACTGACTACTGAACGGCATAAGTATCGTTAGTTCTAAAAAGAACTTTTAATGATAATACTGCAATATATACTACAATAAAATAACAAACGTAAACAACAGCAACCAAAACCTATAATACTGTCAAACAATGCTGTCAAATGACAGCAAATGACTCAAAATGCAAAATCACTAGCAAAGTGTAAATCATATATAATAATATAATACTACTATATTGCGTGTGTTGTATCTTGATAATGTGTAATTTTTCGTCCCAACTAAGAGAGATAGAATTGGTCGCATTGCGTGTTCTGCGCATGCGTCAACTCGAACTGTCCATTTTGAAATTTACGAAATGACAGATAAGCAGAAAACATAATTATAACCTCTGCTTTAAATTGACATGTATAACTATGATATTACTGAAAGCTTACGCAAGGTTGTTTTTTTTATTAAATTCAGTTTTGTGCAAGTTTAGTTCATCGGTGAATTTGTAGAATTACCCAGAAAATACGCGGTAGAATAAATAAACGATATGAAGACTGATTCCAGTGAATTATTAACAGAAAAACTTGTGAAGTTATAACTTCTGCGTTGATTTATACTTACTTACTGGAATGTGTGAAATTATATTATTAAATGTAAATACGAATCGTTTCATTTTGATTAACAGAAAAGATTTTGAAGAGAAAAACTTGTGAACTTACAACTAATACATTGATTTGTACGTGTTTATTAGTATATGTGAAATTATATTATTAAATGTAAATACCGATCGTTTCATTTCGTCTTATTGAAAAGATTTTGAACAGAAAATCTTTTGTACATTGATTTGTATATGCTTATTGGTGTATGTGAAATTATTGAATATAAATACGGCTTCTTTCATTTTGATTTACAGAAAACGCATAAATTAATGTTTTACATACACAATCAAATAGATTCAGGTATGTTTTATATAAATCAGTGGCTAAATACAAGAATACCACATTATCTAATTCTTTATTATTCTTGCATGTTGAGGTGAATAATTTTAGTGCTGTTATTATATCACAAATTATTGTACCTATAGAGGTGTTTTTCCTTCTATTCACGATATCCCACGATAATATCTTCAAAGAAACACAATTGCAATGCAATTGAACTGCGAGTTTTAGTTAATTAGTTTACAATTTTTACTATAACATAACCACAATTCGCACAATTTTTGACAAATATATTTCTGCGGTATGATCGTTTGTTTGTCTATGATTTGCCCATGATGCCACGACGATATTTCTTCATTCACTAAGGGAAATTAAATTATTTTTCCACATTTAACAAGGCACAATTACTAATTATAAAGAGGTTTGTCGATTTTAAAACTATTTATGCTTGTTTGACGATTTACAAACTTTAATCAAATATTTATAGTAATAAATCTATGGGATAAACATACAGACCTAAATTTGAAAAATTATTTGTAACGCATGCGCAGTTTGGACAATGCGACTCTAAAACGGCATAGCACCATATGTTTTCTTTCACAATGTTGGAGCGAAATTGTCCTTGTCTACACGCGATATAGTAGTATTATATATATGGTGTAAACGATGTTTCATGTAAGCCAACATACGATGTTAATATTTGTTGTAAAACTGGCTAAAATAACGCCAACATTATAATTTTTAATTAATATTAATTATTAAAATAATCCTGTAATTATTATTATATACATATAATATATTCTACATCAATGAAATTCTAAATTTAGTAATTCAGTAATTAGTAATGTTCGTTGTTATGAAATTGGCAACGCAGACATCATTATTTTTCGTTTATGACGAAAGTGGATTGATTGCTGCTTTCTGGTATATGATAACAGCTTAAACAAACCAGTCGAAAAATCGAAAGCATCAAGTTTTTTTTTTACGAACAATGAATGATCAATACTAGCAAAATCAGTGTAGATAACATATATTCGATGGCGTTGATTCAATATTTTGCTTATATATAGCGTTATTTCAGTGTATATCTATAATTATATTTGTCTACTATCAAGTTTGAGGAGAAAAACTTTCTGGTTCGAAGGAGCACCTCATATTTGAAGAATTAAAAGATCTATATTTTCTCCAACGATAGTTGTGATGTTCTATAGTGATTTTTCGGCTTCGTAATAATCACAAAGTCACACGACCCATAAGAAGCAAGAAATTTGCGAAAAACTGATTTTTGTACCTTTTCATCTGGAAAAACGCTCGATATTGATGGGATCTTGTGATATTATTTGTAATCTCAAAATAAAGGTGTGTGCAAATTTTTAGCTCGGTGGCATTTTTTCGGCAAATGCTGTCTTTGTGTCGCCCAATGTAACTGGACTTTACTGAAATGTTGTTCTCGTGTGCTACCATCCGGCCTCACAATTCTTTTGGTATCCGTTTCTCCACTTCTTGCAATATTCGGTATATTATATTGTTCTCAGATTTACACGGCTATTGCGTCTTGTCTTTCCTATTACATGCAGTCCACTATCTTGGGTGTAGTTTTGACTCGAGGATAATATACACCAAGAAATGTATTGATTAAGATTAAAAATCGCCAAGTACTGCATTTCAATGTAGTATTGTGTACGCTTTTGGTCCACAGTAAACAATAAGTTGGTTATATACAATTTTTCGTCCAGGATATTGCACACTTCTTCAATCAAAATGCCAGCAGTTTCTGCAATCCCTCTCCCTTCATGGGTGGTGACTTCGCCTTTCCAAGCGTAAGGAAATGATCTAGGAATGAAAATGTTTGATCTGTAGATTTTTGCAGATGTCCACGTTTTGAAGTCCCCTGATACCGAAAAAGTGGTTTTTAAAATAGTCTGTCAGTGTGTCTTTGTTCTGTGTGTCTCTTTATGTGTCTCTGTGCACGATAACGGCCAAACAGTTAGAGCTATCGATAATAAAACCTTGTATTTATAAGTATAATTTTATTACACTCTTAAAATCTGCAAGCCAGAAATAATAGTTTACTACAGAGAAGAAAAAAAAGTTTTACCAATACCTCGGCAACTACGAAACCTAAAAAAATTTCTAATAGAATACAAAAATAGTGAAAAGGAAATTTGCGTAAAATAGGTAAGTAAATATTTTTTTCGAAATTCCGGAAGCGGGTATTTTACTCTTATCGATTTTGGTTGTGAATTCCTGGCTAGTTAGTCTGAATTTTGAATAATTTCTTATAAAAAAATTTCAAAATTTGGACCGGAAGTAGCACGTTTACTCTTATATGATAGCAGTTTTTTACAATTATCTTGCATCATTTAGAGATTTATTAAGAATATAAAAGTATTTAGACTCGATTTAGAACAATTTTTGTATAAAAAATTTCAATATTTGAACCGCAAGTAACCACTTCTACACACAGGTTTATTGGGAGGATAACTGTGTTTAAATCTAAATAAGGAACAACTTTTTTATAAAAAAATTGAAACGCATATAAGTATAAAAAGGTTATGTGGTCCCCACACCTTTTTTTTAATCAATTGTTTATTGGAGAATAAAAATTCTTTTATGACGGTGTACACTTCTCATATGTTTCTTCCATTTCCACGTAGATATAAGCAGCTTTCCATTTCTCTGATTGAAAATGTTTTATCAGTTTTTGCAATGAATGCTTTTGCAATATTATGACTACTATTGTTCTGCCAGTTTTAAACGCATGTGTAGCACGGTTATATTGACTTCGAGTTGAGTTACTTTAAGATATGACACCTATCACTAGCGACTTTTACTTTCTTATACATAGGTAGTATAAGGAAGTATTGTGATGATGAAAATTTTCGACCTCGAAATTTTAGCAGATGTCCACGTTTTGAAGTCCCCTGATACCGAAAAACTGGTTTTTAAAAAATGTCTCTCTCTGTGTGTATGTGTCTGTCTGCCTGTGTTGTGTGACCACGATAGCGGCCAAACCGCTATAGGTATCAATTCCAAATTTTATATTTACGAATGTAATCTCCCCCTTGAGATCTGATTAGATTTTCAGTAAAATCGGCAGACCGGAAGTAGTAGTTTACTTCAGTGAAAAACTCGAATTTTGCAAATTTTCGTCAACTACTAGGTTTAAACAAATTTATAAAGAATTCATATGTACTTAGAATTAAAATTGAGAACAATTTTATTTAAAAAGTTTTTCCAAATTCCTACCGGAAGTAGGTCTTTTGCTCTTATCAAAAATCAGTTTTTTGCGAATATTTCGCAAGTCATGCTTTTTAGTAGTACGTTACGGGTATAAAAATATTTAGAACATAATTTTCAACACCTTTTCTATACAAATTTTTTCAAAATTCGAACCGGAAGTACCACTTTTACTCTTACCGAATAGCGATTTTTTGCAAATATGTTGTAAATTATTCATTCTATATATATTTATCAAGAGTACAGAAGTATTTATAGCTGGATTTGCAATATTTTTTGTATACAAGAAATTTCAAAATTCGTACCGGAAGTAACACTTTTACTCTTAGGGAGCAGCACTTTTTTTCGAATATCTTGCAAAGTATGCATTCTATAGAATAGAAGTACTTAGAATAGGATTTTGAATAATTTTTGTATAAAAAAATTCTTAAAATTGTATAATTTGAAATACTCATATACGTATAAGAAAGTCGTGTGGTGGCCACACCTCATTTTTTTACAAGAATTTCTGAGCCAACTCCTATAGTACTGTTTTCATTACTATTATTTGTAAATTTGATAAATATGGTTATATCTTATGAATTTATGTTCATAATACATTTATATGCAACATTGGTACCTTATGCATAAACAATTCTAAACAATTGCGCGTAAATAGGATGGCAGTGGGTGGGCAACGGCATATGTTGAATACTGCATTGCTCACGATAAACATACTTACTTAGTCAACAAACAAGTCCAGAAAATTTATTATTGTGTACTTGACTTGTAAGTCGTTGCACACAGTAATTATTAAATGTGAATAAATAGTGTCAAGAGTATTAAATTGGCTTTGTTCAAATTTTTCAAATTTTCGATGAACTCTCATACTTTAAAACAAAATAAACACTGTAAAAGTATTCAAAGATTCCTAAATCACACTCTCGTAGCTATATCTATACATTTGCTACGACAATAATTTTAAGCACAGCACTTTTCAAATACATTTGTCAGTAATACTGATATTTGTGGTGTAATTACGTGATAAGACGCAGTTATTGAAGCTGTTATTTTTATTCTATAGCAGAGAACTTATCATATTTGGAAACGTAGCTTGATCCGTTTAATAGCCTTTTCTAATTTATTCAGTATGCACTGTAAATGTCTATATAACTTAAGGAATTCACTTCTCAAATAACCAGATATTACATTTAAATTAACATTCTGCGGTCTGCGTACTTTGCGTCAGTTACTATCTATTGATCTCATTTTAATCACAGAACTTTCTCTGAACTTGAAACCGTTTTATATTTAAGTACAATAAAAAAATGTTAAAAGGGATTCACGCAAGTGAAAGCTTCATGTTAAAAAATGAAAACATTTTCAAGGAACGAGTTTCTTTCTGGTAAATAATCAAAATACGAGGTTAATAACTGTCTGTATTTATGGCTGGTAGGTTTCCTATGAGTCTTGATTTCTTATGTTGAATACGCGTCATATTTTCATTTCGCACATTCAAACTATATTGCATCTTTTGTATAATTTAATATAATACCTACTCTTTTTAAATTTAATAACAATTGGTCAACAAAGAGTTTTTTGTTCATTATAAATAATACAAATTTTCATATATTTCTGTTATTTATGATGGATATCAACTTTCTGTCTAGAAATATTTACGAAAAGGAAGAATGGAATCAAATTTGGCGCACTCTGAAAGTATTATATTTACTTCTTACAAACAATCTTATGTTAAACTATACCAAGGAACAATGTCTTCAATGTATTTTCATTAAGGCAGCCTGCAATATGATACTGAAGAGACAGTGGATTATTCTGACAATGGCGTGTTTTCCAAAGTCTACTCTGGCCAGGAAGAAAGCAAACATATTTCTGTCAAAATATGTCAATAACTGAAAAACAATTTTTGGTAGGCATAAATAATGATAATGATAATAAAGTGGATTTAAAATTCATTTATACATATATTTTGGAAAGAAAGAGTAGATACCGGTTGAAAGAATTTGACATTTTTTATCAGTCAAGTTTGAGAGTTCGTAATAGCCGTATGGTCATAAGCAGTGAAAAGTAACCAGTTGATAAGTTACAGTGTAAGTCGGGCGTATTATATATTGTGGTTGCCATGTCGTTTTAAATAAAATAAATACAACAGTTTTTATTTCCATTTGTAAATATTTATATAAATGCAGTGAATGGATATGTTATTTAACATTTTTATTTTGTATGAATGCTTGCTATACATGTCTGAGATGAACATGTTTCTAAAAATTTCTTATTTAATATTTAGTTTTCTAGTGAGAAAAGACGAATAAGTGCTACTTGATTCGTCTTGAAAAATTTATAATGTATAAAAAATTATTTAAACAAATTTGTTATCAAGTAAGAATTTTTAAACCAATTTAAATTCGAATAAATAAGTAACGATAAGACCAAAATTTAAAACTTTAAAATTATAATTTTTCACCAGTCAACATAGTCTGTATTTTCTAATCTTTATTTCTTATAAACTCTACAAAACAATACTTAACACAAAGATTAAGATTAAATGAAGAGGGATTTTATTATTATTATTATTATTATTACTGCCTACCCAGAAAATACAAACGTGTGTTACAACTTGATAATTACTTGGTATATTTCAACTATACAAATGTTGATGCACAGCACTTTTCTTTGAAATCTTTTTTTGGATTACTTTTAAATTATCTGTCCTACATTTATAGGCATAGAAATAGAAAGGGTTGAAAAATTGAATTTGTAATGTTTTTTTATGTCATTTTTTTTGGAGATATTATTAGCCACCGAAGCATGTAGATGTTGTTCTTGTGTTACTTGCAATAGTTAGAAATTTTGTCTAGATTAGACAGCTACCTTTAGATTAGTTTAGATGAACTTCGCAATTCTCAAGGACAGAAGAGATTTCAAAAAATCATAAAAAATATATCGATGTCGGGGCTGTTTGCACAAGACAGTCCAAATAATTTTCTTACACCCCCCCCCCCCCCTAAACGTCATATTGGCAAATCTGAATGTATTCAAGGCAAGGTATAGAAGACTCGATCATATTTCATTTTAGTTGTTCATGAGTTATGTTTCTTAATGAACCTCTGAAAACCGGATATTTTCAAACACTGTGACAGACTGTTGACAACTGGAGTGTTCTGAACTAACAGATTGCAGTAGAATTTATATGTGGAATCGAAAAGAGGATTTGCCATATACATCGTGCCCAGTTGAAAGGCTATTAAAATAAATATGCTCTTCCTAAATGTGATAATTAGGGATTGGCAGGCAAGGGTACATTGCAGAACTGAAAAGAATGATTTTTAAATTCTTAACGTTATTTAGATCTTTTTACTTTCTTATACGTAGTATAAGGAAGTATAGTGATGATGAAAATTTTCGACCTCGAGATTTTTGCAGATGTCCACGTTTTGAGGTCCCCTGATACCAAAAAAGTGGTTTTTAAAAAATATCTGTGTGTGTGCCTGTCTGTCTGTGTGTCTGTGTGTGACCACGATAGCGGTCAAACCGCTGTAGATATCAATTCCAAATTTTGTATTTACGTGTATAATCTCCCTCTTGAGAACTGATTAGATTTTGAGAAAAATCGGCAGACCGGAAGTAGTAGTTTACTTCAGTGAAAAAATCGAATTTTACAAATATTTCGTCAATTACTAAATTTAAACAAATTTATAAACAATTCAAATGTACTCAGAATTAAATTTGAGACAAATTGTCTTAAAAAAGTTTTTTGAAATTCCTACCGGAAGTAGGTCTTTTACTCTTATCGAAAATCAGTTTTTTGCGAATATCTCGCAAGTCATGCTTTCTAGGCAGGTACATTACGAGTATAAAACTGTTTAAATGATAATTCTAAATATCTTTTGTATAAAAAAAAATTCAAAATTCGGACCGGAAGTACCACTTTTACTCTTACCGAATAGCGATTTTTTGCAAATATGTCGTAAATTATGCATTCTATATATATTTATTAAGAGTACAAAAGTATTTAGAGTTGGATTTGCAATATTTTTGGTATACATGAAATTTCAAAATTCGGACCGGAAGTAGCACTTTTACTCTTAGCGAGTAGCACTTTTTTTCAAATATCTTGCAAAGTATGCATTCTATAGCGATTTATTAAGAGAATGAAAGTACTTAGAATAGGATTTTGAATGATTTTTGTATAAAAAAATTCTTACAATTGTATAGTTTGAAACGCTCATACGTATAAGAAAGTCGTGTGGTGGCCACACCTCATTTTTTATTTTTAAGTTGATTAGTTGGAGCAATAGCGAACCTCTTTTCTGTAGGTTTTTATTTTAAATAATTAGTATCTAAATGGGATTAAATATATTAGACCTTAGTTTCTAAATGTCATTATTTGCCCTTGTGCGTACACTGTAAATAAAATTGTTAACTGGTGGATGTTGGATTGGATTGGATGGTGGATTAGGTGTGCTGCCAGGGCCCTCTCTTATTAACTAAAGGGGGTGGCGCTTTAATAATTTATCGCCTGACAGATTTCGTCAGACCTACGCCCGTCTTCACTGAGCAAAGGGGCGACAGAGAGCCTCTGTATTTTCGACCAAAGAGCAGAAGAGAGGCTACAGGTACGACAGCAGATATTTTGTATTAAGTCAGGTATAGCGCGATAACCAAGCGGTTGTGTAAAGACTAATATTACCCTGAATTTA
Organism: Amphimallon solstitiale; assembly: GCA_963170755.1. Classification (NCBI taxonomy): domain Eukaryota; kingdom Metazoa; phylum Arthropoda; class Insecta; order Coleoptera; family Scarabaeidae; genus Amphimallon; species Amphimallon solstitiale. The sequence goes on along the minus strand of OY720676.1, from coordinate 48,048,128 downwards.
GATTACTAAATTGTTCCGAAAGAATTAAGCAAACAGATGGACTTGATTTTTATCGCGCCGCCATTTGTTCGCCCATATTAAGAAGGGATGTAACAATGCATAAATGATTCGAACAGTTGATGTTTGCGAAGAATCAATTACTTAATAGTGTAAGCAGAATATTTTACCAGTGCGCAGTACCATTACGGTATAAAAATTAAAGGAAACTTGGACACCCAAAATTTGTTGTGCTGCTACTTTAAGAAGTTTCTTCGGCATAGCGATGCACACAAAGAGGATGTGGATTCTAATACCTCCTAAAAAGAGCTCCCAGCTAAAAGGATTCATAAATTAATAAAAAATGTCTTTGCTGAATTCTAAATAATCTTCGCGAGAGTGTGGCCGAAAGTCCAGAGACGTCGATGCGTCATCGTAGACAACAATTTGGACATTACAATAGCCACTTTTCAGCGTATTCTGATTCAAGATTTGCATCTCCACCCCTACAAAGTCCAATTGACTCAACAATTTCTGCCAACAGACCATGCACAGCGAAGAGAGTTCACCAGTTGGATACTTGAGCAAACAGAAGTGAATGCCGATTTTGCGGACAAAATCATTTTCAGTGATGAGGCCCATTTCCATCTCGATGGCTTCGTTAATCAGCAAAACTGCCGCATATGGGGCTCAGAAAATCCACGAATGATTCATCAGAAAGCAGTTCTTCGGAAACGTGTTAATGTTTGGTGTGCATTGTGGTCTGCAGGAATAATTGGACCGTATTTCTTAGAAGAGGCGGAAGGTAATGCAGTAACGGTGAGTGGCGAACGTTATCGTGTTATGATAACACAGTCTTTTGTGTATCAGTTGGAAGATATTGCTCTTGACGGCATGTGGTTTCAGCAGGGCGGTGCCACATGTCATACCGTTTGTGAAATATTGACTGTCTTGCACGAGTTTGATCCTGGTCGTGACATTTTCAGGTTTGGTGACCAGACGTGACCTTGTAATTTGATACCTTTGGATGTACACAATAATGTTATTGCAAATTTTGTCGAAAGAGTACGCGTGTGCCAGCAAAGCCATGGCGGTCATTTACAAGATATTTTGTATCATACATAATTCCCAAATCAATAAATATTTCAATACTTTGCTACAGAAAACCATGTTTTATTGAACCTTAAAATCTTGCGCTCTTATATAAACAAAAAAAAAATAATACAAAAAATTTGTCCAAACAAGTTAAAATATATTTCTGTGAGCTTTAAATATAGAGTTTTCAATGTAATAAATGGTTTAGAAGTGATCTTAATCTAAGTTTATGTGGCTCCTACGCCCCAGTTACCATTATTTAATGATACTCATCTCATTTTCGGATTGGCGTCCTTTGCCACCTACGCCCGCGATAACAAGGTAATAGAAGTATATTTAAATGCCACATAATTTGGAATATAAAACTGATACTATAGGAAATCGACGTAATTCTTTTTCTAATCAGATCACGGGAGGCATACCACGTCCGAATGAACATTCATTGTCATTTATGTAACGTCTATTAATTTTGTTGGATCCAAAAGCGACTACGAGATTTTTAGATTTTTAGTAACTACATAATTACATATCTAAGTAAATTATATAATTATACTCAGTGACATTAGTAGTGTTACATCTAGAAGAAATAATCTGTTCAACTTTATTTTTTGCCATCAGTATGACTATTTATATTTAAAGCATGCTATGGTAACAAAGTGAACTGTTTATCTAATCTAATTTTTTGCGATAAAAGAATTTTATCATTTATTTTTTTTAAGAAACCTGTTTATGCGATCTGACTACTGTTAAGCGTAACAAAATGCCTCAAGTTCGAAGACGTTAAAATTATCACCATGTTAGTGACTTTGACAGGAGTGGAATTGTTACCTATCGAAATGTTGGTTTGTCCTAATGCGCGTGTATCGTGTGTGGGCAGAAAAAGGTAGAGAAACACGAAGAAGACCAACTGGTCAACCGTGGCGTACCACATAGTGTCATAATAGGCGCTTCAGACAACTAGCTTTACGAGACCGTTTTACTAATACGTGTCAAATCGCTGACCGATGGTTTGGAGGAGAAGGTAAACCTGTTACTATGCGTACACTATATCGCCGCATTTGAGCCTTTGGACTTTTTTCCTACCGTCCACGATTAGTGATTCCTTTGACTGCGGACCACTGTCTCCAACGTTTGAACTGGTGCAGAGAACGGCAGCATTGGGAGGCAGAATGGCATAATGTCGTCTTCAGCGACGAATCGCGATTCTGTCTAGGTATGCACGATGGTCGTAGAAGGGTAAGACGTCGGTGCGGAGAGCGACGTTATGTTGGATTTGATGTTGAGAGGCATGTACATAGGACTGTTGGAGTAATGGTTTGGGGGGCTATTGCCTATGATAGCCGATCACCACTTCTCTTTATTCGATGCAGTATGACAGCTGCGCGTTATGTTGATGACGTCCTACAAACCACTTTACTACGTTACCTAGATGGCCGTCCACACGTCCTTTTTCAGCAAGACAACGCACGTCCCCATATTGCTCGTCGAACTATGGACTTCGTCCAAAAAGACAGCGTTAATGTTTTGCCGTGGCCACCCCGTTCACTGGATTTAAACCCCATCGAACATGTGTGGGATATCATGGGGAGGAGACTATCCGTTTTGCACCATCCTCCACAGACTCTGGAACAGATAATCCACGAAGTTCAAATTGCTTGGAACGAGGTGCCATAAGCAGATATCGACCAACACATTTTGTCGATGCCTAGACGTGTACAGGAGTGTACTCAGCTACGGGGACGCCCAACACATTATTAATTTTTTTTCGTATTACATTTTAATAATATTTATTGCAAATGTTATCGTTTCATTTATGGTGTAAAACTATCGCATTGCCAAAAAATAAAGTTGAACTAATTATACCTTCTAGGTGCAACACTTCTAATGTCATATTCATATTCATATTCATTTATTGGTGCCATGTATAATGTTATACTTACACAAGTCAAAAAACAATAATAATAATAAGAATAATTAATGTTAAGAATTTAGACATTAACAAACATTCAGCTACGGTACATCATTACACGTTAAAAATTCCTCCATGCTATAAAAAGCCCTACCAAGGAGAAAGTCTTTTAATATGTTTTTAAAACTTCTTAGAGGTTGAGACCTCAGATGAGGTGATACCTTGTTAAAAAACTTAACCGCCCAATAACCCGGACCACTTCGACATCTTTGCAGGCGCCAACAGCCAGTAGCTAGGTCCCCACTATGTCTGGTGCTATACGAATGCAAGTCACTGTGTGCGGGGTACTCGTTCATGTGATTCTTTACGTAGACAAGATTCTCAAGAATGAACACAGAGGGCAACGTCAAAATCCCCTGATCCACAAAAGCCTGCCGACAGTCAGCTCGGTATGACAGACCCGAAACTATTCTGACTGCCCTTCTTTGTATGCGGAATACTCTCACAGCTCCAGCAGAATGACCCCAAAGCAAAACAGCATACATAATATGTGAATGGCACAGGGCAAAATAGGCACTCCTCAGCACAGACCCAGACACACTACCCGCCAAACTCCTCAGAAGGAAAGCACCCGAATTGAGCCTACCGCACAGTGCCTCGGTGTGAGCCACCCAGCGGAGACCCGGGTCCAGATGCACCCCGAGGAAAACCACACTCTTTTCATTTCTCCCCTCCGGGACATCCCTCGTCGAAAAAATCATTTTTTGTGTTTTATTGTTGTTAAGAAATAGCTTATTCGATTTAAACCATTGCCCAGCCAAAGACTGCGCCCTCTCCACGCTCTCCCGAGCCTCAAAATAGCCCCTATCTACCCTGGAAATAGTGGTGTCATCGGCGAAGAGCGTAAAGTGGGACTCTCGATCACAGGCTGGAAGGTCATTGATGTAGACCAGAAAAAGCAGTGGCCCCAGAACGGAGCCCTGGGGTACCCCCATGTCCAATCCCCGCCTCTCAGACAACACCCCTCCAACCCTTACTTGCTGATACCTGTCTGACAGATAACTTCCTATAATGGAAACACTTCCATCGTCAAATCCATACTTTCCCAGCTTTTGCAAGAGAATACCATGCGAAACACAGTCAAAAGCCTTACTCAGGTCACAAAAAACACTCGCCAGACACTCTCCATCCTCAAACGCCTGATAAGCAACACTGACAAGGTCCAGCACACCAAGCGCCGTATTTAAACCCTTCCTAAACCCAGACTGACGGTTTGAAAATATGTGGTTCAATTCGAAGAAATCAGTAATTTGTTTCGCTAGACATTTCTCAAATATTTTTGAAAAAATGGAAATTAAAGCTATAGGACGATAGTTACTGATGTCATGATAATCACCCTTCTTAAAAATAGGGATGACTATTGTGTTCTTTAGCTTCGATGGAAAGACACTTTCTTCCAAACACAGATTCACTAATTTAGTCAGCGGGCTTATAATTAAATTTTTGACACGTTTTATTAAGTCAGTAGTTAAACCGAAAGTGTCCCTACTTTTTATATTTTTCAAGGAGGCAATTGTATCTCGCATCTCGTTCAATGTTACTGGACGAAAATGAAAGTGCAACGAGGGATCAATGCTCATATCTGGCGAGACAGGATCTGCCCCAGATGGATCCATCCCGCTTATTATATCATGTGGGGCATTTGCGAAATAGTCATTGAAATCGTTTGGTTGTATATCACAGCATCCTGTGACATTCTTCCTCTCTATTCCTCTCTGCTCATTAATAATATCCCACATACATTTTATTGGATTAGTAGAATTTCTTATCCGATTGTCATTAACCTTCACTTTTGAATTTCTAATTGCGTGTTTATAGTTTACTTTATGAGACCCAATCAGTGTCCTCAGGCCAGGATCGGGCCGTCTCCTATAGAGTTCACTGAGAAATCGCAATGTCTCACGCATGTTCCGTATTTCATCATTGAACCAGCTTATTGTTCTGTTCTGGTTGCTTCTCTTATAATATCTTTTTTCAGGAAAAGAATCCCTATATGCACTTAAGATCCGTTGCAGAAATAAAGAAAACTTACTATCTGCAGAAATATCAGTCCTATCAATAAAACTCCACTCAACCATCTCAACACGGGAGAAAAACTCCAACTCACCCATTTCCGTAATCGGTCGACAAACAACACTAAGTCCATTATTATTTACAATTTTCTCTGGGACCGGAAGATCAATTACTTGTGCCAGGTGGTCAGACAGTGCCGTCTCACACTGGTGCACACTGCAACCAACATCATCGAAGTTGACAAAAATGTTGTCAAGGCAACTGTTCCCTCTTGTAGCCACCTCCACCATCTGTTTAAACCCAAATGACTGGAGTAGGTCACAGACCCTAAGGCACTCACTATCATCAGTACCAAAGTGAACATTAAAATCGCCCACAATGACCACCCTCTCACCGCACCCCAAGACTGTCAAGGCGCTATGCATGGCATCCAGAAAGATGCCGAACCCGCCCGAGGGGGGCCTATAAACAGACAAAACATTAAGTTTAATTTTTTTTATGTATACACCACACAGCTCTACAGACATCTCCGTAGTCAGGGCTCCTATGTCATGTAAAACCTTAAAATTACATTGCAAGTCCAATAAAATTGCTGAACCTCCACCCTTGTGATGGACTCTACACGATGCGGCAGCCAATTGGAAGCCCTGAAGATGAAGGGAGGACATCTCCAGCTCTTTAAGCCCATGTTCAGTAATACACAGTATATTTACACTCTTATCAATTATGAAAGCTTCCAGTTCACTGACTTTGTTTTTTATATATCTAATGTTGTGATGAAAAAGTCTTATGCGACCATTATTATCTATACATGTTTCACTCGAAGGCGTTTTGTGTGTTTCAAACAAACTATACTCGGTTAGGTTTGTTTTCTCTCGGGGTTCCGTTTCTAGACATCTAATATTTTGATGGAAGATACGGAGGAGAGCTACGTCACGTGTTGATTTTTGTGTAGATGCCTGAAAAAACGATTAGGAGCAGTTTTTGCGTTTGTTCCGTGTACAGACTCCACCGTCGGTCTTAGATCGACGATATTTTCTTGCAACGTGTCCCTGCTGTAAGGATATTTTGCTATAAATCACTTCGGCAAGAAACTTTCATGTTTTCCGAAAATTAATGATAATTTCTTAAAGTTTCATGAATATTTTACTGAAGCCTTTCATCAACGTTTCCAATTTTATTCTGCATGTTAACACGAATAAAGATAGCGGCTACAAATTCTGAAATGAGATTTTGCGAAATTCGCAGATTGTTTCATTATTGAATTACAATACTTTAATCGATAAACTGTATATTTTATTACATACTTATCTAAATAATTTTCAATAAACTATAAAAATGAAAGCGCTTATTGTACTATTAAATTATAAGTATTTTTATTTACCTTTATTTCGCGTCGTGATCAATAGAATTTCACTTTAGATAAAACATAAATATGTCGATATTTTGGATCAAATATCAAGTCAACGATATCTATGAAGTCTTAATCTTTTCACTAACTTTGCAATCCCAGGTTTTCACCTTTGCATTCATATATGAAATGTAAATCATTTTTACCTTTACAAATTGTGATGGTTTCGGATACTTTTTTAAGAAACTAAACTTGGAGTCTATGGCTCGATACTAAACAAAAACTCAAACACCTTTACCGTACTAAAGCACAAGAAACTAGATACGTATTTCGACAACTATGTTGTCATCTTTAGTAGCACTGATTAAAAAATGTAAAAAAAAAAAAATAAAAAAAAAACTGGAGCAAAACTATTTTACATTGTTTGGAGTGAGTGTTGTATCGTTTTTACATTTTTTGATTACTGGTTATGGGCTCTTAGCATGTACCCATCATTAAACGAATACACTTAGTTGCAAAAAAAGTGTCTAAACTTCACTTTCGAATATCATCGCTCTAATGTGATTGGTAGAAACTTTTCTTGCAAACTTTTTCAATAAAGATGTACACTTACATCTTTATTGAATCAAAATTCAGATACACTCAGGAAGAACCTATTTACTTAATTTGCACGGAGTGAAATCGAAGCATTGCTTTTAAACGTGAGGATGCATGGACAATGTCACAAATAAACCACACTAGTAGTTACGTGTATTTTAATTGTCATACTGGCTTGCAGTTGTCATTAAACAGGTACATCTTTGGTGAATTGGTATACAAATTTACAGAACAGGGACTTGCTGAATTAATTTGCATAAATTAGAATTGAAGATATTGCTTACAAACTTGCGGATGTTTTAAACAATTTTATGGAGGAACCAAGCCAGCATTGTTTTATTTTTGTAATAAACAATTATTGGGACAATGGACACTGTCACAAATAAACCACACTAGTAGTAACGTGTATTTTAATTGTCATACTGGCCAGCAGTTGTCATTAAACAGGTACAACTTCGGTTAATTGGCATACAAATTCACAGAACAGGAACTTGTTGTACTGATTTGCATAAATTAGAATTGAAGGTATTGCTTACAAACTTGCGGATGTTTTAAACAATTTTATAGAGATGTTTTATTTTGGTAATAAACGATTATTAATTTGGGGCATATACCATAAGACCGCGTGCGTCTGCATTATCGCGATACCTGTAGAGTAAGCGAAAGAGATAGATATGTCTGTGTATTAGAACGGTAAACAAGTGGACGCAGTGTTATACTGGATTACAACAGAGCTAGTATTTCGCATTTGCCTATAATGCACTCGCATTTGTCCAAAAAATCCACATTTATACGGTGTAGTCGGGCAGTCGCATTCGCCGTCGCTTCCACATATGGGCGTCAGTTCGAGTTTTATTATTGCTTAAGAATAACATTTTTTTTAGCTAATTACAGGTTAATTGCAATGTTGAATTACAATTCTGTTTTAAGAAGTAAATATTTTATGTTTGAGTATTTTATTATAGTTGAGTTTTTAGATTATAATATTTATTGTAAAATATTATTTTAGTTAAGAAGTTTTTTATTTTAAAGTCTAGGAGTTATTAATTATTTATTTTTGTTCTTTTATGTTGTTTATGAAGCTGTGATGAGTTACTTCACTGACATATTATCGGTGATTATCTGATGCTTCAAACAACTACAAATAATTACTTACAACGGGAACGCAATATCTGTTACACTGCTTTTCGCTTGATTTGCCTACGAATACATTTATACGTATAACTTATACGCCCGCTGTCGGTGTGGCAATTCAAGTTGGCACGCCCATTTATAGTCGACCAGTAGTTACTAATACATGCATCGCGCTATGAACGGCGGCCACACGGTATATTATTTATGTATGGTCTTCTTTCATCAAAAATATATACATTACAAAGTACGAACTTTTTTTATATTATCTTTCTGCCTGTATTAAAATAGTATGCATCATATGATATAATGTACGTGTGATTAAGTTACAATAAAGATTAAGTTTAGTTGAATGCTTGTTGTAATTTACCCATCTTACTAATCATATACATATTAAAAAAATACTGTGGAAAAAGAAAATTTCTGTCTCCGAGGGAAAAAGATAAAAATTATAGTTATAGTAAGTGCACGAAAAATGCGACGTTGTTCTAACCCACGTTATTGCGAAAGGCTATGTTTCAGGAATTTGTGTTAGATTAGTTTCGTATTTACCAAAAATCCAAGACGATGTTAAATGTTTCATAAAAGTTTTTTACGTCAATTGGTAAATTGTAAATGTTCTCTGTAGTTATTACATTTTTAATTGTGAATTATGCATGTTTTCTAGTGTACTTGTATAATTTAGAGGTAACTAGTAATTGGTACTAATAGTTTTAAAACAAAATGTTCATGTTTTTATATATATTCTCAAAACAAATAGGCATGTATATGCAAAACTATCCTAAATTTCGGAAAATTAATATTTGAGCACAATTTCGGAAGCTTGAATACGTTAGCCTTACATATTTATTTATTGTTTAAACTAAATAAACATGTAGTTGCGGAAGGACCAACACGGTTTATATGCTTATTGCAGATTTGTCTGGTTGCTAATGAACATATCCTTCACATACATATTTTGCATTATATAAGTGATACAACTATCTAATTGGAATTCGTTCGTTGTTATTTTGTGTATCTATTCCGTCATTGCATCAATTTAAACATATTCTAATACACCTACATGCATTATACGATTCTAGTAGTACACATTTCTTCAAGTTCATACGTTCTTTGTCTTGTTTTCTCGGTGATAGTTTTTGTGGAGATTTTGAAGAAATTAATTTTGTCATTTGGGATAATGCTTGTGATTGTTGCTAAAAAAATGTGCAAAATTAAGAATTGCCGTAATATACATATTTCTGAATGTACTAAATTAAAAGTTGTAACTATTATGTAATAATACATTATGTATATTACATATATAAGCCATTTTTTTAATCTTGTCGTTTTTTAACACTTAATCGATAATTTGGACCCCGCTAATCACTCGTCAATGGTTACGTGACTCCGATAACTTATTAGCTATCAAACTGAATTTTCGAGGTTATATTTGGTAAATTATGCATCCCATACAGATTTATTAAGACTAAAAATATTCACACATTAATTTGAAACACGTTTTGTATACGAATATTCTCAAAATTCGGATTGGAAGTAACACTTTCACTCTTACTACAAGTAATTTTTTGAAAATATCTCTGAAATAATAAATTCTGTACTGATTTATTAATAGTACGGAAGTATTAATCTAGAACAACGTTTGTATAAAAAATTCGAGCAGAACATACTTGTAAGTGCTCATACTTAATTTTTTTTGTGATACCTAAATAATAGCAAGCATGCAAATTTTATAGTAACTTACTAAGTACTAGGAAGAATATTACTAACTATAATATACTGATAAAACTTCTGGATTATTTTCTTGGAATAAACTGTTATAATCTCGTGTGAAATAAAACAAACAAGTGTTTATAATTTACACTGTATTTAAAATTTAATAACAACAACAACGACAGCTGTTTCGCTACACTGTAGCTTCTTCAGATTGACATGTAATAACTACCTACATACACTTAAACTCTTATATATAGTTTTCTGTTATTAGGAATTCTTAGAACTAACATATCAAGAACAATTTCTTGTCTAAATGTATCGGGTCTATACAAAAAGTACATGTAACTAAATATATTGGTAACAGATGTGTGTGAAATTAGGGAAACTGCATTACTGACTGAACAGATTTAACAATGGTGATGAGTTTAGGTCTACTTTGATCGTTTAATAGGTTGTCTGAATGTTTATATTTATTAATTTCTAATGTCTCTAGTAAATCTAGTTTAAGGTGGCCGTTTAATAGAAAGAGAATCGTCACATTGCTCTATCCTTTTCTAACCATTAGGCGTGTATTATGTGTTGCATACGTGACTGTATTTTAATTAGCCATCTGGTTGCCAGTAGCAGCGATATTATTTGTAAAACAAATTTATTGGATAAAAGATGGCAGTACTAACGCCACGTATCTCTTAGATTGAACCAAATTATACAGAAACTGGCAGACCAGACCGTTGTTTTTTTTTGTGTATGAGACAAAAAACAGAGTTTTTGTCTCATACACGATTTAATAGAATATGTGTCTATTTTGAAATCATTGATATTTACCCTAAATTGTAAAAATGCAAATTGCGTCCTTACAAGAATAATAGGAACATACTGTTACATATAATGTTTGTTTTGTAAATACCTATGTAGATCTGTCCTTTATCTATTTGATTTAGATAATAAATAGGTATTTTTTAGTGATTATTGCATTTTTGAAAAAGGAATATATAGGCTGATTCAATTTTGATGGTCACCATGGGTATTTCGCTTATTATTTGGAATAGAGAGTAGGTTTGAGTTTGGCAAAGTTGGTAAATTTTGTGTTTTATTATGTAACTTGAGCATGTACCATGTCTTAGTTGGAAGAATTAGATTAGTAGATGAGAAGTAACACTTGAGCGCGAAATACATAGTTACCAAGTATGTTGTCAATGGTTAGTTTTTTCAAAATGTGTAATGGATACAAAAGTATTCAGAAGTAAGTTTGGAACAACTTTTGCATAAAAAAATCTACTTTCACAGAGGCAGTACATTTTTATTCTTATAGATAAATAGTTTTTTTATAGAAGTATTTCGCCAAGTATTTATTCAAATTTGACTAAAAAATGAACTGTTTATTTAAGAAAACCCATAAGTAGTGAACCTGTCAATGTAAGAAACACAAGGCCTATTGTGTGTGTAAAAGTAAGAAAAAGAGAAACAATCAATATACCTATTTCACATACCTATAACACTCTAATTAAATAGGTTAAATCTACATGTGTGCTCAGAAAGTAGTTTTGGATATTATAAAATGCCCTCTTTGTATTACTTTTGATACCGTATCAGCTATTAGAATGCTCGATTCAGTTGGAAAAAAATTTGAAAGACCACCCTAAAATTTATCCGACAGTGTGGATTTCCCACGTTCATAATAATTTACTAAAATATAATTAAAAACGAGATCTGCAGAATATTGAATTAAATTTCTTACGTATGTAAGTAATTTTTATTATAGGATTGAAGAAAATAGATTAAAAATTTTGTATAGGTACCTAAATAACTTGCCTCATAATTAATACTAGTGGTCGACCAGTGGCCGAAATTTGATCTCAATTCATTAAATTTTTAAGTTTGAGTTATTGAGGTTCTTTTGTCAAAAAGTATACTTCTATAACCATTGCATACAATTTTTTTCAATTTTCTATTACGTCAGCTGCGAGCGTGTAGAAATACGTCATTATGCATTAATTTTCGAGTTATTAATGTATTTGTTTGCAAAAAAAAATTTCTCTCACTGTTTGACTATGATAGCGGCCAAACGGCAAAAGCCATCAATACCGAAGTGTATATTTAGGAATATAATCTCCCTCGGAAATCTGATTATATTTTCAGTGAAATCGATAAATCGGGAGTAGTACTTCATATCAGTGAAGAAAACAAATAATAGCAATATCTCGTCAATTACTAATTTTAGGCAAATATCTAAAGTATAACAATGTGATCAAGAGTAAATTAGAAAACAATTTTATAAAAGAATTCCTACCGGAAGTAGGTGTTTACTCTGATCGTAAAACAGGTTTTTGCGAATATATCGCAAGTCATGCATTCTAGACAAACATATCGAGTGTATGAAAATATTGAAAGCTCAATTTTGAATATTTTTGTAATAAGAAATTTCCAAAATTCGAACTGAAAGTACCTAGCAATTTTATTCTAATCGAATATCAATTTTTTGAAAATATCACGAAAATTATGCATTTTATACAGTATAAAAGTATTTAAACATGGATTTGGAATATTTTTGTAAAAAAAAAATTCAAAATTCGGACCGGAAATAACACTTTCGCCAGTGACGGCTGTTTTAGAGAAGCAATTAGATAGACAAGACTGATTCGTTTATTATCGGTGATATGTTCGGCTACTGGGAGTATATCAGCAATAATAAACGAATCAGTCTTGTCTATGTAATTGCTTCACCTAAACGAACTCATCAGACTGCAACTGACTTTCACTCTTATCGAATAGCAGTTTTTTGAAATATCTCGCAAATTTGCTTTTTATATAAATTTCTTAAGTAACTTGACTACAGCACCATTTATCGGATCCTTGCCTAGCTATGAACCATCGTCTCGACAAAATAATATGTCATTCTCAATTTTAACATTTTTTTGAAAATATTTGACCAAAACACGTGTTCAGAAAAGAATCATTTTCACATTGTTTTTAAAAGTAAAAACATAAACTTTGGTGGTGCTTGTAGCCAAGAAAATTCTGCATCATTTGGTATAAGTTGACTCGACAATACCTCAAAAACGTTTTTTCAAAGCCTACTTCTACTAATTTTGATATACCAAAAACTTATTTTTTTTTTAATGGAAGTATTTTATTGTGGCATTTTGTTTCTTTTTTTTTCTCTTTAATTTTTGTTAACAATGTCCTGTACCTATCTTTTGTAGTTTCTGAGATAATCACTATAGGAGCAATTAGCGGTCTAATAAAAACTACGAGCGTTGTTGTTCTATGCGCCGAAATATTCGTTCAACCAATGGAAGGCTGGAATGGTGCCCGACCTCTTTATTCAACTGTCAAACAAAGTAAAGGTTAAATCCACTATCCCAAAAGTAATAATTTTACAGAATGAAGGGCATCGCGTTTCAGTTTTTTTTAATTTCGGCAATATCCAGTTGCAGTATTGCATTTCTTAAACTATTGGTTAACAACCAAATATAATAAAGCATAAGTTTACTGACATATTTGAAGATGCCGCCTCTCTAAAAGGTGTATGAAACAACGCTGCTATCTTCAATTTAATTTGCTTAATTGCTCGTATTCTTTTATTGTTGAAGCTGTTCATAACAGATGCCTGTAGTTTTTCAAAATTATAAATTGATACAACTTTAATAGAAATAAATTTTGCAACAAAATAACGCAATTTAAATAACCTACAACTATTGTGCAACGTAACAACAATCAAAAGTAAGAAAAACAAATTTCATTAACGAATATGTTCAACATAACCACAAGTTTGTGCAATGCACGTGAGTATTCTGTTTTCCAAAGAAGTACTAATGTTGTATAAAACTTTTACATATTCTTATAAACTCTTCTCTGATTATAATGTTCATGTCTTCAACAAGATTTGAAAATCCGTCCGTAGAAAACGAAGATACTCTCCTTCATTAACATTTTCATCAAAGACATAAGGTCCAATTATGTAACTACCAATAACTACCACTGAATGACCAACAATTTTGAAAGTTTGCAGGTGTGATAAAGTGAAGGTTTTTATGTGTTATAATAACGAAAATTGTGACGATTAACGTATCCATTTTAATAGAAGGTAGTTTCGTCGGTAAACAACAAAAAATTGGGAAAGTCAGGCTAATTTATCTGCTGCCCATTGACAAAAATGTAATTAAAAACAATGACAAAATGTTTTTTTTTGAACGTGTTTTGGTCAAAAAATTAAAAAAAAAAATTAATAACTCAAAAACTATTGCCCCAATTTTGAAAAGGAAAAACAGCTGAATAGACAATTTTAAACAGTACTAAAAAATCCAAAAATTTATAGTGTCATTTAAAAAAATAAATTCCATGCATTTCCGGTGAAACCGGAAGTGCGTCAGGGCTTAATGTATTTTTAGAATATGCGCCTTAAGCAACCATGAAACTTTCTCTAATTGTTTTTTTTATTATTTAAAACATAAAGAAGCAATCAAAGAAACGGCTACTAATGCCTCACCCTGTATATTGCAACATACTGTACATATTGCAGTGATCTTGAATAAATAATAATATGTAAATAAATAAGTATAATCAAGATCACTTTAAGATTTTATTTAAATTAATTTTTACTTTATTCATTTTTACTATGATGTGTATATACATATTCACTATATCGATAATTTACGAAAACTTTATTTTTATTTAAGTAAAACAATAAAAGGATCTTAGTAAATTTTTATAAGGTTATAATATTAAGACGTATCAAATGTTACGTGAAAAGGAGCGAGCAGGTGTTTCCGGCACAAGGACTTCTGACATTGGCAAGGATAGACTGTGTAGACCGGCGCAAAAAGTATTGTTTATCAGGTGCACGCCTGAGTCATAAACGTATAGACGAATTTATATTCGCATGTTTGTTTACCTTTTTCAAGGATTATTAATACACTGTTTCCCCATGTGACCGATAAGGGCAGCACCGTCGATATACAATTTTGGAAGTGGATTCGTGTTTGCCGAAAGTTGCCGGATGTTTTTATAAAGAAATTTAAGCATAAAAGCGCGGACGGATAAAATTTCCGGGATTGCTTGGTGAAAACCGCAATATTAACTAGTCTAAAAGTAGGTGAAAACCACTTCCTCCTTCTTTTTAAAGGATTATTTTAAAATCCGGACTTAGAATAAATTTTGAGATTTTCGATACTTATAAAATTTTAACAAGATTCCACACTTATAATATTTTTATTTTTAACATGCAGCGCGTATCACATTGAAATGTCTAAATGTATTTGAATAATTACTTATGTATGAAAATACTTTTATTTATGAACTCGGTTTTTTGAATTTGTTTAATTTCATTTTATTTTCTTTTTCTAGAGAGTTTTGTTTTGCATGTAGGGGTACTATGCCATACATTATGACAGAACTTTCTAGTATTTGTAATGATAACTTTGGATAACATAATCATTTCATTTCCGTATAATTTATTTTTCTTTTAAGTTTATTTATCCTACAAAAGATATTTGAAATTAATAATTTTGTTTTATGTGTATATAGGTTATATAGATAAGTGAATCAAATTTTCATTGAAAATTTATGATGGATGAGTTTAATACGATGTACGAAGAATTGAGGTGATTAAACAATATTTGTTATAAATGTGTGTATAGTGGCGTACCAAATTCTTTATTTGTAGTGGTGTTTTTGTATTGGAATTTCGCGAAAAAGGTAAAGTTTATTTTTTTTTTAATGTATATATTATTTCTTTTGATATGTGTATTGAGTATATTTTTGTTGTATTTGGGTGTTCAATATTAACGTGTTGAATAATACATCAGGGATGTGTGAAATGAATTATGTCATTATTTAATTCATAGCATGGAGTCCTGGTGAATTTGAAAGACACGAATTGGTCTTGGTGGTACTGCGTTTGGGAGCGAGAAAAGGCACCAGGCAGAACTAATCAGGGCCAAGTTAATTTATTGAATGCGCAGAGACATTATTTTATTTCATTTATTTATTTAATTTAAAATATATATATTCCTTAAGGAGTGTGCACATTGTGATGTATGTTCGGGTTGCGTCCAACGAGTTGAAAAAGACATGCTCGTAGGGTGGAACTTTGGGATACTCATCTGTGTGAATTTGTTATCTGATGGTACTGTGTTGGGAGCGAGAAAAGGCGCCGGACAGGACTAATTAGGGCAAAGCCACTTCCTTAATGTCTATATTTTGTTAGCAAATGGTAGACCGTACAAATTTTATTTTTATTTATATTCCAGTACAATTCATCACGGGTAATTTATTTTATTTTTGATTGTTTACATGTATCTATGGCAAATATTAATCATAATAATCACGTTCACATTTTCTTTTAGACATAAGTTTTCCACGACATCATAATGTCATTTATTCTTTATTTCTTGTAATATTTTATTGATGATGATGTATAAATTTGAATTATGACTGAATATTGATTTTTTGTGTGTAAATATTTGTAGATTAAAAACTTTTGAATTCGTTTAAAATTATTGTATTTTAATAAATTAGATATTAAGATTTATTTTGTATTTTATTTCTTTACCTGACCTGGAGATAATTAAAGAGCAGGAGAATCAACTCATATTTTCTGCCCCTGAGAGAACTATTTATTTTCAAACTGAGCTAGTTGCATGTAAAATGTTTTGCTTAACCTACCTTTCAGCAGAAAGTTCACCGTATCTTAGTCTAGCATAAGGCCTAGCACTGGGATGCGTGCTTGACTCTCAGTTACGCTTTAATTAAGTAAATTAAATTTATTTTATATATTTATAAATTTATAAGAGTCACAGCATAATTATATGGCGACCAACGTAGTGGGGCAAGGCTTTTACATTTTTAAACTGTTTAGATAAAAATTAATTGATTATTTAATATTCAAATAGCTGTGTAATTAAAGGGAGGTATTTTCACCTTTAAGTGCATTTGAATAATTAATAAATATAATTCACAAATAAATTTTGGCCAGTTTTGATTTATTTTTCTCCACAAATAAGTCTCTTTAAGTGCCAGGACAGATAAAGTAAATATGTCTGAGTATAAAGGTGAAGGTGAAAATCCTGAAAGTAGTATGGATACCAAATATTTATTTGAAACGTACAGGGAACCACAAGGCATTTCCTCTGTGACAGATTCAGAAAAGACGCTACCTCTTGATGAGGATGAAAATGTAACTGAAAATGTAAAAATTGAAACGAAAGAAATGCCAGGCGGAGACAGATTTGATATTTTATTTGAAAAACTTTTCTGTAAATTGGAAAGTGACAAGATAGAAATGAAAGAAGATATAAATAGAAAGTTAGATGAAAATAAAGCTGAAATGAATGAGAAGTTTAAAGAAAACAAAGAAGAGATGAATAGAAACAAAAAGGAAATGAACAAGAAAATGGATGAGAATAAAATAGAGATACAAGCTGTAGTAAAGTCGATGAATGAGAAGATTGATGAAAGGATTAAAGCTTGTAGAATGGAAATGTCTACAATGAACTATAAATTAAAAGAAGATGTGAAACAGAGTGTTACACAGATCAATGAAAAAATTGAAGCAAATGAAAAGAAGTGCAAGGATAGCAGTAATTTTTTAATAGATGAAATGAATCAGAGGGCCGGTGTAGTAAGAGAAAATTTTAGACTGATAGAAGAAAGGATTGGAGGACAAGATGAAAAAATACAATCCTTGGATCTGAATTTAACAAATAAATTTGAGGACTGTAGGGTTAAATATGGTGCATGCACAGACTCTCTTTTAAAGCTACAGGATATGACATTAAATTGTCAAGATACAATTAAGAATTTAAAAACGAGAGTTGAACAAGGTACAATTACACCTTGTGTTGTACCACAACAGATATCAATTGGTACGGAAAATATACCAAAATTTTCTGGGTATAATAAAGACAACCCAATGGCATTTCTTAAAACCATTAAGACATATATTCGTGGTATCAATGATGATATGTCAAAATTACATTTCGTGAGAGGATGTCTTAGAGACTATGCGTTACTATGGTATGATATGGTAATTGATGAGGTACAGACGTACGAAGAATTAGAGAACATGTTTATTAGACAGTACTGGGGACAAACTCAGCAAAGACGCATTAGACATGACCTTACCTTTGGAAAATATCGTTCCATCACGTCTAGAGAAAATTATGTTATTCGGAAATATTCTTTCTTGAAGCACATACAGCCTGTGATCCAGGAGTGTGACATTGTTACCCAATTAGCTAATCATTTTGAGCATGAGGTAGTACAAGCAGTTGCTTTACAGGGTATAGACACCGTTGAGCAACTCTTGGAATTGGTAAAGCGTCTGGACGACGTGGAAGATAGGAGTGTATCTCAGAATAAAAATGGGTATAAAGCAGGTAACAATGGTAACTATTATAATGCCCAGCAAAGATATAATGGTAATAACCACAATAACCAACAAAGATACAATGGTAATCGGTATCAGAATAATAGTTACCAGGGAGGAAGGGTGGAGAATGGTAACAACAAGAATATGAGTAATAGTAGTAATGGTAATAATAATAATTGGAGACAGGAGGGTCATGTAGGAAGGAAATATGGAAAAAATGAAACAGAAGCCGTAACAAGAGATGCGTCAAGAGGAGCAATAAAGAAGGACCTGGATTTTTGGTTGGTACAGCTATATAAATGTTTCGTGAAATTATATCCAATAGTGGTAAATTTATTAGTGAATTTAAATAAAATTGTTCATAAGGAACAAAATATTTTACATTATGGGTATGTAAAGCCCGTACAGCACATATTAAACTCACATGATGAAAATGTGTCACATCATGTGAATGATAAAATGATTTTACAAGAGGGTGTGAAATTTATATGGACCCATGCGAGAATAGAGGTTTTGGATGCAGTTGAAAAGTACCCACAGCCCAGATACTTAAAAATGTTAAGAAGTTTTCCCAAAATAGTGGACTACAATTGCCACTTCATTTTAAGGGAACTCGATGATGCAATTACAATATTTGTAATACCTATGAAAGGTGTAAAATTTAAAGAATTTAAGTACACTTTTGTATATATATTTATAAGTAGTTTAATTAATTTAGGTGTTTTAAATGTCATTTGTTTAAACTTTCTCGTCATGAAAGGAGTAAAGTTTAAAATAAACTCCAAGAGTTTTGCATATTTATTCCTGATTTGTATATAAATATAGAATGAGCATATTATAGGGAACTTTCATGTCTCTATGCTTTATATCAATAATATTGTAAATAATGTATAAGTATATTAACTGGTATTTATGGGAAATCTTGAATTTATACCATTGGCATTAGCGATTCTCGCTTATAAATCGCAGATATTCCCATAGGGATATTTATGCAGTGATCTTGAATAAATAATAATATGTAAATAAATAAGTATAATCAAGATCACTTAAGATTTTATTTAAATTAATTTTTACTTTATTCATTTTTACTATGATGTGTATATACATATTCACTATATCGATAATTTACGAAAACTTTATTTTTATTTAAGTAAAACAATAAAAGGATCTTAGTAAATTTTTATAAGGTTATAATATTAAGACGTATCAAATGTTACGTGAAAAGGAGCGAGCAGGTGTTTCCGGCACAAGGACTTCTGACATTGGCAAGGATCGACTGTGTAGACCGGCGCAAAAAGTATTGTTTATCAGGTGCACGCCTGAGTCATAAACGTATAGACGAATTTATATTCGCATGTTTGTTTACCTTTTTCAAGGATTATTAATACACTGTTTCCCCATGTGACCGATAAGGGCAGCACCGTCGATATACAATTTTGGAAGTGGATTCGTGTTTGCCGAAAGTTGCCGGATGTTTTTATAAAGAAATTTAAGCATAAAAGCGCGGACGGATAAAATTTCCGGGATTGCTTGGTGAAAACCGCAATATTAACTAGTCTAAAAGTAGGTGAAAACCACTTCCTCCTTCTTTTTAAAGGATTATTTTAAAATCCGGACTTAGAATAAATTTTGAGATTTTCGATACTTATAAAATTTTAACAAGATTCCACACTTATAATATTTTTATTTTTAACATGCAGCGCGTATCACATTGAAATGTCTAAATGTATTTGAATAATTACTTATGTATGAAAATACTTTTATTTATGAACTCGGTTTTTTGAATTTGTTTAATTTCATTTTATTTTCTTTTTCTAGAGAGTTTTGTTTTGCATGTAGGGGTACTATGCCATACATTATGACAGAACTTTCTAGTATTTGTAATGATAACTTTGGATAACATAATCATTTCATTTCCGTATAATTTATTTTTCTTTTAAGTTTATTTATCCTACAAAAGATATTTGAAATTAATAATTTTGTTTTATGTGTATATAGGTTATATAGATAAGTGAATCAAATTTTCATTGAAAATTTATGATGGATGAGTTTAATACGATGTACGAAGAATTGAGGTGATTAAACAATATTTGTTATAAATGTGTGTATAGTGGCGTACCAAATTCTTTATTTGTAGTGGTGTTTTTGTATTGGAATTTCGCGAAAAAGGTAAAGTTTATTTTTTTTTTTAATGTATATATTATTTCTTTTGATATGTGTATTGAGTATATTTTTGTTGTATTTGGGTGTTCAATATTAACGTGTTGAATAATACATCAGGGATGTGTGAAATGAATTATGTCATTATTTAATTCATAGCATGGAGTCCTGGTGAATTTGAAAGACACGAATTGGTCTTGGTGGTACTGCGTTTGGGAGCGAGAAAAGGCACCAGGCAGAACTAATCAGGGCCAAGTTAATTTATTGAATGCGCAGAGACATTATTTTATTTCATTTATTTATTTAATTTAAAATATATATATTCCTTAAGGAGTGTGCACATTGTGATGTATGTTCGGGTTGCGTCCAACGAGTTGAAAAAGACATGCTCGTAGGGTGGAACTTTGGGATACTCATCTGTGTGAATTTGTTATCTGATGGTACTGTGTTGGGAGCGAGAAAAGGCGCCGGACAGGACTAATTAGGGCAAAGCCACTTCCTTAATGTCTATATTTTGTTAGCAAATGGTAGACCGTACAAATTTTATTTTTATTTATATTCCAGTACAATTCATCACGGGTAATTTATTTTATTTTTGATTGTTTACATGTATCTATGGCAAATATTAATCATAATAATCACGTTCACATTTTCTTTTAGACATAAGTTTTCCACGACATCATAATGTCATTTATTCTTTATTTCTTGTAATATTTTATTGATGATGATGTATAAATTTGAATTATGACTGAATATTGATTTTTTGTGTGTAAATATTTGTAGATTAAAAACTTTTGAATTCGTTTAAAATTATTGTATTTTAATAAATTAGATATTAAGATTTATTTTGTATTTTATTTCTTTACCTGACCTGGAGATAATTAAAGAGCAGGAGAATCAACTCATATTTTCTGCCCCTGAGAGAACTATTTATTTTCAAACTGAGCTAGTGGCATGTAAAATGTTTTGCTTAACCTACCTTTCAGTAGAAAGTTCACCGTATCTTAGTCTAGCATAAGGCCTAGCACTGGGATGCGTGCTTGACTCTCAGTTACGCTTTAATTAAGTAAATTAAATTTATTTTATATATTTATAAATTTATAAGAGTCACAGCAATATGTTGCAAATTAAAAGCAAATTTATGGAAATCGACTGCAAATTAAATGGAAATTAAATCAGAAGGTATTTTCAGATTAGCATGTATTTTGAGATACACTGTACCGGGTGTTTTTTTATCTTTGATATCATTTTGATCACCTGCAACTTTCTTGTTTTTAAAAATATCAGAATGAAGCAAAAATCATTTTGCATAGGTATCTATGAAGTTTTTTACGTTTTAAAAAATAAAACAAAACACTAACGTTTTTCCAAGATATTAACCTAACTTATATTTTTTAAATGGAAAGCCCTAAATATTTTCGGATATTTCGATTTTACATGAAATTTCAAGTATATTTTATAAAGCATACCCCATACCTATCTTCAACGGTTTGCGAGAAAACGGCGTTTAAACATGCCATTTTTAGAATAATTTAAATTTGTAAAATTGTTTTTTTAATAATTTGTTACTTTGTTAATCGTTAATCTTTTGTTTTATTAAAAATAAACTTTCTAAATAATTATGAAAAATGATTTCTGTTTGATTTCGACATCTTTAAGAACAGGGTTACAAAACTAAATTTTTCTTTGTTGCATGTTTAAACGCCGTTTTTTCGCAAACCGTTGAAGATAGGTATGGGGTATGCTTTATAAAATATACTTGAAATTTCATGTAAAAGCGAAATATCCGAAAATATTTAGGGCTTTCCATTTAAAAAAATATAAGTTAGGTTAATATCTTGGAAAAACGTTAGTGTTTTGTTTTATTTTTTAAAACGTAAAAAACTTCATAGATACCTATGCAAAATGATTTTTGCTTCATTCTGATATTTTTAAAAACAAGAAAGTTGCAGGTGACCAAAATGATATCAAAGATAAAAAAACACCCGGTACATAATCATGAAAACATAAATATTTTTCGTAAAATATGGTTGAACAATAGGTACTTGAAATACTCTGTTGGCCCGATATTTTCAGTAGATTTATTATTAAATGAGAATCCAAGACGCCTGAGTTCTATTTTCGATTTTTTGTAATTGAAGAGCAAGTTGTTTGTAACCTTTTTTTCTTTAAAGATACCTACTCTTTTGATGCCTGACAAACACATATATAATGTAACTGAGTATGACGGAGTAAGCAATTTACAGTATGTCGAGTCTATATTTGCCGTAGACATTCAAATTTTGCAACACTCAACATGCCTAACAATAACCGATCGTTGGCAGCGCCCTCTGTTTAAGAATTGCTGACCTACCACAGTGATTATAATAAACGAAATCTACTTTTCCCATAAGAATATGTCTCTTAGATACAAATCAATTGGAATTTATGGGTGAAAACATTTAAAAGCACAAGACAGCTATAAAATACGCTTAATTGCTTTGTATCAAGCATCAAAAGAAAGAGAATTTATTTCTCCAGGGGGTAAGCTATCTAATATCTGGCAATTATCTATATATTCCAAGAAATTACGGAATAAACTAGCAGATTTTTTGTATAAAAACTTCCTGTTTTTTAACATTTTTTTCCACATTAATCGAACAAACTTCCCTTATTAAAACCACCTAGTCCCCTGGAGATAAGTTTGTAGATTATGCTCGTATTTTTTTTTTGTAATTTTGTGGCTTACTAACGGTTTCTGGTGCAATATGTTCGCAACATGTTTGCAATGTAATTTAGATGGGCGAGATGGCCACCTTAATACTTTTATTTTCGACGGGAAGAATATCAAAATCTTTATCAAAACTATGACTATTATCTATCCCAATCTTTGATTAAACAAAATCGATTCGAATCGTAATCTTTAAAATCGATCTAGGAAAAAATCGACAGCAAAATATTAATCAGTTGAAAGTCGATTTTTTCTGGGATGGGTTTTTACAGGATAAAAATAACATTCACGAAAACTTTTTCCATTGAACATATCTGGCTATCATCGGAAGATACTTAATGTTTTGCTATAAAACACGATTATAAAATGATAGTAATTTATAGTTATATACGATGTTTTTCCGATGGCAAAGGTTTTCGTGCAGAATCTGTAACTTATTTACATAATTGAGCTTACATTATCGAATTATCGAAACACATTTAAAAATGTTTTTTTATTACTTATATAATGAAATATTAAATATTATTCCAGTCTTCTAAAAACTAATCGAGTAAATCCTTCTCCAACTAACCTATTTTTTCTCATGGGGTAGAATGTTGCCCATACGAGAAAATAATCTTTCCAAAGGGTTTGAAGTCCCCACTAGCCATAGTGCACGTGGCGCTAGTTTGATTAATGTCTCATAACATGTTTGCTGTCCACAGGAATTCCAAAATTCTATGGGATCGGTAGATTCTAAATCTGAAACTGGCTCTAGCATATGACTTCTATTGGCATTTCTCCTATATCACCAAGTTCAGCATCTTGAAACTGCTCTGATACTACTAAAAAAGTCGCCATCGGGATAATTTTGTTGGAAGTAACATATTTTTCTCCACTTACCTCCTTTGTCAGGCCTTCCATAAGGCGGAATACTTCAGCGAAGTCTAATTTGGTTGCTAGTAACATCTGAAGTGCTTTTGAATATTTAAGCAAAATTGGTGCTATTTTATCTGACAGCTACAAAAAGCCTTTCTAGTTTGTAAAATGTAGAGTGCCATCTAGTTCAGATGGACTGCACTAATTTAAAGGGAGCTTGCGTATCATTCTCTCCTTTCCTCTCCATTTCATCCATTGCCATGGCGCATTAAGCCTATATCTTTGACATTTTGGATAAGAATTTTAACAATTTTCAAGACTGCTGTGTTTTGAGGCAATTAAGTCTAGTAGTGTGGACAGAGATGGGCAAATATTTATCTATAGTTTTCTTTATTTTGGTGTAATAATTGTCTTCTCCCACTGCTATTACTTTGTCAGGTGCAGGTGTTATATTCGAAATTCGGATTTCTCAATAAAATGTACTGTTAACTCCAGGGAGCTTCTTGTAATAAGAATTTTTATCCATATGTCGGTAGTTAAGCTCAAATCTGTCACTTGTGGTATTTTTCTATTAATTTTATTGACAAATATTCATATTTGGCATCAATGAGATTGACTACAGTCATTCTGGATGGCAGTGTGTACCTAAATAATGCAGACTATTTAGGTACACACTATGGCGCTCATGGGACAGCGAGCAAGGAACATCGAAATTAGAATTCCTCAATAAAATGTACTGTTAAATCCAGGAAGCTTCTCTTATTAAGAATGTCTATCCATATGTCGGTAGTCTTTGGTGGAAGACCGAAAGTGCAGAGGCGTCACGTTTCTGAACGACACCCCTTGTTTGTCATTTTGCTTTTGTTGTTTTTACTATTTTTCATGTTGCCTTAAGTATTTCTTTTTGAGAGTAAAGAGTATTATTATTATTAAGAAGTAGAGAAAAAGAAATAATGTTGAAAATATATTATTCTTTGTAATTAAGTATTTTCAAGAAGCTTTTTTAATTGTTATTTTAATGTTTATTTCTATTGTTACAGATCCCTGTTTGTATATTTTAAGATTTGCCAATGAATTAGAATTTGGGAGCAAAACTCAGGAAGTAGCAAACACCGCCTTGAGATTAGTGCAGCGAATGAAAAGAGACTCATTGCACTCTGGTCGAAGGCCCTCTGGTTTATGCGGAGCTGGTAAGTCGAGTATATTTTTAACATGCACATGCAAGAAAAACGTAAGATGAATGTGTTATAATATAACAAAGATTGTGAGGTATACATAGATATTACGGAAAAGACAATATTAACATGCACTAGTATAGAAAATTAATTTCCTGCTGAAAGAAGTGTGTCATACGTCATTAAAATATCTATAAAAAAGAAAAAAAAAGAATATTATTCAGATTTGACATGGATACCAGATGAGAAAGTAATTAAAATTATTGTTATTAAATATAGAAATGATGCAATATTGTGTAATGAAGAAGTAAAATAAAAGCAATATTACTTAAGATGTAGGTAATGTGTAGATTAGTCATTTTCTGCATTAATTGTTTCATCTACTTCGACGAAAATGACTTTCATTTCCCATTCTATTATGTGTTTGTCAGAGTACGTAATTTTAATATAATTAACTGTTTCTCTAGTGGACCCTAGTACAGATGTAATAGACGAATACATTAGGCTAGTGCCAACATGATTACGGACATAATAACACTGGTCAACAGTGAAATTGCTTCTTAGGTGAAAGTACCCAATCCTGAATGAATTCAACGTGCTGAACACGAATATCACATTGAAAAAAGTTGATTGGCTCACGTTCAAGAGATATTGACGTTTTGTCCATTGTATAGATGCTATTGCATAATGTAATGCAATTTAGTGAGAAATTACGACATTTTGCGTCATATTGCATCACCCCTTCATGCAAAGAAGTTAATGCAGCATTTACTGTAAGTTTCCATTGAGAGTGTTGCGAAATTGATTGCGCAATATCAAGCAATAGCTAATTATAGTTTATTTATAAATGGCCGACGTGACAGTTAACTCGTGCAATGTCCGTTCATTCGCGCATATTTTTCGAAGCTCTAGCATACATAAGTGATTGCTATAGTGTAAAGTAACTAAACACTAGCAATGTCTCGTAACTGTGTTAATAGTGCAAATAACTTCTGTTATATTTGCGGAGAAGTGACATTTGCTGCACAGAAAAAGAACATCAGTGCAACAGTTAAGAAAGCGTATCATTTGTATTTTGGTTGCAAGATAGGCGACCAGGACAAAGACTGGGCCCCACACGTATGCTGCCGCACTTGTGCCGTAAATCTTTCACAGTGGCTTAATGGCAAAAGAAAGGCAATGCCATTTGCTGTGCGCATGATTTGGAGGGAGCCCACCAATCACGTTGACGACTGTTATTTCTGTATGGTACGACCAGCTTCTGGAGGCATCACCAAGAAGAAGAAGTGGACAGTTGAATACCCTAACATACCATCTGCTCTGCGACCTGTCTCTCATGGCGAAGGACTCCCAATTCCAGAACCTCCTACAGATTTTTCTATCAGTTCAGACGATGAGGATGGCCATGCGTCGGCGAGTTCTCCTCAACGTGGCAGTAAGGATGATGACTTTTCGTGCTTTGACGAAACATCTGCACCACATAAAATTACCCAGGATGAAATGAACGATCTTGTTCGCGATTTGGATCTGTCGAAAAGCAAAGCGGAGATACTGGCCTCAAGACTTCGACAGTGGAATCTTCTGGAACAGAATGTCCGAGTGACTTCATTTCGCACTCGCCATCAGCTCTTCGAATCTTTCTTTAAGAAAGACGAAAGCCTTGTGTTCTGCTGCGATATTGATGGTCTACTACAAGCTCTCGGTATTGCACATGATCCTCACGAATGGCGGCTGTTTATAGACGCTTCAAAACTGAGCCTAAAGGCGGTTTTGTTGAATAATGGGAACCAGCTTCCATCCATACCTATTGCACATGCGGTCTACATGAAGGAGACTTACGGCAATCTAAAGCAGCTACTGGAGACGATTAACTACAGCAAGTATGGCTGGCAGATATGTTCTGACCTGAAGGTAGTATCTCTGTTGATGGGTTTGCAGCAGGGATATACAAAGTACTGCTGTTTTCTTTGTCTGTGGGACAGCAGAGCAATCGATTTGCACTACATCAAGAAAGACTGGCTTCCGAAAGCATTTTTTAAGCCTGGAGAAACGAATGTACAGCACCCACCATTGGCACAGCCACACAAAATCATCATTCCTCCTTTACACATCAAACTCGGTCTTGTCAAAAACTTGGTAAAAGCCATGGATAAGAATGGACCAGCATTCAAGTACCTGCATGACAAATTCCCTCGACTCAGTGAAGCCAAAATTAAAGAGGGCATCTTTGTGGGGCCTCAAATTAGACAGCTCTTCCGAGACCCCAAGTTTGAGGAACTTCTTCAAGGTAAAGAAAAACAGGTTTGGGATGCATTCTATCAAGTGGCAGCAAACTTCCTGGGGAATGACAAGGCAGAAAATTACAAGTGTCTGGTTGAGGATATGTTGGCTTTGTTTCGTGAGTTCGGCTGCAATATGTCCTTAAAGATCCACTTTCTTGATTCCCACTTAGATTTCTTTCCTGATAACTGCGGGCAGGTCAGCGATGAGCATGGCGAACGCTTTCATCAGGACATTGCCACCATGGAGCAACGGTACCAAGGCAAATGGTCTACGTCAATGCTAGTTGACTATTGTTGGACAATCAGTAGAGATGCTCCACAAGTCCACTACAAACGGCAGGCCAAAAGAAGTCGAAAGCCGGAAGCAGACTAATGTTTTCTTACCATGTATTATAATATTGACATAAGTACACTTTTTCTGAAATATGCGTAAATGTTTTCTTACCATGTATTATAATATTGACATAAGTACACTTTTTCTGATATATGCGTAAATGTTTTCTTACCATGTATTATAATATTGACATAAGTACACTTTTTCTGAAATATGCGTACATATAACAGAAAACCCGTAGCCAATTCAGCTTTTTCTTAGTCATTTTCGTGTTCAGCACATTGAATTCATTAAGAAATGACTATTTTCAGCTTGGAAGCATGAACTTTTCGAAAATTTGTTGCGCAGTGTAATTAGGGAACGGAATCGAGCGAGCTAAACTACCACGGAGCCACAACCGTGAAAAGAAATAATGTAAACAACTGCGTGTTGTTTACATTATATCTGAATAGCACTAATTCATAGGGCGAACTGCAACATCTGTTTACGCTCGACAAGAGACCGAGAATCAGAGAAAAAAGGGCAATAAAATAAGGAATGTATGAGGTAAAATTCTTTATACACGGGCGTAGATAATGGCGTCAGGAGTGTTTAAAATTTATTATATTTACGTTATATTTCCAAGAGAAATAAAATTTTCATTTATACCTTACGTTAGTTTCCTTGTTTCATTGTTTTAACTGTTAATTATGTACTTCGTAATTTTTGTAATAGTTTCTGCCGGTTCATTGAATTTACTTCTTCCATTTATATCGACGTAAGTGTTAATTGGATTTTGTTAACATTAAGATTAAAATTTTTAGTTATCGTTTATTTAGATCTAGAACATTGTTTATGTTACTTTTTCAGATATGATATGGAAGAACGTCGAGAAATACATCGTGAAACAATGGCGAGTTGGATTGAGGGTCATACTGATTGTATGTCCATTGTCAGTGATTCCGATATTTATTGCAAAGTCTGTAAAATATCGTTACAGAATGCCAAAAAATCGAACGTACAATGTCACTTAGCATCGCTAAAACATACACAGAAATTGGACCCGTTGAAAGCTGACAATTTTAACGAAGAACTATGTGAAGCTTTAATGGCGGCTAATATCCCATTAAAGAAACTTGACAATCCCACTTTCAAAACATTTCTCTAAAAATATACTGGTCGACATGTTCCTGATGAATCCACCTTACGCAAATGTTATGTTTCTAAGTGCTTCACGAAAACAGTAGAATGCATTAGAAGACATCTTTCAAATCAGTACCTATGGATAAGTGCCGACGAAACTGTCGATATATTAGGACGCTGTGTGGTAAATATTGTAGCTGGTGTACTACATCCAACTATTCCATATAACGCATATGTAATAGCATCTAAAGTTATAAATACATTTGATGCGGAAACAATTGCTAAAACCATTGACGAGAATTTGCACAAAATGCTTCATTCGGACGACAGGTACAGGGAAAAAATACTTTTATTTGTTAGTGACAGTGCCGCATATATGTTAAAAACAGGCAGACTATTAAAGGAAACATATCCTTATATGCTGCATATTACTTGTGTAGCACATGCTCTCCACAGAATCTGTGAATATATCAGAGACAACTATCCGGAAGTTGATAGACTTGTATCGGCTTTTAAAAAACTTTTCAGAAAAGCACCATCGAGAGTGGCCACAGGGAAAAACTTCCATCTTTGTCACTGCCACCCGCGCCAGTAATAACTGGATGGGGAACATGGCTGGAAGCTACTAGTTTTTATGCAGAGAATTTCGATAGTTTACAAAATTTCGTTACATGTTTAAATGACGATGCTCGAAGTATTTCTGAGTGCAAGGAACTAACACAAATCCCAAATTTAAAAAATCAGCTGTCATTCCTTCAGGAACACTTTGGAAATTTGCCTAAACTAATCACATGTTTTGGAAATCGAAATCTCAAACTAAAAGATGGATTAACCACATTAGATGCGGCTATTAATAATTTCAAAAGTATTCCAAGTGACTTCGGATGTGGCCTTCGGCAAAAGTTAGACGCAGTTTTTAATAGAAATCCAGATTTAATAACATTGTGGCTATTGTGTATGGGGACAATGACACAAAATCAAACTGCTAAATACGCTGAAATAAAAGAATACTTCCAGTACGCACCTATAACCAGTTGCGGTGTAGAAAGGACGTTTTCTATCTACAAGGATGTACTTCATTCAAAAAGAACAAATCTTACAGAAGAGAACCTTGAGAAAGTATTGCTGGTGAATATTAATACTCCTTTACTCTACTTGAACAACAAAATCAACAAATAATAATGTATTTTGTATTTTATGAGTTGTTATTCAATTATATAAATAAAATTAAAACCTCTTTAAAAATACAACATTTCAATAGTGCGCCCATGAGCGATGAGTCATGGCTCGCTCGATTCCGCTCCCTAATAATAATAATAATAATAATATATTATCCAACACTATAATAACTAATTATAGGGTAATAAAAATTAAATAAAAAATACAATAAAAATAGTGTGTATAGAACTCAAGGGTGATTATTTCGAAAAACAATAAAGTGCTTCAATCTGTTATCATTTTGTTTTAGTTATGATTTTCCTACACTTTTCAGTATTCCCATCGTATAATGATATTCTATAACGTTTGCAATATCTTCCACAGACATACATGTATTTTTAAATAGTACATTTTTAGTACTTTTAAGTGGCATGTAAATATACAGGGTAATGTGTTTGCTCTTCGTTCTCGAGCACTTTGTATAAATGGAACTAATTTTATATTATAGAGCTAATTTTTATCTACAATGCTTTTATTAAAAATTTATCCCTATCTAATTATTAGATACTAATAATTAATTTTGCCGCTTAGCTGAGACACTCAGTAAGTTAAAACACGTGTACGAATTCTTAAATATTAAATAATTTGCACCAATTTTATTTTTAACGTTATTGTATCCTTCTTATTGGAAACAATATGTAAAATAAATATGGTAACATTGTATGTTTTGTTTTCAGCTCTTTTAATGGCTGCACGTCTGCATGAGTTTAATCGTTCCACCGGTGATATTATTAGGATAGTTAAAGTACATGAATCGACATTAAGAAAAAGGTAGGTAACATTAATTATTGTAAGTTTACCTGCAATTAATGTATACGGTATATCCCGCAAATAAAGTAAAAACTTGCATAATATTCAAATCGTATGTACTCGCGTAAGGTTAAAGTTTAATATTTTACCTAGACACAGAATCAATTCTCTTTGCGTTTAACAAATTAATCACTAATCCTTAACGAATAATTACTTGTAGTGCTTCTGACTTTGTTGTTATTCAAATATAGATTTTATAAAACGATTATGATCAGACCATAATACAATTTAAGTACGAGGGTAGGTCAATATGTCCGTGACTTTTTGAATTTCCCGCCTCTTAACTGAAAGGGCAACACTGCTCCTGTCAACAGACATCTGTCAGTTGACTCCTGTCAAAATTTGAACAAGGCGCGTCATTTAGTTTGTGTTTAACAGCCATTGATACCAGACTACCGCGTGATTTGAGGAGAAAATGGAAAAATCTGAATTTTGTGTGCTCATTAAGCATTATTTTTTGGAAAAACCATCACTCAAACCAATGCTAAGCTTGATAAATACTATGGGAACTCTGCACCTTCAATTTCATTGGTAAAAAAGTGGTTTACTGAATTTCGTTGTGGCCGTATGAGCACGGAAGGTGCCGAACGTCTGGGCGCCCAGTTGAGGTCTCTACACCCGAAGCAATTAAAAAAATTCACGATATGGTGTTGGCCGATCGGAGATTGAAAGTGCGAGAAATTGTGGAAGCCATACGCATATCACATGGCTCAGTGGTTTCAATTTTGAATGATCACTTGGGTATGAGAAAGCTTTCTGCAAGATGGGTGCCACGTTTGCTCACAATCGACCACAAACGCAATCGTGTGACAACTTCGCTGGAGTGTTTGGCGTTGTTTAACCGCAATATGGACGAGTTTTTGCGCCGTTTCGTAACCGTGGACGAAACGTGGATTCACCACAACACACCAGAGATAAAACAGCAATCAAAAAAGTGGGTTTCTCGGGGTGAATCGGCGCCAAAGGAGGCCAAGGGTGGGTTTGTCAGCCAATAAAGTCATGGCGACCGTTTTTTGGGATGCACCCGGTATAATCCACATTCACTACCTTCAAAAGGGTAAAACAATCAATGGCGAATATTATGCCAACTTATTGAGTCGGTTTGATGAGGATTTGAAAAAAAAAACCGACCGCATTTACCCAAGAAAAAAGTTCGTGTCCACCAGGACAATGCAAGGATGCACACATGTGAAGTTTCCATGGCAAAAATCCATGAATTAGGCCACAAATTGCTCCCTCATCCGCCCTATTCTCCGGATTTAACCCCGAGTGACTATCTTTTGTTTCCAAACCTGAATAAATGGCTCGGCGGAAAGAGATTTGACTCCAACGATGAAATCATCTCACAAACAAATACGTATTTTGATGACCTCGACAAATCTTATTTTTTGGAAGGGATAAAAAAATTGGAGAAACGTTGGACAAAGTGTAAAGGAGACCATGTTGAGAAAAATAAAACGATTTTTATCCAAAAATCTGTGTTTCATTCAAAAAGTCACGGACATATTGACCCGCCCTCGTATATCATTTCAATTCACGATATAATTGCCGATGGAATGCCTTTAATATCGTAAAACCATTCTTATATAACACCAGTTAGATGATTCTTATTTAACGTAGAAAGTTTCACGGATTCTGAGTAACTTCGGGATAATTTCATACGTATTGTTTATTGTCAATAATGAACTCGATATATAAACATATTAGCATCCGCTTTTGTTTTTCTTGTTGTTATTTTTTAGATATTTTATTATTTTATTAACTCACTTCATACATAATCAATTTCCCTTTACAAAATGAAAATTTAATTTGCTAGGTAAAGAACTTATACTTATAAAATATAATCAAATCCAGTTTAAATGGGAATGGACAATTGCATCGTTAGTCTAAAAATATTTTGAATGACTACATTTGAATACTTATTTCATTGTAACTTAGCCAAATGTACTTTTATCACTTCAATACTGTCTCTTGTTGCAGACTAATTGAATTTGGAGACACACCAAGCAGTTCGCTGACGCTTGAAGAATTCATGACTGTAGATTTAGAAGAGGAACAAGATCCGCCGTCATTTAAGGAAGCCAGGAAAAAGGATAAAGAACGTCTGCAAAGGGTAAGAGATTATGACATTACTGAAAACGTTCAGTCCCGCTTTAATTACATTTAATCACGAAAGTATTCACTTCCATCACCTTGATTTCTTCAGATAATTCATTCGTAACGAAAAGCTGAATGAACCCATTTTAACAAAGAAAACCACATATTGTACTTCCGATATTGGATAATTTATGAGTATTTTATTATTTTATTATTATTATTATTATTATTGAATAAATATATTATTCTTTTTGCTTTTTTTTAATTGTAATTATCACTAATTTTGAATGTCATTGCATGTATTACGTTAATATTACTTAATTTAGGTATAGCTAGAAATAAGTCATGAATAACTAATTATATAAAAAATATTTAACTACTTCAATGAATAGTTCCGTTTGTTCCCCTCCAACTTATTATAACATAAATTAGCCTATTAACTTATCCAAACGTACTTATTTAAATTTTACCATTGGTTATCATTTATTAGGAATCCTCTCATATATATTTTTGTTATCTTCGGTTTGATGGAAAAACCCTGAAACAGGTCGATTTTGTTTTTATCCCGTGCACTTTATAACATCGTGAATTTAATTCTGTCGTCATCTGGTTGCGCGCGGGCGTGACGTCATTAGTTTTTTCAAATGGTAACCCGCCACATTTATTACCCCTTGTCGTTAGGTATTCCATTATGCATGCAACGGTATAAAAAGTTTGGTACCTTACATAACAATTTTTGGGAGAAAAATGCTTTCGAATTTCAAAAAATTAAAATTTTATTTCTAATGAAAAACTAATCAAAAATTATTTTAAAAAATCAGATAAATTATAATCCGAGGTTTATCTTGGATTGTCGTCAAACAAGACACCAAAAAAATGTCAACGGAAGTGTTCAAATCGTCCGCCATTGGCCATTTGACACTGGCCGAGACGGACGTACACGATTTCTACGACACGTCGTATTGTCTCTGCTCCAATATTTCGCATTTCCTCGCGGATACGATGTTTCAGATCATCCAAGTTATTTGGCTTATTGGTGTACACCTTTGATTTCACATGACCCCATAGAAAAAAATCAAGTGGTGTGAGATCTGGCGAACGGGCAGGCCATTCAATTGTTCCCCTTTGTCCGATCCATCTCCCGGGGAAAATTTCGTCGAGGTAACTCCGAACACGCCAGCCAAAATGTGGAGGTGCTCCATCTTGTTGAAACCAGATTCTGGGGTGAGGCTTGTCGGGGGTGTTTTCATCCGGAAATAATTCTACCAATGTTGGCACTAGCGTAAATCTTAGGAAATGTAAGTATGTTTCAGCGTTTAAATTTCTGTCCAGAAAGAAAGGCCCCACAATGCGATCTCCCACTATTCCCGCCCATACATTAACTTTTTGCCGGTGTTGGGTGTGCTCCTCTCGAACCCATCGAGGATTTTCGCCCGACCAGTACCTACAATTGTGGCGATTCACTTCACGGTTCAAGGTAAAAGTTGCTTCGTCACTATAAACCACATTGTCGACAAATCCGGGATTCTCATCGCACCGTAGCATGATTTGTTCACAGAACTCGAGTCGGCGGTCGAAGTCATCTTCATTCAGTTCCTGAACCCGATTGATTTTGTACGGATGAAGTTTTTCCTTCTTCAGCAATTTGGCTACTGTGGTAAAATCGACTGCATGATCCCTGGCAATGTTCCTTGTTGAAGTGTGGGGGTTGTCCTGAAGTTCCAAGAGAATATTGACCCTTCTATCTTCCTCAATTCTTGGTCGACCTTGACGAGCCCTGTCTTTTACACTACCAGTTTCAGCAAATTTTGCGACAATTTTGCTCACCGTTGACCGCGAAATCGGTGCGCGGTTTGGATTTTCTGCATTGAAAAACTGACAGGCTTCTTCATGGCTACGTATTTTATCACCACAACCAACAATAATGAGAATTTGAATCCGCTCTTTTTCGCTCCAATTCGCCATTTTCGCAATGCACGTTCAACACTACCAATGGAGCAAGTATTGTGAATGGAAAAGTTCAAACACCAAGTAATGAACTGTCAATATGACGTGTCGTAGAAAGCGTGTACGTCCGTCTCGGCCAGTGTCAAATGGCCAATGGCGGACAATTTGAACACTTCCGTTGACATTTTTTTGATGTCTTGTTTGACGACAATCCAAGATAAACCTCGGATTATAATTTATCTGATTTTTTAAAATAATTTTTGATTAGTTTTTCATTAGAAATAAAATTTTAATTTTTTGAAATTCGAAAGCATTTTTCTCCCAAAAATTGCAAAATTTTTATACCGTTGCATGCACAATGGAATACCTAACGACAAGGGGTAATAAATGTGGCGGGTTACCATTTGAAAAAACTAATGACGTCACGCCCGCGCGCAACCAGATGACGACAGAATTAAATTCACGATGTTATAAAATGCACGGGATAAAAACAAAATCGACCTGTTTCAGGGTTTTTCCATCAAACCGAAGATAACAGAAATATCAATTTTGTTCCAGACTTTATCTACACCCTGTATATGACATATGACTAGTTTTTGAAGCAGGATAGACAATCTTTTTAATTATCTGTTTAGTAAAATCGAAAAGCGATGTGGAACTAGAGTATAACCCATTATTAACAAGAAATTAAGTCGTTAATTTTAAATTTCCATCGCAAATTTTTATTTTCTAGTAACAACAAGCGGAAATGTGTCTGTACATAGTTGTCTAGAATTATTACTGAAGCTTCGTGAAAGGGACAAAGGTACTAGGTTATCTGAATAATCTATTATCAGTTCATCACGCAAAATTGGTTGTTATAAGACCGGACTAAAAGGCATCAAATTTTGACAAAAACAGTTTTTTTTAAAAAATTTGATTTGAAAATATATTTTTGGTAAAAATAAAATGTTCAATAGTTTTTGGAATTAGTAGTTTTCTTGGTATAAATTTGTTTAGAAATGTACATTTAGTTTTATAAGCTAGGTACAGTAATTTTTGTGTTGTTTATCTACTTTTATGTCTATTTTGGAATTTTATGCCTTTTATATAATATGCGTTTTTAATGTTTTTTGTCAAAATTTTATTTTAATTTTGTCCGGTCTTTAGTCGTCGAAATTCACGACGCTAAAAAAATTGATCCCTGATCTCAATAGCGTGCTTTACACACATGTTGTATGCGTACTGTTTTTTCACATACCGTAGTCGTCAAATTTTAATTTCGGTTTACACTTCTATCGCATGCAAAAGATATGCAGCGATGCCTGCTTGCTAGCAGTGGTGAGAGAGCAACGCAGTGTCGATGTCGGGGGACTCTCACGCGAGTGTACTGTCTAGCCAGCCTCGCTTATGTTTATCTTTAGTTTATTTAGTCGCGCTCTTTTCCTCTTTCTACTTTCGTATCAGAAATTAAAATATGTCGACTACGGTATATATTCTTTTTGATTCAGATTTATGTAGCAGTTTAGAATGTCTTCATGTAATTTCATGACATAATCATTAAGATTTATTCAGTACATTAGAAGGTCTTCTTCGATAAAATACAATTATTAAAAGGTCATTTGATTAAAAAAAAAAACATTTT
This sequence comes from Amphimallon solstitiale, assembly GCA_963170755.1. Lineage (NCBI taxonomy): Eukaryota > Metazoa > Arthropoda > Insecta > Coleoptera > Scarabaeidae > Amphimallon > Amphimallon solstitiale. Next base: position 48,011,572 of record OY720676.1, on the reverse strand, counting down.
ATTAACAAATCTTGTAAAATTATTACAAAAGATAAATCAGTGTGGACAAGATTGAATATATCTTTCGTAATGAAACAAAACACATGAACTAATCAGTTACAAATTTGACGTTTATCTAAATTTTTTATTACAGTTTATGGAAGAAGAAGCCGACACAATATCAGAACTGCAACGTGACATTGAATCCCAACTCGAAAGAAACAGGTCCAGAAAACGACGACGTAAGTTTCATTTCGAGACATAAATTTGAATATTTAATATTTACCAAAGAAAAGATTAATGTGCGTACCAGTCAACTTACATTATTTGAAATTATGACGTCTCATTCTAACATGTTTTGACATATCTATGTTTTGACAACTGGTTATGTGTAGAAAAGTAAAATCATTTTGGATTGAAAATACGAAATGTATTATTAACTAGCATTTATATAATATTATGTAACAGTATAGTATATTATGCAATGAGCATTTAATGATGGCTATTAAGACACGAGTATGAAAATCACGATACGAGCCGAAGGCGAGTGTCGTAATGAATACGAGTTTCTTAATAGCCATTAAATGCGAGTTGCAAACATTATTTTTTCTACGACCCCATAATAAAACATTATTTTTTGAACATTCCATTTCACAAATTGAGAGTAAAATCTTCCGTACATTTGTGCCGATTAGCTGGTAGTAAATTGTTCGTGGCTACTAAGGTTTGCTCCATAATTTCTGGTGGAGTCGAATTTTATATTTCAGTGTCATTATCTCTCATTTTTACTGTTTATATTTTCAAAAAGCAAATACTTACTAGTAAATTGCAGAGAATTGTCAAATTTAATTAATTTTTATATCTGTCCGATATGTAATCATGGCCATATTGAATATTGATTGAGTATTGGAATGTCGCATTGGATGTAAACTTGTGTCTTAATGAAAAATCTGTATCTTAATGGACATCATTAAAGTACAGGTCAGCATATCTAATAATACAATTAAAGTATGGGAGTAGAAAAATTACTTTAAGTATTTATTGTAGTATTCAATTAATTAAATACACTCATTTGAGAATAAAAAAAATAATACATACTACAGAAGTAGTAGTTTTATGGTTTGGTCATTTCGAAGGATTATAGAACGTTTGTGCTTGCATTATTAAAATCATTTTAAACATGCGTGAATAGTCCAATGCTTTTTAAAACTGATTTTAATTGGTATGCAGCAAAGTCGCCTCTTTTTATCGATTAACGACTGAAATGAATTTTAATATAATTGTCAATGCCTTTTATGCATTTTCATGTATAATTTAAATACAGTAATTTCCTCAGGAATGACGTAAGTCAACTGCTCTAAAAATAAACATAATAAATAAAATAAAAATAAAATAAAATAAAAATAAAATAAAAAGAAAATAAAAATAAAATAAATTAAAAATAAAATAATAATAAAATAAAAATAAAATAAAGATAAACTGAAAATAAATCTTATATATTCTTTTATTGTTGTAGGGACAACTAACACAGTTGATGAAATGAATGTAAACAAGTATATTCAAGAAGCAACAATAGGAGCGGTCACTAAAATTCTGAGTGAATCAGAGAATTTTATTGAGCCAAGTAAAGGATTAGGTGAGAATTTCTTGTTCAGGTTATGTTCATGTTTAAATGATAGGCATGTGACCCCTTCTGTTATTCTCTCGTAATTGTATTGTTAGCAGGGTAATGAAGTTACGCGTTTTGTATCGTTTACTTATCCGAGATTTATATTTACATTAATTTATAGAATTTCTATACTTGTCTATTTGATTATATTTATATTAATTGAAACGACCGATACTTGCTGGAAATCCATAATAATAAGTGTTGAAGTAAAACATAATTTACAACTAGTCTCCAATACAATCACAATTTATTAAAAATATGACATGTTTCACTACGATGTAGGTTCTTCAGATATATTAACATTACTGCCCTTTAATTAATTTCACAATTAAATATTTGAATAATAAATATTGAGCGAATCAATGCCTTTACTTTTCAAACGGGTGCCACTATTTCAACAAATATTAACGCAAATAAAAAACTTTTTTTACTTTCTTCTATTATATACTGAAAGAAAATGCATTGGTGTGGTAAGGGATTTTTTTTGCATTTCATTTCAGTTTTTAACCACAGTCTCCACCCATTATTAAATACTAATTAGCTATATGATATATATCATTGACTCTCTGTTAAACACCGTCCATATAAATAAAGTTCTTTGTTGCAGGCCCAAATATTGCTAGTATGGGATTAGCAAATTCTTTAGACGATGTAGTTAATACACCAAATACTGTTCCACCTGTAGAATTCGATATGTCTTTCGATGATATCGACGACGAAGAATTAGATTCGTATATAATGAATGAAGATGAAATTCAACATAAGGACGGACTATGGCATAAACTTAACGCTAGTTATTTAGATCAATTGAAATGTAAGTACCATTTGTATTTCAGTTTAATTTTTATTTCCTATTTTTATTCTAATTAATTAAAGCGCGTTTTGATAATTACTATGTAGAGATTAAAAAGGTGAAACTTTGAAAGTTTACTTTTCACGCCTACGACATTTGAATCATACGCTATACGCCCCGGATTGAAATTGTTTTTCCCATTTCCTAATTTTAGTTTTTATGAAAACCTTACCAAATTTACACGAAAATTTCAGAAAAAAATCTTTCAAGGGATAAACCGTTATTTTTGTCAAAAGGACCTTAAATAAAAACAAAATTATAAAAAAAAACAAAAACAAGCCTTTATTACAAATTTCGTAACACTCAACAACAATTTTCTAAATGTTACTTTTTTGTAATTTCTGGAAATAAGGTCACGAAATGGAAAACAAAACTTTGATATTCCGGCAAAATTTACCGAAATTAATTATAGTAAGTGATATGTTCGCACATGTAGGCGAGGGGTAGCTCCGTCCCCATTTCGGCCAGTTTCTATGCAGTTTGTAAAATATTTCTGAAATTGGTGGATGACGTAATAGTCTAAAAAGCTAATTGTTACTCGGCCATTATTTTATCGAAAATCGGTAATTTTTTTATAATACTTACATTATTTATTTATAAAGTGGACATACATGTACATTAGCTTCATTCTCTTAATAAACATGTTTGTAGATGTGTAAGATTCGGGCCGACTTTTAAAATTTCTTTTTTACAAAAATTGTTTCAGATTTAGCTCTAAATATTTTTGTATGTACTTATAATAAATTTTTATGAGAATGCATAATTTGCGACATATTAGTAGAAAAACTGATGTTTGATAAGACTGAAAGAATTACTTACGGTCTTAATTTTAAAATTTCTTTTATAAAAAAATTCTTCCAAATCTAGCTCTAAATATTTTTCTAGTTGCAATTATAATTATTTCGAAACACTTTTTTCATAAAATTTTGCTCAAATTCACTTGTTAGTTCTAGTACTTTCTTTATTCTTTAGAAATTTGCCTAATCTTAGTAGTTGAAGAGATATTGGAAGATTTGATTTTTTAACCGAAGTAAACTCTACTTTCGGTCTACCAATTTCACTGAAAATCTAACCAGTTCTCGAGAAGGAGATTATATTCGAATACATATGCAAAATTCTCAAAGTCGAAAATTTTTGTCGTCACAATACTTCCTTATACTGCGTATAAGAAAGTATAGCAATATCTCCTCCCTAATGTAGCAGCATACTCACATTATTATTATTATTATATTTGACTCGTCATAACTTGTTTCAGAAATGACCTAGAAATTTAGTTTTGGCAACTTCCAAAAATAATTTTGGAATGTTGGCTTTATTTCGTTTTACATATATATTTGTAAATTCTGAAAAATAAGATTAGTTTCTCGATACCTGAAAAATACCTTACACAAATTGGTGGTCCACTAAAGATTGCTTTTTTCATATAATTTACCCTCCCTAAAGAAAAACCGAACATACTAGGATCATCCAGACAGTTTTGGGTATAACCTTAAATAAACAGGTTTCGATCTCTCTTCATTTCTGAGATATCACGAGATGGGTATTAAAAATTGACGAAAATGAATTTTTGAAAGATTGCTTTTCTCATATAATATACACTCCATAAAGAAAAACCGAATATACTAGGATCATCCAGACACATTAGGGTATAACCTTAAATAAACAGATTTCGAGCTCTCTTCATTTCTGAGATATCACGAGATAAGTATTAAAAATTGAAGAAAATGAATTTTTGAAAGATTGCTTTTTTCATATAATTTACACTCCATAAAGAAAAACCGAACATACTAGGATCATCCAGACACTGTAAGGTATAACCTTAAATGAACTGATTTCGAGCTCTCTTCATTTCTGAGATATCACGAGATAGGTATTAAAAATTGAAGAAAATGAATTTCTGAAAGATTGCTGTTTTCATATAATTTACACTCCATAAAGAAAAACCGAACATTCTAGGATCATCCAGACACTTTAGAGTATAACCTTAAATAAACAGATTTCGAGCTCTCTTCATTTCTGAGATATCAGGAGATACGTATTACAAATTGAAGAAAATGAATTTTTGAAAGATTGCTTTTTTCATATAATTTACACTCCATAAAGAAAAACCGAACATACTAGGATCATCCAGACACTTTAGGGTATAACCTTAAATAAACATATTTCGAGCTCTCTTCATTTCTGAGATCACGAGATAGGTAATAAAAATTAAAGAAAATGAATTTTTGAAGCTTTTTTCATATAATTTACACTCCATAAAGAAAAACCGAACGTACTAGGATCATCCAGACACTTGAGGGTATAACCTTAAATAAACAGATTTCGAGCTCTCTTCATTTCTGAGATATCACGAGATAGGTATTAAAAATTGAAGAAAATGAATTTTTGAAAGATTGCTTTTTTCATATAATTTACACTCCATAAAGAAAAACCGAACATACTAGGATCATCCAGATACTTTAGGGTATAACCTTAAATAAACAGATTTCGAGCTCTCTTCATTTCTGAGATATCACGAGATAGGTAATAAAAATTGAAGAAAATGAATTTTTGAAAGATTGCTTTTTTCATATAATTTACACTCCATAAAGAAAAACCGAACGTGCTAGGATCATCCAGACACTTTAGGGTATAACCTTAAATAAACATATTTCGAGCTCTCTTCATTTCTGAGATATCACGAGATAGGTAATAAAAATTGAAGAAAATGAATTTTTGAAAGATTGCTTTTTTCATATAATTTACACTCCATAAAGAAAAACCGAACATACTAGGATCATCCAGACACTTGAGGGTATAACCTTAAATAAACAGATTTCGAGCTCTCTTCATTTCTGAGATATCACGAGATAGGTATTAAAAATTGAAGAAAATGAATTTTTGAAAGATTGCTTTTTTCATATAATTTACACTCCATAAAGAAAAACCGAACGTACTAGGATCATCCAGACACTTGAGGGTATAACCTTAAATAAACATATTTCGAGCTCTCTTCATTTCTGAGATATCACGAGATAGGTAATAAAAATTGAAGAAAATGAATTTTTGAAAGATTGCTTTTTTCATATAATTTACACTCCATAAAGAAAAACCGAACATACTAGGATCATCCAGATACTTTAGGGTATAACCTTAAATAAACAGATTTCGAGCTCTCTTCATTTCTGAGATATCACGAGATAAGTATTAAAAAAAATTGAAGAAAATGAATTTTTGAAAGATTGCTTTTTCATATAATTTATACTCCATAAAGAAAAACTGAACATACTAGGATCATCCAGACACCTTAGGGTGTAACCTTAAATAATCAGATTTCGAGCTCTCTTCATTTCTGAGATATCACGAGATAAGAATTAGAAATTGAAGAAAATGAATTTTTGAAATGTTCAGCAAAACTGATTTTTCGGCCTTTCTGCAATTTCAAATTTATTGGCTATCTCAAAATTCGAAACCGGCCGATGATTTTGGATAAAAATCAGCTTCAGTTTTTTGCGTGTGAGTTGGATGTAGGCTGAAGAATTTCAGGGGCTTCTCTGTCTTTTTGCTTACCATTAAATTGAGCACTCAGACCCTTAAAAAGGTGTCTCTAATTTCATTTCCATGAAAAGCAGTGTTACGTTTATTTCAAATCGAACTTTGGTTGAAGCGGGCGTTCACCCTTAAGAACATACGAATGCTTACGCCACTATTACTAGTTCGACGTTCTTGCCTTCCACTTCTGCATATAGACGAGCTTCTTATTGCTGTTGCTAGTTGCAATGTATTCAAATTGGTCGCATTCAGAAGACGGATTGGGATCAGTACCCGCTCCAACTGTTTACTTGACAACAGTTGAGATGTTAGCTGAAAGCACTGTTCTCGTTTATGTGATCATCTGCCATCTGGTACTCTTCACTGCTATGTTATAAAACTATACAGAATAAACAATAAAATAAATTGTTTTTCTACATTATGTTTTAGCATAGTTTTTCGTGTAAGTCAAATACTGCATTATACTTTTAGTTTGTTTATTTTACTTTTCTAATAACTTTCTCAAAATTTTGTGTTAGGTTAGGTTAGAATGCGTTAATGCGATTTGATCAATGAACGTCTTATACAACCTCTGCAAATTCGCATGACAAGAGATTCAGTGGATTTGAAACAAAGAGTAATAGATTTACGTGTCATTCTCATAAATATGATACATAGTGAATAGTAAAGGTTGAAGAATTGCGGTACACCTTTATCATTATAAGCCAAATGAAGTGACTAAATATCAAACCTATAGATTATTAACTCTTTCTATAATAATACCATTTCACACCGATTTTAGGAGAAATGTAATAATTTGTTTTTGAAAGATTTTTATACGTAAGATAGTGAGTGATTTTTTATAAAATTATTTTTACCGTTCAAGATATGAATTTTACTCTTCCGTAAGAGGTTGTTATACTATCTTTATCCGATCTTCGAAATATATCATCTAATCAGTATATAGACATTGATATAATTATATATATTTTATTTTCAATTATTCACACTAAAGTGTTAATTCGTAAATACATTTCGTGTAAATCGTAAATCTAGGAATATATATATTCTGCACAGATTTTGTAATAAATTGTGTAACAACTTCATTTGTGTTTTCGCAACTTTAGTTGTAAGTGGAAATGTATGTATGTATGTATATATGTATGTTATGAACGATTTTAAATGTTGACTTTGTCTTTTAAAGGTCGTATATTGAAATAGATGAAGGAACTTACACTGCGAATGACAGTTTTCAATTTATTTCCGATCATACATAAATGCTCTACTTCTCTATGCATATATCATACGATCTAGTATTACTTACAGAGCATTAGTACGTGCTTTATAGTCACAGTATTCTGCTTCTCTGATCATCGTAGTATAGTATTGGATTGCAATATAAATGTTTGTGGGGAGCGGGCGAAGGTGAGAATTGCTCGACCTATAACTGAGATCGGTAAGTTGCGTTTCTATGACTCTGTTAACAAGCTAAACTGGGATTTTATATACGAAAATAATTTTAATGCTAATGAGAAGTTTGAGATATTCATGAATGCTTTGGTATGCACCTTTAATGATTCATTTCCTGAAAAAACGTGTCGTAATGATGGAATTAAGGTTAATAATAGTTGGTTTAATGCGGAACTAAGAGATATGCGCGAAAATCTAAGATTGTTGTGCGATATTTGTGATGCAACTAATTCTGATGTGATGAAAACTTATCGTAATGAATATCGCAAAAAATATAGACAAAATATAAAACATGCCAAGATTTCAATGAACGATCGCATCATTAGTGAATCCAATTATTCGAGTAGAGTCATGTGGAAAGTTGTAAATAGCTACAGAAAAAATAACAGTACTATTGCAGCAGACTTTGATGCAGACGAAGTAAACGACTTCCTTATTAATTATCCTAGAGGTATAGCAGCTAACGTAGCTAACGAAAGTGTAGATATAGATGCTTGCCTTGGTAAAATTAGTTGCGAAGGTTGCTGTTTTTCAGTAGATTTAGTTAGTCCAGTAGAAGTGAGAGATGCGATTAACTCTCTTAAAGCAACGCATAGTAAGGATATTTACGGATTTACAGTACCAGTTATTAAAAGCATAAAAGATCTTTTAATCATACCGTTAACAAAATTATTTAACCTTTCTATAACAGAAGGTATATTTCCAGATGTTTTGAAAGTAGCTATTGTTATCCCTATCTTTAAGAAAGGAGATCCAAAAGAGATCTCTAACTTTAGACCCATATCACTTCTACCAATACTATCTAAGATTTTTGAAAAAATTTTAAAAAGTAAAATATACAGCTACTTCGAAAATAATAATCTATTCTCTGAACATCAATATGGATTTAGGCAGAATATTAGTACAAAAACCGCAGTCTTTGATTTTGTGCGGGAGACCGTTGAATGCTTTGAAAGGGGGAATACCTGTTGGGTACCTTTTTTGATTTATCTAGGGCATTTGATTGTGTCCCTCATAATTTGTTGATTCATAAGCTGCGACACTATAACTTTGATTTGAGCAGTATTAAGCTGATAACGTCATATTTAGAAGATCGTAGCCAACAGGTTCTCTGTAATAATCAACTGTCTAACAAACAATATATCACCATGGGTATTCCTCAGGGTTCTATTTTGGGACCTTTATTGTTTCTGATATACATGAACGATTTCTCACTCAGTGTCACGGATTCGATCCTTTATGCGGATGACACTACATTGATAAGTCGGGCTAACTGCATAGACAGGCTAATGTATGTGGATGGTGCTACCCAGACGGCTGCTAAACAGTGGTTTAGCTCGAATAAACTTAGTCTGAACTTATCTAAATCTTTGTTATTTACACTTAAGGACAACCCGATATCAGCAAAAGATGAATATGCAAAATTCTTGGGAGTGTACTTAGACCCGACACTAAAATGGGAAAAGCACGTCGACATGTTATCCAGTAAATTAAATAGTAATATTTATTTATTAAGAATTTTGAGTATGAATATGTCTGGAGGTGTAATGGTCTCAGCGTATTATGCACTTTGTCATTCACTAATGACATATTCTCTATTATCATGGGGTAGCGCTGCTACATGGGTGAGAGTCTTTGCTCTCCAAAGAAAGGCAGTTCGCATAGTGGCCGGTGACCAGTACAGGGAGGACTGCAGGGGCTCTTTTATTCAATTAAAGATATTAACACTACCAGCCCTATACATACTGGAGTGTTTATTGTACATAAAGGCCAATATTTCCGACGTGTCAATTCACTCGGATAATCACGGGTATGATACGCGAAATAAAACTGAAATTGTTCCGAAATTTTGCAGACTATCGAAAAGTCAGAAATGTGCTGGCTATTTAGGTATAAAATTCTTAAACAAGTTGCCCGCAGAAATTAAGTCTTTACCCGTGAAGCAGTTTAAATCGAGGGTGAAACAGTTCCTGGTTGCGAGAGCCTTTTACTCATACGATGAGTTTTTAACGTGTAAACTTAATGTAAAAGATTTTAGTTTGTAAGCTGGTGATTATCTGTTATTTGTTATTGTCTAGTGTCATACTTTTTTCTTTTCTTTTCTCCTTATATAATATATTGTAACAATACCTTTAATTAATAAAGGTACGATTACACTCAGATAAATTTAATAATATTTATTCTTACTATGTGTTTGAAACCTGTACTTATTCTCGTCTATATATAAAATTGAAATCTTTATGTACTTTTTAAATCTATTTTCAAATTCTCTCAGGTAATTTTTTTATTTATGCCCTCACTAACTCAGTTCTTATATAAAATATTTAAACTAATTATTTTATATGTTGCTAACTTCCCTTGAATCATCAAAGCCCAAACAGTTGCCTATATGTAACTTTTTCAATATCTGCCTATATCATAGGATATTTACGTTTTATATTTCTTAACTTTATAAATCAAAGTTTACAAAACAGTTATTCTTTAGTGAATTATGATGTGTATTTCAACTTTATCTTCAAATAACAATACTTACTGTGAACTCAATCTCAAGGTATATATTAACATACTATTCAAATAATAATATAATCACTGACAGTTGTTTTTTCTATTTATAGGTTACGGTTCTAAGCGTCATATCTGTTTCATCAATTTAATTCAAAAACCTTCTTTATATACCAAATAAAAACAAATGTATCAAACTAATTTGTTTAATAAATCAGGCAAATTATAAATTATATGGTAGTTCTCAACACACACAACCAAATAAGACATTCATGGAAGTACCAAGCTTGTTTACGTAAACATTCTTTTGTAAATTTATATGTGCATGAAAATACACCTTTCGTGGATCGAAAAATATACAAGTAAGTATATTAATTATATTATTTTAAAAATACTGTATAGTTTTTGTATGTAAATCAAATACCCACACAAATTAATCAGTTTTAGTTTGCCGATCAGTTTTTTTTGACTTCTAAAAATTATACAAATGATGATACAAATTAATGTTGTGCACAGAACTTACAAAATATCTTTTCTTGATTATCAACACAGTTATAATGTACGTATAAATAATAGATCTCTAAATTTTGATATACTTTTCAATTCGAAACTGATAAATTCAAATTATTTCAAAGAATTATACGACCTGTTATTACTACTGAACTGGTATTCTTATTTATACACCAAACGATTTTCTTTTTAGCTTGTCGAAGACATTTCCTGGAATCAATGAGGGAGATCCTTTCCTTTTCCTAATTGTCTGGAATGCTCGGAATGTGGACTGTAATGACTGCTATCCTGTAATACCTTCAACCTCTGCAATCAACTAGAATCTCGAACCGTCGAACGCTTTCGTGAAGACCTTTGAAACCTGCCTTTCCTCTACTGGACTGGAATACCTGTGTTAGCTGCTATGTTGAATATCTCGTATCTTTCAAGTCCTGGACTAAACTATTTGTATAACTTCAATGCAGTAAGTTTATTTTTAAATTGTAATTATATATTTCTTCGCTTTCTTCTCAAGTATGAATATTCTTCAATTATTTCTTTATTCGTTACCGAAATTCTTTCTTCTAATTTATTTTTAATTATATTTGCATGATACAAAAAATGGTACTATTCTGGAAAATGTTGCAATCACCTAAAAAAATATCTGCTTTCTTTTCTACTATCTCCTAACCACTTCTTTTACACTTTTGTATAATGATGAATCTCTTAATTATGTGTTTTTCGGAAGGAAAATTTCGTTTTCCGAAAACACATCTACCGCTTTTCTTAAATTATTTTCGAATCTCTTTATTTATTCCCCATATCCCTGGCAATAATTCCTTAGTTTCTATCATATCCAATCATATTGTTCCACACATTATAATACTCCAAAATATGTTTTATTTGTAATTGAATATTTATAATACCTTTTTGTAATTCCAAAAATTTATCAATTTAATTCTTTACTTTAATTTTCACAACCTTTTATACCCTTCGGCAAACCAAATACTCAATACTTTAACTATATTATTTTAAATGTCAAAATCTGACACTTCTTACATTTGAATTTTAGCGCGTAACTATACATCATTTTCCAACCTTTATGATTCAAAATCCATACTAATATTCTCTATTTTTTTCAAAAGTGTTAATTAAACAAGCTTTAACAAATAATATTACATATAAAAATACAACAAGTAACATTTACAATTCTACTTTCAGAAATGGGAAATATTACTACAACAAAGAAACCTGATAGGCAACCAACCACTCGATGCAAGGCGAACTTCAACATAACCCGATATGTAACCAACTTTACACGGTTCACTAAAACTATAGGGAAATACCCAATTAATATTCTCACAATTATTTTAAGTATAATTTAAATATTCTCACATCTATTTATTTAATTATAGTTTGGTCCATAAAATATTACCATCTTTTATTATTTTTTTTTTAATACTCACTACAAGAACATATACAGTATATTTTATTAACATTAGTACTTCCATCATATCCTTACTCATCTAAGTTAGTGAACTACCACATATGCCCCTTTTTTAATAAATCTAAATTTCTATAGAATATATAAATTTATATTTATTCAACAATCTATACTAAAATGATGTACTTCAATTTGTACTACTTCTGTAGCATAACTATACATTCTCATATAAATCCATGTACATTTCTTAATATTTGGTATATAAGATAATTATTTACCTCACTGTATCTATTTTCATTTTTAACTCTCAATTATTTACAACAAACCATTTTAACTAATCTTATTCTCATAAATATACTAATTTATACCAACATATTCAAAATTTACATCTTTATCCATTTGTCTTCATCAATAATGTCATAAAATGTATCTTTTAACATTTCTATGCTTTCTATATAAGTAACTTTATTCCTTTTCTTTCCAATCTTATACCTTCTTTGTATTATCCTATTCATGATTTTAAACCCTCTAAAAATTCTTATCAATATTATAATCGAAACTACTTTTAACATTTACTGGAGATTACTTTTAAGTTGTATCTGTTACTTCTTCAGATATTTAATAGCCTCTACAAAATATGCTTTACATATGCTCACTTATTCTTTATTATTTTATTTTATATAACTGTTCCTAGCTGAACAAAAACCCTATACCTATAATAGACATTTTCGTCTACCTTTTCAAACTTTCACTTTTGGAAAGTACACAAATTATATTTTCGTTTTTTAAGGCGTACGTGACCTACATATTTCTTTTATACATTATTATTCTATATATTTATTATCATTTTGGGTTTTATTTACCCTTTCATACATAATCTCTATAAATTATTCCATATATTTTTATGTTTCCCTTTTATTATTTATTATACATAGCAAGCATTCATTATTATCTTTTCTATACATATTTTATTTTATAGGCTTCTTCTATTTGTATATCACATTTTTTTTTTTTTTATAACTCTTAATGACTTTAATATTTCTTGACCATTAAATGCTTTTATTACTCCGATAAATATCCTTTAAAAAATTTTTTTTTTTAATAAGGTTCCTTCTTACTCATCTTTCATATATCTACTTTATACATTTCTTCACATTTTTATACTCGTATGTTTCTTTACTTACTGTAAAGTTACTTATATACTCCTCTAACACTTATATTTACAAATTTTATAATGTAAGGAATGAGGAAAATAAATTAAATATTACTAATTTCTTCATACTAACTAATCTTTACAACTCTTCTTCGTCTAAATAATTCTATCCTGATTCAATTAATTTAGAGCAAGGAAATAAAATACATAAACCTTTGTTAGATCATTTTAGCTAAAATTTCTTACATGATTAACTCAATTATAAAAAAAAAATTAAATGCACATACTTATATCCCGTTTTTTTTTTATGACATACTTTTATAGAAACAAAATACATTAACCATGCCCCTAAATTTTGGTTCTATTAACTTTGATGTAGCTCTGGTGGGTGGTAGCGCTATTTACCAACGGTAACTGGCCCTTCAGTACCGCCATGCCCTTAAATTTTTTTAACAATTTATTTTTAATCGCACCCTATTTTTCAATATTCCATATGTTTCTTCTTTATTCACATCTTCTTCATACCAAAACTCATTTTCTTCAGTTTTATAAAACACCTTGTTCACAAATTTTCCAATCTTTTTGAATGAACTTATGACATCAGCCTTTGGTGTAAATGTATTTGTAGTTTTCTGAATTTCTATATCCCATACCAATAATTCTTTGTACTTAATGTCCAATATCAAAGTGGCCTGATACACATCACTTTGCACATATCTTACTAAAGAAACACGTTTACTATCAACAAAATCATCACCACCTACAATTCCTTCAAATTTTCTGTACATATTAACTTCTACACTTCCTACATTATTTCTCATACATGTTGGTATCATATTACGTCCAACATTACATTTGTTTCCAGTGAACTTATCGTCTGCTGAAACTACCCCTTTTTTCTGCCTTGAGGTGAATAAGTATATCTTTTTGTCATCTTTTTCTCCTACTAAAAGTGTATCTAAAAACGATCTTAAAATTCTTCTACCGGAATCTAAGTATTTTGTTTTCTTTGTTATTGTAAAAATTTTATTCGTTTTCTTACTTTCAGCTGTGTTTTGTTCAACATCAATGCAGTTTAGAACACCCTTCTCAAAATTTCCTATTACTTCTTCTTTTTCCATTTCCAATATTCCCTTAACCTCTGCTGTATCTTGTTTGTCTTTCACGCAAACTTGTGTTACTGGTATTATTTCTTCTGGATAACTCACCAAAGATTCTTTAAATTCTTCAATATCCCTTTTATATTCTTCTCTAGTATCAATGCTCGCCTTTTCCAACTTATCCAATTTTTCTCCTAATTCTTTTTTATCCTCCTCTCTATTTTTCTTATTCTCTTCACTAGCCTTGTCAAGTTTATCCATTAACTTCTTATTATTCTTTTCACTATCCTTGTCAAGTTTATCCATTAACTTCTTATTATTCTCTTCACTAATTTGTTTAAACATTTGTAGAATTAATTCCATATCTGCTGTTGTATTCGACATTTCTGTTTTAGAAGTCTCTCCTAATATTTCCACCTTATCACCTCTATCCTGTGTTTCTCCTGTCTGTTGAATACCTTCCTGAACTTGTAATATAATTTCTCCTCCCTCTGGTACATTCACATCCTGACCAACCTCCTCTTCACTATCGCTAGACGATTCAGATCTATTTAATCCGAAATTACTCTTAGATCTGGTATTCATTTTCAATAATTGTAGTACACACTTCCTTATACCTTGATATACTTTAAACTGATTTTATTACCTTTGTAAAATGTATACTAATGTTATCGCTATTATTATAATTAATAAAATATTTGAAATATGTTTTTGCGAGTCTTATTTTAATCGCTCCACGTTGGGCACGCCATAAAATGTAACAATACCTTTAATTAATAAAGGTACGATTACACTCAGATAAATTTAATAATATTTATTCTTACTATGTGTTTGAAACCTGTACTTATTGTCGTCTATATATAAAATTGAAATCTTTATGTACTTTTTAAATCTATTTTCAAATTCTCTCAGGTAATTTTTTTATTTATGCCCTCACTAACTCAGTTCTTATATAAAATATTTAAACTAATTATTTTATATGTTGCTAACTTCCCTTGAATCATCAAAGCCCAAACAGTTGCCTATATGTAACTTTTTCAATATCTGCCTATATCATAGGATATTTACGTTTTATATTTCTTAACTTTATAAATCAAAGTTTACAAAACAGTTATTCTTTAGTGAATTATGATGTGTATTTCAACTTTATCTTCAAATAACAATACTTACTGTGAACTCAATCTCAAGGTATATATTAACATACTATTCAAATAATAATATAATCACTGACAGTTGTTTTTTCTATTTATAGGTTACGGTTCTAAGCGTCATATCTGTTTCATCAATTTAATTCAAAAACCTTCTTTATATACCAAATAAAAACAAATGTATCAAACTAATTTGTTTAATAAATCAGGCAAATTATAAATTATATGGTAGTTCTCAACACACACAACCAAATAAGACATTCATGGAAGTACCAAGCTTGTTTACGTAAACATTCTTTTGTAAATTTATATGTGCATGAAAATACACCTTTCGTGGATCGAAAAATATACAAGTAAGTATATTAATTATATTATTTTAAAAATACTGTATAGTTTTTGTATGTAAATCAAATACCCACACAAATTAATCAGTTTTAGTTTGCCGATCAGTTTTTTTTGACTTCTAAAAATTATACAAATGATGATACAAATTAATGTTGTGCACAGAACTTACAAAATATCTTTTCTTGATTATCAACACAGTTATAATGTACGTATAAATAATAGATCTCTAAATTTTGATATACTTTTCAATTCGAAACTGATAAATTCAAATTATTTCAAAGAATTATACGACCTGTTATTACTACTGAACTGGTATTCTTATTTATACACCAAACGATTTTCTTTTTAGCTTGTCGAAGACATTTCCTGGAATCAATGAGGGAGATCCTTTCCTTTTCCTAATTGTCTGGAATGCTCGGAATGTGGACTGTAATGACTGCTATCCTGTAATACCTTCAACCTCTGCAATCAACTAGAATCTCGAACCGTCGAACGCTTTCGTGAAGACCTTTGAAACCTGCCTTTCCTCTACTGGACTGGAATACCTGTGTTAGCTGCTATGTTGAATATCTCGTATCTTTCAAGTCCTGGACTAAACTATTTGTATAACTTCAATGCAGTAAGTTTATTTTTAAATTGTAATTATATATTTCTTCGCTTTCTTCTCAAGTATGAATATTCTTCAATTATTTCTTTATTCGTTACCGAAATTCTTTCTTCTAATTTATTTTTAATTATATTTGCATGATACAAAAAATGGTACTATTCTGGAAAATGTTGCAATCACCTAAAAAAATATCTGCTTTCTTTTCTACTATCTCCTAACCACTTCTTTTACACTTTTGTATAATGATGAATCTCTTAATTATGTGTTTTTCGGAAGGAAAATTTCGTTTTCCGAAAACACATCTACCGCTTTTCTTAAATTATTTTCGAATCTCTTTATTTATTCCCCATATCCCTGGCAATAATTCCTTAGTTTCTATCATATCCAATCATATTGTTCCACACATTATAATACTCCAAAATATGTTTTATTTGTAATTGAATATTTATAATACCTTTTTGTAATTCCAAAAATTTATCAATTTAATTCTTTACTTTAATTTTCACAACCTTTTATACCCTTCGGCAAACCAAATACTCAATACTTTAACTATATTATTTTAAATGTCAAAATCTGACACTTCTTACATTTGAATTTTAGCGCGTAACTATACATCATTTTCCAACCTTTATGATTCAAAATCCATACTAATATTCTCTATTTTTTTCAAAAGTGTTAATTAAACAAGCTTTAACAAATAATATTACATATAAAAATACAACAAGTAACATTTACAATTCTACTTTCAGAAATGGGAAATATTACTACAACAAAGAAACCTGATAGGCAACCAACCACTCGATGCAAGGCGAACTTCAACATAACCCGATATGTAACCAACTTTACACGGTTCACTAAAACTATAGGGAAATACCCAATTAATATTCTCACAATTATTTTAAGTATAATTTAAATATTCTCACATCTATTTATTTAATTATAGTTTGGTCCATAAAATATTACCATCTTTTATTATTTTTTTTTTAATACTCACTACAAGAACATATACAGTATATTTTATTAACATTAGTACTTCCATCATATCCTTACTCATCTAAGTTAGTGAACTACCACAATATATATGTATAGATAGTTAATATGACTTGTGTAAGTACATTGTACAGAACACCAATAAAGATTGATTGATTGATTGATTGATATAAATCCTAGACTCAACACGTGTCTACCACATTACCTTCCGTGATATAAATAAACAAAGAACATGATTTTATACTGCTGATTAAAAATAATGCCAACCGTTCAATATATTTTTTACAATACATATGTGTGTATAAGTATCTTGAAAATGAGAAATTTCTTTCTTTTAAAACACAAAAACGAAGTGCGTTCCGCATTTTTTTACAGAAAAGTTGTTTCAAATTAGACTTAAAAACTTTTATCTTAATAAAATAAGTCTGTGTGTAAGTGTTCCAGTCCGAATTTGAATTTTTTTTTACACACATGATTCCAAATGCGACTCTAATAAGTCTATAATTTGCGAAATATTTGCAAAAAAATCCTATTAGATAAGTGTAAAAGTAATACTTATTTCTTTTTTCATAAAAATTAATCAAAATCAAGCTTTAAACACTGTTATACTTTATATACGATATATTTAGAAATTTGTCTAAATTTAGTAGTAGATAAGATTTCACTGATTTTAAGAGGATGATTATAGTCGATATGTTTGGTACTAATAGCTTTAGCCGCCTGGCCGTTATCGCCACACCAGTATGTTTGCAAAAACTACTTTGGAGGTATCAGTATAGGTACCACCCCAAAATTGGGTGACACAATATAGAGAACCCCTATCTCTAACTTGAGATATTTAATTTAAAGTTAAACTTTAGAAATAAAATTTAAAATTATTTGTTTTGCCAGCTCAACTCAAATTATCTCAGGGCGATTCGGGTTAATTGAAATGATTAAGTAAAAGGGGTTCCTGTACATTAATAAAAAATACTATTTAAAATTTTAATAATTCTTATATTAAAATCAATGAATCCTGCATCTATAATTTTACAAACAACACAAGAAGTAACATATATTTAAAAAGCAATTCTAATACATTTTTTTTACAAACATTAAACTAACACAAACATTTCTGTAGATCCTTGTTCGATTCAATCGTCAGCTATAAACGCCAGAATTTATTACATACAATGCACATTCTATATTATACGTGTTTATGTAGATACTTGTGAACATATCAAGTTACTTTACACATATATTTGTTAAATTCTTCTTATTCATCTTCTTTTTTGTACTGTTTCCAGCGGGCTGCTTATTATCGACGAAATCTTCTTTATTTCTACGATGTTTTCAACGGCATCATCTGCTTGTTCTGCTACTCGATATACAGTCTTTATTTTAACAATATAACACGTTGCACAATTACTTCGTAGGTGCAACTTTGACCACTACTTTACTACTTTTTCTCGGTAGTAAATTATTTATTGAAGTTATAGTAACAATGACTCTTATGCGTAGTCTAATGTTAGGAGTTAGCCTTTTGATACGATATTTAACGTATCTTGCTGTCGACTCTCCTTTTCTCACGCGTATTTCCCTTTTATATCAGAATGTCTGGGGTTCCCCGCTTTCCACAAATTTCAGGGGTTCCCATTCACATTTATACGCACATACACGTTCATTTAGCCGCGGGATTGTATATTGCTATTGGAGTGTTTATCACGTTAATATAAGCTTTCGGCGTCACTCTTTTTTACTCATAAATATATACAAAACCTATGACTAATATCTACTTAATAATACAATAACACATTCATTGATTTTAAATATTCTTTCCCTTCAAAATATTAATAAAAAAATATACTTAATTGAATCCTTAAAAAAATAATAAAATTTTGTAAAATTAATAAAATGAAATTACATTACATATCAGTGGACTTCAAAATTTCTAAAATCGATATAATTGATTATCATTCTATTATAGAATTTGTTGTGTAATGAACTGATGTGTTTAACCTTCGTCGTTTGCGCGCAAAAATGGCTGCTCGTCTGAAGCTTTGCATGGAAAAATATATTTATTTCTTGTAAATTATACATTTTACAATGAAACCTTATTGATATGGATAAAAATACGAATGTGAACAGAAAACATAACACTTATCCTTTCACATAATACAAAAACAGATAAATATTGTCAACAATAACAGTGAGGTAGTACCAAAAGAATACATACTAAATTAAGTGACGGAAATAATTACATACTTTTATGGGCGAGATTACACGCTTTGAGCATTGGATTGGTTAAAAACGAAATTCCTAAAGTTAGTTAAATAATTAGGCAGTATACAACAGAACAAAGTAAAATATAGATTGATTTATCTACCGTGGTGTGTAGCTTATGACTTCTAGTTTTAAACTAATTAAGCAATTCCTGTAGCCTCCAACGATAAGTAATACTGGCAGTGTGCACTCTTATCTCTTGCCGGAGAGCTCTTAGTAATTAACTTTACTAAGATGTTATGCCCGTTTTGCCCCAGTTGTGGTTATAAGAGCGAATTAGTCATTTACTGACTTTCGAAATAAACTTGTCTAATTAGAAGCTTGTTGCAAGAAAACTACAGGAGCATGTTTACAGCTACAAAAGTAATGTTTATTGACAAACGAAAGTATATACAACTATAATGCACATAAAAATAAACAGTATGTTCAATATAAGATAAGCCTGACTTTCTGCAAAATAACGGGAAATCGACGCAGTTATCACACAAGTTGAAATATGAAACAAATAAACCATGTTTAAAAATAATATACGACAAACTCGCTGTGACACATAGGCATCGAAAATTACTACATTAATAAAAAGGCATTATATGGAGTACTTCAACAACTTAAAGTTAAATTCTAGTTAATATTATTATTACTACTTTAGCTGCTTGCTGCATTTTCATCAGCATTCCCTTTATGTATTTAGTAACAACCCTGAGCTAATTGTAAATTACATATATAGTTTCGTATGTAGCCGTTTAATACGAATAATGTATATAAAACTCGTATAAGTAGAGCAAAATTTACATATGTAAATACCTTATTAATGGAAAGATGGAATTGTATAGGCTTTTGTTAAAAAAAAAATAATGTATTACTAAGCACGCTTGTGTTATTTCAATACCAACACTTGACTCACTCAAACAGCTGCAGGTTATAGAAAATAAAATTTCCTTTTATTGACCTATTCACTGAAACGTATTCGAAATATATTAAATATTTTGTTTGGAAATATTTAACTTCCATATTATTATGAATGAAGAAGAGAATTATAAAAATACGTTGTATTTTATTGAAGTATAGAATGCAGAACATACCTAGTTTTCTTCCTGATAATATACTTCAGGGTCCTCGCTAGTGAATCGGAAATGTAATATTGGTTGCATAGCACATAATTTAATAAGCCATGGATGTCCGAGTACCTATTACACATAGGAAATATATAATAAATATTTGAAATAATAACTCAATATCTAAGCGAATAAAAATTCATTTATGATCAAATATTTACCGTGGGAATGATTTTTACCAGAATAGCATTCACTGCAATTTGGGTTGCCTAATTTTAATTTATTTTTTATACATTTAAAACAAAGTAAAGAATAGTTGAACGAAAAATAAGTGCATAGCAGGGTAGCTTTTTATTCATTTTTTAACGTGAACTAAAGCAAACAAATCTGCTGCAAAGGATTTTTGAGAAAACTTGATTTAAATATTTTGACATATTAATTAATTTTCATTAATCAGATAATTTTTTTCTAAGTTTGATTATTCAGCGGGGTAGAACACTAAATTCTTCATAAGTTGACAATGAATGATTTTCTCCAAATTTAAAATCAACAAAAATATGTTGCATCAAAAATCTGCTATTTTTCCACTATTCACAGATCCACTATCGGGAACCCTTAAGGGTCCTCGCTAGTGAATCGGAAATGTAATATTGATTGCATAGCACATAATTTAATAAGCCAAGGATGTCCGAGTACTTATTACACATAGAGAATATACAGGGTGAGGGTTTCACCGGAAATGCACGAACCTTAATTTTTTTAAATGACTCACCTTATATATTATTGGATATTCTTGTACTGCTTTAAATTGTCTGCTCGACTGTTTTTTCTTTTTCAAAATTCAGCTAATAGTTTTTGAGTTTTTTAATTTTTTTTGAAAATATTTGACCAATACACGTGTTCAAAAAAAAATCATTTTCACATTGTTTTTAAAAGCAAAAACACTAACTTTGGTGGTGCTTGTAGCCAAGATAATTCTGCATCATTTGGTAAAGTTGCACTCGACAATAGCTCAATAATCTTTGTAATTTCAAAGCCTACTTCCTGAAATTTTCACATACCAAAAACTTATTTTTTTTAAATGGAACACCCAGTATTTTATTAAGGAATTTTGTTCCTTTTTTTATTCTCCTTCATTTTTGTTAACAATATCCTATACCTATCTTTTGTATTTTCTGTAGTAATCACTATAGGAGCAATTAGCGGTCGATTAAAGAACTACGAACGCTGTTGTTCTATGCACCAAAATATTCGTTCAACCAATGGAAGGCAGGAATGGCGCCCGACTTCCTTAGTCAGCTGTCAAACAAAGTAAATGTTAAATCCAACTATCCCAAAAGTAATAATTTTACAGAATAAAGAGCATTGCATTTCAATTTTTTAATTCCGGCAGTATTTCATTTTTGACAGTGTTGGTTAACATCGAAATAAAATGAAGGTTAGGTTTACTGACATACTTATTTGAAGATGTCTTCAAAAAGTTTTGAAAATCCGTTCGTAGATACTCTCCTCCATTAACAATTTCATCAAAGAAATAAGGTCCAATTATGTAACTCTATTCCTCCCCATAGTTTTAATGACCAACGATTTTGAAAGTTTACTGTGTGATAAAGTTTTATGTGTTACAATAACGGAAATTGTGACGATGAACGTATTCACTTTAATAGAAGGTGGCTTTGTTGGTAAACAACAAAAAATTGAGAAAGCCAGGATAATTTATCTGCTGCCAATTGACAAAAATGTAAGCGATTCTGAAAATTTCTTTCATCTAACCCTGTGTATGAATATGCTACGGGTAAATTTCATATTTCCTAATTATTCTGGATTCTCAAATTTGACTTACATCTAACTGACGACTAATTTTCGTAGTACTAGTATGGGGGTGTTCGACTACACTCGCAAGTACCATAAACGTCTTATCCTCAACAGTTATTGCTTTTTTCCGCTCTTTTTTTCATATTCAATACTTTCTGTTTACTCAAACCATCCCTTTATACTTTCGAAGGTTTCTGCCTTCGGTTGACTATAGACATAAAGTCTGGATGCTAACAAAGAGTTTCTTTCAGCTTCACCCAAAACGTCAATCATATCTATTAACTCTTCATAAGAATAATTCATTTGGATGATAACTAACAGCGATGCTTTTATAATTTTGTCATAAATGTATACCGAGTTTCCTCAACAGTTGACTCAGGCAGTCAGCCGCATTCCAGCCTTTACTGGACGAATATTTGGGTGCATAGAACAGCGCCCGTAGTTCTGTAATTGACCGGTAATTGCTCCTATAGTGATTATTTCAAAAATTACAAAAGATAGGTATAGGACATTGTTAACAAAAATAAAAGAGAATAAAAAAAGGAACAAAATGCCTCAATAAAATACTGGGTGTTTCATTTAAAAAAAATAAGTTTTTGGTATGTGAAAATTTCAGGAGTAGGCTTTGAAAAAACAAAGTTTTTTGAGGTATTGTCGAGTGCAACTTTACCAAATGATGCAGAATTTTCTTGGCTACAAGCACCACCAAAGTTAATATTTTTACTTTTAAAAACAATGTGAAAATAATTTTTTTCTGAACACGTGTTTTGGTCAAATATTTTCAAAAAAAATTGATAACTCAAAAACTATTGGCTCAATTTTGAAAAAGAAAAAACAGTTGAACAGACAATTTAAAGCAGTACAAGAAAATCGAAAAATATATAGGGTGAGTCATTTAAAAAAATAATATCCGTGCATTTCCGGTGAAACCGAAGTGCGTCAGAGCTTAAAGAATTTTTACAATATGCGCTACAAGCAACCATGGATGTTCCACGTTTTTTCTTTTATTTAAAACACAAAAGAGCAATCGAACAAGCGGCTAGTAATGACTCACCCTGTATATTAACATAGATGAAATTTTGTTATTTACTTGTTTTACAAAGGACAGAATAACCACTATATAAGTATTTATTTATATATTTATGTATTTATTGACAATGTCAATGTCTATGAGTTCCGACAATAAAGTTATATTATTATTATTATTATTAGAGTAATAGATCCAACAAATGTACAAACATTGCCTTATTTTTAATTTATCGTCAAGATCAAACATTTGACAGAAACACGATCTAATTATCTGTCCAATACATAACTAATATGACTATACTAACATATAGACATTTAGTATACCCGCGCTACAAACGAGCCAAATTTTGCAATCTCTTTGGAGAGCAAAGTTTTCTTGAACATGTGACGAATGTCTATATCCATATAGGGTAGTGATCAGATACCTGCAATAGACTCTCGAATGTTATTCGATGTATTGCATTCCAATCTTCCATGCGGCAGATTTTATAAAAATCTGTTCATTCGGAGATCGCTGGCTCATATGAGAAAAGCTCTTGACGAGCTGAAAACTTTCTTGAACATGAGCGGTACATCATAGAAAAGAAGATAGCACACGACACCACACGATTTTCTTATATTATCTCTTCATATATTTACTCAGACTGCATAATTTGGAAGATTAAAAAACTTTTTCTTTAAAAGTACGAATTTTGAAACAAAATTTACACAACGGTTGTCCCAAACTGACTTCTGATTACTTTTATCAATTTGAACACAACTAACTATTCACCAAATATCAGCTCTTCCGACTAGAATTACAGGCTTTATGTTTAGAATGCGGAACTGATTGCTTTTGCCCTTTGGAAGAAATCGAACTCCTGGAAGCACGCATTGATAAAGAGACAGACACTATTCGGTGGTAATGCCTGCTTAGTACAAATTGAATTTTGAAATAACTATCAAATATGATTGTTTAAGTAATAAAACGTTTAAATTTTAACACTTGAAAACAAAATGTTATAATTTTTAAAAAGGATTCTGCTCTGAATTTAAAGATTCAAAATTCAATTTATTTGGGACAATAACCAACTACACCATGTAATAGAAATTGCCAACGTATGCGTTAAACACGTGATAAACATAGAAAGATGATAACGCAAAAAAAGTGTAAATTAAAAATGAATTATTGGAAACATCTGGATGTTCAATAAACTACAATATTTGGTTTGTGAAGAGAATTTAGGAAAAGCAAATATGAAACCATGAAAGCTACTTCGACATTTAAATAGCACCAAACAGTAGTAGCAAACATCCAGAAAAACAAGATAAGCCCGTTGAATTTATTGAAAAGGGAAGTAAGTTTCTTCCACAAGCAGTAAGGCACTTTTGTGTCATCAACTACTAATGAAAAATTATTACTAGCTAGTTATCGAGCTGCATTCGCAAGAACCAGTAAGCTGCATACAATTACTGAAGATTTAATTCAGCAGGTGTTATGATGGTGGAAATGTTGCTTTGTGGAAAGGAAACTAGAAAATTAAAGACAATGTCTTTCTCCGATAATATTATCCAAAGGAGATTAAGTGTCATGGCAGGAGATATTCAAGCAGTAATTTTTATACACGGTGGCCAGAAAAATGCGGACAAACACCATGCAGGCCAAATCTTTGTTTAATTCTGAGTTGACAATCTTAATTGAAAAAAGTAGTCCAGTGCTTTTTTTTTTTCTTTTTTTTTTTTTTTTCTAACCATTGGTATTAATCGATTAGTTACATCAATGCATTTGAGATAATTCCATTTCTAAATTTCACCACAATGATTTTACATAGATAAATTTGACGAATTTTGCTAAATTTTAGCCGTACAACTTAATGTTTGATGGTCTCGTATGCCGTAAGGAAGGACCGTATAACTTTTTTGGATTAAGATTATCGCCTCAGAATTGAACAAAGAATCGTTCTACCTGGCGTTTGTCCGCATTTTTCTGGCCAC
This sequence comes from Amphimallon solstitiale, assembly GCA_963170755.1. Lineage (NCBI taxonomy): Eukaryota > Metazoa > Arthropoda > Insecta > Coleoptera > Scarabaeidae > Amphimallon > Amphimallon solstitiale. Next base: position 47,986,178 of record OY720676.1, on the reverse strand, counting down.
CGTGTATACAATATCAAAAAATGCACGTGCTTCTCTCTACAGATGGATAAATCTACAGATATCTCTAAATATGCTCAGTTTTCAACGGTAGTAAGATACAACACAAGCAATGATAGGACAGAATAAATTTGGTTTTCATACTCACCGCCTATAAAGTGTCATTTGGCGCATGCATCGCTCGACCAGCAAGGAATACTTCCCGGTCAACACGACTGTAAAAATCGAACTTTATAGTAATACAATTTAGTCTATAAAATACTATTTTCCTCGACTTTTGTTTACTAAAACTTAGGGAAATAGGAATAATTGCTAAGAATTCTTCCAACAAATTTGTTGTCGCCATCTATTTGAAGATTTCTCAAGTAACATTCACATTGACAGTTAATTGTAATCAAACTCAACAAGCGATGAATTCACGATAAATATAAGAATAAATAAGTCACGTGTAAGAATATAATAACATAACGGAAATGTGAGTAGTTGGAACGTACGTAAAATGCTTAAATTAAATAGATAATCTATTTGATGTTGTGTGTAACACTGATCAGGTTAGCCAGCAATATTTTTAATTTAATGTTCGTACAAAAAATATTCTACAAACCACATGCGTGAAAACATCTTCCACTCATTCGCGCAATTAAAAGCACTCGCTTCTTTCAGTCGCTCGTGCTTGTAAAATGCACCCATGCGGGAACACAGCTTTCCCGCACTTGGTTCGTAAATAACTATTGTACCTCCTTACAGACTAATACCACAGAAAGTAAATTATTACGTAATACTTTTCTATATGTATCGATGGTTTCAAAGCTATGATAGGATATCTATCTGGTCTAATTGCAATTTATTCATTTTGTTATTACAATAAATAGTGCCAAATTTTAAATAGCTTAACCGCTTATATCCAGAAGCTCTTGCCTTACAGTTTTTACCTTCTAACATGGATTGTGTTATGAAAAGCGTCATTATAGGTGAACATTTTATCAAAGGAAAACATTTTTAGAGAAATGTCTTTATATGTAAACCTGCGTTGTCGTATAGAAATAAAGTAGCTTTCAAAAAGTAACTTTTTGAAAACATATTTTTAATTAAAATCAGAACATTTGATGTATTTACAAGGTAATAAATCAAAATATACTTGCGTTTTTCCCAATTCTCTTTAGCTTCTCAGGCTGGTTTTACAGGTTATCACTTTCTATAAGCTAAATATCTAGAAAATAGCGATGTTAATATAATAATAACCAAGGTCAAAATTAATGGATTTATGAAAAAACTTTACTTCTGGGAAACTTCAATCAAAGAACAAGTTTTGATTCATTTCAGTGCTTTCAAGCATGGAAGATGTAGATAAGAACAATATGATAAATCTCAGTAAGTTGTTTTTGCCATACCAGTTACTTTGTGCAATTTAAAACATCAGTTTACTACCCCCCCCTCCTCATAAACAAGGGCAAGTCCCGCGAGATCTTAAATTATATTGATAAAGGTTTGCCATGGAATGTAAAACGTCCGTCTTAGGTATCAATCTTTTGAGATAATTCTGATTAAATTATCAGGTTATATGTTTATTTAAAATGATTTATATGTTTGAATAACATTGTATTAAAAATTTAATTTGGGAAGTGTTCACGAAAATTATCCAAACACAAACGCTTACTATATTCCCAAATACCATTAACTAGCATACCTGTTCTAAAATAAGCTTCAATCATGTAAGTTTTGCATGCTGTGGTTTCAAACCATAATTGAAAACCTACAAGATGTCAGAGAGAAAATATAATGACAAATATTAATGACAGTATGACACTTAATAATATAACTTAAGACAGACGTTTTACATGCCATGGAAAACCTTTATCAATATAATTTTTGATCTCGCGGTATAACCCTTCGCAAAACGGTCGTTTTCGTCATCAGGAGACTGATAGATGGAGATTAGTAAAAACCCGAATTTGAAAATGCTTTATTATACTACGTATTAATAATTGCACATGTATATCGAAAAAGCCAGTTTTGAGCATTTCTAAAACAACCAAACAACTCTCATACCGAAGCGCCAGCGAAGCGAGCGCGGCGAGTAACAGGCGAGTTCGATAAAGGCACTTTACTGACGTGTGCATACAAAATTTTATCGCCAACCGCAACAATTTGTAATTTAAAAAGAAAACATATAATAACGATTTATGTTTAAAGTCGTCAATCTTGGCCTACTTGACAGATATTAGCGGTAGGTAATGTCCTTTATTTTACAGTACGACAAAGTGTTTGTTTAAACACTATGGTAATGCATCGCTTCATTGACGGTTGGCGATAAATATTATTTTAAGGTCCTTTATTTTACAGTACGACAAAGTGTTTGTTTAAACACTATGGTAATGCATCGCTTCATTGACGGTTGGCGATAAATATTATTTTTATTATAGAAAAATTTAGTTCCTCAGACTGATTTACGAAAATTATTGCAATTAATTTAATTTAAAGTTCTTTCGTAAATTGAATTCTGGCTTTCAAAAACTAATCTGCATTCTTGTTATTTATAGCCTTAAAAACAGATGTTACCTACATACATACATCGGCTTCAATTGTTTTGGTAAAAAACATATCAATGTTGTTTGAACATGTAAATAAAGAAGTGTCTTTAGATTTAATGGAGCTCATTAGTATTCGCCTCCATATACACTTTCGCTTTCAACACAATAAATTACCTCCTGTGACTTTCCCAACTCATTCTAAAAATAAACCGATTTTATAATGTAGCCTCCTGTTAGTATTTAAAACAACAATAATACAATTCGTTATTGGTTCTAGCGGATGCTTTTCGCATATGGATTGCCTGTTTTTTCAAACTTAATGCATATTCGTTAACGTTTAGAATTCATATTGACAGTTTATTTCTTTCATAACATTCATGTTTCTAGTTTTCATACTACGAGTGACATATTCTTTTGCAATCGGAGTGTTGTTTTATGATCATTGTTTTTATTGTTGGTAATATTCTTGATGACATGATCTTTATGCCGAATAAGTAAACAGAGTAATTATTTTTCGATGTTTCAATAACACTTAATCTCACATTCTCATTACAATTCAACCCACAGACTTACAAACATTTCAATATCAATATTTACTACTGCATACAAAGTGGTTTGCTTACATGACATACATTTTAGGGCCATAATGTTTTTATAATTATTAATAATACACAAAAGATATTCTTATTTCTGTCCATCGATAGTATTTTTTTTTGTATTTAGTTGTGGCTTTGATTATGTATACTATAGATATACAACTGAAGGTTAGTTCGGGAAGGTAGCCACCAGAGGGGTGTGTTGTGGGTGTAAAAGCAGGATTAATTATAACACTTCTGCAGTAAGAAGGATAGTGATTCTATTATAATAATAAATTTATTGTCTCAATAATAAGATTTACATACTCTTTACACAATAGCACATTCAAACAAAAATGTGATGAACGTCAACACAGGTAATCAAAGGGCGAATTTTTGTCCTTGACATTGTAGAATGCTTCTTGAAGGAGAATATCCTTTATTTTCTCTTTAGATAATTACCAGTGACGATGTTGTACTGAAGAGTGGCTTTTGTTCTATGAAATGTGGAATGTGCAGCAAATGGTTATGAGTCGTCAGGTGTGACAGCTTTTTCAAAGCCCTCCTTAGTTGTTGCAGAATATGTGTCTAGGCTAATCATAAGCTCTCTGAAGAAAGGTTTGCAGTGGCTAGTTTGTGAAACACAGACAACACCTTTTCTGCATATGCATACTTACCCCATATTGGTTAAACATTGTTGATATGTGATTTGATAGTCCATAGTATGTCATTATTCCAGTAGACTATCAGTTATAAATCTGATACGTCTAATTGCATAACTAGCAGATGACAAGTGTTTGACTAATTCATCTATGTGCAGCTTCCATGTTAAGCTTGTGTCTAGTCTAATATCAAGGAATTTTCTATTCATAGAATATATGTTTGATCTATGTTTACTAGTGAAGTAAATTGTCTCACATTTATCCTGGTTAAGTGATAAACGATTGGCTGTGAATGATTTAAATGTCTAAATTCTGAAGATACCAAAACCTTAAAATAATGTGGTGTTTATAGTGTTTTCTCTTTGCAAAACGTACTATATTACTGGTTTTAATGCCTCATATAAACCGACCAACTTGATAAAGCCAATCAAAGCAACTTAATAAATGTTGTGGTTCGGGTAGCTTTTAATTACTTTTTCTTGTTTTACATAACATATTTAGTCATACGAAATACATAGAAGACTGTTTTAGACATGACTTTTTAACAGGGGCGTATCCAGAATTTTGCTCTCGGGGGGGGGGGCGTAATAAAATTCAAAGAGCTGAAAATCCTATTACTTTATTCCAGATAGGTACATAGATTCATAGGTACCTGATGAAAATTGAGAATGGTAATGTGTAAAGGTAAAAATCATTGAGAAATGAAAGACAGATATTTCATAGATAAACAATACAAAAAAATCTATTGAAATAATATAATAATTGATTAAATTTACAAGATGAAATTTGTTCTTCTTTTTTTTGTATTAGCAAATCTATCTATAATAGAAGATACATTGAGTTTAACGCTTCTATGAATAAAAAGTAATGCTAAACCAGTTAAGCGTTCTTGACCCATTGTGGATCGTAGCCATGTTTTCAACCTTTTTAAGGAAGAAAAACTTCTCTCGGCGGAAGCTACAGTTATAGGCAATGTCACTAATATATGCAAACATTTCTTAATAATTGGCAATAAGTTTTCCTCACAACCTGTAAATGCCGAAACCACGTCACTCGAAATCTGTGCATTTTGTTTTTGAATAGTTAACCACAATTCAATTTCCGATTTTAATTTCAGTTTAAGTAAATCTTTAGATAAGGTTACATCAATTTTGTAAATATAGTCGACAATTACTTTTACAGATTTGTCTATTTCTTCAGCACTTTTTCCAAGACAAATTGACGGTATTAAAAAATTTAGTTGGAATAAATTTAAAGACTCTTCATTAAAACGAAACAAAAGATCTTCAGTTACATTTTCAAGAATTGCATTATACAGTGTAATTCTATAATAGTCTTCTGCTGTGTTTGTTACGACATCAAGTCGATTTGTCTGTCAATTTGTTAATCGCGGCGTCGAAACTTCGATATCTAATTGTTCATGAATTTTAGATATCGACTGAAAAATGGAATGAAAATTTTGTTCGGAATTAATTCGCCTTTGTTTTAAAATTAATATGGAATTTTCAATAATGTTTGTAGCATACTGTCTGTCTATTGATTTTGTTTGTAAAATTTTGCTAACGTTGACGGTTACAGCTAATACATCACACAAGCACCAAATAGAAACAATGAAAGTTGTTGAAGTAATTGCATTTTTCAGACATTCGGCTTTAGAAGATGTTTCACGATCTTTCCATTTCGACATCATAGTCAGTATTTCCACGATATATTGAAAATTAGTATTAAAAATTAATACAGATTCATGCCTTTCAACCCATCTTGTTTCGCAAAGAGATTTTAATTTAGTTTTCATATTCCTTTTTAAAAAAGCATTTCTTTTTGCGGATGCTTTGAAAAATGCAATTACTTCCTTCATTGTTCCTAGTGAGTTTCTAATGGCCTGTACATTTGAGCTTTTTGAAATTGAAAGATTTAAGGAATGACTGTTACATGGACATTTTACAGCATTAACTAATTTTTTTTGAAGCTCTACAACTGCTCCCTTATTTTCTCCTAACATTAAATTACAGGTATCGGTACCGATACCAACACAAAGATTGGGGTTTAAGTTACACTTTTTTAAAAAATCTAAAACAGTTTCAGCTAAAATTTTTCCAGTTACAGTCGGTTCCATCGTAATATCATCAAATTTCTCGTGGCAATCTATAAATCCCATAAAGTCTTCATAAATATTATTTTCATAAGCATAACGAATTACAAGTGACATTTGGGACTTACGGCTAATATCGGTTGTTTCATCGAAAATTATGCTATAAAAAATACTTTTCCTTATTCTAACTAGTAAATTTTCAAGGATTTCTTCACCGCAGCACTCGATTAATTCATTTTGTGTCACACTACTTATATACGTAGCCTTTGCACCGGCTTTTGCTAAATGTTGTTTTAAAATTTCGTCACCACTACCAACTCTGAAACGAATTAATTCTCTGAAATTTCCGTCGTTTGCAATGGGAGAAGAGTTATTCACTTCTTCATCATTGGAGTTGTCTTCCGATTGATAAAGTAATTTCCCACTATCTCGATGTCCTCTTAATGGTATGTTCTGACGCCCTAAAAACATTATTGTTTCCACAATTGGTGTTAATCTTTCCCGATTTTCCATCGCCTGCATTTTCCTATTGGAGTCTACCATGTTTCTTATGTCGTTTTTAGAATTTTCAAAAACTTTGATGAAATGCGCAGTATCTTCAATAGCGTTCTTATGATAATTACTTTGATTGTGGTTAGTTAAATCACCGTCTTTACCATACAACTTAGAGTACTTTTGTAAAGGCACTCCCACTAGCTTATTTAAAGAGTTTTTTTTATGTACACCACCACACCTTGCAAAAATTACACAATATTTACAAAATATTCCTTGTAATTTTTCTGAATATGTCAGCCAATTAAATGTCTCAAAATGCTTTCTAGATAAGTAACATTTTATGTCCTTCTGATTTTTTCTGTGTGTTGAGAACGGATATATAAAGGCTTCCCCGGGAACAAACGCATATTTGATGATGTTGTATTTTTCCATAGACGTCAATTGTCTGTCGGAGGCAGCAAAAAATCCGACATCAATGGTACAATTTCTTTCATTATTTGATAATTCTTCTTTGGCAGTAAGGGCCTTATCAGAGTTATCAGCGGTAGATTCATTACTCGTCGATTGTATGTCGACATTTTTCGAACTAGGACCAGGTTCGTCGGTATATAATTTTCTTTGTTTTGTGAAAAAGTAATCTATAGTATTACTTTGCTTTCTTTTATTCATATTGTCTTGAGATGAAATTAGGCAACTGAAACCAAAAATTATGTTATTACATAAAATATAATTAGAAATATTCAACTCGTAAGGTTTTTTACTTAAGTAAGTACCTACCTGAAATTATTATTGCATACTTAATTATTTGTGACTTGTTCCATATACATTTGATTGTATCCTTAGGAACGAATAAACTATTATTATTATTATTATTATTATTAAACAATATTAGCCGTGGAACTTTTCTGCGACACTTTCGAAGAACGAGCTTTACCAAATTTTTAGCGCAACACACAACATTCGACGAAAGAGACTGAACTGAACTGGATTGAAATGAAATCAAAATCTATTTAGCCCTTTCCTTTTTTTGTATTTTAAATAATGTGTTATTTCATTCAATTCAAGCACTGTCAAGCGGAAGTGTCCGGCAATAAATTTTATTAAAAACTGAAGCTGTCATGTTCAAGTAGACAAGTGGACAAAGCAATTTGACCCGTTACGGGAAGAACCCATAAATAACAATCGAAGAAAAACAGATGTTCTGTCGCTTTGATTTAACGAACTGAAAAAAAAGAAGTGTCTAATTATTATAGACTAAAACTAAAATAAAAGTAATATTCGAATTCAACATACTAATCTGCCTGGGGGGGGGGGGTAGTTACCCCCTTTGCCCCCGCCCTTAAATACGCCGATGCTTTTTAATACCATTTCCTTGTTTTGATATTATAGTTCTTTAAATAAATGAATACGTTTTTTAAAAAGCCTTTCGTATAATGTTATTTTTTTTATTATTATAAAAGGGTAATTGTGAGTATAATAAGGAAAAAAATAGTAATCTTGCGATTCTTCAATAAAAAATTTACTGAAAGCTACTTTATCATAGTATTCATAGTAATAGCTATATAGGTTATGTTGATATGTAATTCAAGGGCAAACGATGTGAAAAGCAAATCAAACAAAATATACTCTTATGTAAAATTTAATAGAAAATATATTTACATTTTTGTATAAACTTCCGGATTAAATTGTGAGAGTGGGGTTGAGAATCTTTCTAATAATTTCATTGGCTTATGAGTTTCATTCATGGATATTAATTCATTTGAAAGAGATCAGAGGACGACACTTTACTACATAGGAAATATTTACAGTTTTCTCTAGGTTGAATAACTATAGTATTAATAATCAAGGCTGGTGGTTACTCCTTTCGTGTTTTTCATTTATGTTAAATGTTCGTTCTGTCGAGTCCCTCCCATGTTAAAATATCAGTTTTCATTTCTTTATTGCAGACCTCCCAAATTTATCAGAATTAAGAAATATGTATATTGTGCGCCCGAACTTCCAAACATTCAGTTTAATATCATTTCTGTGTAGAGGGAATAGAGAGAAACCCAATGTACGCAACTTCTTCGTTAATCTCCATATGAATGGCTTCTCGCTACGGTGATTCCTCTTAATTAGTGCAGCATTACTAGGCATTGCTCTTATTCGATTCATTGACCGAGCTCGCCAAAAGAGTTTTCAATACCAAATACATGCTAAGTTTAACAACCCTCACAGGAGATTATATATTCATTACAAGAACTCTATTTGTAAATACAATCACTAACAAATGGAATAAAGGGTTTTACACATGCTAACTGTAGAAAAGGTTTTAACATGCATGAGGAAGGTGACTGGGACAGATTCAATTAATTATTACCAAAATCAGTAATAACTGTGTCTCATTACCATTATAATTATTGTAATATACAGGGTGAGTTATCTCCGTTGATAAAGCCGATTGTGCCTTTCCTAGTAAGGATATTTCGAAGCGGGTTTTTTTCTTGTGGTAACTGCTCATTAGGAGCACATTTTAAAAATATTTTGTAGTATACAGAGTGTTCCATAACTTGGTGGCTGACCATAGTTATAGTTTTTTAAATGGAACAGCCTATATATTATTACATTTTTGAATTCCCCGCATAATTTTTAGGCAAAAAGTTATAAAATGGTATCGGCCTAAAATTTAAGGTTTTCCACGTATTACCATTTTTCTGAAAAATTCAATGTTTTCATAAAATTGTACTTCTCGAAAACGACGTATTAGATAGACACATTTTTTGGTAGAGTTGTTCATAATAAGAGGGCCTAATACAAACATATTTCGTTTTCTTTCAATTACTTATTGAATTTGCAGAAAACTGGATTAAAGTTACATGACATATTTTTCTTTAAAAGTGATATTTCTCAAATAGAAAAGCCACTATATCGGTTCATTTTTGAATTATTTACTAAATTTTACACCAAAAATATATAAGACGTTATTTTTTTAAAAGTGACCATTACTGAACTATTTTCGTTTTTCGATATAATTTGCCAACTTTATGTTTTTTATTTTAATACGATCTTTTTGTACTGAAGGAATGTCAAAAAAAATATTTCTTAGCCCAAAGAGATTACTTTGAGTGAAGAAGTCCCAAAAGAGATGCCTTTAGAAGAGTAATGGATGTTTTTATAACTACTGGTAGTATTACTAATTCAAAAACAAGGAAACCTAAATATGTAGTTAATGATGATAATCCGTTCAGAATTCTTATAGCAACAACAGATAATCCACACGTCAGTACCCATGAAAGAAGTTGTTTGCTGGATATTAGCCAAACCATCGTTCCAATGACCTTAAAATGAAATAAATATTATCCGAAATAAATACATACATTTATATATTCCTGTTTCTACACCTACTAAACTCAAGTTATTAATTTTTTTGTTTGGTTTTAAAATTTGTTTATTGTGCAATATTCTACATATATTTTGAATCATGTTACTGTATTGTAAATAAGATATATCCATTTTTTGTCATTAACCCAATACATACAAAAATCATATCTCTAAGCTCATTTTTGGAAAAATTAATTATAAAATCAGGCTTGACAACTGAAAAGCAACTCATTAAATGTCTTCCATACAATTGTCAATTTCGCAGCAAATATCATGGCTATTAAAATAAAAAATATAAAAATTATATCAGAAAACGACAATAGCTCTGTAATCGTCATCTTTAAAATAATAACGTCCTACATGTTTTGGGTGCGTAATTTAGTAAGCAATCCAAAAATGAGCCGATATATAGGGTGTTCCATTTGAAAAAAATCACTTTTAGACAAAAATATGTCATGTAACTTTAATACAGTTTTCTGCAAATTCAATTAGTAGTTGCAAAAAAATAAAATATGCTTGTATTAGGCTCTTTTATTATGAACAACTCTACCAAAAATTGTATTCATCTAATACGTCGTTTTCAAGAAATATAATTTTATAAAAACATTGAATTTTTCAGAAAAATGGTCGAAAACCTTAAATTTGAGGCCTATACTATCATATAACTTTTTGCCTAAAAATAATGCGGGGAATTCAAAAATGGAATAATATATAGGGTGTTCCATTTAAAAAACTGTAACTGGGGTCAGTTACCAAGTTATGAAACACTCTGTATAATACAAAATGTTTTTAAAATGTGCTCCTAATGTGCAGCTATCACAGGAAAAAGACCGCTTCGAAATATCTTTACCCGTAAAGGCACAATCGGCCTTACCCGCGAAGATGACTCACCCTGTATATTAAAATGTTAATAATTTTTTTTATAAATTAATGAGGTTTCTATAATTGGGACTTATCACCATCTTAGTAAAGCCCACAAATCTTTTTTTCCCGTGTGGTAGAAGAGACTCAGTAATGATACTAACTTTCAATATTATATTTTAATGTGTACGAAAAATGTTTTCATGAAGTATCCGAGAGAAAAATAATCGTAATAAAGCCATTATTGTTTCTTGCTTTCTTATAGGAAGATGTTTTGTGATGAAGTTTTTTGACAGAGTTTGCATATATGTTACCACGTTTTGAAGTCTCCTGATAACTGAAAAGTGGTGTTTACAAACCCCTCTCTCCCTCTGTACTTGCATGCGCTCGTGGTTGAGTATGAAAAAATAAAATTGCACCATAGATCGTCAATTACTAACTACTAAGTTTAGACAAATTTCTAAGGGTGGGGCAAGTTGTTACATTTTTGGTGATTAATTTTTTTCCTTTCAGTTTCTATCTTAGAAAAGATCCGAATAACGAGCGATTAAATAAATCCGTAGTCGAAGTAGGTTGTGCATGAAAAAACGCATTTCCTAACTTGCGCATTTGTAAATTGAGATAGCTTCTTAAGTTCAATTTTATAAATGTTAAATAGTCAAATGTCATTTAACAAAATAAAAGGATTATGTTGTATGATAATAGGTATTTATTTATAAACAAGAAAATTTGATATGCAATTTTAAGAATTAATAAATATATATTGTAATACAATGTAACAGTAATTATTGGAGAGAAAGCGCTCTCACGCTATTAAATCACTCAAGTATACATACACGAAAAATTTCGTATATGAATAAATGTATGAATGCACATCTACCCTAAGCAAACATTGCGAACTACAACGTGCAGACAGCTGTTTCGACCTTACATTGGTCTCATCAGTGCACGAACGTGTTGTTCACAATGCCTTTAAATACTTAGATTAGGTACCTCATATAGTCAACTTACGTACCAAACGCCATGAGAGATTCCCAGCGGCATCTGTTACCCAAGTGCGACATCGCAAGGTAATGTCACCCTCCGTACTACAACTACAAATCGGGCAACTGTAGATATACGTACATTCAATGAACACGCCATAGGTGGCGTACCTATTACAATACAATGTAACTGTAATTCTTGGAGAGGTAATCTAAGTTTTTAAAGACATTGTGAACTACACGTTCATGCACTGATGAGACCAATCTAAGGTCGAAACAGCTGTCTGCACGTTGTTGTTCGCAATGTCTGCTTAGGGTAGATGTGCATTCATACATTTATTCATATACGAAATTTTTCGTGAATGTATACTTGAGTGAAATATATTTTACTGAAATTGTTCACCATCTTGCTCAATACATTTTGCATATCTCCTTTTTATGCTTTCAAAAACACTAGTTAATATATCATAAATTTTTTTGAGTAATTTGGACTTCAAGGTGTGCAGGTCTGGAACTAGCAAGGTCTTCGCGGAAATTCGTGATTGCTATTCAGGCTAATTAAGCAATTGTCAAGAAATCGACGTAACATGTTCATTGTATTTTGTCTTGTGTCCTCTTGTTGGATATATCCTCATTTACATTAAGTTGTTCAATTAACGGCACCAAAATTGTGTTAAAATCTTTGAACATTTATGGTTCCATTAAAGAAAATTGCACCAATAATTCTTCTCCTACTTGTGGCACACCAAACACCAATATTCTGAGGATAAGCAGCTCTCTCAACATAAAAATTGTTGGGGATTTCAGCACCCCACATTCTCATATTCTGCGAATTGATATACCCATTAATATGAAACCATGTGTAATTTAAAAAGAAAGTTTTGTCCAGAAGGTCGTCGTCGAAATTATTTATAAACCATTGTCAAAGTTCTAGTCTTCGATGATAGTTAACTGGATAGATTTCTTAATAGCAAGTGAGACGATAAGGAAATACGTGTAGATCCTTTTTCAATATTTCCTGGCAAGTGCCAAATAAAAGGTTAGACTCTTCAAAATCTGTTCTGTTTGTGTTTTTAGTAATTTTTTTGCCATTCCTGTTAATTACACTTATATTTCTTATAACAATGCCGTTACCTTTTATTTTGTTCCTTCGATTTTTCATTTCCCGAGCTTCTTCTTCCAATGCATCCTTTACAGGAATGTCCACTAACATTACAGATTAAGTTTACGGCGATTTGTTTCCGATGAGAAACCTTCAGAAAAGATTTTAACTATTGTAGCCTAAACGAGTCTACACATCTGTGGAACACCCACAGTAGAAGTTTATGCTTGAAGAGATAGTGTTGAATGTCGAATTCTTAATAGACGATGAGGTTGCTCAGAGACCTCATCAGGTTGAACAATCGTATTTGAATTATTTTCGAAAAACAAGTTAACATTTGTATGCTTGTATTATGTAGAATTTGAAGGACTTGTGGATTCTGGATTTTGCTTTCCATGAAAGCCAATAACCAACAGCCAAATCATAAGCTAACTTCCGTCTCTTGTTCTGCGATTGTTTACTACATTTTAAGCTATGCTTTCCGAGTATTGGCGGGATATTTGAATCACTCCTTATTCTGTGACAGAGACGAAATAGTTATTTACGAACCAAGTGCGTGAAATCATATTTCGCGAATGAGTGACCAGTTTAAAGCGCGAGCCGAAAGGCGAGCGCTTTATGGACACGAATTCGCAAAATGTTTCACGCACGAAGTTTGTACAATATTTTTTGTACGAGAACTATAATAATAATACATATTGTTAAATACGTTATCGTTTATGACACACTACTAATCTCTTGATATTAATTAAAAAAAATTGAATTGGCAGTATTGATTATTTGAAGTGACATTAATTTAAAATTATCAAATTCAAAAAATTCTATTTCATTTCCTTTTATTTTCATAGAAAAACAACGAACTGGGTAGCATATTATTAAGGTTAGGAATTTATGATTTTAAAATGTCACTAAATTAATCAAGTTCTAGGAAGTACCAACTTTACTTTTACGCACTCGTGTTTAAAGTGACTTTTTACGCACGCAAATCGAATTGTGAAATGACAGGTTTTGATAAGCGAGTACAAAAACACTTTTTTAACATTTACTTATAATGATTTAAATTTTAATACCTAACGGTTGATAGATAGTTTGGGACCTTTTTTTTAATGTATTATATTTTTTGTTAAAAGTATCATTTTTTCAGTAACAGATAAATTATTTTCTTAATTGGAAAACTTGTTATCCCGCAATGGCTTAATCTTACGATTTAAGGTGTAAGACTCTTGTTTGTTACTAATATTTATAGATTAATTTGGATTTGAATTTATTGATGCGCTTTGTGCCTTATGGTTTGATCAAGGGATTATATAACGGGTCATTTAAAAAGCGGGCCGGTTTTGATATATCGAATTATGAACTTCATTTTTTCAAAATACATTAACCACATGCATAAACATGTTCATCACATCTTCCAAATTCAGATATGGAAAATGATGTCGGGCGTATGACCTCCTCTACTGCGCTAGCATGTAAGAACGGATGTTTCGAAGTTTATTTCCATACATCACCTGCTGAACCCACAACTCTTAAATGTCCACTCCATTGAAACGAAGCCACGAAAACTCTCTTATTATTGCACGGTATTGGTTTCCATTAACTCTCACAGTCCCTGTCTAATCTTCAAAAAAATAAGGGCCGGTGGTGCCGCCCGCCCAAAAGCAGCACCAAACTGTCGTTCGTTGCGGATACATTTCCCTTTCTAGAATCAAGCACGGATTTTCAGAACCCCGGATATAACAGTTCTGTTTATTCGTAAATTCATTTAAGTGAAAGTAGTGCTCGTCACTGAAGATGATTTTTCGAGTGTGTGAAGTTAGCCCCCCTTTCTTCGAATATCGGAAATCTGACGGTTGTTCTAGGTTTGTTCTAAATTGTTCCAAAGTATTTCAAAAAAAAAGTCAAAATTGGCCGAGATAATTGAAAAAAACGACTTTTTCACCCAGCCCCCCTTTTTTCGAAAATTGAAATTCTGAAGGTTGTTCCAGGTTGTCCTAGTTGTTCTAAACATTGTTCCAAAGAATCTCGAGAAAAAAATCAAAATTGGCCGAGATAATCGGAAAAAACGAGTTTTTGCCAGCCCCCCTTTTCTTGAAAATTGTAATTCTGATGATTGTTCTAGGTTGCTCTAGGTTTGTTCTAAATTCTTCCAAAGTATTTCATAGAAAAAATCAAAATCAGACGAGAAAATGGGAAAAAACCAAAGCCAAAAGTATGAAGTCGGACCCAGTTTTTGCAAAAATTAAAATTTTGACGGTTGTTCTAGGTTTGTTCTAAACATTGTTCGAATACGTCAAAACCGTATCTCTTATATATCAAAAGATATGGCAAAAAAACCAAATCCAAAAGTGTGAAGTTAGCCCCCCTTTTATCGAAAATCTAACTTCTGACGGTTGTTCCAGGTTGCTCTAAGTGTGTTCTCAATTGTTCCAAAGTATTTCAAAAAATAAATCATAATTGGCCGAAAAAACGGCAAAAAACTTTTTTTTTCTGGCGGCCCATTTTTCGACAATCGAAATTCTGACGGTTGTTCTGGGTTGTTCTAAGTTTGTTTTAAATTGTTCCAAAGGATTTCAAAGAAAAAATCATAATTGGCCGAGATAATAGAAAAAACGATTTTCCCACGGACCCCCTTTTTGCGAAAATTCAAATTCTGAGGGTTGTTCCAGGTTGTTCTAGATTTGTTCTAAACATTATTCTTATACATCAGAACCGTATCTCTTATATTTCAAAAGATATTGCAAAAAAACGTTTTTAAAAAAGTGTGAAGTTTGCCCCCCTTTTTTCGAAAATCTAACTTCTGACGGTTGTTCCAGGTTGCTCTAGGTGTGTTCTCAATTGTTCCAAAGTATTTCAAAAAATAAATCATAATTGGCCGAAAAACGGCAAAAAACTTTTTTTTTCTGGCGCCCCATTTTTCGAAAATCGAAATTCTGACGGTTGTTCTGGGTTGTTCTAACTTTGTTTTAAATTGTTCCAAAGGATTTCAAAGAAAAAAATCATAATTGGCCGAGATAATAGAAAAAAACGATTTTCCCACGGACCCCCTTTTTGCGAAAATTCAAATTCTGAGGGTTATTCCAGGTTGTTCTAGATTTGTTCTAAACATTATTCTTATACATCAGAACCGTATCTCTTATATTTCAAAAGATATTGCAAAAAAACGTTTTTAAAAAAGTGTGAAGTTAGCCCCCCTTTTTTCGAAAATCTAACTTCTGACGATTGTTCCAGGTTGCTATAGGTGTGTTCTCAATTGTTCCAAAGTATTTCAAAAAATAAATCATAATTGGCCGAAAAAACGGCAAAAAACTTTTTTTTTCTGGCGGCCCATTTTTCGAAAATCGAAATTCTGACGGTTGTTCTGGGTTGTTCTAAGTTTGTTTTAAATTGTTCCAAAGGATTTCAAAGAAAAAATCATAATTGGCCGAGATAATAGAAAAAAACGATTTTCCCACGGACCCCCTTTTTGCGAAAATTCAAATTCTGAGGGTTATTCCAGGTTGTTCTAGATTTGTTCTAAACATTATTCTTATACATCAGAACCGTATCTCTTATATTTCAAAAGATATTGCAAAAAAACGTTTTTAAGAATGTGTGAAGTTAGCCCCCCTTTTTTCGAAAATCTAACTTCTGACGGTTGTTCCAGGTTGCTCTAGGTGTGTTCTCAATTGTTCCAAAGTATTTCAAAAAATAAATCATAATTGGCCGAAAAAACGGCAAAAAACTTTTTTTTTCTGGCGGCCCATTTTTCGAAAATCGAAATTCTGACGGTTGTTCTGGGTTGTTCTAAGTTTGTTTTAAATTGTTCCAAAGGATTTCAAAGAAAAAATCATAATTGGCCGAGATAATAGAAAAAAACGATTTTCCCACGGACCCCCTCTTTGCGAAAATTGAAATTCTGAGGGTTGTTCCAGGTTGTTCTAGATTTGTTCTAAACATTATTCTTATACATCAGAACCGTATCTCTTATATTTCAAAAGATATTGCAAAAAACTTTTTTCAAAAAGTGTGAAGTTACCCCCCCTTTTTTCGAAAATCTAACTTCTGACGGTTTTTCCAGGTTGCTCTAAGTGTGTTCTCGATTGTTCCAAAGTATTTCAAAAAATAAATCATAATTGGCGGAGATAATAGGAAAAAACGATTTTACAATCAATGGGCGGAATGCACTTTCCGAACATTACTGTGTTGAAGGAAGTTTTTGTATGATGCAGGTCTATTTAAAGAAATAAACATCTAATATAGCAATAAATATATATTTTCGCAAGAAATATAATGTTCATTTATTACAAAACGATATTGTTACCAAATGCTGATGAACTATTTCAAAGAAAAAATCAAAACCGGTTGTGAAAAAACGATATTTTTCCCCAGTCCCTATTTCTTAAAAATCGAAATTCTTTCAGTTTCAAAGTATTTCAAAAAAAAAAAAGCGCTGGATATGGGTACCCAACTAAAATCAAACAAAATGGGGAAGTCTATCAGGCTCCCTTTGTTATTTTATTTTGTCTAGTAATAATAAAAATAAAATACTGATTTTGAAGTTTGAAAATTTTAATTATAGTAAACCACTACAACGTTATTTTGTCTAGCCGTGGTCTGGCCACTTTTTTTCATGGTTTTTGCTCCGGGAATGCAAGCACGTGTAGACATTCCTATCAAGTATGCTTATTTTTTGTAGCCCCTCTTCGTAAATATGTTGAAATATGCTGTCTAATTTTCTCACTAAAACGATTCAAAGGCTACTATTACTTTATTTGGAAAAAATATTATATAGGTACCTATTTAGATAATATAAGATAGTATATCCGTCAAAGAGTAGCCGATTTGGGAAAGGCTGTTTTACAATACCAAATTGATAAAAAAATATATTATTTATGTCAATGTTATCAAATAATATAATAATATCAATAAATAAATTTTACAGAAAAAATATATATTTTAGATTTTAGGGATAAACTAAAGCATGAACTCTAATAAAAATAAACAAAGAAACATCAACCTAGCAGCTCATGAGAAAAACACTAATCTTTTTATGAGCAAGGTATAATCATTCTCAATATGTTTATGAGGTAGTTTTTAATCTACATTAATAATGTAACCAACGTCACTGTTCTAATATTATTTTATGTTAGGAGCATCAGCATTTAGTAACAATATTGTTTTCAAACAAATGAATTATATTACTTGGGAAAATATATGTATATTTACTGCTTCTGCTTTATTCTGAATCACAAATGAGTATTATTATTCATTTTAAAATATAGATAATAGGTAAAATCGATTTACCTATTATCTTGGGCAATTTCGATTTTTTCTTTGTAATCCTTTGGAACAATTTAGAACAACCTAGAACAACCGTCAAAATTTCGATTTTCGAAAAAAGGGGCGCCAGAAAAAAATTGTTTTTTGCCGTTTTTTCGGCCAATTATGATTTATTTTTTGAAATACTTTGGAACAATTGAGAACACACTTAGAGCAACCTGGAACAACCGTCAGAAGTTAGATTTTCGAAAAAAGGGGGGGGGGTAACTTCACACTTTTTGAAAAAAGTTTTTTGCAATATCTTTTGAAATATAAGAGATACGGTTCTGATGTATAAGAATAATGTTTAGAACAAATCTAGAACAACCTGGAACAACCCTCAGAATTTCAATTTTCGCAAAGAGGGGGTCCGTAGGAAAATCGTTTTTCTATATTATCTCGGCCAATTATGATTTTTTCTTTGAAATCCTTTGGAACAATTTAAAACGAACTTAGAACAACCGTCAGAATTTCGATTTTCGAAAAAAGGGCCACCAGAAAAAAAAAGTTTTTTGCCGTTTTTTCGGCCAATTATGATTTATTTTTTGAAATACTTTGGAACAATTGAGAACACACCTAGAGCAACCTGGAACAACCGTCAGAAGTTAGATTTTCGAAAAAAGGGGCTAACTTCACACTTTTTTAAAAACGTTTTTTTGCAATATCTTTTGAAATATAAGAGATACGGTTCTGATGTATAAGAATAATGTTTAGAACAAATCTAGAAGAACCTGGAACAACCCTCAGAATTTGAATTTTCGCAAAAAGGGGGTCCGTGGGAAAATGGTTTTTTTCTATTATCTCGGCCAATTATGATTTTTTCTTTGAAATCTTTTGGAACAATTTAAAACAAGCTTAGAACAACCCAGAACAACCGTCAGAATTTCGATTTTCGAAAAATGGGCCGCCAGAAAAAAAAAGTTTTTTGCCGTTTTTTCGGCCAATTATGATTTATTTTTTGAAATACTTTGGAATAATTGAGAACACACTTAGAGCAACCTGGAACAACCGTCAGAAGTTAGATTTTCGATAAAAGGGGGCTAACTTCACACTTTTGGATTTGGTTTTTTTGCCATGTCTTTTGATATATAAGAGATACGGTTTTGACGTATTCGAACAATGTTTAGAACAAACCTAGAACAACCTAGAACAACCGTCAAAATTTTAATTTTTGCAAAAACTGGGTCCGACTTCATACTTTTGGCTTTGGTTTTTTCCCATTTTCTCGTCTGATTTTGATTTTTTCTATGAAATACTTTGGAACAATTTAGAACAAACCTAGAGCAACCTAGAACAATCATCAGAATTACAATTTTCAAGAAAAGGGGGGCTGGCAAAAACTCGTTTTTTCCGATTATCTCCGCCAATTTTGATTTTTTTTCGAGATTCTTTGGAACAATGTTTAGAACAACTAGAACAACCTGGAACAACCTTCAGAATTTCAATTTTCGAAAAAAGGGGGGCTGGGTGAAAAAGTCGTTTTTTTCAATTATCTCGGCCAATTTTGACTTTTTTTTGAAATACTTTGGAACAATTTAGAACAAACCTAGAACAACCTGGAACAACCGTCAGATTTCCGATATTCGAAAAAAGGGGGGCTAACTTCACACACTCTGATTTTTCTCGCAAAGCCGTCGTCCATCTGTCAGCCTCTCAGAAACCAGGACACAAGCCGTTGCCTTTTCTCGAGATCATCCACTTTCAGCTGCTGCGTTAACGGAATTTTGTAAGGATGGTAGTGGGATCATACCGGAGAATTCTCCGTAATGAAGACCATCCTACGCCTAGTTCCTGGGAACAGCGAAGATCCGATTGCGTTGGAGTAACAACCACACTGTCACGAACCACTGCATTGTTTTGATCAATTCAGCCAAAAGGATGACGACCAGAACTTTTAATGTTCACTATTGAATCCGTTTCATTGAACTTTTTCAAGTCTGCGAACTGTTGATTCACTCACTGCTGAATGAACCAACAGTTTCCCCGATAGTTACTGCATAACTTTTTAGTTCTGATAAAATGTTTTCACAATTAGCACACGTTACGCAATAATAAACTGCTCCATGGCGAGACACAGACTGGGGCAACAATCGGAATGTTTATGGATATGGAACCAATACAAAACAATGTCTCCAACCGACAAACAAAAATATACCAAGCGATTAAAAATCGGCGCGCTGTTTGAATGACCCTTTAGTTCCAAATGTATTAAATATGCCACAATCCATATCTCTCTTCCCCCGTTATCTGTTTTTATAAATATTAATTTAGGTACGTATGAATGTATTCCAATGTTAACAGTTAATCGAAAAGAACTGGTATGAATTCACAGCAGCTACATCCGTATAATAAGGAACAAATATATACAAGTGATGTGAAAAATCGTTTACACTAAACAGGTTTCGTATATTCAGATTAGATAATTCGATACTTGTTCCCCAAATCGGTCGGAAATTTAAATTCCAATTTACAGGCAATTGTATCGCACCCGTTTTAATAAGAAATTTAATAACTTTCTTAAGGTGGCCATCTCGCCCATCTAAATTACATTGCAAACATGTTGCGAACATATTGCACCAGAAACCGTTAGTAAGCCACAAAATTACAAAAAAAAAATACGAGCATAATCTACAAACTTATCTCCAGGGGACTAGGTGGTTTTAATAAGGGAAGTTTGTTCGATTAATGTGGAAAAAAATGTTAAAAAACAGGAAGTTTTTATACCAAAAATCTGCTAGTTTATTCCGTAATTTCTTGGAATATATAGATAATTGCCAGATATTAGATAGCTTACCCCCTGGAGAAATAAATTCTCTTTCTTTTGATGCTTGATACAAAGCAATTAAGCGTATTTTATAGCTGTCTTGTGCTTTTAAATGTTTTCACCCATAAATTCCGATTGATTTGTATCTAAGAGACATATTCTTATGGGAAAAGTAGATTTCGTTTATTATAATCACTGTGGTAGGTCAGCAATTCTTAAACAGAGGGCGCTGCCAACGATCGGTTATTGTTAGGCATGTTGGTGTTGCAAAATTTGAATGTCTACGGCAAATATAGACTCGACATACTGTAAATTGCTTACTCCGTCATACTCAGTTACATTATATATGTGTTTGTCAGGCATCAAAAGAGTAGGTATCTTTAAAGAAAAAAAGGCTACAAACAACATGCTCTTCAATTACAAAAAATCGAAAATAGAACTCAGGCGTCTTGGATTCTCATTTAATAATAAATCTACTGAAAATATCGGGCCAACAGAGTATTTCAAGTACCTATTGTTCAACCATATTTTACGAAAAATATTTATGTTTTCATGATTTACAGTGTATCTCAAAATACATGCTAATCTGAAAATACCTTCTGATTTAATTTCCATTTAATTTGCAGTCGATTTCCATAAATTTGCTTTTAATTTGCAACATATGTACAGTATGTTGCAATATACAGGGTGAGTCATTAGTAGCCGTTTCTTTGATTGCTCCTTTATGTTTTAAATAAAAGAAAACAATTAGAGAAAGTTTCATGGTTGCTTAAGGCGCATATTCTAAAAATACATTAAGCCCTGACGCACTTCCGGTTTCACCGGAAATGCATGGAATTTATTTTTTTAAATGACACTATAAATTTTTGGATTTTTTAGTACTGTTTAAAATTGTCTATTCAGCTGTTTTTCCTTTTCAAAATTGGGACAATAGTTTTTGAGTTATTAATTTTTTTTTTTAATTTTTTGACCAAAACACGTCCAAAAAAAAAACATTTTGTCATTGTTTTTAATTACATTTTTGTCAATGGGCAGCAGATAAATTAGCCTGACTTTCCCAATTTTTTGTTGTTTACCGACGAAGCTACCTTCTATTAAAATGGATACGTTAATCGTCACAATTTTCGTTATTATAACACATAAAAACCTTCACTTTATCACACCTGCAAACTTTCAAAATTGTTGGTCATTCAGTGGTAGTTATTGGTAGTTACATAATTGGACCTTATGTCTTTGATGAAAATGTTAATGAAGGAGAGTATCTTCGTTTTCTACGGACGGATTTTCAAATCTTGTTGAAGACATGAACATTATAATCAGAGAAGAGTTTATAAGAATATGTAAAAGTTTTATACAACATTAGTACTTCTTTGGAAAACAGAATACTCACGTGCATTGCACAAACTTGTGGTTATGTTGAACATATTCGTTAATGAAATTTGTTTTTCTTACTTTTGATTGTTGTTACGTTGCACAATAGTTGTAGGTTATTTAAATTGCGTTATTTTGTTGCAAAATTTATTTCTATTAAAGTTGTAGGACATCAATTTATAATTTTGAAAAACTACAGGCATCTGTTATGAACAGCTTCAACAATAAAAGAATACGAGCAATTAAGCAAATTAAATTGAAGATAGCAGCGTTGTTTCATACACCTTTTAGAGAGGCGGCATCTTCAAATATGTCAGTAAACTTATGCTTTATTATATTTGGTTGTTAACCAATAGTTTAAGAAATGAAATACTGCAACTGGATATTGCCGAAATTAAAAAAAACTGAAACGCGATGCCCTTCATTCTGTAAAATTATTACTTTTGGGATAGTGGATTTAACCTTTACTTTGTTTGACAGTTGAATAAAGAGGTCGGGCACCATTCCAGCCTTCCATTGGTTGAACGAATGTTTCGGCGCATAGAACAACAACGCTCGTAGTTTTTATTAGACCGCTAATTGCTCCTATAGTGATTATCTCAGAAACTACAAAAGATAGGTACAGGACATTGTTAACAAAAATTAAAGAGAAAAAAAAAGAAACAAAATGCCACAATAAAATACTTCCATTAAAAAAAAAATAAGTTTTTGGTATATCAAAATTAGTAGAAGTAGGCTTTGAAAAAACGTTTTTGAGGTATTGTCGAGTCAACTTATACCAAATGATGCAGAATTTTCTTGGCTACAAGCACCACCAAAGTTTATGTTTTTACTTTTAAAAACAATGTGAAAATGATTCTTTTCTGAACACGTGTTTTGGTCAAATATTTTCAAAAAAATGTTAAAATTGAGAATGACATATTATTTTGTCGAGACGATGGTTCATAGCTAGGCAAGGATCCGATAAATGGTGCTGTAGTCAAGTTACTTAAGAAATTTATATAAAAAGCAAATTTGCGAGATATTTCAAAAAACTGCTATTCGATAAGAGTGAAAGTCAGTTGCAGTCTGATGAGTTCGTTTAGGTGAAGCAATTACATAGACAAGACTGATTCGTTTATTATTGCTGATATACTCCCAGTAGCCGAACATATCACCGATAATAAACGAATCAGTCTTGTCTATCTAATTGCTTCTCTAAAACAGCCGTCACTGGCGAAAGTGTTATTTCCGGTCCGAATTTTGAATTTTTTTTTTACAAAAATATTCCAAATCCATGTTTAAATACTTTTATACTGTATAAAATGCATAATTTTCGTGATATTTTCAAAAAATTGATATTCGATTAGAATAAAATTGCTAGGTACTTTCAGTTCGAATTTTGGAAATTTCTTATTACAAAAATATTCAAAATTGAGCTTTCAATATTTTCATACACTCGATATGTTTGTCTAGAATGCATGACTTGCGATATATTCGCAAAAACCTGTTTTACGATCAGAGTAAACACCTACTTCCGGTAGGAATTCTTTTATAAAATTGTTTTCTAATTTACTCTTGATCACATTGTTATACTTTAGATATTTGCCTAAAATTAGTAATTGACGAGATATTGCTATTATTTGTTTTCTTCACTGATATGAAGTACTACTCCCGATTTATCGATTTCACTGAAAATATAATCAGATTTCCGAGGGAGATTATATTCCTAAATATACACTTCGGTATTGATGGCTTTTGCCGTTTGGCCGCTATCATAGTCAAACAGTGAGAGAAATTTTTTTTTGCAAACAAATACATTAATTAATTAACTCGAAAATTAATGCATAATGACGTATTTCTACACGCTCGCAGCTGACGTAATAGAAAATTGAAAAAAATTGTATGCAATGGTTATAGAAGTATACTTTTTGACAAAAGAACCTCAATAACTCAAACTTAAAAATTTAATGAATTGAGATCAAATTTCGGCCACTGGTCGACCACTAGTATTAATTATAAGGCAAGTTATTTAGGTACCTATACAAAATTTTTAATCTATTTTCTTCAATCCTATAATAAAAATTACTTACATACGTAAGAAATTTAATTCAATATTCTGCAGATCTCGTTTTTAATTATATTTTAGTAAATTATTATGAACGTGGGAAATCCACACTGTCGGATAAATTTTAGGGTGGTCTTTCAAATTTTTTTCCAACTGAATCGAGCATTCTAATTGCTGATACGGTATCAAAAGTAATACAAAGAGGGCATTTTATAATATCCAAAACTACTTTCTGAGCACACATGTAGATTTAACCTATTTAATTAGAGTGTTATAGGTATGTGAAATAGGTATATTGATTGTTTCTCTTTTTCTTACTTTTACACACACAATAGGCCTTGTGTTTCTTACATTGACAGGTTCACTACTTATGGGTTTTCTTAAATAAACAGTTCATTTTTTAGTCAAATTTGAATAAATACTTGGCGAAATACTTCTATAAAAAAACTATTTATCTATAAGAATAAAAATGTACTGCCTCTGTGAAAGTAGATTTTTTTATGCAAAAGTTGTTCCAAACTTACTTCTGAATACTTTTGTATCCATTACACATTTTGAAAAAACTAACCATTGACAACATACTTGGTAACTATGTATTTCGCGCTCAAGTGTTACTTCTCATCTACTAATCTAATTCTTCCAACTAAGACATGGTACATGCTCAAGTTACATAACAAAACACAAAATTTACCAACTTTGCCAAACTCAAACCTACTCTCTATTCCAAATAATAAGCGAAATACCCATGGTGACCATCAAAATTGAATCAGCCTATATATTCCTTTTTCAAAAATGCAATAATCACTAAAAAATACCTATTTATTATCTAAATCAAATAGATAAAGGACAGATCTACATAGGTATTTACAAAACAAACATTATATGTAACAGTATGTTCCTATTATTCTTGTAAGGACGCAATTTGCATTTTTACAATTTAGGGTAAATATCAATGATTTCAAAATAGACACATATTCTATTAAATCGTGTATGAGACAAAAACTCTGTTTTTTGTCTCATACACAAAAAAAACAACGGTCTGGTCTGCCAGTCTCTGTATAATTTGGTTCAATCTAAGAGATACGTGGCGTTGGTACTGCCATCTTTTATCCAATAAATTTGTTTTACAAATAATATCGCTGCTACTGGCAACCAGATGGCTAATTAAAATACAGTCACGTATGCAACACATAATACACGCCTAATGGTTAGAAAAGGATAGAGCAATGTGACGATTCTCTTTCTATTAAACGGCCACCTTAAGCATTCGACGCAATTTCCGCTTTCTAGAGATAATGAGAAAAAACCGGACTCGAAGTCAAGACTCATGCGTTCTTACTAAATGTTTCCAATAAATTTATAATTGTTCCGTTTTACTCTGCGCTTTAGACAACTTTTCGCTAATAATTGAATATAAATAACGGTGAGTGAATAATTAATTTAAATTTAATTCCGACATCACTCTATTGATAAATGAAATAAGAACCTAATAAAATTTTAAAAAATAGGTTACACAGGATATAATGTAGTGTAAAAGAAAGTATTAATAACAAAAGCATAAGTTTGTCATTGAAGTTTTATTTAACTAAATAAATAAAGAATTAATAAAATTAAGCTTTAAAAAAGTCATAATTTTTAAGTACGGTAAATTATTGTATTAGTAGACTATAAATAAAGGCAGAGACTAGTTACAAGTCGGTTCAAAATGAAAATTTTCAAAAGTTAATGTGGAATGTGTTAATCATATTTCTCTATTGTGGGCAGACGTCGATAGCTTGATAGAGAGGACTAGCCGACACTAGCGAAAAAATAAAAAGGGTCGAGTGAATAAAGTAATAGAGACCATGCGTTGAGAAAGCTGATATTAACCAGATTGACCTAGATTGAAGTGAAATGTTACAATGGGTAAATCCAACAACAGGTAGGGATATTATAGGCCCTAAAGGTGGACTTACCTGTGCATGGGTGGATTACCCGGGATACTCATTGAAAGTGGTAGTGATCTTAACTAACGAGCGGGAATAAATTTAATTGGCAAGGAATTAGTTTAGATTAAAAGTAACTAGAAATATTATATTTCAAAATATAAATAAAAAATGTAAAGACGTGATACTTTGTAGGAAGTATTCTTATTGGAGGCAACTGACAAAATGCAAGTCTTAGCTTTAATTTAATTGTTGATATCTTTGAACAAAAGAACTTCTGCTTAAAAGTTACTGATTAACTCAGAGTATGTCTTTCTTGCATGGCATGTTTAAAGTCGACTTAAACAGTAAATATTAAAAAATAATTTAATTTTAAAAACAATTAATGCAAATTGCAATAATAAATTTTCACAATATAATGACAATAACACGATAAAGAGAAGGGGACCAAGGTTGGAACTCTGAGGAATCCCAGAAGTTGGGGTAAATTGTCTCGATTGAAAACCATTCCAGCACGCATAATTGTAATCTGCACTTGCGAGAAATTTGTTGATTTAGATTACTTGTGAATGTCTTGGCAACGTTGCTAATAATACTATTGGGTCGATTGTTCAGTACATCCGATTTATCTCCTTTCATAAAAACGGGTATTATCCAAGTGATTTTCCATAGCTCAGAAAATAAGCACGTTTTAAGTGGTATATTAAATAACACCGTATGACAACACCTGACGAAGAATGTCGCTGCGTGTAGCTTTTGCGACACTTTATACACACGTTATATATGTATATATATAACTGAAGCCCTTAATCTCCTGAATTACAGAAGTGAAAAAACACATGAATTATGGATGGAAAAATAGGTTAGTGTATTATATATGTTTGAATTAATACATATTGCTGTAAACCTTACAATTTCAAAATGTTAGTAAGGGTGTTTAGAAAAATTAATTAAAATAAGAGAAAAAAATATATAGTGTTAAGGATTAATTTAGTTATAGAATAAGCATTACATTTCAATTGAATATTTATTTAAGTTTAAATAGCTAAAGCTATACTAATCACTTGAGTAAGATGGGTTGCAGAACCCTAAAGGATAAATTCCTTCATTAAAAATATTGTAAATAAAACAATATATATATATAATTATCAATAAACTGTATTTAAAAAGTTTAAATGTTAGATATACAAAGATTAATGAAGTATAATACACATGATGAATAAGCTTTATTTTGTAGAAACGATAAACAAGAAGTACAATTTGAATATAAAGATACATAACCTAACTATAGACAAACTGTAAAAATGGCCTTCAACAGTAAAGAGGGTGAATCATTTAAACGCTATTAAACTATATGAGCAAAATAAAAACAGATATGCTAAAGAAAATGACATAATATCAAAGGAAAATGTAAATGTTAATATGAATAAGATAAATTCATGCGTGGCTCTAACAATAAAAGTAAAAAGGTTGTAAATACGCACAGTCTTAATAAAAAAAAGGATATAACTACAATATTTACCATATTAGATTTTAAATCGCAAATAAAACATTTTATATACAATAATGAAATGTTACAATATATTCCTTGGTTCATACATATTTGTAGTTTCTGTGTTTCTGAAACATCAATGACGATCATGTATGGTTCAATACCTGCAAAAGAATATAAAACGTCAATAATTTAGTTGTAGCATATTAGAAATAACAATCTTACCTGAGACGAGAAACTGGTTTGAAGATAAAGAGAATGAAACAGCAACAAGCCTTCCTGGTAAGAAGTCGGAAAGGAGAGTAGACGTTACTTGCGACGTCTTTCCGTTATTCCCAAATAAACAAACTAGTAAACACAAAATTAGATTACGATTAGTAAAGGTGAAAAAAAATACTTATCAAATATTACAAGAGCTTTATATACGGATACAACAGATGTTCACATTAAAAAAGAAAAAGGAATGACACACTTACCTTCTTTTGACAAAGAATTAAATGTTAACAAATATCTTAAGCTTTAAACGCGTCCCATTTGTCTATTTTTTAGTTAAAGATAGTTATGTATTTGATATTTTTTGTTAAAAATATTATGCTCTTTGAAAATACGTACAAAAAAGTGTTCCATTTAAAAAAATTATAAATTTTCAAATTTCTCATACATACGTAATTCAATTGTTTTTTCATGAACATACTAATCAGCGTTAATAATAATAATTTGCTAATTTGACCAAAACCGTAGCTTCAAAAATAACGGAGATACAAAGGTGGTCCCAAAAGTACTCGACCTGATGTAGAGATGGCGGTAGTTGTTTGAAAAATATCACTGTATTAGAAAGTACACAATCCATAAAACATATGTTTCAAGTTTGAAGGCGCAACCTTGTTTAGTATTTGTTTAACAGCTGTCAATAGTGAACGTTTTCAGTGAATTTGTGAAAATGGAGAAAATTGGTCATCGTTATGTGATACAATACTTTTATTTGAAAGGCCTCAGCCCAACCAATATAAAAGCTGAACTGGATTCTACTCTGAGTGAGTCTGCTCTTTCGTGTACAACAGTAACATACTGGGTAGCAGAGTTTAAACGAGGCCGTACAAGCTGCCAAGACGAGCATCGCAGTGGTCGACCAAATGAGGTGACGACTCCATAAATGGTGAAGAAAATCCATAAAGCGGTGCTGGATGATCGTCGACTGAAAGTGCGCGAGCTAGCAGACATAGTAGGCATTTCAAAAAGTTCGGTACATCGCATATTATCTGAAAATTTGGACATGAAAAAGCTGTTGGCAAGATGGGTGCCGCGTTTGCTCACACTCGAGCAAAAACAGTGTCGTGAAGATGTTTCAATTGAGTGTTTAGCGAAGTTTCACAGCAACAAAGCAGAATTTTTGCGCCGCTTCATAATCATGGATGAAACATGGGTCCATCACTTCACACCCGAGACAAAAGAACGATCAAAACAATGGACTGAAAAGGGAGAACCGGCTCCGAAGAAGGCGAAGACCGTTCCATCTGCAGGCAAGGTCATGGCGTCGGTTTTTTGGGATGCGCGTGGGATAATTTTCATTGACTATCTTGAAAACGGAAAAACTATCAACGGCGAGTATTATGCGAAGTTATTGCAACATTTGGCCATATTTGGCTAAAAAGAAAGTGTTGTTTTTTCAAGACAATGCACCAGTTCACAAATCCGTTATTGAATTGAATTACTACCTCATGCACCCTATTCGCCAGATTTAGTCCCCTCGGATTATTTTCTGTTCTCAAACTTGAAAAAATGGCTCAGTTGTCAAAGGTTTTCCAACGATGAAGAAGTGATGTCGGCAGGTAATGGCTATTTTGAGAAGCAAGACAGTTTTTATTATAAAAAAGGTATCGAACTTATTGAGCATCGCTGGGAAAAGTGTATAGAGCTGAAAGGAGATTATGTTGAAAAACTAGTTGTATTTGCAATCTCTTCGAGCTTGAATCGCCCTTTTCGCGTCCCCTTACATCTTTTTTACAGATTCCTGTAAAAAGCGACCACTGTCATGACGCTTTTTAGAATGTCCGCAACATTAAGAGAGTTTACAATACTATGATGTGACAGTGTAAAGTTCACTATCGTTAATAAAAAAAAGTACAAAATAATAGTAAAAATGGACCTTAAATTCAATTTGAACAAAGATCCAAAAAAATCCCAATGTCCGATTCTATAAACTTTTGAAGTACCCCTGTATTTACATATATCTTGTGAAGCCAATAGTATATTTTATAAATATATTTTTTTCCAAAATTTTTGTGGTTTCTTTGTTGGGTCGGGTACTTCTGGGATTACCCTCGTAGAAATAGTGTACCGAGAACTTTGGACACGGTGTATATTCTCAGTATCGGTATACCAGTGCATTACCTTCAGGGCCTTGTTTTGGATCACCTGCATAGATTTCATTAATGTTTTTGTACATTTTCCCCATGCCACTATTAAGTAGCGTGTTTTCGAGATGACATGGCTATGGTATATCATTAGTTTAGTCTTTTTACATAGCCCACTCCTTTCTATTTCCCCTATTACGGGTGTCATACTTTTCTGAATGTAAATGCTCCATTTTATTAGTGACAAAGAGCGCGGTGGATGCCATTTGTTGAGCAAGTCGCGGTCTTTCTCACTAATATAAAGTAAATGGAACATTTTAATTTTCAATTACAAATTACCGCTTTATTTGTTAAGTTAACGTTTTGGCGCAATAATGTCAAATAATCATCATTTCAAAGCGCGTCGATTGTTATCAAAATACCCAAATTTGAGTTGTTATAGTAATTCCCTAATATACAAAAGTACTAGTGGTCGACAGTAAATCAATTACAGACACATTATATTATTATATACACAGTATCACAGCATAATACTCTTTTGGTGTTTAAGCAACACAAACAGAATCGCAAATATACATTTTACTTAACGCAATAACAAGTATGTAAATAGTTTGCTATGAATATATCGACTCTGAAGTAATTAATTGCATCACGGTGTTTTGATGGAATAATATTAATATATTATATTTTACAAGTAATAATTACAACTTAAGTTGCTTTATTTTTCTTTTCAATTAAAATTAAATTAAAGGCGACACAGGCTTTGTACTATCGCTACTTGTGCAATTACTATCACATCAGAGTATTTAAAAATTTCTATAACAATCGCACAACCTACATGCCAGACAAAAAGTCCTTATATTTATAATAATTCATAATTGATGGATATCCCACAGTCGGCAGAGTGGATAATTGGATAATAGATGGATGTACACGGTGTGAGCCCATTAAAGAGAAATATTAATAAAATGCTTGTGTACATTCATTTATATAATATATTAAATATATTTTTCATTTTCTACTGTAATATAATTTCTTATCCATACGTTTTCACTTCTTAAATAAGCAGAACCGACTTCAAATAAACCGTTAAATAAATATATACGAGGGACAAGCTACAATTATTGAGAATAGACAGATTGATACAAGTTTTTAGAATTTGTATTTTAAATATGTTCAAAGTAATTGCCATTTACAATAATGCACTTAACCATTCTCTCCTTCCATAGTTAAAAGTCATTCAACCAGCTGTCCTTAGGGATACTATCAAAAAACACTTAACGGCGATGTCAATCTCTTCTTCTGACTGGAACCTTTTACCTCTCAAATATTTTTTGAGCTCAAAAAATAGCCAGAAGTCACACTCGCCAAATCCGGTGAGTAAGGAGGATGTTCTATAATTTTGATTTTGTTTTCCTCTAGATACTGAACAGTTGTCCCTGCTGTATGGGACGACGCGTTATCATGATGTAATATGATCCCCCTTTCTGGGCACTTTACTAAACACAGTAGGCAAACAATTTTTAACATACCATTTAGCGGTGATTGTCTTCTGGTCTTTTAATTTAATTGCGGCCACCAAACCCGTACTTCAAAAAAATACTGCGTACATAACTTTTTTCATTGCTCGTTGTTTTTTCACCATCGTAGGGGTCTCCTCGTCTTCATGTACCTATCCAGACTCGGGTTTCTTGACGAGTGGGAACATCAAAAAACGGTATGTACGTTTCATCGCCAGTTACAATTTTAGAAATAATTTGATGGCCTCCAGCACTCAACATATCTAAAGTTTGTTGGCAAATACTAACACGTTCACCTTTTTGTAAATCTGTCGGATGATGGGGTACAAACTGAGATACAACCGGTTTAAAATGTAAATGTTCGTGCAATATTGATCTCACTTGCGAGAATCCGATCTTCAGATTGGACTCTATCATTACATAGGAAATGCGGTTGTCCTCTTCCACCATCTTCTTCACCGCAGCAATGTTTTCGGGGTTAACAGCAGTTAAAGGAGGGTCAGCTCCTTTTTGTGTACCGCCGACTTGCAACCACGCTCAAATTCTTTATACCATCTATAAACAGTAGCCAATGATGGTGCGAGATCCCCAAATGCCGATTTTAAACTTTCCTCACACTCATACGCGCTCAAGCCTTTCCTCAAATCATAGTAAATCATTATCCGAAAGTTCTCTCGTGATAATTCCATTTTTTCGATAACAGAAGCTTATTCTACGGACTATTTCTCAGACACTATTCAACCAAATATCACAAACTAAACTGCAATTGACAGATAAAATAATACACTATTTAATAAACCACAATTTGTTTTGCACCGGTAACTAGATTTTTCAATTCTTAATAATTGTAGCTTATCCCTCGTAATAATCCAGGAGAAGATTCTGATGTAATGTACACGGGACCATCTGGGGAGTACCCTTTTTCAAATAAAATAATGAAGTGTGGCCACCACAATACTTTCTTATACGTATGAAAGTTTGAAATTATAGAATTTTAAGAATTTTTTTATATAAAAGTTATTCAAAATCCTATTATAAATACTTCTATTCTAAATAAATCTCTATAGAATGCATACTTGGCGAGATATTCAAAAGAAAGTACCACTCGCTAAGAGTAAAAGTGTTACTTCCGGTTTGAATTTTTTGAAATTTCATTTATACAAAAGAAATTCCAAATCCAACTCTAAATATTCTTGTACTCTTGATAATATATATAGAATGCTCAATTTACGACATTTAGCAAGAAATCGCTATTCGATAAGAGTACAAGTGGTAGTTCCGGTTGGAATTTTAATTTTTTTTTATACAAAAGGTATTGAAAATTAAGTTCTAAATACTTTTATGCTCGTAACATACCTGTCTAAAATGCATGACTTGCAAAATATTGGCAAACAACTGATTTTCGATAAGAGTAAAAGACCTACTTCCAGTAGGAATTTCGAAAAACTTTTTTAATAAAATTGTTCTCAAATTTAATTTTAAGTACATATGAATTCTTTATAAATTTGTTCAAACTTAGTATTTGACGAAATATTGGCAAAATTCAATTTTTTCACTGAAGTAAACTACTATTTTCGGTCTGCCGATTTTACTGAAAATCTAATCAGATCTCAAGAGGGAGATTATACTAGTAAATGCAAAATTTGGAATTGAAAGCTGTAGCGGTTGGACCGCTATCGTGGTCACACACAGACACACTGAACACACAGAGAGAGAGCGAGAGAGAGAGAGAGATTTTTTAAAAACCACTTTTTCGGTATCAGGGGACTTCAAAACGTGGACATCTGTAAAAATCTCGACGTCAAAAATTTTCATCATCACAATACTTCCTTATACTACGTATAAGAAAGTAAAAGAATTGATCTAAATAATTATAATGATTACTCATTTATTTCATTTATTATCACAATTGTTTATAGAGTGATTATGAACAATGATTGGTAGTAATAGTACAATGTGTGTTATTGAATGGATTTTTTGTGATTATGTATTTAGGAGGGTCCCACAGGGCTCTATTTTAGGACCCCTTTTATTCACAATGTATACGTTCTCATTTCATATGGTTCTTAGAAGCTATGGGATCCATATGTATGCTCACGATATTCAAATTTATAATTCGTTTCTTGTCTCTGATCATCAAGCTGTCATTATTGGTATTAATTGTGATTCATGTGCAATTGCTAAATTGGCGTGTCCATATACGCTTGTACTGAATATATTCCTTCAAAGTCAATATTATTCCTATTCGGTAACAGAAATAGTGTTTCTTTTCTTCAAAGAACAATTAATTTCAGTATTGATGGCGTAGACTTGCCTATTAAGTGTGAGGCGAGGAATTTGGGTTTTATATTGGATACTCACATGAGATTTTAAATTCATATACTTAAATATGTTAAGATTGAGTACATGAACCTAAAATTATTTGTTTCTATTTCGGTTCACTACACGACATCCGTTTTGGTTGTATAAAGTTTTACTTTATCGCACGCTAATTCTTTTTTTTTAAATTGGTAACAGAAAAAATGGTACCAAATCATATTTAAATGTCAAACATAAATATTTTAATGTAACAAACCTGAACGGTATAAATTGTGCAAAAAGAAAGACATGCTAAAATTTTATTTAGACAGATGAACGATGTAATTCGTTAGTGGGATGGCGTTGGATGGTAACATTTCTAATATGTACTATTATTGAAATTTACTTCTCAATACCGCCGATATATTCAAATACCTATTTTAAATATTCTAGTTAAAAATTAGAGGAATCAACTTCAAAAAACTAAATTTCAAACATTTTCAAACAAAACATGTCTCTTATTTTAAGTCATCTTGAACTTTTAATACCCGAAATAGAAGAAATAGTATAAAATACAAGTTTCATTAGACATACTATATCGCGGATCCAGAGAGTGCAGAATTAACCGATATTGAAAGTGGGCATATTATTTTGTGTTATTATTCGGAAACTGCCATTCTCAACGACCGCGACGCGATAAATCTTTCTCGAATCCAGCAATGCTGTATGAATTTTCCCCTGATGCCAATAAGTTTTATTACAATCGTTTACAGCTCACAGACTGAGAGCTGACCGGTGATATGCCCCTCCCACAAGATGCGCAATGGATTCTTATAATATTAGGATAAGCACGAGCAGTCTGGAGAAACTGTCAAGCCTTACACATCAAAGTGCAATATGTTTCCTATATATGTATCTCTTTTCAGTATATTAAAATTTCTTATCTGCATTCACTCCTTCGTCCGGCTAATGTATGCGATGATAAACAAATGTTATCATTTCTTTTTTCCGAATACTTTCTCTGTCTCACACTCATCTATAAGTCACACAGCGAGGATTCCGCCCAGTGTTCAGCACTCGGTCTCTGTACTGTACATTCAGTTTTAAACATTGTACTACGATATTTTTTTTACTTTCTTATACATGGTATAAGGAAGTATTGTGATGAGGAAAATTTTAGACTTCGAGGTTTTTGTAGATGTTCACATTTTCAGGTGGTTTTTGCAAACATCTCTCTCTCTCTGACCACAATAGAAAAGTACTCAAACGTGGATGAATTTTAGAAAAATCGTATAAATCACGTTTTTTGAGAATCCAACCGGAAGTAGGTATTTCTTCACTCTTATGGGAATACAATTTTTTGCGAATATTACGAAAGTTACGCTTAAGTATTTAAAGCAATATATTTGGAACAATTTCGACAGTTTTTTGCAAATAACTCGCCAATTGTATACATTCTATACATTCTATACCGTAAGCGTCAAATTTTAATTTCGGTTTGCACTTCTATCATATGCAGAAGATGATCTTATACATATGCAGCGATGCCTGCTTGCTAACAGTGGAGAGAGAGCAACGGAGTGGCGGGGGACCCCCACGCCTTACAAGTGTCCAGTGTGGCAGCCTCGCTTATATCTATCTTTAGTTTAATTCGTCGCGCTCTTTTCCACTTACTACTTTCCTATCAGAAATTAAAATATGACGACCTCGGTATAGATAGTACTTAGAAAAAGTGGAAATGGAATAATGATTGTACAAAAATAATTCAGAATTCGGACCGGAAGTAACAATTTTACTCATTGGTTTATTACGAAAATAAATGTATTAAAATCTTAATTTGGAACAATTTTTATATAAAAAATTTGGAACATTAATACCTATGAGAATGTTGATTAGTGCTAACACCTTATTGTTAGACTGAATTTGATAATTAGGAAATTCGTAATTTTTAAGATAATCATATAACTGTTATAATTTCTTTCCTGCTCCCATCTTTAAAATGCCATTTATTATATATGTTTCCACACTTGTTATCAACCTGAAATAACTCGACGTGACCCAGCAACAGACAAATAATTTTGTATTATTTTGATTATTTGCTATCTTAGAAAAAGATATAGTATAAAATTCGTTTTATAAACTTGTTAATCACTCGGTTATTAAACACTCGCTCCGCTATGCTTCGCTCATGCTTAATAAAACTCCTAACTAAAATGAGTTTTATAAAATTTTATACATAATATACAATTATATTATCATCTTTGAAGCAGTTGTAGATAGTAGTAATTTACTTTATTATTTTTATTAGACAATATTAAATTTCCTATTACAGTGAAAGAGGAAAAATTAGCGAAAGAAAGGGAGGAAGGTAAGCCTGAACGAAAAAAAAGACGACGGAAACCCAACGTCGGCCCTTCCAGTTCCGCTGGTGAAGCGATAGAAAAAATGCTTCAAGAAAAGAAAATTTCTACAAAAATAAACTACGAAGTTTTGAAAAGCCTGAACTCTACACCGAAAGTAGAACCTGCTGAAGAGGCGAAAGAAGTCGCTGCAAAAGAAGAAGTCACCAGGTGAGTTCCAGAATAGCTTTCATGTGTGATTAGCAATTCCATTAATAGCTATATGAGACGCTCTTCATGTTGTCATATGAACTAATTTGTTAGATAGGTTGTTTTACTTTCTTTTGTTCTGGTATCCAATCTCTCTGAGTGTTGGTTTTTCCACACTCATTGCAATTTTCATACCTTTCAAATAGCACTCTCATTAAGGAATTAAATATGCTTTATAGACTTACATCGTTTTGTCTAGATAATATAGAATTTTTCTGAAAAAAAAAAATACCTGATCCAAATAAAATAAAAGTCTCATAATTTTATAAATCTACTATTCTTTCAAGGTTTAACTGCTTATCGAAACAATTTTATTTAAATTTATCGGAATTAAAAGTTAATATCAAAGTTTTAGGCTAGCTAATAGATAAGAAAATATACGGAGTTCATAAAATATAAATAAAGTCATTTTATTAAAATGTAATAATTTTGTCAATACATGTAATATTTTTAGATAGTTTAGAAAGTGAAATCAAAAAATAGACCCTTTTACGTTACGTATTCATAATATTTGTGCTGTTAATAGATGAGGAAATAAACATAATTTGTAGAATATGTTGATTGATTTGTTTAGGAAACGTCAGCATGGGTATATGAACTACATAAGTGTTACTCCTTAAGACGGGCGTTTACCCACAAATAGAAACTTATGCAACTTATATTACTCGCGGGACGGGTAGACGCAAAGGGGTGTGAGTAGGTGGAGGTAGACGATATTCGGTTCTGTCACAGCGCTTCGGTTTTATTCACAGATTATGTCATACATAAAGGAATACTATAGATGGGAAACATAATGTATAAAGAATGAGTACTTACGGAACTGTTGATGTTGTTGATGTTTTATAATAAGCCAATTTTCGCTTGCCCATAACTGTTATATTATTATACACTCGAATATTATAGGTATATATGACATTTAAATGCGAGTGACAGTTTGTAATTAAACTGTCACTCGCATTTAAGTCTGCAATAGCCGACCGATTCCGATAGATGTTCGTCTTCGCTAGGACCGGTAGAGATACCGTAAAGTGGGGATAGACGACGCGATTAGCTTGGAAAACCCTCGTGTAAAATGTGTGTGACAATCTTTACTGTTTAATGTTTCTTATCTTTAAAAATAATTACATAAATTTGATTTTTTCTTTATATCGTACATCAAATGTGCAGCTGGCGCGTAGAGGTCGTTTTTTTTCTTTTGTGTACCAGCCTTAGTTAGTAGACATTAATCAAATTCATGCATTTTTGTGGTTATTTCTGAAACAGATAACTTTCTTAAGAAAATAAATTAGTACAAAAACTGACCTTGACATTATAAATTTATGCTTTTTACATCACTAACCCAAATTTGAGATTCTAAAATTACAAAATGAGTTTAAAAAACGCTAAACTGCGATGCCTTAATTTTCGATAGGTAAACGCCCCAGTTAATAGTATAGTACTGTATATCAGACAGCATCACTGAATGAAGTATATAAAAAAATATGGAAATAGTGGTACTCTTTGCAATTTAATTTAAGTTACATTTACATGATTATATACAATACGTTGCATTACAAATTGTATGTAATCATGCTCAGTGAGATATAATAAACTTGAAAAGGAAGGTTTTATTTTGGGTCTTATACTTTTTGTGATCTACGTAATTACACAACTTCTAAATATATATTTTTCAGTCTATATGGATGATAAAAATAGACTAATCAAATCCGCAAAGTTGTAGTGTATTTCAAAAGATCACCATTGAAAAATGGTGATCTTCTTCAAATATATGTGAAGATTGAACATGAAAAAGAACTGTCACTTCTATTGGACTGTAAAACCATGTGGAATAGTCTTTTAACCATGCTGGAACAATTTTCTCTTTTAAAAACCTGCATTCAAAAAGCTCTTATAGATCTCAATCGTCATCCAATCCGTTTAGAAGATGCTGATTTTGACTTGGTAAATAAAATTGTTGATGTGCTGACCCCAATTAAATTAACAGTAGAAGCAATCTGTCGGCGTGATGCTAATTTATGCACAGCTGATGCCGCTTTGAAATTTCTTATAAAACAATTGTCTAGCAAAAACTCAGCACTCGCCAATGAAGTGAAAACATCCGTAGTGGAACGTATAAAGCAACGACGAAGTGATGATTTATAACTGGTTTATTGAATTATTTACAAAATCCACGACAAGATGATGAAAATCAGTTATTATCGGATTTGGAATAGCTTGACTTATTTCCAGTTCCAACACAGGCTTTAGTAAGGAAGCAAATAAAGAGTATTGTTAAAAGACTAAATAGTCGAGATGACACGGAAGAGGAAGAAAGGTCAGGATTACAAACAGATGAAGAGCCAGGGCAACAAATCTCCAAACCCCAATTGACACAAAAGGAAAAGTTGCAGCTGGAAATTAATAAGAGCATGGAATCCCCAGATCCTGAAGTATAAAATGAATTGGGGTTGATAAATAGTATTAGACGCGAAATGAGCCTGTTCGAAAATGGAGGAGTTCGTGGATATCACTTAGAATTAGCATATAAATATCTATTGTCTATTCCTCCAACCAGTGTAGAACCTGAGCGAGCGTTTCAGCTGCTGCTTATATTGGCAATAAACTACGAAGTAAGCTTGGAAGTCAAACATTCATTGGATGCTTTCATATTTCTGCGATTGTATTTTCGAAATTCTAAATATTTTTTTCTACTCCCATACTTTAATTGTATTATTAGATATGTTAAACCTGTACTTTAATGATGCCCATTATGATACAGATTTTCATTACGATACAAGTTTATATCGAATAGGAATGCGACATCCAATATTCAAACAATATTCAATATGGCGACTGCATATCTGACAGATATAAAAATTAATTAAATGTGACAGTTCTCTGCAATTTACAAGTAAGTAGTTAACATTTGTGCTTTTTTGAAAATATAAACGGTAAAAATGAGGGATAATGACCGTGAAATGAAATAATTGACTCCACCAGAAATTATGGAACAAGCCTTAGTAGCCACGAACAATTTATTACCAGCCAAATTCGCAAAAACGTACAGAAAATTTTAGGCTCAATTTATGAAATGGATTGTTCAAAAAATATGTTTTATTATGGGGTCGTAGAAAAAATAGTGTATGCAACTCGCATTTAATGGTTATTAAGACACTCGTATTCATTACAATACTCGGCTTCGTCTCGTATTGTAATTCTCTTACTTGTGTCTTAATAGCTATCATTAAATGCTCATTGCATAATATACTATTTTGAATTGTCTTTTTTGTTCCTTATTTTAGTATATTGTGTATTGTGTTGTGCAACAATATTAATAAATAATTTTTATGAAATTACTTAAGTTTTTTTTTTATTTGAGTCCAATTGAAACCACATAGTCTAATCCCGGGATCCCGGGATTGTATTCTCTATGTGTCCCATACTAATCAAATCTCCTCGTCTATGTTGTCTCAAAATTGATGCCATTTTAATTTATTGCCACATTTTGGTTGCTAAAACGATTCTACTAAAAGTTATTCCAAACCGCCTCTGACTTCTTTCGTATTCTTTATAAATTTCAGTAAAACTAACTGTTGACCAGGTATTAAAAATATGATTTTCGCGATGAAGAGAAGTAGCACTTCATTACATTGCGAAAATCTACTTCCGAATTATCGATTTGGCTCAAAAATTAATCAGCTAATATTATAAACTTAAAGTACTGATAGCTTCAGTCGTTAGAGACGTATCTTTTGGAAAACCAGTTTTAGTAATCAGGATATCCCGAGTCGTATGGATACCTGCGGAAATCTCAATATCGAAAATTTACATGATCATAATTACTTTATTAAACTACGCATAAGAAACTAAGATTCTATAGAAATTTACATACATATTAAACGTTTTCTTTTATTTATTGCAGAGCACCATCACTTTTCAGCGCTTCTGAAATCTTACGAGAACCAATATCGAAACGATCTAAAATAACACCAGTCAGAAAATCAAGAATAAAAAAAGAAGAACCTGAAATAGGAATATTGGAAAATACGAAAGAAAAGTCGGAACAAGAGGATATTAAACCGATAGAAGAAAAGCAAGCTACACCAGGTAAACTAATTATTTATATGCCTTATATCTGCACTGCACATATACATATATTGTAAATGCAACTACAGTATATTGATTAATTAACATATCGCGGCTGCCGGACAGATTGAGCTTGACAGGCAGAATTGTGGCTAATTATATTATGAACCATTGTCACAAACACATTGTCCAGATTAAACGCTTGACACATAGGAATGAATTATCATTATTTTTCACTTAATCTTTTAGGGCTATAGTAATTCCATCAAGATCGGAATTTTTCATTACTCTCCAAGATCTACAGTTATTGACGAATTTGCATGAACTATGTATGTACCTGTAAATGCTTCTTATGGATTTCTTTTCTAAATTAAATAATATATTGTAAAGTTAGAATTTATGTAAAAAGTAATTTCAGAAATGTGCGTATCCGGCCACTTTAACTAAATTGCGTTGCAAGCGCGGATTGATAGATATGCACTCTACATTTTTAAATCTATTTACAACCGTCCATAGTGTTGCGGACATGGCTAATTATACAGCGCAGAAATTAAGAGCCATGCCGCTATTACACAGCGAATCAAGGTAGTAACGAAATCAAAACTCGACATGAATAAAATTATTTTTCAAATTAATTATCGTAACCGTATGTTCTTTGAGAAAATAGAGTGCCTTACACGCAAATTAGGTTGAAATTTCGTGTTGAATATTACAAGAAACAAATTATCGCCTTTTTAAGTTAACAATATCATTCTTGAAAGAGCGTGCAACAATAATTAAATGTAATAATTGCTTAACTTTGAAATTATTAATTAATATGACATCCAAACATTCTTTTATTTTACTCTAAAAATTTCTTAGATATTGTCACAGACTTTTATTTTACATATTTACAACAGAAAACGTTATTATATCAGCTTTATTTTATTAAAAAAATACTCTGAAAAGCAGGTAGCGTGTCCTATACCATGCCAGTTGAAGATTATAATTATAATTCTAGATACTCAGCTCCTGTTTCCATGTGTAAATGCACAAAAAAAGTATCTCACTAATTTATAAGTGGAAAAAAAAACAAGTGTTATCAAATTGAAAATGTCACAGTAGTATCCCATGTAATAATAAATAACTCAATTTATTCTGAATGTGTTAAATAATCTTGAA
Source organism: Amphimallon solstitiale (assembly GCA_963170755.1). NCBI lineage: Eukaryota > Metazoa > Arthropoda > Insecta > Coleoptera > Scarabaeidae > Amphimallon > Amphimallon solstitiale. The sequence continues at coordinate 47,944,616 of OY720676.1, read as the reverse complement.
ACCAATGGTGTTTTATTATAAGAAAGAAAATTATACGAGTATATATATATATATATATATATATATATATTATATAAAGTATGTCCGCTGTTTAGAGATATACCATGTGCTTGCAGGCGACCTGCGTATAGGGCTTACAGTAAGATAAAACGACGACACCGAGAGTTTGTATGAGTTAGTACGAGAAAGCAATATACAAACTGCAGTACAGCTGCGCTATCTATCCTCGTTGCCCTGCTTAAACGGAGAGTCAGCCTAGCCCGTTCTAGCCTCAGCGTAAATCTACTCGAATCCCCTCTTTTCCAACACTACACTCGACCAAGGAGCAGTTTGTATATTGATTTTTCGTACTAACTCATACAAACTCTCGGTGTCGTCGTTTTATCTCACAGTAAGCCCTATACGCAGGTCGTCGGTAAGCACACTGTATATTTCGGTTACTTACTGTTATACGTGTAGTTAGAACGGGTTCTAACTACACGTTGTTAGTAAATAGCCGAATTAAAATTTTAGTTCGTGTCTTTCCTAATATGAACGCGAAATTACAAATGCTCGTAGTTACTTCGCATTCTTACTAGTAAGTACGCGTAAAAACGGATTTCGGCTATTTATAGTAACATATATATATTCCGTAATTAAATGGCGGATATACAGTCTACTATTTTCAGAAATTATAGTGGGAGCTGATATAAAAAGTGTCTTTATTAAGGAGCTCATCATAGATGAAATAGGTATGGGTATGAGTAATCTAATTATAACTTGTAATGGTTGTCTGGAATGTTTAGATTGAACTAGCACCGTTCATTTACCCTAAAGTTGAACCTTTTACAGTGAGAGTGGAAACATGATATGTAAATTTAAGTGCACATAGCATATTCTTCCATTAACTGTCCACAAAATGCTGCAACATAGCACACTCATCAACTCGTTCCTTCAATTAATTCAAATTCACTAATGGGTGGAAACTATAAGACGTAAGAAACCCTAAAAAGGAAATGACGGCGGTGTAAATCAAGTATAGATACATTATAATTTAAAACTAGTTCAAACACTCTTTACTCATATACAGTAAATTTAATCATTGCAAACTGTGTATTATTTTGGCATTTGGTAATACATCCTTTGCATATGAACTGCTAATAAAAATAACATACTACTACGCATACTAAAAGTTCAGAAGAGATATTCATGTACCAAGGGCATAATTTTTCAAGAAATTCGTTTTCATTTCCCAAAGCATTCATAAACTATTCCTTTATGTTCGTTGTTTGCATTTCCTGCAACGCAGGTGCTACATGTGTCACTTATAGGGTGCATAAATGACAGGTTCAATTTTGTCCTAAATATTGTGCACGAGGATTTTTTCAAAAAAATTCATCCCCTTGAATGACTGCCTCTCATATCTCGTGATGATGCAGAATCACTGTTTTATTTTTTGTTTGATGATCTCTGTTGCCTCTATTAATTTAAAACAGTTTGCAGAAGGCTGTTTTGCAAACCATTTCTTCTTTATTATTAATCTGATAGTATATTTGTAGAAACACGATGTTTGGATTTTTCCTTCTGTGTTTGTTGTTTCCATTTTGCTTACCTTAAAAGAAATATAGGTCTCACCATTGTCTCTTGATATCGCTTCTTTTATTGATTCTTCTTCTATTGCTTCTTTTCTTCCACTCACTTTCATATTTTTTATTCTTTTTCTTTTTTATAATGCCTTCAATAATGTTACGGACTATGTCATTGTTGCGTTTTCGGGTTCGCAATAAACAACTCGTGCAATTTATTTATTTAAAAAAGTCTGTATATTTATACACTTTAAATTAATTACAATATAAAAATGTAAAATTAGTGTATCACACTTAAACTACTACAATTTAAATTAACACTTGTATTTATTTCTATTACTGAAACATCTGGAGCATTCGCGTATACTCCATCTCCCTCACGACGTTTGCAGAACATTCGATCGACATTCTGTCTCCAGGCAGTACAACGCAAATGGATGATCCATTAGTTCATGATGTTTACCAGTCGCGCCGAGATGATTTACAACCTCTTTTTTTATTGTCGCTCGGAAGTCTGCTGGTTTCGTTACATCATGTTCAGTATTCAAGGTTTTTTTTTGTGGTTGTACTTTTTGTATTAGGCTTTTTATTGCAAGTTGATTACTGAAAATTTTCTGTTTCATTGCAACTCGAGGTCGAACTATTTTCTTCATTCATACATAGCTCATAAAATAGCGACCGTTTAAACATTTTCTGCCTCTACAAAGAGAATATTATTTCTGTAGAATGTGATGTTTTGTTAGTTATCATCTGGTGGTTCCAAAGAATTCACTTTATTACACACTTCAAATTCTTTCTCACCGATTATTTATAAATCTAGTTGTATATCTTTAGCGTTTTTCAGTACTAAATGTAAAATGTTATTTTTTATATCTGCGCATGCTTAAATTGAACTTAGCACGCTTTTCCACCCTAAAGTTGAAATTGTTTCCAGATAGAATTGATGAACATGATATGTACATTTAAGTGCACATAGCATATTCTTCCCTTTACTCTTCACAAAGTGCTGTAAAATAGCATATTAATAGAAATGGATACAATGTACTCTTCGCAAAAGGATCATTTTGCCTCAAGGGTAGAGGTAAAATGATCATATGAGGCGGGTAAAACGATCCCACCCTCAGTAATAGCATTTTTGATTGACACACTTACTGTAAGTATAGCAACACATTAGGTAAAGATTTTTAATAAAGTTGTTTTTACTGCAAATACAAATATAATATATTTTGTCAAAAAAAAACAACAAAATATTCTTTAGGATCTGAAAAACTTTGGCATAAAATAATGATTAAATTAAAATTTAATTTGTAGTTTAGCAAGGGCTACTTGAGTGCGGAATACACATCTGGTACATGCATAATCCTCATCATCGTTGCTAACTGCTGCACATCCGCGACACGTAGTGCTTTGGATTCAACAATCTCCACTGACAGACCTTTTAAAACTTCCACCGCACAATATGCATTCAGTGTAATCTGAATCGTCACTACTACTCCCACTACCCTCCCGAAGCTTTTCTTTTCCTTTACTTTTCTTTGTTCTTTTTGAAGTCTTAACTGCTTTAGTTTTACCCAGTCTTGCTTGTTTTTTCTTCTTCCTTTTTTCGGCTTCACTTTTTCCCTCTTTTCTTTTCCCAAGTTATCCTTGTATGGAGTGTTCGTCAGAATTACAGTACCAGTTGACTTGCGTTTATTCCTATTCCTTTCTTGTCAGTTTTTTGACGAGGATGACAAACGGAGGGAGTAGTAATAGTAAATGAAGAATTATTATTGTACTGTTGTGATTCGGGGTCCAAAATGACTGTATCTGAACGCGAACTTGAACCTGAAGTAGGACTTTCTTGACGTTTTTCTTCTACGACGTTATCTAGACGCGAACTTGGACCTGCACCAGGATTTTCTAGACGTATTTCTTGTAACACATCTAATTATCTAAAACCGGAGGATTTCGTTGTTCATTTGGTTCTTCTGTAACGTCTGCAGCTATGAAATCGACATCCGTAAACGTTTCTGGATTGAATGGAATAATACCAGTTTTTCGAAACCCATTGATAGCGTTTATCGATGTAGAAGCTTTCAAGTATGCTTCGCAAAAGACGCTGCTTATTTGATAGGTGGTGATAGTCCTTCCAGGGTGATTGTTCATCTATTTTTCTAGAGCTTGGTCCAAGTAGTTATTTAAGGGGAACATAACTCCAACGTCTAACGGCTGGAGTTCATGTGTTGTGCGAGTTGGCAGACACAATGAAGAAAAAAAGTTGTCCCTTGCTTTTAAAATCACATCCAAATTTTTGGTATGTGTTAAGTGTCCATCCAAAACAAATAATACAGGGTCATCTTTAGAGGGCTTGACAAAACTCACAAAATGATCGAACCAGTGTTTAAATAAGTCAAGCTTCATCCACGCACTTTCGTTACATGCGGAAGTTGTTCCTGGTGAGGCCCCGTCCATTAATTCAGGTTTCATACGTTTTCTGCTGAAAATAAGCATGGGTGGTTTGAAATTTCCAGCTGCTGAAATACAAATGACCGCTGTTGTAGATATTCCACGTTGAGCTGACGTAATGCGTGCCACTTGCTTTCTTCCTTTCTTCGCAAATATTTTGGAATTTTTTCCAGGAACTGTGGAAATTGATGTCTTATCGACATTAAATATTCTGTGGGAAGGATAATCATGTCGTTCTCCTAACTCTTTCAGAAGACCAAAAACTTCTGGTTTATTGAAAGCTCTTGCGCGACCGGCAGAACTAGACTTTGAACTTCGCAGACTAATATCTGGATGTCTTGTTTGCAAACCAGATAGCCAGTGTTTTCCGGCTGCCACTTTTATATGTGAAAATGGATGTGGTATGTTGTTTTTTTTGGGCCAACTGAAAATGCCAAACAACGAAGATCTAGGGTTGTGATGCCATACATTCTTGTTTCCAGATCAAGAATGTGTTGTACCAACTCGTCTTCTTGATCAGGTCTAAAGACCGTCCTCTTGCTGCCAAGATGTTTTATGCTGCTCGTGGCAATTTTGTTTTTATTTTGGCTCGACGTTTTATTGACATAATAGGAACATTGAGGGTTTTTGCTGCGTTTTGATAGGCATTCCATTTTTAAACTCATCCAGAGCATTTTGCTTACTCTTTGGATCCCAACTTTGACTTTGCGATTTTCATTGGTGGTGACGTGGTATTCTGAAAAAGTAAAAAATCTAAATAACAATAACTGAAATAAAACTAAAACAATAGATGGGGGTAAAATGATCCCGGAATCATTAGGGATCGTTTAACCCCAAACGCACATTCTGACTTTCACCTAATCTAACAATTTTCAGTGAGAAAATAATCCCTCACTACTGTTTTTAAACTGATTACATGGCGTATCCGTGAGTACAGAACACTTAAATTTTAATATTCTGTCACTGTAAACCAGATGGCATCATTAGTTTTTGCGAAATGAGGTGGGATCATTTCACCTCCAGGGATCATTGTACCTCACTCTCCCCTAATTTAAATTCACTAATGGGTGGACATTCTAAAACGTAAAGATCGCTAAAATGCAAGTGGTGGCGGCGAAAGTCAATTACAGACATATAATAACTTAAAACTAGTTTAATAGTATATTATGCAATGAGCATTTAATGATAGCTATTAAGACACGAGTATTGTAATGAATACGAGTGTCTTAACCCAGATAAAGCCGAAATTATGTTTTTCAAAAATTTTTGAATCTTTCTTTCAAATTTAATTGAATATATCATAGTAAGTGACTTTGCATAGATTTTGTTTAATCCTTTTTTATACTTTTTTCAAAAATTGATGTCCTTTATAAAGGACGGTGGCCATTTAAACAACTACTGTAAAATATTTGTTGGTAAAAAATTACAAAATATTGACTATGGTTATGAAAACAATGTTCAAGTATGAAAATTATATTTGATCTTATTCACATGCCATAGTAATTATACATTATTTGCTATGATAATACAAAAAACATTCTTTTGGGTGTAATGCTAATTTACATTTTTTACAGGAAAAGTTACATTTTTTATGACAGTATCCACATCGTGTTTGATTTTCTTGATATACAACAAGATGGTCTACACCGTCAAACCTTGAATATTGATGCAAATTTACAGACGATCTACTTGGACCTCTTTTTGTTGTTTTTTTGAATGATTCTAAGATTCCAACTGCCACAGCTCTTCTAAAGCCTAGATGATCTAACTTCCCTCCTTTGTGTCTGTAAAGCTGCCACGAATTTTGTTCAGCCATATCCACACATTGACTTATTAGAGGAAAATACCATTTCTTTCCTCTAATGGATACTCTATACAGACTAATATTTTCATCGGCTCTATCGACACCACCCATGTTCTCGTTATAATGTTTTATAATTTTGGGTTGCTCGACGTATATGCTCTTTTTTTCGGCTCGTGAAAATCTTTTTACTTGGCCTGTCGGTAATACTTGGCAGTTATTAGATGCAATGGTCACCACACTATTGTCATGCCATTTGCACACTACTGTTTTATTGTCATCGCTGCAGGCATATTCAAAATATCCTCTTTCGTGTTTTTTTATTTTACTGGAATGAACTAATTTAGATTCTTTAGGAATTCTGTTTTCTCTAATTGTTCCAGTTCCTTTTATACCCCTTGCCGCTAGTTGATCCAACAATGGAACCGATGTGAAGAAATTGTCGAAATATAAATCATAAGGCATATTGTTACTTTTTTCTTCTAAAATATCGGCAAATTGTAAAACAACACAGGATCCTAACCCTAAATATTTGTATTCTTGAGGTAGGACTGTGGAGGAGCCTTGATAAGGTTCAAACCACTCAATAAAACCGAGTCTACTTGTACCCATCCACAATTTATAGCCCCATCTTATAGGCTTTCCACGAATAAATTGTTTGGTGCCATGACGGCCATAATACGGCACCATCGACTCATCGATGCTGTGAATTTCTTCATGTGGTGCAAGATTTATAAATCGTTGATTTAAAATTTTGATGAGTGGTCTGATTTTAGCAAATTTGTCGGCTTGGTCCAAATTAGTGTTGTCGCAGCAATGAATGTTTTGCATAATAAATCTGAATCTATTACGAGACATTGCCTCACACACTAAAGTGTTATTAGAATCCAAATTATTTTCCCAATACATCTCACGCCTTGGCAGACAAACATATCCACTCAACAGAAGTATGCCTATAAAGCACCGCATCTCATTATGATTGATGTCACCAATCCTGTTGTTTTGATTGGCGTATGTATTTGAATAATGTACAAGTAAGTCTATTATTTCGTTATCAAAAAATTGGAAAAATGCTTCTACTGGTCCTATTTCACATTTTTCTTCATTATTAGGAACCCAGACCGGCATATTTGAAACTATATCTTTGTTTGACCAAGTCTTATTTTGGCGATTACTACCACTATCAGATCTGCTAGTAGAACATACCTGTTTTTTTCTTTTTACAAACGTTGATAAAGGCAGATTATCTTCACTATCGCTGGAGCTGCCGTCGTAACGATCATTAGAACGTAAAATTTCTGCCTCTGATCGTAAATGACTTCCTGGTAAGTTAGCAAGCAACACATTGTCTTCAGCTCCACTGTCTTCATCGGTCAGTTGGCTGTTAGCATTTTCCGGTGGAAGAATGACGATACCTTCTGGAATATTTTTGATATGGTCGATCTTCTCAATCTCTTCAAGAATTTCGTTCAAAGACAGAGGTTTCTTCCAGTAACTAAAAAGTGCAACACAATAATTGGTAGTATAAGTTGCCACCGTCCTTTATAAAGGACAGTAACAGTTACAGCGAATTATCATAAAAATTACATGCAAATTAAAAAAGAAATTGATGGGTAAGCAAAATATAACATATTTAAAAAGGATCGGTAGCGTGAAACTAAAGAAAGGCTTTCAAATACAAAAAAAAATCCTACCTCCAATTATCCATGCTGGTGGTCACAACAAACCTTCATATATTAAATCTCGCAAGTGACAAAAGCAGACGTTTAAAACATTGCAGCGAGCTGTAATACTGTTAAGTGAGATTTCTGTAATAGAATACAACTATAGCCATCTAGTGCATAACTTGAAAATTATTAATTTTACAGGTTCCTAATACTTGTCTTTTAAAAGGACGGTGGCAATATTTGGGTTAATAGCCATTAAATGCGAGTTGCATACACTATTTTTTCTACGACCACATAATAAAACATTATTTTTTGAATATTCCATTTCATAAATTGAGGTTAAAATTGCCCATGCACCTTTGCGAATTTAGCTGATAATAAATTGATCGTGGTTACTAAGGCTTGTTCCATAATTTCTGGTGGACTCAAATGTTACATTTCACTGTCATTATCCCTCATTTTTACCGTTTATATTTTCAAAAAAGCACAAATTTTAAGTACTTACTTGTAAATTGCAGAGAACTGTCACATTTATTTAATTTGTATATCTGTCAGATATGCAGTCGCCATATTGAATATTGTTTGAATTTTGGAATGTCGCATTCCTATTGGATATAAACTTATATCGTAATGAAAAATCTGTATTCCTATTGGATATAAACTTGTATCATAATGAAAATCTGTATCGTAATGGACATCATTAAAGTACAGGTTCGGCATATCCAATAATACAATTAAAGTATGGGAGTAGAAAAACACTATTTACTCGTGTACAGTAAATTTAACTTTTGCAAAAGATGTATTATAATGGAAAATCGTAGTACATGCTTTCTGTACGAAACTGCTAATGAAAATAACATACTACTACGCATACTGAAAGTTCATAAGAGATTAATGTACCAAGGGCATAATTTTTCAAGAAAATCGTTTTCATTTCACAAAGTATTCATTGACATTTCTTGGTATTAGTGTATTATGAAACAATCTTACATTTTTTAAATGTTATCTTGAAGGAACCCGTAAGTGTATAAACCACAAATGAAAGTAATCTATTTTCATGAAAGTTAAACCCTCCGCTTCGCCAGTCATCAAAGTTTTCAATACTAAAACGAACTTGATTTGTTTCTTTTGCATTGTCAACTCTTATTCTCTCTTCACAAAAGTACGTGTTTTCGTCTGCGAGTGCTTCATTACTCATTCTGACGATTTTCTGCTTGCTCTCTAGCGCTGCATTTACATTCCCGTCAGACTGTTTTAAAAATACTCTTGAAATTATTCAAAGCTGCCCAAATACACGCTTCTTTACTTCCAATATATGGCGGTAAAGTAAGGAAATCTAATTTAGTCAATACCTATAGAGTCCCTGATCTTCGAAAAACGCATTATAATGGGTGTCAGTAATTGATTTACGCCTTGCGATTTAGGAATTTATATGTTATTAAATCGGCAACTTAGAAACGTCTCCTTTCATTTCTTCCTAAATATTTAATATAGAATATAATATTTAATATAAAATATAACATTGCCAATATGTTAAAATAGCATTAACTTGTAATTTCAAATTCATATTATGGTAAGGATGATCAGTTTATACAGATAATTTTCAAAATCACTGCTAGAAGAACATTTTAATTTTTTTTTTAATTTCATTGCTTTATCTACAATCTGCTTACAGTTGTTTACGGATGAATTAAATTTTATAAAATTAATTTCAGGAGAAGAGAAATTGCCCAGTGACCATCCTCTTCTATACTATTCACAGGTACCTAGTATGTGTTGATTAATTTCTTTGTGTAGGCCCGTGAGCCATTGCCTTTTGAGTCTCCTTAGCACATGCGGTTCATTTTTCATTTCTTCTGTTGAGCTACTCGTGTGTCACTCTAGAGTTTCTAAATAGTTTGGTGAGATCCTTTTGGTATCTCAGTGACGAATGGTATTGTTAAATCGTTATACAGGGTGAAGTTGGATACATACCAGGGGCCGTTGGTTACTGTGCGAAGTGTTATAAATTTTTTCGTATTGGAGGGTTTCGCCCATCCCCACAGTTGAACACCGTATGTCCGTATGGCCTTTATAATATACTGGCAATACCCGTACGGCGTTACGCGTGACATGTTTATTATTATGTCTGTTCTCGAAATCTCTTTTTTGCCCTCCTTATCTACCCTGTTGCTGTTTTGTTCGAAGATATTTCTTTTTTCTGGGAGGCTGTGGTATATTTAATTTACCGCTAAATTTTTAATAACTGGTTTGATGTATTAGATTTGAAAAATTTTAAGTCATTAATATACTTAAATGTCAAAAATTACATTTCGTAACTCTATTTCAAAATAACACAAAACGTTAAATAAAAATAATTCTAGATTAAGACGGGCGTTTACCAACAAATAGAAACTTGTGGAACATATACTCGCGGGACGGGTAGACGCAAGGGGGTGTGAGTATATGGAGCTACATGATATTCGGTTTCCATTACAGCGCTTCGGTTTTATTCATAGATTAAGGAATACTATAGATGGGAAACATAATGTATAAAGAATGAGTACTTACGGAACTGTTGATGTTTATAATAAGCCAATTTTCGCTTGCCCATGCATAACTGTTATATTATTATACACTCGAATGTTATAGGTATATATGACATTTAAAAGCCAGTGACAGTTTGTAATTAAACTGTCACTCGCATTTAAGTCTGCAATAGCCGACCGATTCCGATAGATTTTCGTCTTCGCTAGCACCGGTAGAGATACCGTAAAGTGGGGATAGACGATGCGAAAAACCTCGTGTGAAATGTGTGTAACAATGTTTGCTGTTTAATGTTTTTTATCTTTAAAAATACTTACTTAAATTTGATTTTTTCTTTATATCATACATCAAATGTGCAGCTGGCGCGTAGAGGTCGTTTTTCTTCTTTTGTGTACCAGGCTTAGTTAGTAGACATTAATCAAATTCATGCATTTTTGTGGTTATTTCTAAAACACATAACTTTTTTAAGAAAATAAATTAGTACAAAAACTGACATTGACATTGTAAATGTATACCTTTTGCATCACTAACCCAAATTTGAGATTCTAAAATTACAAAATAAGTTTAAAAAACGCGAAACGGCGATGCCTTAGTTTTCGATAGGTAAACGCCCCTCTTAAGGGTCCTATATAGTGGATCTGTCAACAATGGAAAAATAGCAGATTATAGATGTTGATTTTAAATTTGGAGAAAACCTTTCAACGTCAACTTATGAAGAATTTAGTAATCTACCCCGCTGAAGAATCAAATTTAGAAAAAAATTATCGGATTAAAGAAAATTAATTAACATGTCAAAATATTAAAAACAAGTTTTCTCAAAAATCCTTCGGAGGAGATTTGTTTGCTTGGGTTCACGTTATAAATTGAATAAAAAGCTACCCCGCTCTGCACATATTTTTCGTTCAACTATTCTTTACTTTGGTCATAAATGATTTTTTATTCGCTTAGATATTGAGTTATTATTTCAAATATTTATTATATATTCCCTATGTGTAATAAGTACTCGGACATCCTTGACTTATTAATTTATGTACTATGCAACCAATATTACATTTCCGATCCACTATATAGGACCCTTAAATATTAAAATTTGGGCTTCGAAGTGCATTGAATCACCATAACGACTATCGCACAGACGCACACAAACACCTTTTATAAGTATAGATTTGTATTACCATGACATGAAGTGAATGTTTGCTTGAACTTATGTTTTTTATTAATTGCCAAAGTTTTAGTTCCATATCTTATATAATATTCGGAAGCTTGGCTTTTAACTGGGCCATACAGCATTATTTTAATGCAGAATTAAAATCGCTGGCACAGACCGGCAACTACTTGATAGAAAAATATCTAATCTAATAATCCTTGTCACATATGAATGATGTCGCTAGCAGCATATTGGCGCGGAATTTGAATTGAGCTTATTTTTAGAATATGCGTATTTAATACGTACTATTAATGTAATAGAAAAATACACTAAATTATTGGACAAATCACACATACCCTGAACTTCTATTTTTAAAAAATACGAATACTTAAATTTTATTATTGATAGAAATCTCTGTTTATTATACTTACACAATACAGGCTGTCCCAGAAATAAAAAGACGGAGTAGTAGAAATCGAAAGCTAGATTGTGTAAAAACGTACCCACAAAATATCAAGTCTTTATTCGTGCGCAGACGGCAGAAAAAAAATAATAATGAATTCAATCGGCCTTACGCCGACCCTGGACTAAATATCCACCTGCTATACTTTCACAATCGGTCCTTTTCAGGACCACCATATTACATGTGTTTAAAAATAAGCAGAAGGAATAGATACTTCATAATAAATATCAAACCATTAATTATTTTAATTTTACACCTGCTAGAAAAAAATAATTACATTCTTGATATTTACTACGATTTATTGAATATTCTAAAATAATAATAATCAGCTGTTTCCGACTACAAACACATTAAAGAGGAACAACCTTCCTATTTTAAAAATACAAACAATCTTTTATTGTCTGCAATAAAGTGCGTCGCTCATCTGGGTCAACAGCCGACTACATAGCTGCGTTTCTAGACGCATCGGATCAAAAATGTTTTATTTAACGTTTTTTCCCATTTTATACAAATAACAGCGTATTTTTCTATAAATGCGTGTTCGTTTCTATTTACAAATGAGCATTCTTACGTGTGCCAGGTCCGTAATGTAATTTTTTTTAATTAAAAAACAACATAGAAAATTAAATTTTTATTTTCTTCGTTATTGCGGTATATTTGGGCCTGTTTCTCTTCGGACTTTACATACCTGCTACTCCGTCTTTTTATATCTGGGACAGCCTGTATAATACATGAAATCACTTTAACCCAAAATATTCCTATGAGTTTATATTACACCACAGTTTACTAATTTTCACTCTGCACTTGTTAAACTCGCGATCAATATGAACATATATTTAATATGTTGTACAACGAGAAAGATTGTAATAATACGTGGAATTTGAAATGTTGTTTGGAATGACATATAACCACAACATAACAAAGAATTTCAAATGACGCTAGCGCCATCTCTTGTCCCGTTCAGTTAATATGACAAAGAATAGCTAATACGGCAGGCCTTGAAGGCCCGCTATCGCCTCTTATTCCGCTTACAGTTGAGGTACCGCTCCCCCTTATTCTTCTAAATTTATTGCGGATTTTGCCTTTATTGCGTTTCAGTTTTTGAAACACCATATAATTCCGATATATAGCGAATAACTAAATATAATTGTGTTTTAGATGTTGAATATCGCTTAGTTGTTTTTATACACCCCCGTATATACATAGTTTACAACTATGCAATATTTTATTCAGAATGCTTATCGGATGAAATGATTAATAATAGATGTAGTGATAATAGCAGTTTTTAAATTGAAAATGTTTAACGGCTGTCCATGAAATAAGATGTACTTTATCGTTTAAAGTTTTATTGACATTTTTCACATACTTTTCCTGTGCCTCACAGACGGTAGTTTTCACTCTATTTATAATTTTTCTACTATTATTGGCTTTTGTGCCTTGACTTGCCGATGATTTATTTCACGTTAGCCTAATTTGTCTATAGTTTGAATTTTGTTTGTGGGTATAAAATTAGAATAATCTCGAAATCTGTGTTTTTTGCATCAGTTGGAAAATGTGATTTGATAGTTTTTGTTAATAGTGTTTCAGTCTATATACATATGTCGATTCCATTGGTCTTTTTGGTTTAAATGAAAATTCATTAGAATTTTAAAAAAAACATTTTATTTTATACAAACTTGTAGATAGCTTTATTAGAATTATGTTTTGTTGACGCGAATGTATACTTTTAAATAATTCATTTAATTATTGTTCTATAACACATAATATTTATTTCATTGGCATTTTTTATGATTTCCATTCCTATACTTTTATAATTTGCAGTGTTTCTTTGTGGTAAATTGTATTACAACTGTCAGTTATATATGATGCTTAATAATGTTGGTAAAGCCTTGTTCACACTGTACATAATTATTTTCTTTTGCATTGTACACCTACAATTTAAGGAATATATAGATATAATATATGTATGTATTATGGTAATATTGATTACTTATTGTTATATTCGAAAATACTGTAAAACATCCTTATAGAATTTCTACTTCTAATTATTGTAATTGACGATGTCGCGAGACGTTCATTTTCATCAATGATAATTAAACAATCTTTTTTGAATACGTATGATATTACTTCTCAATTTGCCTGACACAGTAACAACATGATTAAGTACTTGTTTAATCTGGTAGGAATATATTTTAGTTTCTTTTTTCTATTTACAATATCTTATAATATTTTGAAGTAATTTTACAACTTAATTCATGGATGAAAAAATGAGTAGAAAGTATTTATAAACAAATAAGGAATCGAATTTATATTTTTTTTTACCTATATACTATTATCATTGGGCCAATTATTATATATTGCAATATTTATTGTGTTGAATGTTTGTGAGCTAATGCTTCAATCTTTTCGAGCTTGAATTCGCCTTTTTCGCGTCCGCTTACAGCTTTTTACAGTTTCCTGTAAAACGCGATCACTCTCGTGGTGGTTTTTAGAATGTAAGATTTTATAGACTTGTGGCACACTCTGTATATACATATATTTTGTAAAGCCAATTGTATATTTCATTCAGAATTCTTCTAGAATTTTTTTGTACACAAACTGTTACACAATGAAAAGCGAGAAAGATAATTTAATGTTAAACATAAGAATGATGTTAAAGTATCCGATGAAACAATATGCTCAATAAGTGCATCATTTTTATTGAGACAATCGGGATAATACGCTATTGAAATAACAGTGGAAAAATTTAGTATATTAACAAAAAGTATGCCAATTGCTCAGAAACGATTTAAGACAGGCATGCACAATATTAATAAAAAAGAACCTAATAATCAGTTTGACACTGAGATATTTTCACCCAAATTATTTGAAGTGGAACAGCGCTTTCATTATGAAATTTTGGTCAGTATAATTGAAATATTCGTCTGTCACATACTCAAAATTAGTTCGCACGCCAATTAAAAATGAAGGACTTGTATTGAAGAACATTTTAAATATTCAATGAATTACATATATACTACTCGCCCGCTATCGCGGGCTCGTCACGTATATATATACGTAGTATCTCCATAGTGTTTAATATGTTTACAACAAATTTTGTTTGGTAAATGGGCGTCGCTTTCAAACATTCTTATAGAATGCTAATGAATGCTGATGAACTTCGAACATATAGCTCGCAAACATATGTATGCGAATGGGTAAAGTAAATTTAATTTATAAAGTATGTTACTTTCTTACTACCTTTTCGAAGTCCACTATCGTTAATAGAAAAGCAGAGTATATTTTATCTAAAATTATTCTCCTTCTGTTTTTGACACAAATCGGTACACACTCAAGAGCGAGAAAGGTAATTTAATGTTAATCATAAGCCATGTTAAAGTATCCAAAGACACAATGAGCTCAAAAAGCGCAACATTTTTATTAAAACAGTTTACAATACTATTTTGATGTAAAGTGTGACCCTTTTGAAATCCACTATCATTAATAAAGGAGCACAAAATAATAATAAAAGTAAGAAACCCATGTTTTAAATTTAAGCCCTTTTCATGCGCCTTTTCTGTAAACAGCGCTTTCTAGAATGTCCACTTTTATAAATTTTTGAAGCACCCCTGTATATACATATATTTTGTTAAGCCAATAAGATATCTTATTTAAAATTCTTCTCGAACTGTTTTTAACACAAACCGGTACACACTCAAGAGCGAGCAAGGTAATTTAATGTTAAACATAAGTCGTGTTAAAGTATGCAAAGACACAATGAGATCAAAAAGCGCAACATTTTTATTAAGACAGTGTACAATACTATTTTGATGTAAAGTGTGACCTTTTTGAAATACACTATCGTTAATAAAGGAGCACAAAATAAAAGTAAAAGTAAAAAGCCCAAGTTTTAAATTGAAGCACCTTTCCTGTAAAAAGCGATCACTGGCATGACGCTTTTTAGAATGTCCGGTTTTATAAACTTTTAAAGCATCCCGGTATATACATATATTTTGTGAAGCCAATAGTATATTTTATTTAAAAATTTTCTCGAATTGTTTTTTACACAAATCGGTACACACTCAAGAGTGAGAAAGATAATTTAATGTTAAACATAAGTCTTGTTAAAGTATCCAAAGACACAATGAGATTAAAAGGCGCAGCATTTTTATTAAGACAGTTTACAATACTATTTTGATGTGAACGTGTAAAAGCCTGTCAATCTTTTCGAAGTCTACTCTCGTCAAGAAAAAAGCACAAAATAATAATACCCGTAAAAAGCCCAAGTTTTAAATTGAAGCCCTTTTGAAGTGCCTTTCCTGTAAAAAACGCTTTTAAGAATGTCCACTTTTATAAACTTTTGAAGCACTCCTGTATATACATATATTTTGTTAAGCCAATTGGATATTTTATTTAAAATTCCTCTCGAACTGTTTTTGACACAAACCGGTACACACTCAAGAGCGAGAAAGGTAATTTAATGTTAAACATAAGTCATGTTAAAGTATTCAAAGACAAAAAGACGCAACATTTTCATTAAGACAGTTTACAATACTATTTTGATATGAACGTGTAATAGCCTATCAATTTTTCGAAATCCACTATCGTTAATGAAAAAGTACAAAATAATAGTCAAAGTAAAAAGCTCAAGTTTTTAAATTTAAGCCCTATTGAAGCGCTTTTCCTGTAAAAAGCGATAACTGGCATGGCTTTTTAGAATGTCCGATTTTATTAACCTTTGAAGCGCCCCTGTATATACATATATTTTGTTAAACCAATAGGATATTTTATTTAAAATTCTTCTCGAACTGTTTTTGACATAAATCGGTACACTCAAGAGCGAGAAAGGTAATTTAATGTTAAACATAAGTCGTGCTAAAGTATGCAAAGACACAATGATATCAAAAAGCGCAACATTTTTATTAAGACAGTGTACAATACTATTTTGATGTCAAAAGTGTAAAAGCCTGTCAACCTTTTTGAAATCCACTATCGTTAATAAAGGAGCACGAAATAATAATAAAAGCAAAATGCCCAAGTTTTAAATTGAAACGCCTTTCCTATAAAAAGCGATCACTGGCATGACGCTTTTTCGAATGTCTCCATTTATACTACTTTGAAGCACCCAAGTATATACATATATTTTGTTAAGCCAATAGGATATTTTATTTAAAATTCTTCTTGAACTGTTTTTGACATAAACCGGTACACACTCAATAGCGAGAAAGGTAATTAAATGTTTAACATAAGTCGTGTTAAAGTATCCAAAGACACATTGAGATCAAAAAGCACAACATTTTCATTAAGACAGTTTTCAATACTATTTTGATGTAAAAGTGTAAAAGCCTGTCAACCTTTCCAAAATCCACTATCGTTAATAAAGGTGCACGAAATAATAATAAAAGTAAAAAGCCCAAGTTTTAAATTTAAGCCCTATTGAAGCGCCTTTCCTGTAAAAAAAACGCTTTTTAGAATGTCCACTTTTATAAACTTTTGAAGCACCCCTGTATATATATATATATTTTGTTAGGCCAATAGGATATTTTATTTAAAATTCTTCTCGAACTGTTTTTGACATAAACCGGTACACACTCAAGAGCGAGAAAGGTAATTTAATGTTAAACATAAGTCGTGTTAAAGTATGCAAAGACACAATGAGATCAAGGAGCGCAGCATTTTTATTAAGAGAGTGTACAATATTTTGATGTGAAAGTGTAAAAGCCTGTCAACCTTTTCGAAATCCACTATCGTTAATAAAAGAGCACAAAATAATAATAAAAGTAAAAGCCCAAGTTTTAAATTTAAGCACTTTTGAAGCGCCTGCCCCGTAAAAAGCAATCACTGTCATGACTTTTTAGAATGTCCGCTTTTATTAACTTTTGAAGCACCCCTGCATATACATATATTTTGGTTAAGCCAATAGGATATTTTATTTAAAATTCTTCTCGAACTGTTTTTAACACAAACCGGTACACCCTCAAGAGCGAGAAAGGTAATTTAATGTTAAACATAAGTCGTGTTAAAGTATGCAAACACACAATGACATCAAAAAGCGCAACATTTTTTATTAAGACAGTGTACAATACTATTTTGATGGGAAAGTGTGAAAGCCTGTCAACCTTTTTGAAATCCACTATCATTAATAAAGGAGCACATAATAATAATAAAAGTAAAAAGCCCAAGTTTTAAATTGAAGCCCTATTGGAGCGCCTTTCCTGTAAAAAACGCTTTTAAGAATGTCCACTTTTATAAACTTTTGAAGCACTCCTGTATATACATATATTTTGTTAAGCCAATAGGATATTTTATTTAAAATTTTTGTCGAACTGTTTTTGACACAAACCGGTACACACTCAAGAGCGAGAAAGGTAATTTAATGTTAAACATGTCATGTTAAAGTATTCAAAGACAAAAAACGCAACATTTTCATTAAGACAGTTTACAATACTATTTTGTTATGAACGTGTAATAGCCTATCAATATTTTCGAAATCCACTATCGTTAATGAAAAAGTACAAAATAATAATAAAAGTAAAAAGCTAAAGTTTTAAATTTAAGCCTTATTGAAGCGTTTTTCCTGTAAAAAGCGATAACTGGCATGGCTTTTTAGAATATCCGATTCTATTAACTTTTGAAGCGCCCCTGTATATACATATATTTTGTTAAACCAATAGGATATTTTATTTAAAATTCTTCTCGAACTGTTTTTGACATAAATTGGTACACACTCAAGAGCGAGAAAGGTAATTTAATGTTAAACATAAGTCATGTTAGAATATCCAAAGAAACAATGAGCTCTCAAAAAGCGCAACCTTTTCATTAAGACAGTTTACAATACTATTTTGATGTGAACGTGTAAGAGCTTGTCAATCTTTTCGAAGTCTACTCTCGTTAAGAAAAAAGCACAAAATAATAATAAAAGTAAAAAGCCCAAGTTTTAGATTTAAGCCCAATTGAAGCGTCTTTCCTATAAAAAACGCTTTTTAGAATGTCCAGTTTTATAAACTTTTAAAGCATCCCGGTATATACATATATTTTGTGAAGCCAATTGTATATTTTATTTAAAATATTTCTGGAATTGTTTTTTACACAAAGCGGTACACACTCAAGAGCGAGAAAGGTAATTTAATGTTAAACATAAGACGTGTTAAAGTATGCAAAGACACAATGAGATCAAGAAGCGCTACATTTTTATTAATACAATGTACAATACTATTTTGATGCGAAAGTGTGAAAGCCTGTCAACCTTATTGAAATCCACTATCGCTAATAAAGGAGCACATAATAATAATAAAAATAAAAAGCCCAAGTTTTAAATTGAAGCCCTTTTCCTGTAAAAAGCGATCACTGGAATGACGCTTTTTAGAATGTCCACTATTATACACCTTTGAAGCACTCCTGTATATACATATATTTTGTTAACCCAATAGGATGTTTTATTTAAAATTTTTCTCGAACTGTTTTTAACACAAACCGATACACACTCAAGAGCGAGAAAGGTAATCTAATGTTAAACATAAGTCGTGATAAAGTATGCAAAGACACAATGAGATTAAAAAGCGCAACATTTTTATTAAGACAGTGTACAATACTATTTTGATGTGAAAGTGTAAAAGCCTGTCAACCTTTTGAAATCCACTATAGTTAATAAAAGGCGATCACTGGCATGACGCTTTTTAGAATATCCACTTTTATAAACACCCCTGTATATACATATATTTTGTTAAGCCAATAGGATATTTTATTTAAAAATCTTCTCGAGCTGTTTTTGACACAAACCGGTACACACTCAAGAGCGAGAAAGCTAATTTAATGTTAAACATAAGTCGTGTTAAGGTATCCAAAGACACAATGAGATCAAAAAACCCAACATGTTCATTAAGACAGTTTACAATACTATTTTGATGTGAAAGTGTAAAAGCCCGTCAACCTTTTCAAAATCCACTATCGTTAATAAAGGAGCACGAAATAATAATAAAAGTAAAAAGCCCGAGTTTTAAATTGAAGCCCTATTGAAACGCCTTTCCTGTAAAAAGCGATCACTGGCATGACGCTTTCTAGAATGTCCACTTTTTAAGCACCCCTTCATATATTTTGTTGCGCCAATGGTATATTTTATTTAAAATTCTTCTCGAACTGTTTTTTACACAAACTGGTACACACTCAAGAGCGGGGAAGGTAACTTAATGTTAAACATAAGTCATGTTAAAGTATCGAAAGAAACAATGAGCCCAATGAGCGCAACATTTTCATTGAGATAGTGTACAATACGATTCTGATGTTTGCGAATCTACTATCATTAAGAAAAAATGAAGTATTAAATTTAAGCCCTGTTCAATCACGTTTCGAAGAATCGCCAAATTGAAGACGTAATAAGCGACCACAAACACCCCCGTATCCAAAAATCTACAAACATTCATCAATTTTCAAAAAATCTTCCGCCATTTTGTTTTTTTTGACATTTTGACTTTGGAATCGTGATCGGCGACCCCCAAAACCCCCGTATCTAAAATTTCACATTGACACGTCAATTTTCAAAAAAATCTTCCGCCATTTTGCTTTTTTTGACATTTTGACTTTGGAATCGTGATCGGCGACCCCCAAAACCCCCGTACCTAAAATTTCACATTCATACGTCAATTTTCAAAAAAATCTTCCGCCAATTTGTTTTTTTCGACATTTTGACTTTGGAATTGTGATCGGCGACCCCCAAAACCCCCGTATCTAAAATTTTACGTTCACACGTCAATTTTCAAAAAATCTTCCGCCATTTTGTTTTTTTTTGACATTTTGACTTTGGAATCGTGATCGGCGACCCCCAAAACCCCCGTATCTAAAATTTTACATTCATACGTCAATTTTCAAAAAATCTTCCGCCATTTAGTTTTTTTTGACATTTTGACTTTGGAATCGTGATCGACCGCCCCCAAAACCCCCGTATCTAAAATTTTACATTCATACGTCAATTTCCAAAAAATCTTCCGCCATTATGTTTTTTATGACATTTTGACTTTGGAATCGTGATCGGCGACCCCCAAAACCCCCGTATCTAAAATTTTACATTCATACGTCAATATTCAAAAAATCTTCCGCCAATTTGTTTTTTTTCGACATTTTGACTTTGGAATCGTGATCGGCCATCCCCAAAACCCCCGTATCTAAAATTTTATATTCATACGTCAATTTTCAAAAAATCTTCCGCCATTGTGTTTTTTATGACATTTTGACTTTGGAATCGTGATCGGCGACCCCCAAAACCCCCGTATCTAAAATTTTACATTCATACGTCAATTTTCAAAAAATCTTCCGCCATTGTGTTTTTTATGACATTTTGACTTTGGAATCGTGATCGGCGACCCCCAAAACCCCCGTATCTAAAATTTTACATTCATACGTCAATTTTCAAAAAATCTTCCACCATTTTGTTTTTTTTTGACATTTTGACTTTGGAATCGTGATCGGCGACCCCCAAAACCCCCGTATTTAAAATTTTACATTCATACGTCAATTTTCAAAAAATCTTTCGCCATTTTGTTTTCTTTTGACATTTTGACTTTGGAAACGTGATCGGCGACCCCCAAAACCCCCGTATCTAAAATTTTACATTCATACGTCAATTTTCAAAAAATCTTCCGCCATTTTGTTTTTTTGACATTTTGACTTTGGAGTCGTGATCGGCGACCCCCAAAACCCCCGTATCTAAAATTTTACATTGATACGTCAATTTTCAAAAAATCTTCCGCCATTTTGTTTTTTATTGACATTTTGATTTTGGATTTGTGATCGGCGACTTAAGGCACCCTCGTATCTAAAATTTCACATTTATACGTCAATTTTAAAAAAATCCTTCCGCAATTTTGTTTTTTTTGACATTTTGACTTTGGAATCGTGATCGGCCACCCCCAAAACCCCCGTATATAAAATTTTACATTCATACGTTAATTTTCAAAAAACCACCTGCCATTGTGTTTTTTATGACATTTTGATTTTGGAATCGTGATCGGCGACCCCCAAAACTCCCGTATCTAAAATTTTACATACATACGTCAATTTTCAAAAAATCTTTTGCCATTTTGTTTTTTATGACATTTTGATTTTGGATTTGTGATCGGCGACTTAAGGCACCCTCGTATCTAAAATTTTACATTCATACGTCAATATTCAAAAAATCTTCCGCCAATTTGTTTTTTTTCGACATTTTGACTTTGGAATCGTGATCGGCCATCCCCAAAACCCCCGTATCTAAAATTTTATATTCATACGTCAATTTTCAAAAAATCTTCCGCCATTGTGTTTTTTATGACATTTTGACTTTGGAATCGTGATCGGCGACCCCCAAAACCCCCGTATCTAAAATTTTACATTCATACGTCAATTTTCAAAAAATCTTCCGCCATTGTGTTTTTTATGACATTTTGACTTTGGAATCGTGATCGGCGACCCCCAAAACCCCCGTATCTAAAATTTTACATTCATACGTCAATTTTCAAAAAATCTTCCACCATTTTGTTTTTTTTTGACATTTTGACTTTGGAATCGTGATCGGCGACCCCCAAAACCCCCGTATTTAAAATTTTACATTCATACGTCAATTTTCAAAAAATCTTTCGCCATTTTGTTTTCTTTTGACATTTTGACTTTGGAAACGTGATCGGCGACCCCCAAAACCCCCGTATCTAAAATTTTACATTCATACGTCAATTTTCAAAAAATCTTCCGCCATTTTGTTTTTTTGACATTTTGACTTTGGAGTCGTGATCGGCGACCCCCAAAACCCCCGTATCTAAAATTTTACATTGATACGTCAATTTTCAAAAAATCTTCCGCCATTTTGTTTTTTATTGACATTTTGATTTTGGATTTGTGATCGGCGACTTAAGGCACCCTCGTATCTAAAATTTCACATTTATACGTCAATTTTAAAAAAATCCTTCCGCAATTTTGTTTTTTTTGACATTTTGACTTTGGAATCGTGATCGGCCACCCCCAAAACCCCCGTATATAAAATTTTACATTCATACGTTAATTTTCAAAAAACCACCTGCCATTGTGTTTTTTATGACATTTTGATTTTGGAATCGTGATCGGCGACCCCCAAAACTCCCGTATCTAAAATTTTACATACATACGTCAATTTTCAAAAAATCTTTTGCCATTTTGTTTTTTATGACATTTTGATTTTGGATTTGTGATCGGCGACTTAAGGCACCCTCGTATCTAAAATTTTACATTCATACGTCAATTTTCAAAAAATCCTTCCGCCATTTTGTTTTTTTGACATTTTGACTTTGGAGTCATGGTCGGCCACCCCCAAAACCCCCGTATCTAAAATTTTACATTCATACGTCAATTTTCAAAAAATCTTCCGCCATTGTGTTTTTTATGACATTTTGATTTTGGAATCGTCATCGGCGACCCCCAAAACTCCCGCATCTAAAATTTTACATTCATACGTCAATTTTCAAAAAAACTTTTGCCATTTTGTTTTCTTTTGACATTTTGACTTTGGAATCGTGATCGGCGACCCCCAAAACCCCATATCTAAAATTTTACATTCATACGTCAATTTTCAAAAAATCTTCCGCCATTTTGTTTTTTTTGACATTTTAACTTTGAAATCCTGACCGGCGACCCCCAAAACCCCCGTATCTAAAATTTTACATTCATACGTCAATTTTCAAAAAATCTTCCGCCATATTGCTTTTTTTGACATTTCGACTTTGGAATCGTGATCGGCGACCCCCAAAACCCCCGTATCTAAAATTTTACATTCATACGTCAATTTTCAAAAAATCTTCCGCCATTTTGTTTTTTTTTGACATTTTGACTTTGGAATCGTGATCGGCGACCCCCAAAACCCCCGTATCTAAAATTTTACATTCATACGTCAATTTTCAAAAAATTCACCTGCCATTGTGTTTTTTATGACATTTTGGTTTTGGAATCGTGATCGGCGACCCCCAAAACTCCCGTATCTAAAATTTTACATTGATACGTCAATTTTCAAAAAATCTTTCGCCATTTTGTTTTCTTTTGACATTTTGACTTTGGAATCGTGATCGGCGACCCCCAAACCCCCGTATCTAAAATTTCACATTCATACGTCAATTTTCAAAAAAATCTTCCGTCATTTTCTTTTTTTTTGACATTTTGATTTTTGGAATCGTGATCGGCCACCCCCAAAACCCCCGTATCTAAAATTTTACATTCATACGTCAATTTTCAAAAAATTCTTACGCCATTTTGTTTTTTTATGACATTTTGATTTTGGATTTGTGATCGGCGACTTAAGGCACCCTCGTATCTAAAATTTTACATTCATACGTCAATTATCAAAAAATCCTTCCGCCATTTTGTTTTTTTGACATTTTGACTTTGGAGTCGTGATCGGCGACCCCCAAAAACCCCGTATCTAAAATTTTACATTCATACGTCAATTTTCAAAAAATCTTCCGCCATTTTGTTTTTTTTTGACATTTTGACTTTGGAATCGTGATCGGCGACCCCCAAAACCCCATATCTAAAATTTTACATTCATACGTCAATTTTCAAAAAATCTTCCACCATTTTGTTTTTTTGACATTTTGACTTTGGAGTCGTGATCGGCGACCCCCAAAACCCCCGTATCTAAAATTTTACATTCATACGTCAATTATCAAAAAATCCTTCCGCCATTTTGTTTTTTTGACATTTTGACTTTGGAGTCGTGATCGGCGACCCCCAAAACCCCCGTATCTAAAATTTTACATTGATACGTCAATTTTCAAAAAATCTTCCACCATTTTGTTTTTTTGACATTTTGACTTTGGAGTCGTGATCGGCGACCCCCAAAACCCCCGTATCTAAAATTTTACATTCATACGTCAATTATCAAAAAATCCTTCCGCCATTTTGTTTTTTTGACATTTTGACTTTGGAGTCGTGATCGGCGACCCCCAAAACCCCCGTATCTAAAATTTTACATTCATACGTCAATTTTCAAAAAATCCTTCCGCCATTTTGTTTTTTTGACATTTTGACTTTGGAGTCATGGTCGGCCACCCCCAAAACCCCCGTATCTAAAATTTTACATTCATACGTCAATTTTCAAAAAATCTTCCGCCATTGTGTTTTTTATGACATTTTGATTTTGGAATCGTCATCGGCGACCCCCAAAACTCCCGCATCTAAAATTTTACATTCATACGTCAATTTTCAAAAAAACTTTTGCCATTTTGTTTTCTTTTGACATTTTGACTTTGGAATCGTGATCGGCGACCCCCAAAACCCCATATCTAAAATTTTACATTCATACGTCAATTTTCAAAAAATCTTCCGCCATTTTGTTTTTTTTGACATTTTAACTTTGAAATCCTGACCGGCGACCCCCAAAACCCCCGTATCTAAAATTTTACATTCATACGTCAATTTTCAAAAAATCTTCCGCCATATTGCTTTTTTTGACATTTCGACTTTGGAATCGTGATCGGCGACCCCCAAAACCCCCGTATCTAAAATTTTACATTCATACGTCAATTTTCAAAAAATCTTCCGCCATTTTGTTTTTTTTTGACATTTTGACTTTGGAATCGTGATCGGCGACCCCCAAAACCCCCGTATCTAAAATTTTACATTCATACGTCAATTTTCAAAAAATTCACCTGCCATTGTGTTTTTTATGACATTTTGGTTTTGGAATCGTGATCGGCGACCCCCAAAACTCCCGTATCTAAAATTTTACATTGATACGTCAATTTTCAAAAAATCTTTCGCCATTTTGTTTTCTTTTGACATTTTGACTTTGGAATCGTGATCGGCGACCCCCAAACCCCCGTATCTAAAATTTCACATTCATACGTCAATTTTCAAAAAAATCTTCCGTCATTTTCTTTTTTTTTGACATTTTGATTTTTGGAATCGTGATCGGCCACCCCCAAAACCCCCGTATCTAAAATTTTACATTCATACGTCAATTTTCAAAAAATTCTTACGCCATTTTGTTTTTTTATGACATTTTGATTTTGGATTTGTGATCGGCGACTTAAGGCACCCTCGTATCTAAAATTTTACATTCATACGTCAATTATCAAAAAATCCTTCCGCCATTTTGTTTTTTTGACATTTTGACTTTGGAGTCGTGATCGGCGACCCCCAAAAACCCCGTATCTAAAATTTTACATTCATACGTCAATTTTCAAAAAATCTTCCGCCATTTTGTTTTTTTTTGACATTTTGACTTTGGAATCGTGATCGGCGACCCCCAAAACCCCCGTATCTAAAATTTTACATTCATACGTCAATTTTCAAAAAATCTTCCACCATTTTGTTTTTTTTGACATTTTGACTTTGGAATCGTGATCGGCGACCCCCAAAACCCCCGTATCTAAAATTTTACATTCATACGTCAATTTTCAAAAAATCTTCCGCCATTTTGTTTTTTTTTGACATTTTGACTTTGGAGTCGTGATCGGCGACCCCCAAAACCCCCGTATCTAAAATTTTACATTGATACGTCAATTTTCAAAAAATCTTCCGCCATATTTTTTTGACATTTTGACTTTGAAATCGTGATCGGCGACCCCCAAAACCCCTGTATCTAAAATTTTACATTCATACGTCAATTTTCAAAAAATCTTCCACCATATTTTTTTGACATTTTGACTTTGGAATCGTGATCGGCGACCCCCAAAACCCCCGTATCTAAAATTTTACATTCATACGTCAATTTTCAAAAAATCTTCCGCCATTTTGTTTTTTTTTGACATTTTGACTTTGGAATCGTGATCGGCGACCCCCAAAACCCCCGTATCTAAAATTTTACATTCATACGTCAATTTTCAAAAAATCTTCCGCCATTTTTTTTTTTTTGACATTTTGACTTTGGAATCGTAATCGGCGACCCCCAAAACCCCCGTATCTAAAATTTTACATTCATACGTCAATTTTCAAAAAATTCTAACGCCATTTTGATTTTTTTATGACATTTTGATTTTGGATTTGTGATCGGCGACTTAAGACACACTCGTATCTAAAATTTCACATTTATACGTCAATTTTCAAAAAATTCTTCTTCAATTTTGTTTTTTTTTGTCATTTCGACTTTGGATACGCGATCAATGACACCACAAAGACTCCCAAGTGCCGAATTTTACTTTAATCAGAAGAGAGAAATTAATTTCAGGTAGCTCCGCCCACTCTGCATGTTTGCGTAATCGTTGTCATAAGGGCACATAAATGTTAAAAGCAATCCTTTTCCCCATTAAGGCGTACGCGTTCTGGAATTAACGTATTTTAATAATTCAAATATGTAATCATTAAAAGTACAATCAACCTGTATATCTATAAAAATGTTAATTCAAGCGGGTGTAATACGTCGAGATTGGGATGCCGAACTTGTCGGACCGGATAGATTAATCTGATATTTTTCGCCCGATCGTAGTACATTGAATCACATGTACATTGAATCTGTGACGTATTTCGGCCATTTTTCTTACGAAATCTGTCTGCAAACGAATTTGAAAGTGCTCGTGCCCTACATTGCGTGCGTCTGTCGACTCGAAATAAGCATGTAAGATACCCCGAGAAGGCCGTTCTTTAAAACCTCGGGTCTTGTTGAGCGCTCGCAACCTTCAAAATTTCGTATTTCAGTCTTAAAAGTGAATCTGTAGCTACAACTGAGTTTGACGTTTCCCGAGATTTATTTTGATTGTCACGTGAATCGTCATGATGACGTAAGCCATTTCTCTGTTAAAACACCGAGTGCACGCTCCTCTTCAACGGGCGATATCTCTGCACACGCTCCACTGGGGAAGAAAAACTCTCCGTCGACCGGAAATTCAATGTCGCCCCTGCCAACATGCCAAAAGACAGCCCTTAATTTCGCGTATCCAGAGAGGAGTTCTTTGCACAGTTTTGCCGTTTTTAGACGATTTTCGGGTCGTTTGGTTGCCATTGACTACTCAGCTATTATTATATATAACTAGCTAATACGGCAGGCCTTGAAGGCCCGCTATCGCCTCTTATTCCGCTTACAGTTGAGGAACCGCTCCCCCTTATTCTTCTAAATTTATTGCGGATTTTGTCTTTATTGCGTTTCAGTTTTTGAAACACCATATAATTCCGATATATAGCGAATAACTAAATATAATTGTGTTTTAGATGTTCAATATTGCTTAGTTGTTTTTATACGTCCCTGTATATAGTTTACAACTATGCAATATTTTATTCAGAATGCTTATAGGATGAAATGATTAATAATAGATTTAGTGATAATAGCAGTTTTTAAATTGAAAATGTTTAACGGCTGTCCATGAAATAAGATGGATTTTATCGTTTAATGTTATATTGACATTTTTCACATACTTTTCCTGTGCCTCACAGACGGTAGTTTTCACTCTATTTATAATTTTTCTACTATTATTGGTTTTTGTGCCTTGACTTGCCGATGATTTATTTCACGTTTGCCTAATTTATCTATAGTTTGAATTTTGTTTGTGGCTATAAAATTAGAATAATCTCGAAATCTGTGTTTTTCGCATCAGTTGGAAAATGTGGTTTGATAGTTTTTGTTAATAGTGTTTCAGTCTATATACATATGTCGATTCCATTGGTCTTTTTGGTTTAAATGAAAATTCATTAGAATTTAAAAAAAACATTTTATTTTATACAAACTTGTAGATAGCTTTATTAAAATTATGTTTTGTTGACGCGAATGTATACTTTTAAATAATTCATTTAATTATTGTTCTATAACAAATAATATTTATTTCATTGGCATTTTTTATAATGATTTCCATTCCTATACTTTTATAATTTGCAGTGTTTCTTTGTGGTAAATTGTATTACAACTGTCAGTTATATATGATTCTTAATAATGTTGGTAAAGCCTTGTTCACACTGTACATAATTATTTTCTTTTACATTGTACACCTATAATTTAAGGAATATATAAATATAATATATGTATTATGGTAATATTGATTACTTATTTTTATATTCGAAAATACTGTAAAACATCCTTATAGAATTTCTATTTTGAATTATTGTAATTGACGATGTCGCGGGACGTTCATTTTCATCAATGATAATTAAACAATCTTTTTTGAATACGTATGATATTACTTCTCAATTTGCCTGACACAGTAACAACATGATTAAGTGCTTGTTTAATCTAGTAGGAATATATTTTAGTTTCTTTTTTCTATTTACAATATCTTATAATATTTTGAAGTATTTTTACAACTTAATTCATGGACGAAAAAAATGAGTAGAAAGTATTTATAAACAAATAAGTAATCGAATTTATAAATTTCTTACCTATACACTATTATCATTGGGCCAATTATTATATATTGCAATATTTATTGTGTTGAATGTTTGTGAGCTAATGCTTCAATCTTTTCGAGCTTGAATTCGCCCTTTTCGCGTCCGCTTCAGCTTTTTACAGTTTCCTGTAAAACGCGATCACTCTCGTGGTGGTTTTTAGAATGTAAGATTTTATAGACTTGTGGCACACTCTGTATATACATATATTTTGTAAAGCCAATTGTATATTTCATTCAGAATTCTTCTAGAATTTTTTTTTACACAAACTGTTACACAATGAAGAGCGAGAAAGATAATTTAATGTTAAACATAAGAATGATGTTAAAGTATCCGATGAAACAATATGCTCAATAAGTGCATCATTTTTATTGAGACAATCGGGATAATACGCTATTGAAATAACAGTGGAAAAATTTAGTAGATTAACAAAATGTATGTCAATTGCTCAGAAACAATTTAAGACAGGCATGCACAATATTAATAAAAAAGAACCTAATAATCAGTTTGACACTGAGATATTTTCACCCAAATTATTTGAAGTGGAACAGCGCTTTCATTATGAAATTTTGGTCAGCATAATTGAAATATTCGTCTGTCACATACTCAAAATTAGTTCGCACGTCAATTAAAAATGAAGGACTTGTATTGAAGAACATTTTAAATTTTCAATGAATTACATATATACTACTCGCCCGCTATCGCGGGCTCGTCATTTTAATTGACATACTCAAATATACGTAGTATCTCCATAGTGTTTAATATGTTTACAACAAATTTTGTTTGGTAAATGGGCGTCGCTTTCAAACATTCTTATAGAATGCTGATGAACTTCGAACATATAGCTCGCAAACGTATGTATGCGAATGGGTAAAGTAAATTTAATTTATAACGAATATTACTTTCTTACTACCTTTTCGAAGTCCACTATCGTTAATAAAAAAAGCAGAGTATATTTTATCTAAAATTATTCTCCTTCTGTTTTTGACACAAATCGGTACACACTCAAGAGCGAGAAAGATAATTTAATGTTAATCATAAGCCATGTTAAAGTATCCAAAGACACAATGAGCTCAAAAAGCGCAACATTTTTATTAAAACAGTTTACAATACTATTTTGATGTAAAGTGTGACCCTTTTGAAATCCACTATCATTAATAAAGGAGCACAAAATAATAATAAAAGTAAGAAACCCAAGTTTTAAATTTAAGCCCTTTTCAAGCGCCTTTCCTGTAAACAGCGCTTTCTAGAATGTCCATTTTTATAAATTTTTGAAGCACCCCTGTATATACATATATTTTGTTAAGCCAATAGGATATCTTATTTAAAATTCTTCTCGAACTGTTTTTAACACAAACCGGTACACACTCAAGAGCGAGAAAGGTAATTTAATGTTAAACATAAGGCGTGTTAAAGTATGCAAAGACACAATGAGATCAAAAAGCGCAACATTTTTATTAAGACAGTGTACAATACTATTTTGATGTAAAGTGTGACCTTTTTGAAATCCAGTATCGTTACTAAAGGAGCACAAAATAAAAGTAAAAGTAAAAAGCTCAAGTTTTGAATTGAAGCACCTTTCCTGTAAAAAGCGATCACTGGCATGACGCTTTTTAGAATGTCCGGTTTTATAAACTTTTAAAGCATCCCGGTATATACATATATTTTGTGAAGCCAATAGTATATTTTATTTGAAATTTTTCTCGAATTGTTTTTTACACAAATCGGTACACACTCAAGAGTGAGAAAGATAATTTAATGTTAAACATAAGTCGTGTTAAAGTATCCAAAGACACAATGAGATTAAAAAGCGCAGCATTTTTATTAAGACAGTTTACAATACTATTTTGATGTGAACGTGTAAAAGCCTGTCAATCTTTTCGAAGTCTACTCTCGTTAAGAAAAAAGCACAAAATAATAATAACAGTAAAAAGCCCAAGTTTTAAATTGAAGCCCTATTGAAGTGCCTTTCCTGTAAAAAACGCTTTTAAGAATGTCCACTTTTATAAACTTTTGAAGCACTCCTGTATATACATATATTTTGTTAAGCCAATAGGATATTTTATTTAAAATTCTTCTCGAACTGTTTTTGACACAAACCGGTACACACTCAAGAGCGAGAAAGGTAATTTAATGTTAAACATAAGTCATGTTAAAGTATTCAAAGACAAAAAGACGCAACATTTTCATTAAGACAGTTTACAATACTATTTTGATATGAACGTGTAATAGCCTATCAATTTTTCGAAATCCACTATCGTTAATGAAAAAGTACAAAATAATAGTAAAAGTAAAAAGCTCAAGTTTTAAATTTAAGCCCTATTGAAGCGCTTTTCCTGTAAAAAGCGATAACTGGCATGGCTTTTTAGAATGTCCGATTTTATTAATTTTTGAAGCGCCCCTGTATATACATATATTTTGTTAAACCAATAGGATATTTTATTTAAAATTCTTCTCGAACTGTTTTTGACATAAATCGTTACAGTCAAGAGCGAGAAAGGTAATTTAATGTTAAACATAAGTCGTGCTGAAGTATGCAAAGACACAATGATATCAAAAAGCGAAACATTTTTATTAAGACAGTGTACAATACTATTTTAATGTCAAAAGTGTAAAAGCCTGTCAACCTTTTTGAAATCCACTATCGTTAATAAAGGAGCACGAAATAATAATAAAAGCAAAATGCCCAAGTTTTAAATTGAAGCGCCTTTCCTATAAAAAGCGATCACTGGCATGACGCTTTTTAGAATGTCTACATTTATACTACTTTGAAGCACCCAAGTATATACATATATTTTGTTAAGCCAATAGGATATTTTATTTAAAATTCTTCGTGAACTGTTTTTGACATAAACCGGTACACACTCAAAAGCGAGAAAGGTAATTTAATGTTTAACATAAGTCGTGTTAAATTATCCAAAGACACATTGAGCTCAAAAAGCGCTACATTTTTATTAAGACAGTTACAATACTATTTTGATGTAAAGTGTGACCTTTTTGAAATCCACTATCATTAATAAAGGAGACCAAATGAAAATAAAAGTAAAAAGCCCAAGTTTTAAATTTAAGCCGTATTGAAGCGCCTTTCCTGTAAAAAAACGCTTTTTAGAATGTCCACTTTTATAAACTTTTGAAGCACCCCTGTATATATATATATTTTGTTAGGCCAATAGGATACTTTATTTAAAATTCTTCTCGAACTGTTTTTGACATAAACCGGTACACACTCAAGAGCGAGAAAGGAAATTTAATGTTAAACATAAGTCGTATCCAAAGAAACAATGAGCTCTCAAAAAGCGCAACCTTTTTATTAAGACAGTTTACAATACTATTTTGATGTGAACGTGTAAGAGCCTGTCAATCTTTTCGAAGTCTACTCTCGTTAAGAAAAAAGCACAAAATAATAATAAAAGTAAAAAGCCCAAGTTTTAGATTTAAGCCCAATTGAAGCGTCTTTCCTATAAAAAAACGCTTTTTAGAATGTCCAGTTTTATAAACTTTTAAAGCATCCCGGTATATACATATATTTTGTGGAGCCAATTGTATATTTTATTTAAAATATTTCTGGAATTGTTTTTTACACAAACCGGTCCACACTCAAGAGCGAGCAAGGTAATTTAATGTTAAACATAAGTCGTGTTAAAGTATGCAAAGACAATGAGATCAAGAAGCGCTACATTTTTATTAAGACAGTGTACAATACTATTTTGATGCGAAAGTGTGAAAGCCTGTCAACCTTATTGAAATCCACTATCGTTAATAAAGGAGCACATAATAATAATAAAAATAAAAATCCCAAGTTTTAAATTGAAGCCCTTTTCCTGCAAAAACCGATCACTGGCATGACGCTTTTTAGAATTTCCACTTTTATACACCTTTGAAGCACTCCTGTATATACATATATTTTTTAACCCAATAGGATGTTTTATTTAAAATTCTTCTCGAACTGCTTTTAACAAAAACCGATACACACTCAAGAGCGAGAAAGATAATCTAATGTTAAACATAAGTCGTGTTAAAGTATGCAAAGACACAATGAGATTAAAAATCGCAACATTTTTATTAAGACAGTGTACAATACTATTTTGATGTGAAAGTGTAAAAGCCTGTCAACCTTTTTGAAATCCACTATAGTTAATAAAGGAGCACGAAATAATAATAAAAGTAAAAAGCCCAAGTTTTAAATTGAAGCCCTATTGAAGCGCTTTTCCTGTAAAAAGCGATCACTGGCATGACGCTTTTCAGAATGTCCACTTTTATAAACTTTTGAAGCATCCCTACATATATTTTTTTAAGCTAATAGTATATTTTATTTGAAATTCTACTCGAACTGTTTTTTTACAGAAACCGGTTCACACTCAAGAGCGAGAAAGGTAATTTAATGTTAAACATGTCATGTTAGAGTATCGAAAGAAACAATGAGCTCAGTGAGCGTAACATTTTCATTGAGACAATGTACAATACGATTCTGATGTTTGCGAATCTACTGTTGATACGAAAAAATTAAGTATTAAATTTAAACCCTGTTCAATCACGTTTCGAAGAATCACCAAATTGAAGACGTAATAAGCGACCACAAACATCCCCGCATCTAAACTTTCACATTCATACGTTAATTTTCAAAAAACTCTTCCTCCATTTTGTTTTTTTTTGACATTTTGACTTTGGAATCGTGATCGGCGACCCCCAAAACTCCCGTATTCTAAAATTTCACATTCATACGTCAATTTTCAAACAAATTTTCCACCCTTTTGTTTTTTTGATATTTTGACTTTGGAATCGTGATCGGCGACCCCCAAAACCCCCGTATCTAAAATCTAACATTCATACGTCAATTTTCAAAAAAGTCTTTCGCCGTTTTGCTTTTTTTGATATTTTGACTTTGGAATCGTCATCGGCGACCCCCAAAACCCCCGTATCTAAAATTTTACAGTCATACGTCAATTTTCAAAAAATCATCCGCCATTTTTTTTTTTTTGACATTTTGGCTTTGGAATCGTGATCGGCGACCCTCAAAACCCCCGTATGTAAAATTTAACATTCATACGTCAATTTTCAAAAAAAATCTTCCGCCATTTTGCTTGTTTTGACATTTTGATTTTGGAATCGTGATCGGCGACCCCCAAAACCCCCGTATCTAAAATTTTACATTCATACGTCAATTTTCAAAAAATCTTCCGCCATTTTGTTTTTTTTTGACATTTTGACTTTGGAATCGTGATCGGCGACCTCCAAAACCCCCGTATCTAAAATTTTACATTAATACCTCAATTTTCTAAAAAATCTTTCGCCATTTTGTTTTTTTTGACATTTTGACTTTGGAATCGTGATCGGCGACCCCCAAAACCCCCGTATCTAAAATTTTACCTTCATACGTCAATTTTCAAAAAATCTTCCGCCATTTCGTTTTGTTTTGACATTTTGACTTTGGAATCGTGATCGGCGACCCCCAAAACCCCCGTATCTAAAATTTTACATTCATACGTCAATTTTCAAAAAATCTTCCGCCATTTTGTTTTTTTTTTGACATTTTGGCTTTGGAATCGTGATCGGCGACCCCCAAAACTCCCGTATCTAAAATTTTACATTCATACGTCAATTTTCAAAAAAAAATTTCGCCGTTTTGCTTTTTTTGATATTTTAACTTTGGAATCGTTATCGGCGACCCCCAAAACCCCCGTATCTAAAATTTTACATTAATACGTCAATTTTCAAAAAATCTTCCGCCATTTTTTTTTGACATTTTGACTTTGGAATCGTGATCGGCGACCCCCAAAACCCCCGTATCTAAAATTTTACATTCATACGTCAATTTTCAAAAAATCTTCCGCCATTTCGTTTTGTTTTGACATTTTGACTTTGGAATCGTGATCAGCGACCCCCAAAACCCCCGTATCTAAAATTTTACATTCATACGTCAATTTTAAAAAAATCTTCCGCCATTTTTTTTTTTTTTGATATTTTGGCTTTGGAATCGTGATCGGCGACCCCCAAAACTCCCGTATCTAAAATTTTACATTCATACGTTAATTTTCAAAAAAAAATTTCGCCGTTTTGCTTTTTTTGATATTTTAACTTTGGAATCGTGATCGGCGATCCCCAAAACCCCCGTATCTAAAATTTTACATTAATACGTCAATTTCCAAAAAAATCTTTCGCCATTTGTTTTTTTTTGACTTTTGACTTTGGAATCGTGATCGGCGACCCCCAAAACCCCCGTATCTAAAATTTAACATTCATACGTCAATTTTCAAAAAAAATCTTCCGCCATTTTGCTTTTTTTGACATTTTGACTTTGGAATCGTGATCGGCGACCCCCAAAACCCCCGTATCTAAAATTTTACATTCATACGTCAATTTTCAAAAAATCTTCCGCCATTTTGTTTTTTTTTGACATTTTGACTTTGAAATCGTGATCGGCGACCCCCAAAACCCCAGTATCTAAAATTTTACATTCATATGTCAATTTTCAAAAAATTCTTCCCCGATTTTGTTTTTTTATGACCTTTTGATTTTGGATTTGTGATCGGCGACCTAACACACCCCCGTATCTAAAATTTCACACTCATACGTTAATTTTTCAAAAAAATCTTTCGCCATTTTGTTCTTTTTGACATTTTGACTTTGGAATTGTGATCGGCGACCCTCAAAATCCTCGTATATAAAATTTTACATTAATACGTCAATTTTCAAAAAAATCTTTCGCCGTTTTGCTTTTATTGACATTTTGACTTTGGAATCGTGATCGGCGACCCCCAAAACCCCCGTATCTAAAATTTTACATTAATACCTCAATTTTCTAAAAAATCTTTCGCCATTTTGTTTTTTTTGACATTTTGACTTTGGAATCGTTATCGGCGACCCCCAAAACCCCCGTATCTAAAATTTTACATTCATACGTCAATTTTCAAAAAATCTTCCGCCATTTTGTTTTTTTTTGACATTTTGACTTTGGAGTCGTGATCGGCGACCCCCAAAACCCCCGTATCTAAAATTTTACATTGATACGTCAATTTTCAAAAAATCTTCCGCCATATTTTTTTGACATTTTGACTTTGAAATCGTGATCGGCGACCCCCAAAACCCCTGTATCTAAAATTTTACATTCATACGTCAATTTTCAAAAAATCTTCCACCATATTTTTTTGACATTTTGACTTTGGAATCGTGATCGGCGACCCCCAAAACCCCCGTATCTAAAATTTTACATTCATACGTCAATTTTCAAAAAATCTTCCGCCATTTTGTTTTTTTTTGACATTTTGACTTTGGAATCGTGATCGGCGACCCCCAAAACCCCCGTATCTAAAATTTTACATTCATACGTCAATTTTCAAAAAATCTTCCGCCATTTTTTTTTTTTTTGACATTTTGACTTTGGAATCGTAATCGGCGACCCCCAAAACCCCCGTATCTAAAATTTTACATTCATACGTCAATTTTCAAAAAATTCTAACGCCATTTTGATTTTTTTATGACATTTTGATTTTGGATTTGTGATCGGCGACTTAAGACACACTCGTATCTAAAATTTCACATTTATACGTCAATTTTCAAAAAATTCTTCTTCAATTTTGTTTTTTTTTGTCATTTCGACTTTGGATACGCGATCAATGACACCACAAAGACTCCCAAGTGCCGAATTTTACTTTAATCAGAAGAGAGAAATTAATTTCAGGTAGCTCCGCCCACTCTGCATGTTTGCGTAATCGTTGTCATAAGGGCACATAAATGTTAAAAGCAATCCTTTTCCCCATTAAGGCGTACGCGTTCTGGAATTAACGTATTTTAATAATTCAAATATGTAATCATTAAAAGTACAATCAACCTGTATATCTATAAAAATGTTAATTCAAGCGGGTGTAATACGTCGAGATTGGGATGCCGAACTTGTCGGACCGGATAGATTAATCTGATATTTTTCGCCCGATCGTAGTACATTGAATCACATGTACATTGAATCTGTGACGTATTTCGGCCATTTTTCTTACGAAATCTGTCTGCAAACGAATTTGAAAGTGCTCGTGCCCTACATTGCGTGCGTCTGTCGACTCGAAATAAGCATGTAAGATACCCCGAGAAGGCCGTTCTTTAAAACCTCGGGTCTTGTTGAGCGCTCGCAACCTTCAAAATTTCGTATTTCAGTCTTAAAAGTGAATCTGTAGCTACAACTGAGTTTGACGTTTCCCGAGATTTATTTTGATTGTCACGTGAATCGTCATGATGACGTAAGCCATTTCTCTGTTAAAACACCGAGTGCACGCTCCTCTTCAACGGGCGATATCTCTGCACACGCTCCACTGGGGAAGAAAAACTCTCCGTCGACCGGAAATTCAATGTCGCCCCTGCCAACATGCCAAAAGACAGCCCTTAATTTCGCGTATCCAGAGAGGAGTTCTTTGCACAGTTTTGCCGTTTTTAGACGATTTTCGGGTCGTTTGGTTGCCATTGACTACTCAGCTATTATTATATATAATTAAACAATAAGAAATGCATAAATTAACTGTTTCATACTTTGAAGAGTGAAAATTAAAGAGTATCCATCTGGCCATTACCAACAATAACAAACTTAACTTCAGCACACGAAGTGTCCTACAGAAGTACATAGGTTTCATAAGCACTGTAATATTTGAATCATCTTTAAAGCCGCTTTAGAAACTTTATTTTAGTAAATAATCTGTAGACATTTATTTTGTGAATACATCTGAAAATTTTTGTGTAAATAGCACATATTTAAAATTTATATTATGGAATAAATAGCAAAGTACAACAAACTGCAGTGATACTGATAGAAATTTATTGATTACTTGCTGCTATTGACAAATACAACAATATAGTAAAAATAAAAAAACTAATACAACGTACATCGATGTGAAATTAACAGTTACCTACAAATATGTGAAACATGTGACATGTAAAAAATTATAAAAGTGGGAACAGTTTGTTGAAAAAGAAAACACTTCATCTGCCGTCATAAACTGGATTATCGATCATATTCTTAAGATATGATCAGTAATCCAGTTTATGACAGCACTTTCACTTGCCATATTTGTGACAATTTAACTTGCACACATTTGTATAGGATGAATAAGGCCAGAAACATTTACTGAAAAATCATATATCAACTGTTTACTAAAAACATTATATTTTACTGATTGTACAAATTTCTTAACTCAAAGAAAGTTGATTGAGAAAACCTTGTCTCCAAATTGGTATACATAATTTTGACTTACAAAATGTTATATTCTGGAGGAATCAGAGTGCCAATAATAATTATAATTATTAATGTAAAATTTAACTACACGTTTACTGAACAAACACACTATTTATCCAAGCCCAGTTTAGTCAAGAGTAATTTATACAGTGTCTGCATAAGCTCCTAACGTGAACATGCCAGCTTCAACTTTGCGTCCGCTTACAGCGGCCCGTCAATCTCCTCTAGTTTGAATCGCCCTTTTCGCGTGCGCTTACAGTTTTTTTACAGTTTCCTGTAAAAGGCAATCACTGTCATGACGCCTTTTAGAATGTTATTTAGTTAGTTAGAATTTTGTTATGCCAATCGTAATATTACTTAGAACTTTTCTTTCCTTCTTACACAAACCGTTACACTGAACACTGAAGAGCGAGAAGGATAATTTAATGGTAAACATAAATCATGTTAAAGTTTACGAAGGAAGGATGTGCTCAGGTCCAAGCACTTTTCACCAAGATTAACGACATTTTGAAGAACCTTTCCGCCATTATGTTTTTTGACATTTCGACTTTGGATTTGTGATCGGCGACCTCATAAACGCCCGTATCTAAAATTTCACATTCATACGTCAATTTTCAAAAAACTGGTCCGCCATTTTGATTTTTTTTGACATTTTGACTTTGGAATCATGATCGGCGACCCCCAAAACCCCCGTATCTAAAATTTCACATTCATACGTCAATTTTCAAAAAACTGTCCGCCATTTTGATTTTTTTTGACATTTTGACTTTGGAATCATGATCGGCGACCCCCAAAACCCCCGTATCTAAAATTTCACATTCATACGTCAATTTTCAAAAAACTCGTCCGCCATTTTGTTTTTTTTTGACATTTTGACTTTTGATTTGTGATCGGCGACCTAAGACACCCCCGTATCTAAAATTTCACATTCATACGTCAATTTTCAAAAAACTGGTCGGCCATTTTGATTTTTTTTGACATTTTGACTTTGGAATCATGATCGGCGACCCCCAAAACCCCCGTATCTAAAATTTCACATTCATACCTCAATTTTCAAAAAACTGGTCCGCCATTTTGATTTTTTTTGACATTTTGACTTTGGAATCATGATCGGCGACCCCCAAAACCCCCACATCTAAAATTTCACATTTATACGTCAATTTTCAGAAAACTCTTCCGTCATATTAGATGCACCATTTTTTTTGTTGAAATTTTGACATTCGGCTTGAGATCACCGACACCAAGAGCCCCCGAGTACCGAGTTTTACCTTAATCAGAAGAAAAAGTTGATTTGGCTCCACCCACTCCGCAGTGCGTAATTATTTAAATAATTATTTCGTAGGGCACTTAAATGTTAAAAGCAATATTTTTTCCCTTAAGAAAACGGCATACCCGTTTTAGAGTTATTGTATTTTAAATGGAATTTATAATAATTAAGAAAAAATCATGCTGTATATGTGAATGATTATTTCATCGACCGGGAAAATTATGTCGAGCAGTCCGGCGTCATGTCTTATAAATTGCCGGTAAAATACACGAAATAAATACACAATATCTCATTCGAAAAAAAAATGTTTTGCCCCGGCCTGGGTTCGAACCCGACCCAGCAAAGTCATTGTATTAAGAAGCCGTCAATCTTGTGCATCGGGCTATCGACCTACATGTAAATAGTTTGTTCAACTGCCATATTTATATGTAGGCTTTACTCTATGTTGAAATCTGCAATATTTTTTTTTAAATCTCAGAGAAAATAGACGTGTAATCTTCAAAAGAATACGTTTAAATTGCGTCCAGATAATTAATTTAGTATCTTGTCCTTGTCCTATATTATGTGTGTTTATTTGCCATGAATTTATTCTGACGTTAATAATTAAAAGCAATCCTTTTACTCATTAAGGAAACTGGACTACGCGTATTTTAAAATTCAAATTTGTAATCATTAAAAGATATCAGCCTGTATGTAAAAATGTTAAGTCAAGCTACCGATATATACCTAATATGTATATTCACGGGCCAGTGCACATGAATGTGTATGTGTGTACATAACATGTTATGAGCATTGCACCTGATTTATTGTGTACATTCATTTGTGACGTATTCCAGCCATTTTTTCGAGTGCATGAAGACTTTAAATTCCTTGTCCTATCAATACCGCATCTGTATCAAGCTGGAATAAGCATGGAAACGCTTCCTAAAACGATATTAGTTTAAATTTCAAGTCGTTTTCCTCTCGAAAAATCGTCAGAGCTTGGAATTTCATGCTTAAAAGTCAATGTTTGGAAATATTTAGTCCACCTGTCAGATTTGCGAAAAGTCAATTTTGTGTTTAGTCCTCGTTTTTATTTACGTAAAATGGGCTTTCTTTAGGCACGTCATGGATAAATTTCGCGTGTTTTGACAAATTCGACGGAACACGGTCAAACGTATATTTTAATTGCTCACGCGTCCCTCGACCTTAAAATATGCATTTGGGCGCGTTGAAAAGCAGAAACTGCGGACTTTTTAACCATACTTTTCCCTATACGTGTTCTGGATTCGTTTCAGATGAGATAGCTTCAGAAAATCGGGCACGTCGAAAACGCAACTTTTAAGTTTGTCCGTAAATATCCGGCGATCGGACAGAGCTATAAAGGCGAAATTTTTACGGTAATTAGCTCGGACGTTCCCCTTCACGGGACGATCGGTCCGAACGCGCTACCTATACGGGGTGTCGCACAATTTAGAGAAACATCATTCGTTGCACGGTCCTATCTCTATCCCGTACTTACTTCAGTGAAAGAGCGAGAGTCACCTAACAGCTATTATTAAGGTGAATTTGTTCTTTTATGGTATTTGTTGATGGAACTTTATATAGAGATGCTAATCCCTTCATTAAATTTAAAAATCCTTCCCCTTCAGCGATGTTAATGGGCATATTATCTTGCACAACTAATGTAGTAAATACGTTCGTTATTTTAATATTCTTAGAACTTCCACCTATAAAACATATGTAA
Source organism: Amphimallon solstitiale (assembly GCA_963170755.1). Classification (NCBI taxonomy): domain Eukaryota; kingdom Metazoa; phylum Arthropoda; class Insecta; order Coleoptera; family Scarabaeidae; genus Amphimallon; species Amphimallon solstitiale. Next base: position 47,903,515 of record OY720676.1, on the reverse strand, counting down.
TTAGTAGAAGTAACAAATGCAATATGAACATTTCACCTGTAAAAGAAAAAATAATTTTTAAGGAGTTTTTTTTTATTGTAGGCTGTCTTAAAGAGATGTAACACCATAAACTGAAGGAAAAAGCACTATCTAAGTTTTCTTGATTTTTCATTGTAGGAGTTAAAGTATTTAAATCTTTTTCACATTTTCCTAAAACAGAAATATACGTTCAAAATGCAAATGCATATTTTGCACTTACATTGGGATCCGATCTCTAAACATATATTTCTTCCTACACCATGAACTTGCGACTTTATCTTCAATTGCAGCCAACTCAGCAAATGGAATTTATTTAAATAATGTATTGTTTTTGTTTGTGTGTCATTACATTTGTGGCACTTCCAGAGCATATAATTAGTTTACTACAATGTTCCTTTGTTGTCCTCACGTAATATTGCCAATATTTACATTTTCTTTTATGTTTTTTGTGTCTAAAGACAATGATTTTATTTGTAATTACTCCATTATCTTTGAAAACTATGCATCGTGTTGGTTACAGCTTTTATATAATATATTACCAGTGAATTGTATTACCTCGATCAGCTATATATCTAAGATCTTTAAGAATGTTGGTATATTCTTAGCCGCACTGAATCAAAGTTATCATTTTTTACCTACACAGTGTGTCGGTAGAGTAATTGTAAGCTAATAAATTGTTCAAATCATTTTTTACCTACACAGTGTGTCGGTAGAGTAATTGTAAGCTAATAAATTATTCAAACATACTTTCTTCGTGTCCCTTATCAAAATGACAAATTCATCTATGTTTCAGTTCTTGAGTGTCACAAATTCCATCTAATTACTCAATTATCTTTGAAAACTATACAGCCTTTCCCTCGTGTAGGTTACAGCTTTTATATAATAAAAAAAAAATTGCTCCTGCTGTTGACATTTTAATCGTTCTTAACCTACGATCTACGATATATGCGCAGGCAAACATTTTTACGCATAAATGTTTGCATTTAGAAATAAGTTTAGATCTATAAGAAACAATTTTGATATGGAACACATTGAAGTGAAATGTTTGTGAAAGTTTAAGTATGAATATTTTATAGACGATGATAAAATTAGTAGGTGAAGATCGATTTTATTTATAATTGTCATACAAAAAAAACCTTCAAAAAGAAACGAATAATTTTTAATTTTGCACACAATTTGAATACAAATCGAATGTAAATACGATAATCTTGACGACTATTATCATTTTGCCGGAGTTTTGCTATAATTTACCGTTGAAGAATGTCGAATAAATTACGCTCTGTCGGAAAAATTACCTCTCAATTGTCGACGTTTGCGTTTTTTTTCGCACTAACCATGCGGGTCTTATTTCAATATTTTCGGCAAAAGAACTCAACAGAAGAAAAGGAAACATATTAATTTTGACCAGACGATTGATTTAATGCTTTGTCGTTGGCGTAAAACTAAATAATACGCGCATTTATCGACCGTAATTGCATTAAAAGTATTCTTTTCCTCCTAAGGAAACGATGTACGCGTTCTGGAATTTAAAATTTAAAATTATAATCATTAAAAGAAATCAACGTGTATCTAAAAATGTTAAGTCTAGTTTGCGGGCCCATTATGTCGAGATACCGTCGTTCGCTTGATATATATATAATAATATATTTATGGACATTACACATGACTATTATAACGATGAACATTGTACGTGACTTACTGTGTACATTCATTTATGTGGTATTTCAGCCATTTTTCTACCATGTCCCGAGTGCATGAAGAGTTTAAATTTCTCCTACTATAGACACTGTATGACAATGATGTTGGAATAAGGATGGTAACGCTTCCTAAAACGATATTATTTTCAATTTCAAGTCGTTTTCCTCTCGAAAAATCGTCAGAGCTTGGAATTTCATGCTTGAAAGTCAATGTTTGGAAATATTTCGTCCGCCTGTCAGATTTGCGAAAAGTCAATTTTGTGTTTAGTCCTCGTTTTTATTTACGTAAAATGGGCTTTCTTTAGGCACGTCATGGATAAATTTCGCGTGTTTTGACAAATTCGACGGAACACGGTCAAACGTATATTTTAATTGCTCACGCGTCCCTCGACCTTAAAATATGCATTTGGGCGCGTTGAAAAGCAGAAACTGCGGACTTTTTAACCATACTTTTCCCTATACGTGTTCTGGATTCGTTTCAGATGAGATAGCTTCAGAAAATGGGGCACGTCGAAAACGCAACTTTTAAGTTTGTCCGTAAATATCCGGCGATCGGACAGAGCTATAAAGGCGAAATTTTTACGGTAATTAGCTCGGACGTTCTCCTTCACGGGACGATCGGTCCGAACGCGCTACCTATACGGGGTGTCGCACAATTTAGAGAAACATCATCCGTTGCACGGTCCTATCTCTATCCCGTACTTACTTCAGTGAAAGAGCGAGAGTCACCTAACAGCTATTATTAAGGTGAACTAGCTAATACGGCAGGCCTTGAAGGCCCGCTATCGCCTCTTATTCCGCTTACAGTTGAGGTACCGCTCCCCCTTATTCTTCTAAATTTATTGCGGATTTTGCCTTTATTGCGTTTCAGTTTTTGAAACACCATATAATTCCGATATATAGCGAATAACTAAATATAATTGTGTTTTAGATGTTCAATATCGCTTAGTTGTTTTTATACACCCCTGTATATAGTTTACAACTATGCAATATTTTATTCAGAATGCTTATTGGATAAAATGATTAATAATAGATTTAGTGATAATAGCAGTTTTTAAATCGAAAATGTTTAACGGCTGTCCATGAAATAAGATGTATTTTATCGTTTAAAGTTATGTTGACATTTTTCACATACTTTACCTGAGCCTCACAGACGGTAGTTTTCACTCTATTTATAATTTTTCTACTATTATTGGCTTTTGTGCCTTGACTTGCCGATGATTTATTTCACGTTTGCCTAATTTATCTATAGTTTGAATTTTGTTTGTGGGTATGAAATTAGAATAATCTCGAAATCTGTATTTTTTGCATCAGTTGGAAAATGTGGTTTGATAGTTTTTGTTAATAGTGTTTCAGTCTATATACATATGTCGATTCCATTGGTCTTTTTGGTTTAAATGAAAATTCATTAGAATTTAAAAAAAACATTTTATTTTATACAAACTTGTAGATAGCTTTATTAGAATTATGTTTTGTTGACGCGAATGTATACTTTTAAATAATTCATTTAATCATTGTTCTATAACAAATAATATTTATTTTATTGGCATTTTTTATAATGATTTCCATTCCTATACTTTTATAATTTGCAGTGTTTCTTTGTGGTAAATTGTATTACAACTGTCAGTTATATATGATGCTTAATAATGTTGTTAAAGCCTTGTTCACACTGTACATAATTATTTTCTTTTGCATTGTACACCTACAATTTAAGGAATATATAGATGTAATATATGTATTATGGTAATATTGATTACTTATTGTTATATTCGAAAATACTGTAAAACATCCTTATAGAATTTCTATTTTGAATTATTGTAATTGACGATGTCGCGGGAAGTTCATTTTCATCAATGATAATTAAACAATCTTTTTTGAATACGTATGATATTACTTCTCAATTTGCCAAACACAGTAACAACATGATTAAGTGCTTGTTTAATCTGGTAGGAATATATTTTAGTTTCTTTTTTCTATTTACAATATCTTATAATATTTTGAAGTATTTTTACAACTTAATTCATGGACGAAATGACTCCAGTCATGTAATGATAATTGCTAAAAATGAGTAGAAAGTATTTATAAACAAATAAGGAATCGAATTTATAAATTTCTTACCTATACACTATTATCATTGGACCAGTTATTATATATTTATTGTGTTGAATGTTTGTGAGCTAATGCTTCAATCTTTTCGAGCTTGAATTCGCCTTTTTCGCGTTCGCTTACAGCTTTTTACAGTTTCCAATAGCCAATTGTATATTTCATTCAGAATTCTTCTAGAATTTTTTTTTACACAAACTGTTACACAATGAAGAGCGAGAAAGATAATTTAATGTTAAACATAAGAATGATGTTAAAGTATCCGATGAAACAATATGCTCAATAAGTGCATCATTTTCATTGAGACAATCGGGATAATACGCTATTGAAATAACAGTGGAAAAATTTAGTATATTAACAAAAAGTATGTCAATTGCTCAGAAACAATTTAAGACAGGCATGCACAATATTAATAAAAAAGAACCTAATAATCAGTTTGACACTGAGATATTTTCACCCAAATTATTTGAAGTGGAACAGCGCTTTCATTATGAAATTTTGGTCAGCATAATTGAAATATTCGTTTGTCACATATTCAAAATTAGTTCGCACGTCAATTAAAAATGAAGGACTTGTATTGATGAACATTTTAAATTTTCAATGAATTACATATATACTACTCGCCCGCTATCGCGGGCTCGTCATTTTAATTGACATACTCAAATATACGTAGTATCTCCATAGTGTTTAATATGTTTACAACAAATTTTGTTTGGCAAATGGGCGTCGCTTTCAAACATTCTTATAGAATGCTAATGAATGCTGATGAACTTCGAACATATAGCTCGCAAACATATGTATGCGAATAGGTAAAGTAAATTTAATTTATAAAGTATATTACTTTCTTACTACCTTTTCGAATTCCACTATCGTTAATAAAAGAGCAGAGTATATTTTATCTAAAATTATTCTCCTTCTGTTTTTGACACAAATCGGTACACACTCAAGAGCGAGAAAGCTAATTTAATGTTAAAAATAAACCATGTTAAAGTATCCAAAGACACAATGAGCTCAAAAAGCGCAACATTTTTATTAAAACAGTTTACAATACTATTTTGATGTAAAGTGTGACCCTTTTGAAATCCACTATCATTAATAAAGGAGCACAAAATAATAATAAAAGTAAGAAACCCAAGTTTTAAGTTTAAGCCCTTTTCAAGCGCCTTTCCTGTAAACAGCGCTTTCTAGAATGTCCATTTTTATACATTTTTGAAGCACCCCTGTATATACATATATTTTGTTAAGCCAATAGGATGCTTTATTTAAAATTCTTCTCGAACTGTTTTTAACACAAACCGATACACACTCAAGAGCGAGAAAGGTAATTTAATGTTAAACATAAGTCGTGTTAAAGTATGCAAAGACACAATGAGATCAAAAAGCGTAATATTTTTATTAAGACAGTGTACAATACTATTTTGATGTAAAGTGTGACCTTTTTGAAATCCACTATCGTTAATAAAGGAGCACAAAATAAAAGTAAAAGTAAAAAGCCCAAGTTTTAAATTGAAGCACCTTTCCTGTAAAAAGCGATCACTGGCATGACGCTTTTTATAATGTCCGGTTTTATAAACTTTTAAAGCATCCCGGTATATACATATATTTTGTGAAGCCAATAGTATATTTTATTTAAAATTTTTCTCGAATTGTTTTTTACACAAATCGGTACACACTCAAGAGTGAGAAAGATAATTTAATGTTAAACATAAGTCGTGTTAAAGTATCCAAAGACACATTGAGATCAAAAAGCCCAACATGTTCATTAAGACAGTTTTCAATACTATTTTGATGTGAACGTGTAAGAGCCTGTCAATCTTTTCGAAGTCTACTCTCGTTAAGAAAAAAGCACAAAATAATAATAAAAGTAAAAAGCCCAAGTTTTAAATTTAAGCTCAATTAAAGCGCCTTTCCTATAAAAAACGGTTTTTAGAATGTCCAGTTTTATAAACTTTTAAAGCATCCCGGTATATACATAAATTTTGTGAAGCCAATTGTATATTTTAAATAAAATTTTTCTAGAATTGTTTTTTACCCAAACCGGTACATACTCAAGAGCGAGAAAGGTAATTTAATGTTAAACATAAGTCGTGTTAAAGTATGCAAAGACACAATGTGATCAAGAAGCGCAACATTTTTATTAAGAGAGTGTACAATACTATTTTGATGTGAAAGTGTAAAAGCCTGTCAACCTTTTCGAAATCCACTATCGTTAATAAAGGAGCACAAAATAATAATAAAAGTAAAAGCCCAAGTTTTAAATTTAAGCCCTTTTGAAGCGCCTTTCCTATAAAAAACGCTTTTAAGAATGTCCACTTTTATAAACTTTTGAAGCATTCCTGTATATACATATATTTTGTTGTAATATAATGTTAAACATAAGTCGTGTTAAAGTATGCAAAGACACAATGAGATTAAAAAGCGCTACATTTTTATTAAGACAGTGTACAATACTATTTTGATGTGAAAGTGTAAAATCCTGTCAACCTTTTTGAAATCCACTATAGTTAATAAAGGAGCACGAAATAATAATAAAAGTAAAAAGCCCAAGTTTTAAATTGAAGCCCTGTTGAAGCGCCTTTCCTGTAAAAAGCGATCACTGGCATGACGCTTTTTAGAATGTCCACTTTTATAAACTTTTAAAGCACCCCTACATATATTTTTTAAGCCAATATTTTATTTGAAATTCTACTCGAACTGTTTTTTTACACAAACCGGTTCACACTCCAGAGAGAGAAAGGTGATTTAATGTTAAACATAAGTCATGTTAGAGTATCGAAAGAAACAATGAGCTCAGTGAGCGTAACATTTTCATTGAGACAGTGTACAATACGATTCTGATATTTGCGAATCTACTATTGATACGAAAAAATGAAGTATTAAATTTAAACCCTGTTCAATCACGTTTCGAAGAATCACCAAATTGAAGACGTAATAAGCGACCACAAACATTCCCGTATCTAAAATTTCACATTCATACGTCAATTTTCAAAAAACTCTTCCGCCATTTTGTTTTTTTTGACATTTTGACTTTGGAATCGTGATCGGCGACCCCCAAAACTCCCGTATCCAAAATTTCACACTCATACGTCAATTTTCAAAAAAATCTTCCGTCATTTTGTTTTTTTTGACATTTTGACTTTGCAATCGTGATCGGCGACCCTCAAAACCCCCGTATCTAAAATTTTACATTCATACGTCAATTTTCAAAAAATATTCCGCCATTTTGTTTTTTTGACATTTTGACTTTGGAATCGTGATCGGCGACCCCCAAAACCCCCGTATCTAAAATTTTACATTCATACGTCAATTTTCAAAAAATTCTTCCACGATTTTGTTTTTTTATGACATTTTGATTTTGGATTTGTGATCAGCGACCTAACACCCCCGTATCTAAAATTTCACACTCATACGTCAATCTTCAAAAAAATCTTTCGCCATTTTGCTTTTTTTGACATTTTGACTTTGGGATCGTGATCGGCGACCCCAAAAACCCCCGTATCTGAAATTTCACATTCATACGTCAATTTTCAAAAAATCTACGGTCATTTTGTTTTTTTTGACATTTTGACTTTGGGATCGTGATCGGCGACCCCAAAAACCCCCGTATCTGAAATTTCACATTCATACGTCAATTTTCAAAAAATCTACCGTCATTTTGTTTTTTTTTGACATTTTGACTTTGGAATCGTGATCGGCGACCCCCAAAACCCCCGTATCCAAAATTATACATTCATATGTCAATTTTCAAAAAATTCTTCCACGATTTTGTTTTTTTTGACATTTTGACTTTGGAATCGTGATCGGCGACCCCCAAAACCCCCGTATCCAAAATTATACATTCATATGTCAATTTTCAAAAAATTCTTCCACGATTTTATTTTTTTATGACATTTTGATTTAGGATTTGTGATCGGCGACCTAACACTCCCCGTATCTAAAATTTTACATTCATACGTCAATTTTCAAAAAATCTTCCGCCATTTTGTTTTTTTTGACATTTTGACTTTGGAATCGTGATCGGCGACCCCCCCCCCAAAACCCCCGTATCTAAAATTTTACATTCATACGTCGATTTTCAAAAAATCTTCCGCCATTTTGTTTTTTTTTGACATTTTGGCTTTGGAATCGTGATCTGCGACCCCCAAAACCCCCGTATCTAAAATTTCACATTCATACGTCAATTTTCAAAAAAATCTTTCGCCATTTTGCTTTTTTTTGACATTTTGACTTTGGAATCGTGATCGGCGACCCCCAAAACCCCCGTATCTAAAATTTTACATTCACACGTCAATTTTCAAAAAATCTTCCGCCCTTTTGTTTTTTTTGACATTTTGGCTTTGGAATCGTGATTGGCGACCCCAAAACCCCCGTATCTAAAATTTCACATTCATACGTCAATTTTCAAAAAAATCTTCCGCCATTTTGTTTTTTTTTGACATTTTGACTTTGGAATCGTGATCGGCGACCCCCAAAACCCCCGTATCTAAAATTTTACATTAATACGTCAATTTTCTAAAAAATCTTTCGCCATTTTGTTTTCTTTGACATTTTGACTTTGGAATCGTGATCGGCGACCCCCAAAACCCCCGTATCCAAAATTTTACATTCATACGTCAACTTTCAAAAAATCTTCCGCCATTTTGTTTCTTTTTTGACATTTTGACTTTGGAATCGTGATCGGCGACCCCCAAAACCCTCGTATATAAAATTTTACATTCATACGTCAATTTTTAAAAAAATCTTCCGCCATTTTGCTTTTTTTGACATTTTGACTTTGGAATCGTGATCGGCGACCGCCAAAACCCCCGTATCTAAAATTTTACATTCATATGTCAATTTTCAAAAAATCTTCCGCCATTTTGTTTGTTTTGACATTTTGACTTTGGAATCGTGATCGGCGATCCCCAAAGCCCCCGTATCTAAAATTTCACATTCATACGTCAATTATCAAAAAAAATCTTCCACCATTTAATTTTTTTTTTGACATTTTGACTTTGGAATCGTGATCGGCGACCCCCAAAACCCCCGTATCTAAAATTTTACATTCATACGTCAATTTTCAAAAAATCTTCCGCCCTTTTGTTTTTTTTGACATTTTGGCTTTGGAATCGTGATTGGCGACCCCACAAAACCCCCGTATCTGAAATTTCACATTCATACGTCAATTTTCAAAAAATCTACCGTCATTTTGTTTTTTTTGACATTTTGACTTTGGAATCGTGATCGTCGACCACCAAAACCCCCGTATCTGAAATTTCTATGAATACGTCAATTTTCAAAAAATCTTCCGTCATTTTGTTTTTTTTGACATTTTGACTTTGGAATCGTGATCGGCGACCCCCAAAACCCCCGTATCCAAAATTTTACATTCATACGTCAATTTTCAAAAAATCTTCCGCCATTTTTTTTTTTACATTTTGACTTTGGAATCGTGATCGACGACCCCCAAAACCCCCGTATCTAAAATTTTACATTCATACTTCAATTTTCAAAAAAATCTTCCGCCATTTTGCTTTTTTTGACATTTTGACTTTGGAATCGTGATCGGCGACCCCCAAAACCCCCGTATCTAAAATTTTACATTCATACGTCAATTTTCAAAAAATCTTCCGCCATTTTGTTTTTTTATGACATTTTGATTTTGGATTTGTGATCGGCGACCTAACACACCCCCGTATCTAAAATTTCACACTCATACGTCAATTTTCAAAAAAATCTTTCGCCGTTTTGCTTTTTTTTTGACATTTTGACTTTGGAATCGTGTTCGGCGACCCCCAAAACCCCCGTATCTAAAATTTTACATTCATACGTCAATTTTCAAAAAATCTTCCGCCATTTTGATTTTTTTGACATTTTGGCTTTGGAATCGTGATCGCCGACCCCCAAAACCTCGTATCTAAAATTTCACATTCATACGTCAATTTTCAAAAAAATCTTTCGCCATTTTGTTTTTTTTGACATTTTGACTTTGGAAACGTGATCGGCGACCCCCAAAACTCCCGTATCTAATATTTCACATTCATACGTCAATTTTCTAAAAAATCTTTCGCCATTTTGTTTTTTTTGACATTTTGACTTTGGAATCGTGATCGGCGACCCCCAAAACCCCCGTATCTAAAATTTCACATTCATACGTCAATTTTCAAAAAATCTTCCGCCATTTTGTTTTATTTTGACATTTTGACTTTGGAATCGTGATCGGCAACCCCCAAAACCCCGTATCTAAAATTTTACATTCATACGTCAATTTTCAAAAAATCTTCCGCCATTTTGTTTTTTTTTGACATTTTGACTTTGGAATCGTGATCGGCGACCCCCAAAACCCCCGTATCTAAAATTTTACATTCATACGTCAATTTTCAAAAAATCTTCCGCCATTTTGTTTTTTTTTGACATTTTGACTTTGGAATCGTGATCGGCGACCCCCAAAGCTCCCGTATCTAAAATTTTAGATTCATACATTAATTTTCAAAAAATTCACCCGCCATTGTGTTTTTTATGACATTTTGATTTTGGATTTGTGATCGGCGACTTAAGGCACCCTCGTATCTAAAATTTCACATTTATACGTCAATTTTCAAAAAATCCTTCGGCCATTTTGTTTTTTTTGACATTTTGACTTTGGAATCGTGATCGGCCACCCCCAAAACCCCCGTATCTAAAATTTTACATTCATACGTCAATTTTCAAAAAAATCTTCCGCCATTTTGCTTTTTTTGACATTTTGACTTTGGAATCGTGATCGGCGACCATCAAAACCCCCGTATCTAAAATTTTACATTCATACGTCAATTTTCAAAAATCTTCCGCCATTTTGTTTTTTTTGACATTTTGACTTTGGAATCGTGATCGGCGACCCCCAAAACCCCCGTATCTAAAATTTTACATTCATATGTCAATTTTCAAAAAATTCTTACGCCATTTTGTTTTTTTATGACATTTTGATTTTGGATTTGTGATTGGCGACCTAACACACCCCGCATCTAAAATTTCACACTCATACGTCAATTTTCAAAAAAATCTTTCGCCATTTTGCTTTTTTTGACATTTTGACTTTGGAATCGTGATCGGCGACCCCCAAAACCCCCGTATCTAAAATTTTACATTCATACGTCAATTTTCAAAAAACTTCCGCCATTTTGTTTGTTTTGACATTATGACTTTGGAATCGTGATCGGCGACCCCCAAAGCCCCCGTATCTAAAATTTCACACTCATACGTCAATTTTCAAAAAAATCATGCGCCATGTTGTTTTTTATGACATTTTGATTTTGAATTTGTGATCGGCGACTTAAGACACCCTCGTATCTAAAATTTCACATTTATACGTCAATTTTCAAAAAATCCCTCGGCCATTTTGTTTTTTTTTGACATTTCGATTTGGATACGTGATCAATGACACCACAATGACTCCCAGGTGCCGAATTTTACTTTAATCAGAAGAGAGTAATTAATTTCAGATAGCTCCGCCCACTCTGCATGTATGCGTAATCGTTGTCATAAGGGCACATAAATGTTAAAAGCAATCCTTTTCCCGATTAAGGAAACTGGGCGTACGCGTTCTGGAATTAACGTATTTTAATAATTCAAATATGTAATCATTAAAAGAACAATCAACCTGTATATCTATAAAAATGTTAAGTCAAGCGGGTGTATTATGTCGAGATTGGGATGCCGAACTTGTCGGACCGGATAGACTGATATTTTTCGCCCGATCGTAGTACATTGAATCATATGTACATTGAATCTGTGACGTATTTCGGCCATTTTTCTTACGAAATCTGTCTGCAAACGAATTTGAAAGTGCTCGTGCCCTACATTGCGTGCGTCTGTCGACTCGAAATAAGCATGTAAGAGATGCCCAGAAGGCCGTTCTTTAACACCTCGGGTCTTGTTGGACCCTCGCAACCTTCAAAATTTCGTATTTCAATCTTAAAAGTGAATCTGTAGCTACAACTTGCTAGTTTGACGTTTCCCGAGATTTATTTTGATTGTCACGTAAATCGTCATGATGACGTAAGCCATTTTTCTGTTAAAACACCGAGTGCAGGCTCCTCTTCAACGGGCGATATCTCTGCACACGCTCCACTTGGGAAGAAAAACTCTCCGTCGACCGGAAATTCAATGTCGCCCCTACCAACATGCCAAAAGACAGCCCTTAATTTCGCGTATCCAGAGAGGAGTTCTTTGCACAGTTTTGCCGTTTTTAGACGATTTTCGGGTCGTTTGGTTGCCATGGGCTACTCAGCTATTAGTATATATAACTAGCTAATACGGCAGGCCTAGAAGGCCCGCTGCCGCCTCTTATTCCGCTTACAGTTGAGGTACCGCTCCCCCTTATTTTTCTCAATTTATTGCGGATTTTGTCTATATTGCGTTTCAGTTTTTGAAACACCATATAATTCCGATATATAGCGAATAACTAAATATAATTGTGTTTTAGATGTTCAATATCGCTTAGTTGTTTTTATACATCCCTGTATATAGTTTACAACTATGCAATATTTTATTCAGAATGCTTATCGGATGAAATGATTAATAATAGATTTAGTGATAATAGCAGTTTTTAAATTGAAAATGTTTAACGGCTGTCCATGAAATAAGATGTATTTTATCGTTTAATGTTATATTGACATTTTTCACATACTTTTCCTGTGCCTCACAGACGGTAGTTTTCACTCTATTTATAATTTTTCTACTATTATTGGCTTTAGTGCCTTGACTTGCCGATCATTTATTTCACGTTTGCCTAATTTATCTATAGTTTGAATTTTGTTTGTGGGTATAAAATTAGAATAATCTCGAAATATGTGTTTTTTGCATCAGTTGGAAAATGTGATTTGATAGTTTTTGTTAATAGTGTTTCAGTCTATATACATATGTCGATTCCATTGGTCTTTTTGGTTTAAATGAAAATTCATTAGAATTTAAAAAAAAAACATTTTATTTTATACAAACTTGTAGATAGCTTTATTAGAATTATGTTTTGTTGACGCGAATGTATACTTCTAAATAATTTATTTAATTATTGTTCTATAACAAATAATATTTATTTCATTGGCATTTTTTATGATTTCCATTCCTATACTTTTATAATTTGCAGTGGTTCTTTGTGGTAAATTGTATTACAACTGTCAGTTATATATGATGCTTAATAATGTTGGTAAAGCCTTGTTCACACTGTACATAATTATTTTCTTTTGCATTGTACACCTACAATTTAAGGAATATATAGATTACTTATTATTATATTCGAAAATACTGTAAAACATCCTTATAGAATTTCTATTTTGAATTATTGTAATTGACGATGTCGCGGGACGTTCATTTTCATCAATGATAATTAAACAATCTTTTTTGAATACGTATGATATTACTTCTCAATTTGCCTGACACAGTAACAACATGATTAAGTGCTTGTTTAATCTGATAAGAATATATTTTAGTTTCTTTTTTCTATTTACAATATCTTATAATATTTTGAAGTATTTTTACAACTTAATTCATCGATGAAAAACATGAGTAGAAAGTATTTATAAATAAATAAGGAATCGAATTTATAAATTTCTTACCTATATACTATTATCATTGGGCCAATTATTATATATTGCAATATTTATTGTGTTGAATGTTTGTGAGCTAATGCTTCAATCTTTTCGAGCTTGAATTCGCCTTTTCGCGTCCGCTTACAGATTTTTACAGTTTCCTGTAAAACGCGATCACTCTCGTGGTGGTTTTTAGAATGTAAGATTTTATAGACTTGTGGCACACTCTGTATATACATATATTTTGTAAAGCCAATTGTATATTTCATTCAGAATTCTTCTAGAATTTTTTTTTACACAAACTGTTACACAATGAAGAGCGAGAAAGATAATTTAATGTTAAACATAAGAATGATGTTAAAGTATCCGATGAAAGAAAATGCTCAATAAGTGCAGCATTTTTATTGAGACAATCGGGATAATACGCTATTGAAATAACAGTGGAAAAATTTAGTATATTCACAAAAAGTATGTCAATTGCTCAGAAACAATTTAAGACAGGCATGCACAATACTAATAAAAAAGAACCTAATAATCAGTTTGACACTGAGATATTTTCACCCAAATTATTTGAAGTGGAACAGCACTTTCATTATGAAATTTTGGTCAGCATAATTGAAATATTCGTCTGTCACATACTCAAAATTAGTTCGCATGCCAATTAAAAATGAAGGACTTGTATTGAAGAACATTTTAAATATTCAATGAATTACATATATACTACTCGCCCGCTATCGCGGGCTCGTCATTTTAATTGACATACTCAAATATACGTAGTATCTCCATAGTGTTTAATATGTTTACAACAAATTTTGTTTGGTAAATGGGCGTCGCTTTCAAACATTCTTATAGAATGCTAATGAATGCTGATGAACTTCGAACATATAGCTCGCAAACATATGTATGCGAATGGGTAAAGTAAATTTAATTTATAAAGTATATTACTTTCTTACTACCTTTTCGAAGTCCACTGTTAATAAAAAAGGAGAGTATATTTTATCTAAAATTATTCTCCTTCTGTTTTTGACACGAATCGGTACACACTCAAGAGCGAGAAAGGTAATTTAATGTTAATCATAAGCCATGTTAAAGTATCCAAAGACACAATGAGCTCAAAAAGCGCAACATTTTTATTAAAACAGTTTACAATACTATTTTGATGTAAAGTGTGACCCTTTTGAAATCCACTATCATTAATAAAGGAGCACAAAATAATAAAAGTAAGAAACCCAAGTTTTAAATTTAAGCCCTTTTCATGCGCCTTTTCTGTAAACAGCGCTTTCTAGAATGTCCATTTTTATAAACTTTTAAAGCACCCCTGTATATACATATATTTTGTTAAGCCAATAGGATATCTTATTTAAAATTCTTCTCGAACTGTTTTTAACACAAACAAAAAAAGCCCAACATGTTCATTAAGACAGTTTTCAATACTATTTTGATGTAAAAGTGTAAAAGCCTGTCAACCTTTCCAAAATCCACTATCTTTAATAAAGGTGCACGAAATAATAATAAAAGTAAAAAGCCCAAGTTTTAAATTTAAGCCCTATTGAAGCGCCTTTCCTGTAAAAAAAACGCTTTTTAGAATGTCCACTTTTATAAACTTTTGAAGCACCCCTGTATATATAAATATTTTGTTAGGCCAATAGGATATTTTATTTAAAATTCTTCTCGAACTGTTTTTGACAAACCGGTACACACTCAAGAGCGAGAAAGGTAATTTAATATTTAACATAAGTCGTGTTAAAGTATCCAAAGAAACAATGAGCTCTCACAAAGCGCAACCTTTTCATTAAGACAGTTTACAATACTATTTTGATGTGAACGTGTAAGAGCCTGTCAATCTTTTCGAAGTCTACTCTCGTTAAGAAAAAAGCACAAAATAGTAATAAAAGTAAAAAGCCCAAGTTTTAGATTTAAGTCCAATTGAAGCGTCTTTCCAATAAAAAACGCTTTTTATACTGTCCAGTTTTATAAACTTTTAAAGCATCCCGGTATATACATATATTTTGTGAAGCCAATTGTATATTTTATTTAAAATATTTCTGGAATTGTTTTTTACACAAAGCGGTACACACTCAAGAGCAAGAAAGGTAATTTAATGTTAAACATAAGTCGTGTTAAAGTATGCAAAGACACAATGAGATCAAGAAGCGCTACATTTTTATTAATACAATGTACAATACTATTTTGATGCGAAAGTGTGAAAGCCTGTCAACCTTATTGAAATCCACTATCGTTAATAAAGGAGCACATAATAATAATAAAAATAAAAAGCCCAAGTTTTAAATTGAAGCCCTTTTCCTGTAAAAAGCGATCACTGACATGACGCTTTTTAGAATGTCCACTTTTATACACCTCTGAAGCACTCCTGTATATACATATATTTTGTTAACCCAATAGGATGTTTTATTTAAAATTCTTCTCGAACTGTTTTTAACACAAACCGATACACACTCAAGAGCGAGAAAGGTAATTTAATGTTAAACATAAGTCGTGATAAAGTATGCAAAGACACAATGAGATTAAAAAACCCAACATGTTCATTAAGACAGTGTACAATACTATTTTGATGTGAAAGTGTAAAAGCCCGTCAACCTTTTCAAAATCCACTATCGTTAATAAAGGAGCACGAAATAATAATAAAAGTAAAAAGCCCGAGTTTTAAATTGAAGCCCTATTGAAACGCCTTTCCTGTAAAAAGCGATCACTGGCATGACGCTTTTTAGAATGTCCACTTTTTAAGCACCCCTTCATATATTTTGTTGAGCCAATGGTATATTTTATTTAAAATTCTTCTCGAACTGTTTTTTAACACAAACTGGTACACACTCAAGAGCGGGGAAGGTAACTTAATGTTAAACATAAGTCATGTTAAAGTATCGAAAGAAACAATGAGCTCAATGAGCGCAACATTTTCATTGAGACAGTGTACAATATGATTCTGATGTTTGCGAATCTATTATCATTAAGAAAAAATGAAGTATTAAATTTAAGCCCTGTTCAATCACGTTTCGAAGAATCGCCAAATTGAAGACGTAATAAGCGACCACAAACACCCCCGTATCCAAAAATCCACAAACATTCATCAATTTTCAAAACGGCTTCCGCCATTTTGTTTTTTTTGACATTTTGACTTTGGAATCGTGATCGGCGACCCCCAAAACCCCCGTATCTAAAATTTTACATTCATACGTCAATTTTCAAAAAATCTTCCGCCATTTTTTTTTTTGACATTTTGACTTTGGAATCGTGATCGGCGACCCCTAAAACCCCCGCATCTAAAATTTTCCATTCATACGTCAATTTTCAAAAAATCTTCCGCCATTTAGTTTTTTTTGACATGTCGACTTTGGAATCGTGATCGGCGACCCCCAAAACCCCCGTATCTAAAATTTTACATTCATACGTCAATTTTCAAAAAATCTTCCGACATTTTGTTTTTTTTGACATTTTGACTTTGGAATCGTGATCGGCCACCCCCAAAACTCCCGTATCTAAAATTTTACATTCATACGTCAATTTTCAAAAAATCTTCCGCCATTTTGTTTTTTTTGACATTTTGACTTTGGAATCGTGATCGGCGACCCCCAAAACTCCCGTATCTAAAATTTTACATTCATACGTCAATTTTCAAAAAATCTTTAGCCATTTTGTTTTCTTTTGACATTTTGACTTTGGAATCGTGATCGGCGACCCCCAAAACCCCCGTATCTAAAATTTCACATTCATACGTCAATTGTCAAAAACTCTTCCGCCATTTTGTTTTTTTTTTGACATGTCGACTTTGGAATCGTGATCGGCCACCCCCAAAACCCCCGTATCTAAAATTTTACATTCATACGTCAATTTCCAAAAAATCTTCCGCCATTTTGTTTTTTTTTGACATGTCGACTTTGGAATCGTGATCGGCGATCCCCAAAACCCCCGTATCTAAAATTTTACATTCATACGTCAATTTTCAAAAAATCTTCCGACATTTTGTTTTTTTTGACATTTTGACTTTGGAATCGTGATCGGTCACCCCCAAAACTCCCGTATCTAAAATTTTACATTCATACGTCAATTTCCAAAAAATCTTCCGCCATTTTGTTTTTTTTGACATTTTGACTTTGGAATCATGATCGGTGACCCCCAAAACTCCCGTATCTAAAATTTTACATTCATACGTTAATTTTCAAAAAATTCACCCGCCATTGTGTTTTTTATGACATTTTGATTTTGGATTTGTGATCGGCGACATAAGGCACCCCCGTATCTAAAATTTCACATTTATACGTCAGTTTTCAAAAAATCCTTCGGCCATTTTGTTTTTTTTGACATTTTGACTTTGGAATCGTGATCGGCCACCCCAAAACCCCGTATCTAAAATTTTACATTCATAAGTTAATTTTCAAAAAATTCACCTGCCATTGTGTTTTTTATGACATTTTGATTTTGGAATCGTGATCGGCGACCCCCAAAACTCCCGGATCTAAAATTTTACATTCATACGTCAATTTTCAAAAAATCTTTAGCCATTTTGTTTTCTTTTGACATTTTGACTTTGGAATCGTGATCGGCGATCCCCAAAACCCCCGTATCTAAAATTTTACATTCATACGTCAATTTTCAAAAAATCTTCCGACATTTTGTTTTTTTTAACATTTTGACTTTGGAATCGTGATCGGTCACCCCCAAAACTCCCGTATCTAAAATTTTACATTCATACGTCAATTTCCAAAAAATCTTCCGCCATTTTGTTTTTTTTGACATTTCGACTTTGGAATCGTGATCGGCGACCCCCAAAACTCCCTTATCTAAAATTTTATATTCATACGTCAATTTTCAAAAAATCTTCCGCCATTTTGTTTTTTTTTTGACATTTTGACTTTGGAATCGTGATCGGCCACCCCCAAAACCCCCGTATCTAAAATTTTACATTTATACGTCAATTTTCAAAAAATCTTCCGCCATTTTGTTTTTTTTTGACATTTCGACTTTGGAATCGTGATCGGCGACCCCCAAAACCCCCGTATCTAAAATTTCACATTCATACGTCAATCTTCAAAAAAATCTTCCGCCATTTTGTTTTTTTTGACATTTTGACTTTGGAATCGTGATCGGTGACCCCCAAAACTCCCGTATCTAAAATTTTACATTCATACGTTAATTTTCAAAAAATTCATCCGCCATTGTGTTTTTTATGACATTTTGATTTTGGATTTGTGATCGGCGACTTAAGGCACCCTCGTATCTAAAATTTCACATTTATACGTCAATTTTCAAAAAATCCTTCGGCCATTTTGTTTTTTTTTGACATTTTGACTTTGGAATCGTGATCGGCCACCCCAAAACCCTCCGTATCTAAAATTTTACATTCATACGTTAATTTTCAAAAAATTCACCTGCCATTGTGTTTTTTATGACATTTTGATTTTGGAATCGTGATCGGCGACCCCCAAAACTCCCGGATCTAAAATTTTACATTCATACGTCAATGTTCAAAAAATCTTTAGCCATTTTGTTTTCTTTTGACATTTTGACTTTGGAATCGTGATCGGCCACCCCCAAAACCCCCGTATCTAAAATTTTACATTCATACGTCAATTTTCAAAAAATTCTTACGCCATTTTGTTTTTTTTTGACATTTTGATTTTGGATTTGTGATCGGCGACTTAAGGCACCCTCGTATCTAAAATTTGACATTCATACTTCAATTTTCAAAAAATCTTCCGCCATTTTGTTTTTTTGAAATTTTGACTTCGGAGTCATGATCGGCCACCCCCAAAACCCCCGTATCTAAAATTTTACATTCATACGTCAATTTTCTAAAAAATCCTCCGCCATTTTGTTTTTTTTGACATTTTGACTTTGGAATCGTGATCGGCGACCCCCAAAACCCCCGTATCTAAAATTTTACATTCATATGTCAATTTCAAAAAAATCTTCCGCCATTTTGCTGTTTTTGACATTTTGACTTTGGAATCGTGATCGGCGACCCCCAAAACCCCCGTATCTAAAATTTGACATTCATACGTCAATTTTCAAAAAATCTTCCGCCGTTTTTTTTTTTGACATTTCGACTTTGGAATCGTGATCGGCGATCCCCAAAACCCCCGTATAGAAAATTAAACATTCATACGTCAATTTTTAAAAAATCTTCCGCCATTTTGTTTTTTTTTGACATTTTGACTTTGGAATTGTGATCGGCCACCCCCAAAACCCCCGTATCTAAAATTTTACATTCATACGTCAATTTCCAAAAAATCTTCCGCCATTTTTTTTTTGACATTTCGACTTTGGAATCGCGATCGGCGATCCCCAAAACCCCCGTATCTAAAATTTTACATTCATACGTCAATTTCCGAAAAATCTTCCGCCATCTTGTGTTTTTTTTTGACATTTTGACTTTGGAATCGTGATCGGCCACCCCCAAAACCCCCGTATCTAAAATTCTACATTCATACGTCAATTTTCAAAAATCTTCCGCCATTTTGTTTTTTTTGACATTTTGACTTTGGAATCGTGATCGGCCACCCCCAAAACCCCCGTATCTAAAATTTTACGTTGATACGTCAATTTTCAAAAAATCTTCCGCCAATTTGTTTTTTTGACATTTCGACTTTAGAATCGTGATCGGCGACCCCCAAAACCCTCGTATCTAAAATTTCACATTCATACGTCAATTTTCAAAAAATCTTCCGCCATTTTGTTTTTTTTGACATTTTGACTTTGGAATCGTGATCGGCGACCCCCAAAACTCCCGTACCTAAAATTTTACATTCATACGTTAATTTTCAAAAAATTCACCTGCCATTGTGTTTTTATGACATTTTGATTTTGGATTTGTGATCGGCGAGTTAAGGCACCCTCGTATCTAAAATTTCACATTTATACGTCATTTTCAAAAAATCCTTCGGCCATTTTGTTTTTTTTTGACATTTTGACTTTGGAATCGTGATCGGCCACCCCCAAAACCCCCGTATCTAAAATTTTACATTCATATGTTAATTTTCAAAAAATTCACCCGCCATTGTGTTTTTTATGATATTTTGATTTTGGAATCGTGATAGGCGACCCCCAAAACTCCCGTATCTAAAATTTTACATTCATACGTTAATTTTCAAAAAATTCACCCGCCATTGTGTTTTCTATGACATTTTGATTTTGGATTTGTGATCGGCGACTTAAGGCACCCTCGTATCTAAAATTTCACATTTATACGTCAATTTTCAAAAAATCCTTCGGCCATTTTGTTTTTTTAACATTTTGACTTTGGAATCGTGATCGGCCACCCCCAAAACCCCCGTATCTAAAATTTTACATTCATACGTCAATTTTCAAAAAAATTCACCCGCGATTGTGTTTTTTATGACATTTTGATTTTGGATTGGTGATCGGCGACTTAAGGCACCCTCGTATCTAAAATTTCACATTCATACGTCAATTTTCAAAAAATCCTTCCGCCATTTTTTTTTTTGACATTTTGACTTTGGAGTCGTGATCGGCGACCCCCAAAACCCCCGTATCTAAAATTTCACATTCATACGTCAATTTTCAAAAAATCTTCCGCCATTTTGTTTTTTTTGACATTTTGACTTTGGAATCGTGATCGGCGACCCCCAAAACTCCCGTACCTAAAATTTTACATTCATACGTTAATTTTCAAAAAATTCACCCGCCATTGTGTTTTTTATGACATTTTGATTTTGGATTTGTGATCGGCGAGTTAAGGCACCCTCGTATCTAAAATTTCACATTTATACGTCATTTTCAAAAAATCCTTCGGCCATTTTGTTTTTTTTTGACATTTTGACTTTGGAATCGTGATCGGCCACCCCCAAAACCCCCGTATCTAAAATTTTACATTCATATGTTAATTTTCAAAAAATTCACCCGCCATTGTGTTTTTTATGATATTTTGATTTTGGAATCGTGATAGGCGACCCCCAAAACTCCCGTATCTAAAATTTTACATTCATACGTTAATTTTCAAAAAATTCACCCGCCATTGTGTTTTCTATGACATTTTGATTTTGGATTTGTGATCGGCGACTTAAGGCACCCTCGTATCTAAAATTTCACATTTATACGTCAATTTTCAAAAAATCCTTCGGCCATTTTGTTTTTTTAACATTTTGACTTTGGAATCGTGATCGGCCACCCCCAAAACCCCCGTATCTAAAATTTTACATTCATATGTCAATTTTCAAAAAAATTCACCCGCGATTGTGTTTTTTATGACATTTTGATTTTGGATTTGTGATCGGCGACTTAAGGCACCCTCGTATCTAAAATTTCACATTCATACGTCAATTTTCAAAAAATCCTTCCGCCATTTTTTTTTTTGACATTTTGACTTTGGAGTCGTGATCGGCGACCCCCAAAACCCCCGTATCTAAAATTTTACATTCATACGTCAATTTTCAAAAAATCTTCCGCCATTTTGTTTTCTTTGACATTTTGACTTTGGAATCGTGATCGGCGACCCCCAAAACCCCCGTATCTAAAATTTTACATTCATACGTCAATTTTTAAAAAATCTTCCGCCACTTTGTTTTTTTTGACATTTTGACTTTGGAGTCGTGATCGGCGACCCCCAAAACCCCCGTATCTGAAATTTTACATTGATACGTCAATTTTCAAAAAATCTTCCGCCATTTTGTTTTTTTTTGACATTTTGACTTTGGAATCGTGATCGGCGACCCCCAAAACCCCCGTATCTAAAATTTTACATTCATACGTCAATTTTTAAAAAATCTTCCGCCATTTTGTTTTTTTTTGACATTTTGACTTTGGAGTCGTGATCGACGACCCCCAAAACCCCCGTATCTGAAATTTTACATCGATACGTCAATTTTCAAAAAATCTTCCGCCATGTTGTTTTTTTTTGACATTTTGACTTTGGAATCGTGATCGGCGACCCCCAAAACCCCCGTATCTAAAATTTTACATTCATACGTCAATTTTCAAAAAATCTTCCGCCATTTTTTTTTGGCATTTCGACTTTGGAATCGTGATCGGCGACCCCCAAAACTCCCGTATCTAAAATTTTACATTCATACGTCAATTTTCAAAAAATCTTCCGCCATTTTGTTTTTTTTTGACATTTTGACTTTGGAATCGTGATCGGCGACCCCCAAAACCCCCGTATCTAAAATTTTACATTCATACGTCAATTTTCAAAAAATCTTCCGCCATTTTGTTTTTTTTGACATTTTGACATTGGAATCGTGATCGGCGACCCCCAAAACCCCCGTATCTAAAATTTTACATTCACACGTCAGTTTTCAAAAAATCTTTCGCCATTTTGTTTTTTTGTTGACATTTTGACTTTGGAATCGTGATCGGCGACTCCCAAAACCCCCGTATCTAAAATTTTACATTCATACGTCAATTTTCAAAAAATTCTTACGCCATTTTGAATTTTTTATGACATTTTGATTTTGGATTTGTGATCGGCGACTTAAGACACCCTCGTATCTAAAATTTCACATTTATACGTCAATTTTCAAAAAATCCTTCGGCCATTTTGTTTTTTTTTTGACATTTCGACTTTGGATACGCGATCAATGATACCACAAAAACTCCCAAGTGCCGAATTTTACTTTAATCAGAAGAGAGAATTTAATTTCAGGTAGCTCCGCCCACTCTGCATGTATGCGTAATCGTTGTCATAAGGGCACATAAATGTTAAAAGCAATGCTTTTCCCCATTAAGGCGTACGCGTTCTGGAATTAACGTATTTTAATAATTCAAATATATAGTCATTAAAATAACAATCAACCTGTATATCTATAAAAATGTTAAGTCAAGCGGGTGTATTATGTCGAGATTGGGATGCGGAACTTGTCGGACCGGATAGATTAATCTGATATTTCTCGCCCCATAGTAGTACATTGAATCACATGCACATTGAATCTGTGACGTATTTCGGCCATTTTTCTTACGAAATCTGTCTGCAAACGAATTTGAAAGTGCTCGTGCCCTACATTGCGTGCGTCTGTCGACTCGAAATAAGCATGTAAGAGATGCCCAGAAGGCCGTTCTTTAACACCTCGGGTCTTGTTGGACCCTCGCAACCTTCAAAATTTCGTATTTCAATCTTAAAAGTGAATCTGTAGCTACAACTTGCTAGTTTGACGTTTCCCGAGATTTATTTTGATTGTCACGTGAATCGTCATGATGACGTAAGCCATTTTTCTGTTAAAACACCGAGTGCACGCTCCTCTTCAACGGGCGATATCTCTGCACACGCTCCACTTGGGAAGAAAAACTCTCCGTCGACCGGAAATTCAATGTCGCCCCTACCAACATGCCAAAAGACAGCCCTTAATTTCGCGTCTCCAGAGAGGAGTTCTTTGCACAGTTTTGCCGTTTTTAGACGATTTTTGGGTCGTTTGGTTGCCATTGACTACTCAGCTATTATTATATATAATTTCAAAAAATCCTTCGGCCATTTTGTTTTTTTTTGACATTTCGACTTTGGATACGTGATCAATGAGACCACAAAAACTCCCAAGTGCCGAATTTTACTTTAATCAGAAGAGAGAAGTTAATTTCAGCTAGCTCCGCCCACCCTGCATGTATGCGTAATCGATTAAATAAAATTATTACATAAGGGCACATCGATGTTAAAAGCAATCCTTTTCCCCATACGCATACGCGTTCTGGAGTTAACGTATTTTAATTCAAATCATTATTAAAATATTAATCTACAGCTCCTGTATAGTTGAAATTATTAAATCAAGCGGGACCGTTATGTATTGTGTGGAGATATGGAGATGCCGAACATCCACCGGACCGTAATACATTCATCGGCAGTGCACATGAGAATCTGATTATATTTTTCGCCCGTCCGAAATACATTGATATCACTGCACATTGAATCGGCCATTTTGCTGACCAAATCCTTCTGCAAACGAATTTGAAAGTGCTCGTGCCCTTGTTTGCGTGCGTCTGTCGACTCGAAATAAGCATGTGGAAGATCTAGAGAAGTCCGTTCTATAACACCTCGGGTCTTGTTGGGCGCTCGCAACCTTCAAAATTTCGTATTTCACGCTTAAAAGCGAATCTGTGGATACAACTCAGTTTGTCTGCCAGTTTGACGTTTCCCGAGATTTATTTTGCTTGTCACGTGAATCGTCATGATGACGTAAGCCATTTTTCTGTTAAAACACCGAATGCACGCTCCTCTTCAACGGGCAATATCTCTGCACACGCTCCACTTTGGAAGAAAAACTCTCCGTCGACCGGAAATTCAATGTCGCCCCTACCAACATGCCAAAAGACAGCCCTTAATTTCGCGTATCCAGAGAGGAGTTCTTTGCACAGTTTTGCCGTTTTTAGACGATTTTTCGGGCGTTTGGTTGCCATTGACTACTCAGCTATTATTATATATAACTAGCTATAACGTCCGCTTACAGCGGGTGCGTCCGCTTACAGCTGATCGTCCGCTTACAGCGGGTCCGTCCGCTTACAGCGGGTTCGTCAATTTCTTTTAGTTTGAATCGCCTTTTTCGCGTCCGCTTACAGCTTTTTCATAGTTTCGTGTAAAAAGCAATCACTGTCATGACGCCTTTTAGAATGTCTGATTTTATTAACTTTTGACGCATCCCTGTATATACATATATTACGTGAAGCCAATAGTATATTTTATTTAAAATTCTCCTAGATTGGTTTTTTACACAAAGCGGTACACACTCAAGAGCGAGAAAGGTAAATTAATGTTTAACATGTCATGTTAAGGTATCCAAAAGCACAATGACATCAAAAAGTCCAACATGTTGATTAAGACAGTTTACAATACTACTTTGATGTGAAAGTGTAAAAGCCTGTTAACCTTTTCAAAATCAACTATCGTTAATAAAGGAGCACGAAATAATAATAAAAGGAAAAGGCCCAAGTTTTAAAGTGAAGCCCTATTGAGGCGCCTTTCCTGTAAAAAGCGATCACTGGCATGACGCTTTTTAGAATGTCCACTTTTATAAACTTTTGAAACACCCCTGTACATACATAAATTTTGTGAAGCCAATAGTATATTAAAAACTATTTTGACACAAACTGGTACCCACTCAAGAGCGAGAAAGGTAATTTATTGTTAAACATGTCATGTTAAAGTATCGAAAGAAACAATGAGCTCAAAGAGCGCAACATTTTCATTGAGACAGTGTACAATACCATTCTGATGTTTTCGAATCTACTGTTGTTAAGAAAAAATGAAGTATTAAATTTAAGCCCTGTTCAATCACGTTTCGAAGAATCGCCAAATTGAAGACGTAATAAACGACTACAAGCACCCCCGTATCCAGAATTTCACATTCATCAATTTTCAAAAACCTCTTGCGCTATTTTGTTTTATTTGACATTTTGACTTTGGATTTATAATCGGCGTCCGCACACACCCCCGTATCTAAAATTTCACATTCATACGTCAATTTTCAAAAAACTTGTCCGCCATTTTGTTCTTTGACATTTTGACTTTGGATTTGTAATCGGCGTCCGCACACACCCCCGTATCTAAAATTTTACATTCATACGTCAATTTTCAAAAATTCTGCCGCCATTTTGTTTTTTTTTTGACATTTTGACTATGGATTGGTGATCGGCGTCCGCAGACACCCCCGTATCTAAAATTTCGCATTTATACGTCAATTTTCAAAAAACTTTTCCGCCATTTTCTATTTTTTGACATTTTGACTATGGATTGGTGATCGGCGTCCGCAGACACCCCCGCATCTAAAATTTCGCATTTATACGTCAATTTTCAAAAAACTTTTCCGACATTTTGTTGTTTTTGACATTTTGACTTTGGATTTGTAATCGGCGTCCGCACACACCCTCGTATCTAAAATTTCACATTCATACGACAATTTTCAAAAAATTCCTCCGCCGTTTTGTTTTTTTGACATTTTGACTTTGGATTTGTGATCGGCGTCCGCACATACCCCCGTATCTAAAATTTCACATTCATACGTCAATTTTCAAAAAACCCGTCTGCCATTTTCTTTTTTTTGACATTTTGACTATGGATTAGTGATGGGCGACCTAAGACACCCCCGCATCTAAAATTTCACATTTATACGTCAGTTTTAAAAAAACTGGTCCGCCATTTTGATTTTTTTGACATTTTGACTTTGGAATCATGATCGGCGACCCCCAAAACCCCCGTATCTAAAATTTCACATTCATACGTCAATTTTCAAAAAACTCGTCCGCCATTTTGTTTTTTTTGACATTTTGACTTTGGATTCGTGATCGGCGACCTAAGACACCCCTGTATCTAAAATTTCACATTCATACGTCAATTTTCAAAAAACTTCCGCCATTTTGTTTTTTTTTGACATTTTGACTTTCGATTCGTGATCGGCGACCTAAGACACCCCCGTACCTAAAATTTCACATTCATACGTCAATTTTCAAAAAACTTCCGCCATTTTGTTTTTTTTTGACATTTTGACTTTGGATTCGTGATCGGCGACCTAAGACACCCCCGTATCTAAAACTTCACATTCATACGTCAATTTTCAAAAAACTTCGGCCATTTTGTTTTTTTTTTGACATTTTGACTTTCGATTCGTGATCGGCGACCTAAGACACCCCCGTATCTAAAATTTCACATTCATACGTCAGTTTTCAAAAAACTCTTCCGCCATATTAGATGCACCATTTTTTTTTTTGAAATTTTGACATTGGGCTTGAGATCACCGACACCAAGAGCCCCCGAGTGCCGAGTTTTACCTTAATCAGAAGAAAAAGGTGATTTGGCTCCACCCACTGCGCAGTGCGTAATTATTTAAATAATTATTTCGTAGGGGCACATAAATGTTAAAAGCATTATTTTTTCCCTTAAGAAAACGGCATACCCGTTTTAGAATTATTGTATTTTAAATGGAATTTATAAAAATTATAAGAAAAAATCATGCTGTATATGTGAATGATTATTTCATCGACCGGGAAAATTATGTCGAGAAGTCCGGCGTCTACTCTTATAAATTGCCGGTAAAATACACGAAATAAATACACAATATCGCATTCGAAAAAAAAATGTTTTGCCCCGGCCTGGGTTCGAACCCGACCCGGCAAAGTCATTGTATTAAGAAGCCGTCAATCTTGCCATTGGGCTATCGACCTAATGTAAATAGTTTGTTCAACTGCCATATTTATATGTAGGCTTGACTCTATGTTGAACTCTGCAATTTTTTTTTTAAATCTCAGAGAAAATAGACGTGTAATCTTTAAAAGGTTATAAAAAACGTTTTAATTGTGTCCAGATAATTAATTTAGTGCCTTGTCCGTGTCCTAAAACTTAATATACTATGTGTGTTTATATGCCATGAACCTATTCTGACGATAATAATTACATTAAGGAAACTGGGCATACGCGTTCTGGAATTATCGTATTTTAAAATTCAAATTTATAGTAATTAAAAGATATCAGCCTGTATGTAAAAATGTTAAGTCAAGCTACCGATATATAATATATTCACGGAAAGTGCACATGAATGTATGTGTGTGTACATTACATGTTATGAGCATTGCACTTGATTTATTGTGTACATGTATTTCTGGCGTATTTCGGCCATTTTTCTACGATGTCCGTCTGCATGAGGAATTTAAATCACTCGTCCTATCGATATCGTATGTCGATGAAGTTGGAATAGACATGCGATCGGTACAGAAATGTCTGACTTAACGATTATGTACCTTGTTGGGCCGTCAAAACCTTCAAAATTCGGAATATAAGGCTTAAAAGTCAAACATGCAAAATTTTTCGTTGGAGCTGTCAGATTAGCGAAATGTCTCTTTTTGATGACCACTACTGCATTTTTAAGTACGTAAGCCATTTTTATGTTACAAAATATTTGCACGCTCCTCTTTGACGGCGGATATCTCTGCACGGGCTCCACTTAGGAGGAAAATCTCTCCGTCGACCGGAAATTTAAAGTTGTCCCTTTGTTCGGGCAAAGGGCCAACTTTTAATTTCACGTATCCAGGGACGATTACTGCGCCCCGTGCATCCAATTTTCGTCGATTTTGACGGTTCGGGCGGTAACCATGGTGATTCGGATAAGCCGTATTTTCCCACGCTATTAGCATGAATCCGCCGGCAGCTTATATTAAGGTTGATAATGGTAGTGGATTTTCATTTGCTAAACAAAGAGGCGTAATCTGGATAAAATTTTGGAATTAGTTATCAGTCTGGGTTTGTTTATTCTGTCATGCCTAGCAATAAATTAAAGTTTAAATATGCACCCTATATCACCGAATAGACGCTGAAATCAGTCAATTCTGACAACTAATAATGAGAACCTGTAGTACCAAGTATGGTAATTCCATCGACCCACCAACTGTTTTTTTCAGAAATTAGTGCAAAGAACTACCCAAAAAAACACAAAACATTAATAAAAAAAATCTATATTCAATTTTGGGCTTCGAGGTGCTAGTAATTCGAGGCAATTTACGTTCATAATTTATTGTCGTCTATGCAATGTAGCCGCTTTTGCATAAACTAGGCAACAACTCTTTTATTTTAATCATCGTAGATTTGTTATAGCTTCCAATGTAGTAGAACTTCTCTAGCACGTCCGAGCCCTTTTTTGGGTATAAATTAATTTGATTTTTTTGAGAAAATTCGACCGTTACAAAAGTACAGATACCTTTGCCGTTTAAAACATCTGAAGATTGAGGATGAGCTTCAAATTATGCTACTACGTTAATTTTGTTGCCCTTATTTATTTATATAGGCAAAACTCGACGTTCCTATAATGATGATCCAAAGTTATTATCCATCTTGAAACTTTTTTGACACTGAGTCGTAAATTTGTGTAAATTTCACTTCTAAATCTCTAAATGCTATACCGATGTTCTTATCACACTCCTACACTTATTTTTGATTACCAAATTCCACTGACTTTTCAAATAATGGGTAATCTGCAAGTTTCTTGTAATAACCCAGAGGGTTGATAGGCTTATCGACAAGAAAACTACAGGTGTTGATTACAAATAACAATAAAGTAAATTCTATTGAATATAATATTTATGCACCGCCATCGCTTAGGAAATTCACAACTGGTTAAAACAATAGTCTGAAAATAAAGGGTAACTAGGTATGGGACTAAACAATACACTGTTAACAGAAAAATATCAGTACATATTGCTGTGACCTCCACTTTATGGAAAAATAATAATATTAAGAATTAGCTTAGTTGTTGAAAAGAACATTAATTCTAAGTTTAAAAACGTTTATTTTTAAAATTTAGGCAATAGTCAAAACAAGTTACGATAAGAAAAATAGGTTACCAACATTCAACGGGCAATGCTATTACCAATATGTATACGTTAGAATATATATTAAGTTGAATAAAATTACACTTAAAAATAAAATAAAACAAATACAAAATAAATCAATGCATTCTATATTTTGTAGAAAAGACAAGCATGAGATATGGTTTGAATATAAAAAGACAGAACCTAATTTCTTACAAGGCGTTAGAACAGCCTTAAACATTTTAAGAAATGGACCACTATTTGAAAACAAAAACGTTCTGAAAGTGAGAAAGAGTTATGTTAAAAGATGGAACAATAAAGAGAGTAAATCATTTAAATGCCATTAAGTTATATGAGCAAGGCCATATTAGGTATGCTCGAGATGAGCATACAATTGTAAATGAATAAATGTAAATTCAGACATGTATAATGGTGCCAATTCTTAGGAAATATTTTGTAATAATAACACTTAAGATATAGTAAATACCTCAATATCTATGAACAGAAAAGAGGATGTAAAAAATCAAAACATTTTCAATGCGTAGTATCAGATCGTAATGTTTTATGTAAAGGTATGAATTTCAAATACAGTTATTAGTTTTTGTATGCATAACACAAGGGCTTCAAAGACTATGGAAAAGGTCATGTGTGGTTTAAAAACCTGCAAAAAGAAAAATACAATGTTAATGTTGGCGATAACACGTTACAATTGATGTGTTACTTGAGTAGAAGAAACATGGTGAAAAGTCCGGGAGTATGTGACGCAGACCACCGATCCATGCAGTGTGAGCTCGGTTAGCGGGATTTCCGTCGTATACGTCTTTCTGGTATTATTAGACCAAAGGATTACTAAAAGGAGAATTAGAATAAACATTAATACACCATAAAAAGAAATATACAACAAATGATGAAAAAGCAATGCATTCATATACGAATGCAATGAAGAGTTATACTAAGAAGAAAGAAAAGAAGATATACTTACTGAAAATGAGATGTAACAAGGGGTGAAAGACTTTTAAACAACAAATAATTCAAGGTGCGCAATGGCGCAGACTAATGAGTCTATGAACTGTCGAAGACGATGTACGCGTTTTGATGTGAATATGACAACTTGAAGAAAACAAACAAGAAAATTTTCATTAAGAACGTTTCAAGAAATCAATACCAACCCAAAAGTTAGTTTGACAAGAGTGGCGCTACAAAAAGAATACAATTTCTTGAGATAGCAAAATTGAGAGTAGGGTTAAAATACACTACTAACTCACAATTAGATTAAATGTATTAAGTTTTTGAGTTCAATTTTAATTTATTTTCTTTTATTTAAATAATTTACATTCAATATTTTTTTTTATATTACTAAGTTTAAAATGGAGGATGTTAATAAAGCTGAATTTGATAAAATATATGACGAATTAAAGTAAGTTTTGAAATAAATTCTTCAATTTAGGATTAATTAATGGTGCAAGACGTGCTGAAAGTTCTATGTGAAAATATTTGCTTTTAGTAAAACGTTAAGCATCATTAATTGGATGAATATTATCTTGTTCAGTAATAACGATTCATTTTTTTTAAGTAATAAAAGGATAGTTAATGGTGTTGAATGTGCTGAGAGTACTATGTGCGAATATTTGCTTTCAGTAGATCATTAGGCATCATTAATGATTATATAGTTATTTTAATTTAATATTTCAAACAAAATAAGTACGAATAAATGTTCATGATGGGCAAGTGCTAAGACGCTAGATGTACTACATGAGAATGTTTATAGCTAGTGATTAGTATCGGTCAGTTTCAGGGCATTTGCGTTGCAAAGTTTTAGATCACCGAGGCACTATGTGAAAATGTATGTTTTTGGTGAAATAGAATTAGCTTCGTATTAATAAATTTATTATCAAGAATCGATAATTGTCTTTTATCTAAAGAACAGGATTATATTTTTTTCTGAACCAGCATAAATTTAATATACCTAAGCTTTACAGAAACATTATAACTCGAAAATGAGTATAAATGTTTTCTTTTCTCATTATTTGTAAAATGAAAATGGATATAGATACTATATAATAATGTTACTTTCTCATAAATTTCTACATGAGATTTAGATCTTTTGTTTAATTTTTAACCTTATCCCAAACAAAAAACTAAATAAGAGGTATACCAGAATAGAAGAAGCAAAAGTCACTGCAAGAACTCATAAGAACTTTCATAATATTATGCTGTTAAGGGGGTAATGCTGAGGCCAATTTGCAAGCGTTTCGTATCGACGATATTGTGTAGTAACCATTGTATAGAATCGATTGAAACAAGGAGTAATTTGTTATTAAGCTTAAATTGAAGTACCTAAAGAAAGAAAAAATTTGTACATAAAAAAATGCTACTGAATAATAACATTTTAAAAATGCTTATATTTATCGTATACTTTAAGGTGTAATGTTTGTCTTTAATGGCAAAAACTGCCTGTGGGTACCTTCATGCGTCTTTTACCTTTAATATACACTTTTTAGTACATCATTAAAGCTAACCGTTTTGTCTTAATCACGTTGATAAGAACGTATGTTTCTTGATACACATTGCCTATATTCCAGGCGCTTAAAACAATATTCGTAAGACGATCGCAGAGCAAGCCGCCAGTTGGTCGGGAGAACGATTTTGGTGAATCTACACTGCAAAAATAATTTTCCTGTTGGCAAAACTCCGTTTTCTTCAATTTATTCAGTCGCCGGCTTGCAACGGCGTGTAACGCGAAATTACGATAAATTGTTTTATACAATGTGGTTTATGTACGCATGTCGCTCATGTTGTATTGCTCATAATATTGTTAATGAATTAAAAATAATTTTAATTCATGTAATTTGTTCGCCATTTTTTATAGTTGTTAAGGACGTTTATCATTATTATTTTTGTTTTATTGGTTTTTATAAAGTAATAGTCTATGTTCTATGTAAAACGTATATATGTTTAGTTTTAATCTCAATTTGCTTTATTTTACAAAGGCACAATTAATTAGAATATGTATATTTCTCTGTATAAGTGCTTACAGTCATTTTATTACTTCATAATCGTAAAATAATGAATATTTAAAATTAAATCTGGGAAGACTCCTAATGTAATCTCTTTCTCAGAAACGTTTCTATTGTCCGTTCTAGAAAATCGGTAAATGCCTTGTCTAAATTACCACTTATTTTCTTGCTTTTATTAACATCATGCCGTTGTAGTACTAAAAAATTCATAAACATTAGCCGGATTTCAGAAAAATTTGTTGGCGGGAAAAGAGTATATTTCAGCGGACGATGATCATATCAAACTCGATGCGAAGCCGCTTCAATTGCATTCAACTTGGAACCGGGTGATTTACCGCGCGTTATTCATAAGAAAGCTGTATACAGAAGTCCAGGAAAACACACAAAAAAGTTTATGACTAGCTGGAAAAGAGTAAGAGCTTGGAGAAAATGCAGTAAAAAGTTATTTACATGTAAAAACAAGAAAAAAAGGGAACCGATAGTACCTGCTGACAGCGATTATGGTGACACAGAAATAGAAATGGTTGTCACATTAACAAAAGAGCAGTACGATATAAGAGTAAAAGAAATTTTGACTTCAATTGAAAAATCGGATTCTGAACGTGACGAGTTACAACATGCTACTATAGGGCAAAGCACTAACTTATTATGGAGGCAGCAGCGCTCTGTAAGACTGACTGCGTCCAATTTTGGAGCAAAATGCAAAATGCGAAAGACGACGCATTGCGCAAATTTGATAAAACGTCTTTTGTACAATAAATTTTTCGGGACTGCAGCAACACGTTGGGGACAGGAACATGAATTTGTTGCTCTAAAAGAATTGGAAATAAGCTATGGAATTCGTGTACACGAATCTGGTCTTTTTATTGACGGCAAATTGAATTTTTTAGCTGCTTCGCCGGATGGTTTAATAGATGACGATGGCATTGTTGAAATAAAATGCCCGTCAGCAGCTGCATCGTATTCACCAACGGAAGCCGCTCGAGAGAAGAAAATTAAATTTGCTGAGATAGTTGATGGTCGAATAACATTAAAAAGTAAAGACAATTATTATTTCCAAGTGCAAGGCCAGCTACATGTAACAAATAGAAAGTAGTGCTTGTTTGTTATATGGACACCTTTCGGAATTAGTGTACAAACAATCATGAGGGACGATAATTTCTGGGATGCGAATATGAAGGAGCAGTTGGTGACTTTCTTTTACAGATGTTTTCTACCTGAATTGGTTGATCCCCAGTATCCAAAGAAAATGCCTATTCGTGATTTACGTCAGTAGAAAAAATAACAGAATATATATCAGATATAAGGAACTACCTTATACGGACAAAATTTAAGTGATTTTAAATTTTAGTTTTACTCTGACTATAAATAATCACGTCTTGGCTTTCTTATGGCGTTATGTATTGTTTGTTATCCTCTTATATTTCCTATTTTTTAGCTTTTTCAAGTTTATTATATTATTCTGATATTCTGCTATATACAGTTCTTTATGTCATTAATTCTGCAACTTTATTCTGTTCTATTCATTAATTTGTAGAATGCCAATTTCCTATGTTAATAAATAAATATGATTGTTATTTATTATGTATTTTTTTCTTGTATAATTATGGAAAACATAGTTTCTCTGACCATAGATGATACCGTCATTATTTTTTAATATGTCTGGCCGATACATGTATGTGTGACACTTTTAATTAAAAATAAATTCTGGAAAGTTCTGATCTTTATAATAACATTTAAAAATGTATTCAAACAACAACGGGAAATGTAGCAGAAAAAACAGTTGAACAGACAATTTAAAGCAGTACAAGAATCTCCAAAAATATATAGGGCGAGTCATTTAAAAAACTTAAGTTCCGTGCATTTCCGGTGAAACCGAAAGTGCGTCAGAGCTTAAAGTATTTTTACAATATGCGCCACAAGCAACCATGGATCTTCCACTTATTGTTTTTTCTTTTATTTAAAACACAAAAGACCAATCGAAGACTAATGACTCACCTGTATATATTTATTCCAAAATTTAAAAAATTCCAATGAAAATATAAGTGGTATAAAACAAATACAGAAACACAAATATTAACCCAGTAAACATTTTTCAAATTTCCCACAATATTATTTAGTAACATCAACATTAAAACTGAAAATGACCACTCATATATTATAGGTTTGTTCCAACAAAGAAATCAGTGATCAGTCTTGGATCGATCTATGACTATTGCAATTGCGCATGTTTTATCAGAAACCAGTATCCGACCAAACTGCAATTAAAGTGTGTTGGAACACTATTTTAGTCTTTTAGTTAACATATTAGTGGGTAGATGGTACTTGGTTCAATGATTGACAAGTATTTGATGAATCGTATGATTACATAAAAGATTATTAGTCTTAATTCAAGTAAACTAGCATTAAAATTAGTATTACATACGTAGAGAAATTGAGAAAGTAAAGAAGAATCATTGCGTCGAAGCTAATGTCACTATCACTCATGTTTATCGTTCATTCAAAACATTCAAATAATGCAATAGATACCTAAAGTAATAAATTATTTTACCAATACAATAGCGTTAGAGATATCGTAGTACAATTGGCATTGGTGCGCATGCGCTAAGTATCCATAAATTTCAGTTTGGTAAAGATCAGCAAACCGCTCGAACTATGTTTTGACAGTCCTCAAACTAGATCATGTTATGTTGGAACAGATTGCAATTGATCCCGGACTTGTCAGTTCGCGTTGTTGGAACAGTGATTATTCACTGCGCTTGCTCCGTACAATCACGGATCCATTCAAAGGTATGTTGGAACAAACCTTATAAATAGGGAAGTTAACATGTAAATGTCGTAGTTACTAAATAATACTGTGGGAAATTTGAAAAACGTTTAATGGGAAGATAACGCCCCATAAAGGCGAACTATACGAAATGTAAAATCTATGAAATGAAACATGAAATAGTAAACATCCCAATAAGCATTTTCCAAATTATTAACTTTTTACTTTCTTATACGTAGTATAAGGAAGTATTGTGATGACGAAAATTTTCGACCTCGAGATTTTTGCAGATGTCCACGTTTTGAAGTCCCCTGATACCAAAAAAGTGGTTTTTAAAAAATGTTTGTGTGTCTGTCTGTGACCACGATAGCGGTCAAACCGCTGTAGATATCTATTCCAAATTTTGTATTTACGTGTATATATAATCTCCCTCTTGAGAACTGATTAGTTTTTCAGTAAAATCGGTAGACTGGATGTAGTAGTTTACTTCAGTAAAAAAATTGAATTTTGCAAATATTTCGTCAATTACAAAGTTTAAACAAATTTATAGAGAATTCAAATGTACTCAAAATTATATTTGAGACAAATTGTCTTAAAAAGGTTTTTCGAAATTCCAGCCGGAAGTAGGTCTTTTACTCTTATCGAAAATGAGTTTTTTGCGAATATCTCGCAAGTCATGCTTTCTAGGCAGGTACATTACGAGTATAAAAGTATTTAAATTATAATTTTAAATATCTTTTGTATAATGTTCAAAATTCGGATCGGAAGTACCACTTTTACTCTTACCGAATAGCGATTTTTTGCAAATATTTCATAAGTTATGCATTCTATATATATATTTGTCAAGAGTACAAAAGTATTTAGAACTGGATAGTTTTTGTATATATGAAATTTCAAAATTCGGACCGGAAGTAGCACTTATACTCTTAGCGAGTAGCACTCTTTTTCGAATATCTTGCAAAGTATGCATTCTGTAGCGATTTATTAAGAGAATGAAAGTACTTAGAATAGGATTTTGAATAATTTTTGTATAAAAAAATTCTTAAAATTGTATAGTTTGAAACGCTCATACGTATAAGAAAGTCGTGTGGTGGCCACACCTCATTTTTTTCTTAAAAAGATAATAAATTCTGTATAATGTGAACAGGTTCTTTTGTCTATTAATGTGAAATAAATGCATGAAATTTGGAAAAATGGCATTTTTGATAAAACGATATTTTCGAATAAAAAATCGATATCAGTCGATATTATTGAATAAAAAAATATCGATTTTAATCTCGATTATCGAAAAGAAAATATCGATATTTTTTTAAAAACGATATATCGCGCATCCCGAATGTACGCTCCGGGGTTTTTTCACCAAATGTAGATGTTTGTAATAAAATTAATAGCTGACTAAACATAAATAGTTTAAGTAGATTCCAGACTATGCCATAATATTTAATTTAAACAGATACTAATTCGTATTAAAATCAAAAAAATAAATTTAATCGGGAGTCTGAGGGCTTCCACCTCACACTCGACGTGACAAAAATCGCACCTCATCGGTTACGGGTTAACTTATATAAGAAATACATAGATGCAAATCCTGGGCTTATGGTAAAATTCAAATATCTTTAGATATCGGTATTTTTTTTATATCTATAAAGAAACGTGTGTGGCGACCTCGATCCGAATGAATTACCTATTCATTCAAATGTATATTATATGCTTTATGAGATTGAATACACACTTTCCTTTCCGAATATCAGTGTAGTTTAAGTGTCCGAGCAAAGAAATGTAAACATTGGACACAGATAACAATAGCATCTCTATCCCGAACGATATTTTCTGGCAACACGTCAACTATAATTTCCATGGCACGTCAGATGCACTGGGGTAAATGACAGCCCTAATTCTCTATCTCTTTCAGAACTTTATTGTTCTTGTCATCGAGTATTTTTAAAAACGGAGCATGACCCCCTTAAGGAATAAGCTTAATAGGTATAATATAATGATTTTGTCATTTACTAGCATTTATTCAAATTATTGAAGGAACAGCAATATGTATTACAAAATAAAATAGAAAAAGATAGCAGATCGACTGTGCAGATTCCACCTACTTTACATTATAAACTTCCCGTCACAGGTACAATGCAAACGTAAATAAAACAATTCGATGTCTTATATTATGATCAGAAAGCTCTTTAACTTATAAATTTATAAATTCCTTATAGATTTCAAAAAATATAAAAGCAGACTAATGAAGGCAGTATATTTAATAAAAGAAAATGTTTTCCATAAATTACAACAACATAATGGTCGGATTTTATTATTTTCTTGACAATGGAGTAAATCTCTTCATTATATCATTGTATTTTCAGCAGCGGAAGAGGATGATGAAGATTTCGAAGATGAATCGTTCGTCGTCGAAAATGGTGGCGCCGACGATAGCGAGATGGGCGTTCTGCAGATGTTACAGCAGCACAGAGATGACGGCGATGAAGCGGAAGCGTTATTCAGTACCGGTTATGACGAAGACGAATATTAATTGTGATACCCTTTTTACTGTACGACTTATGTTAATTAAAATGTATGTCTTTTTTTACTTTTTAATCTTAAACGCCGTTTTGGCGCTTCACTATTTATTTATGCTCTATTTATTTCTCATACGTAATTGTTAGATATGTATAATATTGATTATATAATGATTATGTAAAATATTGAATAAATAATGTTTTAACTGTTTGATTTTAATATTTAAACTAATTCCTAGATATACTAATTTTTTTTTTCTAAACAATGATACAAGTGAGTCATTTTGTAAATTGTGAAAAATCCGTTTGCTTGGTTAATAAAACTTGATGAATATTTTCAAAAATAAAGTAACGAAAAAATCACGAAAGGTTATTAATCAAGAAGAGATTAGCAAGTACAAAGAAAGAAACAGGTATCTAGAAACATTAACCAGTGAAAATGTAAATACATATAACATCAATCCACACTAAAACAAAAAGAAAGAAATAGGGAAATCAAAGAAAGATAGGAACCATCAATACCGGTAGTTGTGTTCCAAAAACTTCTACCAATAGGGCTTCAAACATGCCCCCTCCACCCCCACGCGAACAAATTAACTAAGTTACCCCCTCTATGCACCTGCGTTTCTGCAAAGTGTTACATTACTATCCCCCCCTCTACAATAGTGGACCGCCCCACCTATCCCCGAAACTTTTCATAAAATATATTTAGAAATATGATGTTATTATCAATCCCTTCAAATTATCGAATGCTTATTTAGTAACTACGCAAAAAAAAAAACTTTTATCGGTGCCAAACTTCACAGGAACACGCTTCAGACTATGCTAGAGTTTTCCTGAAAATTTCATCAAAATCGGTTCAGCGGTTCGGAGTTTATAGGGAACATACACACACCGCCACACACACACACACATCTAATTTCTAATTCTAATATATAAAATTCTCGTGTCACAAAGTTTGTCACAAAACTCCTCCGAAACGGCTTGACATTTTGTGTGTATATTCAGCAGGTCTGAGAATAGGACGTAAACTATTTTTCATACCCCTAAATGATAAGGGTGGTCCACCCCAAAAATTTTTTTTTGTTTTTTTAACAAAATTTTGTATTTTTTTTATGACTCGGCATTAAAAAATACATATAACCCTAAAAGTTCACCCTTCTACCACCAACCCCTATTTTTTAATCGCGATAATAGTACTTTAATAATTTTCTACTCTCGGCGGTCGATAATTGATCAGTTACCACTCGATCAGTTATTCCCGCCAGGCGTCTACCGGTGTCACTTCTCACCCAGTAAACAGCACAGAGTAGGGATGAGAACGAAACCGGTCTCCTGTCTTTCTCACACAATAAGCTTTCTCTCACTCACTAAAGTTTGGGGCCTAAACCGTTTTCGGACATTATTATTGATTGTGCGTCGATCGTAGCAGTGACGCTTATACTTATCATTTTACTGTCTCAGTGCAACTCTCATATTAAGTATTTTCTCATCAAGGCCAAACAATGTCTGTTTGTGGCTTAGATTTGGGCACACCGTGTTTTTCACACGGACAATTATTACACGTGACATGTTCTCGCGTGGGTTGTTTGTGTTGGCTAAAGATGGACTCACTAAAAATATGAATGTTTGGTGTTTTGTTATTTTTATAAGCCGTCATCGTTCACAGCGCTCCATTCCTCTTTCAGTCATATACCCCATCCTCACATACTTACAATAAGTTACATACTTTTTATTGGACTACCAAAATATTCACTAGAAATAATTTATATGGCAAAACAACGTTTGCCGGGTCAGTTAGTTTCATATATAAGATAAATTTGTCTATAGGAGACGCCACTACTGAATCCGTATCACCCACTCAGCACTCTTGCAAAAAAAATCTATAGTGATAAGTCACACTGTTTACTTCTTTATTGCAAGGAATGCCTATTTATTTTATAAATACAATTAAAAGTACGGGTTGTCTAAGAATTATTACACTGACAAAATTGAATTTATTCAATCAACCAATTTTTGAATGTCATTTTTTTGTGAGTTTGGTCAACTAATAATGAATTAAGAAAACATATATTATGCATTCAAAAGACATTCAAAAAATCACTTCATAATATTTCTTCAAGGAAGTAATGAAAAAAGTTGATTGTAGTATAAAATTATAAAGGGACATTGACTTGTTTCTATTGAACATTAAATTTTGGTTGGTCCAAAAATATTATTTGTTTAAATAACTTAATACGTTTTTTGTATGTTAGATGAACCGTGCTACATGAATTGCTAAAAATCCTTGGGTGAATGCAGTTTGCGTTGATTGAGTGCATTATTTCTATCAGTGTAATAAAAGGAACAGGATTAGTGGTTTTAAGTCATGCATTTAATTTACGCTACATAAAGTTGAGGTTAATTGTTGAATTCGATAAAATTAATAGATATAGAAGGATGCTCTCGAAAATAATTTTAATATGTTATGCAACAGTATTGACGTTCTAGCCTGTATAATTTGCTGACAGGCGGACAAACTGTGTGTGAGATAATGGCATCGGCATTCAAATTCGTTGCGCTATCGATTCGCAGACCACATGAATGGAAGTTTTCGCTAGGGTATTCAAAGTAGTTCCGCACTTTGTGGTATCAATGACTGCCTCGAATCGAAATGACTTTTTTATATACCTACAGTGTTATAAACGGGAGATTAAAAATGTGTCAGTTAATTCTTGACTCTTGAGGTATAATTCTAAATGATCAAATGTTCGTGAAACTGAATGGTAAATTGAAATTCAAAATTTTTCTACACCGGCTTAATCTTAAAAAAGTGTGCATGCAAAATTAGTTTTTAAATAATAGTGTATATTTTAGGATAAAAAGTCTTAGTTTTCAAAACATTCGTAAATTCGAAATGTAGCAAATCGAAAAGTTGCAATTTTATTATATACAATAACTAGCTCGCTCAGCAGACGCTGTCTTGCCTTTTCCGGTAGGTGGCGTTGTATAAGAAAATCTGGACAAACTACTACAGTAGAACCCCGATTGTCCGTGTGCGGATTATCCGTGCCATACGCATGATGACGCAATATCGATATCGCCAGCACTGTACTAGGGGAATCCCTGGGAATCATTCGCTTTTCATCTGCCTTATATACATAAATGCAAGTTAACCTACCTATGTAGAGTTTATTTTTTCTTATTTAGTGTAAAAGTTTACTTATGTAGATTTTTTATTTTGTTATTTTTTTAGTATGTATACATACATACATATAAGAAATAAATGTTCGGATTATCCGTGCTTTTCAATTTTCCATGCCTCGTCCGGTCCCGTGGACCACGGATAATCGAGGTTCTACTGTATATACAGAGTGTCCGATGAGGTAGTTCAAGGTTTTTGTATACTGACTCCTCTATCAAAAATAAGTAAAAAACTTCGTATAAACATGGGCCGAATTTTAAACTGTTATAGAGATATGCGTGGTCAAAGTAGGGCTATATACACATGATATTTCTTTAGTTTACTTACAGAAAATTTGCAAAATTCTTAGCTTCTAAAGTGATTTATAATTAAAATGCGTTTTCAGAAACCTTTATTTTGAAATTGAAATCAGTAATTAACAAAAGAAATATTACAATACGAACGTTGTTAAAAAATAAGATTCACAACTGCTCGACATGTGCACCATGAACAGTTAAATATACTTCCGCCCTTCTTCTTATCTCACCCTTCCAATTTACATTTTCAATCACTCCTTGTACGTCATCAAAAGCTTACTCGATTCTTACTAGTAATTTTTCTCTGGTATTGGATTTTAGTTGTCCGTACACAATTGATTAAACGTGGCCCCATAAGTAAAAGTCTATAATTATTATTAATTAAAATCAGGCGAACAAGTCGGACAGTGAATGGGACCGTTCCTTCCTATTCATCGATTTGGAAAAGTTACATTCAACAAATCTGTGACAATGATGCCCAGGGGCCCCGTCCTGTTGGAACCACATTTGCCGACGCAAATTCAAAGATACGATTTCAAGCAGTAATGGAAGCTGATCTCGTAGGAAATCTCCATACATTGAGCTATTACGGTTTCCCTCGAACACATTCGGCCCAAGCAGAATATTACCAATCACTCCTCCTCAAACATTTACCGAAAAATAGTTCTGGAAATGGTTCTCCAACATTGCATCTGGGTTTACAGTGTCCCAAACATGTTTTCTAGTCAAAGTTGCTTCATCAGAGAAAAGTGTCATAGAAATTAAATATTTATTTTCTAAAATCCAATTACAAAAGACATGCCTAGGGCATAATCATTGTTGTTCAAGTTCTGGACTGACTAGAGATGATACGGGTACAAACCATTTTCCTGTAGCATATTTTGTATTGAGGACTTTGACTGTCTTGTTATTGCTGCGATTCTGCGTAACTTATTCGCTGATCCTGTTCTACTTCCCGCAGGACAGCTTCAGCGTTATCTTTACGAGAAACATCATGGTTTTGGGAAAGATCGTCTTTTTTTAAGGGATTTTGACTGTCTTGTTATTGTTGCGCTTCTGCGTAGACTTATTCGTTGATCCTGTTCTACTTCCCGCAGGACAGCTTCAGCGTTATCTTTACGAGAAACATCATGGTTTTGGGAAAGATCGTCTTTTTTTAAGGGATTGGAAACAGTTCTGGATAGTTTTGTCACAAGAAGATCTTCAATTCGGATAACGCTTTGCGTATAATCTCGCAGCTCTAACAGCGCTACCATTGCAGTAACCATACCATACGAAAAGACCATATTAGCATGTTCTTGAAAACCTCGAACTACCTAGTCGGAGATCTGTATAATGTAATTATTGTTTTATTCTATGAAGACCATCAGGATGACAGATCTGCCAATTGTATCTTAAATCCCAGATGACCCTCAGATCTAAGAGACAACAAGCGATACCGCCGCGGGATAGACATTGTCAACCTGTGTATCATACGACCCACTAGTGATAAATCAACAAAATAAATATTGCCTAGACATATTAAAAGAGGAGAGAAAATATAGTAATTTATGTAAAAAGTATATATAAATTACATATGTCAGTTGATAGAAAAGTATTGCCCAGTTTGCTTCCACATGTGAATGCTGTAAAAAGTATAGTTAATTATTGAAAATATCTATATCTAGTCTATTCGATTACAACACAAAATAACACAAAACATTAAATTACAAATTTCCTAGGTTAAATTTTAAAATTCGGGCTTCGAGGTGCATTGAATCACCAATACGGCTACCTGTTTGCCAAAATTCTCGGCTGTACGTGTGATAGGTTTGTCCAGACATCGCACACACACACACACACTTCCTTTTATAAGTATAGATATACAATGTGTGTCTAAAGTCTCCCCTCTCTCCCCAGTTATCTTTTAAACAAAGTGGAATAAGACGTTGAAAAAAATAAAACAAAACCACTATAAATATAATAACTTTATGACCGCGGCGTGTTTCATTTTATAATTTTGACAGTTCGCGCTGTAGGCTATATCAATACTTAAAATTTTCAAATGGCAAAAGGGAGTCGAGTGACCACTCATTTAAAAGGTATTTGGAAGATCTATTCAAAATTTAAGTTTTTCTAAATTTCCTTTATTTGTTTCAAAAAAACTCTGAATTTGACGGGTAGGATAATTACACACATCATTTGAACGGTATTTGGAATGAACTGGGAAGAATAGACGAAGCAGAAGAAGTAATGTTTTTAATAAAATAAATGAACAATTAATAATTAATAATCCTGAACACATCACTGTAATTTTAAATTAACTGTTCGTAATGATTAGAGACCGGACAAGAGCGGCCGATGACTCATCGCTCACGGGCGCCATATTGAAATTTTGTATTTTTAAAGGGTTTTTAATTTTATTTATGTAATTGGATAACAAGTGGGTGGTGATCTACAAAATACAAAATACATTATTATTTGTTTCTTTTGTAGTTCAAGTCTAGTAAAGGAGTATTAATATTTACTAGCAATACTTCTTCAAAATTCACTTCTGTAAGATTTGTTCTCTTTGAATGAAGTAAATCCTTGTAGATAGAAAACGTCCTTTCTACATCCCAACAGGTTATAGGTGCATACTGGAAATATATTCTTTTATTTCAGCGTATTCACTTAGATTTTGTGTCAATGTCTCCATACATAAATCTGGATTTCTATTAAAAACTGCGTCTAACTTTTGCCGAAGGCTACATCCGAAGTCACTTGGAATACTTTGAAATTATTAATAGCCACATCTAATGTAGTTAATCCATCTTTTAATTTGAGATTACGATTTTCGAAATATGTGATTAGTTTAGGCAAATTTGCGAAATGCTCCTGAAGTAAGTACAACTGATTTTATAAT
This sequence comes from Amphimallon solstitiale, assembly GCA_963170755.1. Lineage (NCBI taxonomy): Eukaryota > Metazoa > Arthropoda > Insecta > Coleoptera > Scarabaeidae > Amphimallon > Amphimallon solstitiale. The sequence continues at coordinate 47,859,237 of OY720676.1, read as the reverse complement.
TTTGGGATTTGTGTTTGTTCCTTGCACTCAGAAATACTTCGAGCTTCGTCATTTAAACATGTAACGAAATTTTGTAAACTATCGAAATTCTCTGCATAAAAACTAGTAGCTTCCAAGATGGAAATTTTTCCCTGTAATGAGCTACCTACTCTCAGTGCTGCTTTTCTGAACACTTTTTTAAAAGAGGATACAAGTCTATCAATTTCCGGATAGGTATCTCTGATATATTCATAGATTCTGTGGAGAGCATGTGCTACACAAGTAGTAGGTATGCTGTAAAAAGTTATCACAAGTAGTATGCAGCATATAAGGATATGTTTTCTTTAATAGTCTTCCTGTTTTTAACATATATGCAGCACTATCACTTACAAATAAAAATATTTTTTCCTTGTACCTGTCGTCCGAATGAAGCATTTCGTGCAAATTCTCGTCAATGGTTTTTACCAACTGTTTTGGCATCAAATGTATTTATAACTTCAGATGCTATTACATACGCGTTATATGGAATAGTTGGCTGTAATACACCAGCTGCAACATTTACCACACAGCGTCCTAATATATCGACAGTTTCGTTGGCACTTATCCATAGTTACTCATTTGAAAGATGTCTTCTAATGCATTCTACTGTTTTGGTGAAGCACTTAGGAACATAATATTTGCGTAAGGTGGATTCATCAGGGACATTGCGACCAGTATATTTTTGGAGAAATGTTTTGAAAGTGGGATTGTCAAGTTTATTTAATGCGATATTAGTCGCCATTAAAGTTTCAGAGAGTTCTTCTTTAAAATTATCAGCTTCCAACGGGTCCAATTTCTGTGTATGTTTTAGCGATGCTAAGTGACGTACGTGTGATTTTTGGGCATTCTATAACGTTATTTTACAGACTTTGCAATAAATTTCGGAATCACTAACAATGGATCAGTACCACCCTTATCCAACTCGCCATTGTTTCACGATGCCATTCTCGACGTTCTTCCATATCATATCTGACAAAGTAACATAAACAATGTTCGAGATGTAAATAAATGATAACTAAAAATGTACGCGTATTTTATTGAAACTTAAAGAAATCTAATGCATACTTACGTCAAGATAATTGGGAGAAGTAGATTCAATGAAACGGTATTAAACCGAAACTGTTACAAAAATTAAGAAGTACGTAATTAACAGTCAAAACAATGAAAAAACGAAGCTAACTCTCCGTACGTTATTTATATTACGAAATATAAGGTAACTAGAATGAATTTTAAAAACTCCTCACGCTTCTACTTACGCCAATGAAGACTTTTTTGCTGTTCGTTTTCTTGACGAAAACATATGTTGCAGTTCACCACATAAATAGTGCTATTCAGTAACTGCGTGATGTTATACATTATTACCTTTGTCCGTCGTAATTTCGGCCGCATACGTCCGGTCTATAGTAATGATCACCCTCAACCTCTTGGTAATAAAACAACCGATTGCAAAACAATGATGTAATTATCCTACCGGTGAAATTCGACGTTTATTTTTAACAAACGAAGGAAATTAAAAACATCAATTTTGAACAGATCTTCGAAATACCTTTCAAATGAGGGGTCACTTGAGTTCCTTTGCCATTTAAAATTTTTAAGTTCATATAGTCTACAGCGTCATCTGTCAACATTTTAAAATGCGATATGGGCATGGGGGGGGGGGGCTTAGGCACGCACTATATGGTTGCAACAACCCCATATCAAAAGTAAACTGAAAAAAAAGACAACTCTATACTACGAAGGAAATTGTATTTGCAAAACACTACAATTCTGTATGTACATTCTTATTTTTAGTAGCATATTCTTCGTGAAGTCTATCCCAAAAAGCGGTTCGTTCAGGATATGGATTACTCTCCAATTTTAATTCGTTCGTACCAATATGCAAAAAGTTTAATTCGTCATATTTTACGACAGGTTTCCATACTATATCAAAATCATCTTGCTTTGGCGTCGGATTACCGTATTTGGCAAAATTTGTCCACAACTTAACAATCCTTTCCATTGATTTCGCTTCAACTGAACCAGGTTTAATTTCGGGTGTGTACTTTGTCTTGAAAAGATATCCTAAGTCGTCAACGTGGCTTGCACCTGAATACTTAGCGGTAATTGGATGTAAACGTTTGAAATAATTTAATTCTGTGTCAGCCGCAAATACGTAAAAGTATAAGTCTTTGTGTCCTACTTTGGAATGGGCACGCAAAGTATTGTGGATTCCCCAATAAAACCAAACATCTCCAAGATGGTTGAAAACATTTATTCTGTTTGTATTTCCAAGTTCGTCATAATAAAAGTCGTGAATCTTATTTACTAATTCTTGTTTAGTTTTCTCGTCTTTGATGTTTAAGGTATGAAGGAGTGTTGATTCAGTCGGTATCTTCCCTACATCTCCGGTTGTCAAGAGCAAAAGTACATCAATAAACATTGTTTCTGCATCTGTGTATCCAATCATGAAAGGTACTTCCTGAAAATCTTTCGTAGCAATTATTTTCTCCGGGTGTTTAGGCAAAAATGAAATTTCATTGTCAATCGTTTCGACTACTGGGCTTGCTAATGATATATCGTGCACTGGTATTAACTGAAAAGTGAAACTTTTTATATTAGTATCATATTTTTATAGCGAGCGTTCCAAGGTGGATGACCTATTAGAAGTGTATAAGGAATGAAATGTCAGATTTGATTTTAAATTATGTAGCTGATAGTAATTCGAGGCGAAAACATTTGTAAAATATTTTCATAGATACAATGTTGCCGCTTGTATTCCAACTGAGTATTAACATTTTTATTTTAAATCAAACATCCTGTATTTATTGTACTACTTGACTTCCGTATTATATTTGATTTAAATTCTTGAGTCTCCTCTCTATACTTAATACTGTTTTCGAGATATAAATTAACATAATTTTTTGAGCAAATTTGACCCATATTTGCTATTTAACACAACTGAAAGTCAAATTTTTGAACATAGTTCATAGTTAGCTTCGGAATGATTTACCATGGTGTTAGAATTCAATTTCATGTTTCGGGGCGTTTCGTATGCTTACTTCTATAAGTGTATAATAAAAATTCATTTTAATTTGCTATTCAAATATATATGTTACCTATACATATATCATTTATATTTTGAGCTATAAGTACATATTTCCTTCCAAATAGTCCTATTCTCATTTGAACTTGTTATTGTTTCTGGCAGGTGTGATAAGAACATCAGCAGAACATGTAAAACATTCTACAATAATAAAATATCAAAATTACAAAGAAATTTTTTTAACTTTGGATAATTATTAAAAGATTGAAGAGTTTTGTCCAATCGTGTAAAAAATTAATGAAGGTAATAAAATTAACATGTTGACATATGTTGAAGCTCATCCTCCATCTTCATAGAGTGTACCGAACAAGAGTTGGGAGTTATGTGGTCATCTATTCAGAGGATCCTGAATGAGAATAAAATGCATAATTTTAAATATGCTAGAGTTCAGAATTTAATTCTTAAAGATTTTTCAAATAGAGTGGAATTTTGTGAATTCTCATATAATTAGAGAAGCTGGATTTCAGCAAAAGTTGGCTTTTATTGTATTTTGTCTACTGGAGAACGATCTGCTAAGATACCTTATTTGTAGGGAGCGGAATCGAGCGAGTCATGACTCATCGCCCATGGGCGCGCTATTGAAATGTTGTATTTTTAGAGGTTTTAATTTTATTTATATAATTGAATAACAAGTGGCTGGTGATTATAGAATACGAAATACCCTACTATTTATTCATTTTCTCTTCTGTAAGACTTGTTCTCTTTGAATTAAGTACATCCTTGTAGATAGAAAACGTCCCTTCTACATTAGCATACACAATTGCCGCAATGTTATTAAACCTGGATTTCTATTAAGAACTGCGTCTAAGTCACTTGGAATTATTAATAGCCACATGTAATGTGGTTAATCCATTTTTACTTTCTTATACGTAGTATAAGAAAGTAATGTGAAATTTTCGACTTCGAGATTTTTGCAGATGTCCACGTTTTGAAGTCCCCGGATACCGAAAAAGATGTTTTTAAAGAATGTCTGTGTGTCTCTATGTGACCACGATAACCGCTGTAGATATCAATTCCAAATTTTGTATTTACGTGTCTAATCTCCCTCTTGAGATCTGAGTAGTTTTTCAGTAAAATCGGTAGACCGGAAGTAGCAGTTTACTTCAGTGAAAAAATTAAATTTTGCCAATATTTCGTCAACTACTAAATTTAAACAAATTTATAAAGAATTCATATGTACTTGAAATTAAAATTGAGAACAATTTTTATTAAAAAGTTTTTCGAACCTGCTACCGGAAGTAGGTCTTTTACTCCTATCGAAAATCAGTTTTTTGCGAATATTTCGCATGTCATGCTTTTTAGACAGGTACGTTACGGGTATAAAAGTATTTAAAACGTAATTTTCAATATCTTTTGCATAAAAACAATTTCAAAATTCAGACCGGAATTACCACTTTTACTCTTATCGAATAGCGATTTTTTGCGAATATGTCGTAAATTATGCATTCTATATGTATTTATCAAGAATACAAAAGTATTTAGTGCTAGATTTGCAATATTTTTTGAAAATATGAAATTACAAAATTCGGACCGGAAGTAACACTTTTACTCGTAGGGAGTAGTCCTTTTTTCGAATATCTTGCTAAGTATGCATTCTATAGCGATTTATTAAGAGAACAGAAGTACTTAGAATAGGATTTTGAATAATTTTTGTGTAAAAAAAATATAGTATAGTTTGAAACGCTCATACGTATAAGAAAGTCGTGTGCTGGCCACACCTCATTTTTTAATTTGAGATTCGATTTTCAAAATATGTCATTAGTTTAGGCAAATTTCCAAAGTGTTCCTGAAGGAATAACAACCGATTTTTTAAATTTGGGATTTGTGTTAGTTCCTTGCACTCAGAAATACTTCGAGCATCGTCATTTAAACATGTAATGAAATTTTGTAAACTATCGAAATTCTCTGCATGAAAACTATTTCTGTGTATGTTTTAGTAAAGCTAAGTGACGATATTTTACAGACTTTGCAATAAATTTCGGAATCACTGACAATTAATTTTTATCTCAGAAAAAGTAACATAAACAACGTTCTAGATCTAAATAAATGATAACTAAAAATGTGCGCGTATGTTATTGAAACATACATATTATATTGCGAAATATAAGGTAAATATAATAAATTTTAAAAACTCGTCGCCCTTGTACCTACGCCGATGAAGAAAGGATTTTATTCATAAAATTCCTTATTTTATGGCAGTTTTTTCTCTGATTCTCTGGAGTAAACAGATGTTACAGTTCGCCCTATGAATTAGTGCTATTCAGATATAATGTAAACAACACGCAGTTGTTTACATTATTTCTTTTCACGGCTGTGGCTCCGTAGTAGTTTAGCTCGCTCTATTCCGTTCCCTACTTATTTGTGACGAAAATTTAAATTTTGAAATGTACCTACTTAAATACTTTTTAGACAATTTATCTCTCCAAGATTACTAGTATAGTTTTTCGCAATTTGATGATCACCAGCACATTTGATAGCAAAAGTTTGAGCAGAATTGACAACTCTTCATGAAGACTTCTAGACTTAAATCCTATAGGTTTATATTTGTGGTCTGCCATTAAGCAAAGAGTTTACTGAACGCCAGTAAATAGCGGGGAAGAACTGGGGTGTCGAATTATGCACATGTTTGAAAATTTGTTTCAGACTAAACCAAAGTGTAATCTCGAATTTGGAACTAAACGGCTAACTCTTCGAAGAATTATTAAAATAAACTTAAGGATATATAAAACCTAAATAAATTAATCCAAAGCTTTCTTATACTATGTTCAAAGAATTGAGTTTCAGAAATTTTAAATATCAAAGATATAATAATATACTTCTGTAACGGTCAAATTTTCTAAAAAAAAACCCTTGATCAAGCAAACTCTTTGTATGGTATAAGGAGGTAACTTTAATAAGGAAGCCAACTAGTATAATATATATAGGATGTTTTAGTTAAAACATAAATGTTGCGGCAACATTACATGCATCAAAATACTTTACAAACGTTCTTCATCTCTAGTTACTATCACGTGCATTATTTCTTCAACTACCTCTAACAAGCCATTCATCGTGCAACACTCGGTCAGAAATTATTATAAGCCTTACGATAGAAATATTCTCTTGCATTTTGAAAATGTCTTTAATTGATACGCCTTGCAGGAATGGTAACATTTCCAATTCGGATTTACCGTCAAATCCTAAAGTTTTAGCAATGAGTACACCTGTATTTTTTTGACCATTGGTATTCCATGCATTTAATGCCGATCCACTTTGAGCAATGGCCTTATGAAACAAACCTGAAATATGCAAATAACGTTAAACATATATTCAAAACCATAAAAGAGAGGCTATAGATTCGGTAACTATTCTTTTGGAAAGTTGATGAAAGAATATTTTCTATTTGATATTATTGTGGTAATATTTAGTTAAGGCTTAAGACAGGGGGAGGGGGCGTCACATTTATTGATCTGTTATATCTCGATTACGACACTTGAAGATAAAGCATACAAAATGTTTGGGATTAATTATTATACTAATCAAAAAGAAAAATGTGCAATATTCGGCCGTATTGAACAATTTGGCTTGGTTTGGAGCAAATTACTGTTTACTACTGTTGACTGTCAAATTCTCTATTGTGTTTATTAGTTTATAAAATATTCTTTATTGTCGAAAAGTGTTCAAACCATTTGATTACGTAATTGGTGATGTATTATTTAGTCGCCCAATTTGGCTGACCTTTCTACACTGTTCCAACCTGAATTCTCATATTCGTGTCATGTCGTTTGTACTCGTAATATATTGCATGTAAAGGTGACCTCTATCTGTTGTTTAGGTTAATTGTTGAGCTTTTAAGTATTTACAATGGATGTACTAAAATGTGTTTGCAATAGTTCACTCAGAGTTTAAGATAATTGCTTGTTCTAAAACCTACCCCCAAAGTTCTATAATAACAAAAGCAAAATGAAATTGTGGAATGTCAAATAGGAGGGCGTATTTTTATGTTATCTACCTAGCCATGAAACAAAAGAGTGACGATGTCAAACAAATTATTGAATAATTGCTGTCACTGTTAGAAGTACATGTGCTAAGTTGTGTTTAGTTTATGCTGTGTATAGAGATTTCAGACGGTCCATTTCTCGATAAAATGAGTGAAACTAAAGTTGAACATCGCAGCGTAATAAAGTTACTGACAAAGGAAGGCAATTGTCCAAAAGCAATTCTTGAAAGAATGGTTGCTGTATATGGGGAAGATACACCATCTTATTTCCAAGTAAAATATTGGTCTAAACTCTTTCGATGGGGCCGAGAGTCAATCAATGATGACCTAAAGTCCGGACGACCCGTTGAAGCTCGAACTGAAAACATTGTGCGAAAAGTCGAAAATTTGGTACTGAAAGATCGGCGTGTAAAGATCTCTGTCATTGCCAATGAAGTCTGTATATCCGAAACAAGTGTTCTCAACATTTTGTTTGACGATTTGGGTATGAAGAAGGTGTCTGTACGGTGGATACCCAGATTGCTTACACCTGAACAAAAACTGTGCTGAAAAGAAGTTTCTCAAGAAAATTTGGTCAAGTTGGAGAGGGACAAAGCATTTTTATCTCGAATAATTACCGGGGATGAGACTTAGGTGTATTACTGGAACCCTCTTACTAAACAAGACTCCATGCAGTGGGTTCATAAGGGCTCTCCACCACCAAAAAAGGCCAAGACACAATTTTCTGGAAAAAAACTGATGGCAACTGTTTTCTGGAATGCTGAAGGAGTTTGCTTATTGAATATATGCCGAGAGGGACTACCATAAATGGAGGCCTACGGAAACACAATTAAAAATTTAAAAACCGCTCTGGAGGAAAAACGCCCGCATTCTTATCCACAAAAAGACTTGTTTCTGCACGACAATTGTCGGGTTCATAAGGCAAACAAAGTTCAGCAGATAATTATGTAGTTATGTAGAAAAATATTTTTTTGTTGTTGTCTTATGTGCTTTTTTTCATGGCTAGGTAGATAACATAAAAATACGCCCTCGTAGACATCATAATTTAAGCGTAAGTTGAACATCTCTGAAAGTTTAAAATAAGCGAGAAAAGAACAAACGGTTGCCTTTATTTATATAGACAATTACTTTTAGGTGTCTCAAAATTTAAAACACAACGTGTTGCTTTCATTTTTTACATATATTTAATTATTGATCTCATACTTATGTACTTTATTATAAATTAATAATGTTTATGTACGAGCAGAGAAGGTGGCACTGTAACATCGTAGTGCTTTAATTAATATGTAGGTATGCTATGTACTACTATGTATGACTTGAAATGCCGTTTTATGTTATATAACCCGAATCCTTATGAAAGTAATTTGGTCCTCTACAAAACATGATTATTGACTACTTGTACCGTCTAGGTACTTCACGTAATAGTATTTTTAAATCAATCGACGTAATGTTAAAATTATTTTAATAATTAAATTTTAATTATTTTATTGTTCCTCACCTTTGGACATTGGTGATAACATATGTAGATGAACACTATCTGCCCCCGCACTTTCCCCAAATATCGTAACACTTTCCGGATTACCCCCGAATTTTTTAATATTCTTCTGAATCCAGCGCAAAGCCATGGTTTGGTCTTTCAGGCCCATGTTACCAAAAACCCCAGCTTCCGGATTCTCGAAGTTAAGAAAACCTATGGAGAATACGCAGTACTAGTAGATTAAAAATTAGTTTATATAAACTTATATACCAACCGAGTAATCCTAAACGATAATTTATAGTTACTAAAACTATTCCTTCGGGTATTAAGAATTCTGCTCCATACATGTCATCTCGCCCACTGCCCTCCGCAAATCCACCACCATGTATGTACACCATTACAGATTTAGGGTCTGTTGTTTCCAACTTAAATTTAGATTATCAAAAATATTATATTTTGCGCAATATTTTTTTTATACCTCTGGAGTATGAACATTTAAATACAAGCAATCTTCCTGTCCGATTATATTACCCTGCAGGTCTTTTTGTAAGCACTCAGGCAAATCATTTACCGCATCAAGTAATCCTTCCCATTTTTCTGGCCAAGCCGGTATCTACAACAAGTGCAGAATAAATTGCGATGTTATAACTTTTATATTTTATAAAAGAGAACTTTCAAATATGTACATTTTGTTGCGTTCATTAACATTTAAACAACTGTTCTGATATGAGATCTAGATAATATTACAATTTAGTTTTCTTATTTTTATATTTTAGGCAGATGTTTAATATGCAGTAATTTACACCAGTTTAAAATTGGTGATATAATAAGCGACGATAATGTTCGTATATTCGTAAAATATAATAATTAGGAATATGGAATGTAAAATTTGCATTTTGAATTATATTAGAATAAATATGTGGGAAGGTTTACTTTTTCGTCAAGTCAAGTAATTGTCTACAAAGTTGTGGTAGGTACACGACGAATGTATAATAACTTGGAGATGCATATATTTTTGTATACCCGGTATCCTAACAAAGCGGTTAAGTACATTATTAGTATCGTGAATTTGTATTAGTCAATTTTTGACTGTTTCTGAAATATAAAGATTTTTTGTCTAAAATTATACAATTTTTGAAAAATTGGTATGACCGTCAGTACAAGAATTAAAATTTACAGAAAAATATGAATTTTGATAAACATAGTATATAGGTTACTATTTTCATACATATATACATTTAAATTAATATACAAAACTAATGAATGTTCAAAGGTATCGCCTTCTACTTCTGTATACAATTGTCGAGTTTCAAATGACCCATAAACATTTACTACAATTTTTTGATTAATAGTAGAAACTACGTGTATACAGGGCGAGTCATTAGTAGCCGCTTCTTTGATTGCTCTTTTGTGTATTAAATAAAAGAAAAAACAAATAGTGGAAGGTTCATGGTTGCTTGGGGCGCATATTTTAAAAATACTTTAAGTTCTGACGCACTTCCGCTTTCAACGGAAATGCATGAAATTTAATTTTTTTAAATGACTCAATCTCTATATATTTTTGGATTTTCTAGTACTGTTTTAAATTGAGTATTTAATTATTTTTTCTTTTTCAAATTGAGCCAATAGTTTTTGAGTTTTTTTTTGGAAATTTTTGACGAAAACACCTGTTCAGAAAAAAAGTAAAAACATTAGCTTTGATGGTGCTGTTAAGAAAATTCTGCATTATTTGGTATAAGTTGCACTAGACAATATTTCAAAGAATTTTGTTTTTCCAAAGCCTACTTTCTGAAATTTTCACATACCAAAAACTTATTCCGTTTAAACGGAACACGGAGTATTTTATTGTGGCATTATGTTCCCTCTCCAACTGTTAAAGAAAGTCGGCAAACATTTATGTCAAATTTATAAAAGCACCGCTATTAGTTATGATCCAAATGAATTATTCTTATGAAGAGTTAATAGATATGATTGACGTTTTGGATGAATCTGAAAGAAAGGCTTTGCTAGCCTCCAGACTTTATGCACAGCAGTAGATAGGATTCGCCGGTTCTAGATTCACACTCCACCCGCGGTCACGACTACAAAATCGATGATTTGTACCCCCTCCACTTTTGTAGTTCTGAACGCGGCCACCGAGGCTTTAGAGATGGCGCTGTGGTCGGCACGCCGATTTAAAATTAAATTAATATACAGGGTGTCTCAAAATTGCAAAATAAATACATATACAATATGGTACTCGGTGACGTAGCTGTCAAACATGAATATTCCGAACGTGGCCAACGGGGTTTAGAGATGGCGCTGTGGTCAGCACGCGTGGTTAGGTTAGATTTTGAATTAAATACATTTTTTGAATTAAATACATATAGAGTATGGTACTTGGTGACATAATAAAATACGAACATACAGGCCGTTTTATAAGTAAAGATTTAGAAAAGTAAGATGGCGAATCCAAGATGGCTGATACAATATGGCCACCACCAGAAAAACATATGACGTGATGAATATGGCTGCAGCTAGATGTAGCTGTGGCGCTAAATTTAAAATAAATGAATATACAGTATGGTACTTGGTGACATAATAAAATACGAATATACAGGACGTTTCGAAAGTAAAGATTTGATTTTCGATAAGAGTAAAAGACCTACTTTCGGTAGGAATTTCGAAAAACTTGTATAATAGAATTCTTCTCAAATTTAATTTCGAGTACATATGAATTCTTTATAAATTTGTTTTAACTTAGTAGTTGACGAAATATTGGCAAAATTTAATTTTTTCACTGATGTAAACTACTACTTCCGGTTTACCGATTTTACTGAAAAACTAATCAGATCTCAAGAGGGAGATTATACACATAAATACAAAATTTGGAATTGATATCTACAGCGGTTTGACCGCTATCGTGGTTATAGAGAGAGAGAGGGAGGGAGAGAGAGAGAGAGAGAGAGAGAGAGAGAGAGAGAGAGGGGAGGGGAGAGTATAAGGGGACTTCAAAACATGGGCATCTGCAAAAATCTCGAAGTCGAAAATTTTCGTCATTAGAATACTTCCTTATACTACGTATAAGAAAGTAAAAGGAAAAAATGCATTTATCCTTACAAGAAACAACGCAATCGGATTCTGTTTTTTCGGAATAAGCAGGAGTTATATGTGAATTTCGAAAACGAAAACACCTTTTTTAGAAATTGCAATTCTGTTATATTTGTTTTGTTCTAATATGGAATAGAAATAATAAATAATTTTTCGAAACGTTTTAAATATATCTTTTGATTTTAACCTTCTATATTAGAATTTCTGAAATATATAAGGCATAAAGACTACATATTAAATCGATTAGAATTGCAATGACCTTAGATAACATTAGGTTTATTTATTCATAAATTAAAATAGATATAATACTGCGATGAAATTTTATCAATTCACTCATTCATTAAGAACTTTCTAATAAATTAATTATTTAAGATAAAGATTAAAAATGAATTTTATTGATTTAGTTACTATGCTAGAAATTTAAGTACAGATAAAACTAAGTAAATACAATGTTTCCCAAGATCCTTGATTTATCACACATGACATCCAACTGCACCATATGACATGAGTTGGATGTCGTATGATATGTCTGCACATAATGGTAGTTTATTTATTGTTATTTTGTTATTAGTTTAGCGTATTTTTCAATGAAGCCATTATGATCAGATTAAAAGTTTATATTTTATCATTAACCTTGGCCAATAAGTCAGTAATGGGTTCAATACATTTCTTCAAATAATCTTACAACTCTTATATACATACAAGCACAAACATAACTATTTCATTCTTTAATTATTAAAATAGATGAATATACATAGGGTAAATCATCTCTGGGGCGAAGGCAGATTATGACTTTATGAGAAAAAATATTTCGAAGCGGATTTATTCCTATGACAGCCACTTATTAGGAGCACCTTTTAAAATGTGTTTCATAATACAGAGTGTTCCATAACTTGATTGTTGACCATAGTTATTGTTTTTTAAATAGAATACCATGTACCAGGGGTCGTTTTTATATTCTCGGATTAGACATTTTCAATTTTAAAATAGTTTTTCATTATAGTGGTTTATTATCATACATGCCTTTGTAACGGCTTTGAAAATTTACAAAACAATTGCGGCAGTATTAGTTTTAATATCTGTCAGTTTGTGTTGTCAAGTATGAAAATACACAAACTTGAATATTGAGCAGTTATAAAATTCTTGACAAAACAAGGAAAATCTCCAAAAATTATTCATGAAGAAATGGTGTCTGTATACGGGGATGATTGTCCTTCAAAGTCGACTATTTGCGAATGGTCAAAATTGTTTAAACATGGCCGAGAATCACTGGATGATGATCCCCGTCAAGGTCGGCCTGTTGACGTGATTACTGCCGATGTTATTGAAAGAACAAAGTGTTTGGTACTGGAGGATGCAAGATTAAAGAAGCGACAATTATCAGATTCATTAGGAATTTCAGAAAGCACGGTTTTCAGAATTCTACACGAATACCTTAGAATGACAAAAGTGATTGCCAGATGGGTTCTGCGAATGCTTCCTCCATTCCAAATGCGTGTGCGGATGGAGACGTGTGAACAATTTTTGGTGATTCATGGAGACGAACCAGATTATTTATCAATCGACTTGTCACCGCAGATGAGACCTGAGTCCATTATTTTGACCCTGAGTCAAAACAAAAATCAATGCAGTGGAATGTTAAGGGTTCTAGTCCTCCCAAGAAGTTTAAAGTCACCCCTTCTGCAGGAATAATAATGGCAACGATTTTTTGGGATTGTCAAGGAATACTAATGATTAATTTATCTACGCAAGGGTGGTACGGTAACAGGAGAGTATTACGCAAGATTAATACATCGCCTAAGAGATTCTATTAAAGCGAAAAGACGCAGAAAACTGACGGAAGGTATCCTGATGTTTCACGATAATGCACTAGTCAACAAATCCAGACTTGCAAAAGCTGCCGTTGCCGAATGTGGCTTCACAGAAATAGACCATCCATCTTATAATCCAGATCTCGCTCCGTTCGACTATTTCTGCTTCCTAATCTCAAAAGAACTCTAAGGGGAACAAAATTTATGGATGATGACGAACTTATAGCGGCTGTTGAAAGGTATTTTGCAGAAAACCCAAAGAATTTTAACAATAAAAACGACGTATTGGACACAATTTTTGGTAGCGTTGTTTATAGTAAAAGTCAATATAAACATATTTTATATTTTTGCAATTACTAATTGAATTTGCTGAAAACTGGGTTAAAGTTACATGACAAATATTTGTCTAACAGTATTCTTTTTCAAATGGTACAGCTTGTATATCGGTTCATTTTTGAATTGGTTACTAAATTTCGCGCTAAAGTCATGGAAGACGTTATTATCTTAAAATTGACCATTACTTAGCTATTATCGTCTTGTGATATAATTTTGCCGCCTTTATGTTATTTATTCGAATACGGTATTTTTGCACTGAAGGAATGTCAAAGACATTATTTATTATCCCAAAGAGTATACCAACAGTGTTACCCTGATAGATGTCCCAGAATAGATGCATTTAGAAAAATAATGAATACGTTACTACTGGTAGTGTGTATACCTAAATATGAGGTAAATAATGAAAAGCATTTAAGAATTCTTATGTCAACAACAGAAAATCCACGTCAGTACACATGAAATATGTCGTTGCTGGATATTAGCCAAACCATCGTTGCAGGGATCTTAAAATTAAATAAATATCATCCGTAATAAATACATTTAATTACTGAGTTACGCGCCCATCATTTTAAAAATAGAAGAGTGTTCTGCAAATGGGCAATATCTAAACTGAATACCAGGGCAATTCTTTTGATAGTGTGTTATTTGCGGATGAATCTAGTTTCCATAGTAACGAAATACGATTGAAAACAAGTTCGGTGTTCGTGAAAACGTTAATGACTAAATGACTTCAGTCTACGGACATTTTTCATTCACGTCACTTGTTTTTTGTTCACGAAAATCAAGCAACAGATACGGCCCAACAATTCACTCTGCCGTGTAAAAAATTCGTTTAGTTACAATCTGCGTTTATCACGTCGTTGCATATTATTTCGGCATTTGATATTGAGTTGATGACACCTCCATATGGCAGCAGAGCTTTTTCAAATGTAAAATCCGGTAATTATCACGAAAAATATGTATGAGGTCGAATATTTTGCCTAATTTTTATATAACTACATATTTTGTGCAGATTTCTTCAAGATGGCTAAACCGAAAGTTTTTTTAATTATGCGAAATTTTATACAATTTGAGTTTTGCCGTGGGTCGCGCGCTGTCTCATAAATGTATGACACATATACAGGGAGTAGCACCTCCCAGTGAGCACACATACGTTAATTCAACGTTTTTTAGACGTTATTGTGTTGATATAACGTTATAAGTCGAAAATTTTAACGTTTCTAATTAGTTGTATTATGACGTCAATATTTTAACGTTTATGTGACGTTTTGTTAAAACCTATTACACCAGATAGATCAAAAAGACACGTCAAAACAACGTTTGAAATTAACGTTGCCGACATGTTGAATTTTAAAACGTTTATAGGAAGGCCTATTTTAGCGTTTTCTTTTTCAACGTTTTATACACGGTGGTGTACAAAGCGATTATGTATTGTGAAGTAATGTTTAACGTTAGAATAACGTTTAACAATAAAAATAAGGTTGTTAGGGTGTACAATTTTACAACGTTTTTATTGAGACATATTTTCATGTTACTTGTCGACGTTTTATTTACGCTTTCATATAACTTGATTTTTAAGGTTAAATTGAAGAGTAATATTAACGTTGCCGCAGTCTACATTTTTCAACGTTTTTTACTAAGAAAAATATCAACTTTGCGGTTACAACGTCTTCTAAACTTTTCCACAGAACGTAAGAATGTTTTGTACATTAAATTTTAACGTTAAAGAAACGATAAATATTGACGTTATGTGTAAAATTTTTCGAAATTTTTACTAGTGTATTTTGATATTTCTTTTCAATGTTTTACGAACGTTTACAAACAACCAAATTTTTAACGTTAAAATAATGTTAAAATTAACGCAGTCAAACTAGAATCTTCCAATGTTTTTACTTCGACGTATTTCGATATTTTTTCAACGTTTTATCTACGTTTGTAACACTGTATCTCTCTCCTATACTATCATTTTTAATGTTAATTTAATAGCGTTTTTGTTAATACAGATTTTGATGATTGTTTCTTCACGCTTTAATTTTGCACCACAATATTCTATGTAAGAGTATAAGTTTTTTAAATTGAAAATCACCATGGATATCAAATGGAAGTTTTGAATTGAACATTAGAATTTTTCGAAATATTACGTTCTCAATAAAGATATATAGACTCGATAGAAACCGACAGCTCTTTTTAGGTGTTCCTTACAACTTCTGATATACTCCAAAAAGAAATAAATATGTATAAATCAACAAAATTCAGAAAGCTGATATACAAAACTATTTATTGGCGCATTGTTTTTTCCACAACTAACTGACTGGTTATATCTATCTCACTTGTATGTAGAAGTCTATTCCTCTCACACTACAGTACATTTAGTAGTTCTATATAAAACACTGGTACACAAACAAGATAACGTATGAATAATACAAAACAGTGCGGTAGACAAAACAGTGTATTTCTCACTGTTGCATCAAAATATACAAAGTATGCGAAACAAAATTGATGACTTGTTGATATTTATAGAAAGCCTGGATGCACCTACTCATGTTATAGCATTAACTGAACACTGGCTAAAGTTTAATGAATATCCAATTGTGGATGGTTATTGCATGGCTTCTTGCTTTGTTAGAACATCTGGTCCGCATGGTGGTTCTTGTATATTAGTTCGGTCTGGCTATGAATATATTGAACTTGAGTCTCTGAAAAGCAGAAGCAAGGAATTAGTAGTGGAATGCACTGCTATTAGAATGACCGATCTAAAAATTATAATTATTAACATTTATCGGCCTCCCTCTGGCAGCATGGAGGGATTTATGCAAATATTGGACGATATTCTACAGGAAGCTTGTTCTGAAATTAAATGCTCTATATTGCTGAGTGGTGATTTTAATATAGATTTGAATAGGCGAGACGCTGTCTCGGAAATGTTTTTGGACAAGCTGAGAACTTACGGTTTGAATCAAACAATACATGATCCCACGAGAATAACCGAGAGGTCGCAGACACTTATTGATAATATATTTACAAACCTTGTGGACTACAACAGTGATATAATTGTTTCTGCGCTGTCCGATCATCGTGCAGTAAGAGTTTCCTTCGAGACACAGGGTGATGTAAATGAGGAGAGTATAAAACTGGAGAAACAACAACTGACACACCATATACTCGAATTAATTAAACAGGAACTGCAGGGGATAGACTGGACCCCAATTGTGAGTAAAATTGATATCAATGAGTGCTATGATTCGTTTGCAGGGATCCTGGAAAACATCATGGACAAATTCATAAATAAAAAAATAATAAATGTTTCAAATAAGACTAATAAGAAATGGC
Organism: Amphimallon solstitiale; assembly: GCA_963170755.1. Classification (NCBI taxonomy): domain Eukaryota; kingdom Metazoa; phylum Arthropoda; class Insecta; order Coleoptera; family Scarabaeidae; genus Amphimallon; species Amphimallon solstitiale. The sequence goes on along the minus strand of OY720676.1, from coordinate 47,842,114 downwards.
TCACTAATGAAATTAGAAATATGAGCGCTATAAAGAGACAATTGTATGAAGGTGTATTAAGTGGGCGTGTTGACAATGGGGTTTATAAAGCCTCTGTAAAAATTTGAAAGGTGTAATCGGCCAGTCCAAAAGGCAGATGTTTTCAGCGTATATTAATAATTCCACCAATAAATCTAAAGCAACATGGGAGGTCATCAATCAACTCCAGGGACGATCAAATAAGAAATCTTTCAATTTAGATGATTTCATTGATAACTATGAAAATGAAAAGGATATACTAACATCAATTAATAACTATTTTATAGATTTCCCAAGAAACGTCAAAAAAGATGACGAAAGTTTATTAAGCCATGTGAAGCGTGTTCCGGAATCCTTTGTATTATACTTGACTGATCGAGAAGAGGTAATTAGCGCTATATACAAATTGAAGGATACAAGGGCGACTGGTGTAGATGGGGTTCCGGTCTCTCTGCTGAAACACTGTGGGGAATGTCTGGCGGTTCCGATCACACATATTATAAATATCAGCTTTGGACTTGGGGGTTTTCCTGAGCGTCTGAAATCCACAATAGTGAGACCTATTTACAAAAAAGGAGATAAAACTGACTTTAACAGCTACAGACCCATTGCGCTTACAAGCAATATATCTAAAGTCATAGAGTCTCTCTTATATAACAGAATGGTTCAGTTCTTGATGAAGCATAATACTTTGTGTAGCAATCAGAATGGGTTTTTAAAGACAAGGTCTACAACTCGTGCTACGTTTCAGTTGATGGAAGAAATACTGGCAGGATTAAATAACAAAGAAGTAACAGCTTGTGCTTTGGTGGATTTGACCAAGGCTTTTGATAGTGTGCACCATCATATACTTTTGCAGAAGCTTGAATGCAGGGGCTTTAGGGGTGTGACTTTGGACTTATTGAGATCTTACCTCACTGGTAGGAGGCAGTGTGTGGCTGCCCGTGCGGCGTCTGGGAGACAGATTGTCTCGTCTTATCGCTCTATCATGTATGGAGTCCCGCAGGGTTCCATCCTTGGACCACTTCTGTTTTTACTATATGTGAACGATCTACCTGAAATCATGGAGGGCCTGACGGTACTATATGCGGATGACACCTCGTGTATTGTGCGCGCACAAACTTGTGAGAGGGTCAAACTCAGTATGGAACAAAACTTCCGGTTAATGGAGTGGTTTGAGATGAATAACCTAAAACTTAACTCTGGAAAAACGAATATTCTAACTTTTAATGTACATCCGGAAGATCTGGTCATTGAGCACAAGGATGAGTCACTTCCATGTGTCGATAGTGCGCGTTTTTTGGGCGTGGTGGTGGACTCTCGGCTGTCTTGGACACCTCATATTGATGGTCTCGCGAAGACATTGAGTGGCTATTGCTACAGTTTGAGGGTTGTGGCTCGGAGTGTTGATGCTGAAACCTCCTTAAGTGTATACTATGCATGCGTACAGTCAAGACTACGGTATGGTGTTATCTTTTGGGGAAATTCACTGGATGTGGAAAGAATCTTTAACCTACAGAACGCCTGTGTGAGAGCTGTTTTCCAATTAAGATCTAGAGACTCATGTAAATTAGTGTTCAAGGACTATAATATACTTACTCTCCCTTCGCTGTACATATTGGAGTCTGTTACTTTTGTTAAAAATCATTACGAAGAACTCTTTAAGAAATACGAACTTGAACATGGTCACAGTACTCGGGGTAAGGCCTCTTTGCATTTGCTTCCTCCACACACTCGCTTGGCATAGATACAGAAACAAACCATCTGGCAATGCATTAAATTATACAACTGCTTACCACAAACTCTGAAAGTCTTACCGCCACAAAAATTTAAAGCGACATTAAAGAAATATTTGACGAGTAAGGCCTTTTACTCAACTAATGATTTTTTTAACTCTAATTATGTATCATGATTTTATTTATTTATTGTTTGTTTGACTCTAAATGTTTTTTAAACTTTGTGCATCTACTATGTTGATATTGTAATTTTGACGTGTTCTATGCTCAGCAATATGGAATAAACTATATATTATTATTATTATTATTATTATTATTATATTATATCCTTTTATTCCTTGTGTATTAAGGATGTCTGAAGAGTGGGATCAAGGTCAAACAGCAAGTACGCATGTGGTGAAAAAGTAGGCAAAAACATTTTGCAAAGTGGTATTTTAGGCCGGTGGTTGGTGTCAGTTTTGATTTTGTCTAATATTTGTGACTGGTAACGGTAATAACCTGTATAGAAGCAAGATACAAAACGGGATAATCTCTGGTTTAATACACGGTAAGTGGGTATGTTTTCAAACCATTATTATTTTATTAAAAGATTTTAGTGTTTTGGATGTAAAATACTGCACGTGTGCTATTTACAGGTATGTCTCGTTTACCATTTCAACAAAGTTTAATATTATTTCGTGTACCTCAAGAACGAAAACAATTTTTAGAAAATTTAGATAAAACCTCAAATTTTATCTATAAACATAATGTGATGAGTGATGTATTTTTTTTCAAAACATTTATATTCAGTTAGTTATGCTTTTTATCGATATTTGTATTAATCTATGTAGTACCTTAGTTTGTTTGTTGTTGTATACTTGTATATATTTTAAAAACATAAATAATATATTTTTATTTACAATTAATTTAAGTTTAAAATTATTTCGTGTACCCCAAAAATGAAAACAATTTTCCCGGACTGTATAAATTTTTAGAAAATTTGGATAAGAACCCAAATTTTATTTAGAACATGATGTGATGTGTATGATGTGTCATTTTATTATTGAAATTATATAAAAGTAGTAATGGTGAGTATTTAGTTATCTAAATAAGACGTATTTGTTATGGTAACAATACCTAATAATCATGTACTACTGTGTAGTCTATAATTATTATTGCGACCACAAATGTACGTTTTATTCAACATCCAGTAAACGTTTACGTCACGAGATGCTGCAACAAATGCGTAACATTTTTTTATGAGTTTCAATCAACACCTAATCGACGTTTTACAAAACATTTATAATAGATCGTCCAGTCTCGCCCGTAAGTCGCAGTTATTTTAGGGGTAATTGCTACAACAATTCTCTCGCCCATGAGACGCCCCGGCAATCTATTATAAGTGTTCTGTAAAACGTCGATTAGGTGTTGATTGAAACTCATAAGAAACGTTTCACATTTGTTTGTTGAAATATTTCGTTATATAAACGTTGACTGGATGTTGAAAAAAAACGTCGATTTATGGTCAAATAAAATGTTTCAGAACAACGTGTTGGTAACGTTCAAAAAAACGTTTCTTTTACCTTTAATTGCAGCTCAAAAAGAAACGTTTGGAGATGCCATTATTTAAACGTTTTAAATGACGTTGAATATAACGTTTAAGTGACGTTGAATTGCAATTTAAAGAAAACGTTAACAATTGGTTTGGCTTCACCGTTACTTAAACGTTGCAACTGACGTCGAATATAACGTTGAAGCTTGCGACATTTTTGCGTTTCTTCAACGTCGAATGAAACGTTTTTTTAGAACAAGGTTAACGTTGTTTGTTAACGTTTGTTCGACGTTATTGTGCTCACTGGGCTAAGATGCCTCGGACCGTAGCTCTATCATACAATATATCGAAAAAAGTTTAAGAGAAAAATTGTCCATAATTACAATAATCATTTCTCTAAAATATGTTTGGTTATCAGTGCCGTGCCGTATTCCAGTGGCGTATCAAACCTATGTTTTTTTAAATGGAACAATATATATTTTGTGGCTGATTCGGAAAGCTCTCAAAGAGTACTTTTTTTTTCTTATGTAACGTCATACCCATAACTTTAGCGGTTTCGCTGTTAAAACGGTTTTTCTTCGCAGTTAGACCGTACTGCGACATTTTTTTTGGCAGGAACTAAATTGTACCGGCGTTTCGGTTTCGAATTTAAGAATAGACTAAAACCTCTCTTCCTTCGCTTAATTTTTTTTTCAAGTGATTTAAGAAAAGAGGGTAATTTTTGATTGGGCCTTGCAAATAGCATCTTTTTCTAAAATATCAAATGGGAACCATATAAAATAATTACATCGTTGGATAATCGACATTCCAAGTTTTCCATTTATTAAAACAAAACACATTTCATTACAAAATTATAAAGAAAAAAGAAGTTGTTAGGTCAATTTATCGAAAAACGTCCTTTTTCAAAGTCAGCTGTCATAACAAAACAATAGAAGTGCAATTGTCAATGCAAACGGAAAAAATAAAAATAACTGACAGAAGCATTATTGTTATCTGATAAAAGTTGCGAAAATGCCTGGAACTCAACAAGAAATGGTTCACATGGTGTTTATTCTTGGAGAATGTTTCAAAAATTGTTTGTTGGCGTCACGAGTGTACGCTGAGAGATGTCCTCTCAGAATGTGTCCAAATCCACGTGCGTTTAAAAAGGTGAACTGTATAATGACTTCCAAGGCTACAGAAAACAACTGTTAAATGACACTCACTAGACTAGTTGTTCAATATGTCCACCATTTTATTCTTGACAGACAGTAAGCCTGCGAATAAAATTTTGATGCACCCTTTGAAGCATATTTTCATCAATAAAATCAAATACACGCCTTATTCTAAAGTCCATATCTTCCACTGTGGTTGAAGTAGTTTTGTATACCTGTTCTTTGACATAACCCCATAAGAAGAAGTCTAGTTTCGTCAGATCCGGAGATCTTGCAGGCCAGTTCACTGGACCTCTTCTACCGATCCATTTATTTCCAAAATTTGTGTGTCTGATATTGTGGAGAAGCTCCATCTACTTGCAACCACATTTGCCTGGTAACTTGTAATTGTAAACTATCAATCATATCTTCAAACTAATTTCGTAAAAAACTCAAAACTGATTCTGCGTTTATCGTGTTCTCGAAAAAGTATGGTCCTATTACAAAACGTTCAAGAATTCCACCCGAAACATTAAGAGACCACCTATGCTGATTGTCGATAGGAATTATCATTCTAGGATTTTTATTATTACAATAATGAAAATTGTGTCGATTAACAAACCCATTTTTACGAAATGTGGCTTCTTCTGTAAATAACACGTTATTAAAGAAATTCAGCTCTTGATAATTCTTGTATAATGCCCAATTACGGGAATAAGATCTTGTTGTGTTGATTCTTGTACCGGTTGTATGTACATGGTATGGGTGAAATTTATGTTTTCGAGTAATTCTGTTAGCCGAAGTTCTTGATTTTCCAACTTGGCGCTCTAACATAGGTGCTCATGTATGAAGATTTTCCACTATAGACTCCAATACTATGTGTTCATTTTCTTGAGTGACCACCTGTTTTTGCCTTTGCAATTTCATTTCATAATGCACGCTTCCTATTCTTTCAAAACGTTCTTTTAGTCTAGCAAATGCATAAATATTAGGATGCCGCTCAGCGTTCGGAAATATTTGCGCGTAAATGGTACTTGCAAGGAAACAATTCTGATTGCTCGATCCTAAAGGGTAAACCTTGTTGTGAAAAATTCATTTTAAAAACATGAGAAAACACACACGTAATTGACTTATAGAGCAAATACTGCATTAAGCAATTTGACAGTTCAGAATTTTGATGTGTGGTATTTATTATCCATGACCGTCTTAGTTTTAAAAACGTATTGCCATTGAGTGGACAGCTTTTACTTTCTTATACGTAGTATAAGGAAGTATTGTGATGATGAAAATTTTCGACCTCGAGATTTTTGCTGATGTCCACGTTTCGATGTCCCCTGATACCGAAAAAGTGGTTTTTAAGAAATGTCTGTGGCTGTGTGTATGTGTGTCTGTGTGTCTGTCTGTCTCTGTGTGTGTGACCACGATAGCGGTCAAACCGCTATAGGTATCAATTCCAAATTTTATATTTACAAATATAATCTCCCTCTTGAGATATGATTAGATTTTTAGTAAAATCGGCACACCGGAAGTAGTAGTTTACTTCAGTGAAAAAATCGAATTTTGCCAGTTATTCGATAACTACTAAGTTTAAACAAATTTGTAAAGAATTCATATATACTCAAAATTAAATTTGAGAAGTATTTTATTAAAAAAGTTTTTCGGAATTCCTACCGGAAGTAGGTCTTTTACTATTATCGAAAATCAGTTTTTTGCGAGTATAAAAGAATTTATAACTTAATTCTCAATACCTTTTGTATAAAAAATTTTTCAAAATTCGGACCGGAAGTAACACTTTTACTCTTATCGATTAGCGATTTTTGTAAATATTTCGTAAATTATGCATTCTATATATATTTGTCAAGAGTACAAAAGCATTTAGAGTTGAATTTGAAATATTTTTTGTATAAATAAAATTTCAAAATTCGAACCGGAAGTAAAACTTTTAATCTTATGGAATAGCGATTTTTGCAAAAATTTCGTAAAATATGCATTCTACAGTGTGGAAACTACTTATGGAATAAATTCAGTAACTTCCAAACTAATGACATTTGTCGAAAACGCTGAAACAGGTCAAGTTTTATTTTAAATTGCGCACGTTTTAAATCACTGCACCTATTAGTGACGTCATCTTCTGTAGAGCTGTGACGTCATACGCATTTTTTTAATAGAATGCTATTTTTTTATAAATTCGTAGATAGTACTATAAATACCTTTTCAATGAACTAACACAAGTTAACTTTATTTTCAACAATTTTTGAGTTTTTTACATTTTTACGTTCCAACCACAACAACAACAATTATAAAAACGTCAAAGTTTACTAATTTATTCTTTTTTGATCAAAGCAAAATTACTATCTTTCTTGTATTCTACTACCGTCAGGTGCTATTAATTTCATCACACAGTTTTTTCGTGTTGTTTTTTTTTTAATTTTTTATTTTTTTTTAAATGTAAAAATCTCAAAAATTGTTGAAAATAAAGTTAACTTGTGTTAGTTCATTGAAAAGGTATTTAATAGTACTATCTACGAATTTATAAAAAAATATAGTATTCTATTAAAAAAAATGCGTATGACGTCACAGCTCTAAAGAAGATGACGTCACTAATAGGTGCAGTGATTTAAAACCAGTGCAATTTAAAATAAAAATTGACCTGTTTTAGCGTTTTCGACAAATGTCATTAGTTTGTAAGTTACTGAATTTATTCCATAAGTGGTTTCCACACTGTATATATATTTGTCAAGAGTAGAAAAGTATTTAGAGTTGGATTTGGAATATTTTTTATATAAATGAAAATTCAACATTCGGACCTGAAGTAATACATTTTCTCTTAGCGAGTATGTTTTTTTTGCAAATATCTCACAAAGTATGTATCCTGTAGAGATTTATTAAGAGACTGGAAGTACTTAGAATAGGATTTTGAATAATTTTTGTATAAAATAATTTTTAAAATTGTATGATTTGAAACGCTCATACGTATAAGAAAGTCGTGTGGTGGCCACACCTCATTTTTTCTAAAGCGATTTTGAAAATGGAAAAATCTAGAAATCTATTGCAGATAGGTATATGATATGCTTAAGTAAAAATAAAGTGCTTTACTTTAGGAGTAAAATAACATAAAAGAACACTATGCATTCCATTTAAAGAAATTTAGTTTTTTGCATCTGAAATTTGTGATTTCCTGAGCACTCTGTATCAAAAAAATTAGTTTTAGCAGTTCTTAAAAATTACCGCAAGTATAAACTACTCACATACCAAAAATTTCAATTCTGAGATAAAACATAAGACATGTTTTAGCAAAATAATACCTGCACGACATTATTAGAGAAAATGTTAAATATTTCAAAAACTATTACGGTTAGGTATAGACAATGGTATATAAAAAGCATGTCGATTTTATAGCAGAATCTGAAAAATGGAATAAAATATAGGGTGTTTCTTATGAAAAAATAATATTAGGATCAGTACTGCTAATCTGAAACAAGCTGTATAAACTAAAGTATTTTTAAGCAATGCTCCTTTAAAAATTAAACATTTGTTTGAAAATAGTTATTTACGAACCAAGTGCGTGAAATCATATTTCGCGAATGAGTGACCAGTTTAAAGCGCGAGCCGAAAGGCGAGCGCTTTATGGACACGAATTCGCAAAATGTTTCACGCACGAAGTTTGTACAATATTTTTTGTACGAGAACTATAATAATAATACATATTGTTAAATACGTTATCGTTTATGACACACTACTAATCTCTTGATATTAATTAAAAAAAATTGAATTGCCAGTATTGATTATTTGAAGTGACATTTAATTTAAAATTATCAAATTCAAAAAATTCTATTTCATTTCCTTTTATTTTCATAGAAAAACAACGAACTGGGTAGCATATTATTAAGGTTAGGAATTTATGATTTTAAAATGTCACTAAATTAATCAAGTTCTAGGAAGTACCAACTTTACTTTTACGCACTCGTGTTTAAAGTGACTTTTTACGCACGCAAATCGAATTGTGAAATGACAGGTTTTGATAAGCGAGTACAAAAAAAATTTTTGTACTTCAAACGGTATAGAGATATCGACCGGTGCCGCATTATTGGGACACCCGGTATAATAAAACGATAATTAATAATAATTTTAAATGCCAAGAACTTTGATGTCGCTTTTACGTTTAGCGTTTATTGATAAAGGGACGTACTTACCAATTAAAATGTTTATGTATCTTAATGAATGTTTGCCTTTTACGTAAAGTAATTATGAAAAGTAGGTATTATCGAAAAAGAAAATTTCTTACATACCATAAATCTCAAATTTCCGACTGGTTTCCTGGCATATGGTACACCTAAGAAACTATAAAATTTACCACCTTTCCAGTCGCTCTTTACAATTCCCCTTAATTTGCCTTGATATATTTCTACGACAGGTGAAAATTCTGAACCCCAAATACCAGTGCTTATGTTCAATAATAATAGAGAACACAAGAGGAAATTAATGTTCATGTTTAAACTGTTTTCGGTAAGATACATATTATGTGAATTGTGAACAAATACAATTTCCTACTGAAGACCTTATCGTTACCAGTTATGATTAATGTGAGAATGTATGTGGATATCATAGATAAGGGAAACACAAGTCATTCAAGGTTAACTTAATATGCATTTCAACAATAATATGTTTAAAAGGCATATATGATAACAAATCTAACTAGGTTTTCTAATGAAATCAATCTAAATGCCGCAAGATATTTGCTTCCTATGTATTGGTGTGTATGATTCGTTATGAATATTTAAAGAAACACACATCTAGTATTTTTAGAAATCGCACACCCAGTAAACACCTTATATTATATACAAATTAAGTCTAGATAGTTGAAGAAATCATCGAACTCCGAAAACCTACTCAAACTGTAATAAATTAGCGTGAGTGTAAATATACTTATATCTTTTATTTATAAAAAAAATAGTGTGTAATGTTTCTTATATTTATCATTTCAGCGACATTTTAAACTGGTGACTGCTATTATTATTTTATATTACATTTCCTTATATCTATTAATATATTTAATATACATACTGGGCTATATTAACAACAATAACAATCTTTACGCGTCCAATTGCGTTTGTCAATTAATACAGTTTATTGCGTTGCTAGTAGCATTGAATATTTGCATTTTAAATTTACATTAGAATAAGTAATAACTACGTTTGACTGCCGTTTTCGCTGCGTATTTGATGTTTTACGTTAAAAGTTCGACATTGACGCGTGACATTGTTACTCAGCGTCAGAAGTAGGAAAATATTACAATAAAACACTATACTACTGAAATGTAATATGTATTAGTTATTTACGTATCGAGGGAATAAAATAATATTTTACGGTCGAAACGTTGATATTGTAACCATGTCGAGACTGTAATATTACTTTGCTCCCGTGTTGCGTACACCATTTTCTCTCTCGCGTCATCATTTTTACTTAAAACAAATTACAAAAGTACTGATATTAAATAATTAAAAAATTGTATTATTTACAACTTCTTAATTTTTTGACAGTAACTGATGTTTTGTCAACTGTCAAACTGGATGTAAGCTACCGTGACGAATGTATTCGTAATTGTGTTGAGTATGCAACGCAATATACACCACAGCGGTTGTTATTGTTTTTCTTTCTCTATGTAATGAAATTTTGTATCTATCTATCATTGTTCAGCATAAGGATTTAATGTATTTGATTCCCTTGGGTCGTTATAATTAAGGATACGTCTTCGATAGCAACTCAGTTATGTTCTCTTACATAGTGAAGAGCGGAAAAGATATTTTACACAATCCAAAGTGTAAATAATTTAATAATGTAAATCTTACTTTTCAAGTCTTAACCGTACCACTTTCGGCATAGAGAACGACATTTCTTCCACTGTTACTAGAGACTTCTTCAGGAATACTTCTGTATTTTGATCGCGTCTATGTAGATCGAAAATCTTGATCAAGGCGCGGTTGCTCAAACTAAACCGACTCGAACAATATCTACGAGAAGCTGTGAGAATGCGCCCGGTAAAAGTGGACGAAAGGTCGCCATTAGCACCTAACCTGTCACAGTTTTAGAAAGGATTTCTAGGTAAACAATATTTTGTATACGAGGGTATTCGGAAAGTAGCCTTTGTTACGATGTAAATAAAAAAAGGTGCGTAGATACAAGGCATTTTTTTATTTAAGTCTGAAAGATACGTTGTCTTCTATTTTGTAGCATAGCATGACGATGAGTTCCTCATCGTCAGCAAGATGCTGTGCCCCAAGTCACTTTTTCATGCAAGTGAAGAGAAGGTAATCTGAAAGAGCCATGTCCGGGGGTTGTAGAAGGAATGATTCAACGCATACTTTTTGAATTTGCCTAAAATACCTTATATTCGCTGCGCACTGTAAGGGCGAGAGTTGTCATGCAAGAAGACAGCCGCAGATGTCATCAGACCGCTACGTTTGTGGATGATCTGTTTAGTTTCCTTAAAGTGTTACAGAAAACTTCAGAAATAATTTTTGCTCGTCGTTCCTCAGCCAGTTTGGAGAACCGGTATGACCACATGTCATTTATTGTTCTATTGTCTCAGCATTCACATACTTTCCACAGAGTCTCGCCGCCAGTCATTATTCTGTTGAAAGACTTCTCCCATTCTGTATTGTGCCAAGAGCTGGTAATTTTTCGGTGACTACCTTGTACACTTAGTTGTAAAAAAAATGAGGTGTGGCCACCACATGACTTTCTTATACGTATGAAAGTGTTACTTCCGGTCCGAATTTTGGAATTTCATTTATACAAAAAATATTCCAAATCCAACTCTAAATACTTTTGTACTCTTTATAAATATATATAGAATGCATAATTTACGACATATTTGCAAAAAATCGGTATTCGATAAGAGTAAAAGTGGTACTTCCGGTCTGAATTTTGAATTTTTTTTATACAAAAGATATTTAAAAGTATATTCTAAATACTTTTATACTCGTAATGTACCTGCCTAGAAAGCATGACTTGCGAGATATTCGCAAAAAACTGATTTTCGATAAGAGTAAAAGACCTACTTCCGGTAGGAATTTCGAAAAACTTTATTAAAACAATTTTTCTCAAATTTAATTTTGAGTATATTTGAATTCTTTATAAATTTGTTTAAACTTAGTTATTGACGAAATATTTGCAAAATTCGATTTTTTCACTGAAGTAAACTACTACTTCCGGTCTGCCGATTTTGCTCAAAATCTAATCAGTTCTCAAGAGGGAGATTATATTCGTAAATACAAAATTTGGAATTGATATCTACAGCGGTTTGACCGCTATCGTGGTCACACACACACACACACACACACACACACAGAGAGAGAGAGAGAGAGAGAGAGAGAGAGAGAGAGAGAGAGAGAGAGAGAGAGAGAGAGAGAGAGAGAGAGAGAGAGAGAGAGAGAGAGAGATTTTTTAAAAACCACTTTTTTGGTATCAGGGGACCTCAAAACGTGGACGTCTGTACTTAGACACTTAGTTGCAAAAAAAAACAAATCCACTAGAATCGCGAATAACAGCGCTCCAATGTGGTTAGTGGAAACTTTTTTTTGCAACTAAGTGTACATACAAATCAGTCCGAGAAATGTTGAGAAATTTAAGAAAGACATGTTTCTTGATTTTTCTTGGCCCTGTATATCATTTGCCGTACATTTGTCTCGTTTTACTTTCTTATATGTAGTATAAGGAAGTATTGTGATGATGAAAATTTTAGACCTCGAGATTTTTGCAGATGTCCACGTTTTGAGGTCCCCTGAACAAATTTATAAAGAATTCAAATATACTCAAAATTAAATTTGAGAAAAATTGTTTTAATAAAGTTTTTCGAAATTCCTACCGGAAGTAGGTCTTTTACTTTTATTGAAAATCAGTTTTTTGCGAATATCTCGTAAGTCATGCTTTCTAGGCAGGTACATTACGAGTATAAAAGTATTTAGAACTTACTTTTAAATATCTTTTGTATAAAAAAAATTTCAAAATTCAGACCGGAAGTACCACTTTTACTCTTATCGAATAGCGATTTTTTGCAAATATGTCGTAAATTATGCATTCTATATATATTTATGAAGAGTACAAAAGTATTTAGAGTTGGATTTGGAATATTTTTTGTATAAATGAAATTTCAAAATTCGGACCGGAAGTAACACTTTCATACGTATAAGAAAGTCGTGTGGTGACCACACCTCATTTTTTTCTTTATGTATCAGAAACAGGCCGCAAAACAAACAAAAAATCCTTTTCACAATGGACATATTCAGTAAAATAAACTGCTAAATAGCATAAAGATCGGTAAATCTGCCAGCATTTTTAGAAAAAGATGTTTGAGATACTGTGAGAATAATATAAGTGTGCAATAAAACATAATTTTGTAGAAATTGTGTAGTGTCAATGATCTTAATACAATATAGAAATTAAAACGTATCGATAAGATATTTATTACCCACACCAATAATTAAAACGAAAAAATATTAACGAACTGTAAATAAATAGGGGAGACCTGGGAGACTGTGGACACTTTTTATAATTATAGCCATAAAATACATAAGAAATCAAATTAACAGCAGTTTGTATCTAGTTGGTAACTTTGACTATTAGATATCTTTTACCTATTGACTCATCGCAAAATTATGCATGCATCCAAAGTTACTGAATTTAAGTAGTAACACTGTAACATATCCATTGTCTCCATATCCCAAGGAGACAGTGGACTAAGGGTAAGGAGAAAATGGACAGCGCACATATAATTAATAAAACATATATTTTTTTGTAAAAATTAAAATAAAAACATATTGGTAATGAAAGTGGTATAATTCTTAATAATAGATACTTAAACATATTTGATAAGTATAATTAAAAACAAAACTTATTACAGGCTATACTCTGACAAGTCAATATTAAAATACACCATCCCTTCAAACCTGGGCCTACTGTCTTTAATTGGCTTTGGTAGTACTGCTACAACGTCCTTCAAACTAACTGGCCGAAAATTCAAATGTGAAGCTAAATCTATTCGACGGAATATTTATCTTCAAGAACCTTACTTCACATCCCTCTGAATTCATGTCATCTACAATAGCAACGTACTTTCTAACACATGCTTTTCCATAAACATTTGCAACAATGTAATCGCCTTTACAAACATTTTTATTTATATTATCTTCTTCCAAGTCAAAACTATCATCTGAAGAATAGTCTGTATAATGTACTTGGGTGTTCTCATCTTCCGATGACTCATCTTGAAAAACGTTTCTCGTACTTACAGCCTTCTTTCAATGCAATTTTATCTTCCTTTTGTCTCACCTTTTCTTCCAGTAAATTCTTCTCTGGCGTGTCGGTTGCAATCATGCAATGGCCTCGTTTTCGTCCCCTGTTCGAATTTTCTTTTCTAACTGACGCTTTTGGGAAAGGCTGAATGATCTCTGGAGAAATAAATTTATGTTTGTCTTGCTTTGAATTGTGTGGTGTCATTGCCTCATTTGGTTGCTAACTGAATTGAAGCAGATGGGTCCCCATTCTTCGGTGGATTTCTATCGGCAATTTATGTTCCAGGAATGTTGATATCTTTAGGCATAGAACGATCAGTGACGGCTGAAGATAAAAAGTCTTCTTCACCGAATATATTCAGATCGAATGGAAAAATGCCTGTGCATCGAAATCCGGATTTTATGTTGACTAAGTTGGCTGCCCTATCCCAAGATTGAAGTGAAGACACATGAAAAGCAAATCATAAATACTCAAAGTTTGTCCAGGATGAGAAAGCATCCAGGAATCAGCGGCTTGGTTGAAGAAGGTCTTGAATGGCTTTTACAAAACTGTGGTTTGAATACCATATTCTTAATTCCTACATCTTTTGATTTTCCTACATAGATAGCAAGTCTACCTTTTTTACTTCACTACGCGCAGAACTTCTTCGGATGCTTAGATTATTACTTATAACATCTTTGACGACTCGTTTCATAGCCGCTCGATTGAAATCCCTATCAGTTTTCTTCTTGTAAATGTTTGGCATATTTATCTGAAAAAGAAAAAAACTAAAACTTTGCGTGGGAGACTTTGGACAGTCCATTCCCTCCTGTCCATTGTCTAGTCAATATGCACACATATAGGTACTTTCAAAAACAGAAAAAAAAGATGACGATATTTAAACGGTTTTTATCATATAACCTCAAATTATAAACATCCAAGAAGTGCCTGACTGAATATAAGATGAAATAAAACATTCGCTGTTAAAATATATACTACGATATCGACATAGAAAATTGCATCAGACTTACCAAAAATGAATAAAATGTTTTCATACTTTTTCAACTCGTTATACACCCGGCCGATATAGACTGCACCATTTAATGGCTACTAAATGACTTTACGAAACCTCTAAAAATTACGTTTTGCTTATGTGGCGTGAAATATGAAGCTGTCCATTCTCTCCGCGTCTCCAAAGTCTCCCAGGTCTCCCCTACATTTTTTTTTGTAACATTGAACGTACACTCAAGACAAATCCGACAAATAATGCAAAAAGAGAAGAAAACAAATGTTTAATATTGTTTATTCGATTTATATGTATAATTGTAACATATAACAGATGATAAATTAAGGTTGTTATTGTTTTTCTTTCTCTATTAAAGAAGAACAGAGTCAACAGCGCTGTGCGCCTACTCCTTACCTGTTGCCAAAGGAGAAGTTGAAAGTTGAAGTGAGAACTGTTTCCGATCCGTGTGCTGAATGTAACCATTATGTTTAAAGTATGCAGCCAATAATATACTTGTGTAGGTACTTTGCTCACCTGTGATACAACGTTCTGGTTTGCTCACTATTGTATGTTGAATAATATCTAATTTTTCTAATGATTGTGGATAAAAATATTTTATAATTCGAATTAACCTAATTATATTTAATTCAAAAATAATTTGATATTTTGTTATCTACACTGACAAGCAAAATATTTTGATACACTCTTATATTTTTTAAATTTTCTTTTAGAAATATTTAAAACTTTAATAAAATCATTTTGTAAATAATTAAATTATAAACAAATGAAACAGAACACTGAAAACTCATACAATTAGAATTGAATTACACTAAAATCACTAAAAATAAAAAGCAAAACAATTGAATATTAGAAATTAAAACACATTATTCGACTATTTTAGTAAGACGTGTTTTCTTTTCTTTCTTCTTGAAATACTGAGCACGTATGGCGAGATCAAACGCATCCAATAATAATTAAATAACACTTTACCAGAATGACAGGCAAGAGTATTCTCAATTGTTTTAAGTGATGCTAAGCCTGCTACATATCAAATAGTTACAAGTAAGTTTTATTAAAAACTAGCTTGCTGTTTTGAAGGAGATTCTTCAAACTTCTCGAGTTGCTTGTTACTATAATGAGAATGTGGGCCCACCACTACGATCAAGGCACTAAAGAACAATTGAAAAAGTGGAAGCATTGTAGTTCTTTATGACACAAAAATTTCTGTGTGTAAATATAAGCTTACAGGATTTTTTTCTTTGGGGCAATAATGGAATAATTATAATTGACTATTTGAAAATCGGTCGAAATACTACAGGGAGATACTATACTAAGTCTCCAACTAAATTGCGTAAAAAATGTTGGAGAAATGATTCCGAAAACTTGTCGAAGGCTTGTTCTTGATGGCAAGTAGCAGCTGTCTGCTGAGGAAAAACAGGTTTTGAATTGGTTAGCCATTTGCCTAATTCTCCGAACTGGACATTGTTAGTCTATTATTACTTGTTCGCGAAACTCAAAAAACATTTAATAAAAATAGCTTAATATCATTTTGTAAACGGTTGGCTAAATTTGTAGGTCTTAAAGAAGATAATTTCGAATAACTCTTGTATTGCAATACAGCCTCGTTTTGTATGGCAGGCCAAGTATTTATTAATAGCCCTTAATGCAAAGTAAAGGAAGCAAATCCATATACGTCACATGGACTTCACATGGCTTGTATTAGCATATCACCCGAATATGTACTTAATTGTTTGTACAGTTACGTCATCTTCTTATACGTAGAAATTGCTTGGTGTTTAATAAACGATACTTTATAGTAAATAGGACTGATCTCCGACAACAACGGTGCAGTTATTATTTTTTTTTTTATAAATTCACTTACAATTCCCTTAGTATTCGTTTTCTCACGAGTTTGTTTGTAATTTAGGTCATTCAATTTCTTCTCCTCAGTAACTGTTTTCTGAAAATGTTACGAAAGAGGATTACAAAATCGATACATTTGTCTCCAGGGTTATTTTGATTTGTTGTAAGCTCATTTAAAAGCTTCGTTTAACATATTTCAAAAAACCAGATGTTAAAAAACGAATCCGTTCACAGTCAGTAACAAACATTTAAATCTCTAGTACGAATCATTTTAATAAAATGCAGAAATGTATATTGTAAAAGAGTAATAATGAATAGGTTTTCAATAATTGAATCTCTATATAAATATTTCAATATTAGTGAAATGATTAGTAGTATAGTGTACTGGTGCGTAAGTTAAGTAAGTTCTAATCTAAGCTTACCAATTTACTATTTTCTTTTTTAAAACTATTTTTATTTTGTTATACTTTTTCTATATTAGGAACAGTTATGTCATCTTCTGAGTAATCTTTGGCACTAGTTACAAAACTATTAAAAGTGTCAGATGATACTGGGTATTTATTAAATGGGCCCCGTTTGAAAATAATTGACAAGCAAATAAATCATCATAGATGGAAGTATTATCTAATTATATGACTTTTGAAAATAACTTTCAATTCTCTAATTTTTTTATAGTATATTGTTATGGTTGAAGGAACAGTGAGAATAGTCTCACAAATGCATTTTTAAAAACCAAATAATAGTAATAATTAAAAGTACAATTAATAAAACGTAATATTTAGTTATTTTTTATAACAATAATAAATTCATGAATACAAAAAAAGCTAAGAGAATATTGAGAAAATAGAGAAAGAAAAGAGAAGGAAAAATATTGTCATAAAAACCGCTATAATATAAGCAAGGGAAATCAAGATTTGCTTAGAGAAGCTACAAATTAAAGAATAAAGAATGTACAAGCTACTTTAAAGCGGCTTATAAAATGAAGGAAGAAATTATCCTCGCAAATGTACATAGCTGGATATTTTGGAAAATAAAAGATTACTAATGGATAAGAGATATACGAGGGTTGTTTTCTTTCCCCTAAGCCTGGTAAAGTAAATTACAATTTATTTACAAAAAAAAACATTTATTTATAATACTTCAAAGTATTCTCCTCCACAGTTAATGCATTTTTGCATCCGTGAAAACCAATCTTGAAAACATTTTCTCCAATCTCCTGGCCGTAGTTTGTTTATTTCATTTTAAAGGTATCAATCGCATCTTTGGCCGATGTAAAATGTAAACCCCGTAATTTATCCTTTACCCGCGGAAATAAGAAGTCACAGGTGCTAAATCTGACGTAAATGACCCATTATTTCTATGTTTACTCAGTTGTTCGAGCGGCAGTAAGGGTCCGCGCGTTACTTGATGCAAGACGATCCTTCCCCCTTTTCGCAAACATTTTGGGGAACCTGATGCAAACAAACTGTAGTGAATCATTCTGAATTAACAGTACGTCTATCCTCCAGTGCTACAGTGGAAACATGCCCAGTAATTCCAAGATATGTGATGATCATTTTCTTGTTTCGCCTTTTTTCACGAACAACTTGTGTTGGAGCCGCCTCATTCAAAGATCCAAACTGTAGATTGTTGCTTTTTTTCGGGATCATAGCAGTATATCCATGTTTCATTACCTGTGATGGTATTGTACACCAAATGAGCCAATCCACGGTTAAAGCGATCTAGTGTAGATCTGTACCATCTCACATGGTCTTTGAATTTAAGCGTTGATTGAAGGAATATATAAAGATGCGCAACGCTATAGTAAAATTGCGTGTCTTTCCGTTAAGTCGTCCAGCAAACCCCTTGCCGAGAAACATCATGACTGTCTCGGGCTGTTTCGAATCTCGGACCCAAACTACTGATGCTTCGCAATAGATCTCGGACCCAGTTTTGGCTACGCTCAGTACTATGTAGTTGCGCATCTTTATGTATTCCTTCAATCAACGATTTTAGTCAAGTGGTGGGGATTTCAGCGAGTTTATAGCTTACGGACCTTCAAGTGTTTGTGTATAATAATGTTAATTGTTTTCACACCAATCTTTAAAGATGCTTGAATGCTTCTGATGTCGGTCATCTACACTCATGTTCCGAATAAGAGCAATATTTTTTTCAGTAACTGCCGTTTTTGGCTTAGGAGTCCGAAAACTGTCATTTAAGGAAAGTTGACCGCGTTGAAATTCATTGTACCACCGCTTTACGGTAGCGAAGCAACACGAATTGTAACCAAACACTCGATTGATTTCCTCAACACATTCTTTACTGCTTAAGCCACGCTTCAAATTGTAAAAAGTCACTTCTCGATAATGTTCCTTGTGTTCAGATCCATGATTTATTGGCAAAAGGAATACTTTAAACTAATGTAACTTACAAACAATCAAGTATATTTGACAACTGTTTTTATAACTAATCTTGTAAGCAAATGATTGAAATTGTCATACAAAATTTGCCGCAAAATGTCATGGCCTACTAGACAGGCTCACAGAAAAGAGAGAGGGTGTTCTCTTTCCCCAAGAAAAAGGAAATAGGTAACAAAGCGAAAGTTGGTTATCAAAAAATGTTGATAAATGATAGGAAATATACCTGGGCGAAAGTAAATAGACATAATGTTTCAAAAACCTAACAAAGTAGTAAATAGGAAATAATCAACTGGTAAGAAAACAGGCAAAGAAACTGGAAAAACGGTGAAAGAATTAGCGATATTATCTAGAATAAGAACATGGAAGAAAGGAATTATTATAAGGAGAATATATGGACTGAAACAGTTAGGACTAAAATACAGAAGTTCATGAGATTAATGACACGTTAGAAAATGAAGATACGGTAAGAGTGATAAAAGGTTAAAGATTAAGGCTGTTTGGACACATCAATAGAATGGAAGATGGAAGCATTAATAAAAAGATTTACTAAGTGGAACCACATGGAGGGAGATTAAGAGGTAGACCGAAGATAAGATGGGAGGACCAATAGTGATAGAGGGTATCAGAACACTAGAAGTAGAGAGATGGAAAAACACTGCAGGAAATCAGAAAGGAAATCACACACAATCGTGGAAAAAAGCAGTGTAGTGGCTACTACTTCATCTGAAGTGTACAACCCTCTATACCGGGTGGTGCAATAGTGTGACGGCGAAGCTTAGTATGAAAACTAATAACACTGTAGCAATGAAACTTTACGTACGTATGCAGTATCCGACGGTGGATTTTTTAATTTTATTTACAAATATACAGGATGTTCCAAATTTTCGTAACCACCTTCAACTTTCTTATTTTAAATACATTGCTATACTTTCTAGATATTATAATGACAGCCATTCAAATTATCTTTGCAATGATATATGGATATGTGCACTTCGGACTGTTAGTTTTGATTTTATTGATAATTAATTTTGTTAAAATCTTTACAGTTGCAGCATGTAACATTTTAAGGTTTAGACTGAAATAGTGTTTCCTATGATGCCTCCTCATGTGTTAACACTCCATTTTTGTTGATATAAAATGGGCTGAACAAAATGTGGGTTTGTACTGTCATAATAATGAATATTTTTTCTGTTTGTTGTTCCACAATTAGCAAATGTTGCTTCATCTGCGAAAAGCACATGATCTAGAAAAGGATTTGGAATATTTTTTTATAAAAAAACTTAATTTGGAATACCTTTTTTTATATAAAAAGTTCGGAACTCACATACGTCTAAGACAGTGCTTTTTATTATCAACATTAGTTATAGATAATTGTGTCAACAGCAAACATGCTCTTGACAAGATATTTGTTTTCCTTGAGGTTAAGAAGATAAATAAATAATTTTCTATGAAGTATCAGCAATATTAGGAAAAGTAGAATAACTATTTTCTTCTGATTCTGCATATTTCGATACCCCAGTATCATACCGTAACAACTCATAATTTAGTGTTTTGAGATAATTGAAGTTAAAGAATTTTAGAGATATAAAAGTAAATATAATTTGAATAGTTCTTGTTAGAACTAACTTTTGAAATTTATTTTCAGCATTAAACGACGTGATACAATTATTATAACATTAATTGCGCAACAAAAAATATCCTGGAGACTGTAAATTGAATTTTGATATTAGTTGTTACTTTATTGAATTACATTTTAAAAATGCGCGTTGTAACAAGTAGATATCTAAGTAAGGTATAATAAAAAATCATAATATTTTCTAGACCTTTAATCAAAACAAATACAAGTAAATTTAGAATACGAAAATGTTTTAAAGGAAAACAAGAAGTTAGCGATTTAAGATTCTTCACCTTCAGATTCTGTCTCTGAATTGGTTTCGTTTGAAGTTACTAAGCTTTCATAAAAAGGCCAGTGTACAAGTTTGATTGCATTTTCAGCACATAGTTCCATTAAATTCCTCTTCTTTGCGATAGAAATAGTTGGTGGTTTCGTATAAGCTGGCGTGAGCACTAGGGCATTGCTGTAACTTTTTTGTAATCTCATACTTTTTTGTATTTGGATTCTTTTCTATAATTCTTGTCCATAAGATGTCTTGTACTGGATGGTAAAAGGATCTGTCTTTTCCACTCTAACTATTTTAATGTCTTTCCAGTTTACTTTTTCATTGTCAGTGTTTGTGTTGTAATTGCTTCCAATTTTACTTGATATGGCTTTAAAGTTAAATACATCTTTAGTGGAAATTTCTTCTACTGTATAAGGAGGACCCTGCTTTTTAGC
Organism: Amphimallon solstitiale; assembly: GCA_963170755.1. Lineage (NCBI taxonomy): Eukaryota > Metazoa > Arthropoda > Insecta > Coleoptera > Scarabaeidae > Amphimallon > Amphimallon solstitiale. The sequence continues at coordinate 47,820,820 of OY720676.1, read as the reverse complement.
AGCAGCAACAACAATGCTCCATTGTGAAGGTACATAAATTGGTCCACTTTTTAGCATTCGTTTCTTTTCCCTTTCGATGGCAGCATGCATGCTATCCCCTTCATTTTGGGTGTGACCAACAACCAGGAATTTATGAGTAATCGAGCTAACTTTTTCCATGGTTTGAACGCAGTATAAATACATCCCAACTATAAACTTATTTTTATTTTGTCCAGTGCAGTTGTCTGAATAAAATGTTAAGTTTTCGTTTGGTGTCAAGGAAATGAATTTGTACACGAAGCTTGCAATTTCATTGGCACCCGTTTTCGCGATACCTTCGTGCCATAAATAGCAATAACCTTTCTTTTTCTTGACGTCGAAAACTGTAAAATTGTAGGTGGATAATTTCCTCTTGTAGAAGAAAGTATTCACCTCTCCACAAGGCGTGGGCAGTACCGCTTGTAGATCGTAGCAGTACACTTCTACATTTTCATTCTGAATATCTGCTGCTTTTTCCTGTTCTTTTTCGTGCAGTTGGTTTTCAAATTTCTGTGTTATAAGGTCTTTGCTTTCTTCACTGCCATTTTTAAAGTTTTCACACAAAGTACATTGGTCCTTTTTAGGGACATGAAACCCTATGTTTGTTTCATTATTTAAAATATGTGCATAAACCCACTGGTTGCCATACTTTTTCTGACGCTTTTTGCAGTCTTCGACGTAGAGTCTGTACATAATACTTATATTTAAACTTCCATCTAAGTATTCTTTATTTGTTCGCGCACGACAGTAATGGGAATTCACACGCGGAAATGAATTTATATGATTCCTAATATCTTCTTTAATGTCTTCACCTATTGCTCTATCATTTTTAACTTTTCCTCTTTTGTCTTTGTCTATACCTCCCTGAATATTTCTTTTCTTAATAGTTGTAAAAATGACCCTATTGTTAATAGCTAGGGTGTTCTTGAAAAATGTTTTGCACACTTGGATAGGACGTTCTTCATTAAAAAATGTATATTTTATATTATATGCTCTATTGCTACCTGGTTTAGACGTTCGATACTCAGGATTTATGTTTTCAAACATACATTTATTTAGAAACGCCCGTTGCTCCTCAACAGCACCCAGATACCAGTAATATTCGAATATATTTCTTCTCGCTTCTTCTGTCAGCTTCGAACGACATTTAAGTCTGCATCTTTCTGAACATGGCTCTTTCATTTTTCTCTCGGCAATGTTCTTACCTTTCGTATTAACATATTTTTGTCCAAGATTTCTTCTCCTTTTCCGGACATTTTACTCCCAAGATTCAGGATTTCTTGTCCGTTTCCTTGTTAATTGTTTCTTTGGTTTGGCGGCTATGTTAATCATGTTGATTTCATCTTCAGTTATCACATTTTGATTGTCCGTGTTCACCTCACCTAATGTATGTAGATTCCCCACTTTCAGATGACGCCGTATTTGAAGGGATTTAATTTTTATCTTCGATACTATCGTCGCTATCAAATTCATCATTTAAATTACTACTGTCAATAATTTCGCTCATAACATTTTCCTCTCTAGATACATTGATCATATCCAAATTTTCTTCTATAGGAGTGTTGTTTCTCCTTTCATTCGTACTATATTCCCACTGATTTCGTGCTTCAGATGAGGAGGGCAATTCCTGTTTGAAAGAAATATAATTACCTACAGTTGAATGGAGCAAGCGATTGTTGAAAATTACGCATTATTTTTGTTTTAAATTCTGACATAATATAGTGTAATAATTGATCAAAATCATGAATAAGATCGTTTAAAATTTTACAACTATTTAACGTACTCGGCTCAAGAATTTTTATTGAATTTTTAGGTTAGAATTTTGGAAAGGAGTATGCTTACCAGTATTTCATTGGTATTCGGATATTCACATGTAATAGTAGCTACTCTAGTCATATATGCAGCCCTCAATTCATAGGGTAACTTTTTAGGCACGCTTACAGCTTTAATAATGTTTCCACTCATCACTGTTAAAGTAGACAACTCGCTCTGTTAAAAAGCCTTGTTCGAAATACTACAATTCAAGAAGGTAACAACTAGACTTGTTACTCTGTTATTCTTACATTGAGCGACAGATAGGAAGAACTAATTCAACAGAGTAACAAATTGAGTTGTTACGCTTTTGACATAAGAAATCACACAAATTCTAAAAGGTAACTCGAGCTCTCTACCGGTTACTTTTTAAAGTTAGAGGTGTTACTATATGGCAACCGATACGTTTGATTTATCTTAACTCTTAGCTGTACATAACTCGAAAACAACTTTTCTTGAGTTGTTACGGTGTGGTACTGGGGTATCGATTTGTTATTTCCATCGGAATAACGAAAGTCGTCAATTTAAAACATTAACGATAAATAACTGCTGTAATTATTAAAAAATCGATTTAAAACTGCTCATTCTCCAACAAGAGAGGGCATCGATTGTAAATGAAATAATTAACTATAATTGGACAAATAATTGCATTACCTAAATTGACCGAGAGAATACAAGGAATACCCAATTTCATGCTTCGGTTGCATTTTTTGTGGAAGCTGCTTCTGAAAAAGAAAAAAAATATTGAAATCATACTAGGTCAGTCAGTATTTGCGGAAGGATGTTTATAGGTAATATTCATAAAAATTGATAAACTCCCCATATTTATATTATGAATAATAAATAAATAACATGAAATAAATCAATAATAATAAAATGCATTAATGTTTTCTTGTTGGATTTCAATTCTTTAATAATTTTATTGAAGACAATTTACTTTTAATTACATTCCTGTATATTTAATTTATCTACTTTTACTTATGTAAATTAATCTTCTACATTTTCAATTCCTTTACAAGTTGTACTGTTACTTGGAAGTGAGTCTAAATTTTTTTCCTTTGCTTCCGATAGTTCTACTGTTTTACATACACAATAAAATTTACCTCATCTTCTGGTGTTCTTCAGGGTTGCAACTTGGGTTTCGTTATCGTTCATGTGATTGAATTGCGAAGTGTTAGCATACTATGATGACCTCAAAATTTATTTCCGAGCCTCTATGTTGAGTGACTGCAAATACTTACAACGAAATCTAAAGATTATTGTTGACTGGTTTGATTAAAGCAGATTTATTGTAAATGTTAACAACTGCAACCGCGCTCTTGTTATTATTTAATGTAAGAAAGGAAAACATTTGCAAAGAGATATAAAATTTATTGTTGGACACCCACGGTTGCCACATACACTAGACATTCGAACCCATTTCTATTCCGCAGTGCAATAAATCAGTGGTTAAAAGACCTCGATATAATTTCTGACTTCTCCTTGCATCTGGCTGGATAATATTCTTTATAGATGTACCTCTGATTAAATTAAATCACTTGGTTTTATTCTCAGATCTTGTAGACAATTTTATAATCCCTTTACAATGAAGTTTCTTCACTATGCATTTGTAGGAACTAAGTTAGAATATGGTTCTATAAAATGGTTACCGCACTATCTATAGCCACAATTACCTGGTTATTATCCGGATAGGAGAGTTGATTCTGCAGTACTCTTTAACAGATACTGCATGGACACTAAGCAGTAGAAGAGATAATTGTAGTGCCAAGTTCTTAGTTCATTTATTTCACAATCAAATACATTTCCCAAGAGCACTTTCCAAAATAAGTACTTACGTCCAATCATGTTCAATAATAATAGGCACTTCAGTAAAAGGCCTTATGTCTAACGCGATGAACAATTCAAATAAGTAGTGTCCTCAGACTCTTTTTTTCTATATATATACAGCGCATGTCAAAAGTAAAGCATAAATTCATGTACAGCTTATATAGAGGATTTACAGAAAACTCCGTCAAGAGGTATAGCGATTTTGTAAAAAAAAGTCATTATTTGGCCAACTGAGTTAAACTTTTTATTTAATGACATACCACCACTCTTTATGATATATTCATGTATATGGGTTTTGTAAGGAAATTTGACAAATATTTGCCGCCATCGTGGTCAGTCAAGAATTTTCTTTTTCGAGACAATAAAAAATCATATACTCGCGTGGCATCAAGACAGATTTACTTGTCATTAAATGAGATGATTAAGTTTTGCATTAAATCACCATGCGTTTGAGTGAAAAAGAACGTTTGTGGTCTTTTTATCAAGAGCGTTCTAAACGGCACAATTGAAAGAAAGGTTAGGGAAATGGGGGTATGTGAAAGATGCACCAAAATCTGGTAGGAGAAAAGTTACCGAAGACGAAACAAACTTGTCGGTTCTATTGGAATTGGAAGATAATTTTTCTTCTCATAAGCTTGCTCTGAATTATGACACTAGTCGATCATCTGTTTTAAGACTTTTAAGAAGAGAAAAGTATCATCCCTACAAAATTCAATTAGTTCAAGATTTGTTGGAAGATGATCCTAATTGACGGGCGGAATTTTGCGAAAATATGATGAACATTTGCCACGATCATCCAGAATTTGCAGAAAAATTTGTAGCTCAATGGAGTGGTTAACAAATAAAAGTGTCCCTACTGAGCAAGAAATAATACACAATGGATGCAAGAATATCCTTCTCAACACCCACAAAAACTTAATAATATATAACGAAGAAATATTAGAATTCAAGATATGGTGGCCCCAGAATTATAAGAAATCAGTAGTTTCCGTTGAATCATGCAGGAAAAAAAGTAAAAACGAAAAAACAAATTTGGGTATGACCGTTGAGAACAGTAAATGTCAAAGTACGTTCATTTATCGATGGGCTTGTGTTCCATGAATTTTCCTGCGGAAAAATCTTCTGCAGTTTGCTCCAATCTCACAACAAAGTTTGCTTACGCACAAAAAATTCCAATCTATTTCAAAGAATTGACTATCTCAAGGAACCTGACCAGAAGACAAAAAATTGTTTTATGATGAACTGATATATGGTCTACCATTGATAATAATGAGCCACAAGAAGAAAACTTTTAAATACTGATGTTTCACGGTTTTGTAAAAATTTTTTTTTTCTGTGACGGGAAAAAAGTTGACATTTTATCCTTCTTGACAGGTAATAAAATGTCACTTTTTCAACCCGGGAAAAAAGTAAGTACTTTTTTCCCGGGGAAAAAAGTGCTCCCTTTTTGCCCGCTTAAATTGACATATATTTGATTATTTTACAGGTTTCCATTAGCAACGCAAGTGTAATAGCACTTGAAATGTCACATCGATTGACTTTCTGACTTTAATATATAGTATTTACGTGTTTTTTCAATATTAAAATGTCGTTTTTCCCATCACAGAAAAAAATAGTGTATTATACACGGGAAAAAAATTAGATTTTAGCTCTCGGTAATTTATTTATTTATAAACCTTACCTCGAGCTAAAATCTAATACTTTTTTCCCTTGTGTAATACAAGGGTTTTTTTTTTACCGTCAATCAACAAAATACGAATATATGTTTGGAAAAGGTCATAACTTTTTTAAATGTTTTTTTCTTGTTCAAACAATTATCATAATTTAAAATTTGGAAACAAAGTTGATTTTTCGAGAAATAACTGAATGATTTTTTTGTTCTCCTGTAAAATTTACTTTCATCGATTGAAGCCTTTTCGAAATAACCGATTCATTTATTTAAATTAGTGATATGTACGACAAGCTTTCATAGATTTTGTATTGTCTCTGAATTTAATATATATAGTTTCACACAACTTTTTTTTATTTCTCAGTAATAATTGTTGTTTATCGAACGTAATTATTTATAGAATGCTAAAAAATCTATTACCAATTGATCTGATAAATGGGCGACTCGTTTTACCGTACTCTAGAACGTGCTGCGAAGAATATAATTAGAACTGGATTGGATAACGTTCAAAATAATTGTCGTCAGTCAAGCGGCTAATAAAACTTCGCATCAACTTACTCGGAGTTTCCGATAGACGTGGATCTATCAAATATACAGTACCTACCCGATACGCGAGGATATTTCAATTCTGAATAAATTCTTTCGATTAAATGTTATTAATGATATGAAAATATATTTTTCTTGCTTGTCACTGATACATTTAATTAGTGAAATTTTTATAAACAGAATTGTTGCAAAAGTGGGATTTCTATATACTTCCTGGAGTTCGCTAAACTCTTACCATTTGAGCTACTAAGCGATGTATGTTCAAAAATGTATTTTATTCTGTAGATATTAATATTAATATTAATTGTATACCTACTGTTTTCGGTATTAGGATAAAAAGGAAAATAAAAAACAGTAAATTACAGGTGCAACGTTTTGTTCGTTTAATTAACAAAATTCTTCATAGGTGAAACATAGATTTAAATAAAAAAATTGCATATAACACGGTCTACAAATTCACATATGTTACTATTATCTACCACTATAATTTGTTATTTCAACATTTGTCGGTACTTGTTGTTCTTAAATACTTTATATTATTCACATTATATGTGTTCGTCAAACGATGAGGAAGTGTTTCTTATATGTTGACACATGTGTGTACCTTATATTCTCCAAAACTTATTATTTATGTATAATAAAAAAATACCAACACAAATCTCTTAGTGAGATTATTATCCTTATCTAAAATTTCCCATGGCTAAACTCAAAATGATGCCTTGACAAAGCTGTTTGTTCCCTTCCGTTTTTGTTCCTATCAAAACAATCCTTTTTGTGATTTTACACTCTCTTTGATAGGCATCGCTTTGCTTGTCCCACATAAACTCCTCCACATTCTATGCTACTCATTTCATAAACCACACCAGATTTATATTGTAATGGAACAGGATCCTTCAACATTGTAAACAGGTTTGCTATAGTTTTGGAATTGTAAGTTAATAGCTGGGTATCATTGATTAGTAGAATTTTTATGAAACTAGGTGTCAAACCCTTTATGTATGGTAAACTAAAATATCTCTTATTTACATTCTTTAGACCTCAAAACTTGTCATTATCGTTCACTTCACCACTCATAATAAAACTTTTTGATAATCCATCATTATTACTGTACAACATATTGTTTATAAAATTTATGGAATAACCATCGTTTCGGAGAATATCAGTTATCAAATTATAATTTTGTTTTGAAGACAACAGTGATCAGGGGAATGGGGTAGTTTGTTAACGAATTGCCACATGAAAGACATGAGCTCGGGTAGAATCCTGAATTTATAACTCACAACACAGTTTTCATTACAAACGTACCACCATTCTAGAATTGAAAAATAACGTGAGTCGGTTAAGCCATGAAAGATTTCACAAAAAAAATATAATTTGATTACTGATGAAGAATGGTTATTCCAAGAATTTTATAAACAATATGCTGTACATTAATAATAATGGATTTTCAAAAAGTCTTACTGTGGGTGTGAAGTGAACGATAATAACTAGGGCGCGGACACGTACGGTTGATGACTCATCGCCCATGGGCGCACTATTGGAATGTTGTATTTTTAAAAAGGTTTTAATTTTATTTATATAATTGGATAACAAGTGGCTGTTGATCTATAAAATACAAAATACCTTATTATTTGTTCATTTTCTCTTCTGTAAGACTTGTTCTCTTTGAATTGAGTACATCCTTGTAGATAGAAAATATACATACACAATTGCCGCAATGTTATTAAATCTGCATTTCTATTAAAAACTGCGTCTAACTTTTGCCAAAGGCCACATCCGAAGTCACTTGGAATACTTTTGAAATAATTAATAGCCCACTTCTAATGTGGTTAATCCATCTTTTAATTTGAGATTTCGATTTTCAAAATATGTGATTAGTTTAGGCAAATTTCCAAAGTGTTCCTGAAGGAATAACAACTGTTTTTTTAAATTTGGGATTTGTATTAGTTCCTTGCACTCAGAAATACTTCGAGCATCGTCATTTAAACATGTAACGAAATTTTGTAAACTATTGAAATTCTCTGCATAAAAACTATTTCTGTGTAATTTTAGCAAAGCTAAGTGACGAACGTGCGATGTTTTGCCATTCTGTAACGATATTTTTCAGACTTTATAATAAATTTCGGAATCACTGAGAACTCATTTTCATATCAGAAAAAGTAACATAAACTACGTTCTAGATCTAAATAAATGATAACTCATCGCCCATGGGCGCACTATTGAAATGTTGTATTTTTAAAAAGGTTTTAATTTTATTTATATAATTGGATAACAAGTGGCTGTTGATCTATAAAATACAAAATACCTTATTACTTGTTCATTTTCTCTTCTGTAAGACTTGTTCTCTTTGAACTAAGTACTTCCTTGTAGATAGAAAATATACATACACAATTGCCGCAATGGTATCAAATCTGCATTTCTATTAAAAACTGCGTCTAACTTTTGCCGAAGGCCACATCCGAAGTCACTTGGAATACTTTTGAAATTATTAATAGCCCACTTCTAATGTGGTTAATCCATCTTTTAATTTGAGATTTCGATTTTCAAAATATGTGATTAGTTTAGGCAAATTTCCAAAGTGTTCCTGAAGGAATAACAACTGTTTTTTTAAATTTGGGATTTGTATTAGTTCCTTGCACTCAGAAATACTTCGAGCATCGTCATTTAAACATGTAACGAAATTTTGTAAACTATCGAAATTCTCTGCATAAAAACTATTTCTGTGTAATTTTGGCAAAGCTAAGTGACGAACGTGCGATGTTTTGCCATTCTGTAACGATATTTTTCAGACTTTGTAATAAATTTCGGAATCACTGAGAACTCATTTTCATATCAAAAAAAGTAACATAAACAACGTTCTAGATCTAAATAAATGGTAACTAAAATTTTACGCGTATGTTATTAACACTAAACGAAATCTACTTACGTCTAGATAATTGGCAGAAGTCGATTCAATAAATCGGTATTAAACAGACTATCACAAAAATTAAAAAGTAGGTAATTAACAGTCAAAACAATGAAAAAACGAAACTAACGTAAGTATGAATGAAAATTTTATTTCTCTTGCAAAATATAAGGTAAATATAATACATTTTAAAAACCCCTCACGCTCCTATCTACGCCAATGAAAAAAGGATTTTACTCATAAATTCCTTATTTTATGGGCATTTTTTGCTCTCATTCTCGGGCACTTATCGGGCGTTAACAGATGTTGCAGTTCACCATATGAATTAGTGCTATTCAGTAAGCGTGTGTTTACATTATTTCTTTGCTCCATTGTAACTTCGTTGTAGTTTAAACCGGTCATGTCCGCGCCATAATAATGACAATCTTCAGGGAATAAAGAATCTCATTAAGAGATATTTTAGCTTGCTATGCATGCATGTAGGTATGACTTCAAATTCTTATGTGCATGTGTATGACTTCCATTATCTAATGGTGGTTTTACAAGTACTCATTATAGTTTTGACATTGAATGCACATGTATCTTCAGTGATCTAGAATATGATAACTTAGTTATCGATAGACCACATCCCTCTGGTGCGTCGCTTTTGCACAACAGATGTCGCCGAGATTTTCTCATATACATCGTTGTGTAATGAAACTATATGCAGGAGGTCTGGAGCTCATTGAGCATAGCAGCATGAACGTCGCACACTGATGACGTCATAGTAAACTAAAACACGTGTCTGTGCGTTGATTCTTGTAATGCATTTATGAATTTTTAATTCGTATAAATATGTGTATGGTTTTTGTTTAGGAAAGATGTCATTATAAAACCCATACATAAAATGTCTTTAAAGTTTTTAAATTCGCTCAACATTTATTGGAGCTGTAAGTTCAAATTTAGCTAATGGACGTTGTTCAACAATATCACTATTTATCACATTATATACTGCAATTTTAATTATTAGTTCTGAGACGTTTTAAGATAAACCAAATTTTTGTAGTACCTGTTCTTAACGTTAGATACTTTTACTAAGGATAATACATAAGCTGCTTATTAAACACATTAAATTCCAAATAAACTTATTTTCGGAGAGCTTTAATCAAAGACGATTGAGAACAACTTACTTCCAAGTTAGCTTACATGAGCTCAAAATTTAATTGCATTACACAATTTATCCAAACTCCACGTCAATGCTTAGCAACGGAATATAAATATGCAAGGCCAGAATATGTAAAACATGTACACAAGCTCTAAATATCTTCATTAGTAATTTTTCAATCAGATTTTAATATGTTTACGACGTATCTAGAGATCATTTAAGATAGTTGGAAAAAAGTGATGTTTTATGATACGGGCATAAAATAATCATGATCAATTCCCAGAATTGTAGTGGAATTAAGGAACTTTAAAAACTCCGATGTTCTCGTCAGAGAAGGTAATGTCTTCATAGCTATTAGCTGATTCGATTACTGTAGTTAACTAAAATTACATGTATTCCTTCATGGCAAATAAATATTACGTTATTTATATTTTTAGTTATAATGTTCACTTATTTGTCAAAAAAAAGCAATATATCTATCCTCTTGTATCAGAATTTTGAAAATCTTGTTTTGCCTACCTGTGTCTTCTTTTGAATTTGGCTGTTTTGCAGTTTCTTATAATATGCATTAATAGTTAAAAACCTGATTTTCTTCCAGACGCTTACAATGTTGCTAATTGCACTTGAAATGGTAACACGCGCCTAGCAGTTTTTACACATATTTTACGGTTTGTTTTCAACTCCTCAAAAACTATCGAGGACGGAAATACATCAGAACACGGGGTTAAGATATATTAATTAAGTATGACATAACTTCAGCGCAAGCTACCTATCCACAATCTGTATCACGATGTTAGAAAAAGATGTGTCTTTGTCCGTCAGCAAATTTCTCATGACAAAAGACTTAATTCCGTCAAGCATTCTAAGAAAACTTCAAGAGCAGTTTGCTGACAACACTCTTAAAAAGATGCAAATGTAGGAGGGGCATAATTATTTTATTTTACACGGACTTGTAGGCATCGAAAACCAAGTCCAACAACTAGCCTGATTGATGAAAACATTCTGTGTTCGTCAGCGTTTAGAGAAAGACTAGATAATTTCTTACTACCGAAAATCGCATCTTCACTTGTAATATTACCCCGCAATCCAAACAAGGAGTGGCGGGAGAAAGAAGAGTGTGCGCCCGTCAAAGCGAAAATTTGATTGTCATATTAGAAAAAGAAACAAATTTCAAGAAGAAAACTAGAGGTTTGAGAACAATCTTCCAGCCAATTGCAATTGACTGCACTAACAAACTTGCTATCTGTTCGCAAAAATGTGTATTCAGGAAATACGTGAACCCTCGTATGTAATAAGAATTTGCTACCAGTCTATCTACCAAAAGTAAAAACCTAAACAGAACACAATGCGAAAACAATTGCAGAAAAACAACAACAATAGAGGCCGTTGGCCATAAAAAAAAACATTCCACGAAAGAGAATGACGTACAAAAAATTACGTAAAATGAAATACGCCAAACGGAAAGTTAACACCGGGTCTACCAGTCTACTCTGGTCGCTTGAATAAGTTAATCTGCTGTATGAAAGACACCTACCTTCTTATTTTTTCTTTCCGTATACGCGGTCACCCAAATTGTTTGTGCATTCTTTATAAATAACATCGCTTTTCTAGAATTTGTATACCTATTTATATAATGAGTATAATGACACATATATACATAATCGTTTTGCTTTTAATGTACAATGACCTTGTAAGTATACTATAAAAATACGATATTGTATTGTATATCTAATTTGAAATCCCTAGCATTCGTTTATCTAACGATATTTTTAGAAAAGATATTTAAAAGCTAAAAATACTATTATCCTTAAAATTGCTGAGTGAAGAAGTGAATATCCTTAAAAGGTGCCACTTGTTGTATTTTTAAAATGATGTTAGTTTTAAAAATGCTGTATTAGCTAGCTCTAATGGTGAATTACGTAAAAGAAAGAAACACAAAATATATAATAAGAAAATAAAGCAAATGTAGGATTATTATATTTATTTTCCTGTAAAAGAATTTTAATTAGTACATAAAAGAAGAGATAAAAAAATTAAGGAAAATAAAACAACAAGAGTGTCCTTAAGTTCTTTAATTAATTATTACTAAATAAAACACAATAACACAAATATTGGTTCACGTAAGGAGTAGGTGAGATAGAAAGGAAGAGAGTGAGAGGGAACGAGTGGGTCGTTAGAATGATCGTCGGTTAAGGCAGGTATTATCGGTACGGGGGTTCGATAATCTCACACCGTAAATGCTTTTTAGATGTATTTTGAGAATGTATAAAGTTAAATTTAATGTAGCTGTTGTAAGAGAGAATTAAGAATTAAAGTAATAGATAAGGATGAGGAATACTTTACTTTTGTGGTGTCCTTGTTGTCCTCGGGTCCCGTATGTCTGCAGTCGAGCATTGATTAATCGGCGAATCAGAATAGGGGTCTGACAAGGTACGCGAACGATTAAACAAACACGCGAAAGGGTCGCGGACTGTAACTTGACTTTGTTATGTTGAAGTACTAGGGGCACTAAAACAAACGTGACTTAGAACTGAGAGGGGCGCGAACTTGGAACGATGTAAAGCTGTAGATGCGTAAGAGGGAAAGAAATTAAGAGAGTGCTTTTTTCTTCGATCGTGATTATATAGCCCGTGGTTAGAAGCAGGAGAGTGGGGGTGGTAAGCGCGCGAACTGTTTTTAAGAGAATAAGAAAACATAATTCGCGGGACAATCAATCAATAAATACAGGGAAAAAAACATTATAATCAGATTCGTTATTAAATATATAAAAGAATGACACCTGACTCGAGGTAGTTTGTCTAAGAAATTACTGCAGGTATGTACGTTTGTGGGGCACCTACATAACAGGTAGTAAAAGACATTACGAAAGATGAGTCACAATAGGGTTCTTTCTATAGTATTATGAGTATTTAATGCGATTGTAAAGCTGTGATGAAGAAATACATTACACCTTATATTATGACAATTAAATAAGAACAAATATTGAATAACTCATAAGTCCTTGATCTGAGAGTTATAGGTTTTGAATGGGAAACAAAATAGCGATTAAGTAACATCATGACGTGGGGTCTGTTGTCGTCTGATAATTAGGTCGCGAGTAAATTAATAATTAAGAAACTGCAATGTTAAGTATTTTGTGTTTAAAATAGACGAAAAGGCTTCATCTAGGTAAACGGTTAGGAATGACCTTCTGAGAAAGGACCGTCCAAACGTGACCTTAACAAAGCAATTTTTATTTTAGAAATCTCTCCTGTCGTAAAAGCCAAAGTTGTTGATGTACGGAAGAAGCGATGAGTAATTCTTTAGGCGCGAAAATGTATTACATGACTAAAATAGATAAATTAATAAGAATAGAAAAAAAATCGAATTAAAGAAATTACGCGCTTCTTTTGTACATGAGGTTGTTAACAAAACAAGTACCGTCGAACGGGGTTACTTGAGGCACTTTTGAAACAACTTTGTGAATAACTTTAAAAGAAAAAAAAGTAAGCACATGAAATATATGCAAAGGGGTCAGGTATGTGGTAAGGTACGACCCACTATTGTCAAAGAGCCAATGTTTTTAATATTTTTCTTGTTATACATTTTTTTATGGGTGACTCAATTTACCCTAGAAAAGGGGTAAATTGAGACACACATGTAAATCGTCGAATATTTCAAGTTACACTTTATAATAGTAAACTGAGACATTAAAAAATAAATAATATATATTTTAAAAATTGTATAATCAAAAAATGTTTTGTTAAAATAGATTAAAATCAGTATAAACAAGGCAAATTGTACAAAAATACATTTTATTTCTTGTAAGTAATAATTTAATTATAATAATATGTCTGCCTTAAAAATATGACGCCCTCTTCTTATGGTAGGAGTTCTTAGGACACTAATGATGTTATTAAATTCAATATTGTTATTGTCCTCCACATCAGGGTAAACAAAAGTATTTGTAGATCCGTTATAGGCCCTTAAGCAACTAACTCGATACGGTTTTTTCTGAAGCTTTACAATTTTCGCAACAAAAGTTTTCAAACACTCCTTTTTAGTACCTTGATTATAAAGAAATTTCACCGTCACAAACATGCCCTCCTTAAGACCAGCCACAGTAGGTGGGTGTCCTAATACGCTAGTTTCATCATCATCAGATGATAAAGACTCCTCATTACTTAGGTAATCCTCATTATCATTAACATCATCTTCATGTTCACAAGCACGTTTGTCTTCGCGTTCAATCGTGTCTGTCGCAGCAGGTGTAGTAAGATCCTCCAATCTTACTGCTTTTCCGGCTCCAACATTGAGTTTTCTTTTTCTTTTCTGAGTTGGTTGTTGTCCCACTGAAACACGTCTTTTTATTATTTCTTCAAAGGCATTTTCCATGTTTGAGATCAAATTGTCATTGTCATTGTTTGCCGGAAGAAAGCCAGGGAGTCTTTTAAGAACTTCTAGTCTATTAATTGGACAAATCCCAGACGCTCTAAATCCACTTCTTATATTGTCGCCGCTCTTATCTTCAAGATCTTCTAACGTCTTCCTCAACAATGTAGGAAACTGTGTTTTTGGAATGCAGCCTCGATGCGATGTTTTCCATTGTGTGAGCACTTTACGCCAGGCTGCTTTCAGTGGCTTGAAAAAGGCAACGTCTAATGGCTGACAAACATGCGTGCTATTAGGCGGAAGGAAGATGAACATAATATTGTGGTCTTCACACTTTTGGATTATTTTTGCTGAAAGGTGTGAGGCCAAGTTATCCCCAATAATAGCTTTCTTGCCTTCACGGTTTCTGAAATACGGTATAACCACTTTAGAAAACCAGTCTTCAAATATGATATGGTCAAACCAACCACTCTTGAATGATTATAAAAACAATTTTCAGGCCCGCCTTCCAACCATTCCGGGTATAAATTTTTAGCTTTGTAGACTATATAACATGGCAGTGCCTTGCCAGATGCACTCACAGTAAACATAATAGACGTCGAACTCTTTGAATTGTCCATAACTCTAAGAGCTCTTTTAACACCTCGACGAACAACAACCTTAGCTTGACCTGGGTCGTCTGTCAAATTTGTTTCGACGTAATTTAAAATGTTGTTTGAGTTTACGTCAGCCAGGGTTTCTTCCAATTTATCAAAATATGTATTCATTTCAATCGCTGTAACTTCGCTACGCGATCTTTTCATATTTTGTGCCATTCTAACTGTTAATTCACAATGCCTCTTTAAAAATAATTGTAACCAGTCATTGCCAGGTAAGTTTTCTTTGAAACGCCTTTCATGGACGCCTTTGCGATCCAAAAAATTTTTGATCATTGTTCTTATTTCCATATGTGTGAACGGGTAACCCCAACTTGCAGCTCTTTCTATAGCCCTGACAATGATTTCTTCTTCATGTGGTTTCAAAACTGGTTGTCTGCCTGGATTTAATATATTCACTCCTCGATATTTCCTACTTAGAGTTCAAGGGCAACTCTAAGTAGGACTCCATAGCGTTCTTCGGCCTCCCTAAGGGACAATGTGCCATTTGCAACGCTTTGTAGAGCAGTCTGTAAATTTTCATCTGAATAATCAACATACCTTCGCGACCCGAGCTGTCTTCTGTATTTGCGTGGCATGTCTCAATTTACCCTGTACAAACACAATTTTTGTAAAGTACATATGCAACTTTTTTTACAGAAAGTTTTAAGGTTAAATTTTTACGTTACACTATTAAAGACATATTGAATGAGAAACGGGATTTTCATTTTCTAAATAAACCACATATTTTTTTTCGACTAATGAGACTACTTTGAGATTTTTAAAACCAAGAAATATGTAATTACTTACCTATGCATTTACCACAAACAAAACATCACGTGAAACAACAATTCCCACGTTTTCTGTCTTATCAGGCATATGCAACACAAAATATAGCGAAAAAGTTCCCATATTCACACCTAGATGGCGTCACGAAATCAATTTTCTTAAAAATTAATTTTGTCTCGAGTTACCCTTGGTGTCTCAAGTAACCCCCTTCTACGGTATATAAATTTGTTCTCATATTATTTGACGATGTATAATTAGAAAAAATCGTAAAGTAATAATAATAGATATTATTACTTTACGATTCTGGAAAACCCGTAGGTATTGAATATGTCAATATTACAAAATACAAAAGAGAAGAACAAAATATTTCATATATAAAATCTCGGAAGTTTTCAAAATTTAAACAAACGAAGTAGTCTTGTATACTATAGAATGCGTTCTTTGACAAAAACTGTTATATCACCTTTTTAAATGTTTTTAATTGTTATGTTTTACATACCGTTAGCAAATGATCATAGATTCTCAACATCTATATTACCACATCTTTGATTGTTTTGTGGTATTTTAAGTCCTGCTCCTTTGTTTCCATGTGCATCATGAAAGTGATCCATTTCATGTTTCCTGAACAGCTGGGTAAAGTAGGTATACGTTTTTTTTTTGAAGATTTCCATACGTCTTTTCCAATTTTCCAATTGCTTAGGAGCAATAGATGGGAAACATGTGCGAATTCGTAAACAATTTAATGCAGGTTCATTATATTATAATTATAAACTTTACCATTCCGTTGTTTTGTTAGCTGCCGTAGATTCAGACTACAAATTTATTATGATCGATGATGGTAGTTATGGAAAAAATGGTGATGGTGGGATTCTAGACCTTTCTGAATTTGGCAAATTACTTTATGAAAATAAATTAGATATTCCTAAAGATAATCCTATCGACCAAAATTCTAATGAAGCAGTATCATATGTTTTTATTGGCGATGAAGCATTTCAGAATTTATTAAAACCATATCCTAGAGGAGAATTAGATATTTTAAAACGTAGATATAATTACCGACTCTCATATGCTCGTCAGATAGTTGAGTGCACCTTTGGAATATTAGCTACAAAATTCCCAATTTTGGTACTAGCATTGCGGTTTTTCCAGAAAAAGGTGATAATATAATAAAAGCTGTTTGCGTTTTACATAACATGATAAGAGTTGAAGAGCACGAACCATTTGATGAATCCGTCACTTGTAAAGCAACATACCGTGCATTTGAATCTGTTCAAGAAGTAAGAAGATATAATGCCAATCAGTCAACACGAATGACCAGAGCTGTTCGTGACAAGTTCTGGAATTACTTTTCTGGTGATAGTTCAGTTGAATGGCAGGATGCAAGGATACAAATAAATGACCAAGTCTGAAGATATTAACTTATATTTAAAAAGAGTATTTCATATAAAATGTATTTTCTAATAAAGTATGCATCTTAACAAAAATATATATTTAATTCTCATTTAATTTTTCGTGTAAGTTATATAACACTTCAATTTTAAACTTCCGCTGCATAAGACGGACCTTTCTCATATATGTATAGTATTTGTACGACGTGGAATAGATCGATTATTACCTCCTCTCGTTTTCATATTTAATTTAGAAATTTCAACGTTCGTGGAAAAACATTGGATATTTTTATTACGAAATTTCAATAGTTTGTAGATATATAGACACGGAACAGTTAAGATGTTCGCTTCTTTGAAATAATTATGACACGACGTCTGACGCGACAAAAAAGAAAATAGAGCGGATAATCTTCTTTTGTAAAATAAAAACGTTATGAGAAAGCGAACTCCGACCCCATGCGAGATTGAACGAAAGTAAAATAAAAGGTCCTTAATGTAAATAGGTTCACATTATTTCTTAAATGGTATATTGCATAAAACGCGCTACTTAGTTTACTGCACAAATCATTTATATGATCGCACCTGTTCAGAGAGTTATCAAAAATTGCACCCAAAAATTTAGAATTTGATGATTGAGGCAGTCATTTATGATTATATTTCACGTATAGCGACTTTTTGCATTGACCATAGACAAAAAAGCTGGTTTTAGTTACATGTAAGTCCAAATTATTTTCATTGCAGCATATCACCATGTTATGAATAATTTCTGTACTTCCGGCTGATAATCCCTCATATGTCTCGCATGATAAAATAACAAACGTATTATCTGCATATCGATATAATTCACAGTTTTCCAATGACTTATTTAGATCGTTTACAAAAACCAGAAACAATAAAGGACCAAGAATGGAACCTTGTGAAATGCCCTGTTTAATTTCTTTAGGACCATTACTGACTGTTGTTCGGACATTGTTTATTAATGTAATGAGATGGACTACTTGTTTTCTACCTGTCAAATAAGAACTGATGACGTTCAGTACGTTTCCACGTACACCATATGACTCCAGTTTATGCAAGAGAATGGCATGATCAATTTGGTCAAAAACCTTACTCAAATCAAAGTTTATATTACAGACGTATCCCTTATGATTTAACTGCTCCCTAATCCCAACCAGACAATTATAAACCGCATCCTCACAAAGCCTAACTCGTGGTTTCCTACGATACTGATTATCGGAAATTAAATTATGAAAAAAGTCGTCAGTCTGTTGACGAGTATCTTTTCAAAGATTTTGGGCATTGAAGGCATTAATTCTCTTTGGATTGTCATTTTGGTTTAACCACTTGCTTCCTTTATGTATGTATTGGAGATTTTCCAAATATTCTAAAGTTTTTCCAATGTATCTGCAACCAAATGGTTTGACGCAAGGAAAAGCAACTTTTATTGTCACTTGCTTACATGTCATAATACTTTTATATTTGTCAATAGAGTAATCAACAAATTTGTTTCCGTATCATTCATGTTTGTGGATTTCTGGCTTTCAATTAGAAACTATAAATGACCTATTTACAAAGAACTCTTCACACGTTATATGTATATAATACATAATACATTATTGCAGTTTATTTACTAAAACGACCTCACACACACGATATAATAATTAAAATTCAAAATCACGCAAAGAACGAATTCAACTGAAAAGAAATGGCGCTGATATTATTAGAACAAATTACAGCTGCAATATGCAATTTTGATCAAATACACCAGCACATATGTTGCCAAGGTTGTACAGCAAATTCTTAAACACTATTTAGTTAATTGCTTTATATCATTATATTGAAAAATGCCTGTTAACATTAGTCATTATTATTAGTGATTCCTTATTCGAGTATTTAATTCAGAGATGGAAAAACCTGGCTTTGAATAAATAACGTAATGGGAAAATCGTTTTATTCCAATGGTTTCATTAATAAATCATAGTTTCATAGTATCACAAATTGTGATGACATGTATTAGAAATGGAGTTTATGCAAACACTACAAATTAATTATTAGGGATCGAATAAAATCTTCTGCATTCCCAAAAGTGCCTCATTTCCACTTACATTTAGGATACCTTGCTTTCTGACGTAATTAACCGCTTAAAAGATATATCCAAAACAAGGCTGTTATTCCAATAATAAAATATTATTATGACAACTTGATAACCTAAATATTACGGATTATTTTATTTAAATTATTACAAATTCTTTAAAATATTTTTTTTATTGAACCACACTGTATAACATAAACAATAAATCTAGATGCGTGATAATAAAATTATACGTATTTGAAGCCGATAATCAAAATTTAACTGTTCCAAGAAATCTATAAATAAACATGTATAGGATGTAGAAAGTGTTCCAAAATTACACAATGTTGTGACACAAGACCGTGCGCGGATGAATTGAACAGTGGGATGTGTTTATAATTACGTATAATGTCATCCCGTGTAAGACTAACTACTCTAACTAGTCTCAAATATAAAACCATTGAATAAAGTTCGTCTCTGTTGGTGTTCTGTAAACGTAAATATGTCTGACGCCGATGAACAGGTGGATTCTTATCCGCCGTGGAATTTCTCCTGGGTAGTTCCGGATAAATTAGCCGCCATGGCATGGCCAAGAAATAAAGAGAATCTACGGTACATTTACGAAGAAGGTGTTCGACACTTGATTACACTATCCCCGGAAAAACTGCCGCCGATTGAAGAGTTTTCGCAAATTGAATGGACGGAAATACCAGTTAACGAATTCGAGGCACCTACAATGAAGGCAATAATGAAATTTATCGATATCTGTGAGAAATGTCAAGCTAAAAATCAAGTAAGTTCTTATTAGCCTTAAGTGCGTTTTATTGTTTTTAATTTTTGATTTTATTTGTTACTAACAAGCAACGTGTTTGCTATGGACGTATGTTTTTTATATACAGGGTGAGTCATCTCCATGGGGAAGACAGATTTTGACTTTCTCAGAAAAGCTATTTCGAAGCGATTTTTACTGATAGCTATTTATTAGAAGCACCTTTTAAATATATTTTGTATTTTACAGATTGTTCCATAACTTGGTGGGCAACCATAGTTATAGGGTTTTAAATGGAACAGCCTGTATATTATTACATGTTTGTAATTCCCGTATAATTCTTAGTCAAAAAGCAAAAGTCTTCAAAAAAAATATTTATCGAAAACGACTTCTTAGATTGGACACATCTTTTGGCAGTGTTGTTCATTATAAAATGAGCTAATACAGGAAAGTTTCTCTTTTGTCAACTACTAATTGGAGAAAACTAGATTAAACTTACATGACACATGTTCTCTTTCACTTTCATTTTTAAATTGCTACCTGAAGTTTACACCAAAAACATGTAAGAAGTTATTACTTTAAAAGTAACCATTGGTGAGCTATTCATTTTTGAAGTGTAATTGAAGTGTAAACTTCTTTAAGCGCGTTGCGCTGATTGTAGGTACTGAACAAGACTGACTGCAACGCTCGGATATGTAACGCTCCTTCGGGTAAAGTCGGCTAAGGGAACAAGATAAATAAATATATCATATAGAGGTATTTAATTTCAATTAAATAAAATTTAAATGAATAAATAAATTCATGTTCCAGAACAGATTCGATCCCGAGCTGCACGGGTATGAAGTACTATGAAGCCGACACGTTACCATCAGACCAAGCGCGGGACCGTAAGCGAGTATTTATATCGTCATTTATACATATACATACGTCCGAACCGACCAAACGAAATGGCCGCTCGCGTAAATGTAATAAATGTGCGAATATGTTTTATTTAATGCGTTACTGAATATTATACGCGTGTATTTCGTATTGTTGAAAATTGACGTATGAAAGTGAAATTTTAGATACGGGGGTGTCTTGGGTCGCCGATCACCATTCCATAGTCAAAATGTCAAAAAAAAACGAAATGGCGGAAGAGTTTTTTGAAAATTGACGTATGAATGTGAAATTTTAGATACAGGTGTGGCTTAGGTCGCCGATCACAAATCCAAAGTCAAAATGTTAAAAAAACAAAATGGCGGACGAGTTTTTTGAAAATTGACGTATGGATGTGAAATTTTAGATACGGGGGTTTTGGGGGTCGCCGATCACGATTCCAAAGTCAAAATGTCAAAAAAAACAAAATGGCGGAAGATTTTTTTTGAAAATTGACGTATGAATGTGAAATTTTAGATACGGGGGTGTCTTAGGTCGTCGATCACGATTCCAAAGTCAAAATGTCAAAAAAAACAAAATGGCGGACGAGTTTTTTGAAAATTGTCGTATGGATGTGAAATTTTGGATACGGGGGTTTTGGGGGTCGCCGATCACAATTTCAAAGTCAAAATGTCAAAAAAACAAAATGGCGAAAGAATTTTTTAAAAATTGACGTATGAATGTGAAATTTTAAATACGGGGGTGTCTTAGGTCGCCGATCACGAATCTAAAGTCAAAATGTCAAAAAAAACAAAATGGCGGACGAGATTTTTTTTGAAAATTGACGTATGAATGTGAAATTTTAGATACGGGGGTGTCTTAGATCGCCGATCACGAATCCAAAGTCAAAATGACAAAAAAAAAAACGACGGAAGAATTTTTTGAAAATTGACGTATGAATGTGAAATTTCAGATACGGGGATGGTTGAGGTTTACGTTTTATTTAATACGTTACTGAATATTATACGCGTGTGTACATGTGTAAATGTAATAAATGTGCGAAAACGTTTTATTTAACACGTTACTGAATATTATACGCGTGTATTTCGTATTATTAACCTCGCCTTGATGAAGTTTTCACTTCTGCCGTGTGGTTTTAAGCACACTCATTCTTCTTTTTGATATGCATTTATGTACTTTATTTGAATACGGTATTTTTATACTGGAAGAATGTCAAACAAATTATTTATTAGCCCAGAGAGTATACCAGCAGCATTACCCTGGATGAAGATGTCCCAGTACAGACGCCTTAAAGAAGAGCAATTGACATTTTCATAACTTCTGGTAGTATTGTTTATTCAGAACCATGGAAAAAATAACATGTGATAAATGATAATAATAATAATAATAATCTTTATTCCACGCAACTCAAAAGTGTATGGGAAACGTCATAATAATGTAAATATAATACATGTATGTATAAATAAATATAAATATAACAAAATATAAAGCACATTAATACATATACAAATAAAAGTAAATACACATGAAAATAAAACACATTATCTATTACAAAAGTGTATCTCCTAAGTATTCATTTACTGAGTAGTAACCCTTTTCCATTAGTAATTCTCTAGTTCCCTTTTTAAATTGATCGTCAGACATTGATTTCAATTTTCTTGGCAATCTATTATATACTTTAATGGCCAGATATCTGGGATTTTCTTCGGTAAAACTTAGTCTATGTCTAGGAATCTCGAGCGTGCAACCATTTCGAGTGCAGAAAACATTCTTATTTAATTTCGGCCATTTGTTTAAATTTTCTGCAGCGTACAACAGCAGCCGCCAAATATAGACGCACGGCAGCGTCGTAATCTTGTACTCCTTGAACAAATCCATCAAATCAAATCACAAATCAATTACAAATTTTTATGACAACAACCGAAAATCCTCACGCCACTATCCCTGCAATAAGTCATTTGCTATGTATTTGTCAAACCAGCGTTGCAAGGACCTTAAAATAAAATAAATGACATCCGTAATGAATACATTTAAATATTGAGTTAGGCACCCATCATTTTAATGTTAGAAAAGTATTCGGCAAATGGGCCCAAGCAATTCTTTTTGATAATGTGTAATTTCCATAGAAATGGAAAACTTAACAGAAGAAATTTTCATTATCATTCAAATGAATACCCTTACTTCACTAATAAATAGATCATCATCAGCATAGGTGGAGCATATTAGTATGGGGAGGCATTCTGGGTTATCGGATGACAGGCCTCGCATTTCTGTGGTGGTAGTATTAACGGACAAGCTGATGTGTAATTTCTATCAAATAATTTAGTTAAATGTTCCGATAAATTTACAAAGAGACATGTGGATGCAACAAAACGGCGAACCATCATATTTTATACAAAATATTTTAAATGAAATGTTTCCACGGAAGTGAAGAACCTGTGGACTAGGTCTTCAGACATCACAAAACTATTTTTTTTTAGGGGTACGTAAAAGAGCAAATATACAGTATACCTGTAACCACAAAAGAAACAAGAAATATAAGTACTCAACTCCTTATTAATATCGATTTATCATTTCGGAAGCGTGTTCATAAATGTTTATAAGTGAATGAATATTTACTGAACGCTTCCTGTTCCAGTAATTAGTAATCCATTCACGTAACAGTTCCTGTTTCTGCATCTACTAGAATCAAGTTAGTAATTTCCTTGATTTTAAAGTTTGTTTATTGTACTGTGTTTTACAAATTTTATGAAATATATTGCTGGCATAGAGTGTAAAGTAAATAAAATAAAACCAATTTTTATATCAATACAGATAAAAAAACATAAAGTTGGTAAAATTATATGACAATAGCTGAGTTGTAATCACTTTTAATGTACTTAATAACGTCCTACATGTTTTTGGTGCAAAATTTAGTAAGCAATTAAAGAATGAAGAAATATATAGGCATCTTTATTTGAAAAAAAAATAAGAAAAATTTGTCATGTAATTTGAATCCAGTTTTCTGCACATGCAATTAGTAATTGAAAAAAGAAAGATGCTTGTATTAGGACATTTTGTTTTGAACAACACTTTCAAAAACTATGTCCATCTAATGCGTCGTTTTCGAGAAATATAATTTTAAAGAAACATTGAATTTTCATGAAAATGATAATAAGTCAAAAACTTTAAATTTTAGGCCTATACTAACAATTTGATTAAGAATTATACTGGATATACAAACCACCAAACTATGGAACATCCTGTATAATATAGAGTAAGTTCAAAAGGCGCTCCTAATGAGGGGTTATCATCCAAAAATAAAACCGCTTCGAAATAGCTTTTCTGATGAAGTCATAATCTGCCTTCCCCATGGAGATAACTCATCCTATATATTTACATTTGCCTACCGTGCTAATACTATTAAACAAATTTACATGAGAACTTGAACTTGTACATTTTATGTTTTTGGCTCAAATTTTAACACAGAGACACTCTCCAAATCTATTTTTGCCAGTGTAATTAACTTAAATATATACACACGTATTAGTAATAAACACTTGTTTCGTTGGTTTACGAGTACGTTTGTATATTCCTATTTCAACGTGTTAGGAGTAATAATCTTCAGTTTGCTATTTATACCTAATCCATTATTCTTTCGCACAAACTTTTCGCACAGCCAGTTAGCAATACATTATTTGTTACCTACAGGTGTTTCATTTTATTTGGTATGATATAATTTTGGTTAAAACAAAAAGTACACATATCGATAAATAAACAGTGATGCAAAGTATACGACAATTTACACAACAATCTACGTCAGATATTCTTGCACTTTATAAAAATGATTATTAGAGAGCTATTGTTTGAGATTTTACTTACAATTATTCTTACTTTAACTAATGATAAAATAAAACATTTTTACTAAAAAAAAAGGGTCTCATTTGTAAGTTAATATGAATTACCACAAAAACTGCCAACAGCATCAATTTTTTTACATTGTTTTTGCTTTTACAAATCTGTATTAAGTATTCCGATTTTAAACAGATAAGTATACCTACATGCATAACATAAGTGATTTTTTATAGGATATTGTTCTGAGTTGATAAATTTGAACTCTGGAGGCATTGTGAGTTTTGTTCTATATAATTAAACATCACATTAAACATTACAATTATTGTAAACAATATATGAAAAAAGAATGTAAAACTTAATCTAAAATGTCCAGTTTGACGTACAGAA
The DNA here is from genome assembly GCA_963170755.1 of Amphimallon solstitiale. Taxonomy (NCBI): domain Eukaryota; kingdom Metazoa; phylum Arthropoda; class Insecta; order Coleoptera; family Scarabaeidae; genus Amphimallon; species Amphimallon solstitiale. The sequence goes on along the minus strand of OY720676.1, from coordinate 47,795,779 downwards.
TTCACTGAAAACTAATAACAAAATAACAAATAGAAAAGCAAGCCGTCATTAGCAGTTTCAGCTAGAAGATCTTCGATTTATCAAAGGCAACAACTAACATCACCACACGGTAGAAGTGTTAAATTACACATTAGTGATAAAATATAGAAAAGTGAATATGTAAATTAAAAATGAAATTGGACATTTTTCAGTGTGTTTGCATAAGTTTCCTTCATATGAAGTGCATTATCAACAGGAATAGAGGGCAAAAGGTTTCGATTGTGAAGTAGTAAAGCTTTCGATCTAAGCTCGAAAAAGTCTGTGAATAGCATCAGTTGGATTATGATTCAAATTTAAATATTTCATCAAGCCACTAACGTCGCAGCGTATAACAAGATTGTTTTTCTTTTCAAAAAAAAAAAATCAGTTTCCTATGACGATGTCTGTACTGTGAGACTCTGACATCACGTTGGGAAGATTCCATTACTGTAGTGTTGATCCTAGAAATTCTGCTTTCTCTTTCAATGTAAGGTCTCGGATAAGCTAATCGAATTCCGCTTGATTCAGTCTGTGCTGTTTATCATCTTTTTCGTTAAAAGTAATATCATGACATCTTGAAGGCTTATTGGGTCCTTCCTCTTACACCCTATCTTTATTTCTGCTTCAATTATAATCATAATCATAATTTTGGGCAGGAGTAGGAACTAGTGAACTATCTGAATGTGGACGAGGTCGAATAATAGAAGGAAATTAGGGTATTGAACTGTTCCTTTTTTCTTTATTCACAATTTTGCTGTATAGGTGGGGTCAAGCAGAAACAGTACTTGTCTTTATGGTTTGTAGGTTCCCGCTAAACCATAAGCATAAAAAAAGGCATAAATCGTTTTTATTCATCAGCCATTTTTGTTATATAACTCAACAAGAGTTGTAACATATGCGTGGAAGCCATGACTTATCCTGGTGGGGACCAAGAGAAGTAGGGGCACATACATACCAAAATAATGCTGATTGCCAATTTTCAATTGCGCCGTTGATGTTGATCTCGAAGATTCTCCTTTTGTACCCGTGGATCCTTATCACCCGCCGCTATGTATTTATTTGTCTTCTTTATGTAATGTATAATTTCCACAAAGCCAATTTCCAAAACTTATATACCGAAGTACTGAATAAAGAATGGTCCTTCCTCTACGAGTGCAATATCGTAAACGATGCTTTGGAAAAATTGTATGATGCTGTGTATCATATTATTGATTTGCATGTGCCTAAAACAATTTCTGCTGCTAAATATCCTTATCCGTCTTGGTTTACTGAGCACGTCATACGTCACCTAAAGTTGAAGGCTTACTACAGGCGGCGATGGAAGTCAACAAAAACCAATTATTTTCACACCGAGTTTAAGAGATTAAGGGGTCTATGTAAATTGTTGATTGCGGACTCTTATAAATCATACATGGATGGGGTGGAATTGTCAATCTTAAAAGATCCTAAGGAAGTATTTAAGTATATACATAGTAGGCGTGGCACTTCACGTATACCGAACATACTATATCATAACAGCCAAAAAATTGACTTGCCACAAGATATAGTTACCGCCTTTGCTAATATGTTTTCATCCGTATATCAGCATAGCTCTCAATTCTCATTTGATTATTCTCAACTAAATCAAGTTCCATTTACATCATCCAGTGTTACAGAAGACGAGCTAATACGAATAATGTCGTCTTTCAATCAAGATTATACAGCTGGCGATGAGCAAATCCCAAGTATATTTGTTCACAATGCCAGGCTTGCTTTGGCTGAGCCTCTGGCTATAATAATGAATACTTCAATAAAAACAGCTTCTTTTCCTTGGCACTGGCAAAGAGCAAGAATAAGCCCAATCTTTAAAAAAGATGACAGAACTAGAGTTGATAACTACAGGCCAATATCCATTCTACCCAACTTTGCAAAGGTTTTTGAAAACGTAATTTATTCCTGCATAGCTTTCAATACAAAATTTTTGATTTCTGAATGTCAACATGGTTTTATTCGTGGACGGTCTACAGTTACGAACCTACTCACTATAACTCAGGCTGTCTCTCATGAACTGGATGCTAATGGCCAATTAGACGTGATCTACACTGACTTTAGTCGCTCATTGGACACGATAGATCATGGTATCCTTCTGGAAAAGCTCGCGGCAATTGGATTCAGCCCGTCCCTGCTCAAACTTCTGCATTCATATTTGACAAATAGGCGCAATTATGTCTTTTACAATGGATTTATGTCATTTGAGTTTACTCTCTCATCCGGTGTGCCCCAGGGCACTAACTTGGGACCTCTGTTATTTACTCTATATACCAACGATTTGCTTAAATCAATAACATGCAATGTACTCGCATATGCGGATTAGATAAAGATCTACTGCTCTATATGAATTTGGAACGATATATTTCGTCTTCAAGAAAACCTGAATCGTATATCGACTTGGTGTTCCAACTTCAATTTGAAACTAAATGTAAGTAAATGTTGTTATATGTCTTACTCTCGCAAAAATAATAATATACCATCTACCTGTTCTAGTGAGGACAACCGGCTTAGGCGAGTGGACAGCATGCAGGACCTTGGCGTGTTTTTTGACACACATTTGAACTTTTCCAGTCATATATATTTCATTTGCAATTCGGCTTCAAAGGCTTTGGGCTTTGTTTTGCGTAGTTGTAAGTTTTTTTTAAAAATCCACTGCTTCTGTAGGCTTTGTATTTCAGTTTTGTCGTCAGTAACCTGGAATATGCATCACAAGTATGGTCACCTCAGTACATATATCTACAACTAGCCATTGAGGGAGTGCAGCGGCGATTCCTGAAATACTTATCTTTCAAGGATATAAGAATTTATCCGGAACGTGGCATCGATTACAATCTCTTGCTGCAAGCACATGACCTCCAATCACTGCGGGATCACCGAGAGTTTCATGGTGCTCGCTTCATATGGAAGCTATGTAATGGAACAATTGATTGCCCACATCTCCTATCATGCTTCAATTTTTACACTCCCAGGATTTCCCCCCGCTCCTCCTCCACGTTTTGGTTGCCCTTTTCGAGGACTAATCTTCTTCGGGGATCGCCACTGGTCACCATGTGTCGTGCTGCAAACTTACATTACGATGATATATTTTTTGTTTCCAATTCAGCAAGTGATACATAATTCTGCAACTCTATAGATAAATATATGTATATAGTTGTAAATTATTTATATTACAAATTAGAATATGATTGATTTGTATTTTATTAATGTACGTTAACTTCTTTGTCCTGTAATTGGTTTGTTACTGTTGGACGGAATAAATTATTATTATTATTATTATTTTTATTATTATTATTTCACAAGAGGCGTCAGATTGGGTTCCTGTGACGAAAATGTTACTTCACCACAAATGTAACAAAGATTATTCACTGAATTTACACATTTTCGTATCATTTTGATTGTACACTCGAAAAACAGAAATTCTGCACTAACTACAACACAAATAATGTGAACCAGTAATAATGTTTATAACCTTTAAACAGCCGAAGAACGTTGTGTTTTGTCATGTAACTGGTCTGACAACTACAAAAACGAAATTACGGCAAAACTAAAAATATAGATCGGGACATGTCATTGTATTTCCAAAACTAAAGCTAATCGGTTATTTTTATGGCATTTTTTGAATTTAGCAGGTAAAAATGCATAAGGGTAACTACTTTGGAGCCTGAAACATTTTCATTGTTGGAAAGTGTTATGAAACAACGGATAGCTTCATCCCAGCAATGCACAAAAAAGGAGGCATTACTTTTTCTTATCAAGAAGTAGCACCACTAACTTGGATCTATTCAACACTAGCGCATGTTGCGATGTCTTGTATACCAATCGGATAATCTATGAAAAATGTCATTGGCGTATATACGCATTGTGAAAATTATAAGGCTCGTAGAAAAAGTATTTTTGCTGTTGTTGTACTTATTCCCCTTCTCTTAGTAATCGCATTTGTTGAGCATCCCGGACAATAAGAAGTTGCCATGAGCCTCAAACGAATATCTAATTTAATATACTTCTAAGGATCAAATATGAGTGATAATATATTTACTGTATATTATTAAAAAATTTAGTACTACAAAGCTCTAAATTTATATATATCTTTAATAAAGATTTTTTGAATACGCATATCAAAGATTATTATATGATCAAAAAATAAATGAATTAAATTTAATGTGAAAGAGCCCTACAAAAAGTCTTCTTGTCCATTATGAAAACATGTTGAAGAAATAAATTCATTTCAGTTAGCAATTCTTACAAACAGTTAAAAGTCATTTCTAACTTTTTTAAATTTCTCTTCAGTAATTTTACTTCCATACTTGTGAAACATTCAGATTTCGTCTAGAATTAAATGTGTAATAACTTGATACTGCTTTAATAATAGGTTAAATGTCAAGATAAGCTAGTCAGTGAACGAAGAGCCTTTTGTCGTTTGATTCGGTGATCAGAATTTAATTGAAATACTTCGGCAGCTCACTTGAGACGCCATTGTGCTTAATATATTATCGTAAACACATAATTTAATATCATCTGTAATTCATTCAGTATAACGTTTTGCAACCTAGAGAACTTCAGAATGCAGATGAATTTACTCTGTACTACGTTCACGTACAGTAAATTCATCATTCATTCATTGAAATAATAATAACAATAAAACAGTAGTAATTATTTCGTTATGACTTAGTGTTTTGGAAAATAAATAAATACATGTTGAGACCTAAGCTTTTTTGTCATTGTTCTATAGGACTAAACTAGTTAATAAGTAATGGTTTTCACAGAGAGATAGCAGCATAGGTTTATACCCAATATTCAATATCTGATATATAAAAGTTTAGATATTCGACTTTTGAAATTCGTTTGTTTAGTTGACTTATAAAAATTAATATATATATTTGTATATAACAATAATAAAATATCAGAGTTATCGGTTTGTGTATCCTAATTAAATAAAACTCAATTCGTTCATTTATTCTCTATATTTCGCTAATGCTTATTAGCTTCATCGGGAGTGCTATAAAAATCATTATAAATTAGCTCAAAAGGAAGCATAAGAAGTAACCTTTTCAAGCAAAAATTTAAAAGTATTGTGTACAATATGAATAATGGATATTCAAAACATATAATTAACAAATTGATTTATAATTCGAATAGTTTCCATATTCCTAATGAACATATTGTTGCTGTTGATTCATTACAGTATATGAATATTCCGTATATTAAAAATTTAACTGAACAAATAATAAATAATTTTACAGGTTACACCAATATTAAAATATATAAATACAGCTTACTTACAATTAACAATATATTCTCTAGAACTAAGGACAAAACACCAGTTTTAAATCAAGATATTGTTGTATATAAAATTCCTTGTAAAGATTGCAATAAAGTTTATTATAGGTCAAACTTCACAACTATTAAAACAAAGACTTTCACAACATAAGAGTGATTGCAAGGTGGGTAAACGTTCTTGTGCACTAGCTGGGCATTTTTTTGATTTCAAACATACCTTTGATTATGATAATGTTAAAATTTAAGCAAATGACGTAATTAAAGAAACAGAATAGTGCTTGAAATGATTTATATTAACAAAGAGACTGATTCAATTAATCACAAAACTGATACAACTAATTTAAGTGTGATATATTCCAACCTGTTACGCATTTGAGAATAGATTATATTTCTTCTAAAATATTTAATTTTTGTGCTCCAATTCATTAAAATTTCCTGTACTTAGGATCATTTAAACGGATTTATGAATGGTTTTGAATATTATATTAGTACATGGCACTTTATTCTATTTTGTAATGACATAAATATTTTTTAAATGTCAATTCTGACAGAATAGTCTTAAATTTTTTTAACTGCATATTGATTCCCATTTTAATGTTTCTTTAGAGTGTGTCACTGATATTTCAAATATATTGATATCTTTTGCCAGTGCTAACTCATTGTTGTAAGTACCATTTTTACTTCTTATGCTTCCTTTTGAGCTAATTTATAATGATTTTTATAGCACTTCCGATGAAGCTAATAAGCATTAGCGAAATATAGAGAATAAATGAACGAATTGAGTTTTATTTAATTAGGATAGACAGACCGATAACCGTGATATTTTATTATTGTTATTAAGTACGGTCGATATTTGTATTACAACTATATTTGTATATAGCTATATAATAATACAATAATTAATTATTTCTTGCTTTTCAATATTAGAACATCCATTTCCGTTCAAATTTAAAATCTGGATGCCGCTACAATATCAATTTTGATACATTTTGTAAATTCGGAGATGCAGTTTTTGTATAGATACTGTTATAGTATGAAAACATACACTAACAATATTTTATTGAATGTTATTTTCTTCAAAATTTAGTTAATAAAATGAAGGTAAATTTATTATGATGTGATAAAAGTTTATTGAAGTATTAGCGAAAGGTTTATATTTAATACATAAATTACTTTATTGGGTGTATATTATTCTAAACCAACTGTATATGGAAAGGTTGACCAGGTTCATTTTTCTTAGAAGTTCACAATATTCTGGAAAGAAGAGAGTTGAATATTAGTTGTTATATTGTAAAATGTATTATGAATTTGTAAAAACTTGCGTAATTGACGTTAATGAGGTGATTAAAAAAAATAAGAGTCTAATTTTGAAATGTGAATAGATTATAATGTTGATAAGTTCGCGGGAATAATTTAAATACAGGATCTCTCATTTTTTGACATTTTGAGTATGATATTGAATAGAAATGGGTTTTAATACATGTATACATGTATACTAGAAAATGATTTTAAAATTATAAAAACAATTTAGATAATCAAATTATGTATCTTTAAGAAGTATTTATGGTATATTAGAGGATTTAAAAGCTGTATTGTTAATTTTAAATACTGGTGTAAAATGTTCATTGGCTAAAGAAAATTACATATGCATTGCTAGGGATATGGAAAATAAATAAAAAAAAAGAATTTTTCAAATTCTAAAAAACTTTAGACGTGTTTTTTAAGAAAAGAGTATTCTTTCTTAAATAAAACGCAAGTACAATTCAAGATAATTTTTGAGGTTTATAGTAAATCATATACAAGGGTCACTCAATTAATCAAATTTTAGAAATAAATATTTATAGTTAACAAACGGGTGGAAATTGAAGCGTTAAAATATAAGAGAATGTCAGTGGTTACGATTAGTTTAATGTATAGTTCTGTACATGGCTAATTAGTGGTCACTAGTACAATACAATTATCTTGAATAAATATGTCAGTACATTGGTGTTAGGCAGGAAGTAACAAATACCCAAAATGTCACCGAAATCAGATTTGCAAATCAAATATATGCCTTTTGAATTATAATTTAATTACTTTTTGTGAAGATACGCTATGTATTCCAAAAAAAAACATATATATGTCCGCAGTGTTGCATTAGCAACAGTAGTTACTAATGCACTTTGATATTGTGTAGTATTGAAATTATTAAGGAACAAATACATATTATTTAATTACCACACGCTTTCTTAGTTGTACCGTACTGAAGAAAACAAATAAATATGGATGTGTTTGCCGTTACCAAACACATATCAGTTTACATTTATATGTTTGATTTACACAATTCTGCAATACAATTGTTCTTTGCCACTCATGCATCAATTGACAGATAATACAGTATTACTAGTGTGGTGAAATTAGAGATCGTTCATGATAAATCAGGATCTACAGGAATAGTATGCGGCTGCTCTACATTTTCACTTTTTACTTACACAATTTGCGTCGATATTATTTGTGTGGTGGAATTAGATGTTGTCCATGATAAATCAGAATATTCTGATAAAACTACATGGTTAATAGCGGCAGTTCTATGCCTAAATGTTTATGTTTTCACATTTAATAACACATTTAGTGTTGACATCTTTAGCGTTGATATGTTACATTCTTAATATACTTTTTGTTTACAGGTACTTAGCTATCTAGTCAAAAAGACTTGGAATCGGTTTGAAGAAATGTAAAACAGAATTACATTACATTATAATGTTTTTAATTGAAAAGGCTCGGTATATACGTAGCATCCATTTTCTTCAAATTTTCCAATAACATTGAAATAATTCATCTCGAGCGCAGCTTGACATACCTCTATTAACCCTAGATTAATTCAGCAATCAATTAGGAGATGAAACGTAACAGTGAACGCAGTAGAGAATTACTTTTGATTGATTTATAAGATGGCTAATTGAATTTATAGACCAACGGCTCTTTAATGGCGTTTGCAAATTTAATGATTTTACACGCTGCATGCTCTCGGCAGTCTTTAACTTACTCAACACATATTGCTGCTAATCTAATAACAGGAAACACTATACTAGAAAACGTTATTACTCTCTCATATAAAAATAAATCATTATTTAATTTATCTTTAGTACATTACTTCAAAATCACCTTATATATTATTATTATTTATTAAATAATGTTTAATTAATATTATTTGTTGTGATGTAAACAATAGTTGTTTTAAAATTTAACTCATGATTTTCTGATGAGGAAATTATACATAATTTCGAAACGTCAAAAAACCGTTTTTATTATTAACCAACCCTTCATATAAATTTTTTTTAAAAAAGCCGAAAATACCAAGAATTTCGACGATACATAATATTTAAAAAAACCGGCTAAGAAAAGAAGGAAAAGTAAAAAAATCCTTCACACAATTTGTATATATATATATATATATATATATATATATATATATATATATATATATATATTGTAGTGAATGTAAAACATTTAATTCAAGTACATTGTTGTTGTCTAAAAATTAAAAGAGAAGGTTTTAAATTAAGTTTGCACACATAATAAAAACAATACTTCCTCTTCAGTATACAGGTTATGTTTGTATTTCACATAAATACGTAGCTTAATTGGATAATTACATTATCTTGCTGGGTATGTCCATATAAAATCTTGTTGTCTATCTTTATTTGTCCTGGATTTCAATATTTATCATTGTATTAGGGTACTGAATTTCTAAAATAAAAGCAAATAAAATAGTTTTATATGTTTACGTCAAAAATAAGATACTCATCCTTAGGTATGTATGAGAGTCCTCTGATGTTAGATAGCATGTAACAGAAATGATGCATAATGAAGTATATGTAAGTAATCTGCTCATCCTAACATCTGTGTATAAGGAGTTGAAGCTGCTGGTAGGAAGTTTAACATCTATACGTCTAGGTGTCATCTTAATAGGGATATGCCTATAATATCATAGAATAGTTACTGTAAAAGAAATTAAAACGATTTGGGGCGTTATTTATAAAGAAATATGTATAGGGTCAGTCAATGACGTAAGGAGTTGTAAATATATCATCCCTAGATATAATTAAATAATATTTTATTTTAAATAAAAATATTTTAGCGAGGTGCAGAACCAAGAGTAAGTTATAAGTTATAATGGGACAGAATTCTGTTTTAATATAAATTTAGATTGGTCAATAACATTAATTTAAAATCATAACATGTGATTCATTTCAAAATTAAAATACGTTAATAAAATCGTTTAATTTACGGATATTACAGTGATTTAAATGCTGTTGCTTAACAAAGTTAGATACCAGGAATTATAAGGCTTTGGGAATATGATAATCGTGTGTTTGTTTTATATGTGAGTAGAATTTATTTAATGTAATTAAAATAAGATTATTTTCATGTTATATTCAAATGAAGAGATATTCTAGTATGCCTTGGAAAAATAAAAAGAAACAGGGGAAGGTAGAAAGATGCCAAAAAAAAAGATAGGAGGAAGCAGAATTTTGATACATGATAAAATCTGTATTTTATCATGAATATTTAAACAGATATATGTACCTTAGTAAATAATAAACCAGAAGTATTAGTGCCATAGTTTGGAAGTAAAAATAAAGTTAGTTAGTTATGAAGTAAAAGTTAAGTTGGTGTTTTTTGTTGGTATCTGTTCTTGTTAGTGCTGGTTTCCATGCTGTTGGTAACCTCTGGGTATCATCTCGTGAATTCAGATTGCTCGGATGTTTTTCAATTTCGATGGCTTCCCTGATGATTCTGGTTTTAGTATGTTCGATGTTCGCTAATAGCTTGGTGTTATAAAGTCTATCGTGTGGGATGTTTCTTTTACATGTTGAGCCAGGGATGAAGTTTTCTCGTCTTTTCTTACGGAATTTTTGTGTTCGTCTCTTCTTGCGTTTACCCTTCTGTTCGTTTGTCCAATGTAAGTTTTTTCACAGTTGAGGCACGGAATTTCATAAACTCCTTGGTTTTCTGAAGGTATTTTTGTTTTAGGGTTTCGAAGGACTGTACTGATTTTTCTGTCTGCTTTGAATGTTGTTGTTGTTGTTGAAAAAACTTACATTTTACAAACGAGCAGAAGGGTAAACGCAAGAAGAGACGCAAGAAAAGACCAAATACCATGTTAACAATGCTCATATACGTCAAAATAATTTTTTGCAAAATGTTATGAACAATCCAAGTACATCAGTATGCCGAGTGGCTGTAATTCCCAAATCAGGTGTTTATAAAACGTTGGAGAATAAGAAATACCACCCACACAAACCAACAATTGCACAAGGTTTAAGCGATAATGACTATCAGCAAAGATTACAATTTAGGAGGTGTTATCTACAAAAATGTGAAGATGATGCTGATTTTCCTAGAAAAATACTTTGGACAGATGAACCACGGTTTACCAAGTGTGGAGCGTTCAATAGGCATAATTATCATCATTGGTCTACTGAAAATCCACATTTGGTAAAATCAAAGAAGACTTCAAGTTCGATTTGGTTTTAATCTCTGGTGTGGTTTGATTAGTACTAACTTTTATTGACATCTCATCTTGCCTTTGTGAGTTTTTGTTCTTCATTTTAGATAATCACTTAATAGCACTTTTCGTCATTCATTACAATTTAACTGGTAATAGATATTTGGAACAACTGACGAACGAGATAATGCCTACCCTAAGACAAATTATTAACTCTGGAAACATACAAAACATCTGGTTGAAGCAGGACGGCTTCCCTGCCCATAATGCTCGTGACGTCCAACATTGTTTTAGAGAGAATTTCAATGAAAGCGTTATTTGAAATAATGGATCAGTACAATGGCCTGTGAGATTACCCAACCTTACCTCCTTGATTTTTATATGTGGGGTACCACTAAAAACGAAGTTCCTAATTTTGAACTATCAGAGAATCGGAAATTTTAGATCAACGAGTGCTGTGCTATTATGCTAAGGTCACTCAAAGAACACACTGGGAAGAGCTTGTAACGCTGTTAAAATAAGACACTAAAAGCGTGTAGAGCAGAATGGTCGCCATATTGAACAGTTTGTTTAAGTAAATCTGAACTTTTAATTTAGTATTAGAGTGAAATTTATTTTACATGTTTATATCTCTTATATAAACAAAGCATTATTAAGCATGTTGTACATTATTAAAAAGCTATTTTTAAGGACTATCTAACTAATTAAACAAATGATAGCGCTAAGAACTTGAAAAAATGAAAATTAGGGGTTACTGTTAACACAAGAAAAATGGTTTTAAAAAAGTATCTCAAGAATGTTAGAGTTTAAAAGCAATCGCATTAGGCGTTATCGAGTTATAGAGGAAAATTGAAATCGGCAAATATTGGTTTATTCAAAATATCTCAAAATTGTAAAAAGTCCAAATGAATTTGAAATAAGATTTGTTGCGAGCACTGAATTCTGCATTACAAAAGCAAAGTTGGGAACTACGAACGTGTTTTAATAAATTGGGGATATTAGAATTAAAAGTATACCAGGAAGTTGCGAGTTAGGTATCTAGAAACCAAAAAGGAAGAATATTATCAATCGATTAGCACCCTGATCATTGTATTTGTTCTTACAGGTTGTACTATTCTTTTAAACAATAATGCACAGTAACATCTAATGTAACTGAATTAAAATTTATGTATGTTTTTAAAATATTCTTTTAGCTTATTTAAATATTTGCAGTGCACATTTTTTATTTCCAACATTTTATATGTAATATTTATTCAATTTAGTTAATTAAAATACCGACTCCGGTAAACGTAGTTGACGAATAATTAACAACAAATAGACTTTAATTGCATACGAATTACGGACACATTTTCAGATTATATGGTACTGTAAAAACAACGATAGGGATTTAATTTTACCCCATAAATATTTATCAGCGGTAACATATAACATATGAACAAACAACTAAAGATTCATAATCTCTTGATAATCTTTGCTAACGTAAAAATACCGCAATTGTAGGTTGATGTTCAGAGCAGAGTAGATTAGATTTATTTTGGTGGATTAGTAAAAAATGTGTTCAATTTTATTGTTCTTTTGTTACGAATATTCTGTAAATATCGTTCAAAGCTTTTTTTAATAACAGAATACGTTAGCAACAAAATGCACCAAACAATATATTTGATTTCTGTATATTATATGGCCATTAATTGCAATGGTTATAGTTTAAGTAAAAAGTTAATATGTAATTAAATAACAGTATACTTAAATGCGAAATTTCGATATGGGACGTCCAGAGAAAACTAAATAATAAAAAAATATTTTTTCTTTAAACACACACAACCAATGTTTCAAGAATTTATGAAGAATGAATTTAAGAATGCAATTAGCTGGATAATTATCATGATGTATTTAAGGCAGTAGCACTTCCAAGGTATTGGTACAATAGAAAAACTGTTAAATTAGTTAAAAGACGATGTTAACGAGAAAAATGCTTCTGGTCAAGAGGGGAAATTTTATTCCAAACGCAGATACTCAACCCATATATAGTAATAATCACAATGAGGAAAATTTTGCAATATACTGGAGGGAATCAAAGTCTTTCAAATTCGAACAGCAGGAATAATTACAGAAACTATTCTATTCAATATAGGAGACAGGAGGAAAAGACTCCAGAAAAACCAAGACGTGTAAACAACATGAAGGTACAGGTCAAACGAAAAGAGATTTCTCAGAAGAAGGATCTATCTCTAAGTATAGTATAAGAGGATACGAAAAGTATTCCTATAGGTAGTGGATTAATACATCCCACAATGGTGCGACGGCACTGAATTTTTAAATAGTTAGTTTGTTAGTTTAGCACTAGGTTAAAAATGGAAGACAAAATGTTCGATATAAAAAAATGCAATAATCTCATGGAGCAAAGAAGCCCAAAAAGATGAATTTCTGATAAATAATTTCTATGTAAAAAATACTGAAGAAGATTTCATTTGACATAAATGTGTATAACCTGTGAAGCATTTTCAAAGTGAGAACTTCATGCAAAATATCAATGGTACGAAATTAAATTGCAATGAACAATACTAAGTCATGTGAGTCATCTTCTAAGTAAACAGTTATTTGATAATAGCTCAGGTTTAGTTAAACCTTATGAACATAAGCTTGACGTAGATGAGATTCAGCCCTTTAGGGCAAAGTATTATTTTATCCCCGATAAATACAGTGATCAAGTTATATTAGAAATCAAAGCATTTTAACATTGAAATCATCCGAATCGAGCTTCAATGGTTGTAGTGGTTAGGAAAAAAAAATATAACTCTAAAGATATCAAGTTACGCTTGTGCTTGGATGGAAGATGTTTTAATTTCCGCACATAGTCTAGGCAAAATACACTAATGCGAAATGGTTTAGAAAATTTGATTTGAAGAGTTCTCTTTAGATGGTAACGTTACATAAAGATTCTCGAAAATATTGTTCTTTATAACAAATTCCTTAATCTATTCATTTAAAATTGTTCCATTTGGTTTATCTACGTCAACTGTAGCTTTGTTTAGTACTATGCAGCAAATATTAGATCGACAAGAAGACTTTGTTCCTCACTATGTTCATGATATTTTGATTTTTAATGAAAATAACAATACTCTCATGGTCTCCCTAGCTGAAAATGATTTAAAAATTAAAAATTAATTTGGAAAAATCTGAATAAACCGTAACACTTGAAAAAGAAAAATTAGGAGCGATAAGAAAATATTCTAAACCTAAGAAAATTAAAATATTTAAAGACTTTTAGGATCAATAAATTATTATAAACATTTTATTCCAAAAAGTTCTGATTAAACTTATACGATATTTATAATAAAAATGACATTCACATATGTCATTTTTATTATAAATAGTCAAAAGGACTACAGAAAGACTAAAAGGATTTAAAGTTTAAAGGAAACATCCTACCTATATCAATGTTAGATAACTACGATAATATTGAAAGCTGATAAAAATGGTAAAATTATGTAATTTGTATCATTATACATTATAGTTTAATCACTAAAATTCAAGGCAATAATTATAAACACGGCTTTTGTTAATAGTTAATGCATAAATTTAGAATTTGAAATGAAAAAGGTCGACTTAATTATATATTATATATTTAAAGTACTTCATGAAACATTTTTCTTTTATATAGTTTTCAGACTATAGCAGGGGCAGTGATGTCATGTTGGGTGCATATGGTATACACATCAATATGTTGATTGAGTATAAGTTTTTTAACGGAATGTAATAAAGTGTTCATACAAACCATAGATGTATACCTACTTGCAAAAGGGATATTTCTCTCTGCAAAATACTTTCTATTGTTTTGATGTTTGTTAATGAGATATTGCAAAAATATGACTTTTTTAAATTCTGGTCTACAGATTTGACTGAAAATTTAATGAAATACAGTGCCTTCAAATACTTTTCTCATTAGAGTCGATCACGTTTTTTTAACTGTTGATGACAGTGCATAATTTTGATAGTTTGGTTATGTTATGTAAAGAATTTAATTACGACAACTGTCAGAATTTGAAGTTTTCAAAAGCTTAGCATGTACATCAACATTAATTACTTAAAAAGCTTAAAAAGCAGCCTACTCCAATGAGGAAAGTATTTGAAGGCACGGTATTTGGAGGAAGTTTATACTCTTATATATAAAATTTGGCATTGATGGCTTTAATCTATGGCAGCTATCATGCGCTCATAGGTACCTACAAAAATATTTTTTCTTTATCAGGGGATTTAAAAACGTTGCCATTATTATTATTAATAATAAAAAATTCAACTCATTCCTGAAAAAGTAGATAATGTGTCAATATATCGCTTATAACTTTCTATTAACATTAAAAGTTTTTATATCTCAAACGTGCAAAACGCTTTAGTGTTTAGTAGTTCAAGATCTCACATATATCACCTCCTCTCAGTTTTGTGATTGAGTGACATTACCTCAAGACGGTTGTAATTGTCTTCTTTAGTAAAATTTTAACCCTTTCTTTAATAAAAAAAATTAAAACACTTAATAAAGTACATGTCTCTGATAATGATGTTAAAATTCGTTAAATCTGTAATCTAAATCTAAACGCTGGAGCCTATAAATAATACTAAAGTACGATTAAAACACAGGTTATTATGATTGATTGTTCAAATCTGACATTGAGGAAATTTAAATTTTCTTAAACGTTACGTAAATTTTTAATGCCCGAATTATATATTGTAAAACTAAAATTAATTACAAATGCTTATTTTTCA
The DNA here is from genome assembly GCA_963170755.1 of Amphimallon solstitiale. NCBI lineage: Eukaryota > Metazoa > Arthropoda > Insecta > Coleoptera > Scarabaeidae > Amphimallon > Amphimallon solstitiale. The sequence continues at coordinate 47,780,202 of OY720676.1, read as the reverse complement.
ATAAATATCAATCAGATTATCAGCCTCAACTTTGTTTAAGGTAATGACTAACTTCCAGTAAAACAGAAATTTCCACGATATTAAATACAATTTTAAACAAACGTTGTGGCTTATAAATAATATTAAAGACCGCACGATTAAAAAGGGCAGGTTATTATGATTGATTATTTAGACTTGACATTGGGGAAATTTATATCCACGGCAGGAAAATCTTGTCAATAAAAATGGGGGAAAAGTAATCATGAAACAAAATTTAGTATTTTCATTCGCGTGATAAATAAATACAATATTTCAATGTTTTTTATTTTATATTTTAGTAAGATACTTATAAGCTAATCACATAAATATATTTTATTCAGTATTGCACAAAAAAGAACAAAAGACAATGTGAAGACCATATAAACATGCAGTGTAAATAATTGAAATCGACTTATCAAATGAGTGACTACATAATGTAAACAAATTCATGGATATTATATGAAATCACAATACTTTAGCTTAATGTTAATTAGTAAAAAATCTATATGGCCTATCAGTAACTATAGTGCTGCGCGTGATTTGTGACAATTAATACAAAAAATATTGGGGGTGTGTTACAATACTGGACTGCATTCGCCACTTGTACCATTTAGGGCTGGTTTTTCCAACTCCGATTAAAATGCCGGTTAGCGTAATCATCGATTAAAACACCGGTTAGTACAAATCTGCGTTTTTCCAACGCCGGTTAGCGCTAATCATTGATTAAGAACGTCGTTAATAGTCCAAATTTTAACCGGTCTTTGAAGTACCTGATAAAATATTAAACAGTAATTAGGATGACCTTCACATACGCATAACCTAGAAGATTTGAATTTTTGTTATTATTTACAGCTGTTATGTTTTTATATGCATTTGTTTTACTGTATAAAAGTATTTTTTGGAATTAATAATTCATATCAGTGATTTAGTAATGGTATTGCTTCTTCTATAAATGAAAATAAGAGTATAATTAAAAATAAAAATAGCAGAATATTGAATATGTGTAACTTTTAGCTTGAAGTAGAAGAATATTTTGCATATGTTTGGTAACTGTTAATTTCATATGAATATATGTATGTATATTGTACATATTAGTTTTTTAATTTTCCACAATATTTTTGTATTTCTCAATAGCAGCAAGTAATCAATAAATTTGTTTCAGTATCACACTGTGTTTGTTGCACTTGTTACTGATTTCGTAAGAGAAATTTAAAATATGTGCTTAAAACATAAATGCCTACAATTTATTTACTAGAATGAAATTTCAAATTATATAGAAAATCTTTAAGAAAATAAAATAAGGGAAAAAAGCACAAATAAGAAATTCTAACGTATGAAATGACGCCAATATTATTAGAAAATATGCTAATTTATATCAAATGCACTAGCAAATATGTTGCCAACTTTGTACAACAAATCCTTAAACACTATTTAGATAACCGGCGTATTTCTTCGCAGTGAAAAACGCCAGTTAGAGATAATCAACGATTAGGCTTAATCAATGATTAGTAAGCCGGGTATTTTAATCGGTGTTGAAAAAACCGGCCCTTAGTTGTAATGCACGATACAAAATTACAAACATCGCATACCTACTGCTTTAGCTCACATATTGGTCGAGCGATCCAAAGTTTCTTAATGCCTACGCGATTATTACCGTGTGGTTCTCGACGTTAATCGCTGAGCTGTTCCGCACTTCGCGAACTCGTGTTAGGGATATGTGTTGTTATGCTCGGCGCGCCGCTGAGTTTGTTTTAGGGACGGTTTCTCCAACTACTCTTAAAATTCCGGTTAGCGTTATCGTTGATTAAGAATGTCGTTAATCGAAGAAATTTTAACCGATGTTTCGTGTACCTGATAAAATATTAAACAGTGATTAGGATTCCTGACACAGGCGCATAACCTAGGAGATTTTGAATTTTTTTTACTTATGACGACGTAGCGGTTATGTTCATATAAATTTGTTTTACTGTATACGAAAATATTTTTTGGAGTTAATTAATAATTATTTTCATCAGTGATTTAGTCACTGAATATTTGTAACTTTTCGCTTTCTACACAAATATAACTAACTGATAACCACAAATACATTATATTTTCTGATCAGGCCGATTCAGGTTTAGTTTTTTTTTTAATTCTACTACAATTATGGGAATTTATTTCATGTCTCGAAAGTCCTAATTATTTTGTGGCAATTTATGCTTGTGTTTGCTCTTTTTGTCTTCATAATTTCATTTAGGATCACCTTATACGTCACTAACATTTTAAACTACATTGAAAAATTATAAATAGAATAGAAAACCTGGAAGATTTTGTACAGTAGCTGCCAGATTGACGTTGAGAGCTTATACAGACAATTTAAATACTTTTGACTAAAGTGGGTTTGGATGAATAGTGTACATTCTTTTAAAATTGACATGCAGTTAAATTCTGCACAAATAATTATTACTAGCTTTGCATAGCTCAGTCCAATTTCTACAGAACATAACATTATTTAAGTTGAAGTCATGTACACCAATTTAGAAACACGGTTTTTCCAAGCAACCTTCTTTGATGAAAAGAATTTTGACATAAAATTACAAAGAATGTATTGTTTTTAATAAAGAGCTGATATATGATCTTTCAGTAAAAATATTTGGCTTTATTCATCCTACAGAAGTTTGATGCATGTTAAATCATCTAGGACACGACAATGGAAAATGCATTATCTTATACCATTAGAATGTGATTGATTGTTCAGCTTGAGTCTGTAGATAGAGATTTTTTTCAACAAACATTCCTTGTTTGATTTTGTTACATGTCATATATTTTACATATTCTTAGGCAACTGTTTATTTCGTAGAAATATATGGATGTACCGGGTGGCCAACTAAGAATGGCCGCCGGCTATATCTCTGAAACCAGTAGTTATATTGCTTCCAGGTAAAAAAAATTCGAGTAAAAGCACCTAAGAGAAAATGCTGGAAATTATTTTGGAGTTTGTAAAATGTCGGCAAGGGGGCCTAACAGTCAGGATCAATGTTAAAATTTAGAATTTCTTCATTTTTTTACAAATTGAGAGGCACTGAAAATGTTTAAATTTTATTCCTTACACATTCTTTAATACTTTTAGTCTTGCGCATTTTTTACTATCTAGTGAAATAAAGTGGTGGGGCAGTTCAAACGTTTCTTTAAATAAACTAGGATTACTCCCGTTTGGCATAACTGATTTGAAGAAGTTTGGGCTCATTTAAAAGAGCGTTATTTGCTCTACAAATTGAACTTATGTTTTTGTATATAGGGCTTTTGCCGTCACCAGTAGATGGCGTTAACTGAAAAGTAAGCAAATATTAGGCTTTTTTTCAAAAAAGTTAAATACAATGATATCTTTTTACATGAACTAATAAAGAATTAAAGCCTCAACATTTCGGCAAAAAAACCAAATTTGTATGTTTTTTAGAACAGGAGATATCGACAAAAATAGATGAAAATTCATGAATTCTCCTGTTCTCCTACAGTTTGTTTTAATATTTTTAAGCATTAAACATAACGGTTGTTTTTAACGTTCCGTGGTCGTTTCCCTTAAGTTTAACTCATACATTTATCTGCCTATTTATTGTCTGTTTACCGCTCGCGGCCATTTTTATCCCATACCGTTTTACATAGACCACAGTAATACTTTATAATAGTAAGTTACCTAAAACAATATGTGACAAGTTTGGATAAATTTGATCTTTCAGTTTCGTTCACGCTTGCCATATTATTTTCCAGGATGTATCCTTATCACATCGTACTTCATCAAACTTTAACGGCTGAAGATTTCGAGGGCCGGATTGACTGTTGTCAATGGCTATTAAATATGGTAGCGGAAACCCCCGAAATACTTTTTCATATCCTATGGACAGATGAGGCAACATTTAATACCAAATGGTCGTGTGAACTAGCACAATATGCACTATTGATCCAGGACAAAATCCGCGTTGGATGCAGGAAGTTCAGCATCAAGGCCGCTGGTCGGTACACGTGTGGTGCGGTATTTTAGGAGGTAAAATTATTGGACTCGTTTTCTTTAACCGACATCTCACTGGACAGATTTATTTAAATATTTTAATGAATGAGCTGCCCCTTCTATTAGAAGATATCCCTCTGGACGTTGGTCGTGATATGTGTTTTCAGCACGATGGGTGCCCGGCGCATTTTGCAGCAAATGTCCGGGATTTCTTAGATCAGACATATCCTGGCAGGTGGATTGGTCAGAGTATTACATTTCCCTGGCCCGCCAGGTCACCAGATCTCAACGTCCTAGATTTTTATTTATGGGGGTGAGTTAAGGACAAAATATGATGGAGAAAATTATAGCAGCAGTACGAAACATATCAGCTTCTGTTTTATCCACGCGGCAAAAGTTGCAGGCTGGCATTGACAATGATGGGCGGCATTTTGAACAATTAGCATTCGTTAAAATTTTTACAAACAAATCTTTATTGTTATGTAATTGTAGTTATTTTAGTGTTTAATATTAGTTTTATTCTGATAGTGTTAGTATCAATTGTTAGTATAGTAAATCATAGTATAAGAAAATTTTAATACATGTTTTTCGAACGTTTAGCATAAAATTACATTCATGTAATTTTGGTTTCTTAAACAGGAACTAACGAAATGGTATACGTTTTTTTCATTTATTATATTTATATATTTTACATCGGCATTACAGGAATGTCTTTTAAATTTCTTCCGCTTTTGTGAAATTTTATTATTTGGTCTGCGTACTAGAATTTTACTGAAGAAGACAAACATAAAATAGAATGTATTATATATAGGTATATATAATGAAAAAATGAGGTGTGGCCACCACACGACTTTCTTATACGTATGAGCGTTTCAAACTATACAATTTTAAGAATTTCTTTATACAATAATTATTCAAAATCCTACTCTAAGTACTTTCATTGGCTTAATAAATCGCTATAGAATGCATACTTTGCAAGATATTCGAAAAGAAGTGCTACTCGCTAAGAGTAAAAGTGCTACTTCCGGTCCGAATTTTGAAAGTTCATGTATACAAAAAATATTGCAAATCCAACTCTAAATGCTTTTGTACTCTTAATAAATATATATAGAATGCATAACTTACGACATATTTGCAAAAAATCGCTATTAGGTAAGAGTAAAAGTGGTACTTTCGGTCCGTATTTTGAAATCTTTTTTATACAAAAGATATTTAAAATTATCATTTAAATACTTTTATACTCGTAATGCACCTGCCTAGAAAGCATGACTTGCGAGATATTCGCAAAAAACTGATTTTCGATAAGAGTAAAAGACCTACTTCCGGTAGGAATTTCAAAAAACTTCCTTAGGACAATTTGTCTCAAATTCTATTTTGAGTACATTTGAATTCTTTATAAATTTGTTTAAACTTAGTAATTGACGAAATATTTGCAAAATTCGATTTTTTTACTGAAGTGTAACTACTACTTCCGGTCTACCGATTTTACTGAAAAACTAATCAGCTCTCAAGAGGGAGATTATACACGTAAATACAAAATTTGGAATAGATATCTACAGCGGTTTGAGCGCTATCGTGGTCACACACACACGGACACACACACAGACACACAGATGCACACACACACAGAGAGAGATATTTTTTTAAAACCACTTTTTTGGTGTCAGGGGACTTCAAAACGTGGACATCTGCAAAACTCTCGAGGTCGAAAATTTTCATCATCACAATACTTCCTTATACTACGTATAAGAAAGTAAAAAGACAATTAAAACAAAAGAATTCATACATTCTCATCTATTTTTGTCAATATCTCCTGTTCTAAAAACATACAAATTTGTTTTTTTACCGAAATGTTGAGGCTTTAATTCTTTATTAGTTCATGTAAAAAAAAAACATATCATAGAATTTAACTTTGTTGAAAAGAAGCCGAATATTTGCTTACATTTCAGTTAACGCCATCTACCGGTGATGGTAAAAGCCCGAGATACAAAAACACAAGTTCATGTTGTAGAGCAAATAACGCTCTTTTAAATGAGACCAAACTTGTTCAAATCATTTATGTCAAACGGGAGTAATCTTAGTTTATTTAAAGAAACATTTGCACTGCCCCCACTACTTTGTTTCACTAGATAGTAAAAAATGTGCAAGAGTAAAAGTATTAAAGAATGTGTAAGGAATAAAATTTAAAAATTTTCAGTACCTCTCAATTTGTAAAAAAATGAAGAAATTCTAAATTTTAGCATTGATTCTGACTGTTACGGCCCCTTGTGGACATTTTTCTTGAAATTTTTTTTACCCGAAAGCAAGATGACTACTGGTTTCTGAGTCATAGCCGGCAGCCATTCTTAGTTGGCTACCGGTATATTGTATAAGTTTTTCATTTTCCACAATACTTTTATAATTGTCAATAGAAGCAGGCAATCTATGAGTTTGTTTTAGTATCACTTAAATTTGTAGCGTTCTGCTAATTACTTCATAATAAAAATCTTAAACATCTGCTATGTATACATAATTTCTCAGATTCTATATTCACAAAAAAAAAATGCGGAGTTTAATTACTAATACGAAATTTCAAATTTTGAAGAATACCATCTTTACAAATTTAATATAAAGGCAAAAAGAACAAAGAACAAATTCAAATGTAGAAAATGACGGCAATATTATTACAACAGAATATATTAAATGGACTAGCAAATATGTTGCCAACTTTGTAGAGTAAATCGTTAAACACTCTTTAGATATCCGGTGTGTTTCTTTGTATTAAAAAATGCCGGTTAGAGATAAAAAATGATTACTTAATCGAGTATTTTAATCGAAGTTGAAAAAACTGGATCTTAGAGAGACTTACATGCCTTCTTCATAACTACCTAATATCTCAGATAAAATAATGAAAAATATTTAGAGACTTATTTATCAGTTTATTTTTTTTTTTTTGCAACACAATATGTTCATTGACAATAAGGATAAGAATTAGCCGACGAATATATTTAATTAACACACAAAATAACAAAGAAAATAATTACGTCAAAGCTGGCAGGAGGTATAGCACTTAAAAAAAGTGCGACAATAATATAAGCAACAAACTTGTTATAAGCTTGTTTAAAAAAGGTGCACCTTTTTAAACACTGCTCACCTGGATTATAGGTGACACATACTACACAGATAGAATAACGAAGCAATAATTTTATATATTAAAGCACCGTATTTGGTGAAGTAATAACAAAAAAAAATAATTAGTATCAGAAAGAATAATAAAACAACGGCGGTATTTGAGCAACAAGTGAAACATAAGAGTGTGCGGAATTTAAGGTGAACGTTAAGGCAATAGTTTGATTGTGGTTACTACTGGAACCGACTGCAACACCATGAGTTGAACAAGATTTTATACTAATCTTTGATGGAGTGGCAGCAAGTCGATAGCACTGTCAAAGGTCATCAAATCCTGGTACAAACACCGGTGCTCTCCCTGTAGTAGACATGGTTGAAACTTCTGCTTCCATGGAATACCAATGTTCCACTAAGAATACGTTCGATCACCATCGGGGGAAAACATGCTTAGTTTAACCTTTTCAGATTGCCAAGGTTCTAAACACTGAGCTTAAAGTAGAAAAATTTTATACTGAGGGAATGCAAATAAGCAGGGATTAGTTTTAATTAGGTACGATTCGATTTAGTACGACAAGTGGATAGACGGTTAGCGTCTTGACACATGTGAGAAAAAAGTAGTAAAATATATGGAAATATGTATTAAATATTTAAGAATGTAAAGAAGATATAAAAAAAACATGAAAAATGTGTGAAGCGTTTGCTTATGGATAGCAAAAGGGAACAGGGTCAAAGTTTTATTGCATTACCATCTTTAAGAAAAGGAAAAATTTCTCCTTGAGAAAGTTCGTTACAAAAGAGAAAGCTTGTTTTATGTATGTGTTGTTTTTCAAATAGACTTAAAAGGACCACTGGTAATGCAAGTTATAATATAGTGTATGTAGAATCAACGTAATTGGCTTATAACCTTTAATATAGTAATTGAATTTAAGGTTGCCATGACCCACAATATCCGCAATTTTCAGGAAAAGAGTGATTATAGGTTGTTTTTTTTAAAAAAAATGCTGGTTCGGTGAATGAAAATGGCATAAAATAGCCTATAGGTGTACATTCATAAATAAATCAAGATTTACTAATCCGCTTTATTATTTTCATTTTACACTGCCTAATTAAAATTGACCCTACAATATGTGGATATGTAAGTTTATTTTGCAAAATGTTATGAATTGGTATGCTTTTGCGACCGTGTTGCGTTTATTCCTTTTCACTGAGTGTTTGCATTAAAATTGTCTTGAAAAAAACAGATTTAGCATGAATAAACGAACTACTAATCCCTTAACTTAATAATTTAAGAAGAATTCTTTGTATAAAAGCATGCCGGTCAACTATACCTGTTCAGGAAAGAAATCCTCTTACATTAAGAAGGTATTTTTGATTTCAGCCCGTTGGTATTCACTCGAGAATGGGTAAAGACAGGACAGGTGTCATGGCAGTTTGCTATCTAATTCGTTTCCTCGAATTAGATCCCGAAAACGCTCTGAATAAGCTCAGAAGCTTGAGGCCTCGGTCCATCGAAGACCAGCCGGACATGGAATCCGTCATTGTAGAGTTCCATAAGTCTTATCAAAAAAGCACACCGAATAAAAACTAGAATAATTATAGTCGTTTGTGTAATTTATTTAGTTCTGTTTTATTCTTCCTTTAATACTTATTCTGATAAAATTGTAAATATGTGTATTATTGTGTATGATATTAATTAATTGACGGAAAATTTATTTATTGTTAATTGTGTTTTTTAATGAAATACTTGCAGTTAGAATGGAGTTTTATTTCTATACGTTTATTTACTTTTAAATTAATTATTTCTATATGACCAAACTAATGCAGTAGTTTAACTTGATATTAGAAATAATTCGCTTCAGTGCTTTAGGATTATGATAATTTTGGATGCGAAATAGACAATACAGGTACTTACTTGTTTTACGGTACTTATGTCGGGTAGATGCGGGAGAGGCCGCATATTTCGAAAATAAATGTCAATTTCACAATTTATTTTTTTAAAACTCTATATATACGCATATGTTGAATGTTACACTTCTATTTCAGAAAATACAATATTATGTTAAAAAACACTCTTAAAATTAGAAAAAAAAACCTTTTTTTACTACAAAAAGCTTTTTCTCTTTACTGTCCCATGCGATTCCGCATTTATGTGGGGCAGTTGCCGCTGGACTTACACTCTAACATTACGTATTTTTTTTTGTAGACCTGCTCTGGAACACACGTTACAGATTTCCAAACATTTCAGACACTGCAATCTATCACTTTATAACTAATGTAAATAAAACTCTTTTTTACTATGTTCTTTACCACTTTTATATTTGCTTTTTCCTTTTTTATTTTGTTATTAGTATACTATTTTTTTCAATTAAGATTAATATCTACATCTAGTATTTTACATTTCATTTCCTTATTTTCCGCTATCATATTTTTCTATTTTGTCACTTTTGGGCCATGTGGTGAATTTGGATGTCGATTTTGATAGTAATTTGAACACAGCTGCGTCATTACCACTGATATTAAGAAAAGATAGATTACTTTGAAAAATCACAGATGTAATAGTATATAGATTGCTATATAAAGAATAATAAAATAAACATAATACATAGCACAGTTGTTTACGAATGTGTAACTAAAATAAACTTTCTTTACAAATTACTTGTTTATAAAGTCATAAAGCAAAATAATAAGACTGTGTTAATGAAAAAGCTCTCACTGAATATTATGTGACACTTTGGTATACGAAACCTGTTTTATGTCGTTTGATAATACAATTTGTAATTACTTTATCGACAAAGTAATTTATCACAAAAATAAATTTATGACTTCAAAATGTGCATTTTTTCTAGTATATTGCTTTAAATTACTGATACCAATGTATATTGCAAAAGTTGAAAGTATAATAGTAAGGAAACTATTGGTTTAATATTGGATATTTGTTTATTAATTCTTAATTACAGGTAATAAATAAAACAACAGATATGGTTATTTTTTTTATTGGTAAATTTTATTGTTTTTTTTTTTTGTAATTTTCTTTTTTGTTGATAGTTATTTTTATTCATCTCTTTTATAGGTATGTAAGTTCGTACTCTAATATATTATTCTTCAACTTCTTGTGGCAAGTCCGTCTTTATATTTCTTGCCAATCGCTATAGTATGTTTGTTTTTTTGTTTATTGAATTTTTATGTAAATCATCAAAAAGTTGTTCAACGTCTTCTGCTATTTTTTTCATCATAGCATTAGATTGATGTAGATACCCTCTAGAAATTAATGCAATCCAATTGCTTTCTGGTGTTTCAATTTGTGTATTATCATCTAATGAATATTAACAATTTTTAATAAACTCACTACCTTCTATGTTATAACCTCTTCTTAAGTTCTAAATAAATCAAATTAAAAGTCTTTGGCTTAACAAAAATATTTACAAATCTTAATAACTACACTAAACACATGAAATAATAACTATAAATACACAAAATACGATATAACGGGATGTAACTTCTTCGAAATCTAAATATAAACAAAACACAAACTACAAACATATGATTGATGATGCCACATTGATGACGTAGGTGTGTTCAGCGCAGAAATAGACGAATTTGAGTCAAAGTTATAGCATACCTTATACACGGTGTCATTAGTAGCCACATCTTCGATTGCTCTTTTGTGTTTTAAACAAAAGAAAAAACAATTAGTGGAAGATCCATGGTTGCTTGTAGCGCATATTGTAAAAATACTTTAAGCTCTGGCGCACTTCCGGTTTCACCGGAAATGCACGAAACTCATTTTTTTTAAATGACTTACCCCATATATTTTTGGATTTTCTTATACTGCTTTAAATTGTCTGTTCGACTGTTATTTCCTTTTCAAAATTGAGCCAATAGTTTTTGAGTTATTAATTTTTTTTGAAAATATTTGACCAAAACAGGTGTTCAGAAAAAAATAATTTTCACATTGCTTTTAAACCAAAAAACATTAACTTTGATGGTGCTTGTAGCCAAGAAAATTCAGCATCATTTGGTAAAGTTGCACTCGACAATACCTCGATAAACTTTGTTTTTTCAAAGCCTACTTCCTGAAATTTTCACATGCCAAAAACTTATTTTTCTTAAATGGAACAGCCAGTATTTTATTGAGGCATTTTGTTCCTTTTTTTATTCTCTTTCATTTTTGTTAACAATGTCTTATACCTATCTTTTGTAATTTCTGAGATAATCAAAATATTCGTTCAACCAATGGAAGGCAGGGATGGCACCCGACTTCCTTAGTCAACTGTCAAACAAATTTAATGTTATATCCAACTATCCCAAAAGTAATAATTTTATAGAATGAAGAGCATCGCATTTCAATTTCTTAATTCCGGCAATATCCAGTTGCAGTATTTCATTTTTAACACTGTTGGTTAACATCGAAATAAAATAAAGGTTATGTTTACTGATATATTTGAAGATGTCTTCAATAAGTTTTGAAAATCCGTTCGTAGATAGCGAAGATACTCTCCTCCATTAACATTTTCAACAAAGAAATAAGGTCCAATTATGTAACTACCCACTATTCCTCCCCACAGTTTAAATGACCAACGATTTTGAAAGATTACAGGTGTGATAAAGTGGGGGATTTTATGTGTTATAATAACGGAAATTGTGACCATGAACTCACCATGAACCATGAACAGTCACTTGAATAGAAGGTTTCGTTGGTACACAACAAAAAATTGAGAAAGCCAGGATAATTTATCTGCTGCCAATTGACAAAAATGTAAACGATTCTGAAAATTTCTTTCATCTATCCGTGTGTATGAATATGCTATGGGTGAATTTCGTATTTCATAATTATTCTGGATTCTCAAATTTGACTTACATCTAACTGCCGACTAATTTTCGTAGTACTAGTATGGGGGTGTTCAACTACACTCGCATAAACGTCTTATCCTCACCAGTTATTGCTTTTCCCCCTCTTTCATATTCAATGCTTTCTGTTCACTCAAACCGTCCACTTTATATTTGCGAAGGTTTCTGGCTTCGGTTGACTTCTACTAGGGATCGCTGTGCATAAAGTCTGGATGCTAGCAAAGAGTTTCTTTCAGATTCACCCAAAATGTCAATCATATCTATTAACTCTTCATAAGAATAATTCATTTGGAGGATAACTAATAGCGATGCTTTTATAAGTTTGACATAAATGTATACCGACTTTCTTTAACAGTTGACTCAGGCAGTCAGCCGCATTGCAGCCTTTATTGGAATAATATTTGGGTGCAGAGAACAGCGCCCGTAATTCTTTAATTGGCCGCTAATTGCTCGTATAGTGATTATCTCAAAAATTAGAAAAGATAGGTATAGGACATTGATAACAAAAATGAAAGAGAATAAAAAAGGAACAAAATGACTCAATAAAATACTGAGTGTTCCATTTAAAAAAAATAAGTTTTTGGTATGTGAAAATTTCAGGAAGTAGGCTTTGAAAAAACAAAGTTTTTTGAGGTATTGTCGTGTGCAACTTTACCAAATGATGCAGAATTTTCTTGACTACAAGCACCACCAAAGTCAACGTTTTTAATTTTAAAAACAATTGGAAAATGATTTTTTTCTGAACACGTGTTTTGGTCAAATATTTTCAAAAAAAAAATAATAAATCAAAAACTATTGGCTTAATTTTGAAAAAGAAAAAAACAGTTGAACAGGCAATTTAAAGCAGTACAAGAAAATCCAAAAATATATAGAGTAAGTCATTTAAAAAAAATAAGTTACGTGCATTTCCGGTGAAACCGGAAGTGCGTCAGAGCTTAAAGTATTTTTACAGTATACGTCACAAGCAACCATGGATCCTCCACTAATTGCTTTTTCTTTTATTTATAACACAAAAGAGCAATCCAAGAAGCGGCTACTAATGACTCACCCTGTATATTTGTACCATGGGTAGTTTGGTTTCCCTCTTATTATTTCATTATTAGTTTATTATATTTTTCAATGAAGCCACTACGTCAAGATTGACAGTTTAGTTTAATTTCATAAATTTCTTTAATATATTGGCTACCTACGAATAATCTAATATACAGTCCGGTGATAAAGTTTAGAACAAAATTCATAAAAGCATTCTACATTGTTTTTAAGAAAATCACTTGGACAGGTCAATTTTTATTTTGAAAATATCATCTTTTGACGAATTTTTTTTTTAGTGCCGTCATTAGTTTTTCCACAATGACGCCATCATATTTTTTTAGATGACAATCCAAACAATTTTTTCCAGTTTTTTATAGACCTTCTTCCTGCTCAAACGGTGACTTACAAAAATTTGTACCTTACATAACAATTTTTTTAAATAAATGACACATTTACTTTACATCTTTTATAGTTATAATTTAGTAAACATAATAATCAAAAAACAAACATAGTGCCCTCCTCCAACCATTTGGCAAAGACCAGCACGACAGTAAACTCTTTCTATACTGCGCTCAATAATATTTGGCCTAATGTGTTGCATTGCATCACGAATTCTCTGTTGTCCGTTCTTGCTGAATAATTTCTTACAGTTATTATTAATTTAAATTAAAAATGGTTTTTATAAAAAAGAATGGAAAAGCAATAAAGAATGTGGGAATGTTATTCTCGAAAATTGTAGTTAAAAAACACATTTTTTACTTTTAAATGAAAATAGTTGCGGCAATGTAATTTACATTGCCAAAAAGTGCATTTTTTTCTAGGATTTTTGGCATGTTCTAATTTTTTTTTATTGTAACATTTCTTTATAAAATGCTTCTAAAGCTTTTATTAAAAAATACACCGTGCGCTGGCGCCCCATGCGGTGAGTCGATACACTAGAATGGATTAAGGGGAGGTGCTATTTGATAAAAATTGCCGAACGCCGTATGTACGGTTATATTACGGGTATATTTGCCGAGTTTAGAATGCTTGTGCCTTTTACAGGAGACACGTACACCAGCGATTGAACCGATGGGATGCCTGGTCAACTGCAAAGCAAATAAACTTGAGATATTTGTCTCCCGCATTTAAATTTATTGTATGAAAATATTCATGGGTCAGTGGGTCTACATTATTCCAAATTTTCTTTACTTTTTCTCAGTATTCTTCTGGCTTGTATTTATTTAGTTGTATTAAGAGTCGCGTTTTATGTAATTTGTAATTATTTTAATGATATTTGCCAGAATTAATTAGATATTACGTTTTATTCTGCAATAGATATATAGATTTATTATTACTATGATTATTAATTATTTAAGTTGTACTTCTTATTATTTCTTACCATGATTTGTATTTACTTTACATGTTGAGGTTTTTTAATAATTTGAGCAATGTGTTAGAGAAAACTAAAGTCTGACGTATTGCAACAACAGGGCCGGTGTTTCTTCCTAAATGTGAAAATATTTATATTCTCTAAGTAGCGCATGTTTTAAATTATTAAAAATTATATTTTTCACAATCGACAGTGATATTGTTAATTAGCAAAATTAAATTATAAAATTTGACCGTCGGTAAGATTGGAATATAGAGTTTTGCCGGATTCTTGGAAGTCATCATTGATTTGAAGCAAATTTTAATACAACAATTTACAACCGATTGTTATTGATATTGTTTTTTTTATTAATATCTTACATTTTTAATTTTTAGAAAAGCGTCTAGGAACTTTTTATTTATAAACAACCACTATGTGGCATACAAAACGTCAACGCACTACTTTCCGCACTACCTAGGAGGTAGAATGCAAAGCGCGTTTTTGTTCTCATGATATCCCCAGTAGGCCTAAAACATGTTTTTTTTTAGAAAAAAGATGTTCACAAAAACATAGAAAACGTAAAGGAATAAGCAAGTAGCCAAGTAGTCCCCTGCAAACTATTCAAGGCCATTATTTAAAATATGATGTTCCGTTTGCAGGTGCAATAAAAAGAATGTTTAATTTCTCGACATCCGCGTTTTTGCCTAAACGTGTGACAATCAGTACTAATTGTCCAATTTAACGCCCCTACCTAATTTGTCGATTTCTCAAAATGCGGGGATCAATAATTTCAGGTAGTAAATCATTAAAATAACATTTCTCTAAATTAGTTACCATTTCTGTCCAGAGTTCTTCAACTCTGTGTATTATCTCATGCCAAACACCTCTCGGAGTCCAGACTATGAAATAACATAAATCTTTCTTATATCTTCTGTCTAAGAAAGACTTATGTTATTTCATAGTCTGGACTCCGAAGTACGTTTGGCATTAGATAATACAGAGAGATAAAGAACTCTGGACAGAAATGGTAATTAAGTTCTTCATCTCTGTGAATTATCTCATGTTAAACACCCTTCGGGGTTCGAACTATGAAATAACATAAATCTCTCTTAGATATAACATATAAGAAAGGTTTATGTTATAAGACATAGTATTAGGTAAATGGAAGATGAGAGATGTAACACTACAAGAACTCTTATTCGCAGATGATATGGTGTTGATTGCTGAATTGGAAGACAAATTACAACAAAATATAGATTTTTATCAAAAGGAACTCAGGAAAGTAAACAAGGAAATAAACATCGAAAAAAGAAAAACCATGTTAATGTCT
Organism: Amphimallon solstitiale; assembly: GCA_963170755.1. NCBI lineage: Eukaryota > Metazoa > Arthropoda > Insecta > Coleoptera > Scarabaeidae > Amphimallon > Amphimallon solstitiale. The sequence goes on along the minus strand of OY720676.1, from coordinate 47,764,530 downwards.
CCAAAGAAAAAACGGCATGAAATTAAAATCGAAGAACAGGAGCTAGAACAGGTCACAAGTTTTATATACTTAGGTACAGTCATAAAAGACACGGGAAAAATTGATGAAGAAATTAAACAGAGAGTTGGAAAAGCCAGGAGACTCTATAGCACCCTGAAAAGAACATTTTTTGGCAAGAAAGGCTTACCACGGGAAATACAAACCACAGGTACACAGAAAAGTGGTCAGGTCATCAATAATATATGGCAGTGAATCCTGGACCTTACAAAACCGAGCAAAAGTAAAGTAATAGCTACTAAGATGAGTTTCCTGAGAAGGATAAAAGGAATCACAAGAAGAGATTGAGTAAGGAATGAGTTAGTATTGACCGATTTAAAGACAAAATCCATAGATTTATGTGATTGGAGGAAGGCAATTGATTGGGTTGGCTGGGTCACATACATAGGATGAATGTAAATAGGTTAGCAAAAAAAAGTCTATGAAACCAGAGTACAAAAAAAAGTACAAGCTAGGACAACCACGACTAAAATGGGAAGAACAAGTACGACAAGAGGCTCACAAGCGAGGGATTCATTGGAGTGAGACTAGATGATTGGCGCAAGATAGAAATGATTGAAAAAACAGAATACGAGAAAGAACATGAGTATTTAATATATAAGTGTTATACAATAATTGTATGTATTTGTATCAGTTTTACACCTAAAAGTAATTGGACATAATTGATTAAATAAATAAATCTTTCTTAGAGTTATGTTTAACTATCCCTGTATTTTGTACATGTAATGATGCCTAGGTTTCAAACGTAATTCAGAGTTCCGAATTTCTAAACATGCAATTAACTTTTTCCCTTGTTTCAAATGACGTCACTTCGCGAGCCTTGAATGGACAATTTACATCAATAACCGCGCTTTAATTAGCAATTATTCTGTCCTGAGATGCCGCTAAAAATCTATATATAGGATGAATAAAAACACCATAATCGACTTTTAGGTGTGCCGAAATTTCAAAAGCATTTACAACATGCTTTTCTTGTTCATTACCGTATAGTGTCGCAAAGGTTCCTGTAAATTCCTGGTATAATAAAGCCTTTAACAGTATTGGCTGTACATGTGGTTTTATTCAAATTAATTACCTTACCAAAATTTGATGCCGTTAATCTTTTTACCCTCATTTCTTCCCACAGTTTATTATCTTTTTGCCCTATCGTTAAAGTTTTATAATTAATTTTTATACATAATTCAATTTTGGTAATTGATAATATCAGTGAACTTATCAGAATTGATATGGCAGCGGTATCCTAGTAGAACTTCGAAAACGACAAGCTTAGACGTTTACTAAAAAGGAGGTAATGTACCTGCCTAGAAAGCATGACTTGCGAGATATTCCCAAAAAACTGATTTTCGATAAAAGTAAAAGACCTACTTCCGGTCGGAATTTCGAAAAACTTTATTAATACAATTTTTCTCAAATTTAAGTTTGAGTACATTTGAATTCTTTATAAATTTGTTTAAACTTAGTAATTGACGAAATATTTACAAAATTCGATTTTTTCACTGAAGTAAACTACTACTTCCGGTCTGGCGATTTTGCTCAAAATCTAATCAGTTCTCAAGAGGGAGATTATATTCGTAAATACAAAATTTGGAATTGATATCTGTAGCGGTTTGACCGCTATCGTGATCACAGACAGACACACAGGCAGACACACTGACACACACCGACCTTTTTTAAAAACCACTTTTTTGGTATCTGGGGACCTCAAAACGTGGACATCTACAAAAATCTCGAGGTCGAAAATTTTCATCATCACAATACTTCCTTATACTACGTACAAGAAAGTAAAAAAATGAGGTGTGGCCACCACACGACTTCCTTATACATATGAGCGTTTCAAACTATACAATTTTAAGAATTTTTTTATACAAAACTTATTCAAAATGCTATTCTAAGTACTTTCATTCTCTTAATAAATCGCTATAGAATGCATACTTTGCAAGATATTCGAAAAAAAGTGCTACTCGCTAAGAGTAAAAGTGCCACTTCCGGTCCGAATTTTGAAATTTCATGTATACAAAAAATATTGAAAATTCAACTCTAAATACTTTTGTACTCTTAATAATTATATATAGAATGCATAATTTACGATATATTTTTTATTTTTATACAAAAGATATTTAAAATTATAATTTAAATACTTTTATACTATGTACGTGCCTAGAAAGCATGACTTGCGAGATATTCGCAAAAAACTGATTTTCGATAAGAGTAAAAGATCTACTTCCGGTTGGAATTTCGAAAAACTTTTTTAAGATAATTTGTCTCAAATTTAATTTTGAGTACATTTCAATTCTTTATAAATTTGTTTAAACTTAGTAATTGAGGAATATTGGCAAATTCGAATTTTTCACTGAAGTAAACTGCTACGTCCGGTCTACCGATTTTACTAAAAAACTAATCAGATCTCAAGAGGGAGATTATACACGTAAATACAAAATTTGAAATTGATATCTACAGCGGTTTGACCGGTATCGTGGTCACACACAGACAGGCGGACAGACACAGACATTTTTTAAAAACCACTTTTTCGGTATCAGGGGACTTCAAAACGTGGACAACTGCAAAAATCTCGAGGTTGAAAATTTTCATCATCACAATACTTCCTTATACTACGTATAAGAAAGTAAAAACAGGCACAGAATTGTTTTTGTAATATTTTAGACGGCATTGCTCATATTTTTACGATTAAAAAAACTTCAACGTCTAAAGTAAATACGGCGAGAAATAATAACTATAAGTAACAAGTAAAATTTCATAATAATAATAATATATATTTATTCCAGACCAAGAATAATAAGACAAAATAAAGCCTATATCTGAATAAAACATTCATTCATTCATTCATTCATTCACCTGACAAATAAAAGAAGATTTTTTCTAAAAAATCAATATGAATGTTATCAAGCAAGCTATGAATCATAAATAAGTGGCACATTTAAAATATATTTGCTTCCCTATTTCTTTTATAAACTCCTTTAATATATCCTCTTATATTAATGTAATAAAAAAGTGGAATATAATGTCTGTTTATTTGATGTTCAGCTTATTGCAGTTGACCAGGTATACCTTCCATATGGCTGGTTTTAGACATTACAAAACTGTGAATAGAAAACGTTTGAATTGTGCACCCCTCCAAAATTTTCTTACGTTACGATTGCCCCACCACACAAACGTTTGTGTGTCTCGTTTTACCTCCCCCTTCACACCGCAAAAACCGTAGATGGTCACCGAGCTGCTGCTGTAGGCTCTTAAGTAACCCCAAAAATCTAAGTGTGTTAGGTCGGGGGAACGTTCTGACCACTCAATTGGTCCTCGCCGCCCTATGCATTTTTCTGTAAATGTAGCATCAAGGTATTGACGGGCCTAAATGAGGAGACATCCCATCTTGTTGAAACCAAATATTCTGATGAGGTAATTTAGATTGGCTTTTTACAATTTAGATAACTGTCAAACTTTTCCCAGTTAAGTTCATTTAAATAAGATTTTTGTTAAAATAATTTTTACTTTGTAAATGTGTCATTTATTCAAAAAAATTATTATGTAAGGTACCAATTTTTCTACATCACCGTTTAAGGAGTATGAAGATCTATAAGAACTAAAAAAAATATGGGGGGTGGTCATTTAAAAACCAATGACCTCATTAAAAAAAAATTTCGTCAAAACACGGCAAAAATTGACCTGTCCGAACGATTTTCTTAAAAACATTATAGAACGCTTAATCTTTTGCTGTTTTTTTTAATATTTACGAAAAGAATCTATGCATAATACATTTTGCGTTTTGCACCCGTAATAACGTTTGTTTTTGTAAATGGCTTATTGTCGTCTTCATTAAAATCAGCTTTTGAATTACTCACTTTTTATTTTGTGCTCTCCTGTTTCAACTGTAGGATTTTTTAGTCTAATTTGCATGTTTTCTTCTTCATTCTTTTCTTCTGTTGTCAGTTTATTGGACGTCATTTTTCTTTTGCCATTATCCGTGATTCTCTTTCTGTTCCGTTTATTTTCATATGAAGTTAATACATTTGTATATTGTTTACGTCGTCCGTTCAGTGATACTGGAATTTGGGGAATTGACAAACCTTCTGCAAAAATTTTGTTGAGTTAATTCAGAATCAACATCTTTTGATTTTTCAGGATTTGTAATTTTATTTGCCAGATTTGGAGTAGTAAATTTCATCGTTAAAATTGCTTCAGTTGTGACATCCTGCATTTGTATATTATGAAGGTACTTCATTGTTTGATGACTAAAGCATGGAATAAGAGTGTTTCGGAATTGCAGTGGGATCTTGGGCACAGTGTCTCGTAACCTTGAAGCCATTAACCGCTATTCTTACGGAAGCTGCTCTCAACTATGCTTTACTAACCAAAATGACCAGTTTGATACTTAGTCAGATTATTGTTATTGTGATTTATCATCCGCATTTGAGCTTGATCATTGAAGTAAACTGGAATCGGCTGAAGAAGCTTCTACCTAATAACTGCAAGACTACATTGCAATAGCTAAGTATACTAAGAATAATATCGTTATCATCTGCTGTTTATGTCAATATTGTGCAATGTATGACCATTGGGAATTAAAAGCCATTTGCCAGTGGTTTTGTGCGTAATAAATTATCATTTACCCGTCGAAGGAAAAGTCTTGAATTAGTGAAAAACGGTTTCTTATTTATGTAAACTTTATATCCATGTGGCAGTATTCACTATTACAAGCATTGTAAAAAAAGGAACAAACATTTTATTTACTTAACCATTACACTTTCATAACTAGAGTGAGGTTGGGGCACCACACGACCTTTCATGCATAAGCGCATTCCGAATTTTTTACAACAGTTTTTCCAAATTAAGTTTTAGATACTTTTACTTCCTTAATATATTAAACCTGTGTTACTTCCACCCGAATTTTGAATTTTTTTATACACAAATTATTCAAAATTAATTTTAAATCCTTTTGTACTTTTATGTCATATGTATACAATGCATAGTTTTCGAGATATTTGCATCAAACTGCTATTATGTAAAAATAAACGTGATGTTATTTAGAAATTATTACAGTTGCTCTACTGCGTTAGCGAATATAGTAGATGATGTTTTGCATGCATTTGATGATAAGATTACGTGTCTGATTTTACTAGACTACTCCTAGGCTTTCGATGCCATAAGTCATAAGTTGTTGCATGCAATTTTGCTTTGTGTTGGTTTTGGTGAAAATGCATCTGCATTGGTTCTCGAATATATAAGTAATAGGCTACATATGGTTGTTTTAAAAATTTGGATTCAGATTTGATCGAGATCACTGCACAGCAAATATCCATATTGGGTCCATTATTGTTTACAATATACACATGCAATTTGTACAAAGCACTGCATTACACTTTTCTCATCACGTACATATATGCTGATGAGTGATGACACACAGGTATACTTTTCATTTGCGCTGAATGAGGCATACACTGCTGCTATAAAAATGAATGAGGATCTGGCAAGATTAGTTGCGTATTCTGATGGTCATAATTTAAGACTAAATTAAAGCTATTTTTTTGGCAAAAAAATTGTTAACGCCATACATTAATATTGGTAACTTTTATATTGGGATAACTGATGTCATCCGTGGCCTTGGTGTGTTGATTGATACTGGTTTGCGTTTTAAAGAACACGTTGTTCATTGCGTTAGACGTGGCTATGGAAACCTAAAATTACTTTATAACAATTATCATATCTTGAATAAAACCGCAGAAGTTTTGTTGACCAACTGACAGGTTTTATCGGATTTAAATTTTTGTGATGTTTTTTTTTATGGAATTTGTATAGACAAAGCTACATGTTACAGAATTCAAGAAATACAGAATAGTTGTATAAGATTTATTTATAAATTACGCAAGGGACAGCGTGTTTCATCCAAGCTAATCTTTTCAAATTTTACGAAAATTTTAGAACTCTCTATTTATGCAGGTCTTTATCCATCTGTTTGGCGGAATTTGTCACCGTATCAGCATGGTTTTCTTGATGCGAGATCTACCGTTACCAATCTCTATCATGTCACGCAATTTATTTCGGATAGCTTGGAGTGCAGGGGCAGGTTGATGTGGTGCAATGTATACTGATTTTGCCAAGACCTTTGATCGTTTGGATCACACTATTCTTGCCATGAAACTCAGAGCCTTCGGCCTCAGTGATGCTCTTGTTAGCCTTCTGATGTCCTATGCAAGTAATCGTTCCCAGTACATTTTTTACAATGGATCATCTTCTTTCACGAATACCGCGACGTCTGGGATCCCACAGGGTTCTAATCTGGGTCTCTTAATATTCAATATGTTTATTAATGATGTCACTTCTGTGATCAGTTGTGATAAGCTACTCTTCGCGGATGATTTAAAGATTTTTTGTTGTATCTCTTTCGATTTCAGACTGTATTCGCATTCAGGCTGACCTGGATAACATCTTCCATTGGTGTACTACGAATAACTTACCACTAAATGTATCGAAGTGTAAGTCTATGTCTTTCTCGCGCTCATGTACTTTTATCTATAGTTTAAATTGCGTGGATTTAGAGCGGGTTCAGACAATGCGGGACTTGGGTGTGATTTTTGACGTGAAACTCACGTTCGTTGACCACATAAACAATGTAACTTCTACTGGCTTGAGAATGCTGGGATTCATCGACCGAAATTGCAAATCTTTTACCAATCCTGAATCATCAAAGCTGTTATACTTCTCGTTGGTTAGGTCACGTTTTGAATATGCTTATGTGATATGGTATCCACTTTATCACTGTCATATGCGGCAGCTTGAATTGGTTCAGCGCAAGTTTGTTAAATTTTTATGGAGTCGAGTTGACGGAGTTTATCCGTGTAGGAATGCTGACCACTGTCTATTGTTAGCCCGTTTCGAATTAACTTCTCTCCATTTCAGGAGTATTGCCTCGGGTATATGCTTTTTGTTTAAGTTGCTTCACAACGTAATTGAGTCTCCTGCATTACTCCAGCAAATAAGGTTTGCTGTACTCCGTCCTGCGTCGCGCCATGCCCTTACTTTCAATTTGCCTTTCCCGAAAACTAATGTCGCGGTTAGATCACCACTTTATTCCACGTGTTCTAATTTTAATGAAATTAGCGTACACTGCGATGTCAATTGCTCCAGCATCGGGTTTGTGAGGGCAGTAATCGCGGAACACTTCAACAAATATTATTGACATTCGTTGTCACTACATGCTCTATAATATTTAATATTTAATTTTTCCTTTCTTCTTTTCTTTGTTTTATTTTATAACTTGAATGTACATACTTCATTATTGTAATGTTCCAATAAATTGTCTTGTAATTGATGGTAACTGTTGGGCGATAAAGCTTCTTATTATTATTAAATGTTCCCCATTGGTTAAATATGGCCAACAGACGAAGTGTGCATCTATATTGCTTTTACTACAATATGCATAGGACTCCACCATATTTAACATATATAATTACATTCAGATCTGATGTACATAATGTGATTGTTCGCCACCAACATTTCATTACCCCAGTCTTTGCACAGGTCGAAGTTGTTCGAGAAGTCTTTTTCTTATAACATTGCGCATATTATGAACGGGTTACCATTTGGTTACATTTCCTTTGTTTAAGAAGTGCATTTTTGACATGCTCTTTGCCTTGCAGGTTTGATTCCTTCTGATTTGTGTATTATTATTATTATTGGTATTTTCATTTTGTTGTTGCTTTTATTTTGGCAATCTGTATACTATTTGTTTTATATGCTAAATAATATTAATTTTCTACAGCTGCATTTTTTCTATTATATATTTCATTTGCTGTTAGTTAAAGAGACAAATTTAAAATCAGCATTTCAGTAATGAAATATTGCTGAATTTGTTCCTTTGGGTACATATTAGTTCTGTTTCTATTTGTTATATTACACAAGATTTGTATTATTATTGTCTTCTCATTACTGGCTGTGTAATTCACATTTTTTAAGGTTTATTGTACAAGTATATGTATCAATAAAAACTATTATTATTATACATCCTGTCCAAATTTTGAATTTTTTTTTTGTATAAATTTATTCAAAACCAAGTTTCAGATATTCCCAAAAAAACCTATTTTTCGACAAGATTCAATGACACTTCGGGTAGAAATTTCGAAAATTTTTTTTATAAAAAGTCAGGCTAATTTTGAGTAGGTACATAGAAATTTATCTAAAGACAAGATATGATTAACTTCCGGCCTACCGATTTAAGGTAAGATCTAATCAAATAATTATACTCGTAAATTGTTAATAATAAATTTGGTATTGATAGCTGTAGCCACACACACGCACACACATAGAGTAAGAAAGAGAAAGAGGGAGGGGGGGGGGAGAGACAGATATTTTCCCAAAATAATCTTTTTCGTGTCAGAGGACTTCAAAATGTGTACATCTGCAACAATTTCGAAGTCGAAAATTTTCTTCATCACAGTACTTCCTAAGAATGTAACAAGTTCTGAATTACACCACAAATAAAGATAATCATTCTACCAGTCATGGGCGTAGCCAGGATTTATAACAGGGGGGGCAAACCATGGTCCATGGTCGTTCAAAATGTAAAATTTTAGGATAAAAAGAAAAGGCAAATGAAAACAAAACTTTGAGATTTTAATTATACTTAAATTAAATTAATAAAATTTTTCTTGGGTTGAAACTAAATTTATCCAAAACTTTCTTCACTATGCAGTCCTGATTTTCCTTAAAAAATTGTCGATGCACACTCATCAAACACAACCCAGTGAGTCTGTCATCACCCATTGTACTCCTGAGCCAGGTTTTTACCCTTCGTAGGGTACTGAACGATCTTTCCACGGTAGCAGTAGTGGATGGGAAAGCACTTAATATTAGCAGTGCGTGCCTTGTTGCAGGGAAAAAAACATTAGCTTCCTCCAAAAGTGCAGCCACTTCAATGTCCTTTAATTTGTCTTCTGCTAAATTCTTCTTCTTCCACTTATTGTACCACAAATCTTATTCTGCAGAGACATCACCCAACTTATAAAATTCCATGAAAGATTCTGCATTATTTTTGAAATCTTTTGAAGCCATTTTGAGCATGCTTGAAGGATGAAGATAAGTTAAAGCAAAAGCAGGTGTATTTTCATTGGAGAATCTAGCACCCAAAGACGAAGTTAAAGAATCAAGATAGGGGATGATTATTGACCGCTTCCAGTATACAACTGCAGACTCAGATGGTGGATTACTTCTGTGTACTTGCTTTTGAGTGACTCGTGGTACTGACAACTCAACCCCTACTTTCTCTGCGATATCAAGTGATTTTTTATATAATTCATAAGAAACATTTTCGACATCTTGTCGATCTTCTTTGATTACATCTAGAATATCATTAATATGTTTCTTCACCATAACCAAATCCATACTTTTGCCTTGTAAAACGTTTACAACGGGTTCCAAAATTGCAGAGTATCTTGCAATTATGCTTAAGCCTAAGATGAAAATTGGTTTAGTAACTGCACAGTGCAATTGGTAGGCACATTTTCTTGTTGCATAGTTTCCTTCGACAGATAGATGTTCTAGTGCTTTAACAATGTCAGTGAAGCTCTCTGAAAATTTTTTTATGCTCTTGTATTTTTCCGACCATCTGGTCTCAGAGCCTTGAAAGATTTGGAACCGATTTCCTACGGGCTGGCGATTCACGAAAGAAGGTTATTGTGTCTTTAACCGTTGCAATTGTGTTTCTTATTTCTGGTAGCTTGCTAGTATCATTGACCACAAGATTTAGTCTGTGGCTGGAGCAATGGAAAAATAAAGACTTAGCGTACTTTTTTTTAAGAATGGCCTGTACACCACCTTCTTTGCCGGCCATCGTAGAACACCCGTCAAATCCGAATCCCACACAATTATCGGCTGAAAAATTATTATCTTCTAAAAAACTTTGAATTGCGCTAGCGATTGTAGAAGCATCTTGACATTTTAACTCAATGTAGCCTACAAATTCCTCCCTGATTATTTTTTGGCTTTCATCATAGAACCTTAATCCAATAGAAAGCTGCTCTTTTCCAGCGATATCTGCTGTTTCATCAGCCATTACAGCATAAGCTTTTGCCCGTTTACAGTCTTCGATTATTTTTTCTTTGATAACTTCACCGCATAATTGTATGATCTCATTTTGAATTGTTGGTGAGGTATAGACTGCGTTTTTTTGACATTTATCCAAGTGGCTCTTTAGCTTCTCATCACCAGAGTCAATCCTCAAATTTAAAAGGTCAAAGAAAACTCCCTCATTTCCTACTTTTCCTCTAAGCGGCAAATCATGAATTCCACAAAATATTATGCATGAAATAATTGCTGACAATATTTGTTTATTTTCTTCAATCGTCTTATTGTGCCCTATTTGCAACTGGACATCAACAGGAGCATTTTCAAGAAATGCTTTTGCAGCAGCTGTTGAAGATTTGTGGTAATGGGTGCCAACGTGCTTTCTACAATCTTCATGTATATCCTTAAACTTCATGTAAGGCCTTACCATAAATGACCCCAAAACTCCTTTAACTGTAGCAATTCTTGGCGGAAATAAAACACAATACAAACATAGAGCACCTTTCAAACGACTTGAGTACACCAGCCATGGAGTATATTGATCTAACCAGCGATGGTCAAATTTTCTTTTCAAGTGAATGGCATCAGAAGCAAAATCGTAATTGGATGATGGAACCCAAGGGTTTGTCAACAATTCCTTCTTTTTTTCAGAAGGCAAGTTATTGGCACAACTAACATAACGACCAATGTCATTTTCATGGTAGCCATCGCGTTCTTCAGTTTGTTTAGAGGTCCCAGATCCAGAGACAGCTTCATGTAGATATGAAGAACTACTTGAGCCTTCTACAAAAATAGATTCCGATTTTGATGTTCCGACCATTTTATTTTCACCTTCATCACAATCATTGCTTCCACTTCCACTACTGTCATCATGAACTTTTTTCCGGTTTAGAGATTTTTGACCTAAAAATAATAACCTAATATCATTCTTGTTCTTAGTCCCTAGTATAAAAATTAGTATAAAACAAAACTACCATGTAATGATAGTGATAGCTTATAATGTGGATATACTATATCTGATGTTAATATTTTTTCTCTAGATTAAAAACACAAAATGAAATTAATAGCACGTACAAAGTGCTGTTTGATCTTTAATATGTACAAATTTCAAGTTTTAATTGTGAACAAAAATTAACATGGGATGTAACATATCTGCATTATAAGCTATCGTTACATGGTAGTTTTGTTTTATTTGGTGCTGGTCGAGCAACCAATTTTCAAATTTTTGGACCATTTCTAATGGAATGACTCTGACTCTAAAGTTTTAATTAAAAATTTAATTTTCTACTGAAATTATTTAACTTACCTTTTTGTAACCAATTTCTTATATCCATATTGTCTTTTCTGTCTCTTTATTCTGTGGTAAAACTATTGTTACGGATTTTCCCTATTGTTTCTCGCGCCTCTCTTTCTATTCGCCGTATGCAACTTCGTATCCTGCACTATGTACTGTACTGTACTGTCTGTCTTCGCGCCGGATAGACGACTAACTTTATATACGCTTTTGAGCCTAGAAATTGCCAGAACATTCGCATCGCCGGTTCCCGTATATTCCTCACTTGTATCTCGATTTTTGTCGAACTCGAAGAAAACCAGTGGCGTTTTGTTACACTATTAAATAGGACACTGTCGCTAGACAAGAGCACTTACACACCAACTCAATAGTTGTTATAAGAGTATTTAATTCGGATTCTGATGTAGGATTGTGTATTGAATGTTTCAAAATATTTCACGCTAAAACTACTTATTGAGTAAATTTATTTTAATTAATAGGATTAAAAAATGTAGTTAAATGAAAACAAAAAAAAAGTGAAAATTTTTTTACCATTTTTCTCAAAAATGTCCGACTGTTAAGTGCTTGAATCGAACACTAAAAATTGACGTATCCTGAGAGTAAATCGAACACTACTTTTTATCCAATTCTGGTGTGGGACAATTCTGGTGTGCACCAATGCATAGATCGAAAACGCTATTAATATATATTTAGCACTATGTCAGTTTTTCAAACAGCTTTGTTTTTTGCTGATGAAATATATTTTAGTGACAAAGGACACGCGAATAATTTTATTTATTAGAGCTTATTAATTAATTTTAAAATGTTCATAAAAGCAACCAAACGACCACAACAACAAACAAAATATATAAAACAGATAACAAAAAAAAAATATGCAGAACAGAAAAATATGTATATTTTAGATTTAATTTTTCGTTTATTAAAATTTAAAAATTATTTAATTTATTTTTGCTTCCAGGGGGGGGGGGGGGCATTTGCTCTTCGCTGGCTACGCCCATGCTACCAGCTTGAATAAATACATTTTTTACAAGCAACTGTATCTGTTTAACTAAACATTTTGAAAATTTAAATAGCATCTTGTAAACGGATGGTCTATTCGAAATTAATACATCCTCGTACAACGTATTCTTATAAACGCATTCAAAGCAGTAACACAAAACGTTTTAGGAAATAAAATATCTGTCTTGTAACATGAGACGTACATATTTTTATTCTTTCGTGATGTTATAGATGAAAATGTAGAAATGAAATATCGAATCGCTTGCCGTTTACTACATTGACCGACGATTGCGTGCTAGTATAACGAATATGAAATATAGAAAATGTAATTGATATTCTAATAAAGCTATAATTGCTTATTTCGCCTAACCTTATTGTGTCTTTCTGGCATATTAAGTGAGTCTGTGATTATCTGTAATTTGAGAGAAGTAGTACAATAAATAAATGTATTAATTAGAAGTTAAATAAAAGAACGCCCGCTTTAAATTAGATAGTACTGGAAGTAATAAGCAGTAGACTTTCTATATAAACCAAGCATCTGCGAAGTCGTTAACTCGAAATGAATTCTCAGGACTGATTGTTGATTGGTTGAAATTGATGAGCAGAAGAAGATAGATGTATTTGGGATTGAATTTATCTATATTGAAATACACATACAACAAAGATGAGCTACGTCCTATTTAGAACTTTATCCTAGTTATTTCCATTCGATCACATTTGTGGTTTATAGCGATTTAATGTGGCAGTTATGTAGTGAGTGTAGAAGAATTAATTAATCTCACATTTCTATAATAACACTTTAAATAAAATTGTGAGACGGTTATTGTAATCGACCTGCCAAGTATATGAATTTCACTCAGTAATGATAACATTTCCAATCACAGAATCAAAGAAACAAAACTTTTATTAGCCACAAATAAATTTAATGTATTTCATGACAAAAATAATTAAATAATAATAATAATTATGATAAATACCTTATTATTTTGTCATGGTATTGGGTATCTATAAACATTTTGAAAAATAATTGAAAACCCTAAAAAAGAGAGTATTAAAAGAATATTAGAAGTCTCGCCAATAATAGACGAAATTCGAAAGAGACAATTTAGCCGGCTCAGCTAGAGATGGTCCGGTCCGGCTTTCGAAACGAGTGAAATAAATGGGCACCATTTAACGATTAAAGTCCCTCAAGGTCAAGCGTGTGGAAGGACCGGTAGATGAAAAATTAGGTAGGGTAGTAGGGTCAGAAGATAAGTCTGTATAATTAAAAGTACAAAAGAAAAATACCAATCGAATTTCAAAAATAATTTAAAGTTAATTTAAAACTCATCATCTTTATGAGTACTTAATACAAAAGGCAGTAATGTAGATTATGAATTTTATTGTTAATATTAAATTATATAAAAAAACAGATTATTAACTAGTTCAAAAGGAAAAAAAAAGATAAGTAAATGTATAAATTTGTTCTTCAACACTTTAAAATAGACATATAATTCGATGAAACAATATTATAAATTGAAAATTATATTTTAATTCTTTAACATAAATGATCATGTAAAGAAAAGTAAAAAAAAATTTATAACGGTTAACTTGAATATAACCTATAAAAAACATATCCTGCACCTTTCACAGAGAGAGTTGGTGCCACATAAGGCTCCATTTAAATGCAACATGTAGGCCAAAGCACAAAAATTACGCACTACAGGACAAAAACCTCCTATAATCAATCATCCTGTATATTGAACCAGAGGTATGCAATGAAAGTAACATTTATATAGCGATATATCTGTACATCAAACCACATGTATATAAGAAATTAATAATAAATTGAAGAAAATATTTTAGGAAGGATATTACTCTAAGAGACTTGATGAGTCGCAATGTCTTAACATACAACGAGATATAGTTCCTCAAAATTTGAATCATGGAAGCACTTGAGCAAACTTTTGGAATCACATCGATGATAAACAGAATTCATGAATTTATTTGACCGCTTACGTAGTTACTAAAATTAAAATTATACACAATAACAAATAAAGTGTGCACATTCAAAATAGAGTTAAAACAATTACCTGAGGGGTGTAAATATACTACCTAAGGAATGCCTCTATAATGTTTGCTTTCCAGGTTAAAACATAAATACGAGGTAGCCGCCATAAATTCTCGGTCTGACAGGCTTATATAGGTTCAAACGTGTTGAAACTCCGTCACGTCATGCATGCACATACGCGTGGTGTACACTATAAATATGAACCAGCCAACCAACGTGACTAGCGCACGAACATGTCCGAAGTAACAAAAATTGAGTACCGCGAGGTCATCAAATTTTTAACAAAAGAAGGGCATACACCTTATTACATTAAACAACGTTTAGACGGCGTTTACGGTGATTCATTCCTTCGTATTCAACTGTAAAAAAGTGGGCAAAATGTTTCCGTTTGGGACAAGAATCCCTGGAAGATGCTAATCGGTCTGGTCGACCAATTGAAGTGATAACGCCTCAACAAATTTCAATTATTTAACATTTAGTGCTAGAAGATCGCCGTTTGAAAGTGAAGGAATTAACAGTCATAACAAACATTTCCGAAACAAGTGTTTGCCGAATTCTCCATGACCATTTGGGTATGAATAAATTAATCCTAAATGGGTACCACGAATTCTTTCTACTCTCCAACGTGAATTTCGAGTCGATTGTGCGCAATCGTTTTTAAACATCTGTGGAGATGACCCAAAACCGATTTTGTAGTCCATTGTCACAGGGGATGAAACAATGGTTCTGTTTTACGATCCTCTATTGAAAAGGAAGTCCACAGAATGGCGGCGACCTGATGAACCTCGTCCCAGAAAGGCGAAAGTCGTTCAATCAACGAAAAATGTGATGGCCGCAATATTCTGGGATTGTGGGGGCATTTTGCTAATTGACTTTAAAGAGCGCAATACAAGTGTAAACGGCACATATTATGCGTCTTTATTGCATAAATTAAGGGGCAGTATTCGTGCAAAACGTCATGGAGAATTGATAAAAGGTGTGCGATTATTGCACGACAATGCTCCCGTCCATACTGCCGCCATTTCACAAGCTGCCATCCGCTAATGCGGCTTTCAAGAATTGGAACATCCACCGTATAGTCCGGATATGGCTCCTTGTGATTTTTTGTTTGTTTTCTAATTTAAAAAAGACCTTAGTGGATGTAGTTTTAAGGACGACAGTGATTAGCAAGCGGCTGTTATAGAACATTTTGACGAAAAATTTTCAGATTATTTTTAAAAGGGTATCGAATTATTAATTAATCGTTTGAAATTGGGAGAGATTTCATTGAAGAATAAAAATTCTTATATTGTTCGCAGTTTCTCTTTTGTATTCAGGTCGCGAATTTATGGCGCCTACCTCGTACAAGCAGGCTCATAAACTAAACAGAAAATAAAGTAAAATGGTAAAAGGAATATCTTTTAAAATGTTGGTATAAATCAACTGTCAACTTTAGGTCTAATAAAACAAACAAAACCTGAAAGTACTAGGTAGTATGTGTCTCTAATTTGGGTCAGGCTACGACATTACAAACGCAAAATTATAAAAATAAAGCAAATGCTCGGCCCTATATTTCAAATTAAAATTTAAAAATTAAAAAACAAATTTAACATATCGGAGAAACGTAATTCTGCTCCAACTGGAATAGATAATATTGCAATATCTTATCCTAATTCCTTGTTCGAAAGAAAACCAATGACCGTCCACAAGTACTTTAACCTTTAACGCCAATAATGATTACCCCATAAATAAAATTCCCACAGACTTTGTCGCTAAAATAAGCGATAGGGTAAATATCACATGAACTTCTGCGGAATTTTACAATGTTAGTCGGCTTTACTTATCTCGAAAATCAAACTTATGAATCCAAATAAATGATCTAAAGTGACAAAAAAGTGTACTTAAACAAACGGTTAAGGAAGTATTATATGTCAGCATATACGGTTAAATTTTATGTGAATGTTAAGATAATGACGAAGTTTATGTAGGAATTATCAAAATTTCAAACTAGAATTTATAGAAACAAGAAACAATTTACTAACCTAGAAATGCGAAATTTAATTAAGCTCAAAACGAAGAAAACTATATTAACTACGACGCTTTTACACAGATGTCGCAGGTATACTGAATGGTAATTAATATGACGGATTTAAAAAAAATAATGGCCAATTGAACAATGTGTACTGTCAAAGTATGGAAAGCTACTAACTAAAAGTTAAATAATATTCTAACATTATTATATGAGAAGACAATTCCATATTTACAAATACAGACTTATTATTAATGGTAAAGTAAATTGTACAACCAATAATATACACACACTATATACATCTGTCTTGGAAAAAAGATAATACAGAAATTAAAACAAGATGACCCTAAAACCACGCAAAAAGGGATTCAAATGCAACTAATGGTTATGAAAAATATTCATACAGCATGTGTCAAATACTATTAGGCATATAGTTTCAATGTTTACGTGCGATCTATACGTATGCATGTAATACGTGGCAACGTGGTATCCCTACTGTCCGTCACCACTGTCGGCAACAACCGACACCACAACGATTTTCTCCGATCCCCATTCTTCCCACTACTCCCCACCCAGATTTTACATTCAATGTTCAGCTTCGAACACGTTGCGGTGTGCAATAAAAGTATTCAGTAAAATTAATTTATAATGAGTCTCTATACGCCCGCTGAAAAACTTCAGATAGTAAAATGGTTCTATGGTAAAAACTCTGCAACAACGTGCATAAATATGTTTCCGCTGACTTTTGCAGACCGTCCTGTTGCTTGCAAACAAACAATTTATAATATTATTAATACATTTGAAAAGTGTTTCTGTCTGAATAACTGCACGAAATGCAAACCAAGGGAGATACCCCCACAAAAAATTGAGGAAAGTGAACGGCGGGGGATGTAGTAAAAAACCCAAAAAATATTTCCGGAGTACCATTTTAGAAGAATGGAGTTTTGTCAATCCGTTATGGATAAGATACATTGAGACGACAATTTCGTTAAAAGTATTTGCTTCATCGATGAGTCAACTTTTCCATTGCACGGACAGCACAATCCCTCTGTTCTTCGATATTGGGTTACGGAAAATGAAGACCGGCATTTTGCAAACCGCACCCAATATCCTCAAAAAGTAAACGTTTGGGCAGATATTTTGGGTGACTATTTGATAGGACCGTTTTATTATTGATGGTATATTAAATGCCGACAAGTACCTCAAATTATTACAAAATCAAATATTTCTCGCTATTCCAAACACTGGACTAAATTAGGAAATCGTTTGGTTTCAACATTATGGCTGTCCAGCACATAATGCAGTCAGGGTAAAGGAATTTCTAGAGAATACTTTTCCTGGCCGTCTTATTACTGAAACGGGAAACATCAAATGGTCTCCGCGTTCTCCTGATCTATCTCCAAATGATTTTTTTTGTGCGGATATCTAAAATATATTGTTTATACCCATGAAGTTAGTAGAGCAGAAAATATAGTTGCCTTGAGAGAATAAATAATTGAGGCTGCTAATTCAATAACTGCTCACATGTTAGAAAACATAAGAGTAAATGTCTTGCTATGCAGGGAGGAATTTTTGAGCCCCTTGTATAGTTTATTATTATTCTCAGAATCCTTTTTTATTTATTTTATAGGGTTATTTTTTTATTTTATTATGGCTATCTTTTATTTTATTATGGTTATTTTTTAATTTAATTAGAATTACGCATTTGTTTGTGTCATGCAGCGTGAATGCAGCTTAAGAATTCTCTGCATTTACTGAAAGGAAAAAGAAAAACAAATCCTTGCAACTCGTAAATATTATTTTGAACGCATTACAAACATCCAAGTCGGTGGTCTAATAGTTACTGCTAACTTGCTACCCCTTGTATATAAAATTTAACGATATGCTCTAAATGGCCATAGCCCACTCAAAACCCGAATATACAAGTAAGTAGTAAGTATGGCGCCACCACGATAACTAACCTTCTAACTTATAAGCCAATTTAACAGTCCACTTAAAATTGTGAGAAACGCCTGTTCAAATAAAATACACCAACTTATAACCCAATTATGGTCTTACCTTCACACTTCCCAAAGGTTGTTGTAAAATCTGATGTACTGCACCGCCTCTAGCTCGTCGAGAAAATGGGCATGGTTCGAATTCAAGTAAATCGAAGGTGTTATAGAGCGCCAGTTCCGATATTGTATCTATGCCATACACCAAGCTGACCACCATAAACCCGGAACTAATTTATTTTTGAACCCCAGGTAGAATGATAGGTAAAACCAACACACTCATTCAAAATTCAACAACAGGTTTATTCTAAATTTTAAACACCCAAAATGTTTCAAGACCAAATGATCAGAACAAAACAACAGACTATCGCTAACTAATATCCTGAGTCAATCGTTGTTAGTAGCTCGTTATAAATTGAGTTCAATAATATATTTAAAAGGAAACAAAAAAAACATTGAAATATGAATTACATAAGCGCAACCCAGTTGCACGTATTTAAATTTCTGAAGGAATGAATAAAAGTCTTAAATGGCCACCCAAGGTGATCCACAACTTCAAATTACCAATGACATATAATTACAAAATTAAAGAAATTAAAAATGGAAAACACATGAGACAACCTTAAAGTTAAATTAATTACCTGACAATATTCTTACAAAAGCATATAATTATAAGGCAACTTGCCGAAAAGTCTTTCCAAAGTCGAACAGTTTGACCGTAAATTGCAACACAACAACACTCCAAATGAAACAATCTGTATAACAGAGGCCACCGACAATCTGTTCGACAGAAGTGTGCAGACTCTAGGTTATAAGGTATCTAATGCTAAAAATATTAGCGCTAGTTAACTGTGCTTTACATAAGAGTACGTGATCAACAGTAACTTCAATAATTCCTTACAAGATTCCACAACAATAAATTTGAAAGGTGACTAATTATAATAAATAACAAGCAATAGATTTACACCATACAGATGTGAGGCTGCAACGCCAATACACATCCAAAATTTGTTCAAAATTCTAAATCCAAAAAAAAGGCTACGTAACGTCTCCAAAATTGACAAAGTAACCCCCAACTGGAGTCACTGTTATTAATAAAACTACGTTAATTGAATAAATTCAAATTATAAGGCACTCAGGCCACTATGCAGTTAAATGATGAAATTACGATGACTTGAACGATTAGTTAAGCCGAGAAAATTACAATTAACAGTTCGATAGTACTCGGAATTGACTTGATGTTACCAAAACTGATTGGCAAATAACAGATAATCAAACACAGACACAGTACCTTTGGAATTCCACATCCACAGCTACAATACACGATACCTTCTACAAATCACACTCGTTACAAAGGGAAACTGCTCCACAGAACCTCGGTTAACGACATCTTCGGGAAAACAGTGTAGGAAGGCTACAGCATTACATCTATCTGCACCTTAAATTATGTCTTCACCGCAGGGTTCACAATCTATCCCCTTGGAATTATAAAATACCTCAGGCACGTGGTTCTTAAACTTTACCCAACGAAAAGTGCTCTAATGAGATTTTTGCCATGCACTAGCAGCTATAATTGAATATAGAAACAGCACAATTAAGATCGGTCAGACACGTAAAAATTATACTTACAGCAGTTACACAATTCTTAAGCCACGACAAAACAATATCCTCTGCAAGATTACAACCATAACACCATATCCACATTAACACTTGAGAAATACCATAACATCCGCCTTTTGCTAGCGATTACATACGATAAAATTCAAACATTCTACTAATTCCTCAAGTAGTGACTAAAGAAAATGCATCTGCTCTGGTGATGTTTTAAGTGCTTCTTCTAAGACAGTCGAAGATCAAAAGAGAAAGGCTCTAACTTGTCAATCACCGATCTCAAGCGTAACAACGAACATGTGAACTAATAATAGAACGACCTAACCTGATATTTTAACATACGACATAAATGTAGATTCAAATGACAATACAAAAGTGGAAAATAATTATCATTAAATTGTCACATAATTCTGACCAAAAAGAAACTCCCAAAACTAATTAGAAACTAATTAAAACTGCCGAAACCACTAAATAAAACAAGTGCGCCATCTACCCGTCAACACATATACATTACACACATGAGATAATGTAAAACGTACGGCGGTAGGACTCTTATGAAAATCTCCCCTAGATGGCAGAAGGAGTCAGAAGGATGATTTATTTAACCCGAAGTAGCCAAGATAATTTAAGTATTCAATCGATAAAACTAAAATTCTCAATTAAGAGATAAAATACAGCAAAATAATTGTAACAAACTTGTATTTGCGAGAGAATTGTTGTGGTGTCGGTCGTCGCTGGCATTGGAAAGTGCCACATATTACATGCATTGATCCCCTATGGCTATGCCACTTGAAACAAATAATTGCCATAGAATTTGCGAGCTACCAAGAACTCTGGTGAAGGTATTTTTGAAAATTAAATTTGATTTAAATTCCAATTCCAATTAAAGATAAAATAACTAGAAGGCCTTGAATAATAATCATAGAAAACCAAATCGACTAAAAACAAAGAGAAACAAACAAACACGAACATATTGAACGCACGACACTATAACAGATAACTGAAATTCATAAACTTACAGCTTAAGAAATAATATAGAAGTACAGGCAAAGTGAAATATAGGAATTTGTATAAGAAGTTCACAGAAAGCGCAGAGTATAAGACAATGGAAGCGAATTGATGAGGTAGAACGGCGATAGCAAGAAACAAGCACGCTTATAAATAAAGTCCAGGAAGAAATACTTGGAGCAAAGGCAGCAAACACAAAAAAAACGAAAACCATGAGGCAGGTATCGTGGGAAGGCCAATTACTAAAAAATATATTAAAAGAGAAGAGATTGATAAGAGCAGAAATTATATGGTATAGAAACACCGTAATCAAAGAATATTTAACTAAGGAGAATAGTAGGTAGATGAAAGTGGAGACACCGAATACGAACAAATGAGATCAGAAGATACGCGAAGACGACGATGTATTATATTAAATAAAAGAAGATGGAAGAGGTGTCAAGTAATCACCCTTCTGAACAAATTATATGTAATCAGGTAAGAAAATATCTGACAAGTTATAATAATAGTAATAATCTACTTTATTACGCAGACAGATGAATTCATCATAATTTTTAATTATAATAATAAACAAATCAGTCTTGTCTATGTAATTGCTTCACCTAAGCGAAATCACCAACGCGACTGCTAAGAATTACATATATTTCAACAATGCATTTTATACTATGAAGACAACAAGGATATTACAGGAATTAAGACCAACTGAACTATTTGACAAATTTTGAGAAGGGCTGGGAATGGACTAGAGACTAAGGCAAAATTAATAGCGTTAATAGTCTTAATAAAGCAGTTAAACAAGGTGACAGAGTTTCCCCTAAGGTTATATGTATACACACTGATGTTTACGATTTAATTGTAATGTCTCATCAAGTTAAAACTGCGCCGATTAAAAGCGAAACAAGGCAAACGAAACGTGTATTTAATTCCAGTTGCAGATGTTAAATTTAACCCCAAGTGAAAATTGAACGCGACGGATAATTAGTGAAGCGTAGACGACTGTTGGCGCGAAATATCAAGGGGAAATTTAAAACTTGTCCCGAATAGTATCATCGAAAATTCGTATTTCTTGTGTGTAATGAAACATGCGTTAACTGAAAATGAAAAGGCGCTAATTTTTTCGTTAATTTACATACAATTTACAAAGCAATTTCTCGATTATTCGACAGCTTCGAGGTACATCATCACGAATATATTTAAGATAATTTTTTTTTATCAAAACGAAAATGTAAAGTGTAAACACATGAATGTTAAAACTACACAAGCAGTAAATAAATACTGTGACTTACTATATACATTCATACGTAAAACTTATATGCATATATGCTTTTTCTGTGTCGTCTTTTGAGTGTTAGATGTCGCTGTGATACTCCACTGCATTTAACACGCAAAAATGACATAAGAAGCGTTTTAAGTTTTAAAGCCATTGTCGACAGTCTCCACGTACACTGATGAGACCTCAAAGGTCGAAACACCGGTGTCTGTGCGTTCGATTGTCGGCAATGGCAGTTATTGTATGTGTGTATCCCAAACACATGCATATATGTATATACGTGTTACGTATAAATGTATATATGTAAGTCACAGTATTTCTTTTTATGTTTCTGCTTTCCACTTATATAATCAGTAATAAAAAAATCACTAATATAGTGTGTGCATGTACACAATAAAGTGTTTCTAGTCATGTTGTCGGAATAATTTTTCATTCGGTAGATTAAAAAAAATGGGGCGCAGACCAAAATTCTATCTTGACTAGTCTAAACGGTACGATTTTCTCAAAGTCATGGACATCGTTCTTTGATATTTTCTATTTTAGTATCATGAATATGTAAATAAGTGAGTTTATCTACAGATAATTTGTTTACGCTAGGGCACCTAGCTGAGAAAGATCTAACTAAAAGAAGACGTCTATATATATCTAAAGAAAGCAAAATTCCCTTCACGTTCAAAAGTTATCGATTACTTTAGGTAAACTTGATATAAATAAAACGTATATAATCGCTGAAAAGCGCTGTGCAAGGAAAATCAAGCCATTCATGCCTTAAAGGCAGTCAAACAAGACTATTGCTTTTCCCCCGCCCTTTTTAAAATTTACCTAGATGCGGCCTTAAAACATTGGACTAAAATATGTAGCCCGATGGGGACATGACAAGGCTGCAATACACGATAATAAATTACATGTAATATACCTGGATTTATTGAAAAGTGTAAAATTTGAGATATAGGACACGTCCTATTTCTCAAGGCCATTGACGTGAATTTAAAGCAATTTTTAGAATTTTAAGTGTTTACTATTGATGCACTGTATGAAATATCGGTTGGTTTGAGTAGAATCGAAGCTAATTTCTTAATTATTTATACATGCGTGCACAAACTATCACGTGCGTTTTGTATATTGTTATGTTCTGACTTGTCATTCTTCATATCCTGGTTACGCATTAATATGTGGACTCATGACAACACGATAGTTTTAATCCAGTTGTTGTTGTTGTTATGGCAACTATGACAGATGACAACTCGTAAGATCACGTGGAATTCAGCTACAATTGTTGAATACCTAATTCTGGTAAAATTTACTTTCTGTAATTAGTACCAAGATTCTCACTACAAGTATTGTACATTATATTGTTAATTTATTGAACCATATATTACGGCAACTTTTACATCAATTTTTACATGCATTTTTGTGTTAATTTTACATGTAAACATTTGATCGTGTATCGCCCACTTGAGTGAGAGCCCGATATGAAGTTAGTGGTTGCAGAAAATCAGGTAGACATGACACATATTGCTATGAACCTTCCATTTTTAAATGATAGTAAAATTAATTAGATAAATTAATTAAAATAAGAGAAAATTAAAATGGACAGAACATATGATGTGATAAGAATTAATTTAGTTATAGTGTAAGCGCTATAGTTCAACTAAATATTTATTTAAGTATAGGTAGTAAAAGTTATACTAATCATTAAGTTAATAGGTATATATTATACTAATATAAATAATAAAAAGCATGTAGGTATAGAATCGAAACTAGGCAACTTAAGATACAAATTAATATAGAATGACTCAGCCTTTAAAAATGATATTTAAATGTCTAAGAAATTATTAATAAAATTCAGAAGATAATAAAAGACCAAGAATTAAGGCAAATTTGAATTATAACAGTTATATGATATTAAAAAACAATTTTATATTTAATGACTTAAAGTTAGATAACTTAGCATACACATTACCTATGTAAAATCAAAGCAATCTCATAGATTATATGTAAGAAAAGAAAAAACAACAAATGGAGAGTAATTTGAATTTTTACGGAGAAAAGACGCTATAAAAGACGCTCTCCGAATTTAGTTTAAAAACGTATTATTAAAGTAATTGTATAAATACCTGTGAATGTCGTGTTTGTTATTACGATTTATACACTAACATGATATAAAAATATTAAACGCTGTAACAGTATAAGGTCTTCATAGATTAAAAGTTATTCGAACCTACAGAAGAAAAATAGAGCAGTGAATCGTAATTTAAAAGTGTTAAATTAAACAGTACCTGCATTGAAATGAAATATAATTAAACAATTATTCGAATAAGCAGCTTATTGAAATAGAGGTCCATGAAGAGTATCCAGAACGAAGAGGAACGCAGAGATAGAAGAATCCAGACAAGAGATCCAGACAAAATGATCTAAAACAATACCACAACATATTAGAAAAGTAAGATAAGTACTTACAAATTTTATTTAAAAATCGATTTTAAAATAAGCAGAAATTTAACGATAATGGCCGTATAAGTTATATGTAATTCTAATATAAGAATTATTATTTTTGTAAGAGTTGTTCTATAATAATATTTCATCATAAGTTAATTATTTGAATGGTATTTTTTAAAGTTTATGCTTAGATAGATTTAAAAGAATTGCCTTATTAATTATTATGTTTTTCCTAAAAGCATATTTCAATAGTTAAAATTTGAATACATACCTGTTTATTCGTTCAATTTATTTTATTCAACAATTAGTACAAACTATTTTCAAATATTCTAAGCAGCAAGACGCTAGATTATCAGAGTAGTACGTGCAAATGTTTGCTTTGGTGAAATAGTTGTGTTCAGTATTTAATAAAACTCTTAAATAATACATGATATCTACTGAACGTACATTAAATTATTATTATTTTAAATTCATTCCACGATATAAACAATATTGCATTAGAAACAATTTAAAATAACAATCATTTGAACAGAATTAATCTTACTTATATAGAATACATAAAATATTACTAATCATGTTAGTTGTTATAAATCCATATAAATCAGATAAACATCAATGTATTGCAAGGAAGATAAATACATACATGAATAAAATATATTCATTATCATTATAAGATTTATAAATTGTGTTTAATTTCTTTATCCTATCCCATATTCAAACAGATAAGAGAAAGATAGGTAAGAAAGGAGTAAACCGCTGTTAGAATCCACGTAAAATTTTAAATTTATGCTCTTATACTAATGTCAGATATTAAGCTATCGTTGTTATTTTTGATATGTTGAATAAACTTATATTATGTCAGTGAATCTCCGATATATTCAAATACTACTCTTTTATCACGGATTTATTTCTACAGTCGTGGTTTTCTTTCTCTAAAGAAATCGTGTTTGTCTCTCCTCGTTTCTGTTATGTTTACCTTATCCTGCCTATGGTCTGATTGTTGTTTGTTATTTTATTAAGTTACCCTGACCCCTGGGTGCAGAATCAACGTGGAACCATCTTACCTTCCTCAGAAAAATAAAATATTAAATAAACTCTCGACTGATGAAAAATTAAGTCAGAAATCTCCTAATAATGGTTACATTACTATAAAAATTTGTAAAAAGGAAGAAAACGAGAAATGTAATATGTTTAGTCTTTTGCGAAACAAACTTGCTGGTAGTGAATTCAAATCACTGATATTACTGAAAAATTAGATTAAATAAGGGAAGAATTGGGAATTGCAAATGAGAAACTTGATTATAAAAATAAAATCATAGGCGATTTAGGAGCAACAATTGAACAGTTGACAATACACGAAATACGGAAAATACATTCGGAAACCCAAACTGACTTGGTTTATGTATGTAATTCGGAAACCCAAACTGACTTGGTTCATATATGTAATTCGGAAACTCAAACTAAAATATCAAATAATAATAAAGAAATTGCAATAAGGAATAGCAATAAGAATTATAACAACTTAGAATATCTTATAGAGAAAGAGCGAGCTGAATCAAACGGAGACCGAAATGTGTTTATATTGAGCGAGTCATGGGCAGTCATGGAGTGGTTTTGTTGGACATAGGGTTGCGGAAGACAAAGTTGTCTCTGCAGTAGTTAAACCAAAAGCTAAAGTTGATATCATAGTTCAGAGTTTAGAGACAGAAATTAGAAACTTTAATAAGAAAGGTTTTGTCGTCATATTTGGAGGCACAAATGACATAACAGATTGTTACGACAGTACAAATAGCGCAAGGCTAACAATTAAATTTGAAGATATAATGAGGACAACCATAGATACAAATTTAATTGTTTGTACAATTCAATTTAATTATTATAATAGAGGAGACAATAAAATTATCGAGCACGTCCATTACAGGATTTATAATTTGACGAAAAAATATAGAAATGTGGAGATGCTCTGCATTAATAATTTGATTTCAATAAGCGATTATTCATATGACAATATCCATAAACGGAAACCTGCCAAAAAATATACAGGGTGAGTCATCTCCGTGGGTAACGCCGAATATGCCTTTATGAGTAAAGATATTTGGAAGCGGTGTTTTCCTTGTGATAGCTGCTCCATAACTTGGTGGCTAATCATTGTTATAGTTTTTTAAATGGAACAGCCTATATATTATTGCATTTTTGTATTTCCCGTATAATTTTCAATTAAAAAATACTAAGATAGTATAGACCTAAACTTGAAACTTTTTGAGTTAGGTATTCCCATTTTTCTGAAAAATTCAATGTTTGCATAAAAAAACGTATTAGATGGACAAAATTTTTTGCAGTATTGTTTACAATAAGACGTCTTAATAGAAGCACTTTTTATTTTTTTACAGTTACTAACTGCATGTGCAAAAACTGGATTAAAATTACATAACACGTTTATGTATAAAAGTCAATTTTTAAAATGTAACATCCTGTATCAGTCCATTTTTGAATTTCTTATTAAATTTCACATCAAAAACATGTAAGACGTTAATACTTAAAAAAAATTGACTATTACTGAGCTATTGTCGCTTTTTGATATAATTTTGTCGGTACTATACTATATCAATTAAAACTATAAAACTGACAAAATTATATCAAAAAGCGATAATAGCTCAGTAATAGTCACTTTTAAAGTATTAACGTCTTACATGGTTCTGACGTAAAACTAAATAAGAAATTCAAAATGAACTGATATACAGGATGTTCCATTTTTAAAAAAATTACTTTTACACAAAAACGTGTCATATAATTTTAATCCAGTTTTCTGCACATGCGGTTAGTAACTGTGAAAGAATGAAGCGTGCATCTATTAGGACCCCTTATTGTAAACAATACTGCAAAAATTTTTGTCCATCTAATACGTCGTTTTCGAGAAATATAATTTTATACAAACATTGCATTTTTCAGGAAAATGGAAATAAGTCAAAAAGTTTATATTTTAGGCCTATACTATCTTATTACTTTTTGACTGAAAATTATGCGGGAAATACAAAAATGCAATAATATATAGGGTGTTTCTTTTAAAAGACTATAACAATAGTTAGCCACCAAGTTGTGGAACACACTGTATAATACAAAGTATTTTTAAAATGTGCTCCTAATGGGCATCTATTACAAGAAAAGAAAATGAGGTGTGGCCACCACACGACTTTCTTATACGTATGAGCATTTCAAACTATACAATTTTAAGAATCTTTTTATACACAACTTATTCAAAATCCTATTCTAAGTACATTCATTCTCTTAAAAAATCGCTATAGAATGCATACTTGCAAGATATTCGAAGAAAAGTGCTACTCGCTAAGAATAAAAGTGCTACTTCCGGTCCGAATTTTGAAATTTCATGTATACAAAAAATATTGCAAATCCAATTCTAAATACTTTTGTACTCTTAATAAATATATATAGAATGCATAATTTACGACATATTTGCAAAAAATCGTTATTCGGTAAGAGTAAAAGTGATACTTCCGGTCCGAATTTTGAAATCTTTTTTTATACAAAAGATATTGGAAATTAAGTTCTAAATACTTTTATATTCGTAGCGTACCTGTCTAAAAAGCATGATTTGCAAAATAATTGCAAAAAACTGATTTTCAATAAGAGTAAAACACCTACTTCCGGTAGTAATTTCGAAAAACTTTTTCAATAAAATGGTTCTCAATTTTAATTTTAAGTACATATGAATTCTTTATAAATTTGTTTAAACTTAGTAGTTGACGAAATATTTGCAAAATTCGATTTTTTCACTGAAGTAAAGTACTACTTCCGGTCTACCGATTTTACTGAAAAACTAATCAGATCTCAAGAGGCAGATTATACACGTAAATATAAAATTTGAACTTGATATCTACAGCGGTTTGACCGCTATCGTGGTCACACACACACAGACACACATACACACACACACAGAGAGAGACACAGACATTTTTTAAAAACCACTTTTTTGGTATCAGGGGACTTCAAAACGTGGACATCTGCAAAAATCTCGAGGTCGAAAATTTTCAACATCACAATACTTCCTTATACTACGTATAAGAAAGTAAAACGGCTTCGAAATGTCTTTACTCATAACGGCATAATCGGCCTTACCCGCGGAAATGACTCACCCTGTATATGCACATAATTAGTGGAGATAGTGCAATCCATGATTGCTGAAAAAATCAGGATTTTCTTGTGGGCGAGTGCAGCCGATTATTAGAGCGGACATAGCATTTTCATTATGCACCAGAATATTCAAAGTCTTGGCAAAAATACTGGTGAACTGGAGGTATATTTAGATCTGGATGGTTGCGACATACTTTGCCTAACGGAACACTGGCGCACAGGAGAAAATATAGAATATTTAAAACTTCATGTATACCAATCACTTTATTAGGAGGTCATTTATCCATGGAGGCTCGGCAATTTTTATTAGTAATTTGCTGAGTAGTAACACTAGTAATATTGATGCATTGGGTGAGTTGTCAGTGGAATAGCATTTCGAGTGTGCAGCGTCAAAATTTGATATAGCTGGTCAATCCTTTATAGTGGTCGTCATTAATAAGAGCACGGATGGTGACTATGCAATGTTTATGAAAAAATTTGAAGTGGCTCTTAAAATATTAAATAAACTTAAAAATCATAATATAATTAATTATTTGTGGTGACGGAAGTATCTGTAAAAGAACGTACACGTAAAAAAATGTTTAAATAATATATGTATTCAGAAAACTTAATAATTATAAAGCTGAAGTAATTCACAATGCTATTCCAGAACATTCTGCGCAGAGGGTGCAGTTTTGTTTTGCTAAACATATATCAAACAAGAAGAAAATGCAGCATGAAAGGGTCACTGACAACCAGAGTATAATGCATTTAGGGAGTTTCTGGATAGGGAAAGCTGGTTGGATGTTTTTGCTGCTTTGAAATATTCAGATCAGTGTGATGCTTTCATTAACATAATTGCGTATAATTACGAATAGGCATTTCCTACGATTAGCAACACTGTAAGTATTGATCAAAACAATGGCAGAGCTTGGATTATACAAGGGATTCGTATTTCATCACAAAAACTAGAATATTTATACTCATTATTATCTAGCAGTAATGAAGAAATGATTATCTATTATAAAATATATAAAAATATATAGAAAAGTGATTAAAAATGCTAAATTATTGTATAACAACAATATTATAATACATTCACAAATTAAATCCAAATCAGCATGGAATATTATTAACTCAAAACAGAAAACTAAAAACAACGGAAATATAACGCTTAAAATGGAAGCTAGGCCGCAGACACGTTAGTCATGTCAAATATCTGGGATTCACAATATTCAAAAATGTAAGAGAGGACAACAACATAATGAAGAAGATAGGCAGAAGAAAAAGTATGATAAAAGCTCTACAATCAGCATTGTGGAATAAAACCCTGACAAAAAAAAGAACATGAACTTATTTAAAATAATAGTAGATCCGATAATAACATACGGGTTGCAGATATGAGTGATTTTTATTTATTCGAATATTTTAATTTATTCGTATCCACAGCTTCTAATTTTCCGTCGGAACCTTGAAGCTTGAAATGGTTAAGAACATATAAACACATCCTCAAACTTTTATTATCCTGACCTTTTTCGTCATCTGTTATCTCTAACAAACTTCTACGGGCTATAGCTTATGGATTTAAAATATAATACACAAACATAAGAAGTATATTAATGCAGGTAAGCTTTATGTCGAATTGACCATGTTACTCACAAAGAAACAACATGCTCGGAAGAAAACGGAAATCCAAATGTCCATCTCGGGAACAACTAAAACTATTAAACTCTAACAATGCGAATTTCACAACCTATAATTTCAGGTAATCAAAAATGAACAGCAACTTAGTTTTAGAATAAAATAAAATATATTCAACAAGGTCCTCCTCGGGACCTCCATTGGAATTTATTATCCTTCACACAAACACAGCAATTACGTACGTAGGCTTAAACAATGCAACTGAACGACGGTTTTTTTTTTCGTTTTCGTTGTCCATGATTAGAAGATGAACCCAGTTCTTTTTCTTCTCGTTGTATGAGGTGTGAGGTTCCAAATATGTTAAAGAGAGTCACCGAGGAAGACCGAAGTGAACACGAGGTTTAACTTTTAGAAGAAAAATTTGTAACTTTAGTTAGAAGTTAGTGCAGCGTTTGGGCAATGCTTTTGAAGAGATGCAATTTACATCGGAATGACAGATTGAGGTTTATGATGTTTACCGTGGAGGGCATCGACGTTGATGCCAGAGATTGTTGGGTTTTCGTGGTGAGGAATCCTGTTGAAGTGTTCTTGGCCTTGATTACGAATGTAATCTTGAATGAGGAGGATGTCTAGATTGTCGTGGATGACTGAGTTTCTTGTATATCAGTGGGCTCCGGTCATGGTGGCCAAGATCTTGTTCTGCTGGACTTGGAGCAGATTGATGTGGGAGGCGGCAGCATATCCCCAAACGAGGCATGCGAACGAGTGAACGACGCCGACGGTGAGATGGGTACATGCTTTTGTACCTACTTCACCCCTCCTTACAGGTAATAATAGTAGAAAATTATAATATAATTTGATTTTAAGAAGCTGAGTATTTAGAATATTGTCCCCATAAATTCCCAAAATTGATCACTGTGTGCACCGACAGTGCGAAAGGAAAGTTAGAAGACAAACAGAAAACGGGAAGAAAAGTGAAGAAAACGCAAACATTTTAAAAAATGGAAATGAATAATAGAAAAACAAGATAAAATATAAAAATAAAGCTGTAGCGATGAAAACGATTTCGCCAAGTTAGTTTCGGATCACAACTCAGATGATCTCTACTCATCAGTAGAAATCGGCAGTTAGGGGAACTTTGGCAGAAATCATATGTTATAAATTCTTATAGTATAACTATTTATAATTTCTACCAATGTATCTCTGATTGTCGACCCCCAATGTAGGTCATTATTTCGATAAAAATGGACCAAAAGTAGATTGGCTCCACGTATTCATTTTAAAAAGTGGCTTCATGAAAGCTACACACCATTTGAAAATTCATGTGACAATGGTGCAAGAATTACATAAAGAACTAAAAAACTACTATTTTTTCTGTTGAGCATTTTTTCATTGTTTTCAGAGTAATGTGGCGTTAAATTCGATAAAATAAAACCGTTCCCCATAAAATAGATGTATGGTACCTTCTACCCACCATTTTCTTCAATATTCTTTTCATATATTAACTACATTTTTTTTTACTTTTATAGTGTTTTTTTTAAATATATTTCTTATTAAACAAATAAATAATTTTGGATTAACCGAAATTATTTTTTATCTTGAATTTATACAAAATGTTATTATCTTCACGATATCCTAATAGGTATTTACGAACCAAGTGCGGGAAGACTATTTTCCGGCATGAGCGCACTTGGAAAGCACGAGCGACCGAATGGAAGCGAGTGCTTTTAATTGCGCGAATGCGTGGAAGATGTCTTCATGCAAGTGGTTTGTACAATATTTTTTGTACGAGCATAAATTATAAAAATATTATTGATTAAAGTGCGTATCATACCTAACCTAAAATAAATTACCTACCTAATTTATTTGAGCATTTCTTGTACCTACCTATTACTCACACTTAAATTTAGTTTAAGTTATTATATTCTTGCTTATGACGTTTTTGTCCTTATATTTATAGTGAATTCATCGCTCTTTGGGTTGATTACAATTAAATGTCAATTTCAATGTTACTTGAGAAATAGTCAAATAGATGGCGCCACAAATTCATTAGAAGAATGTTTAATTCTATTTCCTCAACTTTTAGTGAAGAATAGTCGAGGGAAGTAGTATTTTATAGACTAGATTTTATTACCATCAAGTAAGATTTTTTTTAAAATATCCCAAAGAGCCAGTGTTTTCTTCAATTTTTACAGTCGCCTCGACCGGGAAATACTCCTTGCTGATCGAGCGATGCATGCGCGAAATACCTATCACTTTACAGGCGGTGAGTACAAAAAGAAAATATTATTTGAGAGTATATTTTGATTTACATGCATTTTATTTATGAAGAGAATTCCTGGCACTATTGAAGTTATTTTTGTTTCTCTACATACAAAGTTAATGTAAATAGATTATAGATTACAAATGTGTACATTTTATGTTAGAAATAATTTTATTAACTGGATATATAGCTTAAAACGAAACATGTTGTGCAAACGATACGTCTACTTCTCCCTAGTATTTGAGGTATCAGTTTCCATATGTGTACATCCTGTTTAAACGTTGAATCACCTTTAGGGCACAAGAAGGGAACTTAATTAAAATCCTAAATATACAACAACGTTATTTTGTAATTGAAGGTATGCTAGCGATGTTCTCCTAATATTATTAATAAAAGAGTTTTGGATCGAAAATGTTTGCTACGCTCACCGTAGTGTACACGTAAGCTCACATTGCGTTTAAACTTCGAAGTCGTAAAGACGACTTTCAAAGTTGTAGGTCAACTCCTCTCATTACATTTATGAAGAGAATTAATTAATATTTGAACAACAATTTTGAAGAGAATATGATTGAAAATGGGGCCTCAAGTGTTATTTCTACAGAGTTCGGCAGCTGGTATCACATATTTTTATAAAGCTGTAAAATCGTTGAAAAATGATTAAATTAAACCAACTTGCGATTATAACAACTTTAATATGTGCATTTTACTTTTTGAAAATAATATATTTTAAATACCCCCCCCCCCCATCGTCTTCTAGACAAAACCTTAAACTAATTCGAAAATTTTCCATAAATCTGAGCAGAGGTTGAGCATTAATACCCCGACATTCTTAAAAAATATTGTCTCTCAATGCCTGAATAGTTTGTGGTCGGTTCTTATATACCCTATCCTTTAAAAAGCCACATAAAAAAAAATCGGGAGCCGAAAAATCCGGAGATCTTGGCGGCAAATTCATGTTAACCGTATTTTGATATAACTTTATTAGGAAATATTTCTCTTAAAGTAAGAAGTCTGCTTCGGAGGGCTGTGGCACCATCTTTTTGCAACCATACGTTGTCTGACCCCAAGCTTTCTAGTTCTCCTCTCAAAAAATTCTGAAACATGTGTTTGTAACGATGAGAGTTAATGGTGACTGCTTGATTATTTTCTCCGAAAAAGTATGGTCCAATGATTCCAAAAATTGATACTCCATATCATACTGGCACTTTCTGGCCATGTAGAGGTTTTTGATGTAACTGTTGAGGATTTTCCTATGACCAGTACCAATAATTCTGTTTTTTTATGAAACCGCTTAAATGAAAGTGAACTTCATCCATCATTAAGAAACAACGCAAAACATCTTGATCTTCATTCAAAATACCTAAGAATTTTATGCAAAATGCCGTACGAAGTGCTCTATCGTTTATCTTTAGAGAATACACAATCTGAATTTTTTAGGAGTGAAAACGTAAATCTTTTTTAAGGATCCTACGAAGACTTCTTTCAGAGATTTATAGGGCCAATAAATGTATTTTTTTTTGCAGATTGCATCGAACTTCTGTTAACGGCGGTATACAAACCCTTTCAATGTTTTTTACTGTTTGAACAGTTGTAATATAACCTTTAAATTTTTATGCAACACTGCCTCTTTCATTAAGATAATTCATCCACTTTAAAATTATCTTCCGTAATGGAATTTTCTCATTAAATTCCCGTCGCAAATCTCATTAGGCTTGGAAAACGGAACTATTTCTAATATACCCATTCACTGCATAAATACGTTGATTTAGTGGAAATTTCTCCATTCTAATCAAAATTGCATGCCTGCCTAGTAATGTTCCTATACTCTAATAGAAACTTACCTAAGTTCCAAACCATTAATAAATGTTTTTGTCGCCTGCGCCGGGTCAGTAGTACTTTAATCCTTTATATCAAAATCATATTCATATATTTTTATTAGAGCATCGATCATAAATGGCATTGCTATTTCATCCACATTAAAATTTTATACTATACGTAATAAAAAAAAACATTTCTACCATCTTTCAATTATAGTGTTTCTGTAAATTTGATATATCTATACTGATAGTCATGAAATATTTATCCTGTTTTTGAAAATAAAAGAAAAGCTTCGATTCCTGATAGATAATCTGTTAATATTTGAACTGATTCTATTTTACCAGAAACATACATTCACACGTAATGCCCTGGTAACGTAGAACTTCGCAATGGTAAATGTTCGGAGATAAGCCTGAATTGATCACAAGCCGCAAACATTCGCACGTACTACTGCTAGCGTCTCAATATCTGCCCCACAAAACATTCCCTTTTTTTTCATGTTATTACGTTTGAAAATTGTAGATCAAAAATGAAATATAACAATTAATGATGTCTAATGATGTACTTGAGAATAAACATTCGCACGTTGTATTCTCTGTGCATCCAACACCATTAATAATCTTTTCTTTGTTATCAAAGATTAATGAATGATTATAATTGAACAGGATAATATATATTTAATTAATACTGCTCAACGTTATACTAAAAATAAACATTTTCACGTTGTATTCTTAGAAACGTACAGCACCACTAATAATCTTTTACAATTGAATCATTTGTTGATCAACTACTTTGTTTCATCAAAAATTTTTTCAAATTTTGCCTTAGACATCTCCATATTAATTGAAAATTATCAAAAGAAAATTACTCTAAATAAATGAAAGAAAATTAAATTTATATACTAATACAAACTAAATAATCATGAGTATAACCGTAGTGTATCGAACCCTATGCTCAAATTCTTTTTCCACTTTTTAAAATTATGTCTTGATACCTGGAAGTCGAAATCATAATTCATCATGTTCATTCTTGTTTTTCGAAATATATACGGAAACAAAAGAACATCGGCCATCCATTGCGTCCTCCTTTCAACTAAATTGTAAGTTGGTATTAAAACGTACCGCAGCGTCCCTAGTGAAATCTCTTCTATTTATTTTCTGTAAGTTGCCGCTTCTACACCAACTCACACGTACATTGTCTTTGATAGTTCATTCATTAATGTCAACACTCCGAACCTTTTGTTTATCAAAAAGTCTTTCACCAACTTGCTATGCATTTCCAACGGTAGGTATATTTTTCTATCTTCTTAATACAGTCCCTCCTTGTATTTGTTTATAAACGTATTGCCTTTCTCATTGTTTGTTACATGCGCTAACACAATCCCTAATTTTCTTCTAGGAATATCTGGATTCGGTAAAACTGGAAATATATTACAGATAATAGGAATTCTTCTTCCCACATCACTCGTATTACAACGATCAGTCAGTCCTACTACGTCGTTTCTAATTTCTATCCAGGCTTACGGTAACACATTTATCTGCAAAAAAACTGTAAACAATGTTTATACTATATTTTTTTCTTTGCAGGTCTTCTAAACCACACAAATTATTTTTATTGTCTATGGAAGCTCCTGCACACACATACAAAATTCATGGATGTATTTTCGTATCCATTCAGTTATCGTTTATACCGAACATTACGGTTAACCAAATCATGTTAGAATATTCAACTTATATCCATTTCCTACTTATAGTCATAAGTTTAAGGTTTTTTTCATATTCTTTAAGCATGATTACTAAAATTTCTCTTATAAATTTGTCACATTGTGCACGTTTAAATTCACATAATTTATTCTGTTATATTTTCGTCTAGTGTATATCGAATGTGATCCTGTTCATATAGCTTTATAGCATTTAAATCACCCACTCTCTTTACCGTTCCATCCCTCAACATGACTCTTTCTCTGTTATTTGCTTTAAGTACCTTTTTGTTTTTAAACAAAGGTCCATTACTTAAAATATTCAAAGCTATTCTCACGCCTTGTGAAAAGGTAGGTTGTTTTACAATGTATTCAAACCATACCTCCTGTTTATCTTTTCTACAAAAGAAATGTATATATTGCTTAGATTTATTTTGTGTTTATTTTGTATTTATATAACATTTATTTTTTTTTATAGTTATCCAACTTAAAATGTAAGAACAAATCATATTTAATTTTTTTAAATTTCTATATCTAAATATAGGCAACCCATTATACCTTTGTGTTACTTGTATTGTATAATGCTTGAAATCAAAAATAAACAAGTTGATATTACGATTTCTATTCTTTTTAACACTTAAACTATTTCTTAATATTATCCTAATTTTTAAATATGCAAGGATCACACCAATATGTCAAAATTTCCGTTCGTGCACATAGTGTTGCTGGCGTCAAAAACAATTACTATTTCAAGTCGTCTGTTATTAGTGAACTTAGCTATCTATATAAGAGTATATATATTTTATCTATGATTGCATGTATTGACATGAAGTTCAATATCAAACTAACTAATATCACATTATTTGGGTTTTCATAGCAACATATTCAAAATGTGTCTTACCAGTTGCTAAATCATGTATAAGGATTTAATTTCATAGGGAGAATCGAATTTTATATCTTCAAGCGAGGATTGACCAAATATTCCCAAAAGACTTAATATAAATAAATATTTCTAACATTATGAATCGAATCGTTGTTCATAAGGTATGTTATGAACGACGAATCGATTCATAATGTTAGAAATAGTTATTTACATTAAGTCTTTTGGGAATATTTGGTCAATCCTCGCTTGAAGATATAAAGTTCGATTCCCCCTATGAAATTAAATCCTTATAATATTTTTCAAAACTGAACACAATCACGCAAGATACATTACATTAATCTAATAAGGAATTTTATATGAAGCATGCCGCTATGCCCTTGTACGGGACGGGGTAGTTCGGATGATCTCATGAATATAGTTTCAGAAGGCTGCTTGAAAGGATTATCCTTATCTATTACAACTATATTATTATTGTTTCATAATTTCAATAATTAATACTACATTCAAATAATTCTTTCCCGGTGTTTGAAAATATATTCTCTGCTTAACACTGATAATTTAGTTAGACTTTTACAAGAAAATATCCTTTGGTCAGATTCAAACACACGACTTTCAACTTTTTAGTAGTTGGTGAATAAAGCAAATTTAACAAACATTATATATATATATATATAAAACATAACAGGCATATTGCGGATACATAAAAATGAGAAAAAAGGAATATTGGGTAAATTCCGCTGTAGAGGAACTGTAGACACGTGTTTCAGACTCGTCTGTCTTCGCCAGTACGGTGTAGCCAAGAAATAAGGTATATCCTTGGAGACAAAAGCAATAACGGAAGACCATCGGGATGACAGACCGCCATTTGCAGCTTCTACCAGAAGATCTCCAGGTTTGAGCACATCAACCGACATCGCCGCAAACCTTACCGAACTACTTACGAAGAATAAAACATAAAAGGAATATTGCGGATACTAAAATGAAAAAAAAAGAACGGTGTAGCTAGGTAGTAAGGTGGGATGTCCTTGCAGATAGAAGTAGTAACGGAAAACCATGACGTCATTGTTATGTGTTCGCACTTTATACATTTAGATGTTAATATTAAACTTTAAATTTTAAACTATGACAACTGTTATTATCTACAACATTCCAAGGTGACGAAGGTAGTAAGCTTTCTGAAGACAATTACCGTCTTTCAAAGTAAAATTGTAAATGGTAACTCAAAGAGCCCCATTGTTTTAAGAACCTGAAGCGTCTACCTGTCACCTATGCATCTAACAAGAAGGCCTGGAAGACTTCCGAATGTTACACAGCATTCCTTCGGGATAAATAATTGACAAAATCAAAGAAAGAAATTCTTCTTTTATTTGACAACTGCAGAGCATATCCTCATGCACAGAATCTGAGTTTTATAGAGTTGTGCAAACACAACGTTAGTGCCTTGGCCCTTGGGTAAGGGATTATTAGGTCTTTAAAATTTCAAATTATGAAGATGATTGAAAATGGACATCAAACTTGCAGGTGCCATAAATATGGTGTCAAAACCGTGGACCAGGCTACCTGCTGGAATAATTGAAAATGGTTTTAGAAATGCAGGTTTTATATTACGAAGACTCTGAGGAAATTGTATTTGCTAGAAGAGGAGGCCTTTGACGGAATGGCTACAGAACATCCAAACTATGGGATTTCATCAATATGGACGAGAATCAGGAAATATGCGGCGAATTAACAGATGAAGACGTATTGAAGAATGTGCAAAAATACGAATGGAAGGAAGACGACGACGATGATAACGATAAAGAATTTATATCCCCTCTCATATTTCACAGGTATTGCAGG
Organism: Amphimallon solstitiale; assembly: GCA_963170755.1. NCBI lineage: Eukaryota > Metazoa > Arthropoda > Insecta > Coleoptera > Scarabaeidae > Amphimallon > Amphimallon solstitiale. The sequence continues at coordinate 47,725,458 of OY720676.1, read as the reverse complement.
TATTATTTTGTTATTACTTTTAACTTTCGGCATATGAGACTTTACATGAAAATGTTGTAGATCTTAAAAGAGTATTTCATGTACGTGAATAAACATATGTTTATTTAAAAAGTACATATTATGTCATTTTTTTCACTTAGAATCCTTGTTCTGCTCTGACTTGATATAGCTTCCGGTCGGATATAATGTCCACATTTGACCGGTTCCTTGGCGGACTTTTACTGTATTTTTTTTTTCATTTTTATTTTTAAATGTAAACAAAATTAGTAAAAAAAACTGTTTGTAGATGACTTATCGGAGTTGAAAATAGTTATGGATAATGAAATAAAAGTAATAGAAAACATAGATAAAACTTTTTTATTTGTGTTATCAATTAATATGAATTACCACTGTCAACAGCATCAAATTTTTACATAAATTACTTTGCGTTATTTTGGCTACAGATCTTTACATAACTTTTCATATTTGCTGGGATAGCAGACTTGTTCTCTAGGTTGTCTTGTTTACTACCGTTTTTATGTATGACTTATATTTTAATACTAATGCTAATTATTAAAAAATACTTCATCGTAAAACTAAAGAAATACATTGTTAGAGAATTATAACAAGGTATGTTCACTTCTTATATATAATGTGTATAATAATAACTTCTTGTGTTTGCAGTCTCAGTTTTAGTCATTCAAAAGAACAGTAAATGTGATAAATACCATGAGGGGTTATTCTTGGAGAAAGAAAATTTGGCCATAGTACATTACTATATACAGACATTAATTATACACTAATTATTATTAATGTGTTTAATTTATAAATATAAAATGTAAAATGCCCAGCGCCTCCGCCATTTTTGTCATGCTAGGCCTCATTATAGCTACATTATATTATAACAATAATAAGTAATGGTAGGCTTAGTAACTTGATTTATTTGAAAAGTTACAGACGTTAATACCAGTTTCCAAATAAATTTGCGTAAAGCATGCTTTATATTCGAGTGTATATTATTCATGTCACAGTTACAGTTTTATATTCATGTACGCAATCAAATCTTATATTACATAATTATATTATAAACATAAATTTTAGGTTGGCATCTTTATGCTAAAAAAAGATGTATATATAGAATGTATTTAGAGAACTTTTTAAATCGCTCAACTGTAATAAGTATTCCTTTCCCAATTTGTGAAAGTACTCCTCAGGGATAACAAATTTCGCAAGAAAAACTGATGCACGTTTGAATGATTTGCGTTTAATTTACAAATTTGTGTCACATCAAAGATATATTTAACGATTTCCGAAGAAAAAACTTCTTTTTTTGCTAATGTTCGAAACTTCTTAATTAAGAACTTGTAAATGCTTTGAAGTGTATAGAAAAGATTGGAGCAATGTATTTGTTGTTAAATTCTTTATCTGTGTTAATTATTATACTTTTCTAATGAGGCCAATATTTATATTACACCATATTAACGAGGAAGGTTGAATTTTGCGTGTACAAGCATGTTTGTGTTTCTTTTGTTACGAATAACACAAAAGAAGTTTAACAAACAAACATATTGTGTGCTTACTAATGTTAAAAAGATTTGTTTAGATCTTTTGTAGAGCCCCAAATTTAATGTATAACAATACGCTGGTCCTATTATTATCGCAAGGATTATTTGATAGCATTTTTATTAGAAAAATCCACTTTTATACGACTTATTCCATATCCTGGCAGTGTGTTCGAGTTCACAACAAGATAATAAATAAGATTTCATAAAATAATAGTAGGATTATAACTTGCGTATCATTGCAAAGTAAATTTCTGTCTTTACCGGAAAATTAAAAGAAACTGATAAGTATTATAAACAACTTAGTGTAAAGTATATTTGCTTGTTGAACACTTTCTTTTTTGCTTTTTCATTGCTTCTGTGGTGCAGTTCGCTCAAGAGTGATTGGTTTATACCGGGTGTCTAAAGGGCAAATTCCATGACTTGTATCTAATAATGTAGATAGCGAAAACATGTAAATACAAAATTTGTAGATGAACATGAACTCTACAATTTGTAATTATTTACATTAGGGCAATGACGAACCAAAACAAACTTTTATTGTTTAAGTGAAATTCTATGTTTTTTTTTTACATTTTATGACCGCCCTCAAGAGTTGATTAAAAGGACATCAATTCGTATTCGTCGATTTTTCTGAGTTATCATGATTTTTCGTAGAAATTGTTCAAGTTTTGGAAAATTGTTGTGAAATAACGAATAATGGTGATAGGCCTTAGAATTACGCACCCTTCACTAAAGTTAAAAGTACTTATTAATTAATTAAAAAAAACACGTGTATATTGACATACCACTGAAAACTACCAAATAGTAAGTATTCAAAAATATCTACTTCATTGTGTCTGTGGATGATATTGCAAAAGTTATAGAATATGTTTGAATAAACGTGATAACGACTTATTAATTTGAAAATATGATAAATAAAATAAGTAATTTTCAGTAAGTTTTTCGAACTTCTAAAGTCAGCAGCTTGGCAATTCAGGAAGTATGCATAGTTTAAAAACATCCCAATTACAGGTATATCAAAAAGTCAAAACGCCAAACTTGCGTTTATAAGACATGGTATAGGTGTTAAAATTTTCAAGTATCACAGCTACAGGTGGGTCGTTCGCGATCGAACCGGTTCAGTGAACCGAATCCCAGCAGGGAACCGAGGGAGCCGGTTCACTAAATTTCAATGAACCGGATCTCGGCCACTTGGGTCGTTGCTTAATTTGTATACAACAATCTGATAATTTGTCAAATTTGTGTGCAATATAGCTTCAAATAAATTGTTTGTCAAACATTTTGTATAATTGGTGTGCGCGCAGCCTAAATAATCCCGGTTCGTTTGAGGCGACGCGACGGCGCTGAGTATTACATGTCCTACACGTTCCTGGAACGGTATGCTATTACGGATCCACACGGTTTAAATGAGCCGGTTCCGGGACCCGGCTCACAATGAGGAGCTGAACCGAGTGAGCCGGGTCAATGAAATGAACCGTTTTGCCCACCTCTAATCACAGCATCAGAGTTATCATATTGTCAAATAATAAATTAAAAAATGCATGAATGGTGAAAGGCATAAATAATACTGTTTACATTAATTGAATGTTCAAGATGTATAAAACATAAAAATAAATACATTTAAGACACGAATGTATAATAGAGAAGGTGAACCGACAACTGCATCAGATGCGGCCGTGAGTGTAGTCTTCTAGATTAGACAAGGATAGAAAAGGCGATTGGCTGGTTCGTCCGACCTATGTAGTTATTATGGTTTTGTTAATTTTATCCTAATGAACAATTATTTAGGAACGGTGTAATTTCGATTTTTGTTCTTATATGGCAGACTCCTTTCTTACTTTACCTTGCTATTATCTACAATATTGCTTAACTTGCATGCATATTGCTGTGAACTTTACATTTTGAAAATGGGTTTGGCGAGGAAGACAGAAGTTGTCTGCGATGTTTTTCCATTGTTCCCAAATAGACGAACTGATAAAAAAAGAATTAGAATACGATTAGTAAATGGTGAAAGAAAATACTCAACAAACAACTACAAGAGTAATGAATTTATATACAGATACAACAGATGTTTACATTAAAGAAGATAAAGGAATAACACACTTACCTAGGATAAGATGTAATAAATTTGTAAACTTAAGTAAGGAAGAATTTAAAGTGGGGACATTGTTTCATAACTGTCAATGTGAATGAATAAAAGCGACAACTTAAAAGGATAAGAGAGAAGTTTAACCATGTGTGTGGTAGTGTGGCCCACTTAAAATTCAAGACAGAGGGCGCGAATGTACCGATTGTCTTTTGTGTAGGGGTTTATAAACGAAAAAAAAGATAGGACACGCAGATTTTTGACTGAGATTTTGATCGCAAATACGCACTACCTGTTCTTTTAAAAATTAAAATTTTGTATTGAACGATAGAATTTAAGTATTTAGTATACATTTTAAAATTTCTTTTGATTAATTTTGTTGTTGTTAAACAAAAATGGAAGATATTTATAAAATGGAATTTGATGAACTGTATGATCAAACGAAGTGATGATGAGTTATAATATAAAAGTTATCTTAATTTGTTTTATGAAATGAATGTGAAGTTGCGGTAATAATCACAGAGAAAGTACAGAGCACAACATTATGTAAGGCCTTTTCAGTAATAAATGAAAGAAAACGTACTTTTAAATATTGCATTAGTGCAAGGCAAATTTATATGTATAAAACTGGATGTATGTATATATGTGATGGACTTCAATTTCGAAGCTCTAAATACATATTTTTTTGGGCGTAGCAACCCGCGTCGGGTATCGCTGGAATATAATAATAAAAATAATATTTGTATTCAAAATTAAAGACACAAATGCATTTAAAAATTTATATTTACTTGCGTCTGTTGGCGATATTGCAAAAGTTATAATAGTATATTATGACACTAGTGCATAATCAAGCTTTTAAAGCACGAGTAACGAGTTTAAAGCCACGACGCGAAGCGCACGTCCAAAGCATATCAGTACAGATCGAGTTTTCTTAAAATATTCTCAAGGACTATGTATAAAACAAGTTGTTGGGATTAATACCTTTGGAAAGTGCCCTTCCATTATAGCAAGTTATCTAAATTTCATAAACGCTCATAAATACACAGGTCATGCCTTCAGACGAACATCTGCCATGATTATGGCTAATGGAGGGATGAATGTCGATGAGTTGAAACGCCAAGTGGGTTGGAAATCCTCATCGACAGCGAGTGGGTATATTGAAGAGTCTATCACAAACAAATTAGGCGTTTCAAAATTAATTGCTGGAGCTGTTCAGAAAGGAGGCAATATTGGATGTAACACATTTGTTAACACTGATAAGAACGTTGAAAATACACAAATAAGCAATGCTGCAAGTCACTTAACAATAACGAATAATCAAAATTGTACGTTTAATATTCATTTAAAATAATTTTTCCGTTCATGTTACATGTTTTGAAATAAAATTGACCATAATTGTTGATTAATTTGATAGTTTACAATAAAATAATAATGTGTTATACGATATTAAATGCGGTACAAACCAAATAAACCAAATCAATAATTCTAATACATATTATCGAGTGACATGTACCTATATGTCATTTGACATTTCCTGACATTTCAATGGACTATTAAACGCTTGGAATTGGCTGTTACCAAGCAACCTTTATACGCACGCCGTGCGATATCATGAAATATTAAAAAACCTACAATTTTTGTATTAATTCTTTTTTGAAAACCTGTGCCATTGTATGAAACTCTTCTTAATAGCGTTTTTGATATTTATTTTGTTCTTTTAACTAAAACAAAAATGAGAGTATATCATCTCTAATTATATATTACCAACAACAAGAAGGTGATGGCGATATTTAGTTGATATTTTTGCAAAGAGTAAATTCTTCCGTAATTTAATTCTGCAATAAAAAAAAGTGTTTAGTAATTGATTATTCCTGTATATTTTTCTTCATATTATATACTATCAATTGTTTTGAAATAACATTTTATTACTACTATTTATGCTTATTTTACACATAGCTCTCGTGAACACTTTAACAATTTGATGTTATTGCTCGAATTTGTTTGAAATCGAACAATATACAGATTATTTAAGTGGAATATACATTATAACTTCTTCACGATCATTACTTAATAATTAAAATTGTTTTTCTTGTTCACAGGCGGTGGGTATTCATTGTCGTATGGGTAATGGACGAACTGGTACCATGGTGGCCTGCTACTTGATGAAATTCCATGACGTTACACCGCAAAGAGCAATCACTGAGGTCCGACTTCAGAGACCCGGTTCTGTAGAAGTGTGGGAACAAGAAAGGGCAATTTTCCATTACTTCGATATTCTACGAGGAGCGGAACCATCCCAGATAGAACAATTGCAAAAGAAGAGTTCAGGATATAGATTTATATAAAAATAAAGTATAGGGAAGTAATAGTATAAATAAATTTTGAAGTTTTAATACGAGTATAAATTATTTTAGTATATGTGTATCTATTACAGTATTATGTTTGTATTATATATATATTACTTTTTATTTTGTAATTTTTATTTATTTTGGTAATATAATAAAATAAATTTCCAAAAGAAGTGTTTTATTGTAGAAACATATATCTTACTAATTTGATAGAACATTATATTTAAAGTAAAATAATTTGTATAATGATATTCCATTGCTACAAATGTGAGTATTACATGCGCTTTAATTTCGAATAACTTTAATTACGTACACATGTGTCAAGAAAAGGCTTCTTCTACAGAAATGTACAAATTAGAAAATATTAATTTATCAGCAGAAGCAGTGATTCTTTGACATAAGACTGATTGCTATTAAATTAAAGTAAAAGATATTATAGAACTGCATGGACGCGTTTCGAGCTACTTGAGTCTTTTTAACCTGATGTACGATTTCACAATGACATTTGATATAATTATGGTAAGTAATTAAAGATGTAATTCAGGAATACTCATAAACAGCTATGTTGTATTTACACGATACTTATAATTAGGGAGCTGTTGGTGGTATAGTGCTCTTTGCTTAGCAGCGGTGACATATAGTTTTCGCTGTCTTTTTATATTACTACAATACTGAAAAGCATATAGCGTGCAAGGGATGGGGTTCAAAATCTAAAGAGCGGTGTACCTGATGACTCTGTACTCCAGAAAATCTTTCGGTTTATAGAGCATCTCTGGCGAACCCGACAATGATCAATGACTATTATTCCAAATTAGAAAAACTTTTAGCAAAATTATAGATATCATAGGAAAACCCGACAGAATTTGTCAGAAAAATATTGTAAGCTCGGTGGAATATGAATGGGCCCCACGCAATATCGCCGCTGAATTTTCTTTTGCTCCGGTGGATGAGCATAAAATATTTTTGATACTCACCAGTGTTAAAACAGGGTGCATTGGGGCTGATGGGCTGGGGGTTGATGCTCTGAGGCTTTGTATTCCTTTCCTGTTACCAATATTTACATTTCTAATCAATTTCTGTCTGAGTTGCTCCGTTTTTCCGTCTGTCTGGAAGAAAGCTTTAGTTACTCCTGTGCCTAAGGTCTGTGCCCCTAAGGAGTTTAAAGACGTACTGCTATGGTTTTTTTATATCATGGATAAGTAAAATTAAATAAAATTGATTTACTTCAAATTTATTTTTCTGTGGAGCAAATGTTTTGGTACACACTGTATTTTGGTAATCTGTGTATATTAATATTTATTTTGTTATTTGAATTTAAAAGAGAATATGCCTCAAAGATTATTTACGCTCAACTTGATATTAATATAGTACCTATACATGTGCGATGTTATTGAGACGTGGTAGGGGATGTGTGACTTTCACTTGTCCTGCCGTGTGTTATTGAAAGGACATTAAATTTTGGTCTCCCGTCTTGTGTAGTTCAATTAAAGATATGATGTTTGAATAAAAATTGTTATAATTTCATTATTTTACGGAGCCAAGATTTAATCATGTTTGTGAATTAGTTATTGCTGTTACACTAGTTAAGTATATATATTTTTAAGAAAGAGAATGCATTCTTTATAATAATAATAAGAGAAAATTTTAATATTGAAAAAGTAGACTCGTATCCGTCATTTTGTTTCCTGCACGTGTTTGAGAATATTTTATATTTATTTGAGAAGCTATTAAAGTAGATAATTTTCTTTATTGTATCAGTTTGCTATAATTTGATGTATTTTAATTATAGGTATTTAATTTATTTATTTTAAGTAATTAATTAGGTACAATTTGTCGCGTTTGTCAGTACAAGTTTTTTTTATCCTATCTGGTCATTTAGTGGGTAGGATTTTTTCTTGTGAATTTGTTAATGAAAGTTTTTTTTTTTTGTTTTTTTATAATAAATAAATTATATCTGATTTGTTTTTCACTTTTATTAAAGATTTTAGAAAAGATAATTAATTATTTATTTCATTTTTTTGTCTTCAAGTAATTTGTTGTTTTTTTATACTGTTTCCTAAGATCACGATTCCTGACGTGAACATTGTACAGTTTCGCCGAGGGAACCTGAGAGAGAGAGAATTTTGTTTTATGAGCTAGATCGTGGCAACCCTATAACAATTGTACTAATATCATAGCAGTACGTCCTATTAGTGTGCTGCCTGTATTGTCCAAGGTTTTTGAGAGGGTTGTGGGTCAGCAGCTGGGGGAATATCTCGAGAAGAATAACATTTTGCCGCAATTGCAGTCCGGCTTTCGGAAGCGTCATGGCTGTGTCACTGCCCTGCTGAAGGTTACTGATGATATTATGGCTAATTTGGATAATGGTAGGGTTACTATACTAGTTTTGTTGGATTTCAGTAGAGCTTTCGACACTATTGATCATGAATTACTTATTGCAATTCTACATTTTATTGGCCTGGGGAGAGGTGCGGTGGATTTGTTGAGTAATTATATATCCTTCAGGAAACAATCGGTAAGGATGAATAATAGTTTCTCTGCCTACAAAAATGTGCGCTCTGGTGTACCGCAGGGTTTGGTTTTGGGTCCTCTGCTGTTCTCTATCTACTCTTCTCAGCTGCATACTTCACTGCGTCATGCCCAGTTCCACTGTTATGCTGATGATACGCAGGTCTATATATCTTGTCGGCCAGATGAGATTGTGCAGACCTGCGAAGTACTGTGTGCTGACCTCGATAGGCTTGCAGATCTGTCCGAACGTCATTCCTTATATCTGAATCCTTCGAAGTCTACTGCTATGCTTTTTGTAGGTAGGAATGTTAGGATTAATATTAATGATGTTATAGTTAGGATTCGTGGTGTTGATGTTGGGTTAGTGGATGAGTCAAAAAACTTGGGGTTGATAGTGGATCACAGGCTGAACTTTAATGCGCATGTCTCCAAGTGCATTCAACGAGGATACAATGGTTTAAGGTTGATTTATCCACATCGGAAGGTCCTTAATAAAACAATAAAAACAATGCTATGTGAATCTCTGGTTTTAGCACAGGTAAATTATGGGGATGTTATATATGGTCCTTGTTTACGTCAGAGAGATGTTTATCGTGTGCAAAAGCTGCAAAACTCGTGTTTGCGCTTTATTTTTGGCATTAGGAAATATGACCGCATTACTCATAAGTTGAGAGAGGTCCGCTGGCTTAATATGGAACAACGCAGATATTTGCATAGTTCTTGTTTATTTCACAATATTATTATAACTCGCTCCCCTACATATCTTTATAACAAAATTACATTCAGAACTGATGTTCATAATTTAAATCTGAGATTTAGGGGCCTGCTAACGCCGCCAATTCATAAACTTACCCTTTACAGTAAGTCGTTCAGCTGCAATATTGTAAAAATTTACAACTCCCTACCCAGTTCTTTAAAAAGTATGTCGCCTGCTTCATTTAAAGTTAACTTGAAGCGACACCTGCTCCAATTGTTGTGACCTGCGCGTTTGTGTGTCCACTTATCTTTATTCTGTCATTTATTCAGATTTGTATTTATTAGGTTATAAATATTATTAATACATTTATTATTTTGTTGTTATGCTTTGAGTTGCTATTTCTAATGCATGACTATACTTGTATCTAGTTTAGTGTTTTTGTGTGTATGCCTGTGTTATAATTAGTATTTATTCTCACTATGATTTGTTAGGTTAGGTTTATGGTTAAGTTGAACAGCAATAGCTGAACTTCGCCATTTGGCACATATGTATGTATATATGTTTTGTGTCAATAAAGTTTATTATTATTATTATTATTATTATTATTATTATTATATAAAACTATTATGTCAGCACATTGTCAATTTGTACTCGTGTTGGATGGATATCCGACCAACATTGTTTATATTGCTATTATATTGGATAAATATCGGATACTATTATTGTATTGACGATAAAAATCTCTACCCAATTAATATTAAAGGAAAATGTGTACGTAATATTAAGCTCACAAGATCTTTGTTAATGTTCATTCTAGGTCAGTGCTTGACATATAGTAGATTAAAGGAGTCACAATTTATCATTGTGTGATGGACCGCCACCATCATTAACGTTGCAAGATAATGTTGCTTAATCTGAGACATGCATATACATATACAATTTCATTTAGATTATCATTAACTTTTTTGGTGAGTTAACTCAAAATTACAAAATTAATATTAATTTTACAAAAAAAGAACAACACATATTCGTACAGGTTATTTTCGATACGCGGCTTTAAACGAATTTTGTTTGGAACCGTATTCTGTAAGACGTTCCTGCAGGCCGGTCGAATTTTACGAATGAACAGATGTTTTTATGACGGACTGTAAATGTAGAGTAACTTCACTTTGTTTGATATCCAGCAGATGTGTCAAATACGTCAAAATATTAGTTAATTTAAGGTTATTGGCTATGTTATTTTTTCTGTAACTGAACTATTATAAAACTGCATTTCAGGTAGTCTTTAGCCAATAAAAATGCAAATGTGTGTTCATAGTTTGCGTTGGTCTATGAATAATATAAATAGAACAATGATAAAATATCACTTGAAATATTTTCTTGGAAGGAAAATTTTACCAACTTGATATTTACTCTTGCGGCAATAACAAGTTTTGTATCGATTGAAATAAACATTACACAATGGACGATAAAAGTAAGCGTTCTTCAAATATAAGTGCAGCACAAGATGTGATTTATTTGGAACACATGAAAAGTAATGAGTCTCTACGCACAAATAAAATATCAATTAATAATCCAAATGGTATAGAAAGGGCCTGGGATGATACACTTTACATTTTTGAGGTAATGATCCTGAGAAAACAAAGGAACAGTGGAAGAAGGTAATTAGTGTATTATATAATAATAAAATAACATATACAGGGTTAGTTAAAAGTATGGAGACGGCGATTTATTGTCGTTAATATTCATTTTAGAGAATTATGTTCAATATAAAAGTTTGTTAGGATATTTTGATCTACATTTGAGAATATTTGATTTTTTTTTTCTTCAATTGTTTTTTAGTTACCTACGCCTGTCCGCGCAGTTTTTTTAAATGGGAACTAGTGAATTTTACTCTACCATTCGATAGAGAATTTTTTTCTCTTTACAATAATATTTTTGTTTTTTTTTAAATTCATTTTAATAACTTTTACAAGAAAAATTAAACAAATTAATAACAACGTAAATTAAAGTAAGTGTTCAAATTGTCGTCCATTAGTAATTTGACAATGACCCAATCGATTTACAAAACCCCGAACAGAGTTCTGTAAAAAATCTCGGGGAATTTCTTGTATCGTTCTGGTAATTCGGATTTGTAAATCTTCGACGTTATCGGGCTTATCTTCGTAAACTTTGTTTTTTACGTATCCCCAAACAAAAAATCTAAAGGACTTAAATCTGGCGAACGGGCTGGCCATTCAATGGTTCCTCGTCTTCCAATCCATCTGTGGGGAAAAACGTTGTCCAGATATTGACGAACATTTACACCATAATGTGGTGGGGCGCCATCTTGCTGGAACCAGACACTGTCATTGGGCAGGTGTTCATTGTTTTCATGTGGATAGAGCGTAGCACAAGCAGGTATTATTTCATTTTGCATTAACTGCAAATACAGACCCGAAGTTAAATTGCCATTGATGAAAAAGGGACCGATAATATGACCGCCAAGAATGCCAACCCAAACATTAACCTTTTGGGGGTACTGCGTATGGTGCTCCAAAAACCAAAAGGGATTTTCCGATGACCAGTATCTGCAGTTATGTCTGTTTACTTCACCGGTAAGGCAAAAAGTAGCTTCGTCAGAGAAAAGAATATTGTTGACAAAATTTTCATTATTATTGCAAATATTTAACATTTCTTCAGAAAATTGTAATCTCCTATCAAAATCATCTTCCGTTAACTCGTGTACAAGGTGTACCTTATAAGGTTTATACTTTTTACTTTTTAAAAATGACACGATCGATGACTGCGAAATATTGAAATTGGCCGCTAATTGATTGGTTGATAAATGAGGATCTTCAGATACAGCCAATAAAATATCCAGTTTGTTATCATCGCTTTTTGCTGTTCTAGGTCTACCACTCCTTGGCAAATCTTTAACGCTACCAGTTTGTTCAAAGCGTCTTAAAGTTTTACCAACAACGGATTTAGAAATTGGATTTCTATTTGGATGCGTATCATTAAATAAATTACAAACGTCTTGTAAACTTCTGCGTCTATCTCCATAACCCAACATCATAAGTATTTCAATTCGTTCATATTCACTTAAACTCGCCATTGTTAATATTAACAGCAACAAATTGCACAAATGAATTATTTCTGTCAAAGATTTGACGTACACAATAACCACTGATAAAATTATGTCGCTCAAGTTTGTTTATCGCATCGCTTCTGTCTATCTGCGATGTACCGAACATCTGTGAAACACTTGAACCGGCCTTTTCTTATAAAAAAGTTATTAAAATGAATTTAAAAAAAAAAAATATTATTGTAAAGAGAAAAAAATTCTCTATCGAATGATAGAGTAAAATTTACTAGTTCCCATTTAAAAAAACTGCGCGGACAGGCGTAACTAAAAACAATTGAAGAAAAAAAAATCAAATATTCTCAATTGTAGATCAAAATATCCTTACAAACTTTTATATTGAACATAATTCTCTAAAATGAATATTAACGACAATAAATCGCCGTCTCCATACTTTTAACTAACCCTGTATACTAAAAAATAAAATTATTTTTTTTCCTAAGAGCTGGTACTGTACATTTCATATTTTTTAGACATTTGCTGATTGGAAATCTGCTACAAAAAAAGAAAGCTCGCTTGGAGCAATATTACAGACAAGAAACCGGTGGTGGACCTGTTTCCAGAGTATTAACGCAAATAGAAGAAGGTTTGGTGAATGTTATTGAGAAAGTATTAGTGGAGGGTGTGCCAAATTTAGTTGAAGCTGGGATAGCAACCACATATTCTGACCCTTCAACTTCAGTAGAACCTGAAAAGAATGTGCCTGTCGTTACTTCAATACCACTACCAGAAACACCAATTAGCGAGAAATATTTCAGAATATTCATTGTTTAAAATACATAAATATGTAATTGAAATGTACTTCATCTCAACCAAATTTTACAGGAAGGCAATGAAGAATGGTGAATTAGATAAAGCAATAGAAAATTATCAAGAATGCCAGGAAAAGCAAATAGAAGCTATTAATTTCTTGATTATTTCCGTAGATAAATGTACTGCAGCGGTACACACCTTAACTAATGCTAAATTGGAAAGCACATATGCAAAAAATAAATATTACTCCTACCAGTTGAAACTTATGCAGCAAAAGTATGGCTGTATTAATTTGTCTGACAGTGAATAAATTTTATTAGTTAATATTATTTGGTATTATTTCCATTCTTCTTTAAGTATGTATGAGAAAGTAAAATATACAATATTTTTGTTAAATCAAGATATTGAAACTGATGTTTGCACTTTCAAGTTTTAAATTTTTTTCTCGAAAATAAATGTCAACATGTTAAGCTTATTTTGATTTTTATGAATTATACCGGGTGTAGAGTGGATTTTCGTACATAGGGATTTTACATGCAAAACTAATAATTTGCGAATATTCCCTCCCCTAATTTTTTTATAGGAAAATGTTAAACACAAAAATTATAGAGCTTTAAAAATAGGTCCCATTTTTTTTCTTCTTTGCTTACTATCACCCTCCGGGTCATTAAAGGAAAAAGAATTGAAGAAATGATACAAAATAGCAACAGCCGTGACATGTGACAACAAAAGTAACAAAATTCATTCATTTAACACAACAATGTGACAATTTTAGTAGAGGCGTTTAAATCTGTTTTAAGCATAGGTTTTAAGTCGTTTGCAGAAAATAAAAAACGTGCTGAAGAGATTTTAAAATTTTATTGAACGTGGTAATAAAGGTAGTTGTAGTAATAACTAAATTAAATGCTCAAACAAATCTCCGTTGACAGCTGAGCAGCACCCCAATCTGTCGTAAAAATGTCTTCTAGTTGCGGCCAGTTGATAGTGTGATATTTGACGACATTCTGCAAGTATTGCAGCTCTTAAAGCGTCGACATTTTGATACGTCCTTCCATTGTATAGCCGATCATGCAATGTACCCCACAGAAAAAAATCATTTGGCGAAAGATCCGGAGATCTTGGAGGCCAATTAATTTCTCCACCTCGACCTATCCAGCGATTTGGGAATACATGATTTAAGTACTCTAAAACATCGCGCTGGTAATGCGCCGGACATCCATCATGTTGGTACCAAAATTCGTAATTAATTCCCAATTCGTCGATAGCTGGCCCGACTTCTTCTTGCAAAAAATTTAAATACGCAGCACCAGTTAAGCGGTCTGCAATAAAGAACGGTCCAATTATGTGAGGACCTAGTATGCCAGCCCAAACATTGACACTACCCCGGTATTTCGTATGAGTCTGCAACATTAAATGTTCATTTTGTGTGCTCCAGTAGCGATAATTTTGTTGATTTGGTTCACCAGTTAACTGAAATCGACACTCATCGCTGAATAAAATCCTAGATAAAAAGGTTCGGTCATCATTGGCCATCTCCATCATTATTTCACAAAACTGCATTCTTTTTTCTTTATCCTCCTCGAATATTTTTTGGTGCATTTCGTATTTATAAGACCGAAACCGCGGATCTTGACTCTTTAAAATTTTCTGAGCAGTAGTAAAATGAATCCCCAAATTATTACCTATTTGTCTTAAGGAGACATTTTTGTTCTCTACAACGCTCAAGAGAACGGCATCTACCTTCTCTCTACTTGCACCAGCTGTTACATTCTGGCACTTACATTTCTTATTAACAGTGCCGTTGGTCTCAAAGTGCCTGCTATTCAGGGTGTTCAAATTTAGAATTGGTCGCTCCGGGTAGAATCCACCAAAAGTTGCTTGTATGTCCCTAAAAGACAATCCAGAGTAGTACCATTTAATAAAGTTGACTTTCTCTTCTTGGCTATAGCAATTCAATTTAAGAATCAGCAAACTTATTTTGATTGTCAAAACGTGACATTTATTGCTGACAGGATTCATGGCTAGTACTAATCGGTTCATTCCTAATACTTTTTCTTCAAGTCTAGCAGGACCAGAAGGTGTTAGAAAATAAATATCAAAGAATTTAGATAAATTTTTTTGTCTACAACTTTTGTGTTTAACATTTTCGTATAAAAAAATTAGGGGAGGGAATATTCGCAAATTATTAGTTTTGCATGTAAAATCCCTATGTACGAAAATCCATTCTACACCCGGTATATACATTTTATCTAAAAATATTATTAATAAATTGCTATAGATGGTTTAACAGAAAAATTCCACGCAGTTTCTCGATTTAATCGAAAAAACTGCATAAAGTTTCGTTCTGGTAATTCAAGAAGTTACTCGCATCTCTTATCCGTCTATTATGAATGCGGATATTTCTGCTGAAATATACATACATGTTTGTTTCATAAGAAACCTATTTTTGTCCCTATCGACTTAATGTGCTATAGCAAACAATAATAAATGGTTATCCATCTTTTTGAAAGGCACCCATGAAACACTCGACACAACTCTCGTAATGAATGCTTATTTGCCTTCGTTACGCTACAAACGTGAGTTGCCGAGGGTTTTTGAATTTCGTACGACATCGGTACGCTTCGAAACTTACAGAATACGAAAGTTCGACCGCAACGATTTTTGCGTTCGAAAATGCTTAACGAAAAAGTTGCAGAATAAGTAAGTGTGAAAAAAACTTTCCAAGTGTAATAGCTATTAAGAAAAACTATCGCTATCGGCATAAAATTGAAGCTCCTTAACGTGCTACATTGATATAATTGTGGACAAGGATTAGTAAAATCGTATTCAATGCTCGTACTAAGTTGTATCTTGAAAACTATGTTAACGGTGTGTGAAATTTTATATTACGAATTTAGTGGTAAGCAATATCTAAACCATTAAAGACATCACAAATGTATATATTATTGTGTATATTATACATAGCTAACTATCGAAATTTATTAAGTACTAGCTATCCCAGCAGACGCTATTCTGCCCTTTCCGGTAGGTGGCGGGTTTAGTTTTCTATCAAATAAAAATGCGCCATCTGTCGGACGACAGCGTATACAAAAACGATATTGAATGTACATATAAATCATGCCGGTTTATAAATATAAATTTTATTAATAACTCGACCACCTATCAGGTCCAGATTTTGTGATTGTATTGTATCCTATCATAGCTACGAGCCATCGTCTCGACAAAACAACAATATTGCGTGAAAATGAGCACGATCGGGCAATGCCATTCAGAAGTTACACGATCACTAACAGACGCACCAATTTAGGTTGGAATTCGTTTTTCCAGATTTTGCTCATGATCTTCCAGATTTTTTTCCAATTGAGTTATTTCCATCCCGGGAGCATAAAGAACAAAACAAAAAAAGAATCAACCAAATATGTCGATCCTATCGTCAGTTATGATCAAAAGTGCATACAAAAATTATGATTTTTGTATTTTTGTAGTAGGTCCGAATTTTCCGACTTACCTTTGTAATTGTCACAATTTATTTTTCTGAAAAATTTTCCAGGGCCATAATGAACATAACAAAAAAAAAGAATTATGCTTATTTATTGTTCGAATCATGAGTACTGGTCTTGAGCTCACACAAAAATCCTATAGAAAAAAGCACTTTCAGTTTTTCCCGACTTTTCCATTTTCCAGGCAACTTTTCCAATTTTTTTCAAACTACTATAAACATTTTTCTTAAAAAAAAAATAGCCAAAACGGTCCAGACGTTCTCAAGTGATGCGCTTACTAACGAAAAGCATTTAATTTTTACTTACATAGATTATTTATTGCATGTGATGTTATGTGGGAATAAACTGGAATAAATTAAAAATGATTAAATACGGAGCAATATATTTCTAATACGAGGACTATGTAAGTAAGTATAAATACAGTCCATTATAAATATGCATGAATCTTATCGCATTTTTGTTTCCGGAGAAAAATGCAAATTATGACAGAAAGCGTTTTACTAAAATGTTCACATTATTATTTGCGTCCCCGAGTGACGAATTGATATGTGCTTGTATGAAAATATAGACGCTTGTAATGTGGGAGTTACGCATTTTTACTGCGTCATTTAATACATATTGCTGTAGCCTCAATAATTTGAATAATTTAAATAAATGGTAATTTTTATTATAAAATTGTTACAGTCTGAATCCTGATCAGCATTACATTTTAAAATTTCTTATGAGTTCTTGCAGTGATTTTAGCTTCTTCGTTTTCTGGTATACCTCTTATTCAGTTTTGTTTGGGACAAGGTTACGAATTAAAAGAAAAGTTTAAATCTCATATATAAATTATATTTATATCTTTATTAGAAAATTATTCATGAATAGCCTTGCTATATTGTTTCTACATCTATTTTTGTTTAACATATAATAATAAAGAAAAACATTTATACCCATTTGGGTTATAATGTTTATGTAGAGCTTATATATCTATAATGATAGTCATAAAACAATTATCCTGTTCTTTTAAGTATTATAAAACCTTGATTCTTGATAAATAATATTGTTAATAGGAAGCTGATTCTATTTCACCTAAAACATACATTTGCACATAGTGCCTTGGTAACCTAGAACTTCGCAATCGTGAATGCTTGGAAAATGGCCGATACTACATATTTTCTATTTCCATTTATTAATTTTATCCTTATTTTCTTTTTAGGAACATCTTGATTAGGTAATACTGGGAACACGTTATAGACAACTGGAATTTTTCTCTCTAACCCCGCACCAGAAAAACTAGTCGCTCCTGTCACATTGTCTCCAGATTCTATCCAGGCTTTCTCTTCTGGCAGCTGTAAACAACATTAACACTGTTTTTTCTCTTTCGTAGGTTTTAAAACCATACATGGCTTTGTTTTATACATACGGAAACTAGTAAAAGTATATTCTAATCCATACCAATACTGTTTACATGGAATATTGCCATCGAATACATCGTATTATAAATGTCTTGATCTATACAGGGTATTCCACGAGAGCCGTTCGTTAGAAGTTTTCGTGGTTAGAAAAAACTTAGAATTCTGAAATTTTGGGTTCCAGGGTTATTCAAGATTCTCTTTCATTTTAAAATATTTTTAAGATCATACTACTTCCGGTTATACCGGAAGTCGCCATTAACTTCCTTATTTTAAATGGAACACCCGGTATATTATTTCATTTTTGGATTCCTGAGAAAACTTCATAGTGGGTCTTCATCAGGTTCCCCTATACCTATTTTCAATTTTTTCTTAGATAACTTGATTTTGTTGAAAATTTTGACAGATGTAGCTCTGTTTTGAGCATTGCGCCCTTTAACCAATTTCGATTGGTGGAAAGCGCTTCTGGGGTAGACGGAAGCACAGGAATGATACTTTCGAATGCCATATTGACAACTGATTTATCGCATACAGGGTATCCAAAATTTAATGACCAATTACATCATTTTAAAAGTTGAAAAAGCTCGTTTCTTCAAATGGGAAATCCTGTATTTTATTGGATGGTTGGATGCAGAATTTGATTCTGCATCGATTTGCTATAACATTCCCTATACCTATTTCCAGTGGTTTTCTTGTTAATCCATATTTTTATCAAAAGGTGATCAAACTCCAAAAGTTCTACCTAGTAAGCCTTGATTTTGACAGGAATTGAAACAATGTTGATTTAATGTCAAAGCAGTATCATCGTACAGATTCGTGAGGTATCTACTTACAGTTCTAGGGATTTTGTTAACTTGCTTAAGTACAGTTTATAATGGAGAATGTTGAAGAATATTCCAATAATGATTTATTAAATTTGTTTTACACGCACGTTGAATGTGAACGAATTGTTTGACGAACATGCAGACTATTTAATGAACGATATCCGGACCTACCAACAATGACTCCCGGAAAATTCGCAAGAATCAAAACTCGCTTTATAGCAACTGGAAACGTAAGGGCAACTCAAAATAACCTAAAGCCCGTAACTGATAATGAAGATAACGTGGTGAATGTGTTGGCGTTTTTTCAAGCTTATCCGCGGAGTTCAATTTCGACAGCAGCGCTGGATTTGGGTATTTCAAAAACATCAATCCACAGAATATTAAAAAAACATGGAATGCATCCTTTTTGTGAGATAACTGTTCACGGATTACGTCTTGGTGATGAGGCAAGACGTGTCAACTTTTGCGAATTTATGATTTTGAAAATGACCGAAGATCCGAGATTTCTTCATCAGATTATGTGGACTGATGAATCGAAATTCAGCAGGCGAGGAATTACAAATCGCCGAAATACTCACTACTGGGCACAAGATAATCCACATGTTATTAGGGAACATAATCACCAAGACCGCTTTAGTTTCAATGTTTTTTGTTTAATTATGGACAACAGAGTGGCTTATCAAGTGTACGATGAAAATTTAAATGCGGCTAGATATCTGGAGATACTGTGAGGGTTTGTTAGTGATTTTCTAAATGCCCTACCTCCACGTGATAGAGCAAACAGTTGGTTTCAGCTTGATGGTGCTCCAGCACATTCAACTATAGCTGTACACCGGCAATTGTCAATGATGTTCGAGGATCGGTGGATTGGCCCGCGGGGACCTTGGAACTGGCCACCCAGATCACCCGATTTGACCCCCTTGGATTTTTACCTCTGGGGTCGTATAAAAGAACTAGTGTACTTTAGGCCGGTACAAACTAGAGAGGAATTATTGAACCGTGTTCACCATGCGTTTACTAATATAAGTCCAGACGAACTTCGGAGATCTGTTTCGCGAGGAGTATATGACAGAGTTATTCAGTGTTTGAACCAAAATGGAGGTCATATAGAACAATTATTGTAATTTTATATTCTCTTATTATTTTTTGTCATTATGTTCCAATTTTTTGTTTTTATTTTATATTTCGTTCTAAATGTTATGTACTAATGTCATGTTCTAATTACAGTAATTTTTTTACCGTTTCATTGATGTTTATTTGGCTTCGAAAGGCAAGCGATGTTTCGGTTTCTACCAAAAAACCACATTAAAATAAAAAATTTGGATTAACAAGAAAACCACTAGAAATAGGTATAGGAAATGTTATAGCAAATCGATGCAGAATCAAATTCTGCATCCGACCATCCAATAAAATACAGGGTGTCCCATTTGAAAAAACGGACTTTTTCAACTTTTAAAATGATGTAATTGGTCATTAAATTTTGGATACCCTGTATGCGATAAATCAGTTGTCAATATGGCATTCGAAAGTATCATTCCTGTGCTTCCGTCTACCCCATAAGCGCTTTCCACCAATCGAAATTGGTTAAAGGGCGCAATGCTAAAAACAGGGCTACATCTGTCAAAATTGTCAAAAAAGTCAAGTTATTTAAGAAAAAATTGAACATAGGTATAGGGAAACCTGATGAAAACCCACTATGAAGTTTTCTCAGGAATCCAAAAATGAAATAATATACCGGGTGTTCCATTTAAAATAAGGAAGTTAATGGCGACTTCCGGTATAACCGGAAGTAGTATGATCTTGAAAATATTTTAAAATGAAAGAGAATATTGAATAACCCTGGAACCCAAAATTTCAGAATTCTAAGTTTTTTCTAACCACGAAAACTTCTAACGAACAGCTCTCATGGAATACCCTGTATATCCTTTTTTCTGTTCATAGTTATAAGTACAGGTATTTACTATATCTTAAGCTCTATCATAAAATATTTCTCATGAATTGGTACCATTATGCATATCTAAATTTACATTTATTTATTCAAAATCGTATTCTCATCTCGAGCATACCGAATATGATCTTGCTCATATAACTTAATGGCATTTAAATGATTTACTCTTTTGACTGTTCCATGCTTTAACATAATTCTTTCTCTATTGTTTACTTGCAATATATTTTTGTTTTTAAATAATGGTCCATTTGTTAAAATGTTTAAAGCTTTTCTAACGCCTTGTGAGAAATTTGGTTCTGTCTCTTTATATACAAACCATATTTCGTGTTTCTCTTCTCTACAAAACATAGAATGCATAGATTTATTTTGTGTTTGTTTTTATACCTAATTTTTTTAGTATTTATACAACTTAATTTCCATATATATTTATTCTTAATACAAGTTTTTTCTTTTTTTTTTAAATATAGGCAACACATTGTGCTTCCTAGTATACCTTTTTATTTAATGCCTACATCTTAAAAATAAAAGTTTTTAAAGAAAAATTATTGTTCTTTTTCACCAATTAAGCTAATTCTTAACCTTTTTATTTTTATATAATTTGAAGGTCACAGCAATATGTATGCATGTATGTATATATATTTGATACTTGCCTAAAGGGCGGTATTATTTTGAGTGTCGGTTTTCTTTGTCTCTGATGCTGCATACTTTGATTGAATCTTTCATTTCAAAAACCACATAAGTCCATTTTTGCAAATTTGAGTTTTAACTATGAACCACCTTATTTACATCTTCTATGTAAAACCACACAAATCCCACAACACATTACTTGCCTACTTGGGTTGCCACATAAATAAGTCAGCGACTTGCATTGTTTTTGCGCGGATCATTAAGGTGGTGGAACACTAAATATGGCGATAATTTGTTTACATATTATTTGCTATTCGCTGGCATTCCAGTATGTGCATTGCAGTGTTCTAGACGTATAAATTATAGCTTTTAGTAGAAAATATGTACGTATTAACAACAAACTTTAAAAAAAGAAGGCAAAGACGTTTTGAAAGTTAGTCTCAGATAACTGCCCAGGCCAAAATAAAAAACATACCGTTATATCATCATTGACAGGTACTGAGCGGTTTTCGAAAGTAACGCATTATTTCCACATAAGAGATGATTCTTTTCTTCCCAACGATCGAAATGTCGGAGTTGTGAAAAAGAAAATTCAAAGTGTGACCGAAGAATATAATAAGCTTATGTCAGAAGTAAACCCCAATTTTATAGCCTATGTTATTAAAAGCTCAAATTTTAGATTTTGCTAAATGATGGCCAACGTTTTATAAAAAAAATTGTGTTTGTGAGATGAGTGATTTGCTACGCTGATTCCAAAAGAATTGAAACAATCTCACTATCCTATTCCACGGCATGGCAGTATAAAAAAGAAGGAAATGAGTAGTGGTTGTTCAATAGTTTATGAAGTGGTTTAAGTAGACATACATTTGACTTGACCGGAAACAAAGCTAATGGCAAAAAAAATATTTTCTAGTAAAATTTGTGTCATGCAGGATCATTGTCCATTCTATGAAAGGATTTTCAACTGGCCAACTGGAAAGAAAAATGATAGTCTAGATATCGAAAACGACAAGGAATTCTATTATGTTTGACAGTTAATTGATGAGGCTGATACATGTTGAAACTCCATATTTAACTGAATAAAATACGTAAACTTGGTTTCAAAAATTATTTAATAATATCACTACAATATCGTTTCGCCAGACTTTGGCTTCATCAGGTGATGAGTAACTGAATATACAAAATTATTAGAACATAATATATAGTGTCACAAAAGCATGGGATATGAGTGGGGGTATTTTTTAAACATAGCATTGTAACAACGGGGAATAATTGAACTGAGTCTGATCGTTTAAAGCACGACCCAATTTACTGTATCTATTTATTTCTAAGGTTTCTAATAAATTAAGTTCCTGTTTTGTATATGTAAAACTTTGAAATCTCTATTGAATTCGTGTTTTTCATCTATACAATGCATTGCGAAAGTAGAGTCCGTTTTTTTATTATGTAATGTACCGATGAATAAAACTAACTTTGAATTAGAACTAAATAGAATTTACTCGATAGCTAGCAATAACGGCTATACAGTAAATTTAGTAGACAATATTCTTGCACGAAAACAAAAAAGCAGGCTTTATCGTTAATTTATCCAAAAATACAAGAAATTTCAGATAACAAATATAATGCTTTCACCTATATAGGACATACATCAATAAAAATAGGTAAACTAATTAAAAACGTTGAAAATGAGTCAATATATAGCATTTAAAACTAATAATTCAGTTCAAAAATATATTAGAAACGATAAAGATAAAACGAATAAAAGGTTGAAATCGGGGGTCTATATGTTGACTTGTGAGTGTGATAAGGTATATGTGGGTCAGACAGGCCGTACTTTTGAACAGAGGACCGAGGAACATGAAAAAAGTTATATGGGTAAAAAAACGGACTCTACTTTCGCAACGCATTGTATAGATGAAAAACACGAATTCAATAGAGATTTCAAAGTTTTACATAAACAAGACAAAGGACAGAAGCTTAATTTATTAGAAACCTTAGAAATAAATAGATACAGTAAATTAGGTCGTGCTTTAAACGATCAGACTCAGTTCAATTATTCCCCGTTGTTACAATGCTATAGTTTATAAAATACCCCCACTCATATCCCATGCTTTTGTGACACTATATATTATGTTGAAATAGTTTTGTATATTCAGTTACTCATCACCTGATGAAGCCAAAGTTTGGCGAAACGATATTGTAGTGATATTATTAAATAATTTTTGAAACCAAGTTTACGTATTTTATTTATTCAGTTAAATTATGTTTTATAGTCTTTTTATTATTTATTTAACTATAGACGTATACCTTGCAAATCACAAATAACCCATTTAGTTCAGTATCATTCTATTTATTTATTTTCCAACTTAAAATGTAAAACAGTAGTGGGATCCCTGTATAACCACACAAGTCGTTTTCTACAAAAGAATACCAAAATGCTGTTACTAAACACAGTTTATATAGAAAAAATATGTTTTTAATTTTATGAAGAGTACTTTTTATACAAAACAGTTTTTCAGCTCTACTGGAAAATTAACTATTTTGACTCATGTAATTTTTGTAATAATGTAACACTCGGTATAGTATTGATAGAATTGTATAACGTTTATTAATCCAAGTTAGCAATTTGACTAAACACATTCACTTATTACATGCACACTTGCAATCTAATATTATGATAATATGTAAATAATTATATGTACGTATGGAAAGTAGGTTGACCCACATTACATACTGTTCTAGTTAAGTTATATGTATTATGCTTTGTAAATACAATCATTAGATTAATTAAATTAGGTTTACTTAGTTGCGAGATGAAAAATTAAAGATATACCTATCAATATGATTTTACTCATTTAACGAACCGATAACCAACAGAGCTATTTAAAAAATTGTCTGCCTTTCTTTCTCTCCTCCACTCTCTATGATCCTAATAATTGATAAACTACTAAATCTATCAATAAGAAAACCTGAATTTAAGAGTATAATTATCTTTTAAGAGCTGATTAGATTTTTAGTAAAATAGGCAGACCGGAAGTAGTAGTTTACTTAAGTAAAAAAATCAAATTTTAACAGTATCTCATCAACCACAACGTTTAAACAAGGAATACAAAGTACTCAAAAGTAAATTTGATTTTTTTTTTAAAAATAGTTTTTAGAAATTTCTACCGGAAGAAAGTCTCTTATTCTTGCGAATGTCTCACATGTCATATTTTCTAGCAGATTTTGATTGAATTGTGCCCGTTCATTTCAACTCGTTTCGGAAGCCCGACCATTTCCAGTTAAGCTTGCGACCCTGTAAGAACTTTTAGCGATTCTCCATTTTATTAGTAACGTTTAATTTTCTATATTTTTATTGCCGCACTTAAGGTGCATTAATGTACTTCTACGATTAGCGCTCGCGTTTTAATTGAAGCACATCTTTAACACTCCCTTAAACAAATATAGTTTCAATAAAGAGTTATCTATAATAAAAACCACTGCAAATAACAGGGTATAGAAACAAAATATTGTAGATAACATCTTAAGAAATAGAAAAAATGAGGTGTGGCCACCACACGACTTTCTTATACGTATGAAAGTGTTACTTCCGGTCCGAATTTTGAAATTTCATTTATACAAAAAATATTCCAAATCCAACTCTAAATACTTTTATACTCTTCATAAATATATATAGAATGCATAATTTACGACATATTTGCAAAAAATCGTTATTCGGTAAGAGTAAAAGTGTTACTTCCGGTCCGAATTTTGAAATTTTTTTTATACAAGAGATATTTAAAAGTACATTCTAAATACTTTTATACTGGCAATGTACCTGCCTAGAAAGCATGACTTGCGAGATATTCGCAAAAAACTGATTTTCGATAAGAGTAAAAGACCTACTTCCGGTCGGAATTTCGAAAAACTTTATTAATACAATTTTTCTCAAATTTAATTTTAAGTACATTTGAATTCTTTATAAATTTGTTTAAACTTAGTAATTGACGAAATATTTACAAAATTCGATTTTTTCACTGAAGTAAACTACTACTTCCGGTATGCCGATTTTGCTCTAAATCTAATCAGTTCTCAAGAGGGAGATTATATTCATAAATATAAAATTTGGAATTGATACCTATAGCGGTTTGACCGCTATCGTGGTCACACACAGAGAGAGAGACACACACACACACACACAGACATTTTTTAAAAACCACTTTTTTGGTATCAGGGGACCTCAAAACGTGAACATCTGCAAAAATCTCGAGGTCGAAAATTTTCATCATCACAATACTTCCTTATACTACGTATAAGAAAGTAAAAAAATGAGGTGTGGCCACCACACGACTTTCTTATACGTATGAAAGTGTTACTTCCGGTCAGAATTTTGAAATTTCATTTATATAAAAAATATTCCAAATCCAACTTTAAGTACTTTTGTACTCTTCATAAATATATATACATAGAATGCATAATTTACGACATATTTGCAAAAAACTGATTTTCGATAAGAGTAAAAAGCCTACTTCCGGCAGGAATTTCGAAAAAAACTTTTAATAAAATTCTTCTTAAATTTAATTTTAAGTACATATGAATTCTTTATAAATTTGTCTAAACTTAGTAGTTGACGAAATATTGGCAAAATTCGAGTTTTTCACTGAAGTAAACTACTACTTCCGGTCGACTTAATTTGCTGAAAATCTAATCAGTTCCCAAGAGGGAGATTATACCCGTAAATACAAAATTTGGAATTGATATCTCCAGCGGTTTGACCGCTATCGTGGTCAAAGGCAGACAGACAGACAGACAGACACACAGACAGACAGACACACAGAAATTTTTTAAAAACCACTTTTTTGGTATCAGGGGACCTCAAAACGTGGACATCTGCAAAAATCTCGAGGTCGAAAATTTTCATCATCACAATACTTCCTTATACTACGTATAAGAAAGTAAAAGAGATTGATGACGACCTATTACTTTCTTATATATGTAGTATAAGGAAGAAGTATTGTGATGACGAAAATTTTCGACCTCGAGATTTTTGCAGATGTTTACGTTTTGAAGTCCCCTGATACCAAAAAAGTGGTTTTTAAAAAATGTCTGTGTGTCTGGCTGTGTGTTTATGTGTCTGTGTGTCTGTGTCTGTGTGTCTCTGTGTGTGTGACCACGGTAGCGGTCAAACCGCTGTAGATATCAATTCCAAATTCTGTATTTACGTGTATAATCTGCCTCTTGAGATCTGATTAGTTTCTTAGTAAAATCGGTAGACCGGAAGTAGTACTTTACTTCAGTGAAAAAATCGAATTTTGCAAATATTTCGTCAACTACTAAGTTTAAACAAATTTATAGAGAATTCATATGTACTTGAAATTAAAATTGAGAACCATTTTATTTAAAAAGTTTTTCGAAATTACTACCGGAAGTAGGTCTTTTACTCCTATCGAAAATCAGTTTTTTGCCAATATTTTGCAAGTCATGCTATTTAGACAGGTACGCTACGAATATAAAAGTATTTACAACCTAATTTCCAGTATCTTTTGTATAAAAAAAATTTCAAAATTCGGACCGGAAGTATCACTTTTTACTCTTACCGAATAACAATTTTTTGCAAATATGTCGTAAATTATGCATTCTATGTATATTTATTAAGAGTACAAAAATATTTTGAATTGAATTTGCAATATTTTTTGTATACATGAAATTTCAAAATTCGGACAGGAAGTAGCACTTTTATTCTTAGCGAGTAGCACTTTTTTTCGAATATCTTGCAAAGTATGCATTCTATAGCAATTTAATAAGAGAATGAAAGTACTACTAGTATTTTGAATAAGTTTTGTATAAAAAAATTCTTAAAATTGTATAGTTTGAAACGCTCATACGTATAAGAAAGTCGTGTGGTGGCCACATCTCATTTTTTTTGCTTTAAGATAGCGAAGAGATCAGATAAAAATAAGTGCTATTATATTAATTATATCCCCCACTCCTACTTTCAGTAATACAATTAATACAATCCTCAGGTATAAAAATAAGTCAATACAATACTCAAAGTAAGAAACTAATAAAATTAGAACAGTAAACGAACTTTTACCGACCGAACACGTTGTTGAACAGAAAGATTACTATAAGTCGTATACTTGTTTTTCCTTGTAATTATTTTGAAATTGCGAGTTTTTCCGCTGTCCTTATTTCTGTCAACAAAAATTACAACATAACGATAAAGATACTTATATTGACGTATTTAACAGACGATTGCGATAATAACAAAAAGCGTATTTACTGCGCACATTATTTATACTGTATCCATCATTATTCAGGTGATCAATACATTGTTGAATTCCTGATAGTGAGTTATTTGTAAAGTAACGTATTTATTATGTTTTATAGTGACAGACTGCTTTAATTTCACAGCAGCAAAACTGTTCACTGCAAGCGGTAATGGACAATGTTGCACAAAATGGTTCGGTGCAAATTAATTCAGGAAATTGTAAATTCACGACGTTAGAGGTCCACTTGTATTTGCTTTTCAACAGTACTACTCGTCCAATAGAGATTAAATTGCACATACTACTACTGATATCCTAATATAATTCACCACTTGCGTCTAGATAAATATAACTCATACCTGGAAATTCAATTTATAATATTTCTACTTTACATCTGTAAGGATGTAATATTGTATGAAGTTATTAATATAATATTGCACTAGTGGAGGGGATAATATACTTGCAACACATATAATAAATAATATACCCTAATGTACTCAAATCTTGTTATTTGTATTGCTAATAATATCTCCTCTCTTACCTAGTCATTCAAATTTACTCAATTAATCTCAGGTTATAATCTATGATAATGATAATGTATCACTCAGTATATAAAATTTTAAAATCTTGGCACCAAAATTAATATACTCATATGCTATAATAGGTTTCTTTATTTCTTTTATCTATGCCCAAACACTACTCAGTTTTATTCTAAATCAATTTAATTAATTCTTTTTTTTTTTAATAATAATATTATTTAATGCATTTAGAAATAAAAATTAATCTCCTACTCTTTCAAATATTAATTACGATTCATCACTTCTTTATGGTATGACTTTCCTATAAATGTAGCTAGTTTTTATTTTTAACCGCGCAGTACTAGCATTTCATTTACTTTTATAAAGATGTCGCTTAGGTATTTGCCGTTATACACTGCTACATAAAAATAACAATTTAAATGTTTCTAATAATCTTGTTATACTTAATCTTATAATGAGGAGAATATTGCTGCTAATAAATTATCCCTCTTATAGGATAACAATAGTACGGTATGTATACTTTTCCTCTCACTATCTTCTTTATAATGCTATTTTATTTTTGTTTACTTGTAGGTCATTGACTTATCAGCTTCTATGTCCGTAATGAAAATGTCTAATACAATGTTACTATTTTACCAAATAAAAAGAAGAATTTCGCCACAATACTAGTTTAATGACAACAAATATAAAAATCTTGATTCGAAAATATACATCCAAAATAGTTATACGACATGTACATAGATTGTTAACCTGTCTAATCGCACCTGTACGTTTATTGTTATATGAAGGATGTCAGCAAATGTTATTTATTCAAAAGGTATGTACAAAATTCTATTTAATTATCTTTTTCAATTTAGCATGCATTAAAACGATGCAATTTTATTAAATATAAATAACCTTCGTCTATAAAATATTAAACAAGTTGAAGGTATGTTATAGTACCAAGGTCATGTCAATTCATTTATATATGTGCATATTCTGTAACTTTTTATGAAAATAGAGATTTAATCTTTTAACAAAACGTATTTCTATACTTGTTTTATACTAGTAATCAATTCTAAATAATATTTATGACTTTTACTCGATATACAATTAAATAAATTCAAATTTTCCTTATTTAAAAATTATACAACCTCTTGTTAATATATTTCTTCTATCTCTGGTTTGTTTAAATTATGTTTTCTTTTTTTTTTCTCACAGGATCTTCCTGGACTCGTTCTGTGCAACTGGTAACTCTCTGGAAACCCTCCTAGCACGACTTCTTGGTGTATCCTCGTTCTCCTTCAGGATCTGGAACTGCTTCGGTTATATCTTACAGGATGTATCTTGTTGTGTCCTCGAAAACTGCGGGATATCTTCTGGATTTAAATGCAGCTGTACTTCTATCTCGACTTAACACGGAACTAGGCCTCTTCGGAAATATATATGGGTTACCGGATCCTCTAATTAATTTAACATTTACTGGAACGACATCAGGGATTCTAACTAGTTGGAACTTCTCGTTTTTATACAATAAACTGGACTTGGATACCTGGAATCCCTCTTTGAACTCACGTGCAACTGATGAATTCAATATTCCGCTCGGACTTGATTAATATTTGGTAAGTAATCTTTTAATATTTATTTTCCTTATATAATATCTTCTTTATTCATACAGGATACAAATTAATTAAATTATAATGAAATTATTGAATAAGTTTATGCTTCTTTATAATATATTTTGATTCTACCGTCAAATAAATATTTTCTATGCTGAAAAGAACACTTTTAGCACCAACTTTCGCGGTTTTAGTGAATTTAAGATATACTTTTCGGAATAAAATCGTGATTTTCCGAAAAGTACACGCGCCTTTCTTGAAAAATATTTTTCAATTTCGTTGTTTGTTTTTCGTCACCAAGACAATATTTTCGTTTTCTAATTTCATCCAATTAAATTCCTTTTCTCACAATTCTTGTTCAAAATGGTATTATAAAACTTTATTGATACGTTTCAGTGCTTTTCAAACTTTAGTAAACCTTCTCTATTAAATCTCTATTAATTTATAATAATGAATTACTAAGACTTTGTACTTCAAAAAATATTGCTAATCAAAATTTTCTGTAAATGTCAATTTTGACAGATCCGCTTATTCAAACTTTACCCGCGAAATTATTTACCAAGTTGTTTCCTTCATACTTCAACAATTAACATTAAATTATTTTACTTTACATTATTGTTAATTAGACAAGTTTTACAAGATTTCAAACTACATTTTTACATAAATTATAATATTTAAATCTCCATTTTCAGATACCAATGAAAATTACTGCCACCAAGAACCTGGTCCACTACAACTCCTTCAAGTACTGTTTTCATAATTGACTGCACACATCTTTATTGTAATAAATAACATTTTAAGTATACACAACTGTTCTTTTTTAGTTTAAATATTTTACTATAACAGTCACAAAGAAAAATTAGTAAAATTAAATAATCCTTCCAACTTGTTCAAAAATATACAGTGCCAAACATCAATATTGTTACTCAGCACATATGCCCCTTTTAAAAAATGTAAATTTTCAACTCGAATCAAAATTTATATTTATTAAACAAAATCTGATAATTAACATGTTTATCAATGTGCTCAAAACAATTATTTTAATCTACTAAATCCTTTAACAGATTTCAAATGAATCTTCTATTATTTGGTAATATCATATAACATTTATTTATAACTATCTGTACATAACAGTGTTTAAATTCTAAATTATTTGTGACACTCATAACTATAAAACTCAACTTTCTTATAAGTCCAAAAGTAATATAAGGCTTTTCTTTATTTTCATTTTAATTATAAAAGTATAAATTTATTTATTTAAATGGATGTCTATGACCTGTATAAGAAATTTTTGTTCCATTATTTATCGTACTATGTATTATAATCTTTCTTAATGTTCCAATACCTTATTAAAATATCTATATTTTTATTAATTGCCATCAAACTTTTTAACATTACTTGCATATATGTTTTTCTGTGTTTCCTAACTCAAACTTCTTATAAAAATATTATCTGTACTAACTTTTACATAAATAGGTGAATAACATATTCTTTTTATCTGTCCATACCTCAGTTACTTATTAGCCTCTTTTTAAAATGATTCACTATGCTCACTAATAATATATTATTTTCATTATATACTGTTCTCATACGAACAAATTCCCTTTTTACCTATAATTGACATTTTCGTCATCCCCTATACTTTCATTTATGGAAAGTCCATATTTTTTAACTTATCGTTTTTAAAGGCTTACGTTACCTATATAATTCTTTTTTAAGACACTTTTGGTCCTATATTTTATATCATTTTGGGTATTTTTCACCCTTTTATACATATACACTCTATAATAATTCCATATTCTTATGGTACTTTTAATATTTACTATTTATTGTAAGCATTTACTTTCATCTAACATATTTTATTTTTAAAAGGCTCTTCTTAACTTCTATCTTTTCCATTTCTTCATCACCTAACATGTTTGTTACATCTTGATAAATATTTTCTAACTTTCTTCAGTGCTTTACTTATTCTGAACATTCTTTTTATTTTTATAAGGCTCAAGGTTATTTATCCTCTATACAACTTCTTTATCCACTTCATTCCATTTAAATACTCAGGCAAATCTATTTACTAGTCAGATTACTTATATTACCTTCTCTTATGATTATTTACTAATTTATATACAATATGAGAATGAGGATATAACTTATTTTTTTCTTTAATTAATCATCATTTTTTTTTTTTTTAATAACTAATAATTGTAACAGACCTATAACTAAACTAATCTAATATAATACCGGAATACTTTATGTACATTCTTTATCTGAAAATCTCTCTATAAATTCAAATTATTTCTCGATAAACATGAACTTGTCTGTATACATGTATATCTGTTTCATCATTATGTCTTTTATTCATTTTAAAGAAAGCGAATTCCAATATGCCCCTTTCTTATCAATTTGTTATCTGTATCTTGTCATGCCCCTATCTTATAACAAGGTATTTATGTCCTCCTAATACTTCATTACTATATAATTATTTATTTTCTAATAAACTCCAGGTCTCTATTTGTCAAAAACTTTTGAAATTTTGAGATCTACATGTTACTTGGATAAGCAGGTGTTGTAAGTACCTTCAGAAGACGATCTCCTTTCTTATCTTCTGTCCTGACTAAAATTTCCTTGGTATGAATTAGCATGATTCAGAGAAATAATGTCATTTCTCCTTTTACAGTTTAAACTTCCAATATTGTTCTTACTTATGAAGTTGATGTGGATTATTTGTCATAATTATATCGTTGTCAATGATTTGTCGTTTTATATCATTGTGGATGATTTGTCGTAACTCAGATTCAGGAAGTGTCGTTACTCACTTACACAATACAAACTTCCAATACTGTGTCTTACCTATAATTTCGGAAGATTTAATATAACTCAGATTTAGGAAGTGGCGTTAATCACTTTCACAGTACAGTCTTCCTAATACTGTGTCTTACCTATACTATGACTTATCATTCTACTATATAGTCATGTAACATAGATATGTGATATGTTCCTTTAAAATAACCAGTATCCTCATCAATTAGTTCGTAATTATTCAAACCTATCCTTCGATAAACTGTAAATGGTCCAGAATATGGCCTTATGAGTTTTGCCATAATTTTATTCTTTCTATCTGTTACTCGTAACGCGCGAACTATTACTTTATCATTTATATTATAAATCTTATATTTACGTTGTTTTTCTTTTTTCTTCTGCTCCCATTTAATTTTGCGTTTCAAAAGTTTGTGCTTTATTTGTTCATACCTGTCTCCTATTTCAGCAGTTTCATCATCTTGCCAAGGCCTTTGTGCAGGTTGTCCTGTAAAAATAGTTATTGGACATGCTTCGTGTACAGTACTTGGAGTATTATTCATGACGAATTCGATTTGTTTTAAATATCTTGCCCATTTATGATGGTTGTCTTCCAGTAATATACGTAAATATTTTAATACTTCCTTTATATACCTTTCAGAAGGATTAGCCTGGGGATGCCGTATTGAAATATGATGTGACTTAATATTTCTTTCATCTAAAAATTCATGATATCTTTGATTCATGAAGTATGTTGCATGATCCGATAAAATTGTTCTAGGAGTTCCATATTCTGTTATATACTCTTGTAGAGCTTGTAAAACCGTATCCGTATTGCATTTCTGTGTAGGTATTAATCGCACATGTTTAGAAAAAATGTCACACAGTACCAAAATATTACGATATCTTCTTGTGCTCGGGATTAGATTAGAAATAAAATCAATCGCCACTAATTGTAATCTATCATCCGCTATGATGCTCAAACTAATATTTTGATTAGTATAATTCTTTTCCTTTGCCAAAACGCACGTTTCACATCGTTTAATTTCCCTTTTAATTATCTTCTCGTCATTTTTACAATAATAAGCTTCTCTGTACATAAGCCAACATTTTCTCGCTCCTAAATGTGTGTACATCATATGAAGATGTCGAATAATTTCAATTGTATGTTCTTCGTCTGTAACATATACCTCCAAATCGCCTATCTTTTTCAAAATTATCCCTTCTCTTATACTCATACCTTTATATGAACCATTTGACTGTAGATTAATTTTAATTATTTCCAACTCAGGTGACTCTTGAGCTTCCCTAATTCTTTGTAATGAAAAAATACCTTCTAATCCCAATTTCACCAAGTTGATGTGTACATTCGTAGTTTTAGTCTCCCCATACTTTCTACTCAAAATGTCAGCAGCAATCATTTCTTTCCCCGGTCTATATACAATTTCCATGTCATATTGCTGTATTAACAACGTCCAACGATAAATTCGGTTATTATTTAATTTAGTCGTCATAATGTTCAATAAAGCTTTGTGATCCGTCTCCAATTTGAATTTCTTCCCTATTAGGTAATAACGTAACTTGGTCAATGCATATATGACTGCAAGCATCTCGAGTTCTGATATCCCAAATTTCCTTTCGCACGGCTTTAAAGTTCTTGACGCGAAATATATAGGAACCTCGATACCATCTTTCATTTGTATCAATTCAGCCGCAACTGCTACACTTGATGCATCTGTCCTAACGATGAACTCTAAATTAAAATCCGGATGATATAATTTAAGATTTTCTACAAAATTATATTTTAGTTGTACAAAACATTCCTCACACTCATCAGTCCATTTCCATTTCGTTCCTTTCTTCAGTAGATTTAACAACGTACTTGTCTTTTGACTATAATTAGATACAAATTTCCTATAGTAATTCAACAATCCTAAAAAACCTCTCAGCATCTTGAGTTTATTTGGTCTGGGATAATTTTGGATCTCCTCTAATCTTTGTGGATCTAGTAAAATATTCTGTTGGTTTACTACGTAACCCAAATAATTAACTTCTTTTTGGCAAAACTGGCACTTAGACAAGTTTAATTTCATGCCATTGATTTGTAAAGTATTTATAATAATCTCTATATGATTTACATGCGATTCTATATCATCTGAAAATATTATTATATCATCTAAATAATGAAGAGCAAATTTTTCATATTTGTCCAGTATCTTGTGAAGAAATCTTATCAATCCCGCAGGACTACTTTTAATGCCGAAAGGACAGACTTTGAAATGGTAAGTAATTCCATTTACGTTAAATCCACAGTACTTCCTGGAATTCTCGTCCAACCTTATTAACCAAAAAGCATTCTTAAGGTCTAATTTGCTATACCACTTTTTATTTCCACATTTGGTAAGTAGGACATCAATGTTTTGTGGAATTTCGTGCTCAGGCATGATCCTAAGGTTAATTAAGCGCGCGTCAATACAAAGTCGAATAGAATTATCTTTCTTTTTTACTAATACAACAGGACTAATAAAATATGTGTTCGATCTCTCTATGATATCCGCTTCTTCTAACTTTCTTAATTCTTCATTTACACGATCTTGAAAAAAATACGGTATTGGATAATTTTTACATGATAAAGGCGAATCATCATTAATCAATAACCGGTGTTCATAATCTTTGGCAAAAACGACTTCATCATTTATTAATTTGATGTTCTTATCAAGAATTTCTACTAAACTATCTTCAATCCATGGTTCTGGTAATTTTTGTAGCCATATAAAAGTTTGAATGTCAGCTTTATTCCTTATAACTTTAACTTCATGCTTATCTTCAGTTATAACAGTATCTCCATATTCCTCATTTATATCTGTTGATCTGGGTAATTCGAACATTGCCCCTTCCAAATGTTCTTGTGTATCATCATTTTCTGTACGATCTGCTATAATAATATTGTTTACCTCATTCTGAATATCTTCCTTATACTCAATATAGGCGTTTATTTCTTTCATATCCACAACTTTTTCTAATAAAATATCCTTCCCTCCTATCTTAATTTTGTTTTCCTCAAAATCTAAATTCATTCCAAGTATTCTCATATTATCTATTCCTAGTATGCAATCATAAAACAAATTGCCTATTAAATAAAATTGCATAATAAATTTATATCCACTCAAAACGACATCTATGCATAACCTCTTATTGATACATCCCATTTTTCCCTTATTTGCAGACATAACATTCGTATTTTTGACTTTTATTATATATTTAGAATATTCAGGAATTTTCATTATCATATCTTCCTTTATAAGAGAGATTTCTGCACCAGAATCCAACAAAGTTTTAAAATTAACATTTCTAATACTAATTATGCAAAAAGGTAAACTTTCATAGTTATTAATTATATTTCCCATATCTAAATTATTTTGTACATTCCCCATTCCCGTTATATTACTACTTCTACTTATATTACAACTAACTCTATTTATATCAAAATCATCTATTAATGAGAAGTTCCCGGTATCGCATTTTGATATGGATTCAATTTCATCTCCAAAATTGGCGTTTTTTTTTCTTCTATTAGACCAACTTCTATTTCATCTGGAACCTGACTTCCAGTAATCCTCCTATCTGATTTTCTCCAATCTTGAGTCTGTATATTATTTACCTGTCTCGAGTTTCCATAATACCTATTGTTTTGATCTTGGTAATTATTATGCTGAGGTACTTGTCTCGCAGATTGATTTATAAATGGATTATTCCTATTTGCGTTTGGTCTTCCAATACCTCCATTTATGATACCACGATTATTATTCCAATTGTTATTACCATTCCCTTGTGTATTATAGTTCCTATTATAATTATTATTCTGTTGACTATTAAACTGGTAAGGTTGTCTTTGCCCAAAATTGTTATTTTGACTGTTACCAGGTTGATTATTCCTCGGATATGCATTTTGTTGTAAAGATGTATTGTTACGTGCATATTGATTATTCGCACCATTGATATTTGACGAGCGTTGCTGGTTATTCTGAAATTCGTTTCTTCCATTCACTTGTCGAAATTCCCTATATTTCACGCCGTCTGAATAATCATCTAATCGTCTAAGTATGTTGATCAACCCATTCATATCTGTTACATTTTGACAAATAATTGCATGTGTATCAACAGGAATAAAATGTTGCAACAAATGTTGAGATATGGTCTGTTCGTCTAAATGTGAGATGTATCTACAATAATTAAACATTCTTTGTGCATAAGCCTCCCTCGAAGATTTACCTGGCTGATATCTCCCTGTTAACAGCCTCTGATGTGCTCTGCTTTGCTGCGTCTCACTCCAGTAATTGTTTTTAAATAATTCCACAAACTTACTTAAATCACCGCAACTGTCTTCAACCCTTTGAAACCAATCCGCTGCACCATTGTTTAAAGTCGCTCGAATAATATTCATTTGGCTCCTAAAATCCTGTATCTCTTCTATGTATCTTAAGATGTTAGTTAAATATGCCATGGGATGTGTCGTCATTTTATCTCCGCTAAAATGAGTAATATTTTCAATTCTTATACCGTTATTCAATATATGATAAGACGGTGTACAAGTAGCTTGTGGTGTTTTAATAT
This sequence comes from Amphimallon solstitiale, assembly GCA_963170755.1. Taxonomy (NCBI): domain Eukaryota; kingdom Metazoa; phylum Arthropoda; class Insecta; order Coleoptera; family Scarabaeidae; genus Amphimallon; species Amphimallon solstitiale. The sequence goes on along the minus strand of OY720676.1, from coordinate 47,688,307 downwards.
TTTTAGATTTCAACAAAAGTTCTTTCAACTCTAATTTCTGAACCTCGCACTCTTTTAAAACCTCTTCTATTCCAGATTTCTGAACACTCGTAGACATTGTTAATACTCTAATATCTTTCAAACACTTATCCTCAGTATTTTCTATCTTCTTATTTAAATTCTCCGCCAATTTTTCTGTCTTGTCCGTAACATCTTTGCTAACCTGATCAACTTCCTCTCGTATGCGTTTAGCTAACTCCTTATGTATCTCACTATTGTTCTTTTCTAATTGTTTAACGTTTTCTTGTACTACCTTTACTTTACCTTCAACCTCTTGTACTTTATTTGTAATAAGAGTTTTAACTTCAGTATCCTTAATCTTCAGTTTGTCATCCATTTCTTTGCGCATTTTAACTTCCCTATTATCCATTTCTGTAGTAAGTTTTATAACCTTTTCTTCGGTATTTCTTAATAAAGATTCCTTTAATTCTTCAAGATTTCTTTTATTCTCTTCTCTAGTATCCTTACTAGCCTTATCCAATTTACCACTTAATTCTTCCTTCAAATCCACTAAATTCTTCTTATTCTCTTCACTCACCTTGTCAAATTTCCCATTTAATTCTTCCTTTAAATCAATTAAATTCTTTTTACTTTCTTCGTTCGTTTTATCCAATTTATCCAACTTATCACCTAATTCTTTTTTATCCTCATCCCTATTTTTCTTAGCTTCCTCGCTCGTCTTGTCTAATTTACCACTCAATACTTCCATACTCTTTTTATTTTCTTCGTTAATCTTTTTATTATCTTCATTCATCTGTTTTAACATCTGTAAAATTGATCCACAATCTACTACTGGTGTCGACATTTCTATTTTAGAAGTCTCTCCTTGAATTTCCACCTTATCACCTCTATCCTGTGTTTCCCCTGTCTGTTCAATACCTTCCTGAACTTGTAATGTAAGTTCTCCTCCCTCTGGTACATTCACATCCTGACCTACTTCCTCTTCACTGTCACTAGATGATTCAGATCTATTTAATCCAAAGTTACTCTTAGATCTGGTATTCATTTTGAATAATTAAAGTACACAATTTCTTATACCTTGATATGTTTTAAGCTGAATTAATTACCTTTGTAAAATGTATACTAATGTTACCGCTATTACTATGATTAATAAAATATTTGAAATATGTTGTTACGAGTCTTATTTTAATTTCTTCACGTTAGATACGTCATAAAATGAGCTAAGGAGGGTAATATAAATTACAAACACCTAATCAAAATTAATAAAATAATCAAAATACTATTTGCGAGTCTTATTTTAATTGCTCCACGTTGGGCACGCCATAAAATGCACTAGTGGAGGGGATAATATACTTGCAACACATATAATAAATAATATACCCTAATGTACTCAAATCTTGTTATTTGTATTGCTAATAATATCTCCTCTCTTACCTAGTCATTCAAATTTACTCAATTAATCTCAGGTTATAATCTATGATAATGATAATGTATCACTCAGTATATAAAATTTTAAAATCTTGGCACCAAAATTAATATACTCATATGCTATAATAGGTTTCTTTATTTCTTTTATCTATGCCCAAACACTACTCAGTTTTATTCTAAATCAATTTAATTAATTCTTTTTTTTTTTAATAATAATATTATTTAATGCATTTAGAAATAAAAATTAATCTCCTACTCTTTCAAATATTAATTACGATTCATCACTTCTTTATGGTATGACTTTCCTATAAATGTAGCTAGTTTTTATTTTTAACCGCGCAGTACTAGCATTTCATTTACTTTTATAAAGATGTCGCTTAGGTATTTGCCGTTATACACTGCTACATAAAAATAACAATTTAAATGTTTCTAATAATCTTGTTATACTTAATCTTATAATGAGGAGAATATTGCTGCTAATAAATTATCCCTCTTATAGGATAACAATAGTACGGTATGTATACTTTTCCTCTCACTATCTTCTTTATAATGCTATTTTATTTTTGTTTACTTGTAGGTCATTGACTTATCAGCTTCTATGTCCGTAATGAAAATGTCTAATACAATGTTACTATTTTACCAAATAAAAAGAAGAATTTCGCCACAATACTAGTTTAATGACAACAAATATAAAAATCTTGATTCGAAAATATACATCCAAAATAGTTATACGACATGTACATAGATTGTTAACCTGTCTAATCGCACCTGTACGTTTATTGTTATATGAAGGATGTCAGCAAATGTTATTTATTCAAAAGGTATGTACAAAATTCTATTTAATTATCTTTTTCAATTTAGCATGCATTAAAACGATGCAATTTTATTAAATATAAATAACCTTCGTCTATAAAATATTAAACAAGTTGAAGGTATGTTATAGTACCAAGGTCATGTCAATTCATTTATATATGTGCATATTCTGTAACTTTTTATGAAAATAGAGATTTAATCTTTTAACAAAACGTATTTCTATACTTGTTTTATACTAGTAATCAATTCTAAATAATATTTATGACTTTTACTCGATATACAATTAAATAAATTCAAATTTTCCTTATTTAAAAATTATACAACCTCTTGTTAATATATTTCTTCTATCTCTGGTTTGTTTAAATTATGTTTTCTTTTTTTTTTCTCACAGGATCTTCCTGGACTCGTTCTGTGCAACTGGTAACTCTCTGGAAACCCTCCTAGCACGACTTCTTGGTGTATCCTCGTTCTCCTTCAGGATCTGGAACTGCTTCGGTTATATCTTACAGGATGTATCTTGTTGTGTCCTCGAAAACTGCGGGATATCTTCTGGATTTAAATGCAGCTGTACTTCTATCTCGACTTAACACGGAACTAGGCCTCTTCGGAAATATATATGGGTTACCGGATCCTCTAATTAATTTAACATTTACTGGAACGACATCAGGGATTCTAACTAGTTGGAACTTCTCGTTTTTATACAATAAACTGGACTTGGATACCTGGAATCCCTCTTTGAACTCACGTGCAACTGATGAATTCAATATTCCGCTCGGACTTGATTAATATTTGGTAAGTAATCTTTTAATATTTATTTTCCTTATATAATATCTTCTTTATTCATACAGGATACAAATTAATTAAATTATAATGAAATTATTGAATAAGTTTATGCTTCTTTATAATATATTTTGATTCTACCGTCAAATAAATATTTGACGATGCTGAAAAGAACACTTTTAGCACCAACTTTCGCGGTTTTAGTGAATTTAAGATATACTTTTCGGAATAAAATCGTGATTTTCCGAAAAGTACACGCGCCTTTCTTGAAAAATATTTTTCAATTTCGTTGTTTGTTTTTCGTCACCAAGACAATATTTTCGTTTTCTAATTTCATCCAATTAAATTCCTTTTCTCACAATTCTTGTTCAAAATGGTATTATAAAACTTTATTGATACGTTTCAGTGCTTTTCAAACTTTAGTAAACCTTCTCTATTAAATCTCTATTAATTTATAATAATGAATTACTAAGACTTTGTACTTCAAAAAATATTGCTAATCAAAATTTTCTGTAAATGTCAATTTTGACAGATCCGCTTATTCAAACTTTACCCGCGAAATTATTTACCAAGTTGTTTCCTTCATACTTCAACAATTAACATTAAATTATTTTACTTTACATTATTGTTAATTAGACAAGTTTTACAAGATTTCAAACTACATTTTTACATAAATTATAATATTTAAATCTCCATTTTCAGATACCAATGAAAATTACTGCCACCAAGAACCTGGTCCACTACAACTCCTTCAAGTACTGTTTTCATAATTGACTGCACACATCTTTATTGTAATAAATAACATTTTAAGTATACACAACTGTTCTTTTTTAGTTTAAATATTTTACTATAACAGTCACAAAGAAAAATTAGTAAAATTAAATAATCCTTCCAACTTGTTCAAAAATATACAGTGCCAAACATCAATATTGTTACTCAGCACAATATGTTAGAATGCCTGCTTAGTACAAATTAAATTTTGAAATAACAATCAAATATGATTTTTGAAGTAATTTTTAGAGAACAGCACAGGATATTAGAGTTATTTTTTATGGTAAGCCACAATAATACATAAGTAGAAATGAAAGGTTAACGTCTTCTGGGTTGTTGGCTTTGTTACTCTTTGCAGAAACAGTATTTTTAAAACTCATTTATTCACACTAGCATTAAATTATATAATTATATTCCAAAACAATTTAAAAGTTTAGGGGGCCTTACGCAGAGGTGCCGACTAACTGCCGTGAGGTAGGATGTAAGAAAGTGGCGGCATATGCGCTAATGTAAATTCCGCCGATGTATTCTTTATTTCAAATTACAAGAAGTAACTTTTAACGGCTCTGCATCACCTGCGGCAATAACTACATGGCCGTTCAATACGATTATCTTTTACGCAAAAAAAGCTGCTGAGGTCCGTAATGACAAAATTTAAGTAAATTGTAATTACTGGAATTTAGGTGAAATAAAATTTAATAATAATATAAGTACCAACAGTTGTTAATTTGAATATATACTTATTATATATTGTTAAATAGTCATTAAATTACAATTTTGATGAAGTGCTTATATTTATTAAAGAAAATTTAAGTCAATATAGTTAGGAGAGTTGGTATATATTACATCTAATATTGAGTCTATTTATCATTTATTGTTAATCTTTACTGCTGTATACATATTTGATTTCTCTCTCTTTACTTCACGAACATGTGGCGACCTTTTGATGAAAGTGTTAGTGATGATGATATGAATAGTGTAATACTGTTGGAGCACGACAAAGAAAGCATATATCAGAAGATGCAAAACAGATAATTCTCAATGTCTATCATACCCTGATGGAAGAAAATAACGAACTACAAACCCAGAACATTCAACGAACGTCGCAATTAACCAAGGTGCCTTTTGGAACAATATATAAGATAATTAAAAGTAACGCAGGGCCTCGAAAGCAAAGAAGTGACAAAGGAGCACCGAGAAAAATTGAAGAGTATGAAATTAATACTATTAGGTAGCAAGTATACTCCTTCTACAGAGAAAATGTTGTATCCACAATTGACTGCTTACATAAAAGAATCAGTGATGAGCCTATAAATATTCTTGTGGCGGGCGTTAAAGAAAGCTGGTTTTAAGTTTGGCACTATAGATAAACGTCGCACAATTATGGAAAGCCCGAGGTTACAGAAACTTCGATATGAATACTTAACGGCAATTAGAAGGTATAGATAGGAAGGACGATTCATATGTTATTTAGACGAGACGTGGTATGACACCCATGACACAATTTGCAATGGTTGAGTGTATAGTTCAAGTATGTGTCAGTTGGACGCGCCCGTTTCGAGAGGGAAGAGAATAATTATTCTTCATGCTGGGTCAAAAAAAGGATGGATCGGACAGCCGCTATTATCTGCTAAAAATGTTAAATCCTCAAGTTTAGATTACCATGAAGATATGACCTCATTTTTATTTGAAGAATGGTTTTGTGACACTTTGCTGCCAAATTTACCAAAAGATAGTGCGATAGTGATGGACAACGCTCCGTATCATTCTCGACAGGAAAACAAAGTTCCTACAAAATGTAATAATAAAAAAGATATTACAGAATTTTTAGAAGCAAAAGATTTATATTTTGAGGATCATTATACAAAAAACCAATTAATAGAGGTGATGAAGACAAAAGAATATTTAAAGGAATATTATGTGGATAACAGATCCAAAGAAGCAAGACATACAATTTTGCGTTTACCATCATACCATTGAGTTGATATGGGCCCAACTAAAAAATACCATAAGACGAAGAAATCAAACACCGAAATTTGTGAATGCAGTGTAACACACATAAAAAATGCTATGGAACATATAACTGCTGTAAATTGGAAAAATGCTGTTAAACACGCAATAGCAAAAGAGGACAAATATATGCGTATGTACAAAATGATAGCACCTTTGATTATAAATTTGCAATACGATTCAGACACAGACACCGATTTGCAAGACGACTCAATCACAGAAGATGATTTACGAAATGCGGTGACACATAAAACTTTTACTGCGTATTACAAACTAATATTTTTTATTATATACTTGAAATTAACAGCGTTTTATTATTATCCTATAGGGCCTAAATTTATAGTCAATACGGCCCCTAGATTCATACGTTGCAAATAGGTAAACCGTACCCGTTCAATAAGGAGACCAGGTATAATAATTATCGGTGCAATAAAAGCATTAGATCCGTTCAAAGTTATATTCTTATAATTTTAAATAAACTATAAGGTCGAAAATGAAAAGTGTGAACACATGGATGTTAAAACTAACATCAAGCAGTAAATAATTACTGTGTCTTACATATATACCTTTATACGTAAAACGTATATGTATATATGCATGTGTTTGAGATACACACATACATTAAGTGCCATTGTCGATAATCGAACGCACAGACACCGGTGTTTCGACCTATGAGGTCTCATCAGTGTGCGTGGAGATTCTCGACAATAGCTTCAAGACTTAAATCGCAGCCTATGTCATTTTTGCATGTTAAATGTAGTGAGAGTATCACAGCAACATCTAACACCCAAAAGATGACACGGAAAAAAGCCGCTGTGATACTCTCACTACATTTAACATGCAAAAATGACATAGGCAGCGATTTAAGTCTTGAAGATATTGTCGAGAATCTCCACGCACACTGACGAGACCTCATAGGTCGAAACACCGGTGTCTGTGCGTTCGATTATCGACAATAGCACTTAATGTATGTGTGTATCTCAAACACATGCATATATACATATACGTTTTACGTATAAAGGTATATATGTAAGACACAGTAATTATTTACTGCTTGATGTTAGTTTTAACATCCATGTGTTCACACTTTTCATTTTCGTTTTGATTGGTGACGCCACCTATGGCTCTATTACACGAGATACACTATTAACATACAGGCCTCTGTATAGCAGAACATGCTGTCAGAAGCCATCGCTTTTTTCCGTGTCATCTTTTGGGTGTTAGATGTCGCTGTGATACTCTCACTACATTTAACATACAAAAATGACATAGGCAGCGATTTAAGTCTTGAAGCTATTGTCGAGAATCTCCACGCACACTGATGAGACCTCATAGGTCGAAACACCGGTGTCTGTGCGTTCGATTATCGACAATGGCACTTAATGTATGTGTGTATCTCAAACACATGCATATATACATATACGTTTTACGTATAAAGGTATATATGTAAGACACAGTAATTAAACTATAAGGTATTCGTTAAAATAAAACAAACAGCAGAAATTTGTGTTTTTCTTATTATGTTTTTGCATTAAATTGAATACAAATAATTAATTAAGGCTTCGTTTTGAGTAGTTTCTTATAATTCAAATTATTTACTCCTACATTTCACTTTCAAAGTTTGAAAAATTTACCAGATCATAACACAATTTCAGAAACTCTATTTTAAAAACTAATTCCAGTCGAGCATGCATTGAGCCTTTGTTTATGTGTGTTTTAAATTTCGTTTTGATATTTCGTAAATAAAAGCGGTACTATTGTTTTAACGAAACCTTGTAAACACGGCAGTTAGTTGGTACCTCTGTGTAAGCCCCCTTAAGTCATGAAAAGATTAAATTCTAACATTTTAAAACAACATGTTACAATTTTTAAAACGAATCCTACTCTGAATGTAAAAATTCAAAATTCAAATTATAGGGGACACTAACAACATCATTATGTCATAGAAATTTCCAACGTATGCGTTAAACCCACAGATGACAAAACATAGAAAGATGATAACGCAAAAATGTATAAATTAAGAATGAATTTTGGAACATCTGGATGTTCAATAAATCACAATGTTTGGTTTGTCAAGAGATCTTATCAAAAGAAAGTGTGAAACCATGAAAGCTACTTCGGCATTTAAATAACAAACATCCAGAAAAACAAAACAAACCTGTAGATTTTTTTGTAGGAAGCAGTAGTTCCTTCCACAAGCAGTAAGGCACTTTTGTGTCATCAACTACTAATGAAAAAGTATTACTAGCAAGTTATTGAGCTGCATATCGCAAAAACCAGTAAGTTACATAGAGTTACTGGAGACCTAATTTCCAGAGGCTGTTATGATGGTGGAAAAGTTGATTGGTGAAAAAGAAGCTACAAAATTAAAAACAATATGTTCCTCCGATAATATTATCCAGAAGATATTCAAGCAGTAATTTTTATATAATATATCAAGAAATGCACGTGCTTCTCTCTACAAATGGACGAATCTACAGATATCTCTAAATATGCTCAGTTTACAACGTTCGTAATATACAATATAAGCAATGATAGCACAGAAGATATTTATTTTGTACCCTCTTACAGGCTAATAGCACAGAAAATAAGTACCTACTATGCTATATGTATCGATAGTGTCAAGGCTATGATAGAATATCTATCTGGTCTTATTGTCAGATTACAATAAATAGTGTCAAATTTTAAATAGCTGAATTGTTTTTATATTCAGAAGCTCTTGCCTCACAGTCTCTACCTTCTAACATGGATTGTGTTATGAAGAGTTCATTATAGTTGAAAATTTTATCAAAAAAAAAAGCATTTTTGGAAAAATGTCTTTATATGTAAATCTTCGTTATGGTATAGAAATAAGGTGGCTTTCGAAGAGTAACATTTTGATAACACATTTTCAATTAAAAGCAAAACATTTGATGTATTTACAAGGTAATAAATTAGAATATTAACGTGTTTTCCCCAATTGTCTCCCTTTTTTAGACATGTTTTTCAGGTTAGCATTTTCTGTAAGCTAAATATCTAGAAAATAGCGATGTTAATTTAATAACAACCAACGTCAAAATTAATGGATTGATGAAAAAGCTTTACTTCTGGGAAACTTCAATCAAAGAACAAGTTTTGATTAATTTCAGTGCTTTCAAGAACTCTTGAAAGATGTAGCTAAGAACAGTCAAAACGATCGATAATTTTCACTTATAATTACACGAGAGCTTTCTTTTTTCCGGATGAATTTTCAGCCTTTAACGAAAATTTTTGTTGCTAGGTAACTGTACAAAACAAATTGCCTGATAAAACAACGAGTCCGAAGGACGAGTCGTTTTATCGAAGAGGCAATTAGTTGAGTTCAGTTACCATTTAGCAACTAAATTTGAGTTTAAAAATGAAAAATTTATTCGGAAATAAAAAGAAAGCTCGAATGTAATTCGGCAAGATAATTTACTAAATGTGTAAACAATTGCTGTAAAATTTATTACATACTAATAATAATAATAATAATAATAATAAGCAACTTTTATTTCACATCCATGTGTACAGATATAGAAAACATAATAATGACAACAAAGAGATATATATATAAGAAATTAAAAATGTACTTTGTGAAATTAGGCGGAGTTCGGGCTACCACAGAAGTGGCATCCGCTCTTCCACTCAACCTATGAATAACTTAACCTAAACTAAACTAAATTAAATAAATTTAAACTAAAAACACAAACTTACAATCAAAAGAGAGAGGATTTCATAGAGAAATAAGAAATGAAAATGATTGGAAATATACATAAGATAAACACATAACAAGAAATATAATGTCATGAGGGTTGCTTGCATACCCACTCACAAACAGCATATTATGAGTTATAAACGGTTGCAAGAGTGCAAGAATTGCGAAAGTTCATTGCCTGGTAAATAGTATATCAAAGTATTTCTTCTTGAAAGCAGGAACAGACGTAGATAATTTAATGTCAGCCGAAAGTGAATTATATAAGAAGGTGATTTGGTATAAGAAACTTTTTTTAAAAAGTTCAAGTGAATGAGTTGGTGGGGTTAAGGTACCTTTGAAACGAATGTTGATATTATGTACATCTGTTCTAAATTTGATTTTATTGTATAAGTAGGGAGGCAGGTGGGTGATAACGATACGATGGTATAGAGTAGCAGAGTGCAATAACCTCCTATTCTTCATGTTCAGCCAATTCAAGTCTTTTAGCTTATGGGAGATATGTTCTCTCCGCCGGATACCGAAGATCAAACGGAGACAGGAATTCTGCACCTTCTGGATTTTAGATGCAGTACTAGCCGAGATGCAGGCACCGTACAAAGTATCACAGAAGGTGAAATTAGACAGAACAAGTGCTTCACAAAGAAGTTGTTTAGTTTTCTTATTTAAAAATGATCTGTTCCTGTAAATAACCTTCAAAGCGGCGTAGGAACGCTGCGTGCACACACTAATGTAATCACCAAAATTTAACTGATCGTCAAGTACTACCCCTAGGTTTTTCACTTTCTGTTTCAGAGGAATCACAGTATCATCCACAACAACCCTGATCCCGTCCCGATAATCAGCATCAGTTCTAATCCTTCTGGGCCCAAACAATATCAATTCGGTTTTAGATATATTTAAACACAGCGAGTGGCGACGAGAGGCGCTGACCAATTGTTGGATGTCCCCATTAAACTTCCGACAAGCATCCTCTGTTTCATTGGGTGAGAACGAATAGTACAGTTGAATGTCGTCAGCGTAAAAATGGCACTTGCTAAATTTTAAGTAGTTAACAAAGGCAGAAGTATATATACAATAAAGAAGTGGTCCAAGAACAGAACCTTGAGCCACCCCGCTCGTAAGAGGCAGAAAGGATGATGCTCTGCCATCTATTACAACACACCCACTCCTGCTCGACAGATAGTCATATAACAGTTCCCTCGCTCCAGGGCTTATGCCCACATAATGAAGTACAGCTGATAACATATTGTGGTTTAGAGTATCAAAAGCTTTAGAATAATCAAGAAGGCACATAATCGTTAATTTCCCCTTGTCGGAATTACTGATAACATCGTCAACTACTTCAAGTAATGCTGTGTTACAACTGAAATTCTTTCGGAATCCAGACTGGACAACTGGCAGCACGTCGTTTGAGATTACATAGGCCTTCAACTGAGCCTCAGCAACTTTTTCAAACACTTTCGATAGGATGGGCAGAATACTAATGGGACGGAGATCAGCATATTCCTTGATCGGGGGTTTCTTAGGTACAGGTCTTATTAGCGAGCGCTTCCAACAAGCTGGGAACTTGTTATAATTAAAGCAACAATTAATAATATATGTCAAATATGGGAGTATGTATGGGCAACATAATTGGATAAAAGTTATCGTAAGGCCATCCACCCCTGCGGCCAGCGTTTTAATTGACTTGATAACATCAAAAATCTCACTCTCCTTAACCTGTTCGAATTCAAAGTTAATATCATTAAGTCGTGAATTCAAGTATTTGTTATAGAGTTCTAGATCGAAGGGACAACTAGGGATGGAACTCCTAAAAAATTCATTGATAGCGTCCGGATTTCTTAGATAGTGGGGAATATCCGGGGTATTTTTATTAGCGATATCGCAATTTCGCAACAACTTCCACAAGCTTTTACTATTCGAGGTGTATAATCGAGATTTATATTCTACATAGGCTCGCTTTTCACGTGCGATTGCATTCGTAGTAAGATTGCGCAAGGATTTGTAATAATTCCAGTGACTCAGCGACTTACTTCGCTTAAACGAAGTAAAGGCTTTATCACGAAGGTTTTGCATTTGTTTAATTGTATCCGTTAGCCACGGAGCAGGAGGTTTCGTAAATCGGGATGTAACTCGAGGCATATGGGCATCCATTAATACAATGAGTTGGGAGGTAAGAAAGTCAGCCATAGAGTCAACATCTCTCATATCGTAGACCAAGTAGAAGGGAATTCTGAGTAAATCAACTTCAAAAATACTGTAATCAAAAAATTGTAGGGTTCTGTAGGTGCGCCAGTATGGAGCAATTTTTTTGTTAAGAAATTTTAAGTTACAAAAAATCATTTCATGATCCGATAGGTGCACACTCCGAACACCGGATGCCAGTATCAAGTTACGATCCGAGAGAAAGATCAAATCAATAAGTGTTGAGGATGTAGGAGTGATGCGGGTGGGGGCATCAATAATTTGCGATAGACCGAAAGAGAATAAAGAGTCAATAAGTGTCGTGGCAGAGAGAGTATCATGTTGGGTCACATCAATATTGAAATCACCCAGTAAGATTAAGTTATCACATGTGGGTACGAATTTAGACAGAGAGTTTTCCAACTCATCCACAAAGGATCTGTAGTTGTGATGTGGTGGCCGATAAATTGTCCCAACTATAAGCACTGTGTAATTAATTTTGATCGATACCCAGAGTTGCTCAATGGAATCACTAGATTCCAGTAGCGTAAAATCTAAATTATCTCTAATATAGATTCCAACACCCCCACCCCGAGTTAACCTATCTCTGCGAAGAAGCGTGTAGTTATCTATGCACAAATACCCATTCGCAATATCATCACCCAACCAAGTTTCACTAAGACAAAAAAGTGAATAATCATTATGAGTCAAGAAATCTTTAAAATCCTCGAAGGTCGCAGGCAATGAACGGATGTTAATATGAGCAACTTTGAATTCTTGTGTGGTCATATAATAAGACAGAACGATTTATAAGTAAAGAGTAAGTATGCAGGCAATATATAATTAAGTAGTAAATAGATGAAAGAAAAGAAAAAAAAAAAGAGAAAAAAAATGAGAATAATTGGTATGTTATATAGTCTAGTCAACAAAAGAGGAAAGAAAGCAGCAACAGTAAACAGGGGCAAGCCGTAGTTCATAATTGCTCCGCAGAAAAGGAAAAGAAAAGAAAGATTTAAAGCGATAGGATTATGCAAAGTTAAAGTATTTATTTAATAACATTAATGAGTAATGCAATTAGAGTTTATGTAATATATCAGTGCAAAATAATATTTCATCATTTAGGAAGAAATAGGAAAGAGATAAGAAGCCGGTAATATAATTTATATGTAAGCTGGAAAAACAAAAATTACTTCTATCATACCATTTAAAAATACAGTTATTAAAAACACAGTTCTTATACATTTCGTGAAGATTACTTACAATGAGTTTGCAAATTTTCTTATAACAACACTTTACAACGAACACTATGATGATAAAGTAAGCAAATTGAAGTCGGGTCAACGAAAGATAGTACGCAAAGCTTAGGGTTGCGTCGACTTTGACATTTCATTTTGACAGTGAGTACGTTGATTTTATGACATAACGAGAAAACACAAGTTGTTGTCAGGCCAACCAAAGATAAACAACTTTTTTGCCGATATAAAAGTTAAAGTAAACTTTTATCGTTGTCAAAGTGACAAAACAATTCCGACTTATGGGTTTTTTACACATGTATTAAATTATCATAGTCATTGCTAGAGAACCCATTAATCTGCACTTACGGGATTTGAATGTCAAATTTGACAATTAATTTGAATTCATCCAGGTGTGAAAATTGAAAAACGTAAAAATCACTTAAATGCAAACGATGGCGGTGTAGATCAATTATAGAAACATTATACTAGCCTTCGAAGAAAAGTACGAAAACTTACTTGTCTTGAACATCAATCAATTACAAAATACAATTCGGCAGAGTGATCAACAAACATATCAGTAATCTATACTATAGTTCTATACAAAGTTCTAACTGTAAACATATTTTAACCAAGAAATTAGGAGCAACAGAAAAAAGGCAAGAACTTAAAAGAATTCTTAAGTTCAAGTTTAAGTGACTGTAACATAATGAAAATTTAAATTTAAAATTGGTCATTAAGAGGTCACAAAGGTAAACCTAAAATATTACATTGCAAATTAAATGAAAGCAGGATATGTGAATCATCCAAGAATCACAAAAAAATATCACAAAGTTTAACAGTTCAAGTCTAAGAATATCCCGCACCATATATTTTAAAAATCAAATTAACCGGAAAACCCCAACAAAGATTTGCCTTAATTTTCCGTTACGTAATTCACATGAAAAAAAACAGAATTACTTAACATTCAAATTGAAATTTACGAAAATGGTGCTCTTATGTGCTCACTAATTAGACTAAAATAAAATGATTTTACATGACCTTAGAACAAATAACAGAAGGCATTCAGTAGCGTTCTCCATAAGTCGAGGCGCGCACCAAAGTGGTGTGGCGATAGCGTGGAAGTAGCGTGGTGACAACGTGGCATGTGGCAATTTTTAAACTAGTGAAATCAGATGCGACAGCGCGCATCGATATGGCGCTGTGGCAACTGATTTCACTAGTTAAAAATTTGCCACGTTGTCACCACGCCACGCCCACAAAATCAAATCCAACACAATAAATATTTAACTCTTGCTTCTAACATCAATTTAAATGGTATCGGCATATCTAACAGGAAATCAACTATGCGAAAAGTTAAAGTGTTAAGGCTGTTTTCCCAGATTGTAGAAACTCCAATTTCAAAGAGGCGCGTCCTGTATTTCTCCGATTGTTGTATATACCGACGTTCGTATTCGACCGTCGTGCTAATCTCAAGTGGTGCGAATAAGATGGAATATTTATGTTAAGTTGCAGCGGTTAGGCCCTCTGATTTATGAGTGTACCGCGCGCTTGATTGCTGAATCGACACTAGACATGTGTCACTCAAGTCCACGTGGACTTGTAACCATAAAAATGTTGGGACAGAATACACTACAGGCTATTTCAGGTAGGAGATAAAATTATTATTCTTCACCCAAAATATTGCAAGAAGTATTTCTTGTCCTTTTAGTATCTAAATTATTATATAAAAAATTAACAAAAAATGTATATAAATTCCCAAAATTACGTCTGTAATAGATATTTATTTAGGTAATATAACAAACACAAATATTTCTTGTCTGTAGTATGTAACTTATTTTATAAAAAATTAACAAAAATAATGAGGTGTGGCCACCACACTACTACATATGAGTTTTTCAAATTATACAATTTAAGAATTTTTTTATACAAAAATTATTCAAAATTCTATTCTTAGTACTTCTATTCTCTTAATAAATCTCTATAGAATACATAATTTAAGATATATTTGCAAAGAATCGCTATTGGATAAGAGTGTTACTTCCGGTACGTTGCTTAGCGCCTGACCCATAATTACAAGCTGGAGTTTATACAATTAAAAATTGAGGAAAATAAAACAAATGTAGATTAAGAAATGTGTGGTATTTAAAAATTAGTTAAATAAATTTAGAAATATAAGCCGAGCTATAAGAACTTATAGAGAAAATACAAATATAACACAGAAATCGATCATATGTCGAAGCTGAGAAGAAAAACCAATTAAAGGATAACACCGTAAGTAGGTCGAGCGGTAGGTCCAGAAACTAAGAAAATAATAGATCAAATATGTAATGCGAGATTCTAAACCCAAAATACAGATTATTTTGGAAATGAAATTGAAACCAGTTATGGCAATACAGATGAACACTGAAGACTGCTTTAGTACAAAGGCTTTCAACAAACATGAAAGAAAAATTTATTGTAATATCAAGTGATGTAATGTTGAAAATAGAGTTTATTTTCGAGAAACAGTATAATTTTGGCATCAAGCAACTGCAAGAATATTTCGAACTTGCAAACGAAACATCTAAATGTTTGATTCCATAATCATAATATTTGTGCAAGTTAAGTTTCTCGATGACTGCTATTAAAACAAATATGAGAAGCCACCTGCAATATGAAAATTTTATCATTGTATATGTATGAAATACAAACCCATACTCGAAAAGCTATTGCCTGAGAAATAAGCATATACGTCGCATATATTTTATATTTACTAATTAAGTAATTTATTTTATTTGTGAAGCAAAAGATAAAAATAAATAAATTGTGTTTGTTATATTCTGAAAACCCCTTCTAGATCCCCCCTTCTATTTACTTAAAGCGACTTCGCAAGATGTCGCGACCGTCACTCTGAGAACCACTGCCTTAAAGAATGTGATACTAGTGTAATTAAACAAAGCATTTTATCAATAAAACGTATATTCCTAAGAAAATATTCTTAAAAAAACCTTTTTTTAAATCACCTTACAAGCTGTCAAAGTTTATTCACGTCAACAGCAATTAAAATCTGTGTTTACGGGAAATTCCAAATTCCATCAAATTAATGACAAAATTTCGTTAATGGGAACAATTTGCGGACTGGCACGTAAATTAAGAACAAAGAGTAATAACCTTTGAAATATGCTTTTTTTAAGACCTGTTTTTTAAATTTAACAATAAAATATAAAATGTTAATATTTTTGGAACAATTAATATCTTGCAACACGTAGTACTTCCGTTTATACATTCTGCATTAAATGTAACTCGTAAAAATATAATTGAACAGGTGTTGTACTGGAACTGTAGACGGTAGCTAAATTTTAATTACATTTTTTCTTAGATTTTTGATATCATGAACATTAAATAACACTTCGGTTGAAAACTTTTATATTGCAAAAATTACAGAAATATGTTAACCACTTCAGGGTTTCCAAGTAATATAGAGGTACAAGCTACGACTAAATTCATTACGATAACTTTCACTCTTGGGAGAGTTTAAAGTTATTATTTTCGTGTCTCCGTTTAATTAAACTGCAGACGGAAATTTATGAATAAATAGAATTCATTAATTATGAATTAATATAAAACAGTAAAGCTGTTGTTTCGAAAGTTTCTGTTTGTTGAATTCAGCGTTTAAAATGTACTGTTAAGAATACATGTTTTCTCTTAAGCAGCTCTGATGCAAAATAATAAAATATATACCTAGTCAGAAAATAACTTCAGGGACATAGGATATTAACTTTGAAAAGAAGATTTATTATAACAACTTTTAGAGGACCCGTTTATTAAGAAACATAGAATAATTCTTACTCCAAACACATTTCAACAAATTATTCAAAATATTTATTTATTTGACTTTACGGAGGCTCTTAATCTTTATAAACACAAAGAAAAGTGTACCTTTATTAATTTAGAAATCGTCAGTAAATTACATTAAAGACTGCTTTAAATGTAGGTACAAAATTCTGTGAGAAACAAACAAAACTTTTTCCTCCAAAACGGACCATATTCTGTTATCAAGAGGATTTAAATTCAGAGTGGATTCTATAATAAAAGTGGGTGTATTTATTTTTAATTTACTCTGAGTATTCTTTGCTTTATGAACAAGGTGCTAAATCCTATTGGAGTTGAACAACGTTCATGATACACTTTTGCACATTTTGTAATAACAATTAGCTTGAGTAGTGGCTCCACATCATACAACTCGTAGCCATACTGAGATAGGATGGTAACATCTTTGAACAAATGGAATGATATCGTCCGCTACGCATATACGCTAATATTTTCTTTATAGTAGTGGTTTTTCATATTAGAAAATATTTATCAGAAAAAAGGATAAAACGATGTTTCTTTCTTTAATAGCGAATTAATAGTGATTCGGTACATTCTAATCGCAATGCTTTTAATCGGATACTAAAAGAGTAAGTAATTTTTACATTTTCAGAAACTCTTACTGTTAGAATTAAGACGGGCATTTACCAACAAATAGAAATTTATGCAACTTAAATTACTCGCGGGGCGGGTAGACGCAAGGGGGGTGTGAGTAAGTAAAGCTACACAATATTCGGTTTCCTTCACAGCGCTTCGGTTTTATTCATAGATTAAGGAATACTATAGATGGGAAACATATGTATAAAGAATGAGTACCTACTTACGGAACTGTTGATGTTGTTGATGTTTTATAATAAGCCAATTATACACTCGAATATTATAGGTATATATAACATTTAAATGTCAGTGACAGTTTGTAATTAAACTGTCACTCGCATTTAAATCTGCAATAGGCGACCGATTCCGATAGATTTTCGTCTTCGCTGGGACCGGTGGACATACCGTAAAGTGGGGATAGAGGACGAGTAAAACCTTGTGTGAAATGCGTGTGACAAGGTTTACTGTTTAATGTTTTTACTTTCTTATACGTAGTATAAGAAGTATTGTGATGATGAAAATTTTCGACCTCGAGATTTTTGCAGATGTCCACGTTTTGAAGTCCCCTGATACCGAAAAAGTTATTTTTAAAAAATGTCTGTGTGTCTCTCTCTCTCTGTGTGTGTGTGTGTGTGTGTGTGTCTGTGTGTGGGTGTGTGACCACGATAGCGGTCAAACCGCTGTAGGTATCAATTCCAAATTTTGTATTTACGTGTACAATACCCCTCTTGAGATCTGATTAGTTTTTCAGTAAAATCGGTAGACCGGAAGTAGTTTACTTTAGCGAAAAAATCGAACTTTGCCAATATTTCGTCAACTACTAAATTTAAACAAATTTATAAAGTATTCATATATACTTATAATTAAAATTGAGAAAAAATTTATTTAAAAAGTTTTTCGAAATTCCTACCGGAAGTAGGTCTTTTACTTTTATCGAAAATCAGTTTTTTGCGAATACTTCGCAAATCATGCTTTTAGACAAGTACGTTACGGGTATAAAAGTATTTAAAACATAATTTTCAATATCTTTTGTATAAAAAAAATTTCAAAATTCAGACCGGAAGTGCCACTTTTACTCTTATCGAATAACGATTTTTTGCAAATATGTCGTAAGTTATGCATTCTATATATATTTATCAAGAGTACAAAAGTATTTAAAACTGGATTTGCAATATTTTTTGTATATATGAAATTTTAAAATTCGGACCGGAAGTAGCACTTTTACTCTTAGCGAGGAGCACTTTTTTGATAATATCTTGCAAAGTATGCATTCTATAGAGATTTATTAAGAGAATAGAAGTACTTAGAAAAGGATTTTGAATAATTTTTGTAAAAAAAAATTCTTAAAATTCTATAATTTGAAACGCTTATACGTATAAGAAAGTCGTGTGGTGGCCACACCTCATTTTTTATCTTTAAAAATAAGTACATATATTTGATTTTTTCTTTATATCGTACATCAAATGTGCAATTGGCGCGTAGAGGTCGTTTTTTTTCGTTTGTGTACCAACCTTAGTTAGTAGACACTAATCAAATTCATGCATTTTTGTGGTTATTTCTAAAACACATAACTTTCTTTTGAAAATAAATTAGTACAAAAACTACATTTACATTATAAATTGATGCCTGTAGCACTAACCTAAATTTGGGATTCCAAAATTACAAAATGAGTTTAAAAAACGCGAAACGGCGATGCCTTAATTTTCGATAGGTAAACGCCCCTCTTAAAGATTTGTTACTAAAATAGGTAAGCTCTTAAAAAAAAAGTAGGTCTGCATTTGAATTCTTCTTTAAGGTTTAAACCTAATATTAATCAGTATTTGCACCAGCTTATAAGCAATCTCTACATAATAACTAATGCTGCAGAATTCTGATTTTGGTTTTTCAGCTAAAACTTTTTTCCTTTGGATTCATACGCCTTTGTTAACAAAGATCTTATTTTTCTACAAAAAGCAAAATCTGTAGAATATATCTATTTGAGCCACTTATGGTCTTGTTTAATTTAATACTTAAAACGTGTTTTTTCCTGACCTATGGAAAATCACTCTGATGACACCTGTTTTAAAGAAATACTGAACTATCGACGCATTAGCGTTATTATCAACTTTGCCAGGATATTTGAAAGTACTAAATCAACAAATCTCTCTCTGGTATTATTCGAGGCTTGCATTTTGGCAGCAGGCTTTCATGTCGGGTAGATCTACTACATCCAACTTTGCAGAACTAGGTAACTCTATTTATAAGTGACGTTGTTGACATTTGCGCACAAGTGGATGTTCATTCACCGACTTTACGAAGGTCTTTGATTTCATTGACCATTCGATACTGCTCTCGAAGCTTGACGCATTTGATTTTTTAAAATACCTGCTGCAACTTATGTCTTGGTACGCGAGCTGACGTTACAATTATACGTGCTGGAATGGTTTTCATTCGAGATGATATACCCCAAATGCTTAGGGTTCCCAGATTGCGACCGTAAGGTATCCCAGTGGCTAAAAAAATTACAATTCGTGAGACCGAATTGCCATCTTTTTTATATCTTGGGTGGTAAAGGACAACAAATTGTGATAAACAACGTATTATCAAACTACGCTCTCTTAGAGTCAGGGGTTCCACAGTTCCCTATGATCGGACTTCTACTCTATTTTATTTATATTTTCAGATGCTGGTGTTTGGGAACTTTTCGTGCACCTATCATTTTGATGCCAATGACACTTATCTAAACCCTTCAATGGTAACTAACATAGATGAAGACTGTTTTTTCCACTTTTTTCATTTTACTTGTTCCAGCGATATTCAAGTCGCTTAATCCCATCACTATAATGCTATGACACAAATGAATCAAAATAATCGTTCATTTCTGCAATCACTTCCTCATTTGAAGAACATCTTTTTCCACCAAGCCAGTTTTTCAGATTCGGAATCAAGAAAAAGTCGGACGGAGCTGAATCTGAACTATAAGGTGCATGAGGAAGAATATCGAATCCTAATTCAACTAATTTTGCCGTTGCAATTGTCGATGAGCGAGCGGGTCCATTATCGTAATGGAGCAAAACTTTTTTCTGGCCAAATGCGGTCTCTTTTTCTTTTAATTTTTCATTCAGCTGGTCCAAAAGCAAGCCGTTGTACGCTCATGTGGTTTGCGCTTTTAGAGATAATCTCTAAAGATAATACCACGAACATCCCAGAACACAGTGGCCATAACCTTGTTAGCTGATGGAACCACTTTCGCTTCCTACGGTGCACCGCAATCGGCTCCTACCCATTCTTTTGACTGAATTTTTGTTTCGAGTGTGTAGTGGTGTATCCAAGTTTTGTCAATCGTATAAAATGACGCAAAAATTCAGTGCGATTACGCTTAAAAAGGCTTAAACAGTGCTTTGAAGTGGTTACACAAATTCATTTCTAGTCCTCAGTCAGTAAACATGGCACCCATCTTGCTGACAGTTTTCTCATATGCAACTGTTCATGTAAGATATAACCGACACGTTCTTTTGATATGCCAAGCGTGTCGCTTTCACACGCACTTTCAATCGATGATTATTTAAAACAAGATCATTTCGTCAGTGGTAGGTTCGGTCGTCCTGCTCTTGATTCATCTTCGGTGTTCCTACGACCACGTTGAAATTCATTCACCCAAACAACAAACTGTCTTAATATTCGCCATAACATGATCTACCTCCGTTTTGGTTTCGTCTGGTATTTTTCCGTCAATATGAAAATGCTTAATCCCATCACGAAATTCTTTTTTATCAATATTCACTAAACTACCGAACTCGTTTGTTGTTTATTACTGTACAATTCAAATGACGCAACACATTTGGCTCAAACTTTCACAACCGTCAAATTAAAGGTTATAAATTTCATAACTGACACTCAAGTGTTCATTGTGGTCCTATCTCTGTATCATTTTTTGGTCGGTTTCTCTACAATAACTCATGCAATAAAAATATATATTTAGTATTAAACTTAATTCTTAAGAGGGATCTCTACTCCCAGCCGCTGAGGCCACTGTAGACAGTTTGATTTCCCCATAAAATTAACCGTAAATATTAATCAATTTTTAATTTTTTTATACCAAATGAAAGAGAATTCGAATATCTATGTACGCCTAGTAATATTTTTTCTAAAAATATTTTAGAAATTGTCATAGTTAGTAGCAGAAGTAGGTCAATATTAGACATTTTGTCGAATTTATTTTGAAATAAATAAAAGGAAATTCAAAATTTTACTACTAAGCGTACGTAAATTTGAGTTTTCTCTACAAATTGATGTAATTATTTATAGCATTGGTTGAAATTTCATCTTAATTTTAAGGAGAAATCGAAACCCCTGCACTGATAATGTTTATGATTTTTGTACATTGTCAAATGGACTGACCCGTCCAGTAGAGATCCCTCTTAAGAAATTTAGTTTATAGTTTCTTATCAGATTTATATACTTTTGAAATTCAAATCTAAATATTCAATAAAGGTTTTTTTTCGAGAATTTCTATCTTTTTAAAGTACACCGTTGAAATTAGGCGTTTCTATTCCAATAACAAAATACAAATTATTATTTTTGTATACACAACAAATCGATTCACCGAACATATTTATTTGCTGTTAAAAACATGGGTGGAATACTAATTACGAATATTTACCGAAATACCATCATTTTGTTTTCAGAAAATTACGGTAGAATTTTAAAAACGTTTAATGTGCAGTACCACATCACTTTAAATGGAACTAATTGGAGAAGCAAACAGAGCAGTTCTCCTGCTTTTTTTATGTACGCCGCCTTCATTTCAAACGTGGTATTTTGGAATATATGTTGGCCCTTACTGAAATTTATTTCAGTGTTAAAGTTCATGTCCATAGATAAGTTTTTTATATAAGTCACGGACTTCACCTCTTAAATCTTTTGTTACGGAACAAAGGAAAGATCATTAAGAGCCAACTTAAAAATGTACTCCGATTGAGCTGCTACTAGTAGATTTGATCTAAAATAGAAAACTTTTTATATATTTTTAAATTGCGTTAAAAGGAGATTGCTCTGACTCTTACATCAATAATTAATAATAAATTTATATAAAAATAATGAATATTCATCCAGCATTGGAAAAGAAAACGAATAGTCGAGAAATTACTTGTGCTGAGCATTAAATAAGTATGTGCGGTATCGTGTTAGGTGCCGAATGAATTATTCTTAATGCCCACTAGTATAGAATTATACACTCTGCCAACCTGGCAAGAAAAACCATGCTGACTCAACGGCGTCGTACGCTAGGGCGACGTAAATGAAATAAAATTAGGTCGTACAGATAGATATGCAGGTTCCTTTGTATTAATTATTGCAAAAGACATTTAGAAGCTTGCAAGAGTCTGTGGTTATGCATATTGAGCCATTTCAATATGGACAGTGTATACGAGACTCTGTAAATTGTGCGTATACCAAATATTAGTCTTAAATAAGATTTCTGGACTCGCTCTATACGGTTACTCAAGTCTTGTGTTAAGTATGGCTCGTACACTGGAGCGCACCGGGAAAATTGTGTCCAAGTGCCTCACATAACAAAGACTTTATATATGTAGACAAGTGGTATCTATGTGGGTAAATTAGTTTTATGTTAGCATAAGCTTTCTGTATGTATCATTTTATTTGCGAATTATATCTAAATGAGTTGTCCAAAAACAATCACAACGATTTTGTTTCGTCTTTGACTGGTATAATATCACTGAATATCTACAACCTAACAACTGTATTCAATTTATCGATCTGATTTTTACTACCAAAAATCAGTGTAACAGAATTGGCAGAATTTATCAGTTGTGAGTGCTGACGAGAAAATCTAGCAATGTTATCTAAGTCCTCATAGATATCCTGTATAGCTTTACTTGCTAATTAATGTCGTAGGAATGTTATATTTGAGTATCATCCGCGTATAAAGACTGTACCAGTTAAAACTCCCAGGTAAAATATCTCGGAAACGGATAAAGATATTTGAATTTTGTAAAAAGTAGTTACTAACGAATGGGATTGACTCTATTTTGCTCTCATAATTGTGTTTTATTATGTGAAGATATAGAGGGCGCTGCGATTATATGGATGGATGATGTTTGTAGTGCATTATCTGGGGTATGTTATGCGCTTCGCAACTTAAAGGGATCTTGCTCTCAAAGTGTGTTGAAGGTATACTACTTCTCAAATTTCTTTTCTAAAATGACGTATGGTGTTAGCTCCTGTATAGGATGTAATAGAGTATTTTTAATGCAAAAACGGGCACTTCGCATTGTTTTTGACCTCAATTTCCGTGATTCATGTAGAAACTTATTTGCTGATCAAAGACTGTTAGCGTTTCACGACGCATACATTTTAGGGCTGCTAAGCTTGGTCTATAGATTTAGATCGGAATTTGCTGCTGGTGTCTCTCATCAATATAGAACGAGAAATCTAGACTATCTTTTGCCACATGCTCACAGGACAGCATTTTGTCAGAGAAATATACTATTTATGGGATGCAAACTTTTTAATAAGCTCCCCTCACAAATCAAACAGTCATTGAGTTTGAAGCTTTTGAGAGGTGCTGTAAGAAGCCACTGGCAATCAACTGCTACTCTGTAGATGACTATTTGAATTATTGATCCTGTAGATTTGGTTATGTTATGTTAAAAGGGTATTTATAATTTGCTTGCTCAACAATCCTACAATGTAATTAGTGAATAAGGACTGCTTAGATATTATTACTTTTATTATATGATTCTGGCATGATTTTATCATGTACTCACACTTGACATGTTTCTAGCATATGCCTTTGTTATTTATAATACTGTATATAGCTTTGAAATAAAGATGATTATTATTATTATTATTATTATTATAGGCACCCAGAGGTATGTGGGCAGAAAAGCATTCATGTCTGTGTTATATGTATGTATGCTGCCTTTGATTATTTAGGACATATTTTGACATTAGCACACGTTGGTGATATTTGCTTGATTATTAATTGTTTTTATAATTGGCTTCATTCAAACATTTACTCACTCTGCGTCGAGATTGTATTAGAAATATGGTTTTAATTTATGGAGAATCCAGTAGAAATGCATCTGAGCAATACGAATATTATATACTCTACGCTTTCCGAACAGGCCTTTACCAGATCACAAAACATTTATAAATCTGTGTGCAAATCTCAGAAATTATGGTAGCTTCAAAAAACAAAAGCATTTAAGGCAGAAAAGAGTAAGAGATGATGAAATTACGGCAGCGGTACTACGAACAGTTAATAATAATCTACATACATCATTACGGCAATTAAAAGAAAAGCATGATATCTATCTGTAACCTCTTGCCGTTGGATTCTAAAAGAAAATAAATACTTTCCGTATAAAGTTCATTTAGTGCACCATTTAAGAATAGGAAATAATCAACGCAGACTCGATTTTGGCAGAATTTTCTGTAATGTTAGCGGAAAACAACAACTTTATGAATCAGATCATGTGGAGTGACGAAATCGTTTTCACAGCAATGGTACTTTAATTAAGCATAATGCTGGATATTAGTCAGAATCTAATCCTGGGTGGATAAGGCAAACAAAAAATCAAACAGTTTTTGGAGTTAACTTTTGGTGTGGAATTTTAAACGGATATATTTTAAGCCCCCACTCTTATCATGAAACTGGTGTGCGCTACTTACATTTCCTGCAAAATAATATACCACTACTTTTGGAAGATGTACCTATAGAGTTGCGAAATAATATGTGGTTACATCAAGACAGGGCACCTGCTCATAATGCTAACATAGTTACTGACTATTTTCATCAAACGTTCCCACGTCGCTGGATTGGTACTAATGGCATCCTTATGTGGCCGGCTCGTTCACCGGATCTAACCCCGTTAGATTTTTTCTTGTGGGGTTACTTGAAAGCTGAAGTTTACAAGTAACCCGTAACAAATATGGGCGACCTTTATAATAAAATTTATGCAAGTGTTCAAAGAATTAGTAGAAATACATTGTTAAAGAGAACTAATAAGGCGATATATGTATAGCAATTAAGAAGGCAACAATTTTGAACATCTGTGTTAGTTATTGATCCTTTTAAGTATTTAAACAAAATAAAGACAAAACTTTAAAATTACTCTTACTTTCTTTAAACATGAATATCTATGAAACCGCTAAATTTTGGAAACTAACACAAATAATAAAACGAAAGTGAATAGTGTAAACACATGGATGTTAAAACTAACATCAAGCAATAAATTAATAGTGTGACTTACATATATACATTTATACGTAAAACGTATATGCATTAGCATACAGACCTCTGTATAGCAGAACATGCCGTCAGAAGCCATCGCTTTTTTCTGTGTCATCTTTTGGGTGTTATATGTCGCTGTGATACTCTCACTGCATTTAACACGCAAAAATGACATAAGCAGCTTTTGAAGTCTTGAAGTCATTGTCGTCAGTCTCCACGCCCACTGACGAGACCTCAAAGGTCGAAACACCGGTGCCTGTCCGTTTGATTGTCGGCAATGGCAATTAATGTATGTGTGTATCTCAAACACATGCATATATGCATATACGTTTTACGTATAAATGTATATATGTAAGTCACAGTATTTACAAATAATAAAATTTACATTAATTTTAATACTCTTTCAAATAAAAAAAAACAAATGGAGATTGTGGCGATCAAAAAATTCTCTTCATCGCAGCGCCATCTATATCTTCACATAAAAAAAAACAATTGTGAGAGCAAACTAGAGTCAATCGAATTCTTTAGTAATTACTTTTTACAAAATTCAAATATCTTTATTCGTTTCCGAGATATTTGACCTGGGAGTTTTAAGTAGTACAACCTGTATATATATATACTACATTTACTCACACAGAGATGCATAATATGTATAATATATAAAATAGAAGAGGACCCAGTATACAACCCTGCGGATTGTCCCTTCTTCTGAATATTAATACAGTAACATACTGAATCAGTGAGAAAGACGAATAAACTTTTAATATTCATTTGAATTTATTTGTAACTTGTCAAAATTAATTGCTTGATATAACCCAAATTAAAATGTTGATTGCTATATGTTAATGATGTGAATACATGATTTAAAATAAATTACGTTTTATACATTTACTATAAATTACAGTTGTTTATAATTTTAATTATACTTTAACACATTTTTGATTACTCAAAGTAATTGATACTCGTCCCATTGAATTTATTATTTAATTCAAACTACACAATAAATAGAAAACAGCAATTTGCCTGATCCAAAATAAAACAATTTGAAGGTTTGAAATCATCTTCAAGCTACTAGCATCTGTGAATGTATAAATTTGTAAACAGGTCATCTTTAGGGTAACTTTAGATTCAAGTACGTATATATTTAAAAGAAGGCATTATTAGTTTCAAACAATGGAATTACTTGTTACAGAAATATTATCTTCAGTACGTTTTCGCCATCTATTAAATATGTTTTACTCGGTTTAAATACGGGAAGTATTTGCATATCCCAAATGTCAGTTCTGATATTTTACACAAAATATTTCCAACGTTAGTTGATTACTTGTTTATCATATTATTTCCGCAGTATGACAAATCTTAGTTAAATATAACATGTCACGATCATATTTTGATACTTATTTCATACGCTACAGAGGCAAATTATTATTATTAATTCGAAAAACATGATAAAATAAACCTAAATTTTTTAATATATTTCAGATAAACTTTTAGAAGTGGGGCTACATGTTTTCGTCATTAGCACTTGTGTTTGCAGTTTATGTTTGTGAGGCGTTTTAAACCATTTTATACAATTGTATAGATGATAATTGATAAGGAAAATTATTGAAGTGAAAAGAAAAAGCAGACTTTCGAGTAAATGCCTCTGTGGAGCAACTGTGAACGCGTTTTTCTGATTCATTGGTCGTTATCATTACGCTGTAAGCAAAATATAAGACAGGATAACCTTGGAGATTAAAGCATATACCGCGCAAGACCACCAGGTAATAGACCGCCATTTGTTAGATTCGTTCTGAAAATCCTTGGTTTTGATAACAACAATCAACATTGTCACGAGGTAGACATTGCCAACCTGCCTACCATACGAACCGAAGAAATAAAAGTCAAAAGAGGAATTATTACTATAAATGATACCTTAATTTTGTCCAGTTTTTGTTTTATTTATATTCAACAAGAATAAATAACGCGTAGGTATTCATGTTAAATGCTAAATTGCAAATGAAAATGAAACAAAAACATTTACTTTCTGAAACTATTAAAATGTCGAAACGGCAATCCCAGGTATTTTAGTGAAAGGATTTATAGAATTCTTTTAATTATATGTACCGATAAATGAACAGTGAATGATTACAATTTAGCATAACACATGCGAAAACTGAAAAGCATCGCAGATAACTGAAATTTCGCGCATGAACACTTGAAACGTTCAAGCATTGAAACTCTTAGTTCGCAATTCGCAAACAGTTTCCCGCTAAAGTGGCTCCAGAGAACGCGCTGGTATTGCAATCCGTACGAGGAAAATCTTCTCGTACATTGCGCTCGAAATCTTCGCGAAACTTTTCGCTAATTCTTGCCGATTAAAATGTTTTGGACGAACTTTATAATGAACATTTCTCGTTAAAAAAATACTTTAAAATAAATCGAAACAGTTTAGAAACATCTGAAAATTATTGAAAATGATCATGTAAGTTTGATGTATGTAAATATATGTTTATCAAAATAAAAGAACTGAAGATTAAAGTTATGTAAACCTTGAACACCCTACAATTAGTTGAATTTTTTTTTCATAGATGAAGTATTACTTATAAAAGAAATCCAGGATTTTTACTTTTATAAAGTACAATATTTTAATACAATTACTACAGAAATGCAATAAAGGTGTTTTCGTCAATTGAACATTTAGATAAGTTACAATAATATTTGTATTAACTTATAAACACACACTCTAATATTAAATCAAAAAAAAATCATTTTAAATTTAAATATTTTTATTATAAACATAAAAAATTTCAATTAAATTGCAAACTCAGCCACTCAGAGATAAGGTGAAAAAGAATTTTTTCTTTTATGATGTATAATAGTCTAATACAATTACTACACATGTGTAATATAATAAATTTGTGTTGTATAAACATTTGATAATTCAATTTCAAATTATATACATATAATCTATTGTCAATTAAAAACAATCTCTTACCTTTCAAATTTAAAATTTTTTGTATGAACATAATATCAACCGCTTATTGCAGTTTCGTCGCTTCGTGTGCCAAAGCCTTTGAATCTTTTTTATATGTGTGGTATAAAGGTCTCAATTTTTTAAGCTATTTCACTCCAAATATGCTTTTTAAGTTTTTTGTTTTCATCTGGTTAGTTCCAAGCATTCTAAGTTCTCTTGAACTTATCCTAAAATTCTTCTTGACATATCTCTTTCTGTTCTTCCACTCAGCTGCTATTCGCATTATTTTCCAGTCCTGATCTCCAAACATTCTTCAGACACTTTATACTCGCCGATTTAATGGAGTTAACAATATCTGTATCTTCTAATTCACCTTCTCTTTTTCTTTTTATTTCATTTTCTCGTATCTTAATTACACCCAGTACCTTTCCAATTATTTTTCTTTCTAATTCTCTTAAGGTATGTTGCTCTTTTTATGTTGAAAACATGGTTTCTGAGGCATATTTTAAAATGGGTTTGATTAATGGTTTGTACATATTTATTTTAGTGCTGACACTAATTGCTTTGCATGATAAAATATTTGTCTTCGCAATAGGCTCTATTTGATACTTACACGTTTTTTCTCTGTTGTTTGTTGTGGGAACATCAATATATTTTAACTTGAATGGAAAAACATAAACGATAAAGGTTCCTCTTTTAATCATTACAATATTAATATATAATGTACTCTAAGAACTAGTTTCGACATTTGTATGTCATCTTCAGCCTAGAATAATATATTAAAAATAGTCAATAACATTTTTACTCAGAACTACACAGATATAACTAAAATAAATAATTTAACTGCAATCTTAAAACTTATAGTTAAACAAAACTATTGCAAATTCAATGATCAATTCTATAAAGTCAATGATGGATTGCCCATGGGCATGCGACTTTCTGGACTACTTGCAGATATATACTTGAACCATATAGAGATTTCTAAGATAACTGATAACTTTTTTCATAATAGAATAATAAAATGGATAACATATGTGGACGATGTTTTTTGCATGTGGTTAGGTCAATAGATGAACTTCACAACTTTCATAACTACATAAATAATTTATATAAAAACTTAAAATTTACACTAGAAATAGAAAAAGATGAAAAATTAAATGATGTCACCCCAACAACGTGCAAAAATAACATTTTCATAGAAATTTATAGAAAACCATCTTCTATAACCACTGTAATTCCATATACTCCTTCCACTGTGTATCACAAAAACTATCTGCCATTCAATATTACATACATAGAGCGATCACATATCCACTAGACCAAACTTCAAAAATAAATGAAATTAATTACGTTTATGACTTAGCTAGAAAATTTCATTTTCCAATTCATACAATCAATAAACTTCTTAAACATATTATTCTTAAACAAGATCCCCTTTACAGTAAAAATAATACTAATTCACATAAAACACAATATAGATCTCTACCCTACAACATTATTACCACTAGAATAAAACCAATATTTGATAAATTTGATATACAACTTTCATTCAAAACTAATAGCCAGCTTTATAACATTAAACAATATCAAACCCAAACAAAACATCCTAGAAGAAAGTGGTGTTTATTCTTTGAGATGCTCTCAATGTAACTCTATTTATATAGGTCAAACTGGACGACAATTAAGTAACAGAGTGTACGAACACAAAAATCAATTATTTTCAAATATTTACAAGCATAGACTTGAAACTGGACATAAGATTGATTTCCAAAATATTTCAATATTACATAAACAGTCAAAGAGCTTAAAACTTAATTTACTTGAAACTTTGGAAATTGAAAGACACAAACAACATTTTAATTTATTGAACGATCAAATATATACACAAGACAAACCACTTTTTTCAGTTTTAGAAGCTCTTCAAATATAACAATATCCTGCCTTTTTGGTTGCCTAACTGCCATATATTTACGTAGACCTATACAATTTATATATATCGTAGTAACTTTACGGTTGTTAAGTTTTATTAATAATTTCAAAATTTGCATTTGAGATACTTCTTATTACGTTGTTCACTATGTTTACCTCCATTTTACATTGTATGTCATATTGATATTTGCGTGTGACTTTTTATTTTTTGTTTTTGATTTTGTTCTGTTCAATGTGTATGTTAACATGATAATTTTCTATCAAATGGGTTTGAGTAATTTAGTACCAGTTCTATATGTAACCACATACAATCTCTCTTGACAAGAGACACTTTGAATATTAATGACTGTGAGTATTCTATATGCATATTTTATTATTGGGGGTGGTTCTAATTTTGTATGGACTTATTAATAAGAACATTTTATAGTGATATCTTGCATTTGCTTAGATTCTAGGCTGAAGATGACATACAAATGTCGAAACTAGTTCTTAGAGTACATTATAAATTAATATTGTAAAGATTAAAAGAGGAACCTTTATCGTTTATGTTTTCCATTAATATATGCCTTTACAAAAATGGACATTTATTACTTATATTTTAACTTATTCACCTCTTCAAATTCGTATTTTTCAATTTCTATCTTTCTAGATATTACACTACTGCCAATTCTAATAATTTTTATTTTCTTCTCGTTTATTTTTAATTCCGTCTTCCTCAATTCTCTCCAATATCCTCACCATTATCTTCCTCTGCTTGGTAACTATAACTGCATATACAATTTTATTGATGTGGAATTACTTTGTTTTCCCGTGTGCCTTTTGTATCCCTGCTTCTGTGTCACTTAAAGTCATCTGTCTTCTCAAGTTTTCTGGTATTTTTAATTTCTTGAGGCCCATCATTAATTGACTTCTTTTTATGGAGCCAAAGGCTGGCTTGTCTATGAACAACATTTCAATGTCAATGCCATATTGGCGCGCCTTTTCTGGTATTTGTTTGACTACATGTGTTGTATCTACTTGGTAACTTCCGACAATTGCCTTGGTGTATGATTAACCTTTTTTGAATGATCGATGGCATGAATTTATAAGCGTTATTTAGCAGTCTAATTCCTCTATAGTTTTTGCATAATAATTGATCCCACTTTTTATGTATTGTTATGACTGTATTTTTGTTCGACTCGATTGGCGTTTTTCGTAATTCTATATTTCTGTTATGAGTTTATAAATTTCTTCGTGCAATCTTGCTGCTCCATAATTATGTAATAAATCATAAGAAGGAAAAAATACGATATTGTACAAATAATATACTATGACTTAATGTTGTCATTTTTACTATTTTTTTATTGTTCTTAATTTTTCTATATTAGATTCCACTAGATCGATCTCACTTTTTTCCGCGTCTTCAATCTATTTTCTTTCATTATGAACATAACAAATATTAATGAAACTGTCAAAAATTAATTAAAATACATTTTAAATTGATTAAATATTACTAATAAGTATTTTTACTTCTAAGAAGTACGATATTCTAATATACTTACTACAGAAATACAATATAAGCATTTTTGTTAATCGAACTAGGTACAAACTTTACAAGTGGGGCATCGAAAACGAAACAGAATGAATATCTCCAAGGAAAACTCTTTTGTGAAAAACGCAAAAACAGGTTTATTTTTAATCAAAAGGGGACGCCCTTCCATCATATACTCTATTGTGATATTGCACCCCCCCACCCCACAATCACTCTAACAATTACAATTTAAAAAGGGAAAACACTAAATGTGCCACATCATTTGAAAAATAATTTTATTAGCAACTTAATCCACAATTGAAACAAAAAGGGGTGTGCTTAAGACCACACGGCAGAAGTCAAAAACTTCATCAAGGCGAAGTTAATAATATGAAATACAACTTTTTTTTTCGTTCTATATTCATTTACATTTACATTTTCCATTTTCCATTTTCGTTCTATATTACATTTAAAAAATATGTATTTATTATTATTGTGTATACATTATTCTAGTACATTTCGCTCGGTCTGATCAAGTTTTTCACTTCAAAAATTCATACGTACGCATGCATATATACAAATAGACGATATGATAACTCTCATACGAGTACCCGCGCTGGTATAATGGTAAAGTGCCGGCCTCACACCCGGGCGGCTCGGGATCGCATCTGCACGCGGACAAGAATTTTTCAGAAAATAAAAATACAATATTTCGCATATTTATTCTAAATTTCAATTTAATTGAAATTAAATACCGCTAGTTAGTGTGTTATAATACAAAGCCGAGCGTGAAACGGTTGCCGAGCGAGTATAGCAGAGACCGGCGGAGACGCGTTAATTATATCTCTTTCGCTCCCTTAGTCGACTCGACTCGAGCCGACTTTACCCGAATAAGCGTTACATTCCGAGCGTGACGGCTCATTCTCGTTCAGTACCCAACAATCAATGCATCAACGCGCCCATAGAAGTTTTCACTTCAAAAAGTTTACCTTAAATAATTCTACCGTTTCCTGAATAGCGCAAACCATTTTATCTTTTATATATTAAAATTTGATTAATCTTAATGACAGTATGTACTAAACAATTGACCTGTTCTTGCGTTCTTTCACAAAGATTTCAAGAAGGTTTCTTCTTCGAGATATTCAATCGGCTCCGTTTTCGGTGTCGCACGCTATATTATTATAATGAACGTAAAAATTAATCTAAGATATCAATCTTGACGTAGAGGCTTTATTGAATACCAAAATAACTAATAGAAAAATAAGCCGTCATCAGCAGTTTCTGCCAGAAGATCCTTGATTAATCAGGTACATCAACCAACATCGTAAATTAAAACCTTCTAAGTGTAAAGTAGCTGCAAGCACAAGTATTTCAAACTGGTTAGTTATTTTCAGTACAGTATAGCTAGAAAAGTGTATGTTTATTGAATAATAAATCTCACCTCTACCTTTGGTGAACACTGGGAACATGTTAAGGTTCTTAAAGCTTGTCTTAAGGATGTAATTTATACTGCGCATATTATTAAATCAACACACACTTATTAGCTATGCTGTACTGATAAAAACTAAGAAGTTTGAAGCACGTGCATCTGCCGATTCTTTACACTTAAAAGTTTCTAATTTCATTTTTAATTTACACATTTCCTTTCTATTACACGTGGGTAATTTAACACATAAGTTACTAACATTATCTGCCATGTGGTATTGTTGCTTGTTGTTCCTGATAAATCAAGGATCATCTGGCAGAAACAGCAAATAACGCCTTGCTTCTTTATTTCTTATTTTTTAATTAGTTTTCAGTGAAGCCTGTATGTCAAAATTGACAGTTTAGATTAATTTTTACGTTGATTTAATATATTGGCTACAAATAATTTTAATGTTTTCTCTTATAAGTAATTATATGTGTACAATAAAATATTATTTAAAGAATTGTGTACTTTTTAACTAAGTAAATGCTACTATCATAAAAGTAACAAATATTAATTTAATTGTAAATAATTTCCTTTAACGAAAACATGTTGATATATAATATCCTCAGACCTAACTGTTAATTATCTGTAGAGATTTTAAATAATGTATAATGTATCAAGTTTCTTTTTATATTGAAAAGTTTAAATACATTTCACTTTGGTGAATACAATTTTATTGAATAATGTGGAATGTGGAATGGTTTTTCAAATAAATTATTACAAAATTCTCATTATACGTACTTTCAATTATGAGGACTATTGCAGTAAGTAAAGAAACACTTCTATTTTATACAGTTGTGTATGTTGTGTAAAAACGTCCAAAAAATATTGATTAGATTTAATTACAGTAGTTTACTGGACAATAGAAAACAATAGAAAAATGAAATTTGTGAATACTTCGTTTAAATTAGGTTTTTAACAGAATAAGTACTTCGATTTTGATGTTTGATAAGTCGCGAGTTCTTTTAAATTTAGGATAAGCAATATTCCAAACGGTCTTATATATTTATTAAAATTAAGAACTTTAATAATATGTATCAACAAGTTGAACATTGTTGTTATTTTATTGCTAAATAATGGCTTCTTTAATGAATGTGCGCATATTTGGTCTAATGTTATTTTCGAGAATGCTTTTGTTTTCTGGAAGTGGCTGATGAAATGAATACTTTTGGCACTCTTAGAAATTGAATTAAGTAGTTTCTTTTAGTTTTCGTTACGTACGTATACGTTTTCTACGTTTCCCAAAAAATAAGACTTTAATGCTCTTAAATTAAGAGAGAGATGCACGTATTCACAATAAGAAAATCTACGCCGATAGAAATATATTGTGTGAAATACAAAGATAATTCCGTAATAATAATAGTGTGCTAAACTACGCGATAACAACCTAATGGTTTATTTAATTGACATTCGAATAAATATTTTATTTAAAATTAAACGGTGAACGATATCCTTTTGTCATTGTAATTATTTCAGCGGCAATATGTTGATAATACTTTCATCGAATAATTAATATTACAGAATAATACACGCCGAATTCATATCCAAAATAGAAGAAGCTATTGGAAATTAGAAATAGTAAACATTCAATGAGGGTATATGTGCAAGCTTAGAAAGGGATCAAAAATAAAAACTAGTAAGAAAAACTAAAAGTAGACGAAAATAAAAAACAAAAGAAGAATTTCGACAGACGAAGTGATAGAACATTGTGCAAATACCGATTGAAGAGTGTTTAATAATTAAAAACCGAACTAAAAGGCATCAAAAAACAGAGAAAGGCACTTAAAGAGCTATAGAATTTTGACAAAAAAAAACATTAAAAGGGCATATTGTTTTTAGTAAGACATACAATTCCAAAAAAAAAGCATAAAGACACAAAAATTACTGTACTTAACTAAAAAATTTTGTTTTCATCAAAAATACATTTCCAAACCAAACTTTTATAAAAAAAAGAAATTTAGCCAAAATTGTATGCCTTTTTAAGACCCTTTTTCTGTTTTTGGTGCATTTTCGTCTGGCCTTTATTAATATTTATTAAGGCTCGGATTATATGCAAAATGCATATTTGTTATTAAGAGGTATATCAACTAAATTGTATGTTTTATATACATATCTAATGTCTTTTGATTAAAATAATCCAATTAAAAAATGCATATTTTGCATATTTCGGCAATTTCGTGCATATTTTATGAAATATTGCATATTTGTGTATATTTTATTCAAATCACAAATTTCAAAAAAGATGTTTAGGTAATAGTGGAGTAAATTCAGCCCGGATTTATGCCGTTTTTTTAAAATGAAGTTATAACCAAATGGACTTTCACCAGCTTGTTCAACATAATTTTAGTCAGCCGATTATTGCAAAATAATTCTATTTCTACCGGTGAATTACTTCAAAGAATTACGGATTCACTTGTATAAAGAATCATTTCTGAGTTTACCGTTACCTCCACAACAAGTAATTACTAGGTGGGGTACGTGGCTAAATGCCGCAACTTTCTATTCCAAAAATTATGAAAAAATTAAAAGACGAATCTACTGCTATTAAGGAAGCTAAAAAATGTTTCAAAAATAATGTAATACTAAATCAATCAGCGTTTATTGCAAATAATTTTTCTGTAATGGACAATTTTAAAACTAGACTCAGAAGAGCTGCTTTTGACGGAATCAGTAAACTTAATAAACAAGTGTCACACAAAATTATCAGCAGTAACTGGATAATTAATATTTAAAAAACTTAATTCTCTATTGGATCAAAATAAAGGATTCAAAATTCTGTCAGATGCCTAAAATTTTGAAAGGGGAATTTGTTGATGAACTTGAATTAGATCCATATATTGTAACCAATTTAAAATATGCTCCCATTACTTCTGTCGATGTTGAACGATCTTTTTCGGCGTTTAAACATTTATGTAATTTAAAATGTATAATAAATAATAATAAATATGTTTGTGTTTATTAAATTGGAATAGACGTTGATTTCTTATTGTTATAAGTTTTGCATATCGTGCATATTCGGTATATATTGGAGCATATTTCTTAATATCTTGTGCATATTTTTGTAAAAATACGTGCATATATATGCGCATATTTTTTTAGCTTAATCATTGGTCAAAACACCGGTTAGCGCTAACCATCGATTAAGAACGTCGTCAATCGAAGAAATTTTAACCGGTGTTTCGATTACGTGATAAAATATTAAACAGTGATTAGGATTATTTACATATGAACATGCCTTTATTTGCTGTATAAAAGTATTTTTTTGGAATTAATTATTATTTTCATCAGTGATTTAGTAGTCGTATTGCTTCTTCTATAAATGAAATGAAGGGTTATTAATTAAAATAAAAATAGCTTAATATTGAATATATATAAATTCTATCTTACTGCAGAAATATAATTAATAACAACCAGGAATACATTATTTTTTTTGATGAGGACGATTCAGTTTTGGAAGCCGGCTATACTGTCTTCTCTATCACTAAGCTTCGGTTTTTAAATATAAATTAACATGATTTGAATTTAACTTTGTTCAAAATAATTACATTATTCAGGGAATTGGATGCACATAAATCATAATTACAATTTGAAGTTTTATTGAATGACCTGTACAGGTGCAAATAATTGGAAAATGTGTCTAACTGAAAGTTAGAGCGTGTCCCTACACAATTGCATGCATATCAATCTTGAGCCTGGTAGCACTTCTTTTAACGTCATTAACAGTCATAACGCCAATTTGGAGCGATGGATATAATCGCTAAAAGGCACTCATCATTTGCATAAATAGTCTTAGAGAACACTTCCGCAAACTTGATGTCTTGAGGGATTTCTCAGGATTCTAATCTTGGGCCTCTACAATTTTAATGTATTTGCATAAAAGACCTTTTGATTAAGCTAAACTGTCAGTGGTCTAAAAGTAACACTTTTCTAAGCCACAAACACTTTAGGCTTGCTTATAATATCATCTTGGAGTCGAGATTAATATCTGTTAAATATTGAATGAGATTTATTTTTTAGTAACACCAAATACACTAACACTCCTATACCAAATAATGCTTAAATAGCTAAATACTTATTTCGACTACAACGTTGTTATCAGTAGTACTGATTAAAGCAGCGTTGTCTGTTCACTGTAGCTTATACAGAACAACACTGATTTGAAATTTACACATATTGCTGTGACCTCCACATTATTGAAATAATTATATTAAGAATTAGTTAAGTTATTGAAAAAGAACACTAATTTTATTTTTAAAAATCGTTTATTTTATGATTTAGTCCGAACATATAATAATAAGTAGAATAAGTTGCCTACATATAATGAGTCACTGATGTACCAAAATAAACATGAATTGTTGAGACACATTAGACAAATAAATATAAATTCAAATAAGAATAATGGTACAAATTCATAAGAAAGAATTTATAATAATAATACTTAAGATATAGTAAATACCTCGAATTTATATCTATGAACAGAAAAAAGGATATAAATCAAAACATTACTGGTACGAAGTGACAGATCGTAAACAAGAACGTTTTATGTAAACAGTAACTGTATAAATTAAAAATACATTTATTAGATCCTATATGTATAACACAAGAGCTTCAAAGACTATGGAAATGGTCATGTGTGGTTTAAAAACTTGCAAAAGAAAAATGCAGTGTCAATATATGCAAACAATATTGACACTGCATTTTTCTTTTGCAGGTTTTTAAACAGGTTGATTTGTAGAAACAAATCAACCTACTACCAAAAGAGAGGGCATGGATAGAATTTGGAGACAATGTGGCAGAGGTGACTGATCTTTGTGGTGCAGTATACGTGAGAAAAATTCCAGTTGTCTATATTTCTAAAAGAAAAATAAGGATAACTTTAGTAAATGGAAAAAGAAAATATATAACGAACAATGAGAAAGGCAATGCGTTCATATACAAGTACAATGAGGGACTATATTAAGAAGAAAGAAAAGATATACACACCGAAGACGAAACATAGCAAGTTTGTGAAAAACTTTTAATAACGAAGAATTCAGGTGCCGCCATTAGTTTATAAACTGTCAAAGACGATATGTTTGTTGCTGTGAATATGACAACATGAAGAAAACAGACAAGAAAGATTTTATCACAAACGTTTCAAGAAATCGAGGCCAACCTAAAATTTAGTTTGACAAGAGAGGCGCTACAAATTGCCGATAGCAATTGTTTTTTTTATATAAGCGAAAACCAGGAATCGACTTGTTGGAGATTAAGATTGCATTTCGAGCTAAAAGGGCGTTAATTTTTGAAAAAGAATAAAATTTTTGAGATCGCGAAAATGAGAGTAGGGTCGATATACACAATAATCAACTCACAATTAGATTATCTGTAATAAGATTTAGAGTTTAATTTTAATTTAGTTTTCCTTTTCAAGTAATCTTCATTAAATTAATTTTTCTTTACTTATTACTAATTATTAAGATGGAGGATATCAATAAGGCAGAATTTGATAAAACATACAATGAAATGAAGTAAGTTATGAAGTAAATAATTCAATTGGGGATAGTTAATGGTGCTAGACATGCTGAAAGTACTACGTGAAAATATTTGCTTTTAGTAAACCGTTGGGCATCATTAATTAGATGAATATTATCTTGTTTATAATAATAACTCATTTTCAAAGTAATAAAAGGACAGTTAATGGTGTTAGACGCGCTAAGGGTACTATGTGAGAATATTTGCCTTTAGTGAATCGTTGGGCATCATTAATTATTAAATAGTCATTTTAATTTAGTAATTCAAATAAAATAAATACGAATAGGAGGGGATGTTTTTGATGGTCAGGTGCTAAGCCGCTAGAGGTACAATGTGAGAATGTTTAGAGCTAGCGATTAGTATAGGCCAGTTTTCAGAGCATTCGCGTTGCAAGGTTCTAGATCACCAAGGCACTATGTGAAAATGTATGTTTTTGGTGAAATAGAATCAGCTTCGTATTAATAAACAAATTGTCAAGAATCAATAATTTTTGTTTATTTAAAAGAACAAGATAATTATTCTTTCAAACATCATTATAGATGTATAAGCATTACAAAAGCATTATAACTCTAAAAAAATGGGTATAAATGGTTTCTTTTCTCATTAGTTGTAAAACAAAATATATAGTGTTATAGTATAAAGGCATACGTTAATAATATTTTGTGGAAAGTTATGAAAATTACAGAATTTAGTTAAATAAACGTAGGAAAATTTATTATGATGTGTTTAAAAAGTTTATTGGGTTTATAATAGTAGATGAATATTGAATTTAACAAGTATTCGAATTTTATAATAAACCACCTGTATATGGTAAGGTTGACCATGTTCATTTTTCTTAGAAGTTCACAATATTCTGGAAAGAAGAGAGTTGAATATTAGTTGTTATTTTGTAAAATGTATTATAAATTTGTAAAAACTTGAGTAATTGACGTTAATGAGGTGATAAAAATATTTAGAATCTAATATTTTGAAAGGTGTATAGATTTTAATGTAGATAAGTTCCCGGGAATAATTTGAAATACAGGAACTGTCATTATTTGACATTTGTTAAGAAATATGGATTTAGATGGGTATTAGTATATGAATATGTAAAGAAGGGTTGTTAAAATTATAAAAAGAATTTAGATTATTAGATAATGCAATTTAAAGAAGTATTTTTGGTATGTTAGAGAATTTAAAAGCTGTATTGTTGGTTTCAATTACTGTTGTAAAACGTTGATTGGATAATAGAAAATGAGATAGGAATTGCTAGGGAAATGGATAAATAAACAGGAGAATTATTTTTGAATTGAAAAATAGAGAGACGTGTTTTTTCTATCAGAAGTAAATTTCTGAGATTTAACACGAATTCAGTGAGATATAAAAGGAATAGTTGTGTCCAGAGTGAAATTCATTATTGATAAATAACTTAACATAAGAATAGAGAATACACTTACGGATTTGGTGCAAGGTCCAGGTTCCATTAGTAGAGAGTTGTTGAAGCAGTGTTTTCAGGAGGCACTTGAGATACCTGATTATTTGAAAGTACAATTGAGGCTGTAGTTTACTTCAAGATCCGGAATTTTCCAGGAGTAGTCCATAAAGGTTGGATAATTTTCCTTGTCGGGTAACATAAGAGTGGTGGCAGTATATTAAGAGAATCAACATCCGAATAAAAGGACCATTTTTAATTCCATAAGACGAGCAGGATTATACATAGGATATTCGGTAATTTGTCTTCTAACAATGGTACAAGGTTGAAGTTGAATAGCATCAAGTGGTGAATCGTTGTTGGGCAGTATCAAGGAGTGGATCGAACACATCTATAAGAAAGGAACATTTAAGTATTACCAATTTAGTAAATTATTAGAAATTGCAGAAAAGAAAGATTTAATTGTTTAAATTTTGAAAAAAGAATTGAATATTTGTATAATAGATCATTAGATAAAGTAATTGAACTTTAAGATAATTCATTAGTATATATGTGATAAACAATATAAGTTTTTAATTCTCTATTTTCTTGAATATGACAAATACTTATAGTGTCATTCAGTTAGAAATTACATGAGGTATTTCTTTATAAATATCTAATTTAAATAACTAAAGTAAATATAATAAGTAAACTTACCTGTATTAAGTGGTTATAAAGAGATAAATACACATCAAAAATAAATTTTCTTCGACGTCAAATAATCAAGTTTCCAATATTAATAAAATATTGTAAACACGTAAATGTTCAGCAATGTTCAAGAAAGTTGTTCGAATATACACTTTATTTTTTTATTAGAAGAGTGTCGTTTTATTTATAATACATAAAAATTGCAATCTAGAAATTTTTACGTAAAATATAACCTGAAATAAATAAATGTCATATGAAATATTGTAAAGAAAACTGTTTTATGATATTTACTTACCGAAAAGAGTTTGGTAAATGTTATTAGAAGTATTTTCTGAGTTATAAAAGATCCATTTGGTAAAAAGCATTTCACAACAAACAAGTAAACATTTAGATATTTTTAATACATAAACAGGCATTAATTGTCATATGCACATACGATATAATGACTAGTGGTGCCATCTATATGACTTATTGAACACTTGTTGGTAGATTGGATTTTTTTAAAAGTATAGAAAGTAATAAGATAATGCAGAAATCAGTAAAATATAAATGATAGTTAAAAAATAAATTTTGAAGGATTATTAATATTTACAAAAGTAAAGAATTGAAATTTGAATTAAATACCCATCAATTAGATAAAGAAGTATGATAAATTAAAGTAATTTATCTTGAGATTATAATATAAAGCTAGTCGGGAATAAAAAATTAAAATACATACTTATAGTGAATTGAATATTATAAAAAAAGTAAAGAGGTTATAAGAGAAGCACATACGAGGGTTGTTCATTAATTAATAGTAATTATACAGTTCATGTCTAGAGTTATATTTCATTTCATAGATAGTGGCAGTTTGTGGCATTTAAACTGAAATAGAAATAAATGATAATGTCGAGGAATGAACTGATATGTATGTAATAATACCTAGTGCAATAGATACAGTGTGACAATTGCATTGGCATCTTTATAAATATAAATATAATTTTTAATAAGAGATTTAGACCTTTCGTTTAATTTTTGACCTTATCCCAAAGAAAAACTAAATAAGAGATGTACCAGAACAAAAGAAGCAAATTACTGCAAGAACTCATAAGAACTTTTAGAATATTATGCTGTTAGGGAAAAAGCTTATGAATAAACCATAATAATTTTATCATAAATCAGCATTCATTTAAATTATTGAGTCTACAGCAATATGTCTTATGTAAACTTAAACTTAGCTATTACAAACAATGTTTAGAATCTACGTACCGTTAATTCCGTCAAACTTAATACTAATATCTTACCATCAAATTATAATGTTCCATGAACTTAACGGTACCTATAAACGGTATCGTTGTCCACATCACAAATTTATATAATCATGGTTGGGGCATCGGCCCTTTATTTGAATTCATTAACTCTATTTCCGTTTTTGTGTATGTATATACTTTCATAGCTACCTAATTCTTTATAATTATAAACACCACTTGTTGGAACATCATGGCCTCTGTCCAATATATTGAACAGCACTAGACTTTTCTCTCTTAAATAGGACATGAACGATGTGTCCTCTATACCGAGTTGCAATCAAAAAATTTTTCTTAAGGTAGGAAATTAACTTTTTTTGCTTCAGTATTTTTAGGTAGCCTGTAGTGGTACCACTAGGTGTACCATAACTAACTAATTTAAATGATATTTTATATCATGTTTAAATCAAAATAACACAATTGAAATGGCGGTCCACTAGTTTTTGTTTTTAATGTTTCGGTATTCTCTTACCATATTATTTAAATTAGTTATATAAATAAATTCAATTTTTTAACAACATTTTTTATCTCCTATTATTTAAATTAGTTATATAAATAAATTCAACTTTTTAACAACATTTTTTATCTCCTATCCATTTACATTCTATAAAAGTTCAAAATTGTGAAAAAATGTGACGAATATTTCCTTACGCTGACGCAGAATTTTCTTGAATTTTATGTTACATTTTATACGGCCAATGCTTATGGACGAAATATAATTTCATGATTATCTCGAAGCATTAACCGAATTTTTAAAACGATAACATTACTATGGTAAGCCTATAGCAAAAACTTAATGTTCAATAAAGTATGTATTTAGGGATATGGAGTAGCTGTCATAAACATGGTAACGACACTATAAAAATAAAGAAAAGTGAAATTATGAAAAAATAAAACAAGATCTCGAACTGAATATATTGTGTTTATATAATCACTTGATAAACTATTTTCAAAATGTTATAACAAGTTTTATGTCGTTTTACGTACCCTACTAGATATAAATGTTGTAGACAAGTAATATTATAGATGTGAATTTGGTAAAACAATTCAAATGGGACTGCCTGTCATTTTTTTATTTATGTTGTATATGTTACAATACTTGTGATCGAGTTTTAACTTTAATAAAGGTTTAATATAATACTCTATCTATTGTGCTATGGCGTGCTTAGTTTACTGATTAAAGGATTATATTTTAACTTAAATCCATTTTTGATAAATCATGTGATAATGTAGCTCAGAATATTGTAAAATAAATTGAGCGTCTCAGTTTTTCTTGAACATTGACTTAAGCGTTCCTTGGCTTCCTTATTGGAACTCAATGTTAAAGTGTCATTTTTAGACTTATGTATATACAGCATGTGTCAAATATCATTAGGCATAGTGATTCAATGTTTACGCGCGATATATACGTATGTATGTAATATGTGGCAACGTGGTACTTCTACTGTCCGTCACCAATGCCGGCGACAACCGACACCACAACGATTTTCTCCGATCCCGATTGTCCCCACCCAGATTTTACATTCAATGTTTAGCTGCGGAGACGTTGCAATAAAAGTGTTCAGTAAAATTAATTTATAATGAGTCTGCATACACCCGCTGAAAAGCATCAGATAGTAAAATGGTTTTATAGTAATAACTCTGCAATAATGTGCATAAATATGTTCCTGTATCTTGCAGACAAACAATTTATAATATTATTATTACATTTAAAAAATGTTTCTTTCTCAATAACTGCACGAAATGCAAACCAAGAGAGATATACCCACAAAAAATTGAGGAAAGTGAAATATCAATTAAAAGT
Organism: Amphimallon solstitiale; assembly: GCA_963170755.1. NCBI lineage: Eukaryota > Metazoa > Arthropoda > Insecta > Coleoptera > Scarabaeidae > Amphimallon > Amphimallon solstitiale. The sequence goes on along the minus strand of OY720676.1, from coordinate 47,644,124 downwards.
GCGAGGATTTGGGTAACGAAAATGTTTCACGTATTTGGAAACTTAATTGTTTGAAATGTTTTAAGTATTCGAAAACCCAAGAAATGTTTCCGGAGGACCATTTTCGAAGAATGGAGTTTTGTCAATCTGTTATGGATAAGATACATCGAGACGACAATTTCGTCAGAAGTATTTCCTTCATCGATGAGTCAACTTTTCCATTGCACGGAAAGCACAATTCCTCTGTTCTTCGATATTGGGCAACGGAAAATGAACACCGGCATTTTGCAAACCGCACCCAATATCTTCAAAAAGTAAACGTTTGGGCAGGTACTTTAGGTAACCATTTGATAGGATCGTTTTTTATTGATGGTATATTAATTGCCGACAAGTACCTCGAATTATTACAAAGTCAAACACTTATACATAATGCAGTCAGGGCAAAGGAATTTCTAGGGAATACTTTCCCTGGCCGTCTTATTACTGGAACGGGAAACATCAAATAGTCTCCACGATCTCCTGATCTATCTCTAAATGATTTTTTTTGTGGGGATATCTAAAAAATATTGTTTATACTCGTGAAGATGGTAGAGCAGAAAACATAGTTGCCTGGAGAGCAAAAGAAATTGAGGCTGCTAATTCAGTAACTGCTCACATGTTAGCAAACGTAGGAGTAAATTTCTACGACCGCCTAGGGCAATGTCTTGCTGTTCAGGGTGGAATTTTTGAGCCCTTTGTATAGTTTATTTTTATTTTGAGAATCCTTTTTTATTTATTTTATTAGGGTACTTTTTTATTATAGTATGGTTATTTCTAAATTTTATTAGAATTACGCAGCATAAGAATTCTCTCTACTGAGAGATTGTTGATACTCGTTTCGACATTCAGGATATTTCATTTCATTTTAAAGTGCCTGTAATAATGATGACTAAGTTATTCCTGAAATCCTGTATTTACAAGTACTTTTTCAATTTTAATAATAATATTCCAAACCGGATATTCCGATGTTCATTAAACGTTTTACCTGAATTTTAATTGAGTAAGATATACAATAAATGTTTAATATTACATAAACAATTCCAATTTAATTAATGCTTGTTTAATTTGAGACATGCTAATAATCGATAGATAAAGTTAATTTAATTTCTAATTTTACCAAGTGATGACTTTGAAGTGTCGCGCCTAACTTTATATTTAAGATAAATGACTTGGCGGTTAATTCAATGCAAGCTTTTACGATATCAGTAGTTTTAAGTTGATGATACTATCAAGGTTATTAAATAGTGCAGTAAAAGATATCATTTACAAAATTAACTACGAATGACATACGACCGGAAACTCGAAATGCAGTTTTAGAAAAATTTCGTAATTATTTGTACGTATTGAAGATATTAGGAGAGGTTGTCACAATTCGATATTTAATTCGCATTGAAAAATTGTCACAAATACCTTTAATTTGTCTGAATTATTTCTAGAGGGTTTTGAACAATGATGATTTTAGAGGAAACTATGATTACGTAATATTGGCTTGGTTATTCATCAAATGTCCAGAACACTGCGCTGAGTTTTTATTAAACGAAATAAATAAGTAATTAAAAAAAAGTATCATTGAAATAAAAAGCAACAACTTAAGACAGGTAAATTATAATGTTATTAAAGTTAGTAAACAAACAGGGATTACTTACAAGTTGGTGCAAAATTAAGCTTTTCAAATTAAATGTGAAATGTGTCCAATGATAGCTTTAATATTTAGCGTGTGTGATTCCGGCCAGATTCACATACATTGAGCGGACGCTAAGAATAACACTAGCGGGCACTAGATGAATACAACGAAGAAAATCGCGTAACTACGGTAGTAAGATGGTATTGAGCACCGAGGAATGAAAAGGGTAGTGAGAGATTTCTTAAAAAGCTGGGTATGTTTTTAAGAAGTCTGAGGTACCTCTGTCTCTAACAAAAAAATGAGGTGTGGCCACCACACGACTTTCTTATACGTATGAGTGTTTCAAACTATACAATCTTAAGAATTTCTTTATACAAAACTTATTCAAAATCCTATTCTAAGTACTTTTATTCTCTTAATAAATCCCTATAGAATGCATACTTTGCAAGATATTCGAAAAAAAGTGCTACTCGCTAAGAGTAAAAGTGCTACTTCCGGTCCGAATTTTGAAATTTCATGTATACAAAATATATTGCAAATATAACTCTAAATACTTTTGTACTCTTAATAAATATATATAGAATGCATAATTTACGACATATTTGCCAAAAATCGCTATTCGGTAAGAGTAAAAGTGTTACTTCCGGTACCAATTTTGAAATTTCTTTTATACAAAAGATATTGGAAATTAAGTTCTAAATACTTATGAATTCTTTATAAATTAGTCTAAACTTAGTAGTTGACGAAATATTGGCAAAATTCTATTTTTTCAGTGAAGTAAACTACTACTTCCGGTCTGCCGATTTTACTGAAAATCTAATCAGATCTCAAGAGAGAGATTATATTCGTAAACATAAAATTTGGAATTGATACCTATAGCGGTTTGACCGCTATCGTGGTCACACACACACAGACACACACACAGAGAGAGAGACACAGACATTTTTTAAAAACCACTTTTTCGGTATCAGGGGACTTCAAAACGTGGACATCTGCAAAAATCTCGAGGTAGAAAATTTTCATCATCACAATACTTCCTTATACTGCATTTAAGAAAGTAAAAAATGAGGTGTGGCCACCACACGACTTTCTTATACGTATGAAAGTGTTACTTCCGGTCCGAATTTTGAAATTTCATTTATACAAAAAATATTCCAAATCCAACTCTAAATACTTTTGTACTCTTCATAAATATATATAGAATGCATAATTTACGACATATTTGCAAAAAATCGCTATTCGATAAGAGTAAAAGTGGTACTTCCGGTCTGAATTTTGAAATTTTTTTTATACCGAAGATATTTAAAAGTATGTTCTAAATACTTTTATACTCGTAATGTACCTGCCTAGAAAGCATGACTTCCGAGATATTCGCAAAAAACTGATTTTCGATAAGAGTAAAAGACCTACTTCCGGTAGGAATTTCGAAAAACTTTATTAAAACAATTTTTCTCAAATTTAATTTTGAGTAGATTTGAATTCTTTATAAATTTGTTTAAACTTAGTAATTGACGAAATATTTGCAAAATTCGATTTTTTCACTGAAGTAAACTACTACTTCCGGTCTGCCGATTTTGCTCAAAATCTAATCAGTTCTCAAGAGGGAGATTATATTCATAAATACAAAATTTGGAATTGATATCTACAGCGGTGTACACACACACACAGACACACAGACACAGACACAGACAGACACACAGACATTTTTTAAAAACCACTTTTTTGGTATCAGGGGACCTCAAAACGTGGACATCTGCAAAAATCTCGAGGTCGAAAATTTTCAACATCACAATACTTCCTTATACTACGTATAAAAAAGTAAAAGTAAAGTATATCTTCCGCCTACGATATTTTTTTAAATATATTTTATTTCTTGAAAACAAATAATGCAAATCTTAATAATTTCAACAGGAACGCATGTATATATTAAAAATGAGGTGTGGCCACCACACGACTTTCTTTTACGTATGAGCGTTTCAAATTATAGAATTTTAAGAATTTCTTTTACAAAAATTATTCAAAATCCTATTCTAAGTACTTCTGTTCTCTTAATAAATCTCTATAGAATGCATACTTTGCAAGATATCAAAAAAGTGCTACTCGCTAAGAGTAAAAGTGCTACTTCCGGTCCGAATTTTGAAATTTCATATATACAAAAAAAATTGCGAATCCAGTTTTAAATACTTTTATACTCTTGATAAATATATATAGAATGCATAACTTACGACATATTTGCAAAAAATCGCTATTCGATAGGAGTAAAAGTGGTACTTCCGGTCTGAATTTTGAAATTTTTTTTATATGAAAGATATTGAAAATTACGGTTTAAATACTTTTATACTCGTAACGTACTTGTCTTAAAAGTATGACTTGCGAGATATTCGCAAAAAACTGATTTTCGATAAGAGTAAAAGACCAACTTCCGGTAGGAATTTCGAAAAACTTTTTAAGTAAAATTGTTCTCAATTTTAATTTTAAGTACATATGAATTCTTTATAAATTTGTATAAACTTAGTATTTGACGAAATATTGGCAAAATTCGATTCTTCCACGTACTTTTTGTATAGACCCGACACTTTTAGACAAGAAATTGTTCTTTACATATCAGTTCTTAGAATTCCTAATATCCACACACTATATATAAGAGTCAAGTGTATGTAGATAGTTATTATTGTATATGTCAACCTGACGAAGCTACAGTGTAGCGAAACAGCTGTCGTTGTTATTAAATACAGTGTAAATCTTAAACATTTGTTTGTTTTATTTCACTCAAGGGTAATGGCCAACATAAGGAAAGTAGCTGGCCTTATCGGTTTGTAAGATTAAATATTCAGTATGTATGTATATTTTATGCCCTAAATTATTTTCAAGACTGGAAAAATTTATCGTACAATCAAAGATTATAAAGAAAACAAATAAATTGTTCACATAAACCAAATTCATGAAGGTACTCTGTAATTAATTGTCGATTACATTAAACTTGTAAAAGGATTTGTACGATAAATAATAAATACTTTTTTGTTGATATAAATAAAGTGTTAAATAAAATAACAAAATGTGATGATTTTCTACGGATGGACCCTTCAGTATGGTATAACTTTATAAAACATATATTTTGGATCAGTATATTTTAATTATTACTATATGTATACTTTCACTTATTTGTGTTCTTTCATGCATTTGTATACTACAACATGGGTGATGAGATATAATGCGTTGTTGCAGATATATAATGGTATATAGAAGAAGCATTCGCATAGAACGAGATGATAAAGTTAGATGGAGATAATTAGTACATATATCATGCAAGGAGCATTTAATGATGACTATTAAGTCATGAGTATGAAAATTACACTCCTAATGAATACGAGTGTCTTAATAGTCATTAAATGCGAGTTCTATACACTATTTTTTCTACGAGCTCATAATAACACGTTATTTTTAGAACATTACAGTTCATAAATTGAGAGTAAAATTTTTCGTACGTTTTTTCAGATCTCGCTCGTAATAAATTATTTGTGACTATTAAGGTTTGTTCGATAATTTCTGGTGGAACCAAATTTTCCGTTTCACTGTCACTATCGCCCATTTTTAAAGTCAATGTCAATTTTAAGTTTCTATTATCCAAGTTCGTTTTATGTTTTATTAATTTAAATTTATTTGATTTTGGTCGATGGTAACCATCTTTACGATGGTCCAAAAAGGAGAATAAAATGTTGTCCATAATAGCTATCACTTGGAAGACCATACAAAATCCCCAAGATCCTCGCGGTCATGTGACAGGTATAATATTTTCAAGTTTGAATTCATATTGTGTTTCTTTTAGGAATATTGGTCCAGTTGTTAAGATTTGTCAACTTAATATCAAAGGTATATCCAAAGACAAATGTAACTATTTAGCGAGATTGGCGAAGGAAATGGATAATGTGATTGCGAGTCCGGCTTGTGATTGCAGAGCTGAGATTGCAACAGTATTAAAAAAAATGTTGAAGAATGTTCTCTAGCTAAGTTTGAATTTGGATACACAGATTTACATAATTTAACTCCAGAGGCTGTTGCTTGGATCTTAACAACTAAAGTCCTTTAGTATTGTGACGCTATGATGGAGGTTTCTTATTCTGCAGGTTCTTTCCCTACATCCTTGACCAAATGATGCAGTGTTTTAAAGGGCCCCTGCAGTTATGGCCCTTTTAAATATATTTCTATTTTTGTTATATAATTTATGTTTCTTTTTTGGTACCTGTCATGTAGTCATACGAATATATATATATATACATATATATATATATATATATATATATATATATATATATATATATATATATATATATATATATATATGAAGTCAACGATCGAACTTCAATCGAAGAACATACTCCTGAAGAAGATGAAGAAGTATTCATCGAAACGTCGAGTATCTACTAATCCGATTTTTAACACGGATTTACTTCTGATGCGGGATATAACCCAAGAAAACATTTTCTCATCACACAACCGCGGAAACTTCAGAATCGACGTATATATATATATATATATATATATATATATATATATATATATATAGGAAGTTGTGATGTTAGACACTGTTTTCAGGTTGTATTGGTATGTAATTTACTGAGCAATTGATTTGAAATTGTTAAATGTAATTTTAATATGTGACACCTTAATGGCCTATATAATATATTAAAATTTTTAATTTAGTGACCACCAACACGGGTTCTCTATTTTTATGATTGGATCTGTTAAGATAATTTTCGGTGTCCATAGTGGCAAGTAAGTGTGTTCTCTTGTTTTGAGTGTTCATGACTTTTGTTTATTTAAGATTGTCCCTAATTATTTATAAAAAATTTTTTCAACTTATTGTAGAGTCTGATGATGGAATAAATTATTCCGAAACGTTACCAGCCACAAATAGAATGTTTTAATTAACCCAGCCCACACATTCTGACCTTCCTGGATCAGTAAATTACATACCTATATATATATATATTCAAAAAAAACACAAGTAAACTGTCAGTTTTAATTAATTTTTAGTTCTGTCAGATAGGTAGGCATGGTAATATTGAATATTGATTGAATATTGGGATGTCGCATTCCTATTCTATGCATCTTAAGGAAAAATTTGTATATTAATGGACATCATTAAAGTGCAGGTCCAGTATATCTAATAATACAATTTTATTAAAGGATGAGAGTAGAAAATAGTATATTAAAATACAAAATTCTATGATTCCAAGACAAGATTTTTGCGCACGTGTAAGTTTATAAAACGAGCTGCGACGCCAGTTTTTTAAGAACAAGTGGGCACAATGTCTTATAAAACGCGCATTTTATACTGTTTTCTATTTCGGGTATTGAAAGTTCAATGAGACTTAAAATAAGAGGGAATATATTTTATCCGAACATTTTAGAAATAGGTATTGGTGTTTTGATATTGTTTACGTCGAGTTCTAACTAGACAATTCAAATATTTAAATATCGGCAGCTTTGAGAAGTAAATTTTAATATTAGTATCACAAATGTTACCATCAAATTAAATTATGTCGCTTGTTACTCTAAATACAATTTTAGCATGTGTTCCCTAGTTCTCAAATAATTTTTAATACCACTTAGTAAGTAGTTGTGCCATGAAACAAAAAATTAAAGAAATAGTAAAAATGCCATTACTTAAAATTATCATATGAAATTAATACCCATAAACATGACTTGTACAATTTCTACTACATATAAATAAATAAATAATAATAATAATAATAATAATAATAGAATTTATTGACAAGAAAATAAATACACAATATTACATACTTATACCATATGGCCAAAAGGTAACACCTTCAGTTAAGCCGTAGGGGCGCCCTGATCTTCCAGGTGTACCTGAACAAATGAAGAGAGAGAGGGAGGAAAATTCTTATAAAGTAAAATAGTATATAATATAATAATAAAAACAAATATAAATTCCAGTAAAGCTCTAGTAAATGAAAATGAAAAAAAAAAAAAGTAAATAAGTTAAAGCAAAGTATAACTCAATACTGTAGATCAGCGACCCTCGGCCGAAATCAGACCATCACTAATATATCGCTTCAGTTGAGATTTGAAGGAACTGGGCGGCAATTGTTTCATTTGAAATTGTAGACTGTTCATAATATGTGCACAGTTATATCCGTCTGACATCCAAACTATCCAGGCAAGGGCCATATACCGAATCACAAAAATGAAAGTGTGATAACACAAGAGTATCAGCCAAAAGGCATTTAATGCGGGTGCTGAGAATATGCCTATGTGGAAAAATCATTTTTAAGTTCAAGTATGCACGTTTAATTATGTGGTCGGTATTGATTTTAAACCTTAAATCTTCATCAATAAACAAACCCAAGTTTTTTACACATTTCCTACGGTTCAGTACGACCCCACCAATAGACAGGTGCACATCAGGATCAACGCGCTGCCTGTGAGGATTGCCCCCGAACAAGATGTAACACGATTTGTTCTCATTAATTTGTAGACCATGTCGACGGGCAATGCCCGCAAAGCTTTCCAGGTCAGCATTAATGGCCTCAATCGCAGCACGAACATTCTCCGCTTTAAAGGAAGTGTACAGCTGAGTATCATCTGCATAAAAATGAAAGGTGCATGAAAAGTTTCCAAACAGCAACAGTTGAGACGTGTAAATAGAATACAGTAACGGTCCCAATATAGATCCTTGGGGAACCCCTGACTTGAAGTCGGTGTAATCTGATAATTTCTCATTTAATACAGTTCTTTGACCTCTACCACACAAGAAATTTAAAAAAAACGACAATTCACTCCCACGCATGCCAATGTAGTGGAGGATCGATAATAGAATTCGATGCGAAAGCCTATCGAACGCCTTAGCGAAGTCCAGCAGAATCAAAACAGTAACGCAACCGCTGTCGGTTGCAGAAATGATGTCATCAGTAATTTTTGACAAAGCAGTAGCACAGTTGTAGCCAGGTCGGAAGCCCGATTGTACCGATGGAAGAATGCTATAACGTGTAATGTGAGCTGTGAGTTGAAGTGAAACGACCTTCTCCAGTATTTTCGAAAGGGTTGGAAGTAAACTTATAGGACGCAGGTCGGAATAAGACTCCGGCTTGGAAACCTTAGGTAGAGGAACCACCCCAGCCTCCTTCCAAATAGACGGGAAAACACCATTACCCAAACAATAATTCACTATATGAGTTAGATACGGAATTATAACAGGGCAGCAAAGGACAACCATTCTAAGATCAATACCATCCACGCCTGTAGCATTAGAAGAAAGCCCATCAACAACCGATTGAATTTCCCCCTCGGACACCAGGTTAAACTCAAAAACACCAACACCAGGTCTGACATGGTTATCATAAAATTCCGTGACATCCAAGTCAGTAGCAATATCACTCCCCGAAACAGAAGAGAAGAAATTATTTATTTCATTTATGTGTTGCAAATGAACTGGTATAGAACGTGTATTTCGGCGACAAACATTCATCGATTTCAAAACCCTCCATCCAGTGCGTCCAGTTACAGTACCCAACCTATGCTGAAAATAAGCTCTCTTTTCGAGGCGTAATTCCTCAATGATTTATAATAAACCCAGTCAGCAAGCAAGTTGGTACGTCTAAACTTATCAAGTGCCTTATTGCGCAAAGACATCAATTGTCTGATGTTATCAGTCAACCAAGGTAAATTCGGTTTGCGGTTCCGGTAAGAGACAACTGGAGCATGAAAATCAAATAATGCAGTAATGCATCTATTTAAATGACTCACCTTATCATCAATATCAACGAGGGAATACATATAATCCCATGACATCAATCTTAAATCATGTATAAGTAAGTCGTAATCAAAGTCTCTATAAGAACGTGAATATTGATGTCGAGACATGTCAGTTTCGGCATCAACAACAAACTTAGCAAATACCGCAAAGTGATCAGCGAGATGAGTCGGAATGACCCCCACTTCCGAAATAGTCAACGTACTAGACGCAATCGCAACGTCAAGAAGTGTAGAAGAAGTCTGTGTAACACGCGTAGGTGTATCTATCAGTTGACACAACTCAAAAGAATGCAAAATTGAACAGAAATGTATACAGTCAGTATCATTAACCAATAAATTAATATTACAATCTCCGAGTAGAATTAAGTAATCTGAAACGAGGGAGATATCCGCCAAGGTTTCATTGAAATGTTCAAAAAAATCTGATAGATTTGCGCTAGGAGGGCGATAAAATACACCAACCGAGAACGACTCTCGACCAACATCCAGACCGATCCAAAGCTGTTCCAGAGACGTCCCCCCGTTGGTAGGTATGACCTTGACCTTGAACTTTTCTCTGACATAAAGCGCAACACCGCCACCACGACCTATCCTATCTCTTCGAAAGAGAACATAGCCATCCAAATTGATCAAGCAATCCGGAATATCAAACGATAGCCACGTCTCGGTAAGCGCGAAAATGTCCAAATCCAAAGACCGCACCAGTTCCTGAATATCATTAAATTTATTCATTAGCGACCGAACGTTTAAGTGCATAGCCCTGATCATAGCCTCAGGCAGCAAAAATACAAATAAATAATAACATTCATCAATTATAGTTACGTAAGGCAAATATGTGACAATGTAATCTATGGATATATAAAGACCCAGCCCAAGTAAATAACACTAATTTCACAACTTCGAACAAATTGGCAAAAAAAAATTAAGTTAAGCTTTACAAAGATTACTCTAACAAGAAACTAATTTACTGAGCCGACAGAAAGTAAAAAAAAAATTATATAAGGAATTAAATAAATTACTTATATCTTAGATATAGATAGTTGTAAAAAAAAGACAAAACAACAAAAAAAGAAAAAGAAAAGAAAAAAAAGAAAGTGAAAATTATTTAAAGAATTTAAATAAATTACTAATATCTTAAATATAAATAGCTGTTGACAATAATAACAATAGTCGGTTGTGCAATGAGAGAAAGGAGCCACTCCGTTACATAAAAAGAAAAAAAAAAGCTATAGTTATATGTATGTAAATAAACAAAATAAGAACAAAAACAAAAGGAATTTTTAGCAATAAAAGAAAAGTAAATAGGATAGTACATCTTACTAATAGTTTGATGTAATAATAATCAGACAATGCGTAAACCTCCAGCAGCAGGAAATGATTAACGCAAGGTTTCTGCGACATCCTGTAGATCATTCACAGTCTTGATCCGATGCCTAGCAGTACCAATCCTAACGCAGATAGCACCGTCGGCTGTCCATACACTTTTGCGACCAAATTTTTCTCGCGCACTAGTATATAAATGATGTCTATTACTAGTAAGATCTTCAACGATAAACACTTTACTGTTTTTCAAGTTACAAATAAATTAATAAATTTCTTTATTTCTGTATACATCAATATATATAATAGTATGTAAACCAATATGAAAGAAAAACAGATAATAATGGTAATGCTCCGGAAACCAGAAGGCGAGGTTCAGCTGGACAACAAATGAGGCTGTCCCCTGATTTTCAATTAAAAACCTTCAATGTTACAAGAAAAAAATAAATAACAAAAAATGAATGCTTAAAGGTAGAATATTACGAACTAAACTAAACCAAACTTATAGTTTATATGCAAAGGTAATATGAAAGTAATATGAAAGTAAAGGAATGTAAAATAAAGTAAGACATGTAATTAATGTAAACATTTAACTAAGACATGTAATTAATGTAAACAATGAGAAAACAAGTAAGTCACAACTTAAGGAATCATCGATAACAGTTCTACTATTCGCCAAGCTGTTTATTCCACAGTATGCTAAAAACACAAGGCAACGAATTACATAATCTGTAAATATTGAATGTGAAACTCCTCTCGTAAAATGCTGTACTGTGACAAGCAGGGGTTATAAGATGTACGTTACGAAGGTTGATGTTATGAACATCGGTCCTGAAAGTGATTCTATTGTAGAGGTAAGGTGGTGATTTCAAGCAAAAGATTGCAATAGTCTTCGGTTCTTCATGTTTAGCCAACGGATATCCTTCAATCTATGTGTTACATGGTCGTATTTTCTAAGACAAAAGATAAAGCGAAGGCAGGCGTTCTGAACTCTTTGTATAATATGTTCGTTACATTAAAACCTTTATATTTGACACTGAATGGTATTTAAAGTAATCCTGTATTAAATATGGTTTGGTTCTATATCTTTTGTTACCCACCCAAACAAAATAAATAAAATTAGGTGCCATAAAGTAAGGCTATACAACCAAAACGAGTGTCGTACAGTGACCTTTATAGTACCGAAATAGAAAAACGTATTTATTCACAATACAAGACTACACAGAAATTAGTCTCATTACACCATGTCATTGCATCACCAATTGTTTTGCTTACCCATCGCAGACAACTTCTCATAAAATCCGCCAGTCGAAACAACTGACGTACCATGTGCATACAGATATAAATTACAATTAAACAGTGATTTGATGAGATCATTTACGAGTACTAAGAACAGAAAACAACCAAATATAGATACCTGATGCCTGAGGTACAAACTGCTCCATCACTGCAAGTGGTTGTTTTAATATTAATTGTTTTAATGACATTCAGTAATCGTTATACGTATTAAGGACACGAGAGGAACAATAAACAAAAAAAAACGTACACTTTATATACAGGTGTTCATTTCAAAACTTCCCACTCTAAATTTCTGGAAATCTAGAAATCTATGAAAAATTCTCTGAAACATGTAAGAAGTATTATCGCGGGGGCCATTTTTGATGTAAAACTTGACTCAGCCACTTTAACCCCCTGCCTCCGGGAGATACCCCATAAAAATCTTAAATGGAAAGCGGTATCGAGTAATACATCATTTTAAAGGTCTTTTGAAGCAATACATTTTGACGTTATTTTTTTAAAATTGACCGATTTGTTTTGTAGATTTTTTAAAAAAAACTTTTAGTTTGTTTAGTTTTTCGTTTTTTGTTTTAGGCTTAAGTATCTATTACTCAAAGACATATTAACTGCTTAAAAAGCTTTATTTTTGATTTCAAAGTTATTTAAGAATTCAACTGTCGCAATATTTAACGAAAGGAAAGGAGGTATTGGAGTAAAGGAAACCCTCATATGTCTGTAGCAGGACACACACAGTATCTTGAAAAAAATAATGTATGGGGAGGCATACATTAATGTATGCAAGTGATTGGTCCTTTGTTTTTCAACGGAAATCTAAATGGTAAAGCATATATGCATAAGTTGGAAAATACCATCAATCCGCTAATTATTAATGCTCTCGAGAATCAACTGGATAGAGACGGAAATACCCTTGCTGAGGACGAATTACATTTTCAATAAGATGAAGGTTCTCACTATGTTCTTCCAGTACGGCGGTGGTTAGACAATGTATTGCCATATAAATGGATAGGACGAAGAGGACTTATAGAATGGCCAACCAGATCGCCCGATTTTTTTCTATGGGTTTATTTAATGTCTGTTGCATTTACCCCTCCACCCCAAAATTTAGAAAAACTTGGTCAGAGGATTAATACAACCTGCTGTAAAATTCAAAAAGATGTTTTCGAAAATGTACACCGCGGCTTTGAACCATTATTTAGCGATCAACATACAACATTTTGAACAATTATTGTATTGAATTCTTCTGCAAAACAATATTTAAATTCTTTAACTTTGAAAACAAACATAAAACATTTTAAGCAGTTAAAGTGTGTTTGAGTAATAGATATTTAAGACTAAAACAAAAAACAAGAAATTAAACAAACCAAATAATTTTTCAAAACATCTTCAAAACGAATCGATGAATTTAAAAAAAATTAACCCCAAAATGTACTGTTTCAAAAGACCTTTCAAATGACGTATTACTCGATACCCCTTCCCATTCGAGATTTTTAAAGGAGTGGCTCCCAGGGGGTAGGGGGTTAAAGTGGGCGAGTCAATTGCTACATCAAGAGATGACCCCCACGATAATACTTCTTACTTGTTAAAAAACATTTTCTTGCAAGTGTCAAAATCAATATGTTTACTAAATTATGCTTAATTCGAAATGACTAATTAGATTCAATAATTCACCTTTATTCAACAAATACTATTTGTTAATTTTATCAGTTATACTGTAATTTCGTAAATATTTAAAAGTTATATTTTTCATATTTTATATTAATTGTGTGACCTTAATAATTTTCATCGCCTGATGAAACCCACACAAAGCGGAACAATTGATGTGTGTATATATTTTATCTCTAACTCTATGTGTTATTTTATTTAATTAACTAAGAATAATCCCAGCTTCAGTCTTTTATTGGTAACTTGAGATAGATACTTTGAACTTCTTAACCAGAATATTTAATAACTGCATTACAGTTTTCCTTTTGTTGTCATCATCTTTAAAGAAAAGATAATATGTACCTAATGTCTTTATCATCCTTTACATTTTATTTTATAAAGGTAATGGAATTTTGACATTAGAACAATTAAATGGATTTTACTTTAATTAAGAGGTTCTAGCACAAAATTTATGGGGTCAAACAACGCGGGTCCTATTTATTCGTTTGTTTGCTTAATTGATCGCATAATTAATTTTATGCTTGTATAAAAATTCAGGTCAATTATTTTGTCTTGTTTCGATATGCAGGCACGTTTCGAGCTGTTTATGTTGATGTTTATTATTTGTCCATGATTTATGAGCTAAGGAAGCATTTGATTCCGATAAAACTGATGCGTATCAACTGAACAAACCAAGTTCATAAATTTATATATGTACATACTCAAACGAGAAAATATGCTACCAAAATCAACATAGACAAACAAACTGAAAATAAGCACATGAAGATCGACTAGGGGAAAAGATGAAATGGAATATAATCAATGGTAATTTTTTAGAATATACGTACAAGGAAAATTAAGGTCCATAAAATAAATTAGGATAAAGATACATATAATGAATTATTAAATAGTGGATTTAAATAAATACTACCCAGCTCTTACTAGATCATAGGTTCCCAAAGTGGGCGATAACGCCCCCTTGTGGGCGCTGCAGGTCTAAAGGGGGGCGGTAAGAGACCCAGAAAAAAAATGGGGGCGTTGTGTAAAGGCTTAGGGGGCGATTTGTAATTTCATCTAGAATCTAGGAGGACTCTTAGACACCGACTGAGCTCTCGACTCTCGACTAGGGATGGGCGATAAACATCGATGTTCATTGAACATCGATATTTTAGGATCGATGTTCGATGTTTTTGCATCGATGTTTGCAATTTAGATTTATCGATAAACTATCGATGTTAGAAGAAATATAGTGAACATCGAACTTTTAAGCTTGACAAAATGTATTTGCACTAATCACAAAATAAAACAGCGTCCTCTGTTGACAAATACAAAAATGTTTCCAAATTAACAGCTCACATACAGGCTACGAGGATGTAAAATTGTCTACGAATAAAAGAAGTATTTAAATTACACAGTGCTATATCATATAAATTCGAATATTTCATTTTAGGCTCTTTTAAATATTACTCAGTATAAATATTTAAATAATATATAATTAAATACATAAATTTATAGTACTTTTAATGTGCAGAATAAAAGTTAAATTATGTATGCATGCAGAATAAGTGAAGGAGGTAAACGTATTTTCATAGAAAAAGAAGGGAGATAGACATTACCGATGTATACTTCTTCGGGAAATTCCCTAGTGCGTACAATCATACACGACGATACACGTATTAAATGCAAGATGACACATCAGAAATATAAAACCATATCCATATGTATCTCGGTATTTGCCAGCGTAGTCAAAAAAAAATGCAAGACTATAAAATCCCAAATAAAAATCGTTCTCTTAAAAAGCTTTGATACACGTAAATGTATATATTTTTTAAGTATCAGACGATTTAAGTCATGTGGTTGTTTCATGCGTAATTGCATAATATTGTTTTTTTATATAGTTTTTTTTGAGTAGTTTCTAAAGTTAACTACATATTATAAATGTATATATTTCTTTTATTATTTTTTTTGAATAGTGATATCTTTTATATCATTTTGTTAAGGACGTAAATTAATTAAGTTATAATAAAGTTTTTGTTAAACTGCCAAAAAATAAATCTATAAATATAATTATCGATGTTTAAAAACATCGATGTTTGGTAGTCGATATTTTGCAACCATCGATGTTGATCAACGATGTTAACATCGATGTTTGATATCGATGTTTACCCACCGATGTCCCATCCCTACTCTCGACTACAGCTTGTGAACATCAACTAATATTAATTAAGAGATTGCTCAAACCAACTCGGTTCGATATTTCTCTCCGAGTAGTTCATATATCTGTCCTGTTTTATTGAATAAATAAAATAAAAAACATATCAATCGGTCGCTCCGTTTCGAAACGAAAAGAGACACAAACAAACAAATAAAAAGGCAACTGTATCAATCGGCTGGTTCATAGAATACTTGTTCTTACTTGTTGAGTACGATTGAGCGTCGAATGAGATAAACGAGTTTATGCATGTTTGTCTTATTCCTGTCGGTGCGTGCTGCTTATGCAATCCTATATAAACAACGTAATATTTATTTTATTTTCATTTGCGGTTTCGCGCGTAATAGATAAGCAGTACTTAAGTTCAACACTTATACTTACGTATTTCTCAAAACAAAACAATGTCGGAAGTAAAAAAGAAGAGACGGCAATACTGTGCGGAATATATTAAATTCGGATTCATTGAAAATCCTACAAACCCATCGTCGCCTTTGTGCCTTCTATGCCTAAAAACATTTTCGAATGAAGCAATGAAGCCTTCAAGACTTCAAGATCATTTGAATAAAATGCATCCAGATAAGAAAGACAAGAATGTAGCATATTTTCAAGACCTAGAGAAGAAGCATAATACTCGGCCAAGTGTAGCAAAACTCTTTTCGGCGGCTGCTAAGCAAGATGACGACGGACTTCGAGCTTCGTACAACATCTCTTTGTTAATTGCTCAAAAAGGCAAACCACACAACATCGGAGAAGTGTTAATTTTGCCAGCAATAAAGGAAGTAATAACTACTGTGCTTCATAAACCGGCCGCAGATATTATCGGAAAAATTCCTTTGAGTAATAATTCTGTGCAAAGACGAATTGATGAAATGGCCGGAAACATAGAAGAATCATTGTGCAATCATCTGAGGACTAGTCAATTCTCAATTCAGCTCGATGAGTCCACTTTACCAACTAATGAAGCATTGTTGCTGTCTTACGTGAGGTTTATTAAAGATGAGAAAATATGTGAAGAACTATTGTTTGCTAGAAATTTAGAGACCGATACAAAAGGCGAAACCATATTCAATACATTGGAAAAGTTTTGTGATGAGAAAGAGATTCCCTTGAAAAATATTATATCAGTTGCTACGGATGGCGCTCCGGCTATGACAGGGTGCCATAAAGGCTTCATAGCGTACGTAAAAAATAAAATTCCAGATGTCCTTGCTGTACATTGCGTTATTCATAGACAACATTTGGTTGCTAGAAATTTAAGTGAACGACTATTTCAATCACTGCAATATGTCATCAAAGCAGTCAATAAAATCCGTAACTGCTCCTTGAATGATAGATTATTTCATCAGCTTTGTGTTACTAATGACGAAGATTTCAACCGTTTGTTGTTTCATACCGAAGTTCGTTGGCTATCAAGAGGCAATTGTCTGACTCGATTTTACAACCTGTTTGACTCTGTGATAGAGTTTTTGGAAACTAAAGATACAGAATTGCGCAACAAGCTCATTACATCAAAAAATGATATAGCTTACATGACAGACCTGTATAAATTGTTCAACAACATGAATCTCCAACTGCAAGGCGATGAACTAAATTTAATTAAAACAAAAAATGTCGTTGCTGCTTTCGCAGCCAAACTGCTTCTACACAAAAAGAATAAGGGCAGACGTGAGTTTCATAATTTTCCGAATTTATCAGTATCCTGCAGTAACGACGACTTGTTTGCCTACTGCCAACATTTGGAAAAGCTCCACATTGACTTCACCGAACGATACCAGGATATTTTGAACTTGGAAATACCAGACTGGGTGTTGGATCCGTTTTCAAATGTCAACACAGCAATATCACCACATCTGGAAGAAGAACTTATAGAATTGACAACGAACGAGGAAATAAAAATCAAGTTCAAAAATGGCTACCAAGAATTTTGGCTACAAAAACCGATCCCGCAATTGTACCCTGGATTGTGGTCAATCATTCAACGATTCTTGATAGCATTCCCATCGTCATATTTGTGTGAACGTGGATTTAGTGCTGTAGCAACGCTGCTTACTAAAAAGAGAAATCGTTTGCATGTTACCGAACGTGGTGACTTGCGGCTGTTCTTGAGTAAATTGGAACCTGATATCAACAAACTTATTAAACAGCATCAGATTCATCCTTCACATTAGTTTTTATATTAGAATCGATTATGTTTGTTTTATTTTGAATTTTGAATAAAAGATACTTTGTCTGAATACTATAAAGTTGCGTTTCAATAATCATTCTCATTGGCAGGTGTAGCCCGTAAAAGTTAACTTGAGACCTGAGCGCCGTTGTGTACTACCTACTACGCTCAGGTCTCAAGTTAACTCATTCATTCTAAACGAGACTTTTACTATAACCCATAGTAAAAGTCTCGTTTAGAATGAATGTTTAATCTCCGCTAATATAGCTCACAATAATTAATTTAATTTGAAGTTATAGTGGTTTTTGAGTAGGTGAAAAAATGGGGGCGCTAAAAAATAATTTATTCTCAAAGTGGGCAGTAGGCAAAATAAGTTTGGGAACCACTGTACTAGATCAAAGGATAAATTGAATCAATATTTTATAAATAGATAAGTAAAATATGTAATTTTAAAATTAAAAAGCAAAGGCCTGTTTAAGAAAAAAGAGAGTGTAGAATTAGAAAGAAGGAAGATAAAGGATGTCGTTTTGTATAAAATTTCTATATACCTACATATTGCTGTGACTCTTGCAAATTGTGATTTATATAAAAATAATTTAAATTATTCAATCAGTAAGTAAGAGCAGAATCAAGCATACATCTTAGTGCTAGGCATTATGCTAGACTAAGATTTAACAAATTTTCTGCAAAATAGAAGGTTAGGCAATTTTACATTTAACTAGCTCAGTTTAAAATGACTAAAGAAAATTTTTTCTCAGGGGCAGAAAATATAAATAAACTCTCCAATCAAATTGAATGCTCTTCAGTTATTACCAGGTCAGGTAAAGAAAATAAAATTCAAAATAAACCTTATAATATAGTTTATTAAGGATATTAAAGAAGATTTTAAAAAATTATACAAGTATATTTACCAAATTAAATATCTTAAATATTACATAAAATTATGCATGTCATGATCAAATAGTCAAAACAATAAACAAATTATAATTAATAAAAGAATAACATCGAATACAAATTTATATTTTTAAAATAAATATGATTATCATTTTCTTTATTCGTCAAAGATACATGAAGGCTAGGTTCACACGGCATTGTACTGCACGTTTTCAGCAGTATTCGATTTTAACCGTACACAGTGCGGACTGTTCACATGATACGGTTTTTATTCGTTTAAAAAACGAATAGCCCCATTTTTCATACAGCGATCTCCATGCAGCAGACCGAATACGTTTTAAGTTTATTCGGTTTGCTTGACAAGTCCGGTGAGTATTCGATAAACGTATAAACGTATACGTCTTTTTGCAGGACAAGCGACGTGTGAACGGTTCTATACTCAATGTATGCGCCACTACTTATTCGGTAAAATTTATCCTGCACAAAAACGTGCAGTATAATGCCGTGTGAACCAAGCCTAAACAATCAACACTTCAAAAAAAAAAATTATTATATGTTGTGAATTGTACTAGATTATAAATAACAAAATTATGTGACTTATCATTTGCAAGAATATAAACATTAAGGAAATGGCTCTGCCCTAATTAGTTCTGCCTGGCGCCTTTGCTCGCTCCCAAGACACTACCATCAGAAAGCAAATCCACACTGGTAGGTACCCCAAGGTTCCACCCTACGAGTATGCTTTTCAACTCGTTGGACACAACCCTGACATACACTACTATGTGCTCACCCCTTAAGGTATATATATATAAATTTGAGTTTAATTCAAAAATGTCCTTGTGCATTCAACTAATTAACTCAGCCCTGATTAGTTCTGCCTGACGCCTTTGCTCGCTCCCAAGACAGTACCACTAAGACCAATTCGTGCTTTAAGGATTCACCAAGACTCCATGCTATGAATTAAACATCTACTTAATTCATTGCACACAGCCCTGATCTATTACCCAACACGTCAATATCAAATACACAAACACAATAAAATATAATTAATATAAAGAATATATATATATATATATAAAAAAATAATAAAAATTTTATCTCGCTCTAGGGTTCCAGTATAAAACACCACATAAGAAATTTGTACAACACTATATACACATTTATAATAAACATTAATAAACCTTAATTCTTCATATAATATTTCAAACTCATCCATTTCAAAATAAATTTTTCTCACAGTCTAAATATCCTACATGTACATAAAACAAAAATTATTAAACTATAACTCTTCTAATCTTGTAAATAAATAATAAAGGAAATTTTATTAAAAACGCAGTGTTTATATTTAATTCAAAAAAAATTATTATTAGGCTGTCTAATTTGATCGTTACAGACACTAAAATGCTTTACCATAACACACGGTGTAATAACCCTGCATATAAAAATAAAACATTCTAGTAAAAAAATATATATAAAAAAAAATTCAAAGTTCTAAAAATAAAACCGTTCCAGATACAAATAATTATTTCGGAAAAATAATTGCAAGTCCCAATATAAACAAATCTCCTGAATTAAAATGATATCTAATTCATAAAAATATTCCCACTTCGATTGAAAATTTTTATAAGGACAATAAAATTATTAAGAAAATATTATAAGTTCCAATACGTGAACAAATTTTTATGTTAGAATAACGTTTAATCTATGAAGTATTACAAGTCCTAATTTTATTAAAAACTTTCTAAGTATCGTAAATCCGATTCAGTAAAATTATTCAAAGTTACGATTCATGAATAAACTTCTAAGTTAAAATAACATTTTGTGTTTAAGAGGAAGAAGAGGTTTCCACCTACTTCTAATTTTTCTTTTGAGAGCAGTTTACACCAAGCATCTCACGTTTTCTCATCGTGCCTCGACTTATATGCATATTTTTCTTCACAAAAACGTACGGTTATCCTCGGCACGATACCGATTCCACCTCTTCAATTGCATTTCTATAGTGCTGCACCTATCGGTAAATCGATGTATTACTAGCTTTCAAAAACGTAAACAAACATCTAAGCATCGATTTGTTTACACGTTCGTGATTTGTCCAATGCATCTAGCGAAGAATATTGTTTTCGCCGGGCCAAACTGTCGATCTCTCCCGGTCACAATATTCTTCGTGCGGGAAACACTTTCTTGTCATAATTCACTTAATATTTTATGCTTATTCTAATATTATTTTACGTAAATAAAAATTAAATTCGCCAAAATATTGACTTAATGAATATCTATATACACATCATGATAAAATAAATAAAATAATATTATTTACAATTTACCACCAAACTCAAGATCACTGCAATATGTATGTACGAGTATATTCCAGATTTCAAAATAAAGTCATATTTCTAAAAACCTGGGATTCCTTCCTTCTTCACAATGGCCAAAAATAAGGTCATAACAATTTTCCTTTTAATATTCCTTAAATGTCAGTAGATGTCCCCTCAAAATTACTATGTAAATAGCTTACATTTATTAGAAATAATAGCGGTCCTAATATAGAACCCTGGGGCAAACTGTATTTAAGTACCTGCATTTTACTAAGTTCAGAGTGCACCTTAAACTGCTGAATCCTATTAAATAATATTCCAGCAATTCCAAGGATTTACCACGAAATCCATAAAATTCTATATTTTATTATGCTACTCACAATCGAACGCTTTTGATAGACACAAAACAGTGCATTCTCAATCTATAAATTTTTGAAAGCGTAAGTCACATAATCTTCAATGTGAAGTACTGCATCCAAGGTATAATAATCTTTTGCGAAAGCCATATTGCTCAGGAAATAAAATGTTAAGTTTTTCTAGGTAGTGTATGATCCTATTCAATTAATTTCACCAACACTGGTAAAATTGCTGTTGGTCTATAGATTACAGGTTTATCTCGATCACCATCGTTATTTATTGAAACTACCCTTGAATATTTGGGAGAAAAAGACCTTTGTCAAAGCATACATTTACTGAATGTGCCAAAGCATCATCAATTGAGTATATTATGTCATAGGAATGCAGTTGCTGGGTAAAATAGAATAAATTTTGAAAGCTTTAAAAGTAATTTGTAAAGTTTGTACTTTGATATTATATCTGTGGTAGTAATATTCAATATGATATCTAATTAGCGTCTTTTTTCTGACCTAGAGTTTTAAATTTTCGGAAAATTACTAATTTCGTGGTTGTTTGACACAGCGGCCATTATATTAACTGTCGCAGTTATAGTTTTGTGTTCACATTTATGTTTTGGAAATTCAAATCAATTGATTGTAAGTTTCAAGTTAATGCACAAACTTATATTATACTAAGAAATGATTCTGTCTACGACGATGATTTATTAGCAATTACGTTTGTGGAACTAATCTTATTATCTAACTTTGTGTAATGAATGTACGTTAGGAAGATCATAAATTATAAGGTGTGTATAACAATACAACTATCGCTAAAACAAATCGTAGTTGGCCTACAACAACACACGGTTTGCTCTTTCTGACTCATAGACAATGCTTCGGTAATCTATAAATAGTTGCCTGATTTAATGTTTGTTTACAATTTATGTATGTGTTAAGATCATCAATTAAAATTCATTAGCGGAAAATAATAACATAGCACCTAAAATATTAAATTTGAACTACAGGATTTTGTTAATAAAAATCTTATCCAATTACACGCAATAAATACATAAATGTAGGAAGTAAACACGATTTACCACAGGAAATAAATGTATTGTTGCGTTTTCGGGTTCGCAATAAAACAACTCGTGCAAATGTTTTAAAACTATCTGTATATTTACACACTTAAAACTGATCACAATATAAAAATATAAAATAAATGTATCGCACTTAAAAGTACTACAAATAAGCACTCGTATTTATTTCTATCAATTATATTTATATAACACTGCACCACTATATTTATTTTGTATTGTCCGAATACTACTGAATGAATGAATTCTTTCTGGGTACCGGCCGCTTTTTATATCGGCATATAAGACTGGTAATATACGCGAAAATTCTCTATTTCTCTCGATGTTTGTAGAACATACGACAGACTTTCTGTCGCCTACACATTACATATATGTGGATGATTTATAACTTATTTAGGGTGTGTCGCGCCAATGTTTACTCTTCTACTTTTTTAGTGGACTTGTTTTCGTTACAGTATTAACATGGAATCGGCAATTAAGGGTACATTGCAGAACTAAACTTAAACAAATAATGTAATTCTAAATTGGGCACAGTAATAGTAATATCAGTATTACAATTATTTTTGTTTTTCTGAAAAGTGTTTAAAATATTTATATTTTTCAACATCAACGTACATATTATGTGGCGAAATTTTTTGGTAATGTTATTCATAACAAAAGGGCCTAATATATTTGATTTTTTTAAATTATTAATTGCACGTGTATGTGACGTGCATGTGCATTGAGATTTTTGTTTAATATTTATATTTGTTCAAATGGAACAGTCTGTACATCGGTTTATTTGCGAATTTTAAACCAAAAATATACAGGACATTATTAATTTAAAATTGACAATTTCAAATACGTATTATCTAACTATTAACTAATTGCGAGTATTTGCAGGATAATGTCGACTAACTGGCAGGTAAAAGCATGACCAGTAGTAGCGGATAATTACAAGATATAGACTTATACTTGACAGGTGGAAGCACGGCCAGTACTATCGGATAATTGCGGGATATTAAGTAATATCTGACAAGTGAGAGCACGACCAGTAGTAGCGGATCAGAGCCTAAATCTGGTCAATGACAGACTTAAAGCTCTACATGAACGTGGGAAAAGGTTGAAAACATCTTACCAAGTTAATATAATAATTAAAACGTATGGGCTTTTATAGGAAACGAACTACATGCGTCTTTTAAATAACTTACATTTTGAGTACGTACGTCACGTGCCCAAACCGTGCTTTATGTTACCTAGATACCTATTAAGACATTTACTTTAAAATAATTATACGGAAATTACAATACATATATTTTTACTTTTTATGAGGATGAGCAATTAGTGGAACTGAACAGATAAGTAAGAATAATTCTCCTTAAATTTTATTTAAAATACTTGAATAATTAAGAATTATATATATTTATTTTTTTTTTTACTTTATTTCTCCAAAACCATAATTTTGTCCAACAAATTATTTATGTAGATGGGAAAGTTGTTATGGTGCTAATCTTAAACTACAACAAAATATTTAAGTTATTGATCGGAAGTAGTGAATTAGTTTTAACATTGCGTTAATTTGGAGGATTATAATTTAATTAAAAGATATCATCGGACAGCTAGCTCATAGCGTCAGGCAACGTGCGTCTCATTTACTTATTTCGTTTTATGTAATTGATTAGTTAATTAAGGTTATTTCTATATAAAATTATATGATTTAAATATATAAATTTATTTTATATTAAAATTCGTTAATATAAAATGATTATCGAAAATTAAGTAACTGACACAATAATAATAGTAAATAGCATAATTAATCTGTATTTTATATTTGTTTTAGAAATTGGTAATTGATCAATAGGCCATATAAGAAAGAGTTATCGTTATAAAATAAATAGATAATGTATGTAAAAATTTCATAAGATTATAGAATACATTTCTCTAATATTTCAATTTCCGCTTGCGATATCTTGAAATTGTTTCGACGCATAAAAAACGTATCTCGCATTTAATGATTTTTATTGTCAACACAGAATATATATTAATTTATTCAAGTGTTACGTTTACATTAAGAATTATCTGATTGATGATTTCTTAATACGAGATTGCATTATGTTCTGTAATGTTGTACGTCTATGGAAATATGAACAATACGTATTCCTACATATACGAAACGTAAATACATACTTCCTTTTAAGTTACAATAAATAATTTTAAAACGTGAATAACGTTGAACAATTCATAGTGTTATGATTTGTTGTGTATAATAGCAAGTGGCGACCTACGTGGAAGGACTTAATGTTATTTTTTTTAATCATAATGTATGCTTAAGAATTATTAAAAGAAAAATGATGTGAAATAATAATAAATAAATCATAATTTTATATCATTTTTTTTAGTGATTTTAAATATTTTTTACAAGTATATATATTATCAAATACCTATACATAACAACAGGAATTTATAAATGAGTAAATTAAAGGTTCTCGAAGTTAAAGACAGAGATTAAAAAACAAACAATAAAAGAAAATTTTTACATAATTTGGTTGTTGTAGACACTTTAATATATTTATCAATGTCGTGGGCTTCCACGGTTGTCGTTGATACTTTCTTAGTTTCTGGGATGAAACCGCGTCGTCGCGTCGGCTCTGCTTCACCTGCCAACGTTTCGTCCACCATCTTATGAAAAGATTTTCAGGGCTTCTACTACTGCAGTCTGTTTCAGGTAATCGCGGCAGTAGAAGCCTTGAAGATAGTCCTTGAGATAGTGGACGAAACATTGGCGGTAGAACCAGAGACGACGCCGTATTGTAATATATGTATGCTTACTGGCGACATAATAATAAGTGTATGTCGAGGCAAAAATTAGTAAAATTATTGAAAGCTAATTAAATTTTGACGGAAAAATTAAACGTAAAATATTCACAAGAGGTAAGTGAATGTATATGGAGAAGATGTGCCGTCATATTTTCCATATCGTGTTCGTCCAAACAATTCTGATATAGTAGTGGAAATCAATTGCAGATGAACCAAATGTGAAAGGCCTCTTGAATTGTATTCAAAAATTGCTAACTCCTAAAAAAAAACTGTGTTGGCAATACATTTGCGAAGAAGACTATGTGGCTTTTGCTGACCATAACAAGCTTTTTTCGTAAATTGTAACCAGTGATGAAAAATGAGTATTTACTGGATCCACTGACTAAACAAGAGACCATGCATAGGGTGCCAAAAAATGCAAGAGCTGAGAATGCATCAGAAAAATTGATGGCGATGATGCTTTGAATTAATTGATAGTAATTGAAGTTTTGAAAGGATCGTACTGATTAAATCTAGAAAACAAAACATCTATAGTAACGTAAGAAGTCTAATGCGGAAATAATCAGATAGTTAAAAACGGCCATGTACCAAAAAAGCTCCACAAGTGTGATCAGGAAATTATGCTGCTTCATAATAATTGAAAACTTCACAGAGCTTGCCAAGTCTGTAAAGTAGTCGATAAATGCAGCTTTATGGAGATCGAACATCCACTCAGCAGCCTTTGTTAAATTAAAAGAATGCGTTTGAGGGACGGCGTTTTTCTATGAACGACTTATCAACTATGCCACCAAAAAAAATTTGGTGGCATAGTCTTATTGGAAAAACATTGGAATCAATGTGTGATCATTAATAAATCCTATGTTAAAAAATAAAATATTTTTTTTCTTCAAACTCTTTTCTTTCATAGCTAGGTATGTAATATGAAAATCTCTCTTTGTTTATATTGCATATATGCTTGAAATTGATATGTAGTTTGTTTTTAATATTTTTAATTAGATGTAAGTTATATGTATAACGTAAAAATAATAACATTTGCTAAAAAAACAGTGAATACGTAAAAACTTGCTTCACACCTACGTAAGAAGCTGGATAGGATTATGATTATGATGATTATGCTAAAAATATCGGAATTATTCAGGAAAACACACATATTTATCTGACACTTCAAAACGAATTTATGTGGGACGTATAAGTACCATACAAGCGCATTTCAACAGGCACCTAATTAATATCAATCCATCAGGGTATAAGATAATGTCAACAAATTTCAAATTAAAAAATATATTGAAAAGACGATTTGTGCAAAGAACACAGTCATGAAAACAAGCAAACAGATCTTTCAGTGCTGAGACTTGACAGCTACAAGTAGTAATGTGTTTAATTGAGAATAAAGTCTCGATTTAAACGAAAATATTTGATGAAACGAGATAACTTGCAATCATGAGAAATTGAAATGCGACGGTGGAATTGAGAAAATTGTAATGGAACTTTACCAAATAAAAGGAAGTAATGGAAAAATCAATAATTACGCGTGATCATCTTAGTTTTACTTTCATATACGTAGTATAGTAAGTATTGTGATGATGAAAATTTTCGATCTCGAGATTTTTGCAGATGTCCAAGTTTTGAAGTCCACTGATACCGTGTGTAACCACGATAGCTGTCAAACCGCTATAGCTATCAATTCCAAATTTGGTATTTATGAATATAATCTTCGTCTTGAGATCTGGTTAGATTTTTAGAAAAATCGACACACCGGAAGTGGTGGTTTACTTCAGTGAAAAACTCGAGTTTTGCTAATATTTCGTCAACTAATAAGTTTAAACAAATTTATAAAGAATTCATATATACTCAAATTTAAATTTTAGAAGAATTTTATTAAAATTTTTTTTAGAAATTGCTACAGGAAATAGGTCTTTTACTCTTATCAAAAATAATTTTTTTGCGAATATTTTGCAAGTCGTGTCTTTTAGACATGTACATTACGAGTATAAAACTATTTAGAACATAATTTGCAATACCTTTTGTATAAAAAAAAATTCAAAATTCGGACCAAAAGTGACACTTTTATTCCTATCGAATAGCGACTTTTGCAAATATCTCATAAATTATGGATTTTATATATTTTTATCAAGAGTGCAAGTGTATTTAGACCTACATTTGGAATAATTTTTGTATAAAAGAAATTTCAAAATTCGGACCGGAAGCAACACTTTTACTCTTATCAAATAGCGATTGTTTGCAAATATCTCGCCAAGTTCTATAGAGATTTATTAAGAGATTAGAAGAACTACAGTAGGATTTTGAATAATATTTGTAAAAGAAATTTACAGGTTTATTCTTTTCAGAAGAAAAACAGTATTTAAAACTTAATTTAGAACAACTTTTGCATAATTTGGAACGCACATACGTATAAGAAAGTCGTGTGGTGGCCACACCTCAATTTTATATCTTTGATAACTTTTACTTTATCGATATTCTTTTTAAAATTTTTGTTGGAATCTATGGAAATTTGTGATAAAATTAGACAATATTTTTTTTTATGTAAAAGCAAATTATTATTTATTAGTGTGGAGGATATTTGAAAAGAAATTTTTAATATACTTATGACATGAACACATAACGTGCATTTTTAGATACACGCTCTGCCATCTGAGCTACCAAGTGATTCAAGTATTTTAGACGTCTTGAATTACATCGAGTCACACACCAAACGAATTTGTTGTTATATAAACAATTCGAAACAATTATGAACGATTTCTATATAAAGTAATCGAGCCTATATTGGATTTACTGGATTTTATCCACCAGTAGTGTGAACAGAAAATCAAATTAATATTGAATTTAGAATAACAATAGTTTATTCAATGGTTTATTTGTTTTAAACTAATTGTTTTACAAATGTGTAAGTTACAAGCACAAACGCTACAAACTTATCTAGTTAATTATAAAGAAAATTAAAGTGATATCAAAGGAAACATCAATATATGATTCCTTTTTCAAGTGTAATTTAAGAAAACAGCATCTTTTATATTACTCATTGTTTATAAATGTCCAAATCTTATAACGCCGTCTAAATAGTAATAAATATTACCCATGTGGCAATTGTATTTCACTGTTATAACACCGTCTAATGTTAGTGTGCGATTTACTTTGTACTTAATGAAGTGACCAACTCTTAATGTCTAAATATAGTACATTCGTAAAATATGTGATCCGGTATTCCTAATTCTTTCAGGTTGCAAAGAGAGTATATTTCGCAAATGTTTATATAGTGTTCTTTATAATGTTACAATCCAATATATTCCTTTGTTTTTACCATAAAATAGCAAATCACTATAAATTTCCTTTATGGAAAATGAAATATTACCACATAATATATTATAAATAATATATTCAGTTTAAGAGAATGTGTATTCAAAATGTATATCTGTTCATTTCTTTCGACGTTGATAGGTAGGATTAGAATGGTAACTATTAGTAAGGTGACCAGAATTTCAGAATGGTTCAGGAGGACAGAAATGTTTGTGTAATATCATATACTGGTACAAGCGCGCATTTATGCTTATGGTATTAGTACTTTAGGTATTATCAATAGTAACTAACAAAAAAAAAACTTGTTTGATATACATATATATTTTTATTTTTTCTTACAAACTAGGTACTTAAGCCTGCACTACATATACATACATATAGATTTATGTATATTTTTCGCTAGAATGTATTTTTTTAATAACACTTCATTGCTTGATAGCACTGTGGAGAAGGTTTCACATGACATATTCATATTATACTTAACAAAAGTCAATGCGGAAAGAGTTTCTACCGTAAGACGTGACTTTTCCACAGTCCAAATTTCATTTATTAATGTAAAAACTCTTTCTACACTAGCATTAGTTCCAGGAAGACAAAGACATAATTCCACTATTACTTTTAAATTCTCGTGTGGAATAAAATTATTTTTTAAATGGTTAAATATTTCAAGCCACCTTTGTCCTACCTCTACATTGTTTTGAGTCCATGTTGAAATTTTTTCAGGTGTAACATAATTCTTAATAATTCTCACCTCATCGAATAACTTATTGTCATCAACATGAACATGGAATTTTTCTTGTAAAAATAGTACACTATTTTGAACATCTTCCCATTCAAAGTTTAGATTGAATAAAATCCACTGGAAATTTTGAAAGCTGTCTGTTTGTTTTGTCCATTCTTTGAGATAACCAAGACTATTTGTGTGGAAGTTTCGTACTTCGAATAAAATTTTTTGTTTAATACCTGGATTACTATTTTCTAAGCGTGTTAATAAACTGCTGACTGTGATTGGCAAAAAATGAATTTCTAGCCTAGACTCTAGTTGTTGTTTTAATTCTGATAATGCTGCATTAACTTCTGTAACCGAAATGTTATTTCCTTCAATTTTTAAAATGGTATTATGAAAAGTTGTCGCATGTGAGTGAATAAAATAAAGAAAAACTTCTGCAAGATCATTCTCAAAAAAGTTTTTTATGATTTTTGGACACTTCTGTTGGCTTAAAAAGTAAGACTTTAAGGGCTCAAACAAAGTAAGGATTCTTTCAATCGCCGGTATTAATGCAAGCCACCTCGTCTTTGAGTAACCTAATAGATTTTTATACTCTACTGATGCTTCCTCACAAAACTCTTTTAAACCTGCTACCCTGACTGTGAACCTATCAAAATATAAATATATTTGGGGTATTATTACTTCCACATCAATAGTCATCAGACTTGCAGCTGTATTTATAGCATTTGAAACAATATGAGAGCTGCATCCAATACCGACAATATCTTTGTTTAATAACTTATTTAACTTTTTATGCACGTTATTTTGTTTTCTGTTTAAGCCACCAAAATTTGTGTTCGTGTTGTCAGCATACAAAGCAATAATTTTGTCATGTAATGAATACTGGTCAATAATTTTTTTTATGTGATTAAACAAAATATCTGAAGTTTCACCACATATACCCTCTAAATTTAAAAGTTTTACATTAATACCTGTGTGAAATTTAAAATATCTAACAAGAACAGGATATAATTTAATAGCTTTGTGATTAGAGGCATCACTTAACAAAGTAACATATCTTGCCTCTGCCAAGTCTTTTTTTAAACATTCTTGGGCAAAATCAGAAAATGGGCGTTTTACCAGTGCTTCACATTTTGTTCTAGCGCAATGAAACTTCTTTTCATACAAAGTTTGAATTACTTTAGATGTACAATCCATACTTCAAAAACTGTGGTTGTGCATCAAAGTGTGATACGCAGATATTCCTTCTGACAAAGCAATTTTCTTCTCGTCTTCTAGAAACTTCACATTCGCGAAAAAAGAAGATACCTTCTGTGACGAGACTGTTGCTTCCAATATTTTTTTATGTTTGTTGCATTCATTGTGCTTGGTGATACTTGCACGTTCTCCTCTTGAAATTGTGAATGAAGTGTTGCAAACAATGCATTTCACTATTGAATCATCTTCACTTGATGCATCGGCTTTAATGTGGGGAAACTCAGCTTTCAGTTTTTCTGTAAAATGGCACTTTCTACGTTTCACGTGCATTTCTGATATAATAACTGTTAATAATAATTGAAAAGTCAAAACAACACCAAGTTACTGTAAAATGTACACCGCCACCAAACCACCACTTAACTTAAATAATAAACTACATCTGTAATAAAAACATAACCTGTTTAAAAAGGTTGCCCTCTAATTTTGTACTTATTATTTATCAATGATTAGTTATTATAGGTACTCACTTATTGATTTTCCAGAAAACATTTAAATTTTTGAAATTATACTTCAACTACCGAGTTTAAAACACTATTAATAAAGCAAAAACGTCAGATCAGAGCGTATACCACAGCGTCAGACAATTGATAGAGTTGGTTCCAGGCATGTCAACCCAAATAAGTAAAAACACTAATCATGCGCTCATGCGCATGCGTACGTCCAATGTCCAATGCAGACACAGCGCCTCAACGGCCGGCAGAATAATTTTTATTACTAAGTAATAAAATAGTAAACGTAAATACTTGCTAAAGGAGGACTTGGGAGGACGTCAAAAATAAGGAGGCAGTTCATTCAAAAGGAGGACTGTCCTCCTCAAAGGAGGACGTCTGGTCACCTTACTATTAGAGACCAAAGTAAAGTATATAAAAAAAATGTAGAAAATGATTACATTAGTATGGTTATGTGAGGAAAAAGACAAAGGACAGAATTTTCTACTGGCTTTTGGAGCAAAATTTGGAAAACAAAAAGGAAGAAAAGATATACGAGGTAGGCGCCATAAATTCTCGGCCTGACAAGCTTATACAGGTTCAAGCGTGTTCAAATTCCGTCACGTCATGCATGCACATACGCGAGGTGTACACTATAAATGTGACGTTTCGAAGTCTAGTAGTTTTTAGTAACCAGCCAACCAACGCGACTAGCGCACGAAAATTTCTGAAGTACTGAAAATTGAGTACCGCGCGGTCATTAAATTTTTAACAAACGAAGAGCATACAACTTATCACATTAAACGACGTTTAGACGGCGTTTACGGTAATTTATCTCCTTCGTATTCAACTGTAAAAAAGTGGGCAAAATGTTTCCGTTTGGTACAAGAATCCCTGGAAGATGCTGATCGGTCGGGTCGACCAATTGAAGTGATACTGTCTCAACAAATTTCAATTATTAAACATTTAGTGCTAGAGATCGCTGTTTGAAAGTGAAGGAATTAGCAGTGATAACAAGTATTTCCGAAACAAGTGTTCGCCGAATTCTTCATGACCATTTGGGTATGAATAAAGTTAGTGCTATATGGGTACCGCGACTTCTTTCTGCTCCTCAACGTGAACGTGGAGTCGAATGTGCGCAGTCGTTTTTAAACATGTGTGGAGACGACCAAAACCGATTTTGGAGTCAATTGTCACAGGGGATGAAACAATGGTTCTGCTTTACGATCATCTATCGAAAATGGAGTCCATGGAATGGCGGCGACCTGATGAACTTCGTCCCAGAAAGGCGAATGTCGTTCAATCAAGGAAAAAGGTGATTGTCACAATATTCTGGGATTGTGAGGGCATTTTGCTAATTGACTTTAAAGAGCGCAATACAAGTGTGATCGGCACATATTATGGGTCTTTATCGCATAAATTAAGGGACAGTATTCGTGCAAAACGTCGTGGAAAATTGACAAAAGGTGTGCGATTATTACACGACAATGCTCCCGTCCATACTGCTGCCATTTCAAAAGCTGCCATCCGCGAATGCGGCTTTCAAGAATTTTCTAATTTAAAAAAATACCTTAGGGAACGTAGTTTTAAGGACGACAGTTAGTTGCAAGCAGCTGTTATAGAACATTTTGACGGAGAAACTTCAGATTATTTTTACAAGGGTATCGAATTATTAATTAATCGTTGTAATAAATGTATAGAACTTCGGAGAGATTACATTGAAAAATAACAATTCTTATATTGTTCCAAGTTTCTTTTTTGTATATCAGGCCGAGAATTTATAGCGCCTACCTCGTAGATGGACGAGGTAAGGAAGCAGCGCAATAGAGGAATGTGAAATGGCAAGCCACAGACTTGACCGTACACAAGTCAGGCCTGCGGCTTGCCATGTCACGTTTCTACATTTTGCTTCAGAGACCAGTATGACAATTCCATTTCACCATTTCTTTCGATAATGCGCAATTTTGCGTATGTTTATATAAATCAAACTGTATCAATATCTTGTCAGCTACTAAGTTTAGAGAAATTTCCAAACAATGTAAATGTACTTAAAAGTGAATTTAAAAATTATTTTATAAATTCTTCGAAATTTCTAGCGGTAGGTAGTATATTTTTATCTTTTATCCTTTGCTAATATGGGTAAAATTAAATGATGTCGAAAAATGTTCAGAGTATACAAATGCGTTGAAAGATTTAAAACAATTATTGTCCAGATAACTTTACAGAATTCTTGAAATACCTGTTTAATAAAATTCCCACTTTATTTTAATCAAAGAATGATTCATGTAAAGTGTAGTCATTTCCTATCAAGATGTATAATTTTACTTAACACAAAAGCAAACATTTCTGCATGTCGTCACTGGTATAAAAGATTTTTATAGAAGCTAGACTAAATTTTAATTCAGATAGAAATTATATCCTACACTTAGCGAATATGAATGCGTATGTTTATATAATCAAATCTAGGTCCTAAATATAATCCGTACACGCATTCATAGATGTAGCTGTTTACATTTCAGGTGTATACATAAATATGTATGTTTAATCTAATTTTCAGAAATTGTTATTTGATACGCAAAATCAAATAAAATTTGCAATGCGATAACTATCTTTGCCAGTTCATATGACATTATCAATATAAATATGTCATACAATTCAATATTATACCAACGCACATGTAATAAATTGAGAAATTAAATTGTTAAATGAAACATTTTTCTCAGTGCAGAAAAATTATTTAATATAATTATTTATTTATTTGTTTAAGAATAGTATAAACCCAATACACAGATATTATATTAATAGTACATGTTCATGCTCATGGTGACGCTGCCGCTGTTCGCTTTAGATTCTCTGTTCTTGTCTCGAGTTGAGTGAAATATCCTCTCGGATTATTGGTATCGAGGGCGAGTTTGTTGTCAGTTGCTTACCTTCTTTTTTTTCTTATTTTGCACTTGTTCGATCATTGATTTTTATTTTAAATTGTAAATATTTCATGTAATTTGTTATATTCTACTATGGATGATGGTTGTATTATATGTATGCGTTGTATGATTTTTTCATATTTCGTTTTCGACTTTTGTATATTTGCAGTAAGTTGCGTCTCTGAATTGATTTCAAAGAGTCGAGAATCGTCAACGAATTTAATTAGATACGTTTATTTACTGAGAAACAAAAAATATAATAGGGGAAGTACGGCTATGATAGCAACGTGGTTATGATAGCAACGTGGCTATGATGGCACATGACGATTTTCTATGATATCCCAATTGCTATGGTTGCAAAGTAGACAGTCATCAATACATTCGTGTGGTGTCGTCCTATCTGTGGATTTAGAGCTAAATTATTTGTGTATTTCTGGTACTATATCCCAAATTTAGCTTAGCAGGTATGTAAAATTTTTATTATGGTTTTACTAAAGTACGTTTTTTTTTATTCAATTAGTAGAAACACACAAATTGTATTGATTGAAATATAAATGTACATTATAACCTCAAATTAATACCGGTAGTTAGTTTATACGTTACAATACACGTGCCTCACATTCCCACAAAATCTTGTCTTACACTTCGGGCATGATGACATACGTTTACTATGTCTATGAAGGCATCATACCAATGTGCGATGTTGTTTATAAGTACATTAATGTTTTAATGTTGATAGAAATTAATAATTTTCTATTTCTTATAGCATAAACGATATGAATAACAAGCAAGAAAAATCTTCCAAACGCCAGCAATGGCCAGTTGATAATATGCGAGAAGCTACAGATGCTATAAATTCGAAACACATGGGATGGAAACTCGCTTCGAAGACATTTAATGTTAGAACAAGCACACTTCGGCGAACGGTTTCGGATAGTAATAAGGTGCTAAAAGGTAATGATGTAGGATTTTTGGGAGGTAGATTACCTATCTTTAGTAAATAAACAGAACAAATAGTGACCATATAAAAATGTTAGAACTAGGGTTCTTTGGATTAACGGGTACTGGTGTGAGAAAATTAGCTTTTCAACTTGCTGAAAAGCCAAGTCTAAAATATAACTTTATTAGCACCAAAGAATTAGCTGGGTGGGACTGGCTTCGTAGCTTTCTAAAGAGAAATTCTTCCATAAGTCTCCGAATTCCTGAAGCAACCTCCCTTGCACGAGCTCAAGCATTCAATAGATCAAAGATCAAAGAATATTTTGAAAATTTGACAAAAGTAATTGAAGAATACAAATTTACGCCTGAACAAATTTTTAACATGGACGAATCAGGATTGTCCACTGTCCAATCTCGTTCTGAAAAAATTTTTGCCTGCAAAAGAAAGAAGCAAGTAGGCTCATTAACTGCTGCTGAAAGGGCTCAGTATTTCAAAGAAGTTTGTTGTATGAATGCGATAGGAAATTTCATACCTCCTGAACTAATCTTCCCTATGAAAAACATGAAAAGTGAATTTATAGATAAGAGTCGCCTTTCCACGAGAAAATGGTTGGATGACTGGTGACATTTGTTTGCGATGGCTACAACACTTTGTCAAGCATGTCAAGCCAGGTCCAGACAATAATGTGCTTCTATTATAGGCCACAGTAGCAACAGAAATGTATCTGTGATGGAATATGCAAAAAAACCAAAATATTATATTATTCTGTTTCCCGCCTCATTGCACACATCGTGTGCAACCATTTGACATATTATAACCAAGCTGTTCGAGTATGAAGTAGTGCATTCCCACTTCCAAGTAGGGGAGCTCTTTAATGAGACATCTTTCACGCATTTGCGCTTCCAGCGGTCGCCCGTGCTTTCAAAGTGCGCTCATGCGGGGAAAATAGTCTTCCCGCACTTGGTTTGTAAATAACTATTTCGATTATCAAAAGCGAACAGTGCAGAGGCACAAAGAGTTTCTTATAAACGAAGCGCACACACAAATAAAGGTTTTAAGATATTTTAACGAGAAAACTTTCCTGTGCAATACTAGATAGAAGCGCTTCCGTATGGATAAAATATACATGTAAATAGGAGTAACACTTTGTAACAACTTAATTAGCTTCATTATGCCTCAATAGCAAATATTAATAAAAGAAAATGTGAAATATTTCATGAGATATTTAACTGTAACAAGGTGGCACGGTAGAAAGCAGATTCTATTCAACACGTGCAAGGCATTCTAGAGACAAAAAAAAAAGCTGCGTGAAATATTTGTATATTAGAAAAGAAAGCGATAATTTCGATAGTATAATTTAGGTACTAAACTTTGGAAAAAAATCATATTTTTCTTCGATAATAACTACAATCTTGTACACAAATCTCTGTAGCTGATTAATTGTCAAACTAAAATTCAATCAACCTTACCCGTTGATCGATCAAATACAAAAGAACGAGGGAACTTGTTCCTCGATTTCTTAAAACCCACTTTAGGAAAATTGTTCGCGCCCAGTTGATAATTCAAAAATACGAATATACAACTAAGGGCCGGTTTTTCCAACTCCGATTAAAACGCCGGTTAGCGTAATCATTGATTAAAACACCGGTTAGTACAAATTTGCGTTTTTCCAACGCCGGTTAACTCTAATCGTTGATTAAGAACGTCGTTAATCGACCAAATTTTAACCGGCGAAAGAAATACCTGATAAAATATTAAACACTGATTAGGACTATATACACATGCGCATAACCTAGAAGATTTGAATTTATGTTATTATTGACAGCTGTTGTTTTCATATGCATTTGTTTTACTGTATAAAAGTATTTTTTGAAATTAATTAATAATTATTTACATCAGTGATTTAGTAATTGTATTGAACAGTAAATGTAATGAATAGTATAATTAAAAAAAAAATAGCATAATATTAAATATGTGTAACTTTTAGCTTACTGCAGAAATTTAATTAATTAATAACTAGAAATAATTTTCTCTGATGAGGATGATACAGTTTTGGAAGTTTTTCTATTCTACTACAATTCTGGGACTTTACCTTAATTCGTGTGGATTCTAAGATCCTGTGGCAATTTAAGCCTTCATTTGGCTCATTCTTTTTTTGTTTGGATTTAATAGCACCTTATGAAAACATCATTTTAGTCGAACATATTTTAGACTCACTTTAGATATGTCATGAACATATTAAACTATACTGAAAAATTACAAATGAAATTGAAAATATGGAAGAAATTCTAGAGAAGCTGGCAGGTTTATGTTGAGATTATATGCAGACACTTTAAATTCTTTTAGCTGAACTGGGTCTGGATGAATAATGTACATGCCTGTAAAGTTGACGTGCAGTTAAATTCTACACTAATAGTTATTACAGGCACTGTCAAGTTCACACCGATTCCTCCAGAACATAACATTTATTATGTTGAAATCGTGTAAACCAATTTGGAAAGAAGTCTTTCTCAATTAACCTTCTTTGATTAAAGGACTTAAAATTAGTTAGAATGTATTGTTCTTAATAAATCTTTCAGTAAAAATATCTGGCTTTATTCACCCCACAGGAATTTGGTGAAAGTTAAATCATCTCAGATATGCCAACGGAAAGTACAATATTTTATACCATTATAGTGACTGATAATCCAACTTAAGACTCTAGATGTAGACTTTTCTTTTTCAGTAAATTGTTCCTACTTTTATGATTTTGTTACATGTCATATATTTTACATAATTTTGGTACTTAACTGTTAATTTCATATATGTATGTATATTGCATTAGTTTTTTCATTTTTACAAAATTTTTGTATTTTTCAATAGCAGTAAGTAATGAATAAATTTATTTCAGTTTCAAGTTTGTTGCACTTTATTATTATTTCGAATAGAAATTTTAAATATGTACTATGTACATAGAAATTCGCACATGCAAAATTCACAAAATAAGTACTTACAACTTATTTACTAAAATTAAATTTCTAATTATAAAGAATAAAGGCAAAAAGCACAAAGAACAAATTCAAATATAGGAAATAGCGCCAATATTATTAGAACAAATATGCTAATTTAGATAAATGTACGAGCATTTTTGTTACCAACCTTCTAAAATAAACTCTTAATCACTGATCAGATAACCGGCGTATTTCTTGGCATTGAAAAACGCCGGTTAGAGATAATCAACGATTAAGCGTAATCAATGATTAGTTAACCGGATACTTTAACCGGTGTTGGAAAAACCGGCCCTAAAGCGATAAAATTTGATTGTAGAAAATAAAGTAACAAAATTTCCCCCTAAAACCTGGAACACACAGCTTAAATATATAGTAAACAATTTGCAATAACATGTAAACAATTGAAAATGTAGTAATTTGTCAAAGTTGGTTATTTATTCTAATAAGCATATAAAATTTTTATTAATAAAATGGATTAGTATGTAAAATCTATTCAAAATTAGGATTGAATGCGATATTTTACAGAACCTATCCTGGCAAACTCGAGCATATAAATATTTCATGAAATTATCTCTTCAATATGCAAGCAATGTGTGCATAGATGGTAATTAATTGGTATTTATATCTGAAGTTTTAGTAAAAATTCAAAATAAACTTTTAAAATTTATTATGAAAATATCTCAAAAATACAATAACAAAGATTATGAATATACAGAAGTTCACTGGGCAATAATAAGTCACTTCTACTATCACTATTTCTACACAAATAACAAATGATTCTACATCATTTGACATTTTTTTCTCTAAGTACCTATGTATCCTTTCCACTCTACGTGAATGTTAAGGCATCCATGATTACTGCAGCAATATCTGGCAATTTATGTAATACTTCTTCAAATTTATTTCATCATGGTAGTTACCTGTTTTTATATCTTCGAGGAGAATTATTTTACTTTCTTGTACGTAGTATAAATAAGTATTGTAATGATAAAAATTTTCGACCTCCAGATTTTTGCAGATGTCCTCGTTTTGAAGTGCCCTGATACCGAAAAAGTGGTTTTTGCAAACACCTCTCTTTCTCTCTCTCTGTGTGTGTATGACAACGATAGCGGTCAAACGGCTAAAGATATCAATTCCACATCTTATATTTACGAGCATAATCTTAAATAAATTTCAAAGTTCGGACTGGAAGTAACACTTTTACTCGCAGAGTACGCATTCTATAGAGATTTATTAAGATAATAGAAGTACATAGAATAGGATTTTGAATATTTGAACTTTATGAAGAAAAAAATATTTAAAACTTAATTTAGAACAACTTTTGTATAATTCGAAACGTTTATACGTACAAGAAAGACGTGCGGTGGCCACACCTTATTTTTATTTCCTTCTACTTGGTATAAGGAAGTGTTGTGTTAATCAAAATTTTTCACCTCGATATTTTTGCAAAAGTTCACGTATTGAAATCCCCAGATACCGTTTTCTAAAAAGTCTCTCTCTCCCTTTCTCTCCCTCCCTCTCTGTCTCTCTGTGTGTATGATTGCGGTCAAACGGCTATAGCTATCAATTTTAAATTTTATATTTACTAATGTAATCTCCCTCAGTTTTCTGCACATGCAGTTGGTAAATGTAAAAAAATAGAACATGCTTCTATTAGGACCTCTTATTGTAAACAATACTGCAAAAAATTTTGTCCATCTAATACGTCGTTTTCGAGAAATATAATTTTATACAAACATTGAATTTTTCAGAAAAATGTCAAAAACTTTAGATTTTAGGCCTATACTATCTTATTACTTTTTGACTAAAAATTGTACGGGGAATACAAAAATGCTATAATATATAGGGTGTTCCTATGCAACTATAACTATGGTTAGCTACCAAGTTATGGAATACTCTGTATAATATAAAATATCTTTAAAATGTGCTCCTAATGGGCATATACTACAAGAAAAAAACCGCTTCGAAATATCTTTACTCATAAAGCCATAATCGGCCTTACCCGCGAAGATGCCTCACCCTGTATATTTATCATGAGTACAAAAGTATTTAGAGCTGGATTGAAATATTTTTTGTATAAATGAAATTTCAAAATTCGGACCGGCAGTAACAGTTTTACTCTTAGCGAGTAGTACTTTCTTTCGAATATCTCACAAAGTATGCATTCTATAGGGATTTATTATAAGAACAGAAGTACTTAGAATAGGATTTTGAATAATTTTTGTATAAGAAAATCCTTAGAATTTGGACTTGAAGTTACACTTATTCATAGGTTTTTTTTACGAAGATAAAATTATTTAAAACATAATTTAAGACAACTTTTGTACACTATGAAACCATCATACGTACAAGAAAGTCGTGTGGTGGCCACACCTCATTTTGAAAATAGAAACTGTACATCATCTACCGTATAGTATTTTTGAAATATTCATCAAATTCTCTTAGCTTCAAGTGGCTACCCACTCTTCCTTCCCATCTTGGTTTCCCTGTTTATTCATATTCTGTAATTAAGCAATATGTTTATAATATATTGACATTGAACTAATTCCATTATTTTTCTTAGTGTTCTGGCAATGTTCTTTTCAATTACAATTGTTTTAAATGTTTAAGTTTGTAGCGTTAACATTTTGTACATATTTAAAACTGTTTTTCGTCCTCATAAGTGTACCAATGGTTGACGCGGTTTTCGTGAAGAATTTAAACGAACAGTTGTACTCAATAATATAGTACAGCAATATGTTCACAGGTTATGGCTTTGTTGTGTTCATTTTGTTATACAACATGGCAGATATCGCGTATTTACTTTTCCATATCAAATTTTCCGACGCAAGAACCAATGAAATCTCTTAAATATATATATCATTTCAAAAACATAGATGCACCATTACAAGTATATTTAGGGCTGCCTCTATGCAGTACTGAAAATATACCGGGTGTCAACGAGATTATGTATCAGCACGCCATTTATTTATTAGTTAAAATAAAACTTTGAAATTCGGACCGTATGTATGAGTGATTGGTGGGCTTCTTCGGGTACACTCAGTTCTTCTATAGCGCTTCCGGTCAAACCGGAAGTGACGTTAATTTTGAATTTTTAAATACAACATTTATTATTTCTGTTCATATTCTGTTTCTTCTGAAAATTTGCCATATAGTGCAGGTTAAATTTTGACATTTCTGTCAAACATGGCGGTATATGTTAAATTTATCCATTAAAGTGAAACTGCTTCGCAATAATTGTCGAAATGTGACAACCATCAAAGTTAGCTTTGAAAACAATTAAGCAATGTATTTTTCACATTTACACGCATTGGCGAAGGAAACATGTATTTCACGTTGAAATTACTAAAGAAAATAAGATTTTTTTTTGTCATTTTCAAATGACAGGTACTCGTTTTTTTTTAAATAGTAGCACCTATTTTTCATTACAGTGCCATATTGGCATAATTTTTAGCTTTCAAGTGATATAAAATATGCTGTGGTTTAGTGGTAGACAGGTAGTACAAAATATAAAATGTTTTGAAAGTAGTCTAATTCCAAAGCAACAGAGCAATTCCACGTCAAATGAAAAAAACACAGTTATCATAGGAAATAAACGTCACCTGTAAACAACTAACAGGCTGTGAACTGTCAATACAAGTTGATTGATAGTTCACGTTATTTTTGTGTATTGTTTAAAAGTTATTTTATAGTTGTACAATAAACAATACCTATTTGGTAATGTATACTCGAAATGAAAAAGTTGAAATTCTTTTAATTTATGGAGAATGCCGTAAAAATTCAAGAGCCGCTGCAGCGCTCGATGCACAGCGCTTTCCAGACCGACAGCACCCACCCCCAAATTATTTTATAAGAGTAGAATCTCAATTCAGGAGCGAAAAAGACGATCCACAAAATAATAATGTAAAGCCTATTGTTGACGAAGCAACAGAAATTAATGTACTTGCCTTAGTTGAAGTTGATAAAACGGTTTCCCTCCGACAAATCGGTCGCGAGTTAACTATTACTTATGAATCTGCGCGAAAAATTCTAAAGAAACATAACTACAAATCTTTCAAATATCAGATCAACCAACACCTGTTCGAAACCGATTTTGTGAGAAGATTAGAGTTTTGCAACTGGGCTGTAGAAATATCCGAAGAGACGGTAATTTTGCTGTTAACATTATTTTTTCCGATGAAACAAGATTCACAAATCTTGGATCACAAATCTTGGATTATTTAACCGACAAAACACGAGATACTGGGCGCAGGAAAATAAGCGATTGTACAGACAAGGTAACCATCAAGTAAGGTTTGGTTTTAATGTTTGGCTGGGAATGTTTGGGGACGTTCTTTTGCCTCCTATAATTTTTGACGGACATCTAACTTCCGAAAGATATTTGGATTTTTTATATAATGAAATTAATGACTTTTTGAATTACCTACCAAGGGAGCAAAGATATGCTGTATTTTTTCAGCAGGACGGCGCACCACCTCATAATTCACGACTCGTTAGGGATTACTTAAATCAAATTTTGGTGACCTCCGGATTGGTACCAATGGGCCAGTCAGGTGGCCTCCTAAATCACCGGATTTAACACCCTTAGATTTCCATATCTGGCCATATTTGGAAGATATACACTGTACAATCTCTTACTCGCGAAGAACTGGAAACACGAGTGAGGCAAGCAATAAATAATATAACCGGGCACCAGTTACGTAATTGTGTGAGGGAATTTATACGACGTGTTAATTTATGTAGAGATCAGGAAGGGCGACATTTTGAACATTTATAATAACTGCCTAAATAATAATAACTTACATCTAGCTCCTTTCAATAATACTCATAACATAGATTTTGTAAATTACTGTTTTCGCTATTGTTGTGTTACTAATAGTTCTAATGCAAACATTGAACATGTGTGTATTTTTTTTAATATCTAGTAGTTGATTAAATTTATGGAAGTCGTTTATTTCCTATGATAACTGTGATTTTTTCATTTGAAATGTAATTGTTCTGTTGCTTTGGAATTAGACTACTTTTAAAACATTTTATATTTTGTACTACCTGTCTACCACTAAACCACAGCATATTTTATATCACTTGAAAGCTAAAAATTATGCCAATATGGCACTGCAATAAAAAATAGGTGTTTCTATTTAAAAAAATGAGTACCCGTCATTTGGAAATGAAAAAAATAATATTTTCTTTAGTAATTTCAACGTGAAATACGTGTTTCCTTCGCCAATGCGTGTAAATGTGAAAAATACGTTTCTTAATTGTTTTCAAAGCTAACTTTGATGGTTTTTGCATTTCGACAATTGTTGCGAAGCACTTTCACTTTAATGGATAATTTTAACAGATATCGCTATCTTTGACAGAAATGTCAAAAGTTAACCTGGACTAGATGGCAAATTTGCAGAAGAAACTGAATATGAACAGAAATAATAAATGTTGTATTTAAAAATTCAATATTAACGTCACTTCCGGTGTGACCGGAAGTGCTATAGAAAAACTGAGTGTACCTGAAAAAGCCCACCAATCACTCATATATACGGTCCGAATTTCAAAGTTTTATTTTAACTAATAAATAAATGGCGGGCTGATACATGATCTCGTTGACACCCGGTATAATGCTTTAGAAATAGACATTAAAAACGGCATCACATTTACTCAATACAAAAATAAGCTACTGTACTACAATTTTCAGGAACATTAACCTAATTGTTTTTTCTATGCTCCTTGTGTCTTGTTTGACCCTCTCCACACAAGTGACATTAAAATATATTATTATTCTTATACTTGATAAATGCCAACTTATAGAATATATTGTTGCGATGATGTCTTATTAGAACACAAAAAAATATTTACGGTTTGTTTTTATTTTCATGAAACTGCCCACAATAAGAAGATTTAGAAGAAAAAAAGGAAGTTGTTAGTATTGATACGTATAAGAAGTTTTCCCAAGCGTGCAATTATAAGAGCCGGCGCGACATTTGGGATATAAAAATTACGAAAGCTTTGTATCACAGGGGAAACAATAACTCGAGCAAACAACATATAAAAGTGTTTCACGAATCTTATTTTATACCTTAGTTTCTCTTTAAATAAATGAAGAAAAATAAATATTATTAATTTTGTTATTTAGTTATTAATTAATTAATGATATTTGTGTAGAAAAGAGATAACGATGTAACATAAAAATATAGGGAGAACGAATTTTACTGTAGTTCAACAGCAAGCACGTGTCCAGACATGCTCCTTTCAATGGGCTTGTGCTTTAACAATGCGCCATGCTGGAACACAGTTTTCCCGCATTTGGTTCGTAAATAACTATTCCGTGTTCGCCTTGCGAATAAAAAAATATATAAAGAAAGAAGGTCCAAAATAAAGACTTTAGAACCTGTAGTGCAAAATACTTAAAACGAAAGTGTGATTACTCTAAAAAAATCACTTCCATTTCATTATATAAAATTAGGCCGTATAACACAATATGCATTTCAAAAGATAAAAAATTATTTAAATACCATAGTTCCCCGATCTACCAGGAGAGAAGCTGAGGGAAGGTGTATGTATTCGACAGACAGTTTGAGAGCAAAATGCGAGCTAAATGACGACAACTTGAAGATATATCAAACTAGCGAGACACAAACTACAAAGCGTCGATGGAAGAAATATTGCAAATTTTGAGGTTTTTTAGATGTAGCATGATCCTAAAAGTACACTTTATCCATTCATACTTGGAGTATATCCCACTTATTTAGAATCAGTCAGCTGAGAGCATAGTGAAAGATATCACCACCATATTGCTGTGGTACACAATCTAATGAAAATTTGTATATAAATGTAAGATTTGTATAGTTAATATTTTCTTACTGAAATGTCAGGAATTTGTGGTTCAATTTTGTATTCATTCAGGTGAATTGCTACATATGT
The DNA here is from genome assembly GCA_963170755.1 of Amphimallon solstitiale. Lineage (NCBI taxonomy): Eukaryota > Metazoa > Arthropoda > Insecta > Coleoptera > Scarabaeidae > Amphimallon > Amphimallon solstitiale. The sequence goes on along the minus strand of OY720676.1, from coordinate 47,599,131 downwards.
TTTTAGTGCAAATTAAGAACATTTTGTATGTAGCAGTATACATGAGAAAACTTGTAAATATATTTTATATGTGCGCTTATATGTTTTAGTAATGCTTAAAGATTTTGAAATTTTATTTCTTTAAATTTATGCATCATACTCTGCATAAATAATTATTTATGCTGGGTTGTTGAAATAGATCACCCAGTATACTTCATAAATAACGTTAGAAGTATTCTAACTCATTATTTAATAAAATAATGATATATATATCGTGTAATACGGTTTGCTTATTTGAGAGGTGCAATCTACACACACATATTAGTTGTTTTATAAAAAAGGATGTTGATAATATTCACTTGAGTTAAAACTTATATCTTATACTTTAAAAGGAATCTATTTATACTATCGCCTTTATTTATTTAATAATATATCTCATATTCATAATAGTAATTTTATATTGACGTTACACTTTGTCTATTGGCTATTTGTACTATACTTGAAAGAAAGTATAAATTATATTATATGTTTAAATATGATTGTGTATAGTTAATTCTTACTTTGTAGAGTATAATAGGTTAATATTATATTTGTAACTTTGTTTTAATTTTGTCTTAAAATCAATATTTTAAATACATAAACATAGGTGCCAAAGAGTTGACACCATTTTGAAAACATAGATGTGATTTGAGTTAAAGTGCCACTGTGCCACTGTTACCACAACAATGGTTTTTATTAAAAAAAATTAATTACAGATTTTTAGCATGATCTTAAATTATTTTTCAAAATTTAATAAATTCATTAAAAGCGAAGTGTTTCATAAATAAATAGCTATTTTAACATATCTGAATTCTTGGGCAGACACTTGTTGGATAAACCTATTCATGGTTCATAAAATAAGCATCTGTGTAAGCAAAAAACGTTATAGTGTATACTGGATAAAACATTTTTGAGCGTGAACGTACACACTCGTGTTATCAATGCCAGTACATAAGAATAGTTGGGCTTGTACATAATTTTAGGAAAGTTTCGTGTGAATTTAATCTGTGCTCGCAGGATTACTGAGGGTGGATGTCCAATTGACCTATATATTCGATCTACGAATGAGATGCTTAATCGTGACTGTGACAACATCATGGTGAAGTACAATAAAACCTCAGAACCTATCAAAGACAATGATTTTTTTAACCATGGCCATTCCTTATTTAAATAATTGTTGCTCATATGGTATAATTTGTAATTTACCCCATGGTTAAAAAAATCACAGTCTTTGATAGGTTCAGCTTGTTGTTGGTTCTACACATTGAGAAAGAATAGGTAGGGAGACGACGTCACGTGATCAAACCGGGTACATGTCCACCATATTTATACTACACTTACGTCAAACAGGTAGTGTTGGTAAAAAGTGGAGTGTTTATTAAGTGTATCGTGTATTAGAGTTATATAATAAGTTAGATATTAAAAGACATTATGGTTTCTTGTGCTCTACGTAGCTGCAACAGCAGAGACGGCGTTGATAAGAAGAATTCGTATGGAATAACATTTTATAGGTTAGTGTAGGCCTGACAGGTGTGGGATGACATTATAATTTTGAGTAGTCCGGACTAGGCGAGGCAGCCATATTGGTCCCACGCTTAGCCCCGCCCAATGCTCCCGTTTTGAAAGTAAAGCAAAAATGCTTTACAACGTCTCCATAGTATTTTTCCTCAATGGTTCTACATGTTAATTAAGTGTCAGCTTTGATTTGAAGTTTTATTTGATATGAATTAAATGTCAGTTTCGATTTGAAGTTTTGACGATGAATCAAACATGCAAGGTACGTTCAGAATTCTAATAGTCCAGTCATTCTGTCAGAAAGTAGTCCCTTTTAGGTACGAATGTGCTCTACTAGTTTGATAATAAACACTTTTTTGCTATGTGTGACGACAAAGAAGAAAAGAAAATCAAAACCGAGTGCGTACCTCAAATTTTTGAAGTGTAAACTTCTTTAGGAGCGTTGCGCTGATTGTAGGCACTGAACAAGACAGACTACAACGCTCGGATATGTAACGCTCGGATATGTGTAACGCTCGGATATGTGTAACGCTCGTTCGGATAAAGACGGCTAAGGGAACAAGATAAATAAATACATCATATATGTAGAGTATTATAGAGGTATTTAATTTTAATTAAATTGGAATTTAAATGAATAAATAAATTCATGTTCCAGAACAGATTCAATCCCGAGCCGCACGGGTATGAAGACGACACGTCACCATCAGAACAAGCGCGGGACCGTAAGCGAGTATTTATATCGTCTATTTATACATACACATACGTCCGAACCGACCAAACGAAATGACCGCCCGCGTAAATGTAATAAATTTGCGAATATGTTTTATTTAATACGTTACCTACTGAATATTATACCCGTGTATTTCGTATTATTGAAAATTGACGTATGAAAGTGAAACTTTAGATACGGGGGTGTCTTAGGTTGCCGATCACCAATCCATAGTCAAAATGTCAAAAAAAAAACGAAATGGCAGAAGAGTTTTTGAAAATTGACGTATGGATGTGAAATTTTAGATACGGGGGTGTCTTAGGTCGCCGAACACGAATCTAAAGTCAAAATGTCAAAAAAAAAAAATGGAGGACGAGTTTTTTGAAAATTGACGTATGGATGTGAAATTTTAGATACGGGGGTATCTTAGATCGCCGATCACGAATCCTAAGTCAAAATGCCAAAAAAAAATCAAAATGGCGGAATAATTTTTTGAAAATTGGCGTATGAATGTGAAATTTTAGATACGGGGATGGTTGAGGTTTACGTTTTATTTATTACGTTACTGAATATTATACGCGTGTGTACATGTGTAAATGTAATAAATGTGCGAATACGTTTTATTTAATACGTTACTGAATATTATACGCATGTATTTCATATGATTAACCTCGCCTTGATGATGTTTTCACTTTTGCCGTGTGGTTTTAAGCACACTCATTCTTCTTGTTTCTTATTTTTGCAGATATCTCGAGAACGGTCGATGTTAGGTGAAAAAGTTATATGACATAAATTGTAGAGAATAAAAAAGGGAACTAGAAAACACAACTTGCCCGTCGGACGACCAGGAGCCGAGTTACAACGGAAACAAGAATGCACTCTTATTTTCAAGATGGCGGAAAATGCATAAGGGGTATCCATTCGAAAACTTGGAATTAAGCTGTTCTACCCCCTCCAACAACATGTAAAAAAATTGGCTTGTTCCGTTTATTTTCTAATTCAAATGTATATAATGACTGGACTACAAAGCAACCTTTATCTAAATAATTTATGCTTATATGGTAGATGTTTATTTCATTCATTAAATCATACTAAAAGGATTTACCATACTGGTACAACCGTTTAAACATCAATATAACATTCAAGAGTTTTAAAAATAATGTAGCTAAATATAAATATTGTATCAAGAGGATATATTTTTTTTCGCCATAAGATTTCTTTGTTAAGATTAATGTTTGTCTATTTAATTGCTAATATTAAGTATCATGATTTCTTTTGCACGTTTCAAACAAATGTAAATTGTATTAAATAATCGTTAGTAGTTAATAAAATTGTAGTATATTGTAAGAAAGAAAATTTTTGTTTGCTTTATACACTTACCATACCTTTTAATATAATAAACAATTAACTTTGTAATGAATGAGCTGCACCTGAGACAAGGAATTTAGCTAGGGAAGTTGTTTAGGAGATAAGAAAGGCAAATTAGAGTGTAAACCGCTGTAAATCCACGTAATGTCTACCAATATATCTGTGGGTTGTTTTGCATTAGCACATAGCAGAATTTTTCGTTATTTCTGAGATTGAGGCCACAGCAATAAGAAGGCAATAAAGAGGAGATATCAAAACATATATAATATCAGCATCTCCTGGGTGTTAAAGGTGGATTATTCTCGGCATTATATATTAGGAACATTTGAAAACAGAGTTTTCAGATATAGAAAAAACCGCTACTATAAGAATTTATTCTGAAGTGATAAACTAAAAATTAAAACATTAACATCTTATTATGCGAAACAAATGGATTTAAATTAATAAGACATTTAATAGAACATGTTAAATCATGTTAAAATCAAGGCAGCTATGTATTTGTATCCGCAAAGTTCAAATACTGAGTGATAACGATAACAAACATTCAAATTAAAAATTCAAAACTATTTTTACATAGATGAAAATAGTGCCCATACCTTTTACATTGGGAAAAGTATATTTTGGAGGAATTTAATTTATCCAACTATTTAATCTCCGAAATTTGAAAGTAAATGTAATTTATGTCGAAACGAAGGGAATATTATGGATTTCTGAAATAATAGGAGAATCAACGGGAAACTGTTTATTTTGTTTCGTATATTCACTGCGAGTTTAAAGCATTGCACATTGCAATAGCCAGTGATGTGATCAGCAAGAGATTACAAACTGAGAAACTAAACTGTTTATACAATTATTCTGAATATTCCGGAAATTTCACTGACATGAATTATTACTTCCGCACTGAGAGATATGTGCATGTTCTCAAGGTATTTATTCGTTTGTTCGTGTGACTTTTAATTATAGTGTTGCGGCTTTTCTACACTTAACTCTTTTCCGTTTTTTAGAATAATTCGAGAAAATCTTAAAAAACGAAAAAAAAGATTCATATAAATTGAATTTTACGTTCATTTTGTACTATTCCTATTCCTTACATAAATTTGTAACTAGTTCGAGTCCCATTTTCCATTCAAGTTAGATAAGTTTTCATGTAACACAGGGTCGATTAGTATAATTCTTGATTGAAACACCGATTAGTACCAATAGCGATTATAAGATTGTCATTACGGATCCTATATAGTGGATCGGAAATATAATATTACTTGCATAGCACATAATTTAATAAGCCAAGGATGTCCGAGTACTTATTACACATAGGGAATATACAAGGTGTGTATAAATTGGCGGACCCACTACACGCGCCGATGTTCTTGGTTAAATTCGGAGTCCAAAATCCTAATACGAAAATGTTGTACCATGCTCCATATCTTTGCACGAGGTTCCTAAAGTTCGGACTTTCAGTCTTGAAATAAGCATTATTACTTGATATTTGTTGACAGAAAGAGCTACAATTTAGAAGAAAGAAGAATTGTTGTTATTATCCTTTCGTTAAAGTTTTCTTTTTGATTTTAAAATTTGTTTTTAATATTTGTTTATTAACTTATTTTGACGAAAAACACATCTGACAACGTTGTAAAACAATAAGTAGGCAGCCTAATGTTGTTCTAGTCAAATACATTACTACTGTCAAATTTTGACACTTTGTAATCTACCTATTTCATTCGACTTGCTTATTTTTCGTGTTTATTTGTATAGTTTTAATCAGTTTTCGGGTTTTCGTGTTTACTAGTTGTTCTGTTTATTTATTATGAATTTTACGTTCAACGAATATGCCGATATGTACATGATATACGGTTTCTGTCGTGGAAATGCTTGCATGGCAGGGCAGGAATATCGAGTGCGTTTTCCAAATCGGAGACATCCAAGTAAAAATGTATTTCGAAGGCTGGACCAACGACTTCGTGAAACAGGTTCGTTTATTCCAAGAAATGCGAACGCAGGTCGACCAAGGCAAAGGCATACCGTGCAACTAGAAGAGCAAGTTCTAGCCACAATACAGGAATATCCCTCTGCGAGTACCCGTCAATTAGCTTCTACACTAAATATTCCCAATAATAAGACTGTTCATTTGGTTCTACGAGACAACTTGCTTCATTCATACCATGTTTCTAAAGTTCAGCCTCTTTACGGAAATGATAACTTATTTCGAATCAATTATTGCAATACAATCTTAAATAGAATTCAGAAAGAAGGTGACTTTTTAAGACGTATTCTTTGGAGTGATGAGTGCATGTTTACCAGGGATGGTGTGTTTAATACTCATCATTTTCATCAGTGGGCAGATGAAAATCCACATGAATTTCGCGAATACGGTCACCAAAGAAGGTTTTCTGTTAACGTTTGGCTGGGTATAATAAACCACAGGGTAGTTGGACCAATTTACTTACCAAATCGCCTAGATGCCGGTGAATATATAAATGTTTTAGAACAAGTTATTGATGAGATACCGCTGAACGTACGCCGTAATATGATTTACATGCATGATGGAGCTCCTGCGCACTTTGCTCGTAATATAAGAGACTGGTTGACTGATCACTTCCCAGACAGATGGATTGGTCGTGGCGGTCCCCTTTTGTGGCCTGCGAGATCCCCCGATCTCAATCCATTAGATTTTTTTGGTTTGAGTTTCATTAAAGGTAAAGTTTACGCTACACCTTGTATAATAAATATTTGAAATAATAACTCAATATCTAAGCCAATAAATATTCATTTATGACCAAATATTTACACATTTGTAACCGGGGAAAGATTTTTACTAGAACAACAATTCATTGTAATGTGGGTTGCCTAATTTTAATTTATTTTATATTCACGAAATATATAATATACACGGTGGCCAGAAAAATGTGGACAAACGCCAGGTAGAACGATTCTTTGTTCAATTCTGAGGCGATAATCTTAATCCAAAAAAGTTATACGGTCCTTCCTTACGGCATACGAGACCATCAAACATTAAGTTGTACGGCTAAAATTTAGCAAAATTCGTCAAATTTATCTATGTAAAATCATTGTGGTGAAATTTAGAAATGGAATTATTATTGATGTAACTAATCGATTAATACCAATGGTTTACAAAAAAAAAAAAAAAAAAAATCACTGTACTACTTTTTTCAATTAAGATTGTCAACTCAGAATTAAACAAAGATTTGGCCTGCGTGGCGTTTGTCCGCATTTTTCTGGCCACCGTGTATATAACGAAAAATAAGTGCAGAGCGGGGTAGCTTTTTATTCAATTTATAACGTGAACCCAAGCAAACAAATCTCCTCCGAAAAATTTTTGAGAAGACTTGTTTATAATATTTTGACATATTAATTAATTTTCTTTAATCCGATAATTTTTTCTAAATTTGATTCTTTAGCGGGGTAGATTACTAAATTCTTCATAAGTTGACGTTGAAAGGTTTTCTCCAAATTTAAAATCAACAAAAATATCTTGCATCTAAAATCTGCTATTTTTCCATTGTTGACAGATCCACTATATAGAACCCTTAACGGGAGAATTAATTATATACTAGGGTTTACCAATTACAAACTTGTTCCAACTCATCAATATTTTCGGAAACTTTACCTATTCATTAAAAATGTTAAACATATACAGTGCGTTCCTAAATGCCTGAGATGAAATTCAAATTAACCGCCCAAAATTTAAAATTTAAGTTGGTAAAAAAATAAATTGCCTTACCTTTATGTCATATGGCTTATATCTATTGTGTTCATTTTCTGTTAAACTTTATATTTTGATGCGCATCCGTTTCTTCTTGTTATATTGCGTAATTTGAGAACCTGTAGAACTATAACTTTATTGTAATTCGACCAAGTAATATAATAAGGTAATGTATACATCATGCTTCAACAACATTATACGTTTACTTTTTAGTTTTAAAATGATCTTCACTTCTGAGGAAGATGCCTTCATTTTAATGGCCCACTATCGTAGTGGAACTCAAAATCCAGATGGATCTTGGGCATACAACTTGGAGTCTATTCATCAATTTAGACAGCAGTTTCCCGATATAGATTTTAATCGTCATAATTTTGTGAATCATAAAAACAATATTATTAAGTGATTTCAAGAGAAAAAATGCATTTGTAAGGGGAAGACTTCTGGAAGACCAACAGAATTAACACAACCAGTACTGGATGATATTGAGCAATGTATGACAATTAGTCGACAAAATCATTAAGAAAACTATCAGCTGAGACAGGTATTAAGCATGTACTATAATATGTTTATTTATTGTAATTGTAATGTTACACCCACAGAAAGTAGGAGTGTGGGTTGCTATTTCTCGAAGACGAATAATAGGACCTGCATTTTTTCATGAAACAGTTACAGCAGAAAGATACAGGCGTAATATTTTACAAGAATTTTTAATACAAGTTCATGATGGTGAATTAAATAATGGTTACTTCCAACAAGATCATGCACCAGCACGTACAGCAAGAGAAACAATAACATTTCTTCAGGAATTTTATAATAATAGGCTCATTAGTCAAGGCCTATGGCCTCCGAGATCCCCTGATCTTACACCGCTTGATTTTTATTTGTTTGGTCGACTAAAAAGTAGCGTTTTTAATAACAGGCTTCATAATTTGGAAGAACTTCAAGAAGCAATTAGACAACAAATTATGGTAGAAGAACTACAAAGAGTGTTCGAAAATATGAAAAGAAGGATTAACATATGCACAGAAAATGTGGAACATCGCTTTCAACATTTAATGTGAATGTTCTATTTTTTATTGTGAATATTATAATTATTATACTTGTGTTACCATCTCATTCTTGATAAACTTTTTATGTAGATTATCCGCTTTTTAATCCAAACAAATATTTGACAGAGTATAATCATATTTAGGAATTTTTGTTTTGAATACTACCAATCTGTATATTTGGTTGCCTATGGTTCTCATCTCAATCATTTACGAACAGAGTGTATAATGTATCAATTGCTTGTTGTACTGCACGTGATACTGATAATTGATATACAGCTAAAAAGAAATTGTATGCCCTATTCAGATGATTAGCTGCGACGGGCAAAAAAATCCTAAAGCTATCAAATATCAATTTTTTAAACACAGCAGCGGCAGTGAACCAAACGATTCGGCGACATCAGCTTTGGGAGGCCTCTTTCATTTCCTAGTCAGAAAGAGAACGTTAAATTAAATGACCTGAATTAAACACTAATGTGTAAGTGTGCGAGTATTATTGCTAATCATATGGTAACAAAAATTACCACAAATTAGAGTCGACGAACTTTTCGGCATTTGGCCTCACTGAATTTTGTCAAAATTATAACATAGCACCTAACGCTAATTCAGTTTCAATTGATAGAACTAATATCGCAGATAGTATCTTTTGGCTCGTCGTGCTTCTTAAGTAGTTCTTTTTTTCAATTTTAACTCTGAGATGCGCAGAATCTGTACTGACTGGAACTGTGAGCATAATTCTGACTGTTATGTAAACACTTGGATACACATCTTCTAAATTATTTTCTAAAACGTATCGAGGAAGTTGGTTCGCTTGGTTGATAGAGTCTAGTAAATTTGATTTTAAAACCTGGAGTTTCTCATATAGTTCGAAAGGCTGTATGTCGCTGTTTTTGCTTTTCAGAAGTATTGTACCTAAAACATTACAATATGTCAGAAGGTCCTCCTTTTGTAAAGATTTCAAATAATTTATGTCATACATAAAACCAAATCGTTCAAAATATTCATTCAGCGCTTTGAAGCGACATTCGGTGTTGACTATGATAGCATCAATGTGTTTCAAAAGTTGATTCTGTACTTGCATTTCAACAGATTGTATAGGTTGATCAATATGTTCATAACCAAACATTCGTTTTTTCTTTGCTATTCTTCTTTATTTAAATTGGGCCTCAATTTCGTAATTAATTTTTTTACAAGCAATCGGGCTTATGCAACGCATTTTTCAAATCCAGTATTCCGGAATTAAATCCAGCCACAAAATGAACGTATCAATAGCGACTTTCAAGTTCACTCGAACCGATTGCTATACTTTACTTATATAGTTCACATGCAGTAAAACCTCCTACCACACGTGTATTGGAACAATAAACTCAAAAGTTAACATTTGGTTCAACACAGCTTCACAATCACTTAGAATTTCGGAATCATCAGTTTTACTTTTTAGATCGTCCACGCATTCGATAACATCATCAAATTGCAAAAATATCGCTTTTACTGCTCCGATTCTACTCTCTCATCGTGTTTCAGCAGAGATTTAAATATCAATTTTAATTTAGTTTTTACATGATCCCAACGCTTGCTTGACTTTGAAAAGAGCATTTTATTAATAAAGCCTAAAAATGGTTTAGCTGTTGTAGAAGAGTTAGCAGCATCTCTTAAAAGCAAATTTCAACTCTGTCATCCGCACGGCGTGAAGAATTTTGAATTTGCACGGGAGAGAAATTACTTCACTCTTCTTGCTAGACCCCCTCAGGCGAGAGGCCGTTGGCGGTCGCCGACGCCGCCGACGCTTCTGCTTAAACATATCGTAAAGATTCAACCATTTGATTTCTTTACCTTATTTTGTACATTAAGTGAGTGTTTTCTGGATCCGCTCATTATATCTAGCCTGACTATATTAATTAATAGATGTACTAGTCCTTTTGAATGTTTAAACGTAATAAAATTACTCTACCTTTCTATAAAATTTATTTCTTCTAGGACCTTCATTTTGTCGCACACCTTCTAACAAATGCAATATTATCATTTGTTCGGCTTCCATTTTCTGTTTTTGCAATTATTGAAAACATTATTTCAAACCAGTCTGATTCAAATTCGAATGCTTAAACCACACGATATAAATCCAATCGTATACGACCGGTCAAATTCAATTTTTACTTTCTTATACGTAGTATAAGGAAGTATTGTGATGACGAAAATTTTCGACCTCGAGATTTTTGCAGATGTCCACGTTTTGAAGTCCCCTGATACCGAAAATGTGGTTTTTAAAAAATGTCTGTCTGTGTGCGTGTGTGTGACCACGATAGCGGTCAAACCGCTGTAGATATCAATTCCAAATTTTGTATGTAATGTATAATCTCCCTCTTGAGATCTGATTAGTTTTTCAGTAAAATCGGTAGACCGGAAGTAGCAGTTTACTTCAGTGAAAAAATAGAATTTTGCCAATATTTCGTCAAATACTAAGTTTAAACAAATTTATTAAGAAATCATATGTACTTAGAATTAAAAGTGAGAAGAATTTTATTTAAAAAGTTTTTCGAAATTCCTACCGGATGTAGGTCTCTTACTCTTATCGAAAATCGGTTTGTTGCGAATATTTCGCAAGTCAAGCTTTTTAGACAGGCACGTTACGGGTATACTCGTAAAAGTATTTAAAACATAGTTTTCAATATTTTTTGTAAAAAAAAATTTCAAAATTCGGACCGAAAGTACCACTTTTACTCTTAGCGAGTAGCACTTTTTTTCGAATATCTTGCAAAGTATGCATTCTATAGCGATTTATTAAGAGAATGATAGTACTTAGAATAGGATTTTGAATAAGTTTTGTATAAAAAGATTCTTAAAATTGTATAGTTTGAAACGCTCATACGTATAAGAAAGTCGTGTGGTGGCTACACCTCATTTTTTAATATGTATTGTAAAATGTATGTATTATTATTACACTGGCCAAAAACATTTGGTTTATTTGTTGTATCTTGATTCAAAAGTGCATTTCTGGTTCATTTTGTAGCGCTAAATACGAAAATGACAGTGAAATTAAAAACTTAGTTGCAGTTTTCGGGAACAAGTTTTTTTTTAATTTATTTTTAACAAAATAATAAAAAATAGGCACTTTTACACTTTTAGAGTCACTAAATGCGCCGTCTTCTTGCTATTCTTTTAGTAATTGTTTTTGGAGCATCTCTAACAAGAGTCCAACAGTAGTCGGCAAGCAAGGAAGCATTCCAGTTTCTCTGGTACCTTTTCTCCATTTTTGATATATCTTTATGGAAGCGTTCGCCATGCTCATCACTTCCAGCTCCGCATTGCAGTTTCCAGGAAAAAGCTCCAGGTGAAATTGTAGAAAATCGATCTTTAGAGCCATATTGCATCTCATTGTTCATCATTCAAGCATTTTTTCAATATCTCTTAGAGTGCTGTCAAAATGTTTGTCTTTCAGAATATTGCGAATCTGTGGCCCTACAAAAATACCTTCTTTAATTCTTGCTTTACTTAGTCTGGAGAATTTCTGACGCAGGTACTGAAAAGCAGGCCCATCTCTATTCAGCGCTTTTACAAAGTTTTTCATTTGTATATGTTTTTGACCTGACTCTAATGATTGTCAAGCAAGCCAGTCTTGTCTTTCGTAATGAAGTACGCTTGCCCGAGTGTCCTACTCGCACAAGAAACATCAAAACTTGGTATGGCCTAACTGCGAACAAGTAAAAGTGCAACAACCTTCAAGTCGCCGCAGATCTGCCATTGGTGTTCGTCGTATTTTATGCTTGTCAATAGGTACTACATATTGTGCTGTGATTCTCGCATGTAAACGGCAAATCCAACAGTAATAGACGGTAGAATATTTCCAATATGCAATAGTACAGCCTTCAAGCTGAATGTTGAACTACCAGTAAACAATTTCCATTCCTCTGGTTTGTAGTTTATATTTAAAGCCGCCAATAAACTGCTAACGTTATTGCAGAAAACGAAGTTATTTTCCATATCAAAAATTGTACTAGGTCTTTATGGTGACAAAGAAAAACAAATACCGAAACATTGTCTTCTAATAGTCTTGATCCTGATAATTATGCCTTACTTTTTGGAAGTTTTAGATCTTTCACAAGATCATTTATTTCTGACTGAGTTATTTTGTGCGGTTGGCGGTATGACGTGATTGGTGTGAAATCAGAATCTCCTGATGTTGGCATATTTTCTTCTTGACAAATCGCTGTATCGCTATTATTCGTAAATAAATGTTTCTGAGGGTTCTGGAATAGTCACTATATGGCACATGTCATGGCAGGTTGTATATTTGGATAGTTTATAACCGATTTTTTCTTCTTAGATATACCTGTGTCTTGACCTATACAGAGTATCATGCAGAAATAGCAATCATTAGCATGATTCGTAGGCTCTCTCCAGACCATTGGGACAACAAACCGCATACATCGTTTTTTATGATTTAACCAGTTTCTCAGACTTGAAGCGCATGTATAACAGCAGATTGCCACATATCTTCAATACGGGATCAACACATACATTGGGCGCCACCGCCCCTTGATCCCTATTTTGCAACCTAAATAAAGCTGATGTGCTTTTTTTATCAATGGAGTAATAGACTGCTTCTGAGGCGCAAACGTTACCTCACCACAAACATAACAGGAGTGATCTGGATTGTTTACACACTTTCGAGATATCTTACAATGTCAACTATTCGATTACACTCACTTACTACGACTGACTAAACCCTCGTTATCGTTTTCGTTGTCCATCTCGATTGTGTGATACGTCATGAGAGGTGTGAGGGTCCAAATCTGTGAAGGAGAGTCACCGAGGAGGACCGAAGTGAACACGAAGTTCAACTTCTAGACGAAGAACTTCTAACTTTGAAAAGTTAGTGCAGCGTTTGGGCACTGCCTTTGAAAGGATGCAATTTACTGCACAAGGACCGATTGAGGTCTACGGTGTTCACCGTGGAGGGCATTGACGTTGATGCCAGAGATTGTTGGGTTCTCGGATAATCAATAATTAGGCTTAATCAATAATTAGTTAATTGAATGTTTTAATCGAAGTTAGAAAAACCTGTGCTTTTAGTTGTGCAGTTAAACGATAAAGTAGTCTCTAAGAAATGAACACACGAAATAACAAAATCGTTTGTAGCGTTCTACGAAATGCAACCAGTCTTATACAAAATAATAATTAACATAATTTTGAGAAAGCGTCTCTTCTTTCATATGTAGCTGTTTCACTGCCTAGTTGATTTATAAAAATAAATATCTATATGAGGTTCTTATCTTTTTCAAAGTTTCTTTGGTCCCTTAGACATTACGACAATATCAAGATTAACTCAAAATAAATAACAACCAAAACATTAAACATAACCTACAAAACAACAAAGCACAGATGATAATTGCTAACTTAGCAACTTTGGTAACACTAAAAATTTGAATAATTATTATAATTACATTAATTCCCTTGAGTTGGATTGTATGCTTTTCAGGTAATTTTATGAAGACTTTAAAACAATCCATTCTACTTCTTGACCAATCTCTATCGTAAAAATAGAGGAAATATAAAAAAAATCCATTTTACTTCTTGACCAATCTGTATCGTAAAAACAGAGGAAATACTAAAATGCACCATAAATATTGGTGGAGGTCAAGGTATTGACGGGTACAGTCGACTAGTGAGCTCTCATTTGTTGTATCCGCAAAGCAATACTAGTAAAACTTTTCCAACAGCGTTATTTAACACGAGCGTAATCTAATATTTGCTTGCAGGCGCGACCTACTTTATGCTGTTTTCCTCCTAGCATTTCATTGAATCTAATACTCAACATTCGAGATATTGTGCATAAATGTGTTCACGTGCAGATCGCTTCAGAACAACAACTATTTGCATGCTTTATATATTTTATTAACAGTAAAATCCTGAAATATAAAGGCGCTATATTATCGAATATTTTATTCTAAAGTGCTTAAAATGAAGGACAATTCGTATTTGTGTATAAATATATTGAAAAGTAATGAAATATTACGTAAAATATTTGTTTCTGCTGCACAAATTTGTATCGTAAGTTATATGAATAACTTTTTCCCAAGAATTATGATATGCTACCGTAAAGAGCCGAAATACGTTTTTACGTGTTTCTTACTAGTAAGAATCGAAGTAACTACAAGAATTTGTAATTTCGCGTTCTTACTAGGAAAGACAGGAATTAAAATTTTAATTTAGCTACTTACTGCAGCTTTCAGCTTAACTACTGAATAAGAACGGGTATATGAAGAATTACTTCAAAAAAATAAAACAAGCTAAACTAGCATCGATGAAAACTTCAACGCTTTATCGACGCGAGAACGGTTCTGACATAATAGAAATAGGCGGCGTTCAGAGAATAATAGCAAAGTCCAAGAGTGATGAAATATTATATTACCTGCCAGTTGAAGACATTTTTGATGTAATCGAAGCAGCTCACATAGCCACTGGATACGGAAGTTGCGATAGACTTCGAATGGAAACAAGTAGAAAATATGCCAACATTACTACTGAAATGATTAATTTGTTCTTGTTAATGTCTGAAGTCTACAATAGTAAAAAATCTAAGAAGAAGAAGGAATTATTTCCTAAACCAGTTTTGCACAATGAGTTAAACAGCCGATGCTAAGTAGATTTTATTGATATGCAAAGTCAAGCAGATGGGGAATATAAATTCATAATGGTTTATCAAGATCAAAGAACGAAGTTTATTTTATTAAGAGCATCTAAACGAGAGGAAGAATCATCTTATAAAATAAACGAAAGATTTCTGAAGTTCGGAGCGTCGTGTATATTACGTACATAGTGATAACGGCCAAAAATTTGCCAGCTGTCTTATAAACGGATTTGTCTTTATGATGAGAACTTAAAATTGTACACGGTAAGCCACGCCACAGTCAGAGCTCAGGCTCATTTGAACGAGCCAATTAAGATGTTTAAAATATGATTGCCGCGTAAATATCCCATAATACCACCGTTAAATGGTCAGAAGGTTTACCGTTTGTACAAGAATTGAATTCCTCCAAAGATATTGCAATAATAACCGACTGATTAGCAGAAATAGATGGCCACTTCTTAACTTTTTGTGGACTATATAGAGGTGTCCCAGCAAAACGACAAAAACCATTTTGGTATTTATTAATCATGACGTATACAATTTAAAAATGTATTGATTTCTACGTAATGTTCGAGAACTATACCTTGTCTCAGAATAAGAAGGAGTGATTCAAATATCGCGCCAAAATGGTGTATATTTTTAAGGTATCTCATTGGTTCTTGCGTGGGCAAGGTTAGCATTGGAAAATAAGTTCTCCAAAATGTCATTTTATGTTTATAACCAAGCCATAACCTAGAATCTTACATTTTTAATCCGTACTTTTATGTACAAGATGAACATGAGTGATCAGACGGCTTAAGACCTAAGGAACAAGTGTTCAGGTATGTAAAACTTTAAATTTGATGAATCTGCCAAAAACACTGTACGGCAGTGCACAGTTTCTTTTTTAAAATCGAACGTCCTACAATATCATTGCAAAAGTAACTATAGATGATTCCATACCAAAAATGAACTGAGCAGTTCTACACAGATTCTTGAAACTCATTAATTTCAAGTAAGTGTTAATCAAATACTAATTACATTACCACACCACCGGATATGTCAGACGTAATAAGAAACCTGTCAAACCTGTACTGACAGGAAAAGGTGAAAATATCTGGTGGAGAATATCTGGGAATAATAAAAGAGTACAGATTATGATGGTCGTCCAATATTTAATTAGATGAAACATGCTTGGATGAAGGACACACAAAGAGAAGAGTTTGGATTGCTGCAAGTAATGAATGCATGACAAGCTTTTGTTGAAAGCCTATCGCCAGGATTAAAAAGCCCTACTGGTAAAGATACGCAAGGATCTGAATTGATATATATGGGGGAAGGACTATTGTATAATTCATGAAATGAACGTTAACATTTTTGAAGGATGCTACAACAAATATTACCCAAGTTGGACAGGGCAGCTGCACAGGTCACCTTCATATCATTGCGAGCGCAATCCGATTGAAATGATTTGGACCCACTAGAAGGTGAAGTTGCTTCAAAAATTCCCCATTCAAAATATCACTTGTACGAGAACTTTTAACAGAACAATTACAAATGTTACAATAAGTAGTTGTAAAAAATGTGCCGACCATGTAATTAAAGTAGCAAAGAGAATGTGAGACATAGATAAATTAAAGGATGATTGTGAAACCATTTATTATTTATATCTGAAACAGTCATGGTGTGTGACTTATTAATGTCCAGCACAAGAGAATCAGACTAATTTATGCGGCACTTTTTTTTGTAATTATTGTCTCAATTGTAAATCTTTTTAACATGGTGTGAATACTAAATTATTGTTAATTTCCAATATATAATAGAAATAAAAATTTGTTATACTTTGTAAGAGTATAAGTGTAAATTATTCAACTAAAATTTTTCTCCATATTTTCAAAATACATACAAGTAGCGAATAATAATTATCAATGTGTATATGTAATTACCTTTGCAGGTCGTGTAAGCAACTTCAGCCGATGTAAATTTTTATATTTATTACTGTTGTATGTAAGATTCACATTTCCAAGAATGGTTGCTTGAATTTATCTGCTCGAGGTTTGTAACAGAAATACGAATGATTTATTTGTATTTAAAATTGTTATTTAAAATAGAAACTAATAAGCAAAACTTTTTCTGCTAGTTCTTAAGGACGTCTTGATAAAAGATAAAAGGTTTGCTTCATTCTTGGTCTCAGATACAAATATTTAATAATAAATAGACTTGATTCACAATTTTCATATTGGTATAACACATTCACTAAAATGCATAGTAATTATATATGTACCTATTTATAATTGAAATCCTCCTCAAAACGCCCAGGGCAACGTATACTACTTTCATTTAGTAAATGAAACACAAAACAGCTAAAATCTTAGTTAAAAACAATACAGTTCTTCTAACCTCAATTGTCATGATGTCACATCAAATTGTCTATTACATTTTAAGCTGTGTGTTTCATGTTTTGGTGGGATATTTGAATCACTCCTTCTTATTCTGAGACAGGGTATAGTAACCAACGCAAAGTTATATTTCCTTAAATATAAAGCTATGCATTTTATTACATTTCATGATAGATCCCTAAGAGTTGATTAAATTAACATAAATTTATATTAGCCAACTTTCAAATGTTTTTGAGATGTGATAAGAAAATTGTACTTCATTTAAAAACTTCTTGTAAAATAAGGATTAACCATGAAAGAACTCTTATTAAATTTATCATTCCGCAATGTGAATTAGATGATATTTATTTACATTTACATACCATTCATTGAGTTGAAATGGAACACATTATTTATATGGTAGTAAAAAGTACTACAACTTTGCAGTTTAAAAATTCTTATTCTTTTGTGTCTGTAGGCAATGTTATAAAAGTTATAGAATAATATATCTTCATAAACACAATTACGACTTATTTATTTAAAAACAAGAGTTGTCATGACTTGTAATTAATTACACATTGCACATTTAATATTAGTTGAGAAAAAATATTTACAGTATTGCATGAATTAAAAATAGCTTGAAAATACCGCAGCTGTTGTTTATAAGAAAAAAAGGTACGACTTGCATTTATAACTCTAGTAGAAAAAGCAAACCGTCATTACAAGCGTTTAATTTTAATTAACTGAAAAATAGATATCTTGAAAGACGTGGTACCTATAAGTTACTATTTTCAGGCATCGCAGTCATTACAAGTTATACAATAACTAATCAAAAATGCATAAAAGATGAAAGGAATAATTAGTATTAGTTTAGTTTATTACTAGATACGTATTATTTAGTATTTAAAGTGCATAACACATAACAGCAAATACATTTATGTAAAGAATGATAAAATAAACTTGTTTTAAATTTCGCATTCTTCTTCTGTACGAAGTTTTAAATAACCTATAAACATTTCCTAAAATATCTTTATTAATATGATGCTGTAAAATTTCGCACGTGCACCTTTAGCTTGAGAAAATGAATAGTTCAAGCACATACAATAAAAATAAATCGTACCTACCTTATCGGCCACTTATATGTCTAGAAAGTCCAGAACTTAGTAGCCGACCCATGTAGCACTACAACGTATTGCGTTGAGGCCTACGTTCTTAGTTCACTATAACTCGTTTACTTTGCTAGACGATTATATTAATTAAATAATAAAATATTTATTATTTAATTAATAAAGAAATATTGTTTTCAATAATATTTATAGATAGATAGCGTAATTGCGTTTAGTTCGAATAATTTAAGTTTTTCCTTCTTGTAATAACCCAGGAAATGCAATAAAAAGAAAACTGCAGGTGTTGGTTTAACAACAACAATGCTCACTAGATGTTAAGTTAAACAACACACGGTTTACAGAAAAATATAAGTACCTATAATACATGCGTATTACATAAAATAAAACACAGGAAAGCAGTTCCACTGTGCATATTCTTGCGCTACATTATATAATTCCCATAGTAGATACATCTATATCTACATACATAAATCAATGGGATTTCATATATTATGATCAGAAAATTTTGTGAAAGCAAAAGTAAATTAACTTAATGTGATCGAAATGACAATAAAGCAATTAGAAATTGAAATATAGAAATCACAACGATAACTATAACCCTCTATTGACGCTAACGTGAGAGATACAGCACTAAATAGAATTAACAACATTGCGCTAGCTATACCATACTGATAAGTACTAACGAGTGTGAAGTACATGTCTGTGGTTGCAATACATTAGACTTGCCTGTTACTGGTTAACTATCATGATATTTTAGAATAGCTGTAAACATTTATATATAGGCTGTTTCGCCACAAATGGCGAGGTCTGTTTATGAGAAATAGTAGACATTTAAGTTTCATCATTAAAATTTTATGTCATTAATAGTCCAATGCCTTTGTTGCATGGAGTAAGTACATTTGAGTGTTTTTAATGTTACATGCTGAACCAAGTCTTAAAGTTAATTGTGAGAAATTGCATTCTTAAGAAGGATAGACGTTAGGCATTTGATGTTTTACAAAAAATTGCGCTATTTCTGTCTGTTGAATTAAAATATGTCATTAAGTACTGGGTGTTTCATTAAGAAAAACATGAATTTAGTATATACCAGATGTTCCCGATCCATCTGCTGAATGCGACCATTGACTTACGCACTGAGATTTGCCAAATTTACAAAAATAAACATTTATAATCATAGGAACATGATTGTGTGGAATTATAAAATTGCCTGTGTGCTAAAATAGCATTAATAATTTGAATTTTGAATTTGGAATTCATACTATGTTAAAGTTGAGTAGTTTACGAGGT
The DNA here is from genome assembly GCA_963170755.1 of Amphimallon solstitiale. NCBI lineage: Eukaryota > Metazoa > Arthropoda > Insecta > Coleoptera > Scarabaeidae > Amphimallon > Amphimallon solstitiale. The sequence goes on along the minus strand of OY720676.1, from coordinate 47,579,355 downwards.
AGGCACCATAAATTCTCGGCCTGACAGGCTTATACAGGTTCAAACGTGTTCAAACTCCTTCACGTCACGCATGCATATACGTGAGGTATACACTATAAATATGACAGTTCGAAGCCTAATAGTTTTTAGTAACCAGCCAACCAACGTGACTAGCAGACGGAAATGTCTTAAGTAACGAAAATTGTGTACCGCGCGGTCATTAAAGTTTTAACAAAAGAAGGGCATACACCTCATCACATTAAACAACGTTTAGACGGCGTTTACGGTGATTCATCTCCTTTGTATGTAAAAAAAGTGGGCAAAATGTTTCCGTTTGGGATAAGAATCCCTAGAAGATGCTGATCGGTCGGGTCGACCAATTGACGTGATAACTAAAAATTTCAATTTTTGAACATTTAGTGCTAAAAGATCGCCGTTTGAAAGTGGGGGAATTAGCAGCGATAACAAACATTTCCGAAACAAGTGTTCGCCGAATTCTCCATGACCATTTGGGTATGAATAAAATTAGTGCTAGATGGTTACCGCGACTTCTTTCTGCTCTCCATCGTGAACGTCGAGTCGAATGCGCGCAGTCGTTTTCAAACATGTGTGGAGACGACTCAGAACCGATATTGGAGTCCATTGTCACAGAGGATGAAACAATGGTACTGTTTTACGACCCTCTATCGAAAAGGGAGTCCATGGAATGGCGACGACCTGATGAACTTCGTCCCAGAAAGGCGAAAGTTGTTCAATCAACGAAAATGGTGAATGCCACAATATTCTGGGATTGTGAGGGCATTTTGCTAATTGACTTTAAAGAGCGCAATACAAGTGTGAACGGCACATATTATGCGTCTTTATTGCGTACATTTAGGGACAGTATTCGTGCAAAACGTCGTGGAAAATTGACAAATGGTGTGCGATTATTGCACGACAATGCTCCCGTCCATACTGCCGCCATTTCACAAGCTGCCATCCGCGAATGCGGCTTTCAAGAATTGAAACATACACCGTATAGTCCAGATATGGCTCCTTGTGTTTTTTTTTGTTTTCTAATTTAAAAAAGGACCTTAGTGGACGTAGTTTTAAGGACGACAGTGAGTTGCAAGCAGCTGTTATAGAAAAAAATTCAGATTATTTTTACAAGGGTATCGAATTATTAATTAATCGTTGTAATAAATGTATAGACGCTAGGGGAGATGACATTGAAAAATAAAAGTTGTTATATTTTCAAAATCACTGCTTCTCTTTAATCTACACTTGTGGGATTTTAATGTCAAATTTGACAATTAATTTAAATTCAGGCATTTCAGGTACTTATTTCTGTCTCTTTATTTTCTAATGCGTCTCTTTTAAGAACATATTTTAACAACAGATATTGCGTTTAATAAAGAGCTTGTATTCGGTGTTAAAATTCATTAACTTGATAAATACCGCGTTCATGGCTTATAAAAAAAAGAATATTAACTTTATGTATCTTATGCTATGACTCTAATTGATAACACCACTGGGTCATTTATTCAGGCTAACTTAAACATTAATTTACAAAAAGGAAACTTCCTCTTCAGTGTTACCGAGTGGAAATTCTGTTGCTTGATATTGAATGTACAATGTATAGCCCCAAGCTGAATTAATGCAAAATATCTTCCACTTAAAATACCACACCAGCAATAAAACGTCTAAAACACCCTTCTGCTCTAGTAAACTGTATATAAGGTATTAATTAATATTTCCAGTAAGATGTTCTTTTTTCTGCTTAACAATTACAAACATTTGAAAGCAGTGGCGGCTGCTGCAGGGAGGGTAACGGCGCACTGCTCCCCCCCCCCTCGACAAATTTCTTTCAACAGTTAAATTAATTATAAATACCTAATTTTTATGTTTTTTTCCTGATTTGTTTGATAACAAATAATATGTTTTCGGAAGTAACAGTCCGTCTCTTCAGCGCGTTTAAAAATCGCAGTCTGACGTAGGCTCCGGGGCATATCGCGCGCCTGCAGCGTCTGTGTTAGAAATCGAGCGATGAAAGTGGCGCGGGTAAAATACGAATATATGTCAGCGAGAGGGCACTACTCTGTGCCGGGTGCCGGTCCAGTATGTAATATACAGCGGTGAGTGTATGTTGTAATTTCTATTGGTGGAACCACAATTATGAATTTCGTTAGTAACATAATCGAAATGATAGAAAATAACACCCTAAGCTATGATATTAAGATAGAATTAAAAAATCTAGGTCCCCCTAGACCAGATTTATTGATTAAACTAGAAGATCACAATTCGAAAACTAATAAAACCGTGACGAGAAAATTCAACAGAAGCTCTTACAGTTTATCAGCCTGGTTGTGTGGGTGTAATGTGCAAAATGCTTTTTTCTATCCCGGTGCTATAAAGTTCACTTTAAGACACCCGTTTTGGTTGCATAAAGTATTACTTTATCGCACGCTAATTTTATTTTTTTGAAGTTGGTTACAAAGAAAAATGGAACCAAATAGCATTTAAGTGTCAAAATATAAGCCTTTAAAGCACAGACTAAACAACCCAGACCGGCAACTACTTGAAAAAAAATATCCAAGATCTTCTATCCTTGTCACACATCAGTGAACTTGGTACGAAGATGACGCTAGCAGCATATTGGCGCGGAATTTGAAATGAACTTGTTTTTAGGATACGCTTATTAAATACGTTATTTATGTAACAGAAACATAAACAAAAGTTACTAAAACTATGGTAATAAATATTACTTACTGTAACAATTATAACATAGTTTGAGCATCTTATGTGTAATTTTGTGGTGTTACATATTAAATATGTGATACGAAATATAAATATTAATCTTTTACTTACATGTATTATAACATCGCTCTTACGCTGACCTATTAGACACAATAAACGACTAAGATTAAAAGAAATATAATAATCAAGTGAAAACTGTCAAGGAAAACATAGGGATATAATAGTAATAGTTTTTATTGATACATATACTTATACAATACATAGTAAAATTAAATTACACAACCAGTAACGAGAAGACAAAAATAATACAAATCTTGTAATATAATATAATATGATGACTAAGAAATTTTGTAATATGCATATTTAAAGCACAACTTTACAATATTTATACTCACTAGTCGATATTTGCAGGAAACCTGTGCATTTTGTTAACTTCATCGTGCCCAAACCCGCACACTAAACACTTGGACACCATATTTGTATCAACATATAATTAATACGATGTACGACAAGGATTGCAAAAATATGTCAAACGTGTCAAACTTGAAATGTAGTTTTGAATAACATATAACCACAGCATAACAAACATTTCAATTGAAGCTAGCGCCATCTCATCTCCAAGTTCAGTGAATCTGACAAAGATGGTAGAGTATTGAAATTTACGTTTGCTAAACAAGGATGAGTACTCTGGATAAAATCTAGGATTAAGTTGCCGGTTTGGATTGTTTAGTCTGTGCTTTAAAGTAACAAACATAACAAAGAATAAAAATCACACATGCTAACATTTTATTTACTAATTAAGAATATAAATTGTTAGCAGAGTTGGATGATAAGTTTTCTGATGCTACTGTTGACATTTACTTCCCATGTTGAATAGTACAACTGTTATACAAGTTTGTTTTTGATAAATATGTAGACAATTTGTTAGCGAAAGGTTCTGTAAATTGTCTTCTGCTATTTTGTGAATCTCTGGGGGCGTACAATTATTTATGTCGTCCTTTTTTTTGATAATTTGAAATAATTTATTGCATAAATCAGTCTGAATTTTAAACATAATTACATATAACACTGCCGATATTCAAATATTTAAAATGTTCTATATAAAAATCAGAGCAACCAACTTCAAAAAAACGACATTTTGAACTTTTAATAACCGAAATAGAAAAAACAGTATAAAATACACGTTTCATAAGACATTTTGCGCACTTGTTCTTTTGAAAACTTGCCTAACGGCTCGTTTTCACAACTTGAACGTGTGCGCAAAAATTGTGTTTTATGAAATTTGTAGTTTAAGGCTGCGTTTCAAAGTTGACAAATCCATTTCGGTTCGTATCTAAGATTTTAGCGTTTCTTAAGTACTACTAGTAATAATTGGATGGCGCCACGATGTTAATTCTAACAAACTAAACTAATTCTGAAGATCTAAAAACATTTCAAGGTCATTTTACCTGCTTATTGAATTTCTACCTACAAACGTAGATTTGGTCTGGCAGACTTTCTTTGCAATTTGATTTTATACATATGAATCTAATCGATACTTGTCAACTTTCATGCTGAAGGGAGAAAGACGCGCGAACCTTAAGCATTCATTTGAATTTATTTGTAAAAATTTAAAATTACGTTTCTTTTATTTATAAATTAAGTTATTATATATAATAATAGCTGAGTAGTCAATGGCAACCAAACGCCCGAAAAATCGTCTAAAAACGGCAAAACTGTGCAAAGAACTCCTCTCTGGATACGCGAAATTAAGGGCTGTCTTTTGGCATGTTGGTAGGGGCGACATTGAATTTCCGGTCGACGGAGAGTTTTTCTTCCCAAGTGGAGCGTGTGCAGAGATATGGGCTTTTAAAGAGGAGCGTGCATACGGTGTTTTAACAGCAAAATGGCTTACGTCATCATGACGATTTACGTGACAATCAAAATAAATCTCGGGAAACGTCAAACTAGCAAGTTGTAGCTACAGATTCACTTTTAAGACTGAAATACGAAATTTTGAAGGTTGCGAGCGCCCAACAAGACCCGAGGTTTTAAAGAACGGCCTTCTGGGCATCTCTCACATGCTTATTTCGAGTCGACAAACGCACGCAAACAAGGGCACGAGCACTTTCAAATTCGTTTGCAGACAGATTTCGTAAGAAAAATGGCCGAAATACGTCACAGATTCAATGTGCAATGATTCAATGTACTACTATGGGGCGAAAAATATCAGATTAATCTATCCGGTCCGACAAGTTCCGCATCCCAATCTCGACATAATACACCCGCTTGACTTAACATTTTTATAAATATACAGGTTGATTGTACTTTTAATGATTACATATTTGAATTATTAAAATACGTTAATTCCAGAACGCGTACGCCCAGTTTCCTTAATCGGGAAAAGGATTGCTTTTAACATTTATGTGCCCTTATGACAACGATTACGCATACATGCAGAGTGGGCGGAGCTATCTGAAATTAATTACTCTCTTCTGATTAAAGTAAAATTCGGCACCTGGGAGTCATTGTGGTGTCATTGATCACATATCCAAATCGAAATGTCAAAAAAAAAAAAAATGGCCGAAGGATTTTTTGAAAATTGACGTATAAATGTGAAATTTTAGATACGAGGGTGTCTTAAGTCGCCGATCACAAATTCAAAATCAAAATGTCATAAAAAACAAAATGGCGCATGATTTTTTTGAAAATTGACGTATGAGTGTGAAATTTTAGATACGGGGGCTTTGGGGGTCGCCGATCACGATTCCAAAGTCAAAATGTCAAAACAAACAAAATGGCGGAAGAGTTTTTTGAAAATTGACGTATGAATGTAAAATTTTAGATACGGGGGTTTTGGGGGTCGCCGATCACGATTCCAAAGTCAAAATGTCAAAAAAAGCAAAATGGCGAAAGATTTTTTTGAAAATTGACGTATGAGTGTGAAATTTTAGATGCGGGGTGTGTTAGGTCGCCAATCACAAATCCAAAATCAAAATGTCATAAAAAAACAAAATGGCGTAAGAATTTTTTGAAAATTGACATATGAATGTAAAATTTTAGATACGGGGGTTTTGGGGGTCGCCGATCACGATTCCAAAGTCAAAATGTCAAAAAAAACAAAATGGCGGAAGATTTTTGAAAATTGACGTATGAATGTAAAATTTTAGATACGGGGGTTTTGATGGTCGCCGATCACGATTCCAAAGTCAAAATGTCAAAAAAAGCAAAATGGCGGAAGATTTTTTTGAAAATTGACGTATGAATGTAAAATTTTAGATACGGGGGTTTTGGGGGTGGCCTATCACGATTCCAAAGTCAAAATGTCAAAAAAAACAAAATGGCCGAAGGATTTTTTGAAAATTGACGTATAAATGTGAAATTTTAGATACGAGGGTGCCTTAAGTCGCCGATCACAAATCCAAAATCAAAATGTCATAAAAAACACAATGGCGGGTGAATTTTTTGAAAATTAATGTATGAATCTAAAATTTTAGATACGGGAGTTTTGGGGGTCGCCGATCACGATTCCAAAGTCAAAATGTCAAAAAAAACAAAATGGCGGAAGATTTTTTGAAAATTGACGTATGAATGTAAAATTTTAGATACGGGGGTTTTGGGGGTCGCCGATCACGATTCCAAAGTCAAAATGTCAAAAAAAAACAAAATGGCGGAAGATTTTTTGAAAATTGACGTATGAATGTAAAATTTTAGATACGGGGTTTTGGGGGTTGCCGATCACGATTCCAAAGTCAAAATGTCAAAATAAAACAAAATGGCGGAAGATTTTTTGAAAATTGACGTATGAATGTGAAATTTTAGATACGGGGGTTTTGGGGGTCGCCGATCACGATTCCAAAGTCAAAATGTCAAAAAAAACAAAATGGCGAAAGATTTTTTAGAAAATTGACGTATTAATGTAAAATTTTAGAAACGGGGTTTTGGGGGTCGCCGATCACGATTCCAAAGTCAAAATGTCAAAAAAAGCAAAACGGCGAAATTTTTTTTTTGAAAATTGACGTATGACTAAAATTTTAGATACGGGGATGGGTTTTGGGCGTCGCCGATCACGATTCCAAAGGCAAAATGTCACAAAAAACAAAAGGGCGGAAGATTTTTTTGAAAATTGACGTATGAATGTGAAATTTTAGATACGGGGGTTTTGGGGGTCGCCGATCACGATTCCAAAGCCAAAATGTCAAAAAAAACAAAAGGGCGGAAGATTTTTTTGAAAATTGACGTATGAATGTGAATATTAGATACGGGAGTTTTGGGGGTCGCCGATCACGTTTCCAAAGTCAAAATGTCAAAAAAAACAAAATGGCGAAAGATTTTTTTGAAAATTGACGTATGAATGTGAAATTTTAGATACGAGGTTTTGGGGGTCGGCGATCACGATTCCAAAGCTAAAATGTCAAAAAAATCAAAATGGCGGAAGATTTTTTGAAAATTGACGTATGAATGTAAAATTTTAGATACGGGGGTTTTGGGGGTCGCCGAACACGATTCCAAAGTCAAAATGTCAAAAAAAAAGCAAAACGGCGAAAGATTTTTTTGAAAATTGACGTATGAGTGTGAAATTTTAGATACGGGGGTGTGTTAGGTCGCCGATCACAAATCCAAAATCAAAATGTCATAAAAAAACAAAATGGCGGAAGATTTTTTGAAAATTGACGTATGAATGTAAAATTTTAGATACGGGGGTTTTGGGGGTCGCCGATCACGATTCCAAAGTCAAAATGTCAAAAAAAGCAAAATGGCGGAAGATTTTTTTGAAAATTGAAGTATGAATGTAAAATTTTAGATACGGGGGTTTTGGGGGTCGTCGATCACGATTCCAAAGTCAAAATGTAAAAAAAAAAATGGCGGAAGATTTTTTGAAAATTGACGTATGAATGTAAAATTTTGGATACGGGGGTTTTGGGGGTCGCCGATCACGATTCCAAAGTCAAAATGTCAAAAAAAACAAAATGACGGAAGATTTTTTGAAAATTGACGTATTCATAGAAATTTCAGATACGGGGGTTTTGGGGGTCGCCGATCACGATTCCAAAGTCAAAATGTCAAAAAAAACAAAATGACGGTAGATTTTTTGAAAATTGACGTATGAATGTGAAATTTCAGATACGGGGGTTTTTGGGGTCGCCGATCACGATCCCAAAGTCAAAATGTCAAAAAAAACAAAATGACGGTAGATTTTTTGAAAATTGACGTATGAATGTGAAATTTCAGATACGGGGGTTTTGGGGGTCGCCGATCACGATCCCAAAGTCAAAATGTCAAAAAAAGCAAAATGGCGAAAGATTTTTTTGAAGATTGACGTATGAGTGTGAAATTTTAGATACGGGGGTGTTAGGTCGCTGATCACAAATCCAAAATCAAAATGTCATAAAAAAACAAAATCGTGGAAGAATTTTTTGAAAATTGACGTATGAATGTAAAATTTTAGATACGGGGGTTTTGGGGGTCGCCGATCACGATTCCAAAGTCAAAATGTCAAAAAAACAAAATGGCGGAATATTTTTTGAAAATTGACGTATGAATGTAAAATTTTAGATACGGGGGTTTTGAGGGTCGCCGATCACGATTGCAAAGTCAAAATGTCAAAAAAAACAAAATGACGGAAGATTTTTTTGAAAATTGACGTATGAGTGAAATTTTGGATACGGGAGTTTTGGGGGTCGCCGATCACGATTTCAAAGTCAAAATGTCAAAAAAAACAAAATGGCGGAAGAGTTTTTTGAAAATTGACGTATGAATGTGAAATTTTAGATACGGGAATGTTTGTGGTCGCTTATTACGTCTTCAATTTGGTGATTCTTCGAAACGTGATTGAACAGGGTTTAAATTTAATACTTCATTTTTTCGTATCAATAGTAGATTCGCAAATATCAGAATCGTATTGTACACTGTCTCAATGAAAATGTTACGCTCACTGAACTCATTGTTTCTTTCGATACTCTAACATGACTTATGTTTAACATTAAATCACCTTTCTCTCTCTGGAGTGTGAACCGGTTTGTGTAAAAAAACAGTTCGAGTAGAATTTCAAATAAAATATTGGCTTAAAAAATATATGTAGGGGTGCTTTAAAAGTTTATAAAAGTGGACATTCTAAAAAGCGTCATGCCAGTGATCGCTTTTTACAGGAAAGGCGCTTCAACAGGGCTTCAATTTAAAACTTGGGCTTTTTACTTTTATTATTATTTCGTGCTCCTTTATTAACTATAGTGGATTTCAAAAAGGTTGACAGGATTTTACACTTTCACATCAAAATAGTATTGTACACTGTCTTATTAAAAATGTAGCGCTTTTTAATCTCATTGTGTCTTTGCATACTTTAACACGACTTATGTTTAACATTAGATTACAACAAAATATATGTATATACAGGAATGCTTCAAAAGTTTATAAAAGTGGACATTCTTAAAAGCGTTTTTTATAGGAAAGGCGCTTCAAAAGGGCTTAAATTTAAAACTTGGGCTTTTACTTTTATTATTATTTTGTGCTCCTTTATTAACGATAGTGGATTTCGAAAAGGTTGACTGGCTTTTACACTTTCACATCAAAATAGTATTGTACACTCTCTTAATAAAAATGTTGCGCTTCTTGATCACATTGTGTCTTTGCATACTTTAACACGACTTATGTTTAACATTAAATTACCTTTCTCGCTCTTGAGTATGTACCGGTTTGTGTAAAAAACAATTCCAGAAAAATTTTATTTAAAATATACAATTGGCTTCACAAAATTTATGTATATACCGGGATGCTTTAAAAGTTTATAAAACTGGACATTCTAAAAAGCGTTTTTTATAGGAAAGGCGCTTTAATTGAGCTTAAATTTAAAACTTGGGCTTTTTACTTTTATTATTATTTTGTGCTTTTTTCTTAACGAGAGTAGACTTCGAAAAGATTGACAGGCTCTTACACGTTCACATCAAAATAGTATTGAAAACTGTCTTAATGAACATGTTGGGCTTTTTGATCTCAATGTGTCTTTGGATACTTTAACACGACTTATGTTTAACATTAAATTATCTTTCTCACTCTTGAGTGTGTACCGATTTGTGTAAAAAACAATTCGAGAAAAATTTTAAATAAAATATACTATTGGCTTCACAAAATATATGTATATACCGGGATGCTTTAAACGTTTATAAAACCGGACATTATAAAAAGCGTCATGCCAGTGATCGCTTTTTACAGGAAAGGTGCTTCAATTTAAAACTTGGGTTTTTTACTTTTACTTTTATTTTGTGCTCCTTTATTAACGATAGTGGATTTCAAAAAGGTCACACTTTACATCAAAATAGTATTGTACACTGTCTTAATAAAAATATTACGCTTTTTGATCTCATTGTGTCTTTGCATACTTTAACACGACTTATGTTTAACATTAAATTACCTTTCTCGCTCTTGAGTGTGTATCGGTTTGTGTTAAAAACAGTTCGAGAAGAATTTTAAATAAAGCATCCTATTGGCTTAACAAAATATATGTACATACAGGGGTGCTTCAAAAATGTATAAAAATGGACATTCTAGAAAGCGCTGTTTACAGGAAAGGCGCTTGAAAAGGGCTTAAACTTAAAACTTGGGTTTCTTACTTTTATTATTATTTTGTGCTCCTTTATTAATGATAGTGGATTTCAAAAGGGTCACACTTTACATCAAAATAGTATTGTAAACTGTTTTAATAAAAATGTTGCGCTTTTTGAGCTCATTGTGTCTTTGGATACTTTAACATGGTTTATTATTAACATTAAATTACCTTTCTCGCTCTTGAGTGTGTACCGATTTGTGTCAAAAACAGAAGGAGAATAATTTTAGATAAAATATACTCTGCTCTTTTATTAACGATAGTGGAATTCGAAAAGGTAGTAAGAAAGTAATATACTTTATAAATTAAATTTACTTTACCTATTCGCATACATATGTTTGCGAGCTATATGTTCGAAGTTCATCAGCATTCATTAGTATTCTATAAGAATGTTTGAAAGCGACGCCCATTTGCCAAACAAAATTTGTTGTAAACATATTAAACACTATGGAGATACTACGTATATTTGAGTATGTCAATTAAAATGACGAGCCCGCGATAGCGGGCGAGTAGTATATATGTAATTCATTGAAAATTTAAAATGTTCGTCAATACAAGTCCTTCATTTTTAATTGACGTGCGAACTAATTTTGAATATGTGACAAACGAATATTTCAATTATGCTGACCAAAATTTCATAATGAAAGCGCTGTTCCACTTCAAATAATTTGGGTGAAAATATGTCAGTGTCAAACTGATTATTAGGTTCTTTTTTATTAATATTGTGCATGCCTGTCTTAAATTGTTTCTGAGCAATTGACATACTTTTTGTTAATATACTAAATTTTTCCACTGTTATTTCAATAGCGTATTATCCCGATTGTCTCAATGAAAATGATGCACTTATTGAGCATATTGTTTCATCGGATACTTTAACATCATTTTTATGTTTAACATTAAATTATCTTTCTCGCTCTTCATTGTGTAACAGTATGTGTAAAAAAAAATTCTAGAAGAATTCTGAATGAAATATACAATTGGCTATTGGAAACTGTAAAAAGCTGTAAGCGGACGCGAAAAAGGCGAATTCAAGCTCGAAAAGATTGAAGCATTAGCTCACAAACATTCAACACAATAAATATATAATAATTGGTCCAATGATAATAGTGTATAGGTAAGAAATTTATAAATTCGATTCCTTATTTGTTTATAAATACTTTCTACTCATTTTTAGCAATTATCATTACATGACTGGAGTCATTTCATCCATGAATTAAGTTGTAAAAATACTTCAAAATATTATAAGATATTGTAAATAGAAAAAAGAAACTAAAATATATTCCTACCAGATTAAACAAGCACTTAATCATGTTGTTACTGTGTTTGGCAAATTGAGAAGTAATATCATACGTATTCAAAAAAGATTGTTTAATTATCATTGATGAAAATGAACTTCCCGCGACATCGTCAATTACAATAATTCAAAATAGAAATTCTATAAGGATGTTTTACAGTATTTTCGAATATAACAATAAGTAATCAATATTACCATAATACATATATTACATCTATATATTCCTTAAATTGTAGGTGTACAATGCAAAAGAAAATAATTATGTACAGTGTGAACAAGGCTTTAACAACATTATTAAGCATCATATATAACTGACAGTTGTAATACAATTTACCACAAAGAAACACTGCAAATTATAAAAGTATAGGAATGGAAATCATTATAAAAAATGCCAATAAAATAAATATTATTTGTTATAGAACAATGATTAAATGAATTATTTAAAAGTATACATTCGCGTCAACAAAACATAATTCTAATAAAGCTATCTACAAGTTTGTATAAAATAAAATGTTTTTTTTAAATTCTAATGAATTTTCATTTAAACCAAAAAGACCAATGGAATCGACATATGTATATAGACTGAAACACTATTAACAAAAACTATCAAACCACATTTTCCAACTGATGCAAAAAATACAGATTTCGAGATTATTCTAATTTTATACCCACAAACAAAATTCAAACTATAGATAAATTAGGCAAACGTGAAATAAATCATCGGCAAGTCAAGGCACAAAAGCCAATAATAGTAGAAAAATTATAAATAGAGTGAAAACTACCGTCTGTGAGGCTCAGGAAAAGTATGTGAAAAATGTCAACATAACTTTAAACGATAAAATACATCTTATTTCATGGACAGCCGTTAAACATTTTCGATTTAAAAACTGCTATTATCACTAAATCTATTATTAATCATTTTATCCAATAAGCATTCTGAATAAAATATTGCATAGTTGTAAACTATATACAGGGGTGTATAAAAACAACTAAGCGATATTGAACATCTAAAACACAATTATGTTTAGTTATTCGCTATATATCGGAATTATATGGTGTTTCAAAAACTGAAACGCAATAAAGACAAAATCCGCAATAAATTTAGAAGAATAAGGAGGTGCGGTACCTCAACTGTAAGCGGAATAAGAGGCGATAGCGGGCCTTCAAGGCCTGCCGTATTAGCTAGTTATATATACTAAAAGCTGAGTAGTCATGGCAACCAAATGTAAAAAGCTATAAGCGGACGCGAAAAAGGCGAATTCAAGCTCGAAAAGATTGAAGCATTAGATAACAAACATTCAACACAATAAATATTGCAACATATAATAATTGGCCCAATGATAATAGTGTATAGGTAAGAAATTTATAAATTCGATTCCTTATTTGTTTATAAATACTTTATACTCATTTTTAGCAATTATCATTACGTGACTGGAGTCATTTCGTCCATGAATTAAGTTGTGAAAATACTTCAAAATATTATAAGATATTGTAAATAGAAAAAAAAATCTAAAATATATTCCTACCAGATTAAACAAGCACTTAATCATGTTGATACTGTGCCAGGCAAATTGAGAAGTAATATCATACGTATTCAGAAAAGATTGTTTAATTATAATTGATGAAAATGAACTTCCCGCGACATAGTCAATTACAATAATTCAAAATAGAAATTCTATAAGGATGTTTTACAGTATTTTGGAATATAACAGCAAGTAATCAATATTACCATAATACATATATTATATCTGTATATTCCTTAAATTGTAGGTGTACAGGGTGGTTCATCGGTTGGGGTATCGCGAATTAAAGTGCCTAAATATAAAAATATCGACTTCAAATTTTAACCACTTATAGAGCTTTTAAACCGCTACCAGCAGGTTAGGTTGTTTTTGATAATATTATTTTAATTAATGCGTAAATTAAAAAAAAAACGTATTATCAAAAATTAAAAGTGCTCAAAAAATGTTCAAATTTGAATGGTGATACGTGGAAATATCACCCATATTAACTTCACAATCAGAATTTTTATAAACGAAACCGTTTGTCAAATAAAGTCAATATTAAATAATGTCGTTTTTCTTACGACAGATTTATGGTACTTAACTTTCTAATTGTGCTGTCCGCAAACAGGTAGTCCTTTTAAATTTATGACGGATAATAAATAAAAATTTATTATAAACTCAACACACAACACTGTAATAAAAAACCCATAAATTCTTCAACGTCCGCAAACAGGTAGTCCTTTTAAATTTATGACGGATAATAAATAAAAATTTATTATAAACTCAACACACAACACTGTAATAAAAAACCCATAAATTCTTCAACGTCTTGCCTTTAATTTTGAAATTATTGTAAAATATTCAATAATTGATTAAGTTTTAATTTTTTTTTCAATTGCATAGTTGATTTTATAGACATATCTTTTTAACACCTGAATTTCAATAAAATCTGAGTACTTTTGATTTTTTGAACGAAGGTTTTTTTTTATTTACGCATTAAATAAAATAATATTATCAAAAACAACCTAACCTACTGGTAGCGGTTTAAAAGTTCTATAAGTGGTTAAAATTTGAAGTCGACATTTTTATATTTAGGCACTTTAATTCGCGATACCCCAACCGATGAAACACCCTGTACAATGCAAAAGAAAATAATTATGTACAGTGTGAACAAGGCTTTACCAACATTATTAAGCATCATACATAACTGACAGTTGTAATACAAATTACCACAAAGAAACACTGCAAATTATAAAAGTATAGGAATGGAAATCATTATAAAATATGCCAATGAAATAAATATTGTTTGTTATAGAACAATGATTAAATGAATTATTTAAAAGTATACATTCGCGTCAACAAAACATAATTCTAATAAAGCTATCTACAAGTTTGTATAAAATAAAATGTTTTTTTTTAAATTCTAATGAATTTTCATTTAAACCAAAAAGACCAATGGAATCGACATATGTATATAGACTGAAACACTATTAACAAAAACTATCAAACCACATTTTCCAACTGATGCAAAAAACACAGATTTCGAGATTATTCTAATTTTATACCCACAAACAAAATTCAAACTATAGATAAATTAGGCAAACGTGAAATAAATCATCGGCAAGTCAAGGCACAAAAACCAATAATAGTAGAAAAATTATAAATAGAGTGAAAACTACCGTCTGTGAGGCACAGGAAAAGTATGTGAAAAATGTCAATATAACTTTAAAAGATAAAATACATCTTATTTCATGGACAGCCGTTAAACATTTTCAATTTAAAAACTGCTATTATCACTAAATCTATTATTAATCATTTCATCCGATAAGCATTCTGAACAAAATATTGCATAGTTGTAAACTATATACAGGGGTGTATAAAAACAACTAAGCGATATTGAACATCTAAAACACAATTATATTTAGTTATTCGCTATATATCGGAATTCTATGGTGTTTCAAAAACTGAAACGCAATAAAGACAAAATCCGCAATAAATTTAGAAGAATAAGGGGGAGCGGTACCTCAACTGTAAGCGGAATAAGAGGCGATAGCGGGCCTTCAAGGCCTGCCGTATTAGCTAGTTATATATACTAAAAGCTGAGTAGTCATGGCAACCAAACGACCCGAAAAATCGACGAAAATTGGGTGCACGGGGCGGGCAACTCCTCTCTGGATACGCCAAATTAAGAGCTGCCCTTTGGCATGTTGGTAGGGGCGACATTGAATTTCCGGACGTCGAAGAGATTTTCTTCCCAAGTGGAGCGTGTGCAGAGATATCGCCCGTTGAAGAGGAGCGTGCACTCGGTGTTTTAACAGAAAAATGGCTTACGTCATCATGACGATTCACGTGACAATCAAAATAAATCTCGGGAAACGTCAAACTAGCAAGTTGTAGCTACAGATTCACTTTTAAGACTGAAATACGAAATTTTGAAGGTTGCGAGCGCCCAACAAGACCCGAGGTCTTAAAGAACGGCCTACTCGGGGTCTCTTAGATGCTTATTTCGAGTCGACAAACGCACGCAATGTAGGGCACGAGCACTTTCAAATTCGTTTGCAGACAGATTTCGTAAGAAAAATGGCCGAAATACGTCACAGATTCATTGTGCATGTGATTCAATGTACTACGGTCGGGTATCAGATTAATTTATATCGGGTCCGGCATCTCAATCTCGACATAATACATCCGCTTGACTTAACATTTTTATAGATATACAGGTTGATTATTGTTCTTTTAATGATTATATATTTGCATTATTAAAATACTTTAATTCCAGAACGCGTACGCCTTAATGGGGAAAAAGATAGCTTTTAACTTTTATGTGCCCTTATGACAACGATTACGCATACATGCAGAGTGGGCGGAGCTACCTGAAATTAATTTCTCTCTTCTGATTAAAGTAAATTCGGCACTTGGGAGTTTTTGTGGATCGCGTATCCAAAGTCGAAATGTCAAAAAAAAAACAAAATGGCCGAAGGATTTTTTGAAAATTGACATATAAATGTGAAATTTTAGATACGAGGGTGTCTTAGGTCGCCGATCACAAATCCAAAATTAAAATGTCAAAAAACAAAATTTTTGAAAATTGACGTATGAATGTAAAATTTTAGATACGGGGGTTTTGGGGGTCGCCGATCACGACTCCAAAGTCAAAATGTCAAAAAAAACAAAATGACGGATGATTTTTTGAAAATTGACTAATGAGTGTGAAATTTTAGATACGGGGGTGTCTTAGGTCGCCGATCACAAATCCAAAATTAAAATGTCATAAAAAAACAAAATGGCGGAGGATTTTTTGAAAATTGACGTATGAATGTAAAATTTTAGATACGGGGGTTTTGAGGGTCGCCGACCACGATTCCAAAGTCAAAATGTCAAAAACACAAAATGGCGAAAGATTTTTTAGAAAATTGACGTATGAATGTGAAATTTTAGATACGGGGGTTTTGGGGGTCGCCGATCATGATTCCAAAGTCAAAATGTCAAAAAAAAACAAAATGGCGAAAGATTTTTTAGAAAATTGACGTATGAATGTGAAATTTTAGTTACGGAAGTTTTGGGGGTCGCCGATCACGATTCCAAAGTCAAAATGTCAAAAAAAACAAAATTGCGAAAGATTTTTTTGAAAATTGACGTATGAGTGTGAAATTTTAGATACGGGGGTGTGTTAGGTCGCCGATCACAAATCCAAAATCAAAAGGTCATAAAAAAACAAAATCGTGGAAGAATTTTTTGAAAATTGACATATGAATGTAAAATTTTAGATACGGGGGTTTTGGGGGTCGCCGATCACGATTCCAAAGTCAAAATGTCAAAAAAAAAAAAAATGCCGGAAGTTTTTTGAAAATTGACGTATGAATGTAAAATTTTAGATACGGGGGTTTTGGGGGTCGCCGATCACGATTCGAAAGTCAAAATGTCAAAAAAAGCGAAATGGCGGAAGATTTTTTTGAAAATTGACGTATGAATGTAAAATTTTAGATACAGGGGTTTTGAGGGTCGCCATCACGATTCCAAAGTCAAAATGTCAAAAAAAAACAAAATGGCGGAAGATTTTTTGAAAATTGCCGTATGAATGTAAAATTTTAGATACGGGGGTTTTGGGGGTCGCCGATCACGATTCCAAAGTCAAAATGTCAAAAAAAACAAAATGGCGAAAGTTTTTTTTGAAAATTGACGTATTAATGTAAAATTTTAGATACTGGGGTTTTGGGGGTCGCCGATCACGATTCCAAAGCCAAAATGTCAAAAAAAAATGGCGGAAGATTTTTTTGAAAATTGACGTATGAATGTGAAAGCTTAGATACGGGGATGTTTGTGGTCGCTTATTACGTCTTCAATTTGGTGATTCTTCGAAACGTGATTGAACAGGGTTTAAATTTAATACTTAATTTTTTCGTATCAACAGTAGATTCGCAAACATCAGAATCGTATTGTACCGGGTGTTTTTTTATCTTTGATATCATTTTGATCACCTGCAACTTTCTTGTTCTTAAACATATTCGCTAAAGGTAGGTGATACTCATCCATTCGACTTTCTTATTTTCTTATTTCATATATATTTATATTTTGTAATTTATATTAATACAATGTTGTTCTCTTATTTTGGAAATAAACTAATATTATTATTATTATATAAAACCACACAATAAATAAACAGCAGTGTGTTTGTGTTATGCAAAATAAAACATTTTCTGTTACTTGATACATTTAGTACGTAGCCTGCATCTCTGTTGATCATATCTAATAATAATAATAATAATAATATGCAAAACTGAAATATAGTCATATTATTGTCTTCATAACGTACCTATTAGTTCAACATTCTAATAAATATATTTCACCTGCTAAAAATACATGTAAAGTTAGTATTTGCAAATCCCAAGTGCCAGTTTGACAGTTGATCAGTTTTTTTCATGTTTTTATTTTATTTCTATTTTGTAATTTGGCTCCTGGACAGTTTTCAGAATGGATTTTTTTTGTGAGATTACTAAGTTCGAATAAGAGAAATTCTATATACATATTTTAAGGCAAATTTGGTCATAGGTACGTTGTTACTTTATATTATAACTTTTCAATTCAAATATCGCGCCAAAACGGTACCATTTTTAACAGAATGTATTGGTTCCTATGTAAGTAAATTTAACAAGGAATTGACTTTACAAGGAATTATAAGTATGCGATATCTGTATATTTTATAACATAACCTAGCCATACTTTGTGAAGCTGTGAACATTCTCTTATTATATTTTACTGTGTTATTATACACTATCTGTACGTTTAAGTACGTCACGAACATATTAGATAAGGCACTTCTAACCAAACCGTGAAATTCGCCACCCAAACAGCGTCAAGTATTTTTACAATAAAGATGATAAAAACAGTTTTAAATATGTACAAAGATTTAACTCTACAAACACCAAAAATAAAAAATGAGGTGTGGCCACCACACGAGTTTCTTATACGTATGAGCGTTTCAAACTATACAATTTTAAGAATTTTTTTATACAAAACTTATTCAAAATCCTATTCTAAGTACTTTCATTCTCTTAATAAATCTCTATAGAATGCATACTTTGCAAGATATTCGAAAAAAAGTGCTACTCGCTAAGAGTAAAAGTGCTACTTCCAGTCCGAATTTTGAAATTTCATGTATACAAAAAATATTGCAAATCTAACTCTAAATACTTTTGTACTCTTAATAAATATATATAGAATGCATAATTTACGACATATTTGCAAAAAATCGCTATTCGGTAAGAGTAAAACTGTTACTTCCGGTCCGAATTTTGAAATTTTTTTTATACAAAAGATATTGAAAAGTATGTTTTAAATACTTTTATACCCGTAACGTACCTGTCTAAAAAGCTTGACTTGCGAAATATTCGCAAAAAACCGATTTTTGATAAGAGTAAAAGACCTACTTCCGGTAGGAATTTCGAAAAACTTTTTAAATAAAATTTTTCTCAATTTTAATTCTAAGTACATATGAATTCTTTATAAATTTGTTTAAACTTAGTATTTGACGAAATATTGGCAAAATTCGATTTTTTCACTGAAGTAAACTGCTACTTCCGGTCTACCGATTTTACTGAAAAACTAATCAGATCTCAAGAGGAAGATTATACATGTAAATACAAAATTTGGAATTGATATCTACAGCGGTTTTACCGCTATCGTGGTCACACACACACACACAGACACACAGACACACACACAGAGAGAGAGAGAGAGAGAGAGAGAGAGAGAGAGACATTTTTTAAAAACCACTTTTTTGGTATCAGGGGACTTCAAAACGTGGACATCTGCAAAAATCTCGAGGTCGAAAATTTTCGTCATCACAATACTTCCTTATACTACGTATAAGAAAGTACACAGACACACACAGAGAGAGAGAGAGAGAGAGAGAGAGAGAGAGAGAGAGAGAGAGAGAGACATTTTTTAAAAACCACTTTTTTGGTATCAGGGGACTTCAAAACGTGGACATCTGCAAAAATCTCGAGGTCGAAAATTTTCGTCATCACAATACTTCCTTATACTACGTATAAGAAAGTAAAAGAACAGTAATTGTAATAAAAATCTTCAAAACTAAGTAAGGTAAAGGTATTATTTTAATGTTAATATATTATAAATAATGAGGCTATTATAAAGATTATTGTTATTAATCGAAACTAGAAAACCGGCGAACTGGCCTCCGGAAGAAAGAGTGGGCAGGCATATGTGATTTGAACTAGGGATGCGCACGATATATTGTTTTGTAAAAAAGTATCGATGTTTTCTTTTCGATAATCGTGATTGAAATGGATATTTTTTTATTTAATAATATTGACTGTTATCGATTTTTTTATTCGATAATATCGTTTAATCAAAAATGCCATTCTACTTATATCCTGGTAAACAATCTTTGACATTTTACACATTTATTTTACATTAATATACAAAAGAAACTGTTCATATTATACAGAATACAATAGAATATATTTTTAAGAAAGAAGTTGGAAATTTGAAAAATGCCTACTGCGATGTTTGCTGTTTCGTAGAAATTATAATCCGGAAGCGGCAGCGGAATATTGCATTTCATAGACTTGACATCTCGTATAGTCCGCCGAATCGCCTTCATGGGGTGTTTGTTATCTTTATCACAATTACTATTTCCTCAAAATTGTAAAGAAGATATGTTTTAAGATGTTTATTTTTTACTTGTATTTATGTATGTGTTTTATACAACTAGAATTATATATTTGAGTTTTGGATTTCTTATACGTTATAGATACAAATTTATATTTTGTTTGTCTTTTTATTGGATTTTTTGTTTGTTTTTTGAGTAAATATATATTTTAAGTTAAAGATTTTATTTGTTACTAAATGGCTTGAAAAGCCACAGCAAAGAACTTTTAATATAAACATGATAAAAATGTCGATATCAAGGTATATCGATTTTGAATTTTTGATACATTATTCGATTCTAATATCGATATTTTTGAAACGTTGCGCATTGGAATTTTTTAATTTGCTAATTTGCTATATAGTTTGAACTATAAAATTTGATGAATATGTCAAAAATACTATAGACACGGTGTGCAGTTTCTATTTAAAAAATAATCGATTTCAAAGTTCTGAAAACTGCTAACAAATAAAATGTACCTATATTTACATTTTAAGTAATTAGCAACAACCTTAACAAATTTTGAAGAAAAATGTAAAACGTTCTTAGCCGACAGTTTCTTTGCGAACTTCGTGAATATAAAACAGCTATTAGGCTTTTGTCGGCGTAAACAGTCCCAGTTTAATTGATTTACATAATTCATCTCATTAGTAAAAGCATAGGCATCTTTCAATTAAGGATAACAGAAAACTCCATATTTTAAAATATTGCAATTTCATTAAACTCGCAAATTAAACTATGTAGTTACTTTTTGGTTTTGTGGTGCCAACCGTGATGCCAACTGTTGATTGTCTATTACGTACTTTCAAATAACTCGTAACATACTAAATTTTATAATTAGTAACCGCAAAAATTGTTGTAAATTATAATTTTAAATTATAATGAATAATTAAAGTATCGCATAACACACAACTAACCTCTAAATAATTGCAAGATAATAACGCCATCTGTATTATATGTGCTACACTGTTAGGCGACGTAAATGTAACAGATATCTGTAATGTATGTAAAGACCCACCAAAAATGTAAACAAATTTTATTTCATGGATCACTTAAAAAATTACACATGTATTTAGCTACTGTTACTATTTTTACCTTCCAAATATAAATACCGAGTGTACTTGCTATATTACATATAAATTTAGCGTGTAATTTTTAAATGTAGCCATTTTTTCTAGTACTTGCAAAACCACTAACTTCCCATTTTATTTACGGCTTATATATTAACTTAATCTAAAAAAGAATTCGACCGTTCACTTCGCTTAACCTTCATCTTCATGCTTAATGCATAAAATTTACATGTTTTGATATTTTACGCCCGTAAAAATGGAAATAAAAATGGTATTTTTTGGGTACATTTCTCTCCCGCCAAAACCTTATCAAACGCAGCCTTAATATACTATTTTGTGTGTGCTTAATTAGGAATTATTCATAAAGTGACTCTGCCTGAACTTCTAAAGATATTAGGGATTTAAAACACTTTGGTGAAAAGTAAAAAGACATAAAGTAAGTGAAAAATATCTTAGTAACAGGATAGAATATTCAGTTTTAGGAAAGGTAAATATAATGTGTCAGCTGAACACTGCATATATTTTGAATATAATTCAGCACAATGAAAACGTCAGTAAAAACAGACATATTCTGGAAAATTAATTTTCTGCATTAAGTTTTGTGTCATGCTTGAAATCGCTTTAAGGGGCCATGACGACACACAGTGCGAATTCGGGGATTTTTCGTGGATTGGTTAATTTATTGACAGGAATTGACAGCACCCTCAAGGACCACATCAACAAGTCTATTAATAGAGTTTTTATGGATTTGTCAAAAACCATTCAAAATGAATTGCTGGACAGTATCTACGAAGTTTCTCGCACTTTGATTCTAGACGAAATTAACAAAGCCCACTATATCGCTATATAAGCAGACGAGACGACAGATTCGGCTGCATTTTCCCAGTTAGCTTTTAGAGTTCGATAAGAGTTGAGCGTCAAAATACAAAAAACGATTTTTGTTTTTTTCTGCAACCAGAGAATCATACTGCTCATGGCATTAGCAAATGTTTATTGGAAGAACTTAAGAAAATTAAATTGGACCAAACGCCTGCAAAATTAATATCCCAAAGCTACGATGGCGCCTCAGTAATGAGTGGTAAAAACAACGGTGTTCAGGCAAAAATTAAAGATATTTACAAAAGTGCAAATTATATTCACTGTTACGCGCACCAGTTAAATCTGATACTTGAACGGGCTACCTCACATAACAAAAAATGTCTGACGCGGATCATAGATAATGAATCTAGTGACCAGTCGACAATAATGAAAGCTGTAGGCTTGAAAAACATTTTAAATGATTATGATTTCAATTACTGGTTATATTTTTTTAATAAAATCATTCCACATTGCAAAATTATCAAACACCAATTACAACATCGTCAAATTGACAGTATTAAAATACACTCTTGTGTATCATCATTTAAATCGTCAATTCAGCATGAGAGGAACTCAACTGATTACAATTATTGAAAATAGTGATAACGATGAAAAAGAAGAGGAACATTCGCGACAACGTAACAGAAGACCCCGTTATGAAGACAAACACAAAATGGTTGCTAAAGAAGTGTGCGACATTATTATTAACAATATTGATGACCGTTTCTTGTTTAGTGATCACCTATCTATAGCTCTTCTTTTTCAACCACACTTAATTTCAACATATCAAAATTCTTTCCCGGAAACTGAATTCCAGATGGCCGTGAAGACTTTTAATTTAGAATCAATTGCTTCTAAGCATGAATTGGTACCTAGTTTTGTATAATAGACCAGATTTTGGAACTACTCCTTCTCCTCTAATATTACTGCAATGTTTCTATGAAAATAATTTAACAACTACATTTGCCGAATCTGTGAAGCTATCGAAAAGAATTTGCACCATACCGATGACAACAGCTGAAAGTGAACGGTGTTTTTCTAATTTGAAGAGAATAAAAACATTTTCTAGAAATACCATGCAGGAAAGCGGACTATGTGCCTTAGCAATGTGTTCCATTGAAAAACAATTACTGACATCAACACCAAACTTCAATGAATTAGTTATTAATCATTTTGCTGATCGTAAGGAACGGCGAATGGATTTTATTTTCGAACAAGTTAATTAAATAACATATTGAGTTTATTTTTTTTGTCTGTACTTAATTTTTGATATTAAATACTCAGACTCCCCCTCCCGGCGCCCTTCCGTCCAAAAAATGACGGGCCACCATTGTTTGAAAGATTTATAATTTAAAATCACTGTCAAGGTGATTTGTTATCAGCTTTCTAATTAAAATATTTAAATTTTTATGCATATTCCCAGTACCTTAACTATTGATAACACACAAGTCAAGACACCACCAAATATTGTTAAAGCATTTGCTGATATTTTTTCTTCAATGTATCAGCACAGTTCTCTTTTGTCGTTAATTAGCATAATGTCAACTTTTCCTGATGATCTTCCTGCGGGTGATGATTTAATCCTAGACTACTAATTCGTGATGCAAGGTCTGCCTTACGAAACCCTTGACTTTGATTATAAATCTCTCCATGAAAACTACGAACTTTCCTTGTCTATGGCGCCGTGCAAGAATTTGTCCAATATTCAAGGAAGGTGATAAGATCAGGGTAGACAATTATCGACCAATATCTATTATCTGCAGCTTTGCCAAAATATTTGAAAACGTAATTTATTCAATGATATACTCTAATAATATATCATTGATTTTCTCCACATCAACATTGTTTCATGTGCAGTCAATCAACTACTAGTGATCTGATATCTCTAACTCAAGCGATCTCTCATGAATTGGACAATCAAGGTCAAGTTGACGTGCCTTATACGGATTTCAGCCCTGCCTTTGATAGGATAGATCTTGGTATATTACTTGAAAAGCTTTCTGCGCTCGGTTTTAGCGTGTCTTTGCTTAAGCTTTTGCACTCCTATTTGACAAATTGATGCAATTATGCTTTTTACAATGGTTTGGAATCTCGAGAGTTTTGTCCCTCTTCCGGTGTCCCGCAAGGATCCAAAGTGGGACCAATACTTTTCAATTTATTTGTAAACGATTTGCTTGGTTCCTTCACTGCGTAGATCACTTCAAAATCTATAATCCTATAAAATCTTTGGGTGACGTTCCCTGCCTTCAACAAGACTTATATACTTTTTCTTCAGTATTTTAAAATAACTCCAGTTTTAGTTTTAACATTTGTCCAGTTGACAATGTGCCGTTTACTTTATTCCCTGTGAACAAAGATGAGGTAGTCTCTATCATGGTTACTTTTCCTTGTAATAATACTGCTGGTGATGATCAAATTCCTAATTTTATTTTAAAGAATGCACGTTGTGCTTTGGCTGGGCCATTAACATCTCTTATAAAACTTGTCTATTAGAACCCCTACTTTTCCTGAATTGTGGAAATGTGCGAGAATTAGTCCGGTCTTCAATAAGGGGGATAAATCAAATATTAGAAACTACAGACCCATATCCATTTTATCAAATTTTGCCAAGGTATATGAAAATGTCATTTATTCATGCCTATATTGCAATACGAAGTCTTATATTTCTGAGTACCAACATGGATTTGTTCATGGCCGATCTACTGTCACAAATCTTGTGACAATTACAGAATATATTAGCAGACCTTCCTTATTAAATTTACTGCAATCTTACTTGTGTAACAGTGCGTAATTATGTGTTTTACAATGGCTTTAAATCCAGTACATTTTATCCAACATCTGGTGTTCCTCAGGGATCAAAGCTGGGGCCAGTGCTTTTTGTATTATTTATTAATGATTTAATTGAGTCATTGAATTGTCCAGTTCTTGCATATGCGGACGACCTGAAAATATACTAATTGGTATATTAATTGGTAATTTCATTTTTTATTAAAATTTGTGTGTATTTGTTTTGTCCTGTAAATGGGAAACCGTTGGACAATAAAGTATATTATTATTATTATTATTAAGACTTATATACATTGTCAAATTTGTGTTCCAGGTACAAATTGCATTTAAATATAAGTAAGTATTGTTTTTTGTAATTTACACGTAAAGTAGACCATCATAATTCTACTTACTTCATTGATAATGTTATGTGGCAAAGGGTGAACACTTTCCGGGATCTTGGGGTCCTTCTCGATAGCAGATTAAGTTTTTCTAACCATATAAATCATGTTTGTACATCGGCCTCAAGATCTTTCGGTTTTATTATGCGTTTCTGTAAATTCTTTAGTAACCCATTGGTTTTGAAGAGGTTGTATTTAGTTTTGTGGTCAGCAAGATGGAGTACGCTTCACAAGTTCAGTCTCCGCAGTATATTTACTTGTAGCTCGGCATTGAAAAAAATTCAGAGGCGAATTCTGAAGTATTTCTCCTTCAAGAATACCGGAACGTATTCTCTGCGAGGTGTTGACTACGGCTTGCTATTGGAGACTCATGGCCTTCAGCCTTTGAAATACCGACGCGATACATATCGGTCGCGTTTTATAAGAAAGCAGTGCGACAGATGGACGGACTGCCCAGATTTCATTTAGGGTAAAAGTTGGATATATGCCCCTGTAGGATAGATGCCCCACCCCAAGTATTGAGTAATGTATTGAGAATATTTGAATTTTGGCGCTATAATATAATGTGGTATATACGCCCCACCTAACGAAAACAATCACGCCGGCTACTGTTAATTCGTTGTTCGTTGAATAAACTTTGAACGGTAAGTGCAAAGTTATTCTATGTAATTCTTAGTTTTTGGTGGCCTGTGCTAAGCTCCTATTACCGTATCTTGCATGATAAATAGTTGTTTTGAAAACTGAGATCAGAGAAATAGTTAACCTAAGTATTTTGAGCGATTTCAATACGACTGATTGTTACTAATGAAAGTTATGAGGTGGGGCGTTTATCCCACAAAAAAGGGATATATGCCCCACTTGATTATGGGATATATGGCCTGTAATTTCTCACAGTAGTTCGATATAAGTATTAGGTACCTAGACATATTTGCATTTTTACACATTCATTCTACAATAGGTATGCCGAGAAAGTACGTCAGGAAAACCAATGTTGTTCCTAGAGCTACATGGTCAGAAGAAAACCTCAACACAGCCATAATAATGGTATCAACTAGGGCCATGGGGGTGAACCAGGCTAGCCGCTTCTACAATATCCCGTCTCGAACCTTAAGAAGGAGGATAAAAAGTGGTGATGGAACAAAAAAACCTTTGGGAAAACCACCAGCACTAGGATTTCAAAATGAAAAAAGATTAGTCGCCCACATCAAACGATTGGAAGAAGCAGGTTTTGCTCCATCGCGTCGAACTACTAGACAACTCGCATTCGAATTTGCTAAAAAACTAGGCAAACAAAAGGCACTGCTCAGTAAGAATTCGAAAGAAAACAAAACTCTAGCAGGCCCTCACTGGCTCTATTCGTTTTTAGAAAGACATCCAGAACTATCTGTGCGGCAATCAGAAGGTTTATCTTTGGCTCGTGCCAAAGGAATGTGTCGCGAAGAAGTGAACAATTTTTTTGCTTTATTGCAAAACACACTTGAACAAAATAACTTAATGAATAAACCTGCATCAATATATAACATGGATGAGTCGGGTATCCAACTGAACAATAAGCCTGGCAAAGTTATTGTGACTAAAGGATGTAAGGACTTTCATGTTTTAACATCTGTGGAAAAAGGAGAGAACGTTACAATTGTAGCTTGTTGCAATGCCGAGGGAACGTTTTTGCCTCCAGTACTAATTTTGAAGGGAACTCGTAAGAAGATGGAGCATTTAAAAGATTTGCCACCTGGCTCGGACATCTACATGAACAAGCAATCGTCGTACATTAATACAGACCTGTTCCTAAAATGGTTTAAAGAACATTTTCTTCCTAGAAAAAGTCCTGGCCAGGCTCTTCTAATTTTAGATGGTCATACTTCTCACTGTTCATTAGAATTGTTAGAGATTGCAGATCAAAATAATGTGATTCTACTGTGCTTGCCTAGTCACACCACCCAAGCTTTGCAACCACTAGACAGGTCATTTTTTAAGCCATTAAAAGATTATTTTAGAGAAGCTGCTCAAAATTTTATGTTTATTCATAAAGAAAGGAAGATAGATAGGATGAGCGCAGGAAAATTGATTGGAGAAGCATGGAATAAGGCCAGTACAGTCGGAAACGGTGTATCTGGATTTCAAGCAACGGGGATTTTTCCTTTTAATCCGAGTGCAGTTCCTGACCATTTTTTCAAAATATCGGATGTGGCAAACAGATTTGTTCTCCCGGAACAACAGGACCAAAATCGTACGACTGAAGATTCAAATGCTGTGATCGATTTTACTTTAAGGAATGACTTAGAGCAAAATGGTAACAACTATAGCGAAGTTGAAATGGAACCATTTCTAAATGTTGATGAGTTACCAGAAAACTTTTTCGATGACTCAGACAATTTTATTATGATTCCTAATATCACGGATAATAGTGATGACGCGACTGCGACTGAGACTGAGAATTCTCATTCTCAAAGTTTACAAGTTGAAATTATTGATGAGCAACAAAATTCTACAGAGACGGAATCTCAAAGTGTTCAATCTGATGCTATCGTAGAAACTCCGTCAAAATATTTAGAAGATATTGCGCCGATTCCATCAATTCCTCAAAGTAAATTTAATAAAAGGAAACAGTCAGCCGAAATTTTAACTTCACAAGACTTTATGGATAAGAAAAAGAAAAATACTGACACCAAAGGAAAAAAAGTTGTTCAAAAGGAAAAGTCAAAAGGTAAAGTAAAAGAAACTAAAAAAGAAAAAAACAAACTAATGGGTAAAAATGGGAAAACACAAAAAAGAGACGATGCAAAAGATTCCCAAGATGATGTAGACTGCATTGAGTGCCTGGAAAATTATCTATCTACGAAAGAGACAGTTGACTGGATTCAATGCATTGACTGTGAATTGTGGTTGCATGAAACTTACACAATGTACAACCCCCGATGCAATAATTGTGGAAAAGTTAAGAAAAGGTTAGACACTGTAAAGAAGAAGTTGTAGGATGTAAAGTCTTATAATAGCGTTATATTTTAAACATTACTTAAATAAAGTTTTTTATATTTTTTGATCAATTTTTTTATGCAAAATACATGCTATGAGCGATCTCTTCATAGTAGGTACTTAATTTTAGAAAATGTACAACCGGGTATCTCTACAGGTCTACAGCCATATATCCCTTATGAAAACAACGGTGCGGCATATATACCACGTGGTGGGGCATAAACACAACGTATGTGGGATATATGGCCAAATGTAGATGTTATTTAAATCGAACTTATTGGTCCCTAAATACAACTATATTTTAATATATATTGTATTTTCAGGTTCATACATTATTGAAATTTCTTTTAGCAAAAAACAGTAGATTGATAGGATAAGGTAAAATAGAAATAAATTATTTTCCTTAGGTGGGGCATATATCCAACTTTTACCCTACTCTCTGAACTTTTTGACTCCCAGACTATTCTGTCATTCCTCTTCCACATTCCTAATTCCCTTCACGAGAACAAACTTACTACATGGATTTGCGCTCGATTTGTCGTTTTTCAAACTTCAACTATGCAGATATTTTCTTTACCAATGGCTAATTAAATAATAGCCTTTTTTTGTATATGTACATACACAAATCCAGTTGTCTTTTAAATGTAAAGCATTGGACAAATAAAGTTGCTATTATTGTTATTATTATTATTATAATCTTTACAAATGCCAATGTACTATCTTTGAATATAACTTTGAAATGTGCAGTTAGTCCAGACAACTTTGTATCAAGTCAATTTCCACATTTCTAATAACAGTAATACAATTATGCAAGAAATAGCGTACGCGGCTCATCTTGTATAGTCGGTTTGTATTCCTAAGGTGTACTAATAAGCTGTCTAGTGGTAGTTTAACTTCGTCTTTAATAACGATGATGAATTTGACGCTTTTGTGCTGTTAATTAAGTTACTCCGAGGATGTTGTTATAACGGTCTAAATTAGAGTTATTTAGAGCGTCCCTTAGAAGTATATGTACCTTAGCAAAGTTTAGGGGTCAGTTTAGGATGCAACTACGCTCGAAGCAGTTTTCCAATTTCATTTTCATAACTACGTGATTGGTGTTTTGTTTTTAATTACTCCCAGTATTATTGATCCCTCTGGGTCTGATACTAGTCTATTTTATAAGTTGTTACCCGATAATTATTACACAATAAAATAATAATAATAATAGTAACTTTAATTACAAGATAAACCTTTAGAACTACAATATTTCTATATTTGAAAGGAAAATAGAATAAGGGAAATCAAAACATAAATGTATGATTACAACAATTTCAAAGCAAAGTGATGAAGTTAATGCAAATTACAGTGCCCTAAGATTAGAATGGGCAGCCAATTGCCGCATTCATGTAAGTTTTGAAACAATATGAATAGAAACATTAGTACGACAAAAGTTATTTCATTAATCATTTAATACTTATTGTCGCAGTGGTGGGTGGTAAGTACGTTTTGGAGTATATCGCCGATAATAAACGAATAAGTCCTTGTCTATGTAATTGCTCCGCCAAAACGTACCTACTCACCAGCCGCCACTGAATTGTTAATTCATAGCATGGGTAGTAGCGTCACATCACTGCGACTTGTTCTTGAATAGTGTCAAATTTCTTTTAGGCGCGCCCCTGTTGGTAGGGAATTTGTTCGCGGCCCTCTTTTTTGACCAAACTAAATTTTATTTGTCAAAAATAAAACAACAACACCACCCAATTAAACTCAAAGTAGAAAATATGTTTCTTACTTACGCGCCATCTATGAGCAAATAGCGAAAGTTCTTTGTTTCTAACTTTTTAAACTTTTAGCATGATTCTGAAATGACACTACAATATTATATGCTATTCTAGACTGTCATGTTGTGCAATATTAGATATTTAATGATATATAAATATTTGTGATTTTCTACATATGGAAAAATTTTTAAAAACATTGTAGAAACCATTTTTGTCTGTGACGAATATCTTAAATATGGATTACCGTTATTAGAAGATAGTATAAATCCATCAAAGTTATCTCAATAGTTAAATAACAAATATTCAGGAAAGATTAAAAAACAAGCCTATGAAATTCTTTGAAAGAAAAATAAGCTTCTTCCACAAGCAAGGAAGAACTTACAAGTCATCAACAACTACTAGTAAAAAGTGGAAAAGGAACTGGTATTTGAAACTAAATTAATAATAATAATATGATAGGATTATGCTGCGCCAATATTGTAATAGAACCATTACATTAAAATGAATTATTAATATAATGTAAAAATGGATTCTCTAAGAGTTGAACTCTATATTGAAAAAGGAACTGCTAAAAATTTCATTAATAAAAATATAAAATATAATAGATTATTTAATTTATTTTGCCAGCTAAACTCAGTTCTTAATCTCGAGAGCGATTGGGTAAAAGAGATAATTAATTAAGAGGTTCCTAAAACATTTATTGGGTGTTATTTGTCGACTTTTTATTTAAATTAAAATTTTCAACGATTCTTCTTACCGTTGACGACCCACAACAGAAATCTATGTTTGGAGTTTGCCTTTCGACTTCTGGCTTAGAAGTCTAGCGCCGACTCATACGATTGTAACACGTACTTCCTTCTTATAGGTGGACGCCTGTGATTCCCCGCTTTAGAATAGTCTGGGTATTCCTGCTGCTCTTTCACACACAAATAGTTAAGTAACCATGTGAACTCAACACCAATCTTAAATAAACACATACGAAACATATCTTATATACTTATGACTACATGGGAATTAGCATTACAGTAATATATTCATTGATTTCAAATATATTGAAAATATTCTTAAAATACTATTTATCTAATTTAATTTAATATCATAAAAATTATAATACAAAATAAAATAGGCTGTACCATTACAAAGTCAATACTTGCGACTTCTATAGTTCCGCATTACAAAAACCTGTAAACCATATGCAATTGCTGAAAATTCAACCAGTACAGTTGAGATTGTAGAAATACTGATTGTCGAAAAAAGCCAAGCGATAAGTAAAAGCAATGCCTATCTCCAGTAATACTATGTAAAGGAGATTATTATATTTCTCTCTATAGACAAAGGATTCTTACAGATAACTCAACAGCAACGATATCAAAGATGTTATTTTATTTTGAACGCAATTTGGCACCAATATCTTCGGAACAGATTTATTTGATACTTTTATGCAGTGTACATTTAAATACGATATTGACTGGGCGAAATGTTTTGCTGCATGCTCGATGAAGCCAAGGCGATGGCAGAACATCTACATGATTTTGTTGTCATATTACGAGAAGTAATGCTAAATGTTAAACGTCTGTTTTTTACACTATAAAAAGTGACCAAGAAAACAAAAAAGACCTAAAACAGAAATTCCACATTAAGTAATCTAATGGAGAGTGGGAAAAAACAAATAGAGAAAATGTTGATATATTTTCTGAATATTCATCTATAGTCTTCAAGCATTTTTGTAAAAGAAATATAGAACTAGAAAGGGCAATTTAGGAAAGTATTGACGCACTACACCAGATGACCTTACCTATAAAGAATATCACCAAACAGGAAGTTAATTACACGAAAGGCCTTACAAGAATTGCCAGAAAAAGATATTAAAGGGATCACTCAAATATTTAATGCAATTATGAGAATCGAACACTTTTCAAGGCTGTGGAAAACTGCACAAACACTTCTGATTCCAAAATTTGGAAAACTGGTGGAGTAAGTTATCTCCTACAGGCCAATTAGTACTTTGCCAATTATCTCAAAGCTGTTCGAAAAAATACTCTAACAAGATATGAAAGTTATCCTTGACGAACATAAAATAATCCCAGATCAACAATTCAATTTTAGAAGCTGTCATGGAAATATAGAAAACGTTCAAAGGGTGGTCAATCAAGTAAAGTAGATATTGCTCAGCTGTGTTTTTAGACTTTTCACAGGTATTTGATAAAGTTTGACATGAGGGTCTGTGTTACAAATTTAAAAAATGAGATGTGGCCACCACACGACCTTCTTATACGTATGAGCGTTTCAAATTATACACAAGTTGTTATGAATTGTTTTAAATACTTTTATCTTAGAAAAATAAACCTGTAAGTGTGTTACTTCAAGTTCAAATTTTAAGAATTTTTTTTTATACAAGAAATATTCTTCTATCCTCTTAATAAATCTCTATAGAATGCATACTTTGGGAGATACTTGAAAAAAGGCTACTCACTAAGAGTAGAAGTGTTACTTCCGGTCCGAATTTTGAAATTTCATTTATACAAAAAATATTCCAAATCTAGTTCTAAATACCTTTGTACTCTTGATAAATATATATATATATATATATATATATATACGTGTAGGTAAATTCTTGGTATTAGGCCTTTTTAACGAAATGCAATAAATACTAGGTTTTAACGTTTCGACATTTTTTAATATTAATGTCTTCTTCAGAAAACTGAAATTATAAGTATAAGTTACAATAATGGTTCAAAAAAATTAATACAAAACAAGATTACTTACTTAAGAATAGGTATAACAGTTAAAATTGTATAAATAAAATGTTTCTCTTAAAATTTTGTCAAAAGACTTGACATACATCAAAATATAATTGTAAATGTCAGCATATGATTTCTAGATTAACAAATTAACATTGCTGACATATTCTAATAATAATGTCATTACAAAAAATTTTACAATGCAAGTATCAAATAAGCACTAAAAGAACTGATTTTTGAAAATATAGAGGGGAAATATTTGTTTATGTAAGTAATGAAAAATAAATTTTTGAAAGTGCATTAATTTCACTTCGGTCATTCACACAAACTGATTCATTTTTCTTAATTTGGATGAGTTCTAATATTGATCGAGATTTATTGTTAATTTCAATATTTAGAATTTTAGTGTTATCAAAATTGAAATTATGTTTAAATTGTTGACAATGTTTTTTTAAAGCCGTTGAATTTTTGCAATATTTATGACCTTTAATTCTTTCTTCTAAATATTGCATAGATTGTCCAATGTAAATTTTGTTACAATTATTACAAGGAATACTATAAACAGTGTGGGTTTTCTTTAAAAAAGGAGTTTTAGATTTAATATTAGTATTGATAAACTTTAAATTATTATAATTTGTATGTGCTACTTTAAATGAATCAGTTTGTGTGAATGACCGAAGTGAAATTAATGCACTTTCAAAAATTTATTTTTCATTACTTACATAAACAAATATTTCCCCTCTATATTTTCAAAAATCAGTTCTTTTAGTGCTTATTTGATACTTGCATTGTAAAAATTTTTGTAATGACATTATTATTAGAATATGTCAGCAATGTTAATTTGTTAATCTAGAAATCATATGCTGACATTTACAATTATATTTTGATGTATGTCAAGTCTTTTGACAAAATTTTAAGAGAAACATTTTATTTATACAATTTTAACTGTTATACCTATTCTTAAGTAAGTAATCTTGTTTTGTATTAATTTTTTTGAACCATTATTGTAACTTATACTTATAATTTCAGTTTTCTGAAGAAGACATTAATATTAAAAAATGTCGAAACGTTAAAACCTAGTATTTATTGCATTTCGTTAAAAAGGCCTAATACCAAGAATTTACCTACACGAATATAATAAAGGCCAAGAAATAATAGTATTATTAATATAATACTTATTTAAATACTATATATATATATATATATATATATATATATATATATATATATATATAATTAAAAGAGAAGGTCTTTGCCGTTGAAAAACTCAATGTAAGGCTTACTTATTAGGGAATCCAGCATAAAAACAAAATTCAATTTAGTTCTTTATTTTTTTCTTCCAATATTTCGCACATTGTGTGTGTGCTTCCTCAGGGATTAACTTAAAGAAATTGAATATTCTAGTCAGTAATTATAAAAATGTATAAAAAGTCTATTATATAAATAAAGATAAAAAACTGTTTTGAACACTTACAAATGTGAACTATGATGTGGACAAAAATTACTTAAATACATCTACACTAATATCGACAGGTACATCTCTTAAATGTATACTAAACAAAACTACGATATAAATTTTAAAATAAATATCTGATACATACGTTAAAAACAACTTTTTTTGGTAAAAAATCTACACATACAAAACAAACAAGCACAAAAGAAACATCAAACATAAGAAACGTTAAGTGGTAAGATTTGGAGGTAATAATTATGTGTCTAATGTACACAGAGTTTGTACGTGTGCAGTGCAAATTTGTACGACGAACATGTCATTAGGTTTCTGTTAGGAAGCGCAATAATATGTATTGTCTATCCCCGAGCTACACTCGTGCCTGATTTATCGTTCTCGTTGCGTTCGTTATCCAACAAAAAAGCATAAATTGAGCTCAAACTGTTTGTATCAGCTTTGAAATTCATAGAATTTGGGTTATTATTGATTTCGACCATCTCCAAAAACTCTCTACATTTCTGACTTTTCACTGTCTGAAGGACTTTAACATTTTCGAAATTCGGCGTATGATCTTTATTGTTCATATGTATGGACAAAGCACATCTGTTCTTTCCAGTCCGAACATCACTCTTATGCGTAGCCAGTCTGGTTTTTAACCAAGTTGATGTGTGACCAATATATACTTGATTGCATTCATTGCAAGGTATGCGATAAATGATGTTGGACTGGAAGGACAGGGGTGTCACATCTTTTGTTCTGCTAAAAAATTTTTTTATTGGGTTATAATTATAGTAAGCTAATTTTATTTCATTTGTGGAGAGAACGTGGGAGAGCCTCTCAGATAAACCATTGATGTAAGGAAACCTGAAGTATTTCAGTTTTTCTCGTGTAACAGTAGTATTTTTGATAGTCAGATTGTCAGGGTGGGGGTTGGAAAAAATCAGTTTGTGTATTAAGCTGGAGGGATAACCATTATTAGTAAACAATCTGCTCAATATGTCGAGGTTTTTCTGTCTGAAAGAGGGGTGACTTATCCTAGACACTCTATGTTTCATGCCCAAAATCATATTTATTTTTTGGCTGATTGAATGATTTGAATGATAGTTTAACATTCTGTCTGAGTTGCTGGGTTTTCTATACCAATCTATCATTAGATGGTTATTATTTCTAATGATTCTAGTGTCAAGGAAAGGCACACCTCCCTCATTCTCGCGTTCAATGGTAAACTGAATGTTAGGGTGAAATGAATTGAAAATCTCCAAAGTGTCATCAATTTCAGACATAGGCAGAGCGCAAATCAGATCATCAACATACTTGTGAATAAAACCAAACTCAAATGGTAAAACCTTCAGTATGTTATCCAAACAAAAGTCCATTACTAAGTTGGCAAGGATAGGGCTAAGCGGTGAGCCCATGGGCATTCCTGAAATCTGTGAGTAGCATTTTTTGTTAAATGTGAAATAGCTATTATTAAATATGAAATTGAGCATCATGAAAAAAGAGTCATATGTAAAATCCGTAAGAGCAGATATTTCATTCCATTTGCTATGTAGTATATGTACTACCATATCCCTGGGTATGTTGGTGAACAAGGATACTACGTCTAATGATATTATATGGTAGTTGTCTGGTAATTGAAAATCTTGGTATTTTTCAGCAAAAGTGAATGAATCGGCAACATCATATCGAGCATTGTCCTCAATAAGTTTTGAGAGGACATCTGCAAAATGTTTTGAGATATTGTAACATGGGGAATTACTGTAAGAGACAATAGGTCTAAATGGAACATCCACTTTATGAACTTTTGGTAGGGTATATAATTTAGGACTGATTGAATTGAAAATGGTGAGTCTTTTGTAAAGTGGTTCGTCTATTTCTTTGTTGTTTTTAAGGGTGCGTAGATGTTTATTAAGTTGTTGTTGTATAGCTGGTGTTGGATCATTATTAATGGCTTTGTAAATGGTGGTGTCTGTTAATAGATTCTCTGTTTTATTAATGTATTCATTCTTTGTAACAGCAACCGTTACTGAACCTTTGTCTGTCCTAAGAATTAAAATATCTGGGTTGTTATTTAAATACTTTTGACATTTCTTGCTAATGTCCCCCCAAAATGCATTACTATTTATGGGAGAGGTTTTAAAATTAGTTAAAGTGTTTGTGATCTTTGCCCTGCGTATATCTATATCATTGTCTTGTATGTTACTGAGAATAAGTTCACCTTCTGCTAGAATCCCACTAACCTGAACGTCTTTAGGAATTACAGGGATACTGAAATTTGGACCCAATGAAAGGAAATCGGTAATATCCGTAGGGATATTACTCCCCGTTCTATCCACAAACCAACCTGTGTTATTTTTATAATGCTTTGTAGTTTTTATGTTGTGTAATAACTTATCGAATTTGTTTAAATTTTTGAATTTTGTTTCTTTAAATAGTCTTTCGATTTTTTGAGTAACTGTAATTTCAAAATCATTAACTACAAATAATGGTAAAGAGTTACTGGCAATGTTTTTAATGTGAGTTAATTGATTATTTAAAGTATTAAAAAAAAAAAAAAAAAAAAAAAAAAAAATAAAAAAAAAAAAAAAGTTGTTTTTAACGTATGTATCAGATATTTATTTTAAAATTTATATCGTAGTTTTGTTTAGTATACATTTAAGAGATGTACCTGTCGATATTAGTGTAGATGTATTTAAGTAATTTTTGTCCACATCATAGTTCACATTTGTAAGTGTTCAAAACAGTTTTTTATCTTTATTTATATAATAGACTTTTTATACATTTTTATAATTACTGACTAGAATATTCAATTTCTTTAAGTTAATCCCTGAGGAAGCACACACACAATGTGCGAAATATTGGAAGAAAAAAATAAAGAACTAAATTGAATTTTGTTTTTATGCTGGATTCCCTAATAAGTAAGCCTTACATTGAGTATATATATATATATATATAATGCATAATTTACGACATATTTGCAGAAAATCGCTATTCGATACGAGTAAAAGTGTTACTTCCGGTCCGAATTTTTAATTTTTTTTTATAGAAAAGGTATTGAGAATTAAGTTCCAAATACTTTTATACTCGTAACGTACCTGTCTAAAAAGTATGACTTGCGAAATATTTGGAAAAAGCTGATTTTCTGGTCTGCCGATTTTACTGAAAATCTGATCAGATCTCATGAGGGAGATTATATTCGTAAATACAAAATTCGGAATTGATACCTGTAGCGGTTTGACCGTTATCGTGGTCACACACACACACAGACACAGAGAGAGAGAGAGAGAGAGAGAGAGAGAGAGAGAGAGAGAGAGAGGGAGGGAGAGAGGGAGAGAGAGATTTTGATTTTTTAAAAACTACTTTTTCCATATCAGGGGACTTCAAAACGTAGACATCTGCAAAAATCTCGAGGTCAAAAATTTTCATCACCACAATACTTTCTTATACTACGTATAAGAAAGTAAAAGTATTTCCGCACCAGATATACGATGCTTTAAAGTCTTACTTAATCAATACATACAACTTTATTATATCTAATATTTCTGTAGTACGCCAAGGTCCTACTTTATACTTAATATATACAACTAACTTGCTTAACACCATGATGACAAATTTAGCTACTTTTGCTGATGATACAGCGGTTTGCTGATGACACAGCGGCATTATCTTCCCCTCAAAATCCAGATACGGCCGCAGCACATTTACAAAGACATATTAATGCAACCCAAAAATGTTTGGAAGATTTAGAAGCTAATGAAAATAAATCAATCCACATAGCATTCACACCAAAAAAGAAAGACTGTCCTACAGTAACATTAAATGGCCAACAATTGAAACATGCTAACTCAAATACCTTGGCATGGGCGTGGACAGGAAGTTAAATTGAAAAAAAACTTGGAATACAACTCACAACAAATCAGTAAGTATTACTGAATGTTAGGTGGTGAATTAAAGTTATCGATTAGCAAAACTCCTAGTGTACAAATTCATACAAAAGCCGATATAAACGTCGGATATACCACTTGGGGAACATCAAGGAATTGTAATATCGAAATATTCCAACGCTATCAAACAAAATGCTACGCCTGATAGTTAGTATACCGTTGTAAGCTCCAAACTTAGTTTATTAAGAAGATCTATAAGTACCATCAGTAATTTTGAAAGAAACCACTGAACGAAGATGTTTGAAAAGCTTCAAACCCATTAACTTGCTATCTAGATTTAGTTAACTAATATAGCTTAGTTGTCATGTTAGAATTTTCTTTTTATTATTTTAAGGGGTAATATTTTTACAAGAATTTTTCAGTTAAAAGCAACACTTTTTATGTACTTAAATGGTGAAAAATCAGAATATGGAAGCCTCTTAGGTTGGTTTATTTTGAGGATGCTTTCGAAGACCTAAATATCTTGAGATTAGATCACGATGTTTAATATAATAACAGCCATCGATAATATTAATGGACTTATGAAAAAGCTTGACTTATAGAAAACTTCAATCGGACGAAAAACATTGATTCATTTCAGTACATTCAAGAACTCTTGGAAAATGTCGCTTCATAAAATACGATAAAATCTGAGCAAGTTTTTTAAACGTCCAATTCAATACAACAGCTTTGTGAATATCTTCCAAATAAAATTCAAACCAGTTAATATAATTACAGCTGGATACTAAATCCATCCTTCGACAATTCCTTTCAGCATGGTAAAATTCCAACAAATATGGAAGGCTTATTAAGTGAAAGATTGTTAACACTAGAATTATTTCCTAGAAAACGGATAATTTTTAAATCAAAAGAATGCAGTAATACCCTGAACTGGCAAACAGAGTTCTTATATATGTGATTGATTTTTCCACATCATATTTATGAGAGTTAAACTTCTCATCGGTGACTGCTATTAAAACAAAAGCATGAAAAGCTACAGTCGGAGAAACAGGCACGTACGTAGAATAAATATTTTTTACCTAGTAACTAATAATTAGTTTAGGTTAATTATTAACCTAGTATATTAAGATTTTTCAGTTTATTTATTATGCAATAGATAAAAAGAAACCTATGAATAATTTCTTTTATTAATTTTGAAAATCTTTTTGCGCGTTCTTTAACACGAATTCCCAAAAGGTCGTGACCCACATTTTGGGAACTACTATTTTTTATGAGAAAAAGGCACAGTGAACACATTTGTAATAGGAAAAGCTACAGAAACACTTTAATAACATTAATTACTCAAACTTAGGGGTACGAAATTTGATACTACAATAGTATTTTTAAAATTATTCATAACATATCATATTAAGGTAGGCCAGTTTCAACCTAAACAACATTCTACAGTCTACAACTACCACATAAATACTGATAAAAGTAAGCAATTCAAGATATATTCATGACAAACTGATTAAATCAAAGAAATCGAGGAAAAAGTAAACTCTATTTGTATAAAAAAGCTAAACTGTGAAGAAAAAGCCCATATAAATAATAATAATAAAACTATTGTGTAAGTTTTCCCTAACTGTACCCAAAAGGCATTTTATATAGAACATTTTTCATGGCTTGAAAAGGACTAGCGAAGATAAATGTTCCATGTTTACTTTCTTATACGTAGTATAAGGAAGTATTGTGATGATGAAAATTTTCGACTTCGAGATTTTTGCAGATGTCCACGTTTTGAGGTCCCCTGATACCAAAAAAGTGGTTTTAAAAAAATGTCTGTGTGTGTGTGTGTGTGTGTGTGTGTCTGTCTGTCTGTCTGTGACCACGATAGCGGTCAAACCGCTGGAGATATCAATTCCAAATTTTGTATTTACGTGTATAATCTCCCTCTTGAGATCTGATTAGTTTTTCAGTAAAATCGGTAGACCGGAAGTAGCAGTTTACTTCAGTATAAAAATCGCATTTTGCCAATATTTCGTCAAATACTAAGTTTATACAAATTTATAAAGAATTCATATGTACTTAAAATTAAAATTGAGAACAATTTTATTTAAAAAGTTTGTCGAAATTCCTACCGGAAGTAGGTCTTTTACTCCTATCGAAAA
The DNA here is from genome assembly GCA_963170755.1 of Amphimallon solstitiale. Taxonomy (NCBI): domain Eukaryota; kingdom Metazoa; phylum Arthropoda; class Insecta; order Coleoptera; family Scarabaeidae; genus Amphimallon; species Amphimallon solstitiale. The sequence goes on along the minus strand of OY720676.1, from coordinate 47,539,038 downwards.
TCGGTTTTTTGCGAATATCTCGCAAGTCATGCTTTCTAGGCAGGTACATTATGAGTATAAAAGTATTTACATGAAAATTTTAAATATCTTTTGTATAAAAAAAATTTCAAAATTCGGACCGGAAGTACCACTTTTACTCTTACCGAATAGCGTTTTTTTGCAAATATGTCGTAAATTATGCATTCTATATATATTTATTAAGAGTACAAAAGTATTTAGAGTTGGATTTGCAATATTTTTTGTATACATGAAATTTCAAAATTCGGACCGGAAGTAGCACTTTTACTTTAGCGAGTAGCACTTTTTTTCGAATATCTTGCAAAGTATGCATTCTATAGCGATTTATTAAGAGAATGAAAGTACTTAGAATAGGATTTTGAATAAGTTTTGTATAAAAAAATTCTTAAAATTGTATAGTTTGAAACGCTCATACGTATAAGAAAGTCGTGTGGTGGCCACACCTCATTTTTTTTACAGTGTTACGAAAATAATATGTTGTGCCCATCATTATATGAGATTAATGTACATGCTTAATGTAAGCAAATGTGCACGAATAGAATATTGAATGATGTATCTCAGTGAAACCCTCACTCCTGTTCCTTTAAATTCCAAGATGAAAAATGTCGAAACAAATTTTGCTGATTATTATTGATAATTACTCTCATATGATTATAGTAAAAGTTTGTATTATTGAAAGGGTATAATTAATCTGTAAGTTGAATTGCAGTGATATGTCAAGAATACAATTGCCAGTACAATATTAGGTACTATTACATAAGTACTACGTACATTTATTGTGAACACAATTATATTAAATTCTACTAATTTGTTCCTTTGAAAATACGACAGAAATTCTTTTTGGATACTAAAGATGAATTCACGAGGAAAGTTTCTCAAATAAGAAGATCTGACTTCAAATAATAAGTTTTATGCCGCTATAAATGTTAACAAAAACAACTCCAGAACAGTCAGATTATATTCCGTTCATGGAATTGCAAAGCAGGAGGTCAAGCAAATGTTACGCCCCCCCCCCCCCAAAAGAAACAACTCGATTTCTGACAATTCAATAAAAGCTCCTTTTGTAGCATTACGAATTTATCGTTTTCTACAGAATTATATATTTGAAATAGATATATAAATAGAAAACATTTCAATTTAAACAGGTAGTAATATACATTGAGTTACATAAAGTTTATTCATCTATATTGATATAGGTAGAGTTGGTAGAGTTGCCTATTTTAAAATTATTCAGGTTACACTTTAAGGTAATAAGAGTTGCCTATTTTAAAACTATTAAGGATGAGTTAATCTAAGATTTGAATTTTATTTGATTATGACAGAAATAGTTAAATTTGCAAATATTAATTAAGCTGGTTGTATTTTTGAAAGAATTGTGTATATTGAATTAAAGGAAATTTTATAGTTACATGGCTAAATAGAAAATTAATACTATTGGAGATGAGGTATATTTTCTATGCATATGTACCAATAATCTGTAAAGAAAATTTTATATTAGTATTGTAATTGTTTAGTAATGTATTTTAACATTGTGAAAAATTTGTTCAAGTAATATTTATGATGAGAATAGGATAAAAAGTTTTTAGAATATGAAAACAAATCGATAAAGATTTGATAAGAAATTGCCGCCTTAAATTGTATTTTGGATGTGACAGTAATTGTCAATGTGACAGATTTTTATTACAATAATGAAGCAAAGTTTAAAAATGGTAAAGAATGTGCAAAAAACTTTATTAAATTCGTGAAATATTTTATTTTGATAGTAACATTGAATTATGTAAGGTATTTATAAAAGTATTACATATCTATAATTTGTATTGATATTGAGTTTAATGTGGAATTAATTTATTGGTTGAAAAAGAATTGGGTAATATCACTAAGGTAATTTTGAAAATAAATAGAGAGAATTTTTGAATTCAAATAAGATGTGGATGTGATTATCGGGAAATTAATCATTTTCTCAGATAATTACATTATATCAGTGCCAAAATAATCAGAGAGTGATAGAATACAAGAATAAACATATAGAGAATTGAAGCAAAAGTGAATTGTAAAAATTTATAAAAAGAAAAGTTATAATTCTATACAAATATACCAAGTACTCACCAATTTGGATTAAGAGACAAAGGAGGAAACAGGAAATTGTTCTTCTGGATTATTTTGTGTATCCAGAATCTTGAAGTTAATATTGAGATCAAGAATCCAGAGATGACTATCGACTTCTAGAATCCAGAGGTATTTATCGAATTGCAGAATCCAGAGGTATTTCAAGAGTTGCAGAGAATTTTCTGATACAGTACGTGTGAAAGAAAATAGCGGATTTCTTCTAGAAGGAAACCATTGACTTCCAGAATCCATAGGTTACGATCGAGTTGCAGAATCCATAGGTATATCAAGAGTTAGCTGAGAATTTTCTGATTCAGTACGTGTAATAGCAGATAGCGAATTTCATCAAAAAGGCAACTATTAACATCAAGAATTACAAGATCCAGAATCCAGAGATACCTCAAGAAGGAAGGCAAATATCATTATAACCATCCGGAACGTAGGATTTATTGCTACAAGTAAAACATATTAAATACATGAAAGAATTCGAGTGACAACTGGACATATATTTTGAAAGGTCGTATAAAGTCTTGTAGTATACTAAGAATTTTAGGTAGTAAATGAAAAGACAAATTGGATATATATTTAATTCTGTATTAAGGTCAAGTAATCATAAAATTACTGAATTCAATTATTAAAAGTCAGATTATTAACTATCTCAAAATAATAAATTTCATAATCGTAAACTAGTAAAGTTTGTAAACATACTAACAATTTCTGTCATATTAGATTACTTACTTGGTAAAAAACGTCGTCTTTAAAAAAAACTCATCCTAAATAGTCCTTTATATAATTTGAACAAGTTTTAGGAGTATCAAAAATAGATTTATGATATATAATCCGGATCTTAATGTAAATATGTATATGTGTTTATGGAAAAACGAATATATTGTTCTATTATAGCCAGTGTTATTTTTATCATCATTAAGGTTATGTAAAGAATTGACAGATCACATTCCTAAAAGAAATAAAGGAGACAAATTATAGATTTGGTAATAGAATATTAGATTGAGTTATAATTACCTGATGAGAAGTTCATGTTAATTTATAGTCATCAGATTTATTATATAGAATTTTAGAAGTGTAATTTATTATACTTAAAGTAAACGAAAACAGTTTGGTTTCAATAAGAGATAGAGTACCATTGAATTCAGAATACCAACTACAAAATATAAAAATACTATTATAAGTAAAAATTGCTACTGAAGGATCCAGGACCGGATTAAGTGCATCAAGTAGGTGTTTAATACAAATAATTTTAAAAGTGAGTCTCATGTTCTTATTGTTTTAAAAAAAATAGTCAGTAGATATTAGAAAATTATACTGAACTAGTCCGAGGCATTTTAAAATAAATATAATAGTACAAAAAGATAAAATACTTACCCTGAGATAAATAGTATAAAACATAACATTTTTATAATACAAAAATTTTATTATTGAGTTGCTAATTTGTGGGATATCTTAAGAAAGCTAGTATATCCACTTTAGTACAATATCAAACAATAGCCTCACATAGTTAGTGGTTACAATTCCATATACAATTTCATTATTGTATGATTTTGGTGTATGTTGGCTTGCATAAGTTGTCACTTCTCCTCAATAATTCCCTATCTTTTGAATCACACAATTAAACGGTAATGGCATGATTTTGCAACAAATGAATTTGCCCATTCTAGGATTTTGAAGTTTCAAAATGTTGAAAAGACAGGAAAAGTGTTATATAATAATACTCCCCTTTTTAAGTTGTGGATTTAGTAGGAAAGAAGCTGAACATTTAAATTTTTAAAACTATGAATGTTGATTATACAGATTGTCGTATTTAAAAGTTAATATGCATCTTCAAATACACACACATAAACATGTACCTATCTATGTATGTATACAACAGTTCAAGAATGTGGCTCTCGGTTTACCCACACCACCATAAGACCGGTGGTGTGGGGAGACCGAGAGCGCGAACACCATTCGCACATGGCATTCGTTCCGTATCTTTAGAGCGTGAACTTACATTGTGTCTGAGCAAACTCGCAAATATTAAAATAAAATGCCCTTAGCTGTCGAGGAAAAAATAGATTGTGTTATGGTATGCGAAGGATAATTCGTACAAAGACGTGCAAAATTTATTTGTATAGTTCATTATAATATTTTGTTTCGTTTTAAATGTGAGAATTTTATTTTAGTTACAATTTTTATAGTTTTGTTTCAGTTCAATGTTAATACATTATACATCAATTACCAAAATAGCGGAGCAATTCCTTAAAGCAAACGTCTGCATACTAGCTTTCAACGTTTTGCACTGAAGCCTCGGTCTCGGTACCCGGTGTCCCCCCGATATGAACACATCTGTATTCCCCTATTATCGTACCCCTCCATTTCATGTTTGCATGCACATGTGTGCGTGTCTGTGTTTCCCTACATCTACTTTTATTTCAGTCAAACGGTATATTTTGCACATGTAACTTACGGCTTTCAGGATATATTGAATCATATGTTATGAATTATATACTTAAACGCTAATCATTTTTTTGGCATGATATTGCAACAAATGAATTTGCCAATTCTAGGATTCTGAAGTTTTAAAATTTACAATAGGTAGAAAAAGAGTCATACAATATTGTTCCCCTTTTTAGGTTTGTGGATTCATTAAGAACGAAAATGAACTTACAAATTTTTAAAACTATGAATCTTGATTATACTGTTTGCATCTGTAACTTATGGTTTGTAAATATACCAACCAATCAAATGGACGTTATCAATAGTTTTAAGTGAAGGTAATCTAATTAAAAACAATGTTTACGAAATAGAAGATATCACTAAACAAGCGGTCTGGAAATCATTTTTATCTCAGGTTACTAACAATGCAAAAAAAAATGTCAAGCAGCACAAATATAATTGTTTTTCAAAGGTCGCTATTCTGTCAGGTATCTTACGGATATCTCTTGGATTACTGCTACATTTCTATGAACTGACAAGATCCGAGTCAGAAAAAACAATTAATGTACATAAAAAACATTTCCAAAGTCTGCTTAAACGACAACGTATTTCAGGAAAAAAATATTAGAGAGATGTGCGTATAAAACGTGTTTAATGAGATGAAAAGAGATATTAAATTTTACCTGGGATAATTCCATAATTAATATATCATTCAATTAAGAGCAAAATAATATAAAATTGGAAATGTTAATAATCAAGTTAACTTATGAAACAATTACTAACAAACTCAGTTTAATTGTAGTAATAAGTATAATAGTATTCTTCATAATTACTAATTTGTAAAAGAAACCTATGTAATACCAATTCAAAATTTTGTTCAAAACTTCTTCAAAGTGATTACAGGAAATCAAATAATAATTCTTACGTATTTTATGCCTTATAGTATAGATTGAAATAAATTGAGCTGTATAATGTAAAAATATTGTTGCGTTTTCGTGTTCGAAATGAACAACTCGTGCAAATGTTTTAAAACTGTCTATATATTTACACACTTAAAACTAATCACAATATAAAAATATAAAATAAATGTAACGCACTTAAAACTACTACGAATAAATTAACACACGTATTTATTTCTATTACTACTATTTATATCTGAAATATTTATGTATTTATTGCACTGTAATAAAAGCTGCACCGCTCACTATATTTATTTGTACCGTACTGAATGAATGAATGCTTTCTGGGCACCGGCCGCTTTTTATATCGGCATATAAGACTGGAAATATACGCGAAAATTCTATCTTTCTCTCGATGTTTGTAGAACGTACGACAGACTTTCTGTCGCTTACACTTTATATATATGTGGATGATTTAAGATTTATTTACGGTGCGTCGCGCCAATGTTTACTCTTCTATTTTTTTGTGGACACAATATTTTCAATTATACAGAGTGCTCGAGAATGGCAATTACCTATTTACCAATTTTACATAAAAACAATTAATTCTGTTAACTAAGATTACTATACATTAGAAATAAGCACCAGAAATACAAGGTGCGTAAAAAGTTTAGAAAAAGGAAGCGGATGTAAAATTTAGGTGGCGCTAATAGGCGATTGAGGGTTTAAAAACCCGCGTGTTCAGCTAGTTATTTGGATAATTTCTGTAGAAATAATCGGATTCTAGAAAATTTTGTATTAAAGAGTATTGTGTGGCGCGCATATGTTTTGAAAATGGATACTGAAAAGAGAATCAGGAAAACAATGAGCGACACTCGGAAGAAAAATTGTTATGCAATTCCAACCAAACTTCGAGATGACACTATAAAATGTCACAGAAACGTTATGTAATATTTCATAAAAATGTAAAATGTTAAATACTTAGATGCTAGAACTAATATCAAGGGGTAGATACTATTTACATATACAGTATGTCCCCGGATCGACTTTAAAAGAGGAAAAAAATTATTTTTGATTTCTCTGAAAATTTCACTCTTGATGATTTACTCCGCTTGTTTTCAAACCCCGAAAACACAAATTCCTTTTTATTTAACTCGAACGGTTCTCGAGATAATATCATTTTTTTGCTAGAAAATATACAAATTGGACTCAAGTTTTATTTAATAAATTTAACAAATAATGGTAAAATAAAATAAAATTCTCAATAAACTATTAATTTTCTATTCCAACAATGCTCCTCACTTTTCTGAACAGATTTCAATTCTTCCTCACCAATTTCTAAATTTTGCCTAAATTGCGGTTTAAATGGTTAAATTTTGTTCTCCTTAAATATTCTTTGTAAACGAGATTTACTTATCCCTGTTATTATTGCCCTCCTTTTTAAGGACAACCTTGGAGCTTCTCTTGCGGAATGAACGGCCAGAACTGAAGCCGCATAGTCTTCATCGAACAATTTCTTTGACTTCTTAATGTTTAAAGCCGAGCCTGTTTTAGGGAATTTTGTCACCATGTTTTCTGCTCCGGAATTTGACATGGTAACTTCCGGGTATTTTTGGTTGAATTTTCTAATAACACCTCGGTAGCACTCTTCCCCAGTTCCGTAACATTGAATTAGATAAATTCTTTGTGTTAAAGTCAACATTATAGCATAAATAGAGTTCAAATTAGCGAATATTTAATTTGCAGTTATACTAACTTATTAGATTTGTCAACTGCTGTCAGTTGTATTTTTCAATGAAATCCGTCTACTAGAGTTACTTTTAAAAATGACGAATAAAAACTTCCAAATTTTGAAGAAAAATGATATTATCTCGAGAACTGTTCGAGTTAAATAAAAAGTTATCTGTGTTTGGGGATTTGAAAACAAGCAGAGTAAATCATCAAGAGTGAAACTTTCTGAGAAATCAAAAATATTTTTTTGTCCTTTTTTAAAGTCGATCCGGGGACATGCTGTATACCAGTGGTTCTCAACCTTTTTTCGCCTAGCGCCCACTTACTGGATTTTGTATAGATCCCAGCGCCCACTGCAGAAAATCGCGAAGGGACACGTCATGGACTACGACTATGGATTATGGACTAGTTAACCTGGGCACACTAATTAAAACAAGAAGTAATAAATTCTACCTCTAAATTTATTTAAAAATATTAATTAATACAAACAAAAATTATTATTGAAATATTGAATTTTATTTAACAAAATTAAATTAATAAATTTGTGAGCCCAACCCATGCAGTCTTCACTAATGCGATCCTTGAGGTTGGTGCTTGCTCACCAGCTCTTTCACGCGAGGAGTCAGCAGAGATAAATAAAGCCGCAAGTCCCCTCTGTTGACCATGTCCAGCCATTTCCTCTTGTCTGAGTGCAGAAATGTAGCCGCACTAAATCCGGTTTCCACTACATATGAAGTCGGAAACGTGAGAAGAAGCTTGTGAACAATTCCCCACATTGTAGGGAATAGTCCTGCCATGCTGTGGTTCTGCCAGAGTTTCTTGAAGCCTGTTTTGATTCGGACTTTGCAATCCTCATTGTTGCGAAGTTCCACCAACTCCTCCTGCAATTTAACGTCAACGTCTTCCAGCACGACTCCAAACGGGTCAGTGATCCAGGCAGGTACATCCAGTTCGATGAGGTCTTGGAAGCGCGATGTAAGGTCCTCTTTTAGTTGCTGAAGATGTGCCCCATATCGAAGATCTTCATCTGTGGGTGTCTCTGTCATTTGATTAATTTCACTAAATTGGTAAAGTTCTTTCCTAACGATATTACTGCGGAGAAGGGCCAGCTTGTCGATAAAGGTGGTCACAGCGCTCTTGCAGTCGATGAGTGTCACCAGTTTACCTTGAATCTGGAGAGACAACTCGTTGAGTTTCCTGAAGATTGTAGCCAAGTAGAAAATGTCGAATTTGTGTTTCTTTCTTCAGCTCACCGGCCAACTTCTCATGTTTGACTTGCAGGAAAATGACAACTGAATCGAACATTTCACAGAATCGAGCCAAGCAGTTGCCCTTAGAGAGCCATCTCACCTCGGTGTGAAGCAGCAGCCGATTGTAGATCTCGTCATTTTCCTGGCAGAGGTTGCGGAATAGTCGATCGCTTTTTGCATTTGTTTTTATTACGTTCACGGCCGTGATCACGAGATTGAGAGAGTCATGAAGGCTGGGGGTCAGCCGTTTCGCTGCAAGATGCTCTCTGTGCGCTACGCAATGTATGCAGATGATATCTGGATGCTCCTTCTTGAGAAGAGCAAGGAACCCCTTGTATCGCCCAACCATTGCTCGTGCTCCATCTGTTGCGCAGGAGTGAATGTTGATTAGCGGGATTTCCTTTTCTTCAAAGTACTTCTTGACAGCAGCAAAGATGGATGTACCAGTTGTGTCAAGGGGTAAGGACTTATGCAAACAACATGTCCTCTTTTGTTTCCCCAGTTTCGTCGAAGTACCTCACGTAAGACATGAGAAGGGCAGTGTTATCACTCAAAGTCGATTCATCAAGCTGGATGGAAAAGTTGGTCTTCTTGAGAATGTCCACCAACTGGATTTCGACATCACTTGCCATCTCATCTATTCTTCTGGAGACCGTGTCGTTGCTAAGGGGGATAGCCTTCACTATTTCTGTCGCATTCCTATGTAAGACAGTCGAAATCACCTCTTTCACGGCAGGCAGAATCAGTGTTTCCCCCATAGTGTGCGGCTTGCCAGCCTTTGCAATCATATATGCAATGTTATACGATGCCAGCAGGCCATCACGCTGACTCTCTGTCACCTTGGCAAAAGCAGACGAAATGGACGGGGTAGTTTTCTCCCTGTCATCACGCAGTTTCTTGAAGTATTCTGCGGGCTTGTCCTTTTTGTCCGAATGCATCTTTTCTAGATGGTCACGCATACGAGAGGGTTTCATACCTTCATTTGAGAAGACATTGGAACAAATGAGGCACATCGGTCTTGTGCGATCCGCTGGGCTTGGTACGAAACCGAAGGCTATATAGTCGACCGAATACTGGCGTACCACCTTCTGCTTTTTGCCTGGAGGAGCCATTGCTGTCGTGTCAAAAAGACCGATGTTAAACAATGTTAAACAATTTTGGTTGGAGCAATATAATTAGAGTATTTTGTATAAGTTAGATTTCTAAAATAATTTGAGTTAGGTATTAAAAACATTACCAACATCAATAAATGATTATTACCTATAATAAACGGTTTTGGATTATAAAAATTGCCCTACCTAGTGTTAATTCAGCTCAACTATATATTGTTTATTTTATAACAGAACCGTGTATGCTAAATGTACAATATTTTTGATTAACACTCTGTTAATTAATCACACAACTAACGCACACTGAATATTTGTCTCTGTTCGAACGTTATCGCTGACTATCGTAAATAGAATGAATCATGCGAATAATGACTTCGCTATATATACCGCACTGCATGGAATTCTCTGGAAGTCGAACTCTCTCGACCTTGGAACATTCGAGATGCGGTCCACTATACTCACGTTGACTCACAGAGTCCGCGCGTTGCGTCATACATACAATAACATAGTTAAGCACAGAAATAGAAACAGCATGTACGTAACCATGGGGTTAACAATGCATAATAGGAACATTGGTGAGCGCGGATATTAAACATTCTGCATTTTTGTATGATTTTACTAATTTTTTACTGTGTAGTGTAGCTTTACCTTTACACCATACAGCGTCCACCCAAAATCCTCCAGCGCCCACTGGTGGGCGCTACCGCCCACGTTGAAAACCACTGCTGTATACATTTATACGCGAAACGTATATGCATCTAAATAGTAATATTTTCATGGCTAGGAAGACTCCTCTCGTATTTTAATTTGTATTTATCTATTGTGAGCGATAAATATATATACTTGTATATAGATACACCATTTTTCTATAATATAACTTAATTTCGTTGTTTATTTGCTTATCTATTTATGGTATAATAGTTGCACTCATGATAAAGCTATCACGATGATAGATCTATCTATAGGATTAAAGTTGCATACGTTCAAGTATTACTGGATGTACAGTTCTGTGCAATAAAGTGGCGTACATGTATTATTGCAAATTTTGAAATTATTTTATCAATGTGAAAATGGCTTATTTTATCCTGTATTTGAAAGGTTAAATAATGCCTTCATTATTGACATTAGTTGTCAAAATGATTGGTTCTAATTATTTCTTATCTTGATGATAATTTTATTTGAAATATAGTTTGTAAGTTTGTAAGTTTAAAATTGCATGATAGCCAACATAAATTTGGTGTCAATTTGTTTTATTAGTATGTTTAAATAAAAGTAAAAAAATGAATGTTCTAGAAGGTTATTTTATAAAAGAAAGTTTACTTTTACAACCAGGCAAGTTTCTTAATGAACAAACCGAACTCATAAATTCACCGCTAATAAACCCTAGCATTGTAAAAACGGTCTTTCCAGATAAGTCCATGACCTTTTCATAATTTTCTATTTTTGTATATTTTTTCTATTTACATTTTTGTTTGAAGTAGGTAGTTACAGTATATTAAATTTTACTTTAGTTTCTCGAGAACTCCTGAGATGCCGCAAGGCGAAATGTACATCGAGTATTTAATTATATATATTTGTATGAAACAATACCAAGTGTGTTATTTGTTATTACTTGCTTATATTTCGACATGTTTCACCAAGAGATTTCCATCACTTCATTTAATTATTAGGCAAGATTTCGATAAATTGACAGATTTTATATGAGAAAGATTCTTATAATAATCTTAGATATTACTTCAAAGTAATCTTATAAATAATGCTCATTCATTTATAATAAATATTTTAGGTGTATTTTTTGAAAATAAATATAGTTATCCCATAATAAGTGGACCGGAGTTTGCAAGTATATATCAGGACTTAAGGTAAATGCATATACGCAAGTAAATCTGTAAAATAATTATTATATTTATATTATTATATTATAATGTTTTTTTTTTGTGTGTGGTATACATTAATAATTTGAGTTAGCAATCGTTAAGAATAGAAATAATAATGGTATATTTTGTATAGGTTAAGTACTATTGGCATATAATAATTTGGGAGCAAGTGTATTTTCGGTGAATCACTACAAAGATACACAGGACACGGACTTGTTGAATCGACTTAATTTGCATCAATTTTCATCAATGAAAAAAAAACAATGTAGCACAAATCTGAAAGGCGCATTAGCGATTCCACACTAACATCTTAGAATAACATAGCAAGGTATCGACTATTGGGGATCGAATCTTTACAATTAACATTCAAATTAAATAGAAACCTTAAATATCAATGGGTTTTCCAGAAATGACAAACGAGTACTACTTTTACATTGTTTTGACAGAGTTATTGAGTATTTCGAATAAATTTTTTAACATAACTTTGGTTATGATTTTTTACGTTAGTTACTTGATCTATTTTTTTTTTTTGGCATATTGGTAAGCATACTCTTGCTATATGATATTTTCAATATTTTATTTAATTTTTATTTTACTTATGTATATGTGCCTGTTGTGTCGCTCATTTTCTGTAACTTGAAGTATGCCACTGTAATGGCGTGTCATATGATTTACATTAATATAATAAATCACTACTAGTTCGTCCCCATATTGAATGAGTTTATTATTTATTTCCTGTGGCTTTTCCGGTCTTCTTCTTTGTTCCTTTTGTTTTGGTTTTCATACAATTCTTAAAAATATTGTTTGCAATTATTTTGTTTTTGTTAAACTTTTAAAGTTATGGTGTTTGTTTATGTTTTCATACAATTTCCTATTGTCATTATTGTTCTTCTCTATTGCTTCCATCAAATTCCAGATTCATAGGTTCTTTTGCAATTTGCAGATTTTATTTGCTTCATATATTTTTCTTTCATATACTTTGTGCTATATTCCTGTTTGTATTTATTTCTTCCTCATTCGGTTTTTTGATTTGATTTTTCATGCTTTCTTCACAGAATTAATCTTTTCTTTTCTTAGCGTCTTTGTGGCAATTACTTTGTGTACCTTATTCGTAACACTGTATTTGAACTTTCTCCAATCTTTTTCTAGATTATTTCCTTCATATTCTCTGTTGTCAATTTGCATTATAATGTATCAGAATACTTCTTGTTTTCCTTGTGTTTAGACTTTTTGCATTATTGTTAACTTCATTTTGGTCTATCCAAGAAAAAGGTGAAAGTCTACATAAACTCCTATATGTGACTAGACATCATGTACAATTTAAAGGAAGAATATACCGGAAGTTATTACGCAAATTTTGTGCCGGGAAAACCAAGTATAAACTTCAAACACAAAAAAAAAGAAATCTTCATTTCAAATTGACAAAGAATTCGATTCCACCTACCTTTGATGTTGGTGTCAATTTAAACCGATGCGGACATTCCCATTATGCAATTTTAGATCAAACAAAATGACATACTAAGGGCCGTTCACACCAAAACTAATTACATGTTTCAAAGAAACTAGTATACCACGCAATTTTATTTCTGCACCTTGATTCTCTTTTACAATACAAAATTAAAATGACTACAACATTGTTAAACAGTAATTGACGAAGAAAATACATATGAAAACGTCAGATTTTATTAAGAAAACTAAGGAAACTATTTCTCAACAATTGGAAAATAGAAATATAGCCGATAAATATGATAATGCGCGCCAATAATAAATTGATTACAAATTACATAAAATGCTCAATTTCTTTAAACGTTATTTAATAGATATTGACTTTAGATTTTGCATCATACAGTCTGCATTGTACAAAGCTTACGTAATTAAGATCCGGCCGTCAGCGAAGAGCATTTTGCTTGAGGGTTTACTTCTTTGTCTGAAGACATATAAGGACATTTTATTTATACCTTCAGAAATTAAATACATAAGCGCTAAGAAAGAGCTTATATTGCACAATGGTGGTGACATCATTCTTTAAACTCTTTTAAGGCTCTTCTACTTAAATACAAGGGTCGAACAAATAGCGCAGCCACTGTAGAAATCCATCAGCTATTAAACCATTAGATAACGATTCAGTGTTCAGATATTAAATGACTCATTAACATTATACGTTAACTTCATAGGATCTATGTTTCGTACTAACTTAATACAAAATGTTTGATTGTCCTACCTGTAAACTTTCCTCTGCCTTCTAGTCGAAAATATAGGAGTCTTGTCGCCGCTTTGCTAAGTAAAGTTAGGGCGTGGGTCTGACTGAATTAACTAGACGATAGGCTAACTGAAGGGCTCCCCTCTTAATTAATATTACGGAACCTTGGTTTACATGATCGCGAGTTACTCAAAACAAAAGAAACGAGAAGAATCTCCCAGGAAAACTCCCAATCAACATTCAAATCATTGACACAGGTAATTAATTGATAAAAACAATGCTGCTAATTATACTATGTAATCCAAAAATTCCGTATCGCACAATAATTTAAAAAAAAAGGTATCTAAAGTTATTAAAGAATTGTTAAGCAATTGTAAACAAGCCTGACAGGCTTATACAGGTTCAAACGTGCTCAAACTCCGTCACGACATGCATGTACAAACGCGAGGTGTAGACTATAAATATGACGGTTCGAAGCCTACTAGTTTTTAGTAACTAGCCAACCAACGTGACTAGCGCACGAAAATGTCTGAAATAACGAAAATTGAGTACCGCGCGATCATTAAACTTTCAACAAAACAAGGGCATACACCTTATCACATTAAACAACATTCAGGCGGCGTTTACGGTGATTCATCTCCTTCGTATTCAACTGTAAAAAAGTGGGCAAATTGTTTCCGTTTGGGACAAGAATCCCTGGAAGATGCTGATCGGCCGGGTCAACCAATTGAAGTGACAACGCCTCAACAAATTTCAATTATTGAACATTTAGTGCTAGAAGATCGCCGTTTGAAAGTGAAGGAATTAGCAGTCCATTTGGGTATGAATAAAATTAGTGCAAGATGGGTACCCCGACTTTTTTCTGCTCTCCAACGTGAACGTCGAGTCGAATGTGCGCAGTCGTTCTTAAACATGTGTGGAGACGCGTAGTCCATGGAATGGCGACGATCTGATGAACCTCGTCCCAGAAAGGCGAAAGTCTTTCAATAAACGAAAAAGGTGATGGCCACAATATTCTGGGATTGTGAGGGCATTTTGCTAATTCACTTTGAAGAGCGCAATACAAGTGTCGTGGAAAATTGACAAAAAGTGTGCGATTATTGCACGACAATGCTCCCGTCCATACTGCCGTCATCACACAAGCTGCCATCCGCGATGCGGCTTTCTAGAATTAAAACACCCACCATATAGTCCGGATATGGCTCCTTGTGATTTTTTTTGCTAATTTAAAAAAAGAACTTGGCGTAGAAATAAAAAAAGGACATAGGAGTACTCTTACGTCTTATGAAATCTTACAAAATCTTTTAAACAGTAAATCAATTGTAAGTGCGATAACAAACACCAGGATATGCACCATAACGTACCCTAATTTAGTGCAAACGTGACGCACTTAACACAATTTAAGGTCACCCGGGTAAAACACAGAAGATGTTTCTCGAGAGTTTTTAATTAAATTCAAACTAAAGCTGGATTAAATGACTATAATCTAAGTAAAACAGTATCTATCGGTCTGTCAAAAGAACAATTTGAACAACCAAATTTGCAATTTCCTCATGAGTGTGCTTCTCTAAGCAAGGAACAAGTTATAAGTATGAACACACATAGTATCGAAAATTACAATGACCCTTGCCTCACAAATTAATCCCCGACAAATCCCTATTTAAACAAAAGTTAAAATGAATCTACTGATAACTAATTTCATATAATGTGAAAAGTTAATATGCACATAAAAGTCTAACGATTAAATTTACAGTTTTATACAGGAAATTTAAAACTATTTCTGGGAAGCAGTAGTAGTCTAAACACAAGGAAAACAAGAAGCAAATTGACAACAGAACATATGAAAGAAATAATATAGAAAAAGAATGGAGAAAGACAAAATATAGTGTTAGGAATACGGTACAAAAAGTAATTGCCACAAGACGCTACGAAAAAAAAACATTGATTCTGTGAAGAAAGCATAACAAACCAAATAAAAAAACCGAGTGAGGAAGAAATACATATAAACAGGAATATAGCACAAAGTATATGAAAGAAAAATATATGAAGCAAATAAAATCCGCAAATTCAAAAGAACCTATAAATCTAGAATTTGATGGAAGCAATAGACAAGAACAATAATGACAATAGGAAACTGTATGAAAATATAAATAAATACCATAACTTTAAAAGTTCCACAAAAACAACTGGCAGTGATTTATCATAATAATGTAAATGAGCAACACAACAAGCACATACAGGTTTGGCCTACGATTATCTTGCATGCGGCTTTCCGTACATAACACGAAAAGAGTTGCCAAACCGTACCTACCTAACAGATATACATACGCGAGGCGACATGTAGACCTTCAGCGAAACCATATTCAATTCAATCATAATAATAATAAATCTGCAGGAATTCTTATAATATTAACGTAAGATACTTTTTTAAGAATATTACGAATGGGAATAGTACCTAAAAATAAAGATAACAACCCCTGAAACATGCAGTATATTGGAATCTTATGATCGTATCCGCCAGTCGTCGAGCATCGACCAGTACGTGCCCACTGCCCACATATGTGTAAATACTGGCAACAACGTTCGTTTCAATACATGGACTTTGCTGGCATGCAACGTAAAAACATACCGAACCTGTATACAAAAGTAAAATAAAACTTAAATAAAATATGGAAAATATCATACTGTGTGTCCAAAAGTCTGGAAACACCCAAATAAAATCGAAACGGATGATTTTTGAGAAAAATGCAAAAACAGGTCAATTAGTATTTTCAAATAACTACTGGCTGATGGCATCTGTTTGGCATTTTTGATGACCTTGAAAAAGTTATGTCATCAAAAAAAAATTTAAATGGCAACGTCGCATTTTTAATTTTATTTTTGATAGATCTTTTAATTGTCTAAACGACAGTCAACAAATTTTTCATTCTACTTAAGAAAAATTTTGAAAAAAAAAACCATTATAGAAAACAAAGAAAATTTTAATCGTAGAAATCAGCAAAAACTCTTGCAATAAATGTCAAAATGTTGTCCTTGAGCATCTTGGCAATACTCTAAACGATAATAAAATTCATTTTGAACGTTTTCTATCATTTCAGGAGTGATCCTTCGTACTTCAATCTCAATCCGTTGACGCAAGTCTTCCAAATTTTCAGGTTTAGTTGCGTATACCTTATTTTTTAGGTAACCCCACAAAAAATAATCAATACGCGTTAGATCTGGCGACCTAGCCGGCCACTCGATAGCCCCCCTCCTGCCAATCCATCTGTTTGGGAAGGTATTCTCGAGATAATGCCGAACATTTCCCGCATAGTGGGGTGGAGCCCCATCTTGTTGAAACCAAATTCTTTGGCTGGGCAAATTAGGATCTTCATGGTTCGGAAATATTTCTGCTAGTGACGGAATTAAATAATTTTGTAAAAAATACAAATACATTTCCGCCGTCAGGTTACCGTTGAAGAAAAAAGGCCCTATAATTCTGTTACCAATTAATTAATTTAATTTCTGAGGATACTGAGTTCGTACCTCTCTCATCCAGCGTGGATTTTGGCGTGCCCAGTACCTGCAGTTTCGTCTGTTAACAGTCCCATGTAATGTGAACGTAGCTTCATCTGAGAATAAGATATTTCTGATATCACACATTATCACACATAGGCATCAGTTGTTCGCAAAACTGTACACGCCTGTCGAAGTCGTCTTCAGACAGCTCATGAACCAAACAGATTTTGTAGGGATGATACTTAGTTTTCCGGAAAATATTACCAATTGTACTCTTCGACACGTTAAACTCCCGAGCAAGCTGCCGTGTACTAGAATTTGGAGTTTCCTCTACTGACAATAATACGTCGAGTTGCGTATCTTCTGCGATCTTTGGACGACCACTTCTAAGGCGATCTCGAAGATGGCCTTCTTCTTGAAATTTTTTGTGAATCTTACTCACTGCAGAAATACTAATTGGGGCACGCTCCAGATGTTCTGTATTAAATAAGTCGCAAACTTCTCTAACTGAACGAGCCCTATCCCCAAAACCAATCATCATGAATATTTGAATACGTTCTCTCTCACTTAAAACCATTTTTAAACAGATTTTTTTAACTTACGCACAATTCGTATTTGACAGAATGTCACAAATAAAACAAAATGTGTTTGAAAAATAATCGACTTTTAAGCCAACTATGTTTTTTTTTAAAGACAAACTTTTCCATTTTCGAAGAAGTAATTAAATTTTTCTCGGTTATTTTCTTAAGTAAAATGAAAAATCTTTTTACAGTCATTTAGACAATTAAAAGATCTATCAAAAATAAAATTAAAAATGTGACGTTGCCATTTAAATTTTTTTTGATGACATCATAACTTTTTCAAGGTCATCAAAAATTCCAAACAGATACCATCAGCCAGTAGTTTTTTGAAAATACTAATTGACCTGTTTTTGCATTTTTCTCAAAAATCATCCGTTTCGATTTTATTTGGGTGTTTCCAGACTTTTTGGACAAACAGTATAGTAAGAGTATGCTTACCAATATGACCAAAAAAAATCAGATGAAATAACTAACCTTAAAAATCATAACCTAAGTAATCTTAAAAAATTTATTTAAATACTCATTAACTCTGTAAAAACGATGTGAGAGTAGTACTCGTTTGGCATTTCTGGAAAATCCATTTATATTTAAGGTTTTTATTTAATTCGAATGTTAGTTGTGGACATTCGATCCCCAATAGTCAATACCATGCTATGTTATTCTAAGATGATAGTGTGGAATCGCTAATGCGCCTTTCAGGTTTGTGCTGAATTGTTTTTTTTTCATTGATGAAAATTGATGCAAAACAAGTCATTAATATCACTCAAGTCGATTCAACAAGTCCTTGTCCTGTGTATCTTTGTAATGATTCACGAAAATGCACTTGCTCCCAAATTACTATATGCCAATAGTACTTAATCTATACAAAATAAATCATTATTATTTCTATTCTTAACGATTGCTAACTCGAATTATTAATGTATACCACACACACACAAAAATAACATTAAAATATAATAATATAAATATAATAATTATTTTACAGATATATTTGCGCATATGCATTTACCTTATTAAGTCCTCATATATACTTCTAAACTCCGGTCCACTTATTATGAGATAACTTTATTTATTTCCAAAAAATACACTTAAAATATTTATTATAAGTATAAGCGCATTATTTATAAGATTGCTTTGAAGTAATATACAAGACTTTCTCTAAGATACATTGCTGTGATATTTTTATAAGAATCTTTCTCATATAGAATTTGTCAATTTATCGAAGTCTTGCCTACTAATAAAACAAGTTGACACCAAATTTATGTTGGCTATTATGCATTGGAATTGACATTGGCCATGCAAAATATAACATAAGTAATCAATGTAATTTAGCGAAATATATATATTCTGCTGAATCTCACATTTGATATATTTGTATCAAGTACATTGTTGTAACTAAAACAAATTCACTTAAATATTAGCATTTCAATTTAAACACACATTATAAATACTCTCTTTCTATATTTAAGGATATTGTACACCAGATCAATCCGGTATTTCAACTAAAGCCATAACCTCCATCAGAGTAAATATATTATATTGCTCGTATGATGAAATAATATTTTGTTAGGTGTATTAATATACTCCTGACATCAATCTTGGAATTATTATAAACAGACAACCTAAAAGATATACCGACACAAACGGTGTTCCCATAAGTAGAAAGGAATTGTGGAAATGTTTATTTCAGTATAGGTATCTGCAACGAGTGATTAGATACATTAGTGTTAGTAGCATCTGTGAATGAATCGAGGAAGTTTTGATGCATTATGGGTGACATCTTGATAGGAAAGGTAGTAGTATCTACACATAGTAAGAAGCATAGAGTATTATGGTATCGATATTGAGTAGAGTTTAGTTTTATAAACAAACACGTTCATCCAATGACAATTACAGTCCGAAACTCAAAGTAACCAGATATTTTTGAACAAAGTTTTATAATAAATAAAATAATATAGTCAGGTCGTGAACTACGTATTACAATATAATATTCTATTCAAATGTAAGTAAAGCAATAATGTTATATATTCAATTAACTTTGACATATCTCCTTCTTATTAAAATTAAATATATGTTATTTGAATCGTTTAATTTATGGATTTTGCAGTAATTTGAATGCTGTATATATATAATAACGCTAGATATAGGGCTTATAAAGCTTTGGGACATGAAAATCAAGCATATTTAAGTTACGTAAGTGCGAATTATTTGAGAATTTAAATATATTGTCGTATTGTTTTCATATTTAATGGTCCAATGGTGAAATATACTAGTATGCTTTGAATGATAAAATAAAACAAAAGAGAGGAGCAAGATGCTACCGATGAAAGAAAGAAGCTGGTATTATTGTATACTTAAAAATTAAAGTATTTCGCATGTAAATAATAGAAATACTAGTAACTTTATTATAAATTAAATCTGAACATAAGTACCCAATCATGAAGTTGATATAAATAGTTTTCACATCTGCAAAATTTCACCTGGGAGTTGTTTGTTGGAGTTTTCTTCGGACAGTTCTCGTGACTTGAATATAAAAAATTGCTGTTATATGCCAGTAAGAGGAATTCTCATCATTCAGGAGCACCAACTAGAGATGTCCGATGGGAATTTAGTACAAATTTGACCTAAAACAATAAAAAGGTAAATACATAAAACATGCATATAATTCAATACCTTAATTCAAAGAGCTCATGAGAATATATTAATACTACATATCAAAAAAAAAGAACTCAAAGCATACTTACTCTCACATAAATTGTACGTCCAATTAAATACTCTTCTCCAGAGAGTATATAAAATTAATTTAAGTCGAATGTTATCCCTGGATATTTTTTGCTGGCGAAGCCATGTTTGTTTCAGAATTAATTTAAAAATGTTAACTATGTAATGGTATAGAATAAGGTTTCTTAAAACGTTACGACGATAGTATTTATTGAATTTAGAGTTTTTAAAAGTATATATGGCAACCGTCATGAGCTTGATAATTTAATTTGAATATTATATAAATGCTATTATGTTAACGTAGAAAGAAATAAGACGATATTAATTATATTTCAATGTTTAGAAATTAATATACTTGAAGCTTCAAGTTAGGGATTTATTATTAAATAAAATTATAATGTTAGAGAATTTCATGTTTTAAAGCTTCCCCTGTATCCTGACATAATAATTAATAAATAACCTAGAATATTTTGAATTAAAACCTTGCAGTTTAATTGATAGCAATAGGTCAGATTATGATATAATTAGAGGAGAGTCAGAATGATCAATACAATGAACTAAACCATCACTCATTGGATACCTGTTAATTAAAGAGAACCCACGTTATAGACTACTGAGATCATATAGAAAAAACTTACAATGTTAAATAAATGCAAAATATTGCAACAATATACAGGGTGTACCACCTCAAACTCCCAGGTCAAATATCTCGGAAACGGATAAAGATATTTGAATTTTGTAAAAAATAGTTACTAAAGAATGTGATTGACTCTAGTTTGCTCGCACAATTGTGTTTTATTATATGAAGATATAGATGGCGCTGCGACGAAAAGAATTATGTTGATCGCCACAATCTTCATTTGTTTCTTATTTGAAAGAGTATTAAAATTAATGTAAATTTTATTATTTGTGTTAGTTTCCAAAATTTAACGGTTTTATAGATATTCGTGTTTAAAGAAAGTAAAAGTAAATTTAACGTTTTGTCTTTATTTTGTTTAAATACTTAAAAGGATCAAATATAACTAAGAAAGATGTTCAAAATTGTTGCCTTCTTGATTGCTACATAACGTATATCGCCTTATTAGTTCTCTTCCGCAAGCATTTAACAATGTATTTCTACTAATTTTTTGAACACTTGCATAATTTTTTTTATAAAGGTCGCCCATATCTGTTATGGATTCCTTGTAAACTTCAGCTTTCAAGTAAGCCCACAAGAAACAAATCTAACGGGGTTAGATCCGGCGAACGAGCCGGCCACCTAAGGACTCCATTAGTACCAATCCAACGACGTGGGAACGTTTGATTAAAATTGTCAGTAACTATGTTGACATTATTAGCAGTTTGATGTAACCACATTTATTTCGCAGCTCCATAACATCTTCCAAAAGTAGTGGCAACTCATTTTGCAGGAAATGTAAGTAGCGCACACCAGTTAATGTTTCATGATAAAAGTGGGGGCTTAAGATATATCCGTTTAAAATTCCACACCAAACGTTAACGCCAAAAACTGTTTGATTTCTTGTTTGCCTTATCCACCTAGGATTATCTTCTGACCAATATCAAGCATTATGTTTAAGTACCATTGTTGTGAAAACGACATTCGTCACTCCACAAGATCTGATTCATAAAGTTGTTGTTTTCCGCTAACATTACAGTGCTAATATCAAAATATTTCCTAAATAATCAAAGCAAGCTACATACATATAACACAGACATGAATGCTTTTCTGCTTACATACCTATGGGTGCCTATGAAGTGGAATTTATAAAAAGGAACTACAAACTATAAAATTTAAATTGTGAAGTAACTATAATAGCAAGAATTGTGCATATGTTTACTGCTATTTTCCCCTACAAATTAATTATTTAAACAAAATAAAGACACAACTTTAAAATTACTCTTTACTTTCTTTAAACAAGAATATCTATTAAACCGTTAAATTTTGGAAACTAACACAAATAATAAAATTTACATTAATTTTAATACTCTTTTAAATAAAAAACAAATGAAGATTGTGGCGATCAAAAAAAATCTTTTAATCGCAGCGCCATCTATATCATCACATAATAAAACACAATTGTGAGAGCAAACTAGAGTCGATCACATTCTTTAGTAACTACTTTTTACAAAATTCAAATATCTTTACCCGTTTCCGAGATATTTGACCTGGGAGTTTTAAGTGGTACACCCTGTATACATATACTTATATAAAATATATTAAAATTTTTTGCCAAATATACAAATGTATTGAAATAATGAATATCTTCTTGGTAGTAGTGGCAAATGATGAGCAAAAGTAATAACAATATGACAACTGGTTGTCATTTAGAATACATTGACAATTGTAGAATGTAAATAAAATATGTATGAATGAAATGTAAACAATAAGCATAGGACAATCGGTATTACTTATGCAGTTCCATTAAAAGATTTAGGTCTACCTTAAACTGTTCAATTAATGTAATTATATAAATAATAACGATGCAACTATGTATTTAAAAGAATCACGAGTAGAGCTGTTGGTATTATGAAAATATAGAATGAAAAATCAGTCGTGTATAAATGAAAATGTAAGCAAATAACCATAGGACAACCGGTATTACTTATGCAGTCCCATCAAATGGTTTAGGTTTACCTAGACATGTACATTTGATAGAAAGTACACAAACAATGAACGACGCAACTATGTATGTATTAAGATGTGTTTGTAGCTACAGACATATATATTTCTACCTTGTTTGGATTCGTCAGTGCAGCACAACGAAGATGGTGTATGTTAAAGCACTAAATATGTGTTGATTAAAAAATATAGTATTACCTTAAAATGTAAATCCAAAAATGTCCAAGTGTTAAACAACAGTGCACTTACTTAATACTGCCTAGTTGAAATTAGGCATTACATAGTAATCAGTAAGTGCATTGTTGTTTAACACTTGGACATTTTTGGATTTACATTTTAAGGTAATACTATATTTTTTAATCAACACATATTTAGTGTTTTAACATACACCTTTCTCGTTATGCTGCACTGACGAAACCAAACAAGGTAGAAACATGCTAACATAGCTACAAACACATCTTAATACATGCATAGTTGCGTCGTTTATTGTTTGTGTATTTTCTATCAAATGTACATGTCTAAGTAAACCTAAATCATTTGCTGCGACTGCATAAGTAATACCGGTTATCCTATGGTTATTTGCTTACATTTTTATTTATATACGACTAATTTTACATTCTATATTGTCATAACATCAACAGCTCTACTCGTAATTCTTTTAATTACATAGTTGCATCGTTATTATTTATGTAACTACATTAATTGAACAGTTTAAGGTGGACCTACACCTTTTAATGGAACTGCATAAGTAATACCGATTGTCCTATGCTTATTGTTTACATTTCATTCATACATATTTGATTTACATTCTACAATTGTCAATGTATTCTAAATGACAACCAGTTGCCATATTGTTATTACTTTTGCTTATCATTTGCCACTACTACCAAGAAGATATTCATTTTTTCAATACATTTGTATAGTTGGCAGAGAATTTTAATATACTTTATACATATATACCCATACCAAAGTTACGAATAGCCAAAATAGCTTAAATATAAACAACAAATCGACATTTCCATTGCGTAAAACAACATATTTCAAGCAAAAAAAATTATAAAATGTAACAACTTTAACCTTCGAACGCCCGGAAGATATTTGTACAAACCATGTGACGAATTTCATGAAATTATGATTTCAAACATGAGTATCTCCGGTAAATTATAATTCAGACGGTTGAAGAGAGAAACACTTTCTGGCGGGGTCCCTCTTAAAAAACCGCTTCGCAATATAAATTCTATCATCACGAAATTACTTTTTTGCGACCTACGCGACTTTTGTCCATTTTTATTCGATACTTCAGGCCTCGTCGTTTCAATTTTTCGGAAAATCATATTTGATACTTTTTCTGAACATCTGTGCTAGCTCCCGTCTGAATTTAAAAGAAGAAAATATTAAGTGGATTTTCTGATACATTCCGAATCACCATTTCCTTCCCTAAGTAGAAAAAGAAGGGAATTAGAGATTTACTTGAGAACAGCAAAGGTAGCGCAACGTATTGAATTGCGTAAAGTCGAAAAGACGTCGATGAATTTGATGATGAACTTAGCTATAAATAACTTGGATATTGTTTGCAGAAAGTCGTAAGATATATCTACAACTTAGTTTTTTATAATAAGATTTTATTTGTTTGTTTTCTCTTTTATTCAATGTTGAAATTTAGTACAGATTTATATGTAGAGTATATAGAGAAAATGACGTCAGTACTTCCCCTTTTCTCTTAATCATTCGGTATACGGTTTAAGAATTCTTATTCTGTGAACCTCTGATGGAGTAGTACTACAAGAACAGAGCCACTAGACATTTTACAGGCACAATATATAGTAAATAATGCAGTAGTCTTGGCAAACACAAGCTTAAGACGTTTATCGTTTAATATTAAACATTTATCCCTTAACGTGTCACTTTATTATTTAAGGTTGGCTAAATTTGCAATGTCGTCGTTTGATGTTTGAAGATGATACTGCATATTAATATAATATCACCTAGCTGAAAATGGTAATACTCCTGAAAGCACCTCGATAGAGCAACATTACATAAAGGATTCGATCAAAAGACTTCGTATGAAGACTGCAATTTAGAAAATTAAATTATTTAAGGAACATGTGACTTAACTCATATCTTTGTCAGTTTCTCCATGTCCATATCTAAGATTTATCAATATAATTTAACATATCTTAATAATTAATGTATTAAGTCTGACTATTCTTCAAATTAGTTGAAATTAGTTGTGGTTGAACATCTTGCAAGAAACATTTTCTTTATCAATAGCAATGTGTTCAGTTCTTAGTTAGGTGCTAAATTTTATAATTGTATATCTATAATTCATATTATCAGTATTAAATAATAAGAAGAAGAACAAAGAAAGAAGAAGGAAAGAAATATATCAATTCGGCAGTAACATGGCACATACAGGGTGAGTCATCTCAATTGGTATGGTAAATTGTGCCTTTATGAATAAAAAATTTTTGAAGCAGTTTTCTTTGTATGATAGCCGCTCAATAGAAATTTACTTTTTTATTTAATTTTAAATTAGACAGAGTGCTTATTAAGTTGGTAGTTTACCACAATTACAGGTTTTCTATATGGAACTCATGTCCATTGTAACATTCTTTGTCAAAAAGTAATAGGATAGCGTAGACCGAAAAGTTTTCAACTATAATCCGTCTCAACCCCATTATGCAGTACAGGTTTAATAGGGATATTGCATCTCTTATTATCTTTAGTAGTCTCTTAATAACGCCATCTTTATATCCGGTTGCCATGTTGCAAGTTCTATTATGCAAAGTATATGGGTATATGAGTAATCGTTGCTGTCAATTGTCAAATTGTCAGCTTTTCAGTTTTTGCCGTAGTGTGTAAACTTTTATATTGTCTTTAATTTATCTTATAATTTCTGTTAAATCGTTCTTTTTAGCAAGCATATTATCTTTTTCAAGCATTTAAAAGTAAGTATGCATACCTATATCTATAATTCTGATAAACGTGATAACCTATATACATATACATATACTTTTTACAGATTGCTACATGATATGGGTCTTGAATTTTAAAAAGTGGGACGAAAGAGTATTCTTATTGAAAGAGATGACATCATTAGGTGGAGACATAAATACTTACGAGACTTCAGAAAATTCAGAGACGAAGGTATAGTTTATCATTTAATTTGTTATAATTTTATGTTCATTACGCATATTATTATTTGCTTGTGTTTGATTGTGATTGTTTTATTTTTAGATAGAAATATAATATATACTGATGAATCATGAGTGAATGCAGGACACTCGGTAAATAAAAAGTGGACTGACGCTATTGTTCAAAGCAGTCGACAAGCTTTTACACAAGGACTCAGCACTGGTTTAAAATCACCAAGTGGTCTTGGGCCTCGATTTCCATTAATTCATGCTGGAGGCGAGCAAAGTTTTGTTGTTGGTGTTGAAAGTTTTCAGCAGTAGCACGGAGAAGACCAAATTATTGAATGGCTTACTGAGAAGAATATACCACTTGATAATGACATGTTAAAAAGAGATTTACTGGCTTGTGTGTCAGAGGTGAGGTCTCACTATGACAGAAACAAAATTGATGAATTTGCATAGAATAAAGGGCATTATGTTCTTCGGCTTCCACCTTATCATTGTGAATTAAACCCAATTGAAATGGTGTGGGCACAAGTTAAGCACTACGTTGAAATGCACAATACGACATTCAAACAAAGAGATATTGAACAATTAATTGTGGAGGGTTATCAGAATGTAACAGTGAACAACTGGCAGAATTACATTGGCCACCTTGCCAACTTGCAAGACGATGTTGAAGAGTTTATAATTAACATCACACATTCATCATCAGATCAAGATTCTTTAAGTGATTGAAGAAAAATAAAACAATATGTGTACCTACTCCTTTGTATGGTTATGGTCAGCTTTTTCATAAATGTTATCATGTATTATTAACTTGTTCTTATAAATAGGAAAGTATGTTTTTGCAAAATGAATTTGTGTCTTTAAATGTGTATAACGGAATGTAGATTAACATATTAATATTCAATAAGACTATACATATAAGTCATGTAACATATTAAAAAATAAAAGTACATGTGTATGTGTGGTTATTGTTATTCTTTTCATAAATATGTATTATTTAAGTTGTTTTTATAAATAGAAAAGTCTTTTTATGAAAAATAAATTTGTGATTGACTTTGTCTTGGTCTGAATTTATAGTGGATAGTTGATTAAGATGTCAATATTCAGTAACGAAGAAAATTGTATACCTTAAGTGTTTCTTTGAAATATTAATTCATTTACTCTGGCTTACTATATTCAGTTAGATTTTAAATAATTTTCTACAGAACAATCCCAAAGGATCATATTATTACAAATACATATTTTAACTAATCCATCTTCCCATATATTCTCCCCTTTCAGTGTTTCAAATTATTATTAATTTTTTGTATGCATCAATTGAATGACAAACAGTCGTATAGGTTATGTTTTGATTACAAAAAATGTCAGATATTGACCGGAACTGTAACGACATTATACAATGAGACGATTTGGCAACCATGAAATGAATTGCCATAAGAGCTGTACTGCATAATAGGGTTGAGACGGACTATAGCAGCCAAAATGTTTTCTGCAAAATTCGCAATTCAATGGATGACTTTTAGTAAGTCGCTTCTCAGTTGACAAAGTTTTGAAAACGCCAAAGCATGTAGAAAAGTGAAACAAATTCTGGACAAAATCCAGTCTTCATTATCTTCGTTACTCGAGAAGAGGCAATATATACATTTGGCAAGCTCGCAGACAGAAACCAATTATTGATTATTGCAGGAAGCTATACAACACAGAGTATCAAAAAATTAAAATGTGATAGAGATTTTAAATAAATTCTATTGAGATATGTTTAAAACACTTTTCCTACTCCCATATGTAAAATTCCATTTATCGTACTTGTTTCCATGACGCTAAGTGATCTTTTAAATACACCTTGACAAGCCGTGAATTTGAGCGCTTTTGTCACGTGGTGAACTTAGAAGCAGACTCTATAATCACAACCTAAAGTTAGCTTTACTTTCTTTTTTATT
This sequence comes from Amphimallon solstitiale, assembly GCA_963170755.1. NCBI lineage: Eukaryota > Metazoa > Arthropoda > Insecta > Coleoptera > Scarabaeidae > Amphimallon > Amphimallon solstitiale. Next base: position 47,510,912 of record OY720676.1, on the reverse strand, counting down.
GCAAAATCCAATTGAAACTCAATTAACATGATTGACACTTGTCACTAATCTGTCAAAATAACACAATATGGCGCGAAAACAGAAAAGTAATTTTAAATTATTTTGATTATTTGCTCTCGTAGAAGTATAGTATGAAACTCCTTTTATAAACTCATTAGTCACCCGCTTTATTAAACACTCGCTTCACTACGCTTCGCTCGTGATAGAAGAAATCTTTCTAAAATGAGATTTCTAAAACTTCATAAACAATATATTATTTGGTATCTACTTTAAACTTCATCGATTTTATTAGTTTTGTTTAGTGTTTTAATAGTAAAAGGTCATTATATGTTAAGACAAAATTTTCTGATTAAACAGGGTTACCGCTAAATAACTACGAAGGCTTTATAACTTATAACTTTTTTGTTTATCGTATACGCATTTAGATAAATACCAGTAGCAATTCCAGTTTAAGGTTTTTCCAAAAAAACGATAAAATGCAAAAATAGTTACAACATTTGTTAGAGAGAATGGCAATTGAGAAGATTTTCTATAGCTATGTTTTTCATTGTGAATAGAATGCCTTTATGCGAAAAAGGTGGACAACCTCCGTGCATTACGATGGTTTTTTCATTAAATAGATTTTAAAACTTAAATTCCTCCACAGAAAATTATTATATTTGTATATTAACTGCGACAGGCTCGGACTCGAGGAAAGAAAAATCAATTTCACGTCACTGTGTGCACATTGGACCGTGATTTCTTTTTGTACGGGCATTACTCATATTTTTCTTTCACCCCCTTTTTTTAATAACGCTATTTAAAACTAACGCTGTATAATATCTCTTCACTTATACGAAACCTAAAATCAATAGTTTTTGACTTACTATTTTTTAGCTGAAAAATGCAATGTTTTTAAATATTATATTTCTGGAGAACTGTAAGTAGACGGTCCAATGTTAGGTATTGTTAGAAATGAAAGGATGTTATATAACTTAATAATATTGAAACATTCCATACTTTATTTTTCTAATCTTTATAAATCCTTTAAATTAAAATATAGATGTGAATTTAAAATAAGTTGTCATTGGGCCCTGCAAACACTCTTGACTTGATGTTGATGGTCCGTATTTATATCACTTATGCATTTGACACCACAGATGTGCGTAGTTATCTGATAATAATATCAACCACTTAATGATAATCCTAATATTACAATTACGCAACAATTTATTTCAACACATGCCCGTTTAATGTTTTGCTAATAAATCTATTTCTAGTTTCATCAAAGTTGAAAATATTCTAGCCAAAATTAATAGGTTCTATTTAATTGTTTGAGTTAAATTATTGCGCTTCATTGTCAGTAATAAAAGTTTTATTAGATCTCCAAACAAATATGTTCTTGAGAGTTTTAGAGCTCTATATGTTCTTGAAATAAAAATAAAATTGCTATCTGATCAGTTAGTGAAATGCAATGTCGTCAAAGTTTATTCCAGATAAAGGTAATATTTACCGGGGGTAAAACTGTAGTTTTTAGTAAATGTTATAATTTAATTAATAATAATTTCTTTTGAAATATTCACAAACATTTCAGTTACTTGCTTTTTCTAATGGTATCTGCAATCGTTTTCGTCAGCAAAGAAGTGAGGATGCACTGTTTATATTACTATGTTTCAGTGGGCAAAATCTGAAAGAGTTTCTGATGTCGCGTCGTTCAGAATCGATTTTCTTTCATCATCCTCTATACTCAAATAACACAGGTATTGCCTCTATATAAAATTTTGGAATAACCGATATAAAAAATAACTCAATCAACATTTTAGTATTATTTGTATCATAGAATTACTTTATATGCTCTAGGCTTCCGTAAAACTAGTATGAATTACCTTTTTACCTAGCTCTTAGATTTTTTACAATTCGAAATTGTACTCGAACAATTTCTGCTTTGGCTGGCCATCTGCCTTGTTGGATAGCCACCGTAGTTGCTGCCTGCGGCAATTATTTGCATTAACATGTTGAGTGCGTTACATATCACCGGGAACTGGTAACAATCACTCCCTAATGAACGTAGTAAATGTCGGAATTTTTTTATATTTACTGAAAGCTGTAAAAATCCCGTTTCAATGTGGTTTTTCGCAAATATTTAGCATCTGTAAATATGAAGTGTACAAAATATGAAATATGCCTAAAACTTTTTAATATGTAGAAGCTGTGATATAGTATTGATCACGGCACACAAACGCGCAAAAATGTTTAGCAATAAACTTAAAATATATGGAGTCGAATACTTAATATTTTCTAAAATCTATTCTTCTATACTTATAAGAATTTATAATTCTCATTTATAAAACTGTATTTTCTGACACAAAGTCTTATTTCTTTAACAACATGCTATTTGGTGTTTAAACAGATTCAAACGTATTCAAGTTAATAAAATTGATCAGTTTACATTCTATTTTTCGTTATATTATCCTAATAATTAGAAGCATTCCATATATACAATTAATATACAATTGAATATGATTATTCACAATATTTATCCATCCATTGGTGGGCCGAACTTTTGTTTAATATACTATACTAGAATCACCGAAGAGATTCAGTAATAAAAGTACATGATCACAACGTGATCAAGACATCCTATGCATAAAAACGGTCGACAGCAAAGATCGTTTACATTAGGCTATTAGGTAAACTATAATAATATCACGGATCGGAGGGGTTTACTTTTACGTTTCTGTTTCCGTTAAATCTGTTTTCGCTGCATTTATTCTTTTATTCATTTGAATATGCACAATTTCTTATGTCAAATACTACGGTGGCAACTAGTTTATAGACATAGATCCTTGAATGATGTTATGTGCCTGTGTGCATACGACTTTGATGTGATCACGTGAACCCAACGTGTTCACTGAATCTGTTCTACCGTACGACTTACATTTATCTTACTGTTCGGCACGAGACTACTTAAGGAATTTTTTAACCCCGAATTACTCATCCATCGGTGACCCAGCCGCCTTATATACACATACGAAACATCTGGAAGCATTCGCGTAAACTCCATCTTCTTCTCGATGTTTGTAGAACATTCGATAGACATTCTGTCTCTTTGTAGTGCGACGCAAATGGATGATTTATTGCTTTATAATATTTACCAGTCGCGTCGAGATGATTTACAACCTCTTTTTATTGTCGCTCGGATGTCTGCTGGTTTCGTTACATTGCCCCCTTCTTAAAAACTGCGTTTCGTCCCGAAACACGCTATTCCATGTTCTCGTTGCTTGCGGATGATGAAATCCACACCGGGACCCACGGGTGCACCCAGCCATCTTGTGGAAATGGCAATCCACCGTCCCAGGCTGCACAACGAACTGATTGGGCCGACAGCCGCACACGACCATTTCCATACCAGTATGCCGAAACACCGCCTCCAGCATGTTTCTTGCGATTCTCCATTCCAAACGGTCTAATCCGCAGCCCAGTTTCGGAATTGCCAGCCTCCTTATATTTTGTTCGAGTGTACGTCCTCGTAAGTCGACAAGGGTTTCCCATAAGTTGGCTCTCTAAGTTTTCCGGTAATTTGTCGCACATCCGCCACTCCGCCGTTGTTATGTCCATGGTATGGGGCCAATTGATTGAAACACACCACCCCTGGCTCACTATGGGGTGTTAGTCTTATGCGATAAACCACGTCATCTATTCGCTCTAGTATTTCGCATGGTCCCTCCCAGTATTGTTGGAGCTTTGGGGACAGGCCTCGGCGACGTTGACGATTATATAACTAGACGAGGTCCCGTTCTCGATAACCACCTCTCTCGGCTGGCACGTCGTAACAATTCTTCGTCTTGTCACTGGCATCCTGAGTGTGATGGCGTACTCGCTTGCGGGCATCCTCCAACCTTCGCCTGGGTCCGCTGACGCAGTCTTCTCCATTTGGGTTCTCCACAAGACGCTTGAGTAGGCCATCCTTCCCCTTCAGAGAGTCCCATTGAGCCCAGCAGGATTCCAGTCTCTGCGAACGAGGAGCTACTTCTTGCCAAGCCGATCCGCGACCTTTCCAAACCATCGCACTTATATTGTTTATCCCACTTCTGACACAAATTGTAACGTTTTCGGGTTCGCAATAAACAACTCGTGCAATTTATTTATTTAAAACAGTCTGTATATTCAAACACTTAAAATTAATTACAATATAAAATATAAAACTAACGTATCACATTTAAACTACTATTAATAAATTAAAATTAACAGACGTATTTATTTACCACTACTATTTATATGACACGGTAATATTTAGGTCTTTATTACACTATAATAAAAAACTGCACCGTATTTAGAACACTCTAATATTTATGTCTTTTTTTCGGCTACCACTATAGGTATTTATTTCTACCGTACGACTTATATTTATTTCTTATATTTATCTTACTGTTCGGCACGAGACTACTTAAGGAATTTCTTAACCCCGAATTACTCATCCATCGGTGATCCAGCCGCCTTATATACACATACGAAACATCTGGAAGCATTCGCGTAAACTCCATCTTCTTCTCGATGTTTGTAGAACATTCGATAGACATTCTGTCTCTTTGCAGTACGAAGCAAATGGATGATTTATTGCTTTATAATGTTTACCAGTCGCGTCGAGATGATTTACAACCTCTTTTTATTGTCGCTCGGATGTCTGCTGGTTTCGTTACAATATAATACGGTTATGCTAATATTACATTAAACTGGACTACAACTAATCCCTAACACATCAAATCAAAATAACTGATAATAAAAGTGTAATATACAGGCATATACACAGTAAGTAAAGATATAGACAAGAATATACACAGATGTACTAAGTACTTCCCCTATCATGATCTGGCAAATCTATACCAAGCCAATCAAACTTTCAAAAGAACAATGAAACAAATCCCCATAATCTGATAACGAATATAGTTGTGTAGCTATATGCCGTAATGGCGAGTTTTTATCATATTCAGTGCGATGGTGTTTTGTAGCGAAAACATCTCTGCATCTAGTATATATGTTACCGGACAAACCCGATTTCAGGGCAAACTAGTTTCTCCTGGGCCAAACCGGTTTATCCTACGCGTGTTAGGATATACTAGTTTAGCCCAGGACAAACTAGTTTGGCCTAGATACTTTGGGCTTAACTAGTTTGACCTACGCCGAACTGATTGAATCGTTGTATGTGACAAAATAAACACGTTTCTATCATGCTCAACGCAATTCCGTTGTTGTGACTTGGGCACGTACAATTCGGGAAGCAGTATTAATTGATTTTTTTGAACGTATTTTAAAAGTTCTTTGTTATTCTTATATTGTTATTATGGATGTGCGATCGTCTAGTGTTCAAGTTGAACAGTTACAAGGAGAGAGAGGTTTTTAAAAGAAATGCTGGAAAGCGAAAATATAAAATTTTCTTATTTTAATGTTTTAACAGAAGATAAATTCTTAGATCTTATAGTGGAAGAGGCTGAAAAACCTGAAATCAAAACATCACTTCATCAAAGGCGATTAAAAAGGTTTGCTATTTTAAACAATGGTTCTGTTAAAAAACTTGTTGCCCATAGTGAAGATAACATAAAATACTATATTCCGGCCGAGGAATTGTATGACTCTTCTTCTTTATCAGGGGACTTCAAAATGTAAACGTCTGCAAAAATCTCGAGCACTAAAATGTCCATCACAAACAGCGACTGTCAACTTGTGCTCAAAAGGGCCCAAGTACTAGTTGAAGATTGACGTTTTTCGGCTGTCTCCACAAAAACCCTCTTTACCAATCCAGAACTTCAATTCACTATTAAAGGCTTTCAATTCCTCTTAGTTTTAAGTGCAAAATATAATTTTGTACGTCTTTTCATACGCTAATATCATAATTACCACAACAGCTCTTATGTTGGCCTGGTCAAATGAATATGTGACAGTGGTGGGGGAAGATATCGACGTTTTGGTGATTTTGATTGGCCTGTACAGCCCTGATATGAAAAAGTCTTCTTTCTGAAAGCAGGAAAAGGAATAGCAGATTAGTAATTGTGACAACACTTCTGCTTTGTTTAATCAGGGGAAACTGAAATTTCTGAAAGTACTAGAGAAAAACAATGACTTGCAACCAGTCATTGATGCTTTCAAATACCCTCATGCACATCAGGACAAGATTACTGAAGCAGAAAACGTGTTTCTCGTGCCTCTGTATGGGTAAGGATGCGAGACTATCCTAAACGATTTGAGATATAAACAATACCTATCTTCACTGTACCAAAGTAAAACCAACACTGTCACACTATCCTCCACCGGAGCCAGTGCCTATTACTTTGAACCCTACACCGCAGTCCGGCACATTCATTGTAAATGTAAAAAGGGCTTCCAACGCAATTGTAGATGGAGGAAAGTAGGCTTCCTTTGCTCCTAAATCTGCACATTGTGCGAAGGGCTATGTGATAACGTCGAGAAGACAGCACTGACATAGACGAAGAAGAGACCGAGGAAAGAAACAGACTGAAGAAATACGATTACGCGATGCGGAAGGCATGTCTAATATCACAATCTATTTCGTAACCATTCAACTCTCCTTGAGATATGATCAAAAGTTGTTATTTTCTCATCACCATGTATAAGCCCCGACGCTGACGATAAAACAACACGAACCTTTGTCAGGACAAGCCACCTTCGAAGAACCTCAGCCAGGATCCTCTAAACGATACGGCTCATATAATTTTTGATTACGTAATAATATAATGTATACCAGGTATCTCAGCGGACACCTGGTATACAGGGCAATCCAAATTAAGTGTTCACCATTGGTAACTTTGTTATTCTTAAAGATACAAGATTGTTTAAATTAGCAAACTTGTAGTACTTTTAACGCTCTTTAAGACGGAAGAATAAAAAAAAATGAGCAACGCGTTTTCGAGTTTTGCCGAAAATTTTTTTTTTTTTCAAATGGAAACCCCTGTATATTATATCATTTTCTGCTAGAACTTTAATTTTTAAACAAAAAATCTTATAAGAAATTTTTTACTGGGATTAAAAATACTTGAGTTATAATGAATAAACGAAAACAGCTAAGTCAAGTTCATTTCTATGTATCTATGAAAACGACGATAAGTCTTTCTACCAAACGTCAAATATTAGTCCAGTTTTATTAGTTTTTCACTCATAAGTTTCATTGTGCTAGTTATTAATTTGACAAAAAAATGATTTTTACCCATTCAGAAAAGTGTGATATGTTAGAATCTTATTTAGTGTGCAGAAAATCCTCTAGGAGGGCAAAAGAACACTACGCTGAATTATATCCACTCCGAACACAACCACATGAGCAATATTTTCTGAGACTGTACCGAAAATTTAGAGGCAATGAGAGTCTTTTTGCTAAAACAAGGACAAAAAGGACTTTTATAAAAAGCGAGGCCACGGAAATTGCAGTTATCGCATATTTTGAGGCCAACCATGAGAATTCCATACTAAATATTATCAATGAATCTGATTTGAGTCACGGTACTGTGCATAGGATTCTGAAGAAACACAAATTCATTCCTTATAAGTACAAACCAGTTCAGGTTTTTTTGCCAGGGGATCCAGAGAGAAGAATGTTTTTTTGCCACTGGTATCTTAACTTTTGTTGCCAAAATGTAAACAACTTTCGTTATATTTTATGGACCGATGAATCGAATTTCTCAAATTCTGGAATGTACAATAAAAAAAATCATCATTACTGGTCAAAGGAAAATCTTCTTTTAGTAAATCCAAGACGTCCACAAGTCCGTTTCAGTTTTAATGTTTGGTGCGGTTTAATCGGTTCATGGATTGTTGGTCCTTTCTTTTATGAGGGCACTCTAACTGGTGAAAGGTACATAGAATTTTTGACTGAAATTTTGAATAATTTCTTAGACGATCTGGATCTCATAAGTAGACAGAATCTGCATTTTCAGCAGGATGGCGCACCTGCGCACAACTACAGAGGTACTCATCAACTTCTAAATACTATTTTTAACACTTCATGGATAGGAACAAATGGTCCTATTCAGTGGCCTCCCCGATCGCCAGATTTAACGCCGCTTGATTTTTTTTTTATGGGGTTATTTAAAGAACCAGATTTATAAGCAAAGGTACGAAAACGTAAACGCCCTAAAGATTGCAGTTAGTGAAAAGATAAACCAAATAGATGGTAGGACCATACTGAAGGCAGTTCGAGAAGTTCGGAAGCGTGTACAAAAATGTATTGAACTACAAGGTGGTATTTTTGAACATCTTCTATGAAAAAATCAGTGATTTTTATTTTCTTTTAATGATAAGTTTATGTATAAAATAAAGTTTATAAAACTAATTTAGCTGTTTTCGTTTATTCATTATAACTCAAGTATTTTTAATCCCAGTAAAAAATTTCTTATAAGATTTTTTGTTTAAAAATTAAAGTTCTAGCAGAAAATGATATAATATACAGGGGTTTCCATTTCAAAAAAAAATATTTTTCGGCAAAACTCGAAAACGCGTTGATCATTTGTTTTTTTTATTCTTCCATCTTAAAGAACGTTAAAAGTACTACAAGTTTGCTAATTTAAACAATCTTGTATCTTTAATAATAACAAAGTTACCAATGGTGAACACTTAATTTGGATTGCCCTGTATATAGCACGGAGTTAATTTATTCTTAAAATTAATTTATGCTATTTTGTAGTGTCTACATATTTATACGTAATCTTATTACTTCTACCACCGACCTGCCTGCCTATGTCTGTACACTAATCGAATGAAATTGAATTGAATATTGCAAAACGTATTGCTGTCTTGCCGGATGTATTATAATAAAAATGTAGGGCAGGAGATTCCTTTAATTAATCCAGAAATACTCGACCTCAGACCGATTAAATCTTTGTATGGTGTCTTTTCTAAGGGATGTAATAAGGTATTAATGTTTCATGTTCGATTTCGCTTTGTATACGGTTTCGATAGATCAATAACATGTATTACTGTTTCTCTAGTTATTAATGCATAGAGACATATATACTCATATATAACTATATGGGAGATATTCTGGTAAAAGTGAGATAGATATCGCAATGGAAGGAACGACGTGATGTTCATTTGGTAATATTACTACACTTTACAATTCATTCAGTCTAAGAATGTCGTAGGTGGTGGTACAACCTCCACAGAATTTCCACACGATAAAATTTGTATTTTTAAAGCAAGTAGAACTATGTTTTGCTGTCATATAAATGTAATTTCTAGTTTCTCTTTTATCTCTATTGTTTTATGAATTGTGATACTTCTATTCTATGACTATTAATACCTGGCTGATATACTACAGTAGAAACTATTATTAATATTATACCTAATAACTATAAAATAATCAAATATTATTTAATTACTAACTAAATACTAAATTAATTTATTAGTTTTAATATATATTTAATAATAAGTTTTTATTTTATGTACAGCCAGTACATATCATAAAGTTGATCAATGAATACAAACGAAGAAAACAACAAAAAGCAATACAATACATGACCACCAGTGAAAAGCTCAAGAAAGCTAAAAAATCTCAAAATAGGCAATTTCATTGATGATGATATTTATATATTTGTTATCTGATGAAGGAGAGCTTTCATTTGATGTAATGTTAACATACTTTTGCACAATTCAAAATTTTGGGCAATTTTTCTTGAAAGAGCTTTACCCATACAAAATTGCAATTTTGTTCAATTCACTAATTATTACGGAAAAGTGTATGCAAACATTTTCGAAAGTGCTGATACTGAATCTGGCATCGAAACAAAATTGAAGTAAATGACCAACAATTAAAAGCTCAAGAGAGCTTTAAATCTCAAAATTGGCAATTGCGTTGTAAATGAAACATACACCTTCCTAATCTACTGACTGAGAGGGTTTTGGCAGGGCTACTTTTATATTCTTCTTTATTTTCCTTTATTTTTCTTTATTTTTTATTATGTATATGTAACCTGAAATAAAGTTAATGTTCTTTAACGTCTAGATATTTTAAAAGCTTCTATTATTTCGACAAGATAATAATATTCTTTTTTAATTTTTATAATAATAATAAAAATAATAAAATTTAATTTTTTCTCTGTTTCTCTTCTGTAGTAAGATAGTGTAAAATAAGTATATCTAATTAGATATAATACTAGCTCATGGACGCGTTTTTCCTCAAAAGTATCAAAACAAATATATATTTAATGGAATGTATTACATTGAAGATAACGTTGCGCGTAGGAATTTCTACCGCCGCCTTTCAGCGCAAGCTTTTAGTTTCTTAACGTCTTATTAGTAGAGGCAATTTGCAATTATCATACTCCGGACTCAATTGCACGCTAGGTCTACAAGATCATTATAATTGATTAACAATTGTGACTCTATCAGTAGTTTTTAATATTTTCGTTTGGAATGAACATATCTATACAGTATGGATTAACATAATTGACCAGAATTTATAATTGGATTATTAATTCTTTTAAAAAAATTTCTCAGGCAAGTCGATTTTATTTTTCAAACTCCTATGAATACTTGACACAAGTTTAACAAACGAAAGCCAATCACTTGCTTCTAACAAACTTAATATGTTGACGTAATTTGGATCCTTCATAATCCTTCTTATGGCTGGCCCCGAAAGAATTCCTCCTTTTAGTTTTGCATGGTTAAGCCTTGAAAATATATTTTGAAGTTATTAAAAACCCTTCCCATTTTTGTCCATGGCTTTTACGAAATATTTGTTCAGGCCGAATTTTATGTGGAGAAAGATAAAGATATATATCAATTTTTTAAAATCTAAGTGGCGATATAACATAAGTTCTTATGATATATGTCATTTCTTGTATAAATAGGATATTCATTTCAAAGCGTTAAAGAATATTAATTTCTTTAAAAACTTGAAACATTCATCAAAACTGACTGATAGATTCGTTGTTCTCTGATTTGATTTATACAAAACTTTATAATCTTCTTATTAGCAGTAGTATATTCAGATACACTATAATAAATAATAAGATATATGCGCATGGGATTATAGCGCGTAACTTGAGTTTAATTTTTATTGCTTGCTTTTGCTAATAATAATATTTTCAACGTTATTTAACCTGGTAAATATTATATATGTTCGCCAGAAATTATTTATTTTTGGGGTCAAAAATGCTAGCATTTTAGAAATACAGGTAATTCCATTATTTATTCTTCTGAATTTTAATATTGGCCTTGCTAAATTTTAACATGACCGCATTTTAATCGATCTCAGATATTTTATTAACCGGTACAAAAAGATATCTACTTCAGCTGTTGGATTACGTAATGCATTTCGTTTCCATGTCATGTGATCGCCGATCGTTCCAGACTAATTTGGAAGGTCTCAAATATGGAAAGACAAAGGTAGGAAGCAACCCTCCTCCCCGCTATCTACAAATTATCGGGGAGGCATATTTACTTTAGTAGCAGCTGAGATAATAACAAGAATTATCCAAAAAAAAAAAGTTCGCGACATTTTGTCTAAGCATACGTTCATTCGTGAACCACTGGAAATAAGTGATTTGGTTAGACAGCTAGCTGTAATATTCGGATATATTAGTTCAAACGTAAGGTTATAGACGACCATGATCGGGATACTGAGCCATACGGCTTTGAATATAATTGTGCAATAGGCGACCGACCAAGAACTGATTTGACCACTTAACTACTGTCACTTTGGATTAACTACAAAAAGGTAGAAACTACTCATTAACGGTCCTGTTAGCTAGTATTTAATTAGTCATATAACGTTAATTTTTCATAATTTCAAAATTTAGTTACCGTCGCTTTCGACAAAAATATGTAGAAATGTAAATTCATATTTTTGATAATTACCTGTTTATCTACGAGTATAATTTTATTTACTTGGAAAACATAAATTTCTTTATGTTATTTATTATCATTTCAGTTAACACTATTGCACTTGCTTAGTTTTATTATTGCAGTTATATATGGAATGTTATTTCTTGCTATTTGATCTACTTTATTTCAAATTTCATTATTGTCAATCATGGTCTGAATAATATCTGTTTTTATTATTGGGCCTGTATCTTACTGTCATAATATGTTTTATAAAACGTGTACTTTATACTTCGGGTATTAAAAAAATTAAAACAATCTAAAATAAGAGAAATATTTTGTTCGAAAATTTTACTAATTTAGTTTTTTAGGACGTTGGTTTAGTATATATTTTAACAGGGAAGTTATATCATTTTATGCTTAAAATTTAGACTGATATAAGTATATAATAAATTATTTTAAATAGTCAACAAAATTATTATCATATCTGACGCTTCCTAAAAACAATTTTGAGTTTTAATAGAATTCGGATATTTGGTTGTTTAACAACTAAAAAATATTAATTTATTTAACAAGAAAACACCGGGAGTCATCGTCATGTTAAAAATAACTATTCCAGAAGTGTTTGCTCAGTACAGTGGATTAGTAAGATTCACAAGTAGTATCCTAAAAAAAAGTTAGCAATAAGTACTGCGCAGGTATTATTCAGGACCATGTAGTTAGTCTAATTTTCATTGGACATATAGGAGAAAGATATTTATAACGATACAGATATAAACTAGTTCCTGCTTTGGCAGTCATTTACACATATCTGCCAAGTGATAAAATATGGTTTGAACAAGCTGGTGCAAACGAAACCCTTTGAGACAGGTGGATTAGAAGAAGAGGTTTCGCTGAATGACCACTAAGGTCTTTTGATTTTACATCGTTTTTTCCGAATCTAAAAAGCAAAGCATTTTTAACGCAGCGTACAGGTCTTGACAATTTAAAGAAGGAAATGAAAGAGAACTTTACACATTTAAAACAATAGAGAAATGTTTGCCACTGTCAACCGATTTACGAATAGGTTTCCAGCTATTTGACCTTTCCTCAGCTTGATGTAGGGTTTTGCAGTTTTATTTGTATGCTTATCTCTACATATGATTTTTTTATATGGATCATAGACTAATACAGCTAAAAAAGTTTATGGATAATTTCGCAGAAAATACAACTGCAGACACGTGTTTCAAACTTATTGGTCTTTTTATTTAGTACAGTGTAGGCAAGAATGCTGGTCTTATCCCTATATATAGTATCGATGTGTGTGTGAGTTATTTCCAAATTTTAAAAATCATTAATACACATACATGTGCCGATGGAATACTACATTGCGTCTACAAATATGTACAAATTAACAATAGATTCATTACAAAAGCATGATCACTACTTCTTCAGGCAACTTAGTACATAAAAAATATTAGAGGATGAAATAGCCTCCAGATTCTATCACACATAAAAAGTGATTAAAATCTAGAAACGAAATTATGGTCACACTAATATATTATTCAAATCTATAAAATATTATATGAAACACATTGCAGAGTTAAACACATCATCAAACACAAGCTCCATTAACGTATAAACAATGCCAAACATTAATTGAACCACACAAGAAATAAGAAAAACCTGCGAGAAATCTCTCGGTGTAAGCCTAAGTTGATATTTATTCATCGTTCTCCCATTAGAGATTTCATTAATTCATTTAAATCTCATTCAATGAATCCATTTTTAAATTCATAAACAATGAAACAATTAATTATATGCCACTCTGTTGTAATACTTCTTGCTGATGACTTCCAAGGTTGCTCTCAGTTACCATTAATAAAAAAACAATCTATTTATAACATATTGTCAATGTAAACATTTTCGATTCTAAAAATGCAACCAAAAAAATATACAAATTTTTATTGTTAATATTATTATCAAAATTCATTGTCAATCACGTTATCTATGTCTATATACATGTATGTACATAACTAATTCACTTTAAATTGTTTAAACTTTTTTATCTTTAGTTCACAGCAATATGTTTCACCTTGTAGTAATGAAATTAAATAAATGTGACATTTTCTTCAAAAAAATATGGCTTAGCATTTAATTACGAGTTTAGAACATCATTTCGAGATACCAATGATCAATTTCTTCTGCACTTGAGCAAAAACTATGTTGTCAGATTTCATTTGTAAGTTGTTCTAATAATTCTCACATAAGAAAAGAATATATAAAGTAAAACAATTCATATGATTCATTGATGTCACGACAGTAATACAATGTATTTCCTTCTAAAATCATTTATAATATTAATGGAAAATATAATACGATATTAATCAAGAAAACGAATTGCCTTGTCTAAAATAACGATCTACCCTAATGAAAAATGTACATAAAACACATATCAATAAAATATGTGTTATCAGAGAAAATGCTACATGAAATACTGAAAAAGGTATAATGGATATACGCACTTTATTATTTTTTGCTAACTTCCTATATTTGAAAATGTATAATATATATATATAGATATATGCTTGCAATACAATTTTAGGATCATATATAGTATAGTTATAATAGAACAATACGGATTATATTACAGTCTTTTATATGACAAAAATGTTTTTCAATACGGCCATTTATGTATATCAAGAATAATGAATAAATACATATATGGTGATTTTTTGCAAATTCTATTTTTACACTTTTTGTTACAAATAAATACAGAGTGGCAGAAAATATGCACAACATTGCTATATTAGTTTTCAAAGTCTAGGAAAATCCTCCAACAATATTTAATAATTATTATTATAGCAGTTTATTGGCAACAACTGAACAATTAAAGTTGAAATTAAATATAAGCCATAGTCTTATATTACATGTGTTTAAATAAAATATTATTCTTTTATTGTCTCTATTATTTGAGTAAGTGTATAATATTTAAAGTAAATTTAATATTTGTACATGCATATACAATTATGTTTGCATGAATAGTAACATTTAAATTCTTTTTTATCTCATCAATATTATATGTATAATTATATGTGTATTAGCTTGTAATCATCATTAATATGATGCGTTATCAATGAGTAGAAATACAGATTCATGGAACAGGGACCTGGGTAAATAATTTGCAAAAAGTGAAAACAAACGTATTGCTGCTATTGGCGTAACAATGCTTTATACAATATCATTCGTGAACTACACCAGTATCACCGTTAATCAAACAACATATTCAATTTTATTTTATTAAAAATTGAATTTTGAGTTATCTTACTGAACAAGTTTTAAATTTCGCGCGGCTTTTAAATTGTATTTCATTGTGTTAGCACAGATAAATATCCAGATGGCCCATGATTAACAAATTTTTGTAGCCCTAAAATGGTTACGAACACCAGGCTACGCCACCGTCGCCGGGTTACTACCACCAGAAGCGCTGAATATTTGATAAATTTATATAATCTGCAGTTTAGTTGTAATTTAAGAGATTGAAACCTACAATTGGTATTCTAGTTAACGACAGATGACGTTCCTAAAAAAATTATTATTTTAGGTAATTTATTTCGGTACTGAATAAGTTACTTTACATATATTTTTTTCTGTTATTTGAAAGTATTATAATTATTTTTGTCTAATAATTGACAAAACCGTTTTTACTAAATATAGGATTCAAAATTTCATTTAATTTCTACCCATATGATAATAAGACTTAAGGTCTATAGTTGCTTGCAATCATTTCTGCACAAAAAACTGTTACATCAACTATGCACACAAAGTTACCTTGGGCGTACTTTTTTTTTCTATTTATATGATTTATTGACTATAAATTCCAAGAGCTCCTTCTTTGAGTAAGATTAATGTTTGGGGGAATATTATTATAAAAATACAATCTAGGAAGAGGATTGATTTTAGTGAACAAACTGGAAAATATCCTAAACACTTATATAGGAATAGCACAGATAATATACAGGCTGGCGCACCACATTTCCGTCGATTTATATATAGGAAGTGACAAAATGTTTTAACACTTTGCACATTACGGGCACGTTTTAAAATTGTTTTGAAATATACAGAGTGATTCAATAAAAGTTGCGTACCAAAGTTATGAAAATTCAAATGGAACACTTGTATATTATGGCATATTTTGATACTATAGGCTAAATGAAGGCTACTTACTGTTATACTCCCTATACATAACTTAACAGAGACATTTAACTATTTCTGTTTTATATATTTGAGCGAATTATTTTAAATTGTATTTATTGTTTACTCAAAGCATCAGACTCTAACATAAGTTAAAGTTGAAATCTAAAAATTATACAGAGTGTTTAAAAACAATATTATTATTATTACTTCAAACAGATACATTATTTACTATTATTACTAAAAACTATATTAGTAATTTAGGATTTTCAATTTCAAACTTTAAGGCTGTATTACACTTACCAAGTTCTTGACCAAGTTATTGGCCAAGAACTTGATCAAGTTAAAATTGACGACAAGTCGTGTATTACACTTGTCAAGTCGACTTGGTCAATTTCTTGGCCAAGAACTTGGTGGCTTAGAACGTGTTCTATTTTTCTTCTCAACTTGATCAAGTTTTTAGTGATTTCTAGTTATAAACTTTTTTGCCAACTGCCTAAAATGTAAATACAAATTCCATTTTAGAAAATCGTTAAAAATGACATGTTAACTTGATACTTCTTGAAAGAATTGTATGCGTAAATTATTTATTTTCTTTTGCATCTCTTGTGCAGTTATTTTTACATTCAATATCAAACGCAAATCTTCGGTAACTTTATTAATTTTTTTGTTTCGTACTTTTGCACTATTGGAACTGCTAATTCATCTAAAAACTTGGCCAAGAAATTGATAGGTGTAAAACAGTCAAGGTCAACAATAACTTGATCAAGAACTTGCCGACAATTTCTTGGCCAATAACTTGGTCAAGAACTTGGTAAGTGTAATACAGCCTTTAGTTTCGTGCAATTCATTTTTTAAATGGCTAATATTTATTAACCTAACGGTTTGATTGGTTTTGTTTCACAATAATTAAAAAGCGTCATAACTAGGTAAACAATAAATACATAGGTACTTTATTAAACAAATAACAAACTTAAGTAGTAAAAGAAAACTAATGTTTTAACAAGTGCTCAAAATTATGTCCTTATTTTTCAATACATAAACGAATTTTCTCTTGAAAGGACTGTTTAACTCTTGTTAAAATACTTGGTGTTAAAGAACGAAATGTTATTCTTATTCTGTCTCTCATATCGTCTGGTGTAGTTGGTGGTGTATCATAGACAATATTTTTGAAATATTTCCATAAAAAAAAACAGAAGTCGTTAGGTCTGGAGAATTTGCTGGCCAATTGAGTGGACCGCCGCGTCCTGTCCACCTATTGGGATATTGCCTATCCAATTCATTTCTAACATTTACTTGAAAATGCGCTGGTGCACCGTCTAGTTGTAACCACATTCTTTGTTAGTTAGCATCGAAAAAGAACGTATCACTAGCGTTCCAATTATTCCACCCTACACATTGACACAACATCTGTGTTGCCTTCGAGAGTTCTAAAAAAATGGGAATTTTCGTCACTGTAGTGGTGAAAATTATGTCTATTAACTAATCCGTTATTGTGGAATGATGACTCGTGCGTAAAAAGTACAAAATCCAAAAGAAATTCATCTTTATTAAACTTCTCTAGAACCCATAAACAAAATACGAGTTGATGATCGTAATCTACTTCCAAAAGTGCTTGGTATAATTGAATACAATACGGGAAAAAGCTGTGCCTTTTTATCATTTTTCCGACGCTCCGCCTGCTTAATTATTCCACTGGCTTCACTTATTTTTCGCTGACTTGTATGCAGCTTTTCTACAAGAGATTCGATAACAACAAAATTATTTTCTTCATTTCCCATAATTGGTCTTTGCCTTTCTGGTTTCTGATAACACTTGCAATAAACTTTCTAATGGCCGCCTGTCAGGGCGATGACGCGTGTTAGGATATTTTTGAGCATAAACTCTTGATGCTAGCAAGTAATTTTCGTCAAACTCTCTAATTACTAAAATCATATCCACCTTTTCGCTTTGAGAATCGGTTCTCATTTTAAATAATTGAAATTATTGAAACGACGTTGAACGGCGATGACGTCTTAACTAATATGTACTGTAAGTGTCAAATAATTTATCTGGCTGAAGTAATAATAATTCCGCCTACTTTTGAGAAATAAACTGCAAGGAATTAGTGTTTGAAATTGATAATCCTAAATTACTAAAGAACTGAAAACTCTTATAGCTGCGACCATCATCTGACTAAAAACTTGAACAGAGAATTTTACACTCACTTTTTGAAAGGAACTGGGTGGTATATGCGCATTTGTTATTTTTGTTAGTGCTCTGCTCTTCTTGTTTTTCTGATTAATACTATACTACTATACTACTACTCCTTTATGTCACTGAAAGAAATAATTTGATTACCTATACATAACCGCCATTTAATAAATTATTTCGAAAACTCTTAAATAAATGAGGTGCAAATCTTTCACCGGCACTTCGACACACTCTTTGACGGCAGTCATTTGGACACTTGATGTAAAACCTCGACTCGATCATCAGTAACAGGGATATTGCCTCATTTTCATATAACAAAAATTCTGTGATATGAATGTCTAATAAAGCTACTAAGTTGATGTAAACATTTTTTGTTATAATCTGCTAAATAGGTAACCGAATAACATTATTATGTTTCAGTGAAAGGACAATAATTACAGATTCAGAATAATCTAAGAAATTGTGATTATGATCGACGGACTTCAGTGAAATCATTCCGGGCTCTTTTTATGCTTCATTCAAAGCGAGATTGTAGATGGTGATACCATTAAGCAATTTATAGGGCAACGTATGAAAATGATTCTTAATATTCTAATACTGGGATTTATTTTATATTCAATTTTCTTATGGCATGTAAATGTTTTATTGTAAAGTGACTCAGCGTTAAAAGTAAAATGACGATCCTCATAACTAAGAAAAAACATCTCTCTCAACTCTATTTGGTTTATTTTCTAATATAAAATCTCACTCGGGAAATAATGTTTGAATTTCTTTCATCTGAAATTCAAGAATTCCTAATTTATATTGATAACTATGGTGTGTTTACATATGTATATGTTTTTTGTCGTTCACTAACAAAAGTGAATTGGTTTTTTGTCGTCAACTCAAGGCTAAATATGTTTGGGATGAGATGAATAAGGAGATTGTATTCTTGTTAAATATTAAAAATAGAAAATAGATCTTAATTCAAGTTCCCCAATATCGTCATCTGGTGTCGGTTAGTTAAACTTAAAAGGTAACTTATAACAAATCTTAATTTCATTTTTCCAGCAAACATGTGGTTCAAATATAAAATAATGGTAAATTCTAAATCGTAGTGTCTTCTATTTTCCTTAAATGAACTAAAACTGAAGGGCTACAATAAAGCCTATCTTATGGGCTCTCTGCTTCTTTCTCTGTGGTTTTAGACAACAGAAATGTCATTTGATCAATATAAATTTCTTCATCTACTTTTGGACCAATCCTCAGCTTGTATACATGCTTTTCTTTATAATATCGCATTAAAATGTAAACGAATCTACCTGTCCTCTATTCTACTGTGTTCGTAGCTAACCTAAAATTAGGAAACTCTTTCATGAGATAAGGTGTACATATATCATAGTCATTCATAGTGGTAATTTTGTGTAAATATATCATGAAGTTATAGTAATGGTTTAATTTATTTAAATACTATGATTAGTGGGATAGGTAATCATTCTACTAAAAAAAATTTTTTTGAGAAAGAGAACTTTTGCCACTGAAAAAAAAATATTATAAATATTATAGAAAAATAAATTGCATAAAGTAACCTTCATAGCGATATGCTTATGTTACTTAATAATATTCAAATGTGTCCCAGAGCAAAATTTTTTTTCTATTGAAATTAAAACGAAGGGTATCAACCAAGGGAAACGGACAACTCTCCAATTCAAAACACAAATATTTTCTTTTCAAATGTATATTAATATTTGCATACAAAAATTACTCAACATGAAATAAGAGATACCTTTATAGTCCATGAGAAAAGTACTAAAAGCAAACAAGAAACAAATCCTCACTGAAATTTTTACAGGTGAAAGACAGGGGTCGATTTAAAATGTTTCGTTCTGTTTGCATACACAATTGCCTACAGTGTCAAATCAAATATAAAAACTTCTGGGATAAATAGAATTACGTGTGTTTATATAAATAAATCCGGCTTGCTTTTAAAAATTGCAGGGAATGTTGCTGATCGATATTTCAGTAAATCACATACAACATATATAGATATATCTCCGTGGTTTATAAATTGAGGATATTATATATTTGAA
Source organism: Amphimallon solstitiale (assembly GCA_963170755.1). Taxonomy (NCBI): domain Eukaryota; kingdom Metazoa; phylum Arthropoda; class Insecta; order Coleoptera; family Scarabaeidae; genus Amphimallon; species Amphimallon solstitiale. Next base: position 47,490,672 of record OY720676.1, on the reverse strand, counting down.
ATGGCGAAGGGTTTCTATACGAAATATAAGCTGCTTGAACAACAAATAAACGCGATAATACACACATTGTTTTACCTCTGACTATACTTAAATATATAAAATTAAGTGGTACAAGTATACCTGCAAGAGATGCGTTATGCAGTGATAATAATTGAAAATAATAATTACATATTTATTCACAACACAAAACCACCTCTATGTACAATTTATTTCACAAATTAAACAGTGATTATATACCGGGTGGCCACACGAAAACTTTATATTGAATTATTTCTGGTGTTTTTGAAGACAAAAACTTTAAATTTTGGGTGGTTGTTCAGGATATAGGGGGACAATTAATAGTGTATTTCATACCGCCCCATCGGGTCACCCGCCGCCGCCGGCCACCCCCACTCCAATATTTTAAATGACACCCTGTATGTTTTTTTCGTGGTTTTGAAAGAACACAATTTTCTTGATATTCCTATGTGAAAAAACTAGTAACACACATTATGACATTTATGAGATATTTAAATTTAAAAGTTTCAGATATCAGAAATTATTAACTCCGAAAAATCATAAGTTAGTCATGGAAATAGTTTGCTTTAAATTAGAATTGTCAAAATTGTGACTTTTGTGTTTCATTAATATTAATACTTGTAAAATTGTTCTTAAAGTTTCGGCTTTTTCGCTGAAATGGTTTATACTCTTGAAGAGAGAACTGAAATAGTGATTTTGTATGGGATTGCAAACAAAAATTATTCCCAAGCGGCGACGTTATTCAATGAAAACCATCCAAACAGAAACGTATCTGTTGCTTATGTCAGATCACTAATAGAAAAATTTTTGCAAACTGGATCTGTAAATAATAAAAAACGGAATACGAATAATTGTGGTGTACTAAATGAAACTATGCAACTAGCAGTTCTTGGGCATATTAATTTAGACCCAGAGCTTTCGTTGAGAAAATTATCCGAAGTTTCGGGAGTGCCAAAATCAACCTGCCATAAGATATTAAAATTAAACAAAATGCACCCTTATAAAATTCAACTTCACCAAGAGTTGGGTGACGGTGATTTCGACAGAAAAGTCGAATTTTGTGAAATAATGACAGATATGATTCGGCAAAATGGAAATGTTTTGCGAAGTATTTGCTTTAGTGATGAAAGTTGCTTTTACTTAAATGGTCTTGTGAATAGACACAACTGTCGATATTGGAGCGACGTAAAACCCCATTTTTTCCGAGAAGGCAACACACAATATCCCCAAAAAATTAATGTATGGGCTGGAATTCTTAATAACCAAGTAATTGGCCCGATATTCTTCCAGGAAAATTTAAATGGACCTAAGTACTTACAATTTTTGGAAGAGCTAATACATCCTCTTATCATACAGTGTCTAGAAGAAAACTTGAATGAAATAGAGGAGGAGCAATTATATTTTCAATAAGATGGAGCTGGGCCACATTACTGTTTAGACGTTAGGAATTATTTGGATAATATTTTCCCAGGACATTGGATTGGACGTAGGGGCTCTATTGAATGGCCAGCTCGCTCCCCCGATTTAACTCCCCTAGATTTCTTTTTGTGAGGACATTTGAAGTCTGTTGTTTATAAGACACCGCCACAATCAATAGCTGATTTACGTAATAGAATAACAGAGGAATGTCAAAATTTAACGCCACAAGTGTTCGAAAATGTTAGAAATGCTTTTGAAAATAGACTTTATTTATGTTTAAATGTAAACGGTGAACAATTTGAGCATTTAATTTAACTAAAATGTTGTGAATAAATCTTGTTTTAAGTATTTCCATGACTAACTTATGATTTTTCGGAGTTAATAATTTCTGATATCTGAAACTTTTAAATTTAAATATCTCATAAATGTCATAATGTGTGTTACTACTTTTTTCACATAGGAATATCAAGAAAATTGTGTTCTTTCAAAACCACCAAAAAAAAATACAGGGTGTCATTTAAAATATTGGAGTGGGGGTGGCCGGCGGCGGCGGGTGACCCGATGGGGCGGTATGAAGTACACTATTCATTGTCCCCCTATATCCTGAACAACCACCCAAAATTTCAAGTTTTTGTCTTCAAAAACACCAGAAATAATTCAATATAAAGTTTTCGTGTGGACACTCGGTATAATGGGTGTTTCAATAAGATCGCAAGATTTAAAGGTTCAATAAAACATAGTTTTCTCTAACAAAGTATTGAAATATTTATTGATTTTTCACCGAGATCTGTATACTATTTTATTTACAACCATAATTATTATATTTATTTGAAATAAAAATTCCGGTGAAAGTTTTGACATATTGAATTGTCAGATTTGTGATGTTCTAGTGTAAATCTCAAATAAATGTACGTCAGCTTTTTCGGTGAATAGATTATAAACGAAATGCCTGCACTCCACTGGAACTGAGGGAAACTGTCCTCCCGTAGCAATCCGGATATCTTAACTCGAATGGAGAAGAACAGGAAATCACTATATCATCATATCAGCAATAGCAGGGCGGTCTATCTACATGGGTTCAAGCTTCCAATAATTCTAATGTAACAATTAATTTTATTTACAACCATACAATTAATAATTATTTGTGATAATAATTCCGATAAGGTTTTGACATATCGAGTTGACAGTTTTGTGATTGACATTGAGGTTGAGAAATGAGGGCAGTAATAGAGGGCGGGAAGTAAACGTGAACAAAGTCACACTTCCAAACTTTTAAAAAGTCAGAAATGCCAACATTACGCATATGGTTGTAAATAAAATATCTTGTAAATGACTTGCTGGCACAGGCGTACTCTTTTGACAAAATTCGCAATACCATTATTGTATACATGTGGCGGTATTTCATTGACAGAGCGTCTAATTTCGGCCTTCAATGCTTCGGTGGTCTCAGGCTTATCGGCATAAACCCATGACGTCAGATAGCCCCACAGCCAGAAATCCAAAAGGAGTCAAATTGCAAGAACGTGGCGTCCAATTCTGGTCACCAAACCAGGAAATAACACGCTCTGTTTAATAATCAGAACGCGTTGTTCTATCGCGTAATGCTCCATGTTTACTAACTCCCATCTGTCACGTCATAATCACGTGTGATTATGACTATAAAACATGGCGGGCTATTCAAATCTTGCACTCTTATTGAAACACCATTTATATAGATGCTTTATTCACATTGACCTTAATTCACATATTCATGTGCATATATGTATATATAATTAAATTTCTTGGACGATTAAGAGGTCATACTAATTTCAAATTAATTTAAAATTAGTTTAATTGTTAATTAGGTAATTTCTAATATCAACATAACTTAAATGCTTATAAGTGACATTAAATTAACAACTAACGATTGCTGAACTACAGAATCGCAGATGTTGACCGAGGTTGTTCTGATCTTCAAAATGCGTTGACCGCGGCTGTTGGCGTAGAGGATTCCGATTTTTATAAATTAGTAAACAAAAACGGCACTCTCAAGCAACTCTTCACCAGAAATCAGTTTACATTTTGTAAAGAGAAATGACTCTATTGGTGAAATTTTATCAAATAAAATATCTTCGCGAGAAGCGGCTACTGCCAATTCGAAAAGTGAAGATCAGGGACTAAAAACGTTGCAATTGCAAGAACGCTGTGGCTAGGGGCACGCGAGCGTGCCGCTTAGTTTGAAATTATAGGCACGTAGCTGACGTCACTGCTGTTATGACGATATCATTTAACGTGCGCTGAAATCTGAAATTAGAGGCACGTGTATAAGAAATGGGGAAAATATGCATGTTCTAGTTTGTGGTGCGGATTTCTGTTAGTGTTAGTGGATTATTGCAGTTTATAACGACATAAACTATTAAATATGGACGGTCTAACAGGTCAATACTGTATTTTAATAATAGTTATATCACTAAACAAAGCGTGCTCAGATTTTGTATTATGCACACGTAATGCATAATACAAAATTAATCATCGAGGAATTGGGGTTAGAAAATAATTTATCCTGACTAGATTTATGTCATAAACAGTACTTCATAAGGTATCTTATGTCTCATTTTTTTAAGATAACAATATGGTTACAGTTACGATAAATAATAGTAGTGTAACAACACCGTGTGCTACCAAATTGTAACAACCTACACCTGTGGAATCGGAGATTATTGTTGTTTTCGCTGCCACCAAATGTAACTATAGTCACATTAATTAGATATAATAATTATATTAATGTTTTTCCACTCAGATGTAACGTGCTGTTGAGTAACGCGTCGAGCTGGTCAAGTAGCTATGATCTCTTCAGCGTGGGGGTGTTACGGGATTGAGATAAAGAAAACATGTATTTTGTAATAACAACTAAATATTTAATAGTGCTAAGGTACTTTCGTTTAATACAAAAACATTACAAAATGCCACAAAACATTAAACACATAAATAAAACTAAAAGAATGTACTTGGCGCTATCTCGACCTCTGAAATCTTATATATGCAAGCTGTAATAATCCCGCTGATGATTCTCCGTAAATTTAAGCCCAAATTTAACATTAACCACAACAAACAAAACAAAATATACTAACGACTTACCGACCTTATTGACATCCAGCCTATCGTCTACAACATCACAAATTCACCAAACTCACAAATCAAATATCACTCACTGGTGAATTTAATTATTTATTACAATAGCTTGAACGTAACTTAACAACGCAGAAAAGAGAAACATACAAAAAAAAATTATAAAACACAAATTTACAACAAAAAAGAATTAAACTGGTTATACAATTATAGACAGTTCATACTCTATTAGACCGACTTTTTAACACACAACTTAAAACTGCAATTGTTTATAGGATAACTCAAGTCGAGGTTGAGATCCTTTGCGGAAAAACTCTCACGAAAACTCTGACGAAAAAAAACTGCTTCGAAAACTCTCTTGCACCTAGTTTTATTAGTTCTAGTCTAATTATGTCACGCCCTGTATAGAGTTAACGAATCCATTTTTAGTTCTTATTGGTGGAAATTATTTTGCTGATGTTACTTTAAAGTACGCCTTTTACATGTACCTTCTTATCTTGGTCTTGTCATTAATATAATTTAAACACCACTGTGTGTGATCTAATATTTTTTCAGTAGACGTAAGAATGTCTAAAACACACTTGACTAGAGGTCTGTCCTAACACATGTTGTTCTATACGTGTGGTCTATGCCCTGTTAGAACTCGGAATTCTACGTACTTTCATCATTACCAATTACTATTGACAGATTTATGCCATTTTAACAATAGAGTTTCTAAACCCACACTATAATAACTACTTGAGACTCATGTATAGGATATCTACTGACCGTCTGCTTTAATGTGGCTGGTGCCAACAGTTCCGTATATCACTCATACGTAACAGCTTTATTTGACCCACTTATACTTTCCCTTAACGGATATTTATGTATTCCTTTAAAGGTACTTCTATATTTCATTTCCCTTGACAATCTTAGAACTAATATATTGCTTTAAGTAATATGTATAAATTTCTCATTGGTCTTTGTATATAGACGATAGGTGGAGTTTAGTTTATAAGGTTCCTTGCGCCGCCCTTTTTAATTTAAAGGAGAGGGGTTTTTACCAAATATTGACCGGAATGATATAAAAAAAATAGAAAATAATTAAGTAAATGCATGAAACAAAAATATAAAATTTTAACAAATAAATCGCGTAAGCCGATTTATTACATTCCTCTCCCCTTAAATCAAAGAATTGTTGCCAATAATTCTTAACTTACTTAAACAACTATTAACAAAAAGAAACGAGGGCCGTGCCACGACATGGAAATTTGCTATAGTCGTCAATCATTTCACTGATGTTAGCAAACTAAAAACTTAAATGTACGTCCTTTATACTAATAAATTAATTAATTTAGAAAAACAACTTTCTTGTCGTGTCACTTTACCTCTTAAATTTTTTACATAGTCTTAACTAATCTTAAGGTCCCTAGTTCTTGGTATTCGTCACTATAATCGTCCCTGGCGTTCACTAAACTCTTAGGTACGCTGTTCGAATTTTTCGCACTACCTTTCCGTTAACTCCGGATCTGAACACTGCAGTCTTTGTACAACCCGTTGCCAGTTGGCATTTACTGTTCGCGACACTCGCGATATTCGCACAGTCTTCTTCTTCTGCTATCTATCTGCTTTCTGGAGGCTTCTCTGCTTTTAGCTTGTGTTTGTAAAACGCCATCATATGGTCAGCAACAGCTTTTTCTAACTTTAGCTTTCCAACATGGAAAGTCATATGGACAACACTGATACTGGTACAACAGTGTCGTCACTGAACATCATTGTTGTTGAATTTTGGAGATACTTCTGTGGCACAGGACGAAGAGGTATTATTTATGTAGGCCCATTTTACTACGGATATGCCTGATTGCACTTCTACTGTTGTATACTTAGTAGATGCATATTTTCCTCTTCATGGTTGATTGTTTCATTGAACTTCGTGGCATTGGAATAATGGCATCTTCTGTATTTGAATCACCTGATGGATTGACAGCATACCTCAATGTTGACTGGACTTCCTACTGTGAGGTTCCTAGGTTGATTCGGACATTCGCCTACCATACTTCTTGCGGTTCCAGTTTAAATAGTTGATAGCCGGAAAATACTCGCAGCACCCATTGCACTGTAGGGACCTTAAACTAACAAAAAAAACATACTGGGATTAACTGTTGATCCGCCAACTTATCCGTTAACCTAGGGGATCTATACTTATACATTAAAAAAAATACATAACAAATAAAATTAAATACATATTCTAAACCTTGTACCTTAATTATTTTATATTATCCACGGATATTCGGGGACTGGTCCACGGCTTCTTAATTGATATCTGGGTATTCGCGCTTCTTCCTCTTCTTCTTCATCTCTTTCGTCTTCTTCTTCTACATCATGCCCTTCTATTAAACTTTCTTGCGACAACTCGTCTCTAATCATGGGGTGATAACCTTCGTTGTACCCTAACCCTCGGGTCGCTTCTGTCTCTTCTAATATTTCTTCTTCCTCTCGACTGTATTCGAAATTTTCTTCATCACTTCCTTCGTCGTAATATCGCTTCAACCTATTTGCGTGCACTATCTGCTCACTACCATCAATTATTCCTTGAATTCTATAGGTCACAGGCCCCAATCGTTCCACTACTAAGTATGGACCTTTCCACAATTTTGCCAGTTTTTTGCTTTTTCCTGGTCCGATTGCGGGAGTCCTTAGAAAAACTTTATGTGAAACCTTGATCTTAGGTTCACTGGCTTTCTTATTATATTGTCGCTCTCTTGTTTCAGCTGATTTGGCTAATGCGTTTCGTGCTTGATTGAAGGCGGTGGATAGCTTGACCTTCATTTCTGACGAGTAGTCATCGTAATTATATCTGACTCGCGTTGGTGTTAATACTTCATCGCTCGGAAGTGGCATTTCACGTCCGTGCATCAGAAAATACGGTGACATTCCGGTCGAGCTATGGATTGACGATCTGTACGCCATCATTGCGTATGGCAGCCATTCATCCCAGTCACGTTGTGAGGGTTCTATAAAATGAGAAAGGAGGTCCTTTAAAACACGATGACTCCTTTCTAACATGCCATTACTCTGTGGGTGGTACGCTGTAGTTTGGACCTTCTTGACGCCTAGTAATCGGCACACTTCTTGCATAAGCTGCGAAATAACATTGGGTCCTTGATCGGTTAAGAGCTTCCTGGGTACTCCATGTCGACATATAACATTGGTCACGAATGCCTTAGCTATTGTTTCCGTCTTTTGATTTGGTATGGGAATGGCTTCCAAGTATTTCGTGAAATAGTCTTGTATGGTGAGTATGTACTTGTTCCCTACATGACTTGTAACTAATGGACCAACAATGTCCATGGCGACCAATTCCAATGGATAGCTAATTTGCTCAAATCGCCGTAGTGGGGCCTGTTGCTGATGTGGAGACGTCTTCCTCTCGTTGCAAGATACACACCTTTTTACATAACCTTGTATGTCACTCTGCATATTTTCCCAATATGCTCTTGATTTAATAATCTGATACGTTTTTGATATACCCAGATGTCCCATAAATGGAGGATCGTGAAAATTCTTTATTGTTTCGTTTACTAACGATTTTGGTAGCACAATTCTGTCAGTAGTTTCTATACTAGTGCTCTTTTTCTTTAGTAGTCCTTCTTCATCCATATAATAGTCTCCATATTTCTTCTGGTTATGTAAGTTACTTGCAATATTCTGAATGAACTCATCTAGATCTTGTTCTCTTTTCAACTCTGACTTCGTAAGTAATGGTACACTCGGTGTTTCTTCTATTTTTCCTATGGTCGTAGGGAATACTAATTCTTCTTTCCATATCCTTTGTGGTATTCCTTTCCTTGGCGCTTGCTTCCTGTATGTTGCGGGCTTTTCTTCTAATCCTGTGGAATATACTGTACCTACCGACGTTTCCTCTTTTGAACCGCTATTTTTGCCTGGCCTATTTAGAATGGACAACTCTTCCTCAGGTGTTTCGTCTTCATCTATATCGCTGATCTCCCCATATTCTTCCACGAGCACTTCAACTTCCAGCGGGTGAGGGAAGTTGCTTAATTTTGACTCTTGTACATTTGAATTTTTGCCATGAGCCCGACTTTCTTGTAGTGCCTTTACATCCTTCGATTGGATTGCTTGAATTTCGTATTCTTCTGGTAAAACATTTATTTCGTTAAAACGTTCTTGACTGTTGGGCTTCATCTTAGTGTTGACGCCATGCATTTCAGGGATGGTTTCATTGGCTTGCTGATCACGTACGCGACTGAGGGCATCTGCGTGATTATGCTTTTTGCCTGCCCGATACTTAACTTCGAAGTCGTATTCCGACAATAAAATTGCCCAACGTGCTAGTCTTGAAGACGGGTCCTTAAGGGAAATTAACCATTTCAATGATCGATGATCAGTAATGACGTCAAACTTAACCCCATACAAATAGCAACGGAAAACTTTTATTGCCCATATAACTGCTAGGCATTCCTGTTCAGTTACGGAATAGTTTTGTTCGGCCTTGTTTAACTGACGGCTAGCATATGCAACTGGCTTTTCGCAGCCCTTATGCAGTTGACTTAATACTGCACCAATTGCTCTACCTGAAGCATCAGTTGATAGAACAAACTGTTTGTTGAAATCTGGAAAGCATAATACTGGTGACGTGATTAATTTCTGTTTGAAATACCGAAATGCATTTTCCTGATCTTCCTCCCATACGAATTTTTCGTTCTTCTTCGTTAATTTCGTCAGTGGCAGTGCCTCTCTGGCATAGTTTGATATAAATTTTCGATAAAATCCGACTAATCCCAAGAAAGCTCGAATTTCTTTGACATTTCTTGGTTGTGGGTAATGCTTCACTACCTCCACTTTCTCTGGATCTGGATAAACTCCTTCTGCTGAAACATAATGTCCTAAATACTTTACTTCCCGTGAAGCAAACTGACATTTTGAAAGCTTAAGCTTCAAATTAGCCTTTCGTAGTCTTTCGAAAACGTTTTTAATATGAGTTATATGTTCGTCGAAACTTCTACTGAATACGATTATGTCGTCGAGGTATACTAGGCATTCTATCCCTGTCATACCTGATAAGGTAACATTCATTAATCTTTGAAATGTACTAGGACTGTTTATCATTCCGAACGGCATACGTAAGGCCTCATAATGCCCATCTGGTGTGGAAAATGCTGTCTTTTCAATATCCCGCTCATCCATTTGCACTTGCCAATACCCACTTGCTAGATCAAGTGTGGAAAAATATTCAGCACCTCCTAATTGATCTAAGGTTTCTTGAAGATTTGGTAACGGGTAATAATCACGCTTGGTTATTTGGTTCAAGGCTCGATAATCTATGCAAACGCGAATTTTGCTTTCTCCATCAGCTGCTTTCTTTGGGACCATCACAACTGGAGCTGACCACGGTGATTTAGATTCTCTAATCACACCTTGTTGAAGCATATCATCTATTTGCTTCTTTAGTTCTTCTCGCTGTCGAAACGGAATACGGTAAGGCTTCTTAGTAATGGGAGCTACGTCTTCGGTGATAACTCGATGCTTTACATCCCCAGTGCATCCTAAGTGTACATTGTCTATCTTAAATATATCCGCATACTCATCTAGAGTTTTTGTTAGCCTGTCCTTCTCCCTTTGTGGTAGGTGTTCTAGGTTATATTCGTTAATGGCTTGACTGATACTGCTCACATGGTTTATTGGAAGAAGATCCAAATTTGGAGAACTTTCATCGACATTCTCTGTTACCATTAGTTCACTGTGCGCTACTATGGTATTCTTGGGTAAATGGACAGCTTTGTACCCTGTATTCATAAGACAAACTGGTATCTTATCATTGGCTCTGCATAGTGTTCTCGCTGCTACAACCCCGTGCTTTAAAATTTCCACCGGTTCTATAATAATAGACTTTCCTTCACTATGAATGTTTTGTTTAGCTACACATACCGCCTGACACCGTGCTGGAATAGTTACCTTCTGAGCTAACCGTACTAAATTATTTTGTGGACGGGTGTATGTGTCTTCATTTTCTTCCATTTCATTTGTTTTCTTCCGGTCATTGATTTCCAATTCTTGCTCGTTGCTTTTGCCGTAAAACGAAATAACTATACCGCTGTTTTTAAATGTCTCCTTAATAATGTCACATTCCTCAACACAATCAATGTCATTTGCACCGTGCGATAGTTTGGGCATTGCTAAATACCTGATTGAGTTCTTCAAACATTGTTCTCTTAATTGTAGTAAAGCTTTTCTTATGTTTTTACGAGTAGGTTGATCCCATCCCCTTTTCTTTATTATGAGATAGAAAACATACCTATTTATTCCCTTTTCTGAAACAGTATCGTGCAGCATTGCGCATTCACCTACCTTTCTTCTTTGATTTAATAATAAATCGCGCCTACCGAATTTTTTATCCAATTGCTTCTGTATACCCCACTTTAAATTTATACCCTCGTCGACGTAAGTCACTAATGAATAATAGTTAGGTGCACTTAATATATTACCGATTGTATCTTTGAATATCGTTACACGTTTCTTCACATAATTCGTTTCTAAATCTTTTCTTCCCTCGCATGCACTACCCTTTTTCATAACCGGATTAAACTTCTGATTTGTCTTATATACACACCTATTATTATATATCGGTGCCGCACTAACTGTATTAATATCATTATGTCTTAGCATATCAATTTTAACATTTGCTAATATAATATATTTATTTTTAAAGTCTATTCTAGCGTTCATTGCACTTAGTAGATCTCGTCCTAAAATACCCTCTGCCGTAATGGACAATGTGTCTGGACACACTATACATTTAAATGATTCTATCACCTTACCAACCTCAATGTCTATTGTTGTCACACCTACTGGCGGTATTGCTTCACCCGATATACCTACTAAAACTGAATTGTCATAATCATATATTTTCATATTCAAATTCCTTATGACACTCTCTTTTATTATCGTAACTGCAGAACCTGTATCAATCAGAAATAGTATAGGCTTACAGTTTACGTTTATTCGTACTTGACACCCCTCGTCTTCACTTCTACCTGATATCCATGGAATATTTATACATGAAGGCACTCCGCATGGGGCAACGGCGGAGGCCTTTAGAAGTTTAAATCCTTCCTCCTAGCTGCGGATGCATTCCATCCTTGATTTTGGCGATTTGTATGTGACGGCCGAGTTTTCTCATAGTTTTCCCGAAATTGTGTACCCTGATGCGTTTGGAAGCGACATTCATATTGCTTATGGCCCACTTTACCACAATTATAGCACTTCAGCTCGGATGTAGCTTGACAATATCTAGCTATGTGTCCTTCTCTCTGACATCGATTACAATGTATTCTACGAGGACTACTGAAATTTGCATTAGAAGGTTGTCCTCTTAACGAAACTTCTCTTTCAAATGCCTCACAAATACGCCATTCATTTTGCCGCTTCGGTTGTTGCAATACTTCATTACTAATTTCCGCTTGTTGAGCCAATTCCACTGTTTTTTCGAATGTCATTGTAGGTGTTCTGTGCAACTCCAGCATTATCATTTTGGCTATATCGGCATTAAGTCCACGTTGTAACTGCTGGATTAGATCCTTTTCATGCCTTCTCTTGGTAGCTTTAATATCCGCCAGGTCCTTTGAATCCATACCCGCAAGGTTTTCTTTTAAGAGTTCTGCGCCAACTATTTTAAGTCGCGTTGCATACTCTGATACCGTTTCTTTATGTTGCTGCATACATTTGTTTAATTTTAATAATCCTTGCCCCGGTATTATTTTCTTAGTATATTTGTCGAGGAAAAACTTTTCAATATCTTTAACCGTAGCATCTGCTCTGTCTAGGGAATCTTCAGATTCTAATAATTCAAAAGCACTACCTGTAAGTTGATATTTTGTAATTGCTATAGTTTGACTTTCCGTCCAGCCATCAATAATTGCTCGTTGGGAAATTTTCGAAAAAAATTCTTTAACATTCTCTCCAGCTTTCCCTGAAAATACTGGTAAACCTGCTAAAGTTACATTAGGTTTAGTGTAGACGTTGACAGGTGCGTTTTGTGTTGATGGATTCGTAGCAGTTGATGCATTTGAGTCCGTCATCGTGAATTTTATTTATTTTGATACGCTTCACAACCTTTCATGAAAAGTTAACTACAGAGATATACCACAATTTTATACTAATAAATAGAACAGAAGTTTTTTTTTTCTTCTTAAAACAAAACAACGGGATTTTTCCTTTTTACTTTAAGTAATCTTTAAAATGAAAAATGAACCTACTACAATGAAATTTATTTGCAAATACTTCAATCATGAAACAAACAACAAAACAAAAAAAACAATAGCACTCTTACCAAAGAAACAATTATATATATAATTACATTAAATATTTAACAAACGGCGTAAACAAACATATTCTGTCTAAATTATAATTCACTTTTCAAAACAAAATTTCGGTCTAGACGTTAGACCATAAATTATTTCTGTCACACTATGTCAGGTAGCTGACCCTTAGTAAAAGGTCCAGACGTTCCTCTCTTAACACCTAAAGGGAAAAAAAAAATCAACTTATGCAATCATACAACGCTGTTCAAGTACCTTGCACTTATTCAAAACTAATAACTATTCTTTATCTCTCTTTATTACCTATACGGTACCCGTAACTATACCTGATAATACAAAAAAAAACAAAAGACAAGAAAAAAAAAAGGGATATACTTCAGTTTAATGCGACCGAATTCGTATATTGATATACACTCTGCTTAAATAATAAAAAAAAATACGTTTAATCTATGTTGACTTGCCAAACCATTACAAAAGTCCTGTAAGTCGCGGACGCGCCTAAACAAATTATTGATTGATACTTAATTGTTTATGCAGACTAAAATTATACGTGTATAGATATTTATACCTTTTGTTTATACACAAAGAGAAAAAATACTGCTTCGAATATTTTGTTTCCTAACTCTATTACATATCTGTTATGTAAATTCAATAAAATTTCGTATGTTTTAATTACTCTCTCTATTTAATTCTCACTTAGTAAGTAAATTCAAAATCCCATATATAAAGATAAATCAAAATCCATCAAATTCTAAAAGGAAGCTAAAACTAGTAAATCGCAAAAGTAAATTATAAACTAGTAAATTCTAAAAGTAAATTATCAACTAATAAAAAGAAATGAATTATCCACTAGTAAATAATAAATTATCCACAATAAAATAAAAAAAATGAATTATCAACTAATGAAATAAAAAAAATAAAAAAAAAATTAATTATCCCACCGCTAGTCACCAAATTGTAACAACACCGTGTGCTACCAAATTGTAACAACCTACACCTGTGGAATCGGAGATTATTGTTGTTTTCGCTGCCACCAAATGTAACTATAGTCACATTAATTAGATATAATAATTATATTAATGTTTTTCCACTCAGATGTAACGTGCTGTTGAGTAACGCGTCGAGCTGGTCAAGTAGCTATGATCTCTTCAGCGTGGGGGTGTTACGGGATTGAGATAAAGAAAACATGTATTTTGTAATAACAACTAAATATTTAATAGTGCTAAGGTACTTTCGTTTAATACAAAAACATTACAAAATGCCACAAAACATTAAACACATAAATAAAACTAAAAGAATGTACTTGGCGCTATCTCGACCTCTGAAATCTTATATATGCAAGCTGTAATAATCCCGCTGATGATTCTCCGTAAATTTAAGCCCAAATTTAACATTAACCACAACAAACAAAACAAAATATACTAACGACTTACCGACCTTATTGACATCCAGCCTATCGTCTACAACATCACAAATTCACCAAACTCACAAATCAAATATCACTCACTGGTGAATTTAATTATTTATTACAATAGCTTGAACGTAACTTAACAACGCAGAAAAGAGAAACATACAAAAAAAAATTATAAAACACAAATTTACAACAAAAAAGAATTAAACTGGTTATACAATTATAGACAGTTCATACTCTATTAGACCGACTTTTTAACACACAACTTAAAACTGCAATTGTTTATAGGATAACTCAAGTCGAGGTTGAGATCCTTTGCGGAAAAACTCTCACGAAAACTCTGACGAAAAAAAACTGCTTCGAAAACTCTCTTGCACCTAGTTTTATTAGTTCTAGTCTAATTATGTCACGCCCTGTATAGAGTTAACGAATCCATTTTTAGTTCTTATTGGTGGAAATTATTTTGCTGATGTTACTTTAAAGTACGCCTTTTACATGTACCTTCTTATCTTGGTCTTGTCATTAATATAATTTAAACACCACTGTGTGTGATCTAATATTTTTTCAGTAGACGTAAGAATGTCTAAAACACACTTGACTAGAGGTCTGTCCTAACACATGTTGTTCTATACGTGTGGTCTATGCCCTGTTAGAACTCGGAATTCTACGTACTTTCATCATTACCAATTACTATTGACAGATTTATGCCATTTTAACAATAGAGTTTCTAAACCCACACTATAATAACTACTTGAGACTCATGTATAGGATATCTACTGACCGTCTGCTTTAATGTGGCTGGTGCCAACAGTTCCGTATATCACTCATACGTAACAGCTTTATTTGACCCACTTATACTTTCCCTTAACGGATATTTATGTATTCCTTTAAAGGTACTTCTATATTTCATTTCCCTTGACAATCTTAGAACTAATATATTGCTTTAAGTAATATGTATAAATTTCTCATTGGTCTTTGTATATAGACGATAGGTGGAGTTTAGTTTATAAGGTTCCTTGCGCCGCCCTTTTTAATTTAAAGGAGAGGGGTTTTTACCAAATATTGACCGGAATGATATAAAAAAAATAGAAAATAATTAAGTAAATGCATGAAACAAAAATATAAAATTTTAACAAATAAATCGCGTAAGCCGATTTATTACAGTAGTAATGACAGAAATGAGACTATTAATGAAAAAAAAAAGAATTAACCCTTGGTCTCCAGTTTGGTTCCTATAATGAACTAAAGAAATATTCAGAAATCTATAAAGACCGTTGAAGTCCTCTCTAGAATTTTATAAACTTGAATATGCATGTATCCATGGTAAAGAAAGTCGTAAAAGAGGAAATGGATTACGACAGACCAGGTTACAATAGCTTTTAAATAACCGATAAAATTGTTTTGACTTCCGTAATAATTTTCAGCACACTACGCTTAGGATGTAATGCGAATTTCAAACTACGTATTTGTCCAGGAGGCCAATATTTAAAAGTATATAGTTGTAATAGAACATACAAAACATTAACTTTCGATTGTAAGCAAATATGTAGTTAATAATATGTTTAAACATAAAATTAAAGTTTTATTTTCTAGAAAGTTTTTGATCATTTACCTCAAAATCGTATATTAACTGAAACAGGACTTGGAAATGTGCAAGATTATTTATGTTTGGACGCAAATAAGAAGAAGATACAGAATAAAATCCGTGGTAAAAAGACAAAATTAAAAGATCCTCACTACAAACTCAAGACTGGGAAAAATCATTTGGCAGAAACTGTGAACAAATGTGACAAATGGCAATTTAAATAATACAACAAATAACCATATGGAGTCAATTAACCATAAAATCAAACCAGTAGTACCTAAGAATTCAACTTTAACCGACTTTGTTAAATAATCTTTCATTTTTTTGGATAGCCATAATCAAGAACGCGACAATCGAGCAGCTAAACACATTTTGAAGCGACCACAGCACCGATTTCAAAATCATAAAAAAGATTTATTGCAGTATGTGAATATTTCAACAGGTTACAGTTTCAAGTATATCCAGAAACAGATAGATTTAATCACAAAAGTCAAAATATTAAAGGAACATAATGACGGTAAGTGTCAAATAAGAACATAAAATGGAAATATAATAAATGTCACAACAGACAATTGCCAATGTCCTAATTTTTCTTCCATGATGTTGCCTGCCGAATTATCTTAGCCGTAAGAAAACATAAAAACATAACATTATTTGCCGACAACTACTTGTGTCACATACGATGGACAAAAAATTATTATTTATCAAAACATAGAATAGGAACAACCAAGTCAGATATTGTGGCAAAACTAAAACATGTAGTAATCGAAAAGCCTAAAGTGATGACGTTAACCGAAAAACGAAAATCAGCCACTTTAATTACCAATTCTTTAATCAACTTAATTAGCATTTACAGCAATAGTGAATTCAACTACAGATTAGATTTATTGAAGAAAATGGAACACTGCTGGAGAACTGGAAACGAAGTGGCAATTATTAAGTGGGAATTATATTACTACAGGTGAGGCAAATTGTGATCTGATCGATACAGAAATAGATACTCAGGCATACGATAATAATCAAGAAACGATCTCACAACAAAATAGTGTTAGAATAGTATTGTCTGATGGAGATATAAGTGAATTGACAGATAATAATTTAGCAAACATGGAACACATTACATTTGTTGATGAACCCTTTGGTGATAGTGAAGATAACATAATAACAATAATAACAATGAAAATATTGAAACTGATTTATTAAAATCAATAGTGTTGCCCTCAAAAATTAAGAAACGGGGGATACCCAAGGGACATGATTCTACGACAGTAATCAACGCAATAAAAATAGTAAAAGCAAGACATTCTCACATTTATTTTAAACAATCAACTAGACGCTATAAGGAAAGCATCCTTTGATACAGAATGTTCTACTAAAACTTTCCAATAATATTTTATTTATCCTTAGTAAGAGTTTTGTTAATTTGATGTTTTTGTAATAAAAAAGACTTATTTTGACTGTAATTGGTATGTATTCCTTAAAAAAAAATAATGAAAACTATTATTAATTATTTGCATAACTTATACATTGGCGCAGAATAAACTAATGACTTGACGTACCCCTAATTTCAAATTTAGGTGCACGTTAAATGATAATGTCATAACAGCAGTGACGTCAGTCACGTGCCTATAATTCCCAATTAATCGGCACGCTCGCGTGCCCCTAGCCACAGCGTTGCAAGAAAGAATGTAGTTCTGGTAAGGGTAGCTGAATTACTTTGCCCCCACTAATTTTTGTTTTTGTTTTTCTTTATTGCTTAATAAATTCCTGTCAGTTTATTACTAATAGAATACATTAATTAATTATTAATTAATGTAAGTTAGAATGATATTTTGCGAAATATTTCGGATATACACTGAATAGCCTGTCGCATGTCAACGTCTATCTGTGGATGTTGACAATCACGTGATTTCGGTCATTCACATTAACATATCTATTTAATACCTCGAACATATGCCATTTAATATTGTAAATTTCTAATGAACTAAAAGTTATGTTATATATGTGCCATACATTGTCTTATGCCGAGTTAGTTCCTGTGATTTGTTTAGATGAAATTGAATTTCTCTATGACTAAAACGTCAGAGTACCAAACTCTATATCTGTTCTCAGAACAGACATGTTACACGTATGATATGCCTGTATAATGTCTCGGCTTTGGAAACTATGTGGAAATTGTTTCCGCATAATTAGTTACTTTATAACATGCACTGTTGTCAGTTATAGTTGGTAATAGGCTTCGTAATATTTTCAAATAATAATTGAATATTTCGTTACTGAATTTCAATCAAAAATAATTCACTATATGTGTTTTGAATAACTAACAAAAACATTGATATAAATATAAACATATGTTCAATTTATGATAAAATTTAACAGCTATTATCGTAAAGTTTCAATGCAAATTACCGGCCTTCCAATAAACAATCAGGTCCCAATACATACAATAATAAACAAACGCATTAATATTTACTTTTAGATGCGATGAATGTCCATACACATTTTATAGACTATTTTTCTGACATTCTGATTATTTCAAAATAGCTTTTATGTAGCTTTTTTATTGTTCTAAACCGCAGCCATACGTTTATATTTTTTTGAAATGATTTTGTGTAGGTATGCCTTGTATACAGGTTGATTCATGTTCGGCCCTCACCATGAGGATCTCGCTTATTATTGGATATAGAGTATAGGTTTAAACTTGGCGAAGTTGCTAAATTTTGTGTTTGTTATGAATCTGTAAGGAAAATGGACCTATAAAAAACGCGAAGATCCCATTTTGTTCTTTTACCTAAATATAGCACCTACATTTGGCCTTGTAGAGAAAAAATAGAAACACATTCTTATGGCCACTTTTACACCTCTATCCAATGGTGTATTTGAAATTTTTATATGACGTGTCGTTTCTTTCTGTCCATCATCAACTATCTAATTTCTTATAGGTACCATATTGGGTTTAGACACCATAAGAAAGAGTTTTTTCTCTCTCTAATTTAAACCGTGTACTACATGTTGAAGAAAGTTTTTGATATTATGCATTAATTGAAAGAATAAATTTTAAGAATAAATTAAGTAAAGCTCACCATATACAGTGAAGCTTCCCATATGCGGACACTGTTCGTTCCGACAAAACTGCCCGTTTAAGAGAAGTGCCCGTATATCAGAGAAGACAGAAAAAATAAGTAGAAACGCAAAGCTAAACTTTTATTTCAACACATAGTGTAAAATTATATACTTATAACTTTATTTGCTAAATAAAACTCAAACGGCTATGTGCACATTTATATATACATACATATAATAGGAACATATTGCTATAGCTTTGTTTTCAAATTAAAAATAATAATCTTATACCAGCATAACTTAATCAAACTACGATAATACAAAGCAGCATAATATAGAACGAATGTAGAGATAGCGTTGTCATGTAATAAAAATTTCTTTATTAAATTTATAAATTCAATCTCTATTAACATTCGTATATTTATTGTAGGTTCTAGCAGTGATATTCCTTTTATTTTTCCAACAACATTTCTTATTTAAAATTAAATAGGATAAGGTTACTAATAAAAAACTAAATCTCATAAAAATATTTATATTCAATTTAACATCTTATAACAGTATCGGTGAAATAATTCTGTTGCCACATGTGGCCGTAAAAAGAAATTGTCCTTTTTACTTTCCAATTACAAGTAAAAAAAACGTGTATTTTATAAATACGAAAACACATTACATTACATATATAACATATAGATTCAGAATAAATATCACTCTTTGTTATATTCAAATTTTAACATTGTGTAGTTTCAAAGAAATAATAATTTTCTTATACCATGCTAAATTTCGCTTCAACAAAGACATTCATTCTCACGAAATGCCTCTGAAGATACAAAATTACGCAGAACAGAAAACACCTTGATAAGACTGTCACCAATCATCATATGCAAATATTTACACGTTGTACATACCACAAATTGGCTATTGTCCATCAAAAATGCTCCAATCTTTACGTATATAAATATATTTGAAATCTCTATAAAATTTTGTATCTAAAAAACTTGTTAATAATGCATAGATAGCATCGCTAACAAACATTCACACGTTGTGTCATTGATGCCCTTCTACATTATTAACAATACTCCCATTATTCGTTCCATTAATCTACTTATAACAAAGAAGATAATATTCTTATTCAAATATTAATAAGTTTTAAACGCTTTGCTAAAGATGAATATTGTCACATAGCATCTTTGGCATAATTTATTTTAAGGAAAACTTACTTATAATGTTCATACATTTCATCAAATTCCTCCTGATATTGATCTATCATATTGATAATAAAAATATATGAAATAAAACTAAATGACAAAAATTAATTATGAAATGAAAAAGTACTTATTGAAAATAAAAAACAACTTAATACATTTACTAAAGATGATTTCTATGCAGTGTATTATACGCCTGCAATCATCGAACAAAATCAAAGATCGACCGCTTCTTTTAAAAGTTCGGCTACTTTACTCCATGGATCGACGCCTTCTCCCGTATCTCGGCGTTCCTGGCCTTTTTATTTCTTCTCGGTCATCGGAAAAAACCATTCTTCGTCCGCAGGCCCACAATTCTCGCACTAACGTTTAAGTTGGCATTGTCCTGCTCAGATTTATTTTCTTGACGTTTTCCCTAGGCTGACCTGTACCCATATTGTTTTGACATCCCGAAATTACACAATGATACACGCACTCAAATTGTTTATTATTGTTAATGTCTATGCACATTTGCGATTTTCTTATCTTGGGTAGGTACATTCCTTTTCATTAACGCCATCCTTTATTGTGTTTATAGATGAATTCGTTGCCTCTTTCATTATTATTTAAATACATTCTTTTTCCATTGTTTAACACTATTCGTATTTTTCTTTTGCAGACATTTCCTTTGAAAATTATAAGAAAGACGTTGCATACGACTGGAACACTTCCTTTTATAATCACTTTGTCAGTAACTTGGACCTTGACAGCTTCATCTATATCTTCGAACCATCTTTTCTCGTCTTCATGTAGGTTGATTTGTATGCAGCTGTTAACAATATTAAACATTGTTTTTTCTTTGTAGATTTACCCACATTAAACCAATTTTAACCTGTTATTTCTGGAATTTTCTTGGATTAAACTGGATTCAACCTGCTATTACTGAAGTTTTTCTTTATTATATCGTGTCGAATAAAAAATATACCTTTTTAAATATTCCTTTTAAAATTATGCTTAGATATAAGTCTCAGGTATTTATCATATTGTTAAGTGTGACCATAGAATGTCAAACAAATAACAATCTTTATAAATTTACGTCTACTCATGATGAAAGATGTTTTCATGTCGTGAATGTCTAATTTCACCCTTTTCATATAACTTTACGGCATTCAAATGACTAACTCGTTTGACTATACCGTCTTTCATCATAACTCTCTCTCTGTTATTTATTTTTAACACGTTATTGAGTTGGAATAGTGGTTTACTGCCCAATATATTTAATGCCATTCCCACACAATGCATAAAATTTGGTTCGGCCTTTGTATACTGAAATTGCATCTTGTGCTCCTCGTTTCTACGAATATAGAATGCATGAATTTTATTTTTGGTGTTTATTTTTGTGCCTTTATATAAATTTTATTTCAATTTCAATTATCATATACCTCACATTATAATGTTACGCCGTTGCGGTTATGCAACTCATGATACATTTTTCCATAATTACACTTACTACTAAAAATTATTTACTTATTCTATTACTTAATTATTTATTTATCTTATAATGCCTGACCAATATAGGGATCACGGCAATATGTAGGTAAGGTACATATACAATTTATATATTATCTTACAAAATAACCTAAAATGGAAGTTTGCTTGTGTGTATTACATGCCAATTTTGCTTTAAAATGTAATGATAGCTCACTAAGCACACCAAACGCTTGTACATCATCTTTTTCAAAACAAAATTGTTTTAGTTTTTTTATTTCCAGTAGACCATCTTTATACGATACTATTCTTTACTCATAATCATTAGTTCTAGGAATTTCTATTTCATGTTCTTCATCATCACTGTTTTGACTTTCGTTTTCTAAATTATCGGGCAAAATATGGTCTGGATTATCGTCTTCTATATACAAATTGGCGTCAATATTTGTAAATTCCTGTACATCATTACTTCCTAATTTTCCCATTAGCGTACACATTTCAGCCACTTTAGATAAAGGAATTTCATCTTCAGGATCAAATTGATCACTTTCAAACTCCTCATTTACTTCTTGAAATCCTGTTTTCTTGAAACAATTTTTAATTGTATCAGATGAGACATCATCCCATGCTTTTTTAATAAAATAAATCGCATCTAATACGCTAATAGAATTAGTTAAATTATGTACAGAATCAGAACTCTCAAACTGCGATAAGATGTGTTTTAGTATTAAATGTCGGTACCAAGTTTTGAACATTTTTGTAATGCCTTGATCTAACGGTTGGTAGTAAGCTGTCGTATTTGGCGGTAAAAAAACGAGTTTAACATTTTGCAACTGTACGTCCTTAGGATGGGCAGCTGCATATTGAATACACACCAACCTAGAAGTAAATATTTCCACCTTCATATTAATATCCGTGATACTGTATGTCATCTAAATGAAGGCTAAGAAACTGATGATGAAACAAGTCACAATCAAACCCCTTAAAGTCACGATAGGCAACCCTCCTGGGCTGTCCCATACTGTTTGAGTTCACAACATCACAATGCACCATCTCATGATCCGCAATGTCTACACCACGGATACCAGTATTGCGGACAAGTTTCACGTCAAACACAATAATTAAGTCTATAAGTGACGCAGTCGTACTTGTGATGCGTGTTGGCCCGGCAATAATCTGCTTAAAACCGACCGCATCAAGAGCTTCCATAAGAGCAACCGCCGGCGCGCTGTCCGACTTTTGCAAATCTATATTCAAATCACCCAAGCAAAATAATTGATCGTGCAATAATAAAACCTTAGAAATGGATATTTCTAACTCATCCAAAAAGTTACGGTATGATACAGTCGGTGGCCTACAGACAACGCCAACAATAAAGGCAGCAGCACCCTTACCAACACACGCTCTATAGAGCTAGAAGTCTGCAAAATTGTACAATAGTAATAATGATTATAATGAAGATAATCTATTAAAACATTAAACCCTACCAATCTCCAATAAAAATATGGTGTCTTCGAACTTTTAAATGATAGTGTATGTGTACATGTTACACTTAAAGATATGAGACAAGACGTAAATAAATAACTCACAGTCAGATCAATAAGCTGCCATATGTGCAGAAAGTAAATGGGACAAATCGTTATCTCCTATGGCATGACTTTTAATAAAATAAACACGTCCATTCCGACATCAGCTTTTAGTATTTTAGACTCGAAATTTTGTTGAAGCAGGTGTTCATTTCTGTTAATAAACTGTGAATATATATATTTAGAAAATGTATTGGGAATTGGAAGGCCATGAATTAAGGCAAAAGGTGTTGATTATTTACCCAAACGCGAGCCTTTGTTTACGGAAACACCTAGATTCGTGTAAGCTGTAACAACAATACTTACACATATACAGGATTATTTAGTCGACTTAGTAATTTGCCCGTTTATTATGTTCAGAATGTGTAATTAATAATTGATGATAGAAAACTAAGAAATCAATATTATTAAAAAAGTAAATGACAAAAAGATAAATAATTAATACAATAATAGTATAATAAATAAATAATTCGTACTGCTCGTTTCTTTCGGGTAATCCGTATTAACTAATGATCTAACTAAAACACGTTCTTAGGATGTCTTTTACCAGTTTCATTCTGCTCTGTACGTGACTAGTTTCCACTCTGGTGAATTATAGTCAAATATATAGAGTGTGCTTAAGAATAATTAAAGTAATTTTATTATACTACAGGCTGGGGCAGTGTAACCTGACATTTTGAAAATAATGAGCACTGGCCACCACACGACTTTCTTGTACGTATGAGCGTTTTAAATTATAGAATTTGAATAATTTTTTATAAAGATTATTCAAAATCCTATTCTAACTACTTTTATTCTCTTAATAAATCTCTATGAAATGCATACTTCGCAAAATATTCGCAAAAAAGTGCTACTCGCTAAAAGTAAAAGTGTTACTTCCAGTCCGAATTTTAAACTTTCATGTATACAAAAAACATTGAAAATCCAACTCTAAATACTTTTATACTCTTAAGGTACCTGTCTAAAGAGCATTTTTAATAAAATTCTTCTGCAATTTAATTTTGAGTACATATGAATTGTTTATAAATTTGTTTAAACTTAGTAGTTGACGAAATATTGACAAACTATGATTTTTTCACTAACGTAAACTACTAGTTCCGGTCTGTTAATTTTACTGAAAATCTAGTCGCATTTTGCATTTGCATTTTGGAATTGATAGTTATAGCGGTTTGACCGCTATCGTAGTCATAGACAACACACACCGTATCTCACACACAGACAGACACACACACAGAGAGAGACATTTTTTAAAAACCAATTTTTCGGTATATCAAGGGACTTCAAAACGTGGACATCTGCAAAAATCTCGAGGTCGACAATCTTCGTCATCACAATACTTCCTTATACGTATAAGAAAGTAAAAATCATAACTCAGTTCAGCTTCGGTTTAAAACATTTTTATTCATACTATAGGTTACATAATTATATGCAGTTTGAAAACATTATGACTTGAAAATGATGTCGCTTAAGTGGTGGCTGTTTTTACTTTCTTATACGTAGTATAAGAAAGTATTGTGATGACGAAAATTTTCTACCTCGAGATTTTTGCAGATGTCCACGTTTTGAAATCCTCTGATACCGAAAAACGTGGTTGTGTATGCGTGTGTCTGTCTGTCAGTGTATGTGTGTGTTTGACCACGACAGCGGTCAAACGGCTATAGGTATCAATTCCAAGTTTTCTATTTACGAGTCTAACCTCTCTCTGAGAGATCTGATTAGGTTTTCAGTAAAATCGGAAGTAGTAGTTTACTTCAGTGAAAAAATCAAATTTTGCCAATATTTCGTCAACTACTAAGTTTAAACAAGTTTATAAAGAATACAATTAATGTAGTCAAAATTAAATTCTCGAAGAATTTTATTAAAAACGTTTTTCGAAATTCCTACATGAAGTAGGTCTTTTACTCTTATCGAAAATATTTTGCCAATATTTCGCAAGTTATGCTTTTTAGACAGGTACATTACGAGTATAAAAGTATTTAAAACTTAATGTTCAATACATTTTGTATGTGTATATTTATCAAGAGTACACGTGTATTTAGTACTGGATTTGGAACATTTTTGTATAACTAAAATTTCAAAATTCGGAACGGACGTAACACTTTTACTCTTAGCAAGTAGCACTTTCTTTCGAATATCTCGCAAAGTATGCATTTTATTGAAATTTATTGTATTTACTGTATAATTTTATCCAATTACATGCAAATACCGATATACCATAGTATAGACTATAGATAATCATGATTGGTAATATCAAAAGCTTTGGAATAGTCCAGCAGTATAAGACCAGAAACAGGACAATTCTCCGCAGTTGCAATCAAGACATTTGTAACAGACAATAAAGCAGTTTTGCCGTCATACCAAAGACGCAAGCCCGATTGAGTGGAAGGCAATACCTCATTATGTTCTTACACATTAGATCAGTCAGCTGCAAAGTAACAAGAAATCCTTCAATTGTTCAGAACGATAATTCTTAGGAAAAGGACGGACCATATCTAGTTTCCAACAATCAGGCAACACAGGTTCCTCAGCGACTTATAATAATCCCAAGTCTCCCGGCTCACGTGGCCTACGAAACTTAACCTTGGCTTTATCTCTCAATTACATCAGTACTTTCAAAACGTGGCATTACAGTATTTTTCAATTCTGGCAGATGTCAATTAAATTACACATAACAAGCTTAATAACAAATGCCAAACGAGTTCAGAAAAGCGTTTATTAAATAAATTAAACTTATTTAGCGTAACAAAGAATCTGTGTCGTCCATAAGTGGATACGTATTTCGACCTTTTGGTCTCATCGACAACGCTTTAACCAACAAAATAATTAGTTACTCTCTCATTCTTTCATAAGCCAATACATTCGAAAAACACTATAAATCAGCATAATTTCCCATATGTTTATCTAACACGCGCGTTTTTAAATTTGTTTGATTAGTGGCTAGGCACAATTACCAACGATTGCCTGGTATATTCTGTAAGTATTCTTTTGAAAGTATAGATACAAAATTAAATGAAAAAATCATTGCTTTGTATTTTATTTTCAATAAGCGGATAAGAAATTAGAAATTGTTCATTCCATAATTTTGTATATATATTTATCTGAAAGGAATTATCGCGGATACATGAAATACAGCGGAATTTACCCAATAATTTTCTCTTTCCTGTATTTTATATTTATCTGTATTTGTATGCCTATGTATTATTATTATTATTATTATGTAGCTTGCAGCTCAGAATACGTAAACATTCATTTATTCAGAGGACGATTTAATTTTGGTTATTTTCATGTTCACGATTCGCTAAATTAATAACACCTAATGCAATTATACACATATAGTTCAAGCACAAAAACTCGGCATCCGTGAAATTGAATATATTTTCATCTGGATTATCAGACGAACAGTACGACAAACTTTTAATATTATTATTATTTATACGCTCTGGATACTCCAATTACATGTTGTTTAACCTACATTCACTCGGACATAAAATACATTTCATATAACGATTAATTTCCCAAAACCTTTGCGTTGAAACAATATGTTATACAATGTGATTCATGCTAAGTAGGCAATATATCGTTTGCATTATTATTAGTTGCATCATAGTTTAAATAAATGCAAAATTTGGCAAAGTAATACAAGAAAATTAGTGATAAACTAGCCGAAGACAAGAAGTTATCTCGAAATGTAACAAAAATTCAGATATATAGAGTTATGTACTTGTAAATTCATTAATATTTACTGTGATATCTTTTAAGTACCCTACGGTATTAACATGGAATGGGTGTCATTGAACAATAATGAAATTTTAACATATATCATTTAAATTTCACGTCATAAGATATATTTCAGAATAATTACCAAACATTTTAAAGAGGGGGGAACAGATTACTGAAAATTTATTTATTCTGATCAATATGAACGAAATCAAGTGATAAATGGAACCAAATAAAAACAAATTTAACCCAATTTATATTAAGTTTATATTGATGTGTGAATGATCCTGAAGAATATAGGAAAAACACAGATAGATTAACTACAGTTATCCAACCTAATGCCAGATCATACTTCACCTTTATTTTGAAATTTCAGGATCCACATTTTCAATGGATTCCTATTCAAACTGGTTTAATTACACGGCTACCAGGAACAAATAGAAACTAACAATACATATATATGACTTCCAGGCAAGATCAGAATATCAAAGCAACGTAAGTAAAAAAATAAATGAGTCGTATAGATGCAAAACCCGCCAAGTCAAAAAAATACAAAAAATGAGTTGTTACCAGCAGTTGCTAGTTTAATACGTCTTACACGTATTTGAATTATCATTTCCTCTCGAAACCCGCCAAGTGCATTATTACTTTGCTTTGACATTCACGTTTAAATTCAAAACCCGCCAACTGCAGCAGTCATTCAAGTACATATTCCGCCAAGTCAATTTTAACCAATAGATGCATCGGAGAGTATCACGTGGCATTTTGGTGAGCGACACCAACACCACCTGCGACACACATGGCTGTTTTACTTTTAGTTTAGAAGTTTGTATAAGGGTGCATGACATTGTCATTAATTGTTTAATCGTGTAAAGTGCAGAATGGAGTCATTTGAAACAAAGTTGACAAAAACACCGCCAAATAAAAGCAGGAAGAAACAAAAACAGGCAGAAACCCATAAGAGACAAATACGAAAAAATTTATTGTAAGTTTATTTTCATTATACAGTTTTAGCAAACATGATGATTTTGCGTTGTCTTGTATTATAGATATGGAGCATCTAGCGTTCCAGAAATTCCAGAATGCAAACACAGTAATTATTTGGAATGTAAAACTTTAAAAATGTGCGATGTAAAGGCGTTTCATAACTTATTTTACAAAAAAAAGGACAAACTATACCAAGATTCAATAATATATAAGTATTGCACTGCTGAGAAACCAAAGAAATCCAGGATTAGAGATAATACCAGAAGTAAAAAATCACTTACAATTAAATATAGCATTCGGAAAGATGATGGAAAAGAGGCGAAGGTTTGTCGAAATTTTTTTTTGAGTATCTTGAATATAAAAAAGGACAGAGTTCCAGGGAGTAATGAGACGATTTTTGGCAACAGGGGCTCCTCCAAAAGAAGGTCGCGGAGGTGACAGAATAAAACATAAAAATGACCATAAGAAGAACGCAATATCAACATTCATAGAAAGTCTGACTTGTTCTGAAACACATTACTGTCGCAGTAAAACAGTAGTTAGAAAATACTTACCTTGTGAGCTGAATATTCGAAAATTGTACAAAATGTACAATGAGTCAGTGGATGGACAATTAAGAGTTAAAGAATGTTTTTTTAGAAATTATGTTAACAGTCATTACAATATAGGCTTTGGAACACCTCTGACAGATATGTGCTCAGATTGTCTAAAAACGCAAGAAAAGCTAAAGACTGAAACAAATCAGAACGTAAGAAAAGAACTTATGCTGGCTAATAGGGTACATAAGCTAAAGGCACAGGCTTTTTACTGGTACCTTAAAACCGAATGCAATACTACTCAGTGTTTCTCATTCGATTGTCAGAAAAATCTAGCTTTGCCCAAACTAGCCGACCAATCAGCTTATTTTTCACAACAATTCAATTTGTATAACTTTACAGTTGTAAAGGGGCCATCCTCTACCAAGTTAAATCCTGAAAACGTAATTTCATACTTGTGGACAGATCAGCAATTACCAAAAAATTCTAGTGTCATAGCCTCAGCCCTCTTTCATGTTCTCTCAAAATTTGACTTTTCTGGAGAAATTACCACTGTTCGTCTTTTTGCTGATGCGTGCGCTGGGCAAAATAAGAACTCCATCGTAATTGGTATGCTCGCCACGTGGCTTTATAGAATTGCTCCAAATCATATTTCTAAAATTGAATTTATTTTTCCCGTGGTCGGACATTCTTATATGCCGCCCGATCGAGTGTTTGGGCTCATTGAACGAAAAGTGAAAAAGAAACCAGCAATTACAAATCCAGAAGAATATTATAAAATAATTAGCGAATTCTCCAGTATCCAGATTTTAGGAAAAGACTGGGATGCTTATAAATGGAAGGAAGTAACTACTTCGGTTTTTAAACCTCCAACAAATTGGCATTTTCAGTTTAACTGTGCCAAAAGATTTATTTTGGAAAAGACGGATAACAATATTAAAGTACGAGGCGAAGTAAATTACAGAAGCGATATCGGAGTTTCAAAAAGCATACTGAAACGTGGCAAAACAATAATTATGTTAAATCCTGATATTATGCAAGTAGGAAAACCTGTAGATCCTCACAAAGCGGCATCTGTCGCCAATTTGTTAAGTAAACATTATGGAGATGAGTGGAGAATGTTGCCAAATTTAAAGTTCTATAAGGAAGTAATTGATCAAGAACCAGATGCTATGCAAATGCCCATAGAAGATAATGGCGACACTGATGCTTGCTGCCAAAAGAACGATGGTCTTGGAATAGACATTGATTTAAGGATTTAGAATTTAGTTTACGAATTTGTTCTTTTTTTCAAATTAAAGTTTCTTTATTCTTTTGTTAGACATTTTCCAATATTTTTTCCTTTTCATGTAAAATAAACGTAGTATACCAAAAATGTTTAACAATTTTCTTTAAGTTCAAATGCAAAATCCGCCAAGTCATTTTTTGAAAATTTGATATTAATACATCTAACATGTTTAGATTTTATCAAAATACTTATTTTTGCTAATAAACTACCCCAGCACATTATAAAAATACAAAGTACCCAATAAATAGTATACCTTGCTTTATGAAGGTTTTTCTTGATTTTCTCAAAACCAATTAAAAGTGACTTGGCGGGTTTTGCATCTATACGACTCAAATGCTACTCACATCGCTTATCTGTGTACCAAATCTGACAGTTTACAGTAGAACTCGGACAGATTAACACATTTTTCCGCTTATAATGCTTCATCCATAGAAATAAAATTGATAATAATTCTCAATTAATACAAAGAAACAACCCAAGTGAAATCACGTTTACACGTGAAACATAGAAGAAAAAATCGAAAAGAAATCACAAATAACAGGAAAGATTCAAGAATAAACTAAAGAGATATTTGTGTTCACAAAATCTATTGTATTTGATCGTGCAGCTGTATCTAGCCAGGCCAACGTATCAGGAGACACAGATAATTGTATACTGCAAAATATAAATCATGTGTAAATATACAAACATATCATAATTGCACTAAATTTATATGAAATAAACTACAGATGTGAATTAACGTAATTAACAGTTAAAATGGCAGTAAAGCAATACATATTCTTCCTACAAGATCGTCAGATAAGGAGGTTTGCCTAATCACAACAAACCTCTGCATGCGAGCAGCAACAACATGGGTAACCCTTACAACGGTCCCGTCCAAGAGCATTACAAGCAATCCATTTCGTCTAATGCGACTTTGGTCCCCTGTCGCAATTCTAGTGTCCCAAAATATGTATAAATCACTCAATACATAGGCTTGGAAGGTTGACTGTGAATTGAAACCTCAAAGAAGTCATCCTGAACATATGATCTAGAAATCATAATATACGCATTGCTATTAATGCCATCAATGCATACAAAGTAACATAAACGATATAATGTGCAGGTACTTTCATTCATTTCTACCTTGATTATATACAATAAAATAACAAATAATTACAAAGTGAAAATCATATTCGCTGTAACTTTATGTTAAGCTAAAGAGCGACATTTACAAATGTCTTTCTAGTTGTCTATAACTCAACAGTGCCCTGAAAAAACATGAAGTATTTTCTTGGTGTGACGCACACACAAGGGATACGTATAAGCCAAAACAAAAGTATTTACAACCTTTTCTTTGCCTACTTTATACTGAATGTAATTTTAAAAATTGATTCAGTACTTTCTTGACTATTTGACTATTACAAAAAAGGGTAAATTAGAATTAAGAATTTATAAATATACACCGGATGTCCCAGGTTTAAATTACGACGGAGCAAAGAAATAATGTAAACAACACGCAGTTACTGAATAGTACTATTCATATGGTGAACTGCAACATCTGTTGTTGACGTGAAAGCCACAACAAAAAAAGCCGATCACGAAAGGAATTTACAAGTAAAATCTTTTCTTCATCGGCGTGACGAGTTTTTAAAATTTATTATATTTACCTTGTATTTCCTAAGATAAATAAAATTATATATGTATGTACCTATTCAACTTAAGTTAGTTTCGTTTTTCATTGTTTTGACTGTTAATTACATGATACTTCGTAATTTTTGTAATACTTCCTGTTTAATACCGTTTCATTGTATCTACTTCTCCCAATTATGTTGACGTAAGTGTGCACTAGATTTCGTTAAGTTTCAATAATATACGCATACATTTTTATTTATCATTTATTTAGATCTAGAACATTGCTTATGTTACTATGATATGGAAGAACGTCCAGAATGGCATTGTGAAACAATAGCGAGTTGGATTAAGGGTCATTCTGATTCTAAGTCATCCATTGTCAGTGATTCTGAAATTTATTGCAAATTCTGTAAAATATCATTACAAAATGCCCAAAAAGCGCACGTACAATGTTACTTAGTATTACTAAAACATACACAGAAGCTGGACCCTTTGGAAGCTGACAATTTTAACGAAGATCTCTGTGAAGCTTTAATGGCGGCTAATATTTCATTAAATAAACTTGACAATCCCACTTTCAAAACATTTCTTCAAAAATATACTGGTCGAAATGTTCCTCATGAATCCACCTTACGCAAATATCATGTTTCTAAGTGCTTCACGAAGACAGTAGAATGCACTAAAAGACATCTTTCAAATCAGTACCTATGCGGATAAATTCCGACGAAACTGTCGATATAGTAGGACTCTATGTGGTAAATGTTGTAGCTGGTGTACTACATACAACTATTCAATATAACGCATACGTAATAGCATCTAAAGATATAAATACAGTTGATGCGGAAACAATAGCTAAAACCATTGACGAGCATTTGCACAAAATGCTTCATTCGGACGACAGGTACAGGGAAAAAATACTTTCATTTGTTAGTGACCGTGTCGCTTATATGTTAAGAACAGGCAGAATATTAAAGGAAACATATCCTTATGTGCTGCATATAACTTGTGTAGCACATGCTCTCCACAGAATCGGTGAATATATCAAAGATATCCGGAAGTTGTTTAACTTGTATCCGCTTTTAAAAAAGTTTTCAGAAAAGCACCATCGAGAGTAGCTCTTTACAGGGAAAACCTTCCATCTTTGTCGCTGCCTCTCTCGCCAATAATAACTAGATGGGGAACATGGTTGCAAGCTACTAGTTTTTATGCAGAGATATTCGATAGTTTACAAAATTTCGATACATGTTTAAATAACGATGCTCGAAGTATTTCTGAGTGCAAGGAACTAACACAAATTCCAAATTTAAAAAATCAGGTGTTATTCCTTCAGTAACACTTTGGAAATTTGCCTAAACTAATAACATATTTTGAAAATCGAAATCTCAAATTAAAAGATGGATTAACCACATCAGACGAGGCTATTAATAATTACAAAAGTATTCCAAGTGACTTCGGATGTGGCCTTCGGCAAAAGTTAGACGCACTTTTTGATAGAAATCCATATTTAATAACAGTGCGGTGATTGTGTATAGGGACAATGACACAAAATCTAACCGCTAAGTACGCTGAAATAAAAGAATATTTCCAGTACGCACCTATAATCAATTGCGATGTAGAAAGGACGTTTTCTATCTACAAGAATGTACATCATTCAAAGAGAACAAATCTTACAGAAGAGAACGTTGAGAAAGTATTGCTAGTAAATATTAATACTGCTTTACTCGACTTGAACTACAAAATGAAGAAATAATAAGATATTTTGTATTTTATAGATCACTACCCACTTGTTATTCAATTAAATAAATAAAATTAAAACCTCTTTAAAAATACAACATTTCAATAGTGCGCCCATGGGCAATGAGTCATCAACCTTTCGTGTCCAGTATGTATTTATAAATGATCCTCAAGGGTATTTAATATGAGCGAAAAAAGAAATTTCGTATCGGTTAAAATAAATAGTTTTTACTTTTAAACAAGGAACGTACGAGCAACAACAAAGCAGTATTAATAAGTAATATTAGCAGAAAACAATAACATGACGATCATTTTTATGATTCTACAAAAAGTTCACAGCAATATGCTTACTTCAAAATTATTGTCAATAATTGGAAATTTATATAATTTTACTGATGCGATATTTTCTATAAAATATTAATATCCTGTAACTTAGTGTTTCTGAAATAGTTTACCCGCGACCCTTTTGTATTATTTGAAAATATTCTAGTTTTGAAATAAAATATCGGTACTTCAGGCTATTACACTAATAATTAAAGCATACCTTGCTGGTGGAACTGCAGTGCGACTAATTTGATTTGTTCCCTCTGGAACTACTATACAACACGTTCAACCTACACCAGCACAAAGTAATAAGACAGAGATTTGCTAGAACGCTGCGTGTAAACTGAACAACTGTTGTCGTAAAATCCCTAATGGAACATGAAAACTTACCAACTTTATTTCTTAATATGTTAAGGTAAAATTTATTTCTTAACAAAATATTTCTTTTTGGTTTATTAAAGAAATAATTTTAATTTAAAATGACTAAAAAAAATTAAAATTATTTTTTCTCGATGGCTGAATATTAATTAGGTTAATTTAATTATAGAAATTTACCTACTTGTCACATTCGAACTTATAACTTCGCGATTATTAGTCAGGTGTCTTATGCTCCGAGCTGGGGACGATAAGAATTCGAATATCTTAAATCGCACTGAATAATATGAAGTAACGGATGTTAAGAAGTCCGCAGTTGGACGTATTTACTAAATACAGTACTATGGGTATTAATTTATAGTACTGAAACTTCCAAACTTTATACAGTTAAAATAATATGTAATAATAAATTAACACTTAAGTATAAGCGTTACGAAGTTCCAAGTGCCCTCCATTACGTTGAACGCACAGTTCTTATCGTTCTTCCATATTTGTGATCATATCTAAAAATAGAGGTTGTTGCATATTGCTGTGATATGCTGTACTATGGTTGATAACCAATAGTAAATTTAATAAATTAATATTCTTTAAAAATCTCAGGGTCTTAAAGGTAAATTTCTTTATTTTTATAAAAAAGAAATATGTCACAGCTTTTCCTTATTGTGAGTTCTAGCTGTGATTGTGATGTTTACTTTCCTGATGTTCTCCTTTGGGACGGGTATAAATAAGTAAATATTGAATGACAGCACAACTTATATTTATTTACAGTATGTAGATTGACAAAAACATACAAATATATTGATTATTATACAGGGTGTTTCATCGGTTGGGGTATCGCGAATTAAAGTGCCTAAATATAAAAATATCGACTTCAAATTTTAACCACTTATAGAGCTTTTAAACCGCTACCAGCAGGTTAGGTTGTTTTTGATAATATTATTTTAATTAATGCGTAAATTTAAAAAAAACGTATTATCAAAAATTAAAAGTGCTCAAAAAATGTTCAAATTTGAATGGTGATACGTGGAAATATCACCCATATTAACTTCACAATCAGAATTTTTATAAACGAAACCGTTTGTCAAATAAAGTCAATATTAAATAATGTCGTTTTTCTTACAACAGATTTATGGTACTTAACTTTCTAATTGTGCTGTCCGCAAACAGGTAGTCCTTTTAAATTTATGACGGATAATAAATAAAAATTTATTATAAACTCAACACACAACACTGTAATAAAAAACTCATAAATTCTTCAACGTCCGCAAACAGGTAGTCCTTTTAAATTTATGACGGATAATAAATAAAAATTTATTATAAACTCAACACACAACACTGTAATAAAAAACCCATAAATTCTTCAACGTCTTGCCTTTAATTTTGAAATTATTGTAAAATATTCAATAATTGATTAAGTTTTAATTTTTTTTTCAATTGCATAGTTGATTTTATAGACATATCTTTTTAACACCTGAATTTCAATAAAATCTGAGTACTTTTGATTTTTTGAACGAAGGTTTTTTTTTATTTACGCATTAAATAAAATAATATTATCAAAAACAACCTAACCTACTAGTAGCGGTTTAAAAGTTCTATAAGTGGTTAAAATTTGAAGTCGACATTTTTATATTTAGGCACTTTAATTCGCGATACCCCAACCGATGAAACACCCTGTACAATACAATAGTTTATTTCATTTAGGTATATTATCTTCTTGGTTATGGTACAAACACCTTGCAAATCTTTTGTTGTTTTTTAAAAAAAAATTGTAGAAAATTACCTCTTCATGTATGCTTACAATTCATAGGAAATTACTAAATTTACTTTCTTTACTTTTTTCCCGACGTATCCCCATTGGATCATCTCGACCTGAGATTTTCACGTCAAAATCGAGATTTAAACAATGAAAAACCTATTAGATATTTCAAATAATATTTTGAAACTATTGTTATTCAAGTGAAAACGTTAATACTTCGTTGAATCGCCTTAACTTGAGATTTTCACGTCAAGTCAAGACTTATCCAAAGAAGAATTTATTAAAATGTTTAAGTAATATTCTTAAAATTGTTGTTATCCAGGTAAAATTGTTAATACTCCGTTGAATCGCCTTAACTTGAGATTTTCACGTCAAGCCAAGACTTACTCAAAGAAGAATTTATTAAATGTTTAATAATATTCTTAAAATTGTTGTTATCCAGGTAAAATTGTTAATACTCCGTTGAATCACCTTAACTTGAGATTTTCACGTCAAGCCAAGACTTACCCAAAGAAGGATTTATTAAATGTTCAAATAATGTTTTAAAACTATTATTATCCAGTAATTTTATATAACACATGAAAATTCCTTTATTTATTTATTATAAGATTGCAAGATGAAGCTTTATAGTAGGGTACTTACGCCGATTCTGGGACCTCCTCCCCCTCTCACCCAGCTACCCCTCACCCCCCCTCGCCCTAGTGGCGCCCTCTGCCAACCCAACTGATGTGGCGCCCCCTCGCGGTCGCCAACCCAACTAAAAATTGCAGATTTCATCATTACCAACCCAACTAAAATTGCAGATTTCATCATTACCAACCCAACTAAAATTGCAGATTTCATCATTACCAACCCAACTAAAAATTGCAGATTTCATCATTACCAACCCAACTAAAAATTGCAGATTTCATCATTACCAACCCAATGTGGCGCCCTCTGACGGCCACTAACCAAACTAAGAAATGGCAGATTTCATCATTACCAACCCAATGTGACGCCCTCTCACAGCCACTAACCAAGAAATGGCATCTCTCATGATTACCATAATGCATCCTCTCACGGTCACTAGCCAAACTAAGGTGACGTCAGACAAAATGGCTGACCATCAAGATGGTCTTTGTTTCTAGAGAATTCCTGAATAAATTACCCGGCTTGCTATCGCGCTTCTCAATGTACTTCAAACAGGTCTAAACATGTTTCCAGCGGAAACCGCAACGGCTGTCTGCTTCTGTGATAGCCGCACGCTTGAAATGCATATCTTACTTATAAAATAAAATAAAACAAACAATATATTTTTTAAGAAAAAGAATGTATTTATTATTATTAATTAACAATATGACCAAGTTTCATACCCTCAAGATGGTCGATAAAAATATAAACTTTATATCTAAGATCGGCATACCATTTCAAAATTATAAAATAAATATACAGTATGCTACTGGACGAGATAGCAACCAAGTATGAATATACAGGACGTTTCAAAGGTAGGGATTTTTAGAAAAGCAAGATGGCGAATCCAAGATGGCCGCCAAAAATCTAATAAACTAATGTCACGTCAAGCATCCAATCTATCAAAACCATGCACTCGAACTCCTATGAAACATCATCTCAAAACCATCGCTAGAATCAGCTCACGTCATGAAGCGGTTCTGAAACCCCTATATTAAAACCACACATTCAAACCACTATCAAATCCCTCTTTTCTCAAAAAGCCATCCAACCATCCATCAATCCATCCATCCATCCATCCATCCATACATCCATACATCCATCCATCCAACCATCAATCCATCCATCAATCCATCCATCAATCCATCCATCCATCCATCCATCCATACATCCATCCAACCATCCATCCAACCATCCAACCATCCATCCATCCAACCATCCATTAATCCATCCATCCATCTGGACGAGATAGCAACCAAGTATGAATATACAGGACGTTTCAAAGGTAGGGATTTTTAGAAAAGCAAGATGGCGAATCCAAGATGGCCGCCAAAAATCTAATAAACTAAGGTCACGTCAAGCATCCAATCTATCAAAACCATGCACTCGAACTCCTATGAAACATCATCTCAAAACCATCGCTAGAATCAGCTCACGTCATGAAGCGGTTCTGAAACCCCTATATTAAAACCACACATTCAAACCACTATCAAATCCCTCTTTTCTCAAAAAGCCATCCAACCATCCATCAATCCATCCATACATCCATACATTCATCCATCCATCCATCCAACAATCAATCCATCCATCCATCCATCCATACATCCATCCATCCATCCATCCAACCATCCATCCATCCAACCATCCATTAATCCATCCATCCATCTGGACGAGATAGCAACCAAGTATGAATATACAGGACGTTTCAAAGGTAGGGATTTTTAGAAAAGCAAGATGGCGAATCCAAGATGGCCGCCAAAAATCTAATAAACTAAGGTGACGTCAGGCATCCAATCTATCAAAACCATGCACTCAAACTCCTATGAAACATCATTTCAAAACCATCGCTAGAATCAGCTCACAACCGGATCATGAAGCGGTTCTGAAACCCCTATATTAAAACCACACATTCAAACCACTATCAAATCCCTCTTTTCTCAAAAAGCCATCCAACCATCCATCAATCCATCCATACATCCATACATTCATCCATCCATCCATCCAACAATCAATCCATCCATCCATCCATCCATACATCCATCCATCCATCCATCCAACCATCCATCAATCCATCCATCCATCTGGATAACATAGCAACCAAATATTAATATACAGAACATTTCAAAGGTAGGGATTTTTAGAAAAGTAAGATAGCGAATCCAAGATGGCCGCCAAAAATCTAATAAACTAAGGTGACGTCAGGCGAAATGGCCGACTATCAATATGATCGATCAAAATATAAACTCAACTTCTAGAAAATACCCAACTCCATATCACGCATCACAACAACAACCACCACCACAACCACCCAACATAGTTTCAAACGCCACAACACCAGACCAACTTAGGAAGATACATCTAGCTCAAACACAACATACTTTCAAACGCCACCACCGCGGATTTACATCTAAGATCGGCATACTTTGTCAAAATCATAAAATAAATATATAGTATGGTACTGGATAACATAGCAACCAAACATGAATATACAAGACATTTCAAAAGTAAGACTTTTAGAAAAGTAAAATAATGAGCCCATATTTTTAAGAAAACAATTTATTAAAAATAAAACAACTACACACATCAAACAAACCTCAACCATACTTTCAATTTCACAAATATCAAAATTTAAACAAAACAATCAAATGCAAAGGCAAGGAATGTTCTCGAGATGACCCATATAGTGCAATATAACAATGCAGTAAAACGATAGAGGTGAGATACATGGTCTATCAAAAATTTTTATTACCCACTTTTTTCAGCAATCAAAACTTTTTTGACAAAACACTATACATATGAAAATAGACATAACATTAAATATTTCCATTTTAGAGATACCCCAGTTTAATCTCAATTTTAAATAACATAAATTCTTAAATTGATTTAGTTAACTTTCTTATAATATTTAAAAAAAGGTTGAAAAAGAAAACATACTAAGTCCCACAACAGATAAAATATGTACTATCTTTTCACACTTCATGTTTAGTACCATCATTAGAAGAAATATGGTTGAGGTACAGCTTTTAATATGAAATTTAGAGGTTTTTATGCAAAATACATAGTTTATCACTAATAAAACTAATTTTGAAACACATTGTCCACATAGCAAATACCACTTCCTGTACATTTTAAAAAATAACAATTTTTATATATCATAAAAGAACCAAACAAAAAACTAATATAAAGACAGCATTAACGTTCTAGCCAAAAGATTTGCAAAAATATTAAATATATACTTGTTCTAAAAATGCTTCTATCTCTCTTTTTACAGTTTATGTTTTGTACAGCAGCGAATGTATTACATTCCCTTTGAAATTACATAAAAATCCATGCAATACACT
The DNA here is from genome assembly GCA_963170755.1 of Amphimallon solstitiale. Classification (NCBI taxonomy): domain Eukaryota; kingdom Metazoa; phylum Arthropoda; class Insecta; order Coleoptera; family Scarabaeidae; genus Amphimallon; species Amphimallon solstitiale. Next base: position 47,451,154 of record OY720676.1, on the reverse strand, counting down.
TAAAACATTTGAAAAATCATGTTTGGTAAGCCCACTATATATCAATATTTAAGACAAAAAATTATTATTAATTTTCCATCTACAGATACCCCTGCTTAATATCAATTTGAATTAACATAAATTCATAAAATGAGTCTATCTTTTACAGTTCGTGGGTTGTACCATCATTAGAAGAAATATGCTTGAGGTACAGCTTTTAATATGAAATTTAGAGGTTTTTATGCAAAATACATAGTTTATCACTAATAAAACTAATTTTGAAACACATTGTCCACATAGCAAATACCACTTCCTGTACATTTTAAAAAATAACAATTTTTATATATCATAAAAGAACCAAACAAAAAACTAATATAAAGACAGCATTAACGTTCTAGCCAAAAGATTTACAAAAATATTAAATATATACTTGTTCTAAAAATGCTTCTATCTCTCTTTTACAGTTTATGTTTGTACAGCAGCGAATGTATTACATTCCCTTTGAAATTACATAAAAATCCATGCAATACACTTAAAACATTTGAAAAATCATGTTTGGTAAGCCCACTATATATCAATATTTAAGACAAAAAATTATTATTAATTTTCCATCTACAGATACCCCTGCTTAATATCAATTTGAATTAACATAAATTCATAAAATGAGTCTATCTTTTACAGTTCGTGGGTTGTACTATCATTAGAAGAAATATGATTGACGAGCGGCTTTTAATATGAAATTTAGAGGTTTTTACACAAAAACATAGTTTATGCCTAATAAAAACTAATTTTGAAACACATTGTACACATAGCAAATACCACTTCCTATACATTTAAAAAATAACAATGTTTATACATCATAAAAGAACGAAACAAAAAACTAATATAAAGACAGCATTAACGTTCTAACCGAATTCGAGCCATACTTTCCCATGTTTTGTGAGCTGTTGCATTGTCCTGTTGGAAATACCCATGTAAAAGTTCGTCATCATGAAGATTTTGTAAAAACGGTTCAAGTAAATTATTTCGATATCTCTCAGCATTTATCGATCCTTCAAAAAACACAGGTCCAAATATACGCCTTCTAGAAACCGCTAGCCAAACACCAATTTTTCGCGGATGGAGAGGCGATTGAATAAACTCATGAGGATTCTCCGAAGACCAAATACGCATATTTTGTTTGTTTATATAGCCGGATAGGTGAAACCATTCTTTTTGTATATATTTGTAGAGTAAAAGCAGCATTCGATCGACTAAGAAATAGTAGCACTTAAAACATTTGAAAAATCATGTTTGGTAACCCTACTATTTAAGACAAAAATTATTATTTATTTCCATTTACAACAGATAGCCCACTATTTATCAATATTTAAGGGCAAAAAATTATTATTAATTTCCCCATTTACAACAGATTTCCGTGTTTAATCTCAATTTTTAAATAGCATAAATTCTTAAATTGATTTAGTTAACTTTCTTATAATATTTAAAAAAGGGCGAGAAAGAAAACATACTAAGTCTCACAACGGATAAAATATATGCTATCTTTTTACAGTTCATGTTTTTGTACTATCATTACAAGAAATAAGCCTCGCGATTAGCTTTTAATCTGAAATTTAGATGCTTCATAAAACCACCTCAGAGACACTAAAAAATTATGATTTTCAGCTCAACCAACCATTCAAAAAGTTGATACATCAAATTCGTGAATATTAATATCACTCTACACTCTTAATAAAAAATTTAGCAGAAGTCTCACATTAAATGAATACAAAATTTATATATGCACTACATTAAATGAAGATTGAATTTTATACACTGCTTATATCACCAGAAATTTTGTTACAAGATTATATGATTAGATAGACTCATGACTAAGCCTAAACGGACACCAGGCTTTCAATATGTAGTAAAGTTTTTTTCTTCATACATTTAATATAAACTAATGATCTATCTTTAGAAAGCATCCACAGGTCCATTAGAACTTGTGGGTGGTGCAACATCTACTTTAACCCTCTTCTTAGACGGTCCGGCAACATGCTCACATGTATCCACACCCTCCCTACAAATACCGCAAACAAAATTGCGGTGGAGGGTATTCACATGTCGCTTCATGTTATCACGCCGGGTGAAGGATTTTCCGCAAATGATGTAATTCATTCTATGAAAAACAAATTAAAAATAATTAATATAATAAATTTAAGAGAATAAAAAGCTATTGAAACCTAATTTTTAATATATCGAAATTGCTAATTTATTTGACTGATCAGCGTATATTTAACTAAAAATACCTGTATTATTCAGAATTTATTTAAATTATTAAAAAAAATCTCTTTAAAGAACCATATAAAATAATTAACTTAATTATATAAATTCACATACTTATACATTAAAAACAATGTAAAGAAAGCACTAAATGCAAAAAATACTTGTATTATACAAAATTTATTTAAATTATTGAAAAAATCTTTTTAAAGAACCGTATAAAATAATCAACTTAATTATATAAATTTACACGCTTAAACGTTAAAAACAATATAAAGAAGCTACTAAATGCATATAAAATACTTTGAGGCACCCTGGATTAATTGTATATAAAAATAATATTCAATAAAATATTCAATAAAATTTGCATCATTAAATTATTAAGAATAGCCTTATAATTGAAAAACAATTTTTAAAAAGTCCTATAAAATTTTAGAGCGGTAGAAAAACTAATGGAAACTATGATCCGCGTATATTTAACTAAAAATACCTGTATTATTGAGAATTTATTGATAAAACCTTATAAAATAATCAATTTAATAATATAAATTTACGCACTTAAGCATTAAAAACAATTTAAAGAAAACACTAAATGCATATAAAATACTTGAAACATATCCTGGATTAATTGTATATAAAAATAATATTCAATAAAATATTAATAAAATTTACGCCATTAAATTATTAAAAATAGTCTAATTGAAAAAACAATTTTTAAAAAGTCCTATGAAATTTTAGAGTGGTAGAAAAACTAATGAAAAATATTGCAAGTTAATATTATATAAATTAGGGTTTCTAAATACCTTATAGTAAACACAAACAAGCACTAAAAACGATGTTGACTGTTTAAAGACACTGGTTATAATAAAATTAAAGATGCCGATCTACGTATATATAGATACACATCTGCGTCAGATTCCCACGCAAATGGAGTGATGCATAAAGAGAAAGACCTTTTTTTTTCCCGCGCATACATATATATACATATATACGTATGCGGCCAGATGCAATTAGCGGCGGGCACATTCCGATCTCACGCTCGAGCCGTGTTCTAAGGAATGCACTTAAATTTTTCGGTCTCATACCTGCATCCAATGAGGGTTTCGAGTCCGGGAATTTCGTCTTTCTACCTGTACAGATAGATCTGTCTTTATATAAAATTCGTATATATTAACTATGATTTTAGTTTTAAAATAAAAAATAATAAGAAGGTTAAAATAATTCGTTATTTTGTAGATAGTTGCATAGAGCTAAAACATTATTTTGCATGCATATACATTCTCCATTAGTTTTATTATGATGATAAAACAATGATTGACATTTTTAATAAGCTTTGGTACATCATTAAAATATTCCAGTAAATTAAATGCTAATGATGTAAAAATACCTAAAAATATTTCGTAAAACAAGAGTATTTTAGTTAAATATACGGAGATCCATATGAAAAACTACGAAAGTTATATTAATGTTAAATATTAAATAATTTAATTAAATGAAAACACATCGTTTCACAAAAATTATGTTTTATTAAACACTAGATATACATTTCATTTACCATAACAGTACATTATAAACCTTTCTTAATATTGATGATACAGGATCAGTTAAATTAGTATGGTTGTTAAGAAATTGGAGGAGTATTTGATAGTATTTTCTTCATAAAAGTAGTATGTATTGTAATATAAGATAGTGTTATAAACTATACAATAAATATTATTCAGTATTGGAATACACAATGAATAACACAAATTTGAGTAGAGAAAGATAAATATTTCTAATTGCACATGTGTGAATTTGAATCTATCGGGAATATACAGAGTAATTATTTACATCTGATGGTGAAACATGGTCGCGTATTTTATATCATTCAGTAATTTAATTTGCTCTATAGCCAGACAATGAGGTGGATGCTAAGCATTAATGTGTACACACGTAATGTTATGATCGTCAGTGTAACATATATATTCAAGTCTAACACAAACTTTTTGATTTATTGAAACCCCAATAGAAATTATCACTATTTCGAGAAGAATAGTCATGTACCTGTACATATTCAAAGCCGCTGAAGTATGAGTACATTAACAGCTGTATACGCATGTCTTTATCATCCACTTTAATGTGTTACTGTAATTCCAGTTACTTTTTTTTTTATTTATACGTACATTTATTGTGAATTATTACACTAATTATAAAACAAAATTAATTATAGATAGACAAACATTATGCAGGTATATTGCAAACATGTAATGCTAAGATAATCAGAGTGATATATACATACATGTAAAGAAATTTATAGTTTATTCAATCTCTTATTAAAAGAGTTATTAATATTTTTCAAATGAATACCTGGCAGTGGTGGAAAACTGTTGAAATTTGGATAGATTAATAGTTACATATGCGAGCTTCAGAATAGCTTCTGAACATGTTGGGGAGAGGTTTAAACTGCTTTCTATTCAACATGAACTCCGGTGAACTTGTTAAAAAAAAAACCGGTTCTGTATCGGTTCAGCTTGACAGGAGCGGCTTTTAGAATTCTAAGTCATGAATGGCGCACCAAAGATAGGTATTTTTTTATTAAACTGTATTATCATACCCTCTTCCGAAGCCGATGCTTCACCAATTATCTTAAGGATATAATCACGGCTGGTGCTGGTTCTGCAATTCTTGCTGATCCAGCTATAGCCCTGAGGATATCCCTAAGATAAATGGTGAAGCATCGGCATCGGAAGAGGGTGTGATAATACAGTTTAATAAAAAAATACCTATCTGTGGTGCGCCATTCATGACTTAGAATTCTAAAAGCCGCGCCTGTCAAGCTGAACCGATACAGAACCGGTTTTTTTTTTTAACAAGTTCACCGGAGTTCATGTTGAATAGAAAGCAGTTTAAACCTCTCCCCAACATGTTCAGAAGCTATTCTGAAGCTCGCATATGTAACTATTAATCTATCCAAATTTCAACAGTTTTCCACCACTGCCAGGTATTCATTTGAAAAATATTAATAACTCTTTTAATAAGAGATTGAATAAACTATAAATTTCTTTACATGTATGTATATATCACTCTGATTATCTTAGCATTACATGTTTGCAATATACCTGCATAATGTTTGTCTATCTATAATTAATTTTGTTTTATAATTAGTGTAATAATTCACAATATATGTACGTATAAATAAAAAAAAAGTAACTGGAATTACAGTAACACATTAAAGTGGATGATAAAGACATGCGTATACAGCTGTTAATGTACTCATACTTCAGCGGCTTTGAATATGTACAGGTACATGACTATTCTTCTCGAAATAGTGATAATTTCTATTGGGGTTTCAATAAATCAAAAAGTTTGTGTTAGACTTGAATATATATGTTACACTGACGATCATAACATTACGTGTGTACACATTAATGCTTAGCATCCACCTCATTGTCTGGCTATAGAGCAAATTAAATTACTGAATGATATAAAATACGCGACCATGTTTCACCATCAGATGTAAATAATTACTCTGTATATTCCCGATAGATTCAAATTCACACATGTGCAATTAGAAATATTTATCTTTCTCTACTCAAATTTGTGTTATTCATTGTGTATTCCAATACTGAATAATATTTATTGTATAGTTTATAACACTATCTTATATTACAATACATACTACTTTTATGAAGAAAATACTATCAAATACTCCTCCAATTTCTTAACAACCATACTAATTTAACTGATCCTGTATCATCAATATTAAGAAAGGTTTATAATGTACTGTTATGGTAAATGAAATGTATATCTAGTGTTTAATAAAACATAATTTTTGTGAAACGATGTGTTTTCATTTAATTAAATTATTTAATATTTAACATTAATATAACTTTCGTAGTTTTTCATATGGATCTCCGTATATTTAACTAAAATACTCTTGTTTTACGAAATATTTTTAGGTATTTTTACATCATTAGCATTTAATTTACTGGAATATTTTAATGATGTACCAAAGCTTATTAAAAATGTCAATCATTGTTTTTATCATAATAATAAAACTAATGGAGAATGTATATGCATGCAAAATAATGTTTTAGCTCTATGCAACTATCTACAAAATAACGAATTATTTTAACCTTCTTATTATTTTTTATTTTAAAACTAAAATCATAGTTAATATATACGAATTTTATATAAAGACAGATCTATCTGTACAGGTAGAAAGACGAAATTCCCGGACTCGAAACCCTCATTGGATGCAGGTATGAGACCGAAAAATTTAAGTGCATTCCTTAGAACACGGCTCGAGCGTGAGATCGGAATGTGCCCGCCGCTAATTGCATCTGGCCGCATACGTATATATGTATATATATGTATGCGCGGGAAAAAAAAAGGTCTTTCTCTTTATGCATCACTCCATTTGCGTGGGAATCTGACGCAGATGTGTATCTATATATACGTAGATCGGCATCTTTAATTTTATTATAACCAGTGTCTTTAAACAGTCAACATCGTTTTTAGTGCTTGTTTGTGTTTACTATAAGGTATTTAGAAACCCTAATTTATATAATATTAACTTGCAATATTTTTCATTAGTTTTTCTACCACTCTAAAATTTCATAGGACTTTTTAAAAATTGTTTTTTCAATTAGACTATTTTTAATAATTTAATGGCGTAAATTTTATTAATATTTTATTGAATATTATTTTTATATACAATTAATCCAGGATATGTTTCAAGTATTTTATATGCATTTAGTGTTTTCTTTAAATTGTTTTTAATGCTTAAGTGCGTAAATTTATATTATTAAATTGATTATTTTATAAGGTTTTATCAATAAATTCTCAATAATACAGGTATTTTTAGTTAAATATACGCGGATCATAGTTTCCATTAGTTTTTCTACCGCTCTAAAATTTTATAGGACTTTTTAAAAATTGTTTTTCAATTATAAGGCTATTCTTAATAATTTAATGATGCAAATTTTATTGAATATTTTATTGAATATTATTTTTATATACAATTAATCCAGGGTGCCTCAAAGTATTTTATATGCATTTAGTAGCTTCTTTATATTGTTTTTAACGTTTAAGCGTGTAAATTTATATAATTAAGTTGATTATTTTATACGGTTCTTTAAAAAGATTTTTTCAATAATTTAAATAAATTTTGTATAATACAAGTATTTTTTGCATTTAGTGCTTTCTTTACATTGTTTTTAATGTATAAGTATGTGAATTTATATAATTAAGTTAATTATTTTATATGGTTCTTTAAAGAGATTTTTTTTAATAATTTAAATAAATTCTGAATAATACAGGTATTTTTAGTTAAATATACGCTGATCAGTCAAATAAATTAGCAATTTCGATATATTAAAAATTAGGTTTCAATAGCTTTTTATTCTCTTAAATTTATTATATTAATTATTTTTAATTTGTTTTTCATAGAATGAATTACATCATTTGCGGAAAATCCTTCACCCGGCGTGATAACATGAAGCGACATGTGAATACCCTCCACCGCAATTTTGTTTGCGGTATTTGTAGGGAGGGTGTGGATACATGTGAGCATGTTGCCGGACCGTCTAAGAAGAGGGTTAAAGTAGATGTTGCACCACCCACAAGTTCTAATGGACCTGTGGATGCTTTCTAAAGATAGATCATTAGTTTATATTAAATGTATGAAGAAAAAAACTTTACTACATATTGAAAGCCTGGTGTCCGTTTAGGCTTAGTCATGAGTCTATCTAATCATATAATCTTGTAACAAAATTTCTGGTGATATAAGCAGTGTACCTATCCGGCTATATAATCATTTAATGTAGTGCATATATAAATTTTGTATTCATTTAATGTGAGACTTCTGCTAAATTTTTTATTAAGAGTGTAGAGTGATATTAATATTCACGAATTTGATGTATCAACTTTTTGAATGGTTGGTTGAGCTGAAAATCATAATTTTTTAGTGTCTCTGAGGTGGTTTTATGAAGCATCTAAATTTCAGATTAAAAGCTAATCGCGAGGCTTATTTCTTGTAATGATAGTACAAAAACATGAACTGTAAAAAGATAGCATATATTTTATCCGTTGTGAGACTTAGTATGTTTTCTTTCTCGCCCTTTTTTAAATATTATAAGAAAGTTAACTAAATCAATTTAAGAATTTATGCTATTTAAAAATTGAGATTAAACACGGAAATCTGTTGTAAATGGGGAAATTAATAATAATTTTTTGCCCTTAAATATTGATAAATAGTGGGCTATCTGTTGTAAATGGAAATAAATAATAATTTTTGTCTTAAATAGTAGGGTTACCAAACATGATTTTTCAAATGTTTTAAGTGCTACTATTTCTTAGTCGATCGAATGCTGCTTTTACTCTACAAATATATACAAAAAGAATGGTTTCACCTATCCGGCTATATAAACAAACAAAATATGCGTATTTGGTCTTCGGAGAATCCTCATGAGTTTATTCAATCGCCTCTCCATCCGCGAAAAATTGGTGTTTGGCTAGCGGTTTCTAGAAGGCGTATATTTGGACCTGTGTTTTTTGAAGGATCGATAAATGCTGAGAGATATCGAAATAATTTACTTGAACCGTTTTTACAAAATCTTCATGATGACGAACTTTTACATGGGTATTTCCAACAGGACAATGCAACAGCTCACAAAACATGGGAAAGTATGGCTCGAATTCGGTTAGAACGTTAATGCTGTCTTTATATTAGTTTTTTGTTTCGTTCTTTTATGATGTATAAACATTGTTATTTTTTAAATGTATAGGAAGTGGTATTTGCTATGTGTACAATGTGTTTCAAAATTAGTTTTTATTAGGCATAAACTATGTTTTTGTGTAAAAACCTCTAAATTTCATATTAAAAGCCGCTCGTCAATCATATTTCTTCTAATGATAGTACAACCCACGAACTGTAAAAGATAGACTCATTTTATGAATTTATGTTAATTCAAATTGATATTAAGCAGGGGTATCTGTAGATGGAAAATTAATAATAATTTTTTGTCTTAAATATTGATATATAGTGGGCTTACCAAACATGATTTTTCAAATGTTTTAAGTGTATTGTATGGATTTTTATGTAATTTCAAAGGGAATGTAATACATTCGCTGCTGTACAAACATAAACTGTAAAAGAGAGATAGAAGCATTTTTAGAACAAGTATATATTTAATATTTTTGTAAATCTTTTGGCTAGAACGTTAATGCTGTCTTTATATTAGTTTTTTGTTTGGTTCTTTTATGATATATAAAAATTGTTATTTTTTAAAATGTACAGGAAGTGGTATTTGCTATGTGGACAATGTGTTTCAAAATTAGTTTTATTAGTGATAAACTATGTATTTTGCATAAAAACCTCTAAATTTCATATTAAAAGCTGTACCTCAAGCATATTTCTTCTAATGATGGTACAACCCACGAACTGTAAAAGATAGACTCATTTTATGAATTTATGTTAATTCAAATTGATATTAAGCAGGGGTATCTGTAGATGGAAAATTAATAATAATTTTTTGTCTTAAATATTGATATATAGTGGGCTTACCAAACATGATTTTTCAAATGTTTTAAGTGTATTGCATGGATTTTTATGTAATTTCAAAGGGAATGTAATACATTCGCTGCTGTACAAAACATAAACTGTAAAAAGAGAGATAGAAGCATTTTTAGAACAAGTATATATTTAATATTTTTGCAAATCTTTTGGCTAGAACGTTAATGCTGTCTTTATATTAGTTTTTTGTTTGGTTCTTTTATGATATATAAAAATTGTTATTTTTTAAAATGTACAGGAAGTGGTATTTGCTATGTGGACAATGTGTTTCAAAATTCGTTTTATTAGTGATAAACTATGTATTTTGCATAAAAACCTCTAAATTTCATATTAAAAGCTGTACCTCAAGCATATTTCTTCTAATGATGGTACTAAACATGAAGTGTGAAAAGATAGTACATATTTTATCTGTTGTGGGACTTAGTATGTTTTCTTTTTCAACCTTTTTTTAAATATTATAAGAAAGTTAACTAAATCAATTTAAGAATTTATGTTATTTAAAATTGAGATTAAACTGGGGTATCTCTAAAATGGAAATATTTAATGTTATGTCTATTTTCATATGTATAGTGTTTTGTCAAAAAAGTTTTGATTGCTGAAAAAAGTGGGTAATAAAAATTTTTGATAGACCATGTATCTCACCTCTATCGTTTTACTGCATTGTTATATTGCACTATATGGGTCATCTCGAGAACATTCCTTGCCTTTGCATTTGATTGTTTTGTTTAAATTTTGATATTTGTGAAATTGAAAGTATGGTTGAGGTTTGTTTGATGTGTGTAGTTGTTTTATTTTTAATAAATTGTTTTCTTAAAAATATGGGCTCATTATTTTACTTTTCTAAAAGTCTTACTTTTGAAATGTCTTGTATATTCATGTTTGGTTGCTATGTTATCCAGTACCATACTATATATTTATTTTATGATTTTGACAAAGTATGCCGATCTTAGATGTAAATCCGCGGTGGTGGCGTTTGAAAGTATGTTGTGTTTGAGCTAGATGTATCTTCCTAAGTTGGTCTGGTGTTGTGGCGTTTGAAACTATGTTGGGTGGTTGTGGTGGTGGTTGTTGTTGTGATGCGTGATATGGAGTTGGGTATTTTCTAGAAGTTGAGTTTATATTTTGATCGATCATATTGATAGTCGGCCATTTCGCCTGACGTCACCTTAGTTTATTAGATTTTTGGCGGCCATCTTGGATTCGCTATCTTACTTTTCTAAAAATCCCTACCTTTGAAATGTTCTGTATATTAATATTTGGTTGCTATGTTATCCAGATGGATGGATGGATTGATGGATGGTTGGATGGATGGATGGATGGATGTATGGATGGATGGATGGATGGATTGATTGTTGGATGGATGGATGGATGAATGTATGGATGTATGGATGGATTGATGGATGGTTGGATGGCTTTTTGAGAAAAGAGGGATTTGATAGTGGTTTGAATGTGTGGTTTTAATATAGGGGTTTCAGAACCGCTTCATGATCCGGTTGTGAGCTGATTCTAGCGATGGTTTTGAAATGATGTTTCATAGGAGTTTGAGTGCATGGTTTTGATAGATTGGATGCCTGACGTCACCTTAGTTTATTAGATTTTTGGCGGCCATCTTGGATTCGCCATCTTGCTTTTCTAAAAATCCCTACCTTTGAAACGTCCTGTATATTCATACTTGGTTGCTATCTCGTCCAGATGGATGGATGGATTAATGGATGGTTGGATGGATGGATGGTTGGATGGATGGTTGGATGGATGTATGGATGGATGGATGGATGGATGGATTGATGGATGGATGGATTGATGGATGGATTGATGGTTGGATGGATGGATGGATGGATGTATGGATGTATGGATGGATGGATGGATGGATGGATTGATGGATGGTTGGATGGCTTTTTGAGAAAAGAGGGATTTGATAGTGGTTTGAATGTGTGGTTTTAATATAGGGGTTTCAGAACCGCTTCATGACGTGAGCTGATTCTAGCGATGGTTTTGAGATGATGTTTCATAGGAGTTCGAGTGCATGGTTTTGCTAGATTGGATGCTTGACGTGACATTAGTTTATTAGATTTTTGGCGGCCATCTTGGATTCGCCATCTTGCTTTTCTAAAAATCCCTACCTTTGAAACGTCCTGTATATTCATACTTGGTTGCTATCTCGTCCAGTAGCATACTGTATATTTATTTTATAATTTTGAAATGGTATGCCGATCTTAGATATAAAGTTTATATTTTTATCGACCATCTTGAGGGTATGAAACTTGGTCATATTGTTAATTAATAATAATAAATACATTGTTTTTCTTAAAAAATATATTGTTTGTTTTATTTTATTTTATAAGTAAGATATGCATTTCAAGCGTGCGGCTATCACAGAAGCAGACAGCCGTTGCGGTTTCCGCTGGAAACATGTTTAGACCTGTTTGAAGTACATTGAGAAGCGCGATAGCAAGCCGGGTAATTTATTCAGGAATTCTCTAGAAACAAAGACCATCTTGATGGTCAGCCATTTTGTCTGACGTCACCTTAGTTTGGCTAGTGACCGTGAGAGGATGCTGCATTATGGTAATCATGAGAGATGCCATTTCTTGGTTAGTGGCTGTGAGAGGGCGTCACATTGGGTTGGTAATGATGAAATCTGCCATTTCTTAGTTTGGTTAGTGGCCGTCAGAGGGCGCCACATTGGGTTGGTAATGATGAAATCTGCAATTTTTAGTTGGGTTGGTAATGATGAAATCTGCAATTTTTAGTTGGGTTGGTAATGATGAAATCTGCAATTTTAGTTGGGTTGGTAATAATGAAATCTGCAATTTTAGTTGGGTTGGTAATGATGAAATCTGCAATTTTTAGTTGGGTTGGCGACCGCGAGGGGGCGCCACATCAGTTGGGTTGGCAGAGGGCGCCACTAGGGCGAGGGGGGGTGAGGGGTAGCTGGGTGAGAGGGGGAGGAGGTCCCAGAATCGGCGTAAGTACCCTACTCTTTATTAAATAGTGCTTGTACTTACTTTTCTTGACTGTATATCATTTCGAATACTTCTTGATAATTCTTGTCTTCCATTCCTTTGAAATTTATTATGGCGGGTTTTATAAAATCGAATAATAATATCCCGCGCTTTACTGTATTTAGCGCGCACTTATTGTTTGAAAAACGAATTACACGTTTTATTTCACTATGTGCTTCAATCCTAAAAGCGTTTATGCCTTTTTAGATTTTATTTAACTGACGGACACTTGGAGCACTAATTAGAAGTTTAAAGGACTGCTGATCTACTTTTTCTTCTTACGTATTCAAGATCTTCAGATGAACTCCTCTATAATTGCAAATGCACGTGTTTATATGCCCCTTAACAATTGACAAACGCCTTATTTTGTTTTAAAATGTTTGGATTCTATTTGAATTTTCTTCTACTGCGCCCTTCGTGTTTGTTTTGGTAATTATCGATGTCATGTGATCACATGATTTTGCGTCCGCCATGTTATTGTTGTTGTTTACATATTATGCATTTGCATATCCAATTAATATCGATTGATTTTTATCGACTGGTAGGTATTTTAAGCTGCTTTATATTATATACTGACTATTGTTTTATTTGTTTGTAGCTTGGTATCTCTTGGAGCATTTTTATATGAAGGAAATTATGCCAATCGTACATTTAAATGTGTATCTATTGATGTCTTATGCAAAGAAAACTTACAATTGAATCTCTATATAGTGATTAGAAAATTTGAGTGGAATACACTTATTTACGTGTAAGGACCTTTGTTTTTGCAGTAGTGTTTATTATTATTGCAATATACTGAATGCAGGCTTCTGTTCATTGCGTTTCACCCCTATGGAACCTAGTGTTTCCCTCTTCGTGCAATCTTATTGCTTGTAAGTGATTTACTCTTGTGACGGAACCATCCCTTAACATAATCCTTTCTCTGTTTTTAGCATTCATCTTTTTCTGCAACTGGATTTCTTGCCTTCTTGTTAATATTTGCAGTGCTATGTGCACTGCGGCTTTGTAGTCAGGCTCTTCCTTTTTATATTTAAAAACTATGTCAGGATGTTCCTGCCTGTAATGGAAATTGAATTGTTATTCAAGTTGTATCCTTTTATGTTTTCTTATTAAGGTTAGTTTTTATTTATTTAACGATGTTTTATACAATATTCAATACAATTTTTATTGGATTGCTAATGCTCTCATTTTTACGGGTATGCAACCCACATTGCATTGATGTGTATTATATTGCGTGTTCATCAGTTCGTGTATTTACTGTTATCCAATAATTTAAACAAAATATATATATAAGTTAATGGATTATTCTATATATTTATATCTGATGAAACGTTAAATTATAACTAGTGTATCAAATATGTAATCTTATTTTTATTTAAAATAAATTGTGCTGAAATTTATTTTTGTTGGCTTTTTATTTGTTTAATTTTTTGTTTATATATATATATATAAAAGTGTGTTAACCACATTCACTGATATCTGGTTATATTCACATTTATTCAGTAATAACCACTTATATCTAGTTTTATCAATGTTTTTACATATATAAAATTTTTAATATTGAAATCTGGTTATATCCAGTTTTCAAATTATTTTTTTATTTTTTTATATTTTTAATATACAGAAAAATACCACAGCAATATGTCGTATCGCTTCTGTAATTTTCTCTTTTACGTACTGTATTGTAGACAGAGGAAAAACCCAGTTTCAGCATACCCCAAACACATGCATCCAATGATGTTAAGTCCGAAGAAAAGAAGGAAAAATTGGTAAAACGTACATTGTTCCCATACGTCTCCCGCTGAAAGGTTCTTGTAACATGTGCTGTGTGGCAGGTTTCCCCATCTTGTTGAAAAAACTGGCTGTCGAAGAGTAAGTTTATTGATCTGCAAAACATCCGAAGGTCATCTACAAACGGTGTGAGAGCTTGGGTAATATAGCACTCTTGATTAATAGTTACTGGACGTCCGTTTTCCTCGATGAAGTAAGGCCCTATACTTCCTCGTTCAGAAACTGCGCACCAGATGATCACTTTTTCACTATGCAACGGCATTTCTTTCACCTCTTCTGGTCATTGAAAGCCTAAAAATCTATTTCTATGCCTATTTATATGGCCAGAGAAATGAAAATGACATTGATCACTGTACCAGATGTTACTGATTAAACTAGGATTATCATATTGCAGAGCAAGAATTCTGACACAGTATTCAAGTCTTGCAGCATAATAACCCATTTTCAATTATTGTGTCGTCTGTATAACGTATGAACGTTGTTCAGTGTCTTCTGAAGACTCCTCTCTTTCATATTCCATTTTGCAGCAGTCTCCGCTGACTACGACGTGGTGAGTTCATAATTTGATTGAATGCTCGTTCGTGATTTTTGTTGGTATCTACTGTTTTTCTTCGTCCAGCTCTATTTTTCCCTTCGTGTAGTACACTTTCAGTTCTTCTAAATTTGGTTATAATGTTCAGTACAGTATCATTACCTGGTGCCTGTTTTTTGAAATCTTCCTAAAACTGATTACGGACGAATATAATGCTTGGGCCATTTTGTCTACCAAAACCCTATGAGCGAAAATAGTGCTCATCTATCTGATGAATCTCGTCCCAGAAAGGCGAAAGTCGTTGAATCAACGAAAAAGATGATGGCACAATATTCTGGGATTGTGAGGGCATTTTGCTAATTGACTTTGAAGAGCACAATACAAGTGTGAACGGCACATATAATACGTCTTTATTGCATAAATTAAGAGACAGTATTCGTGCAAAAGTCATGGAAAATTGACTAAAAGTGTGCGATTAGTGCACGGCAATGCTCCCGTCCATACTGCCGCCATTCCACAAGCTGCCATCCGCGAATGCGGCTTTCAAGAATTGTATATGTGTACGTATAGTCCGAATATGGCTCCTTGTGATTTTTTTTTATTTTCTAATTTATAAAAAGATCGTAGCGGACGTAGTTTTAAGGACGACACTGAGTTGCAAGCAGCTGCTACTGAACATTTTGACGGAAAACTTCATATTATTTTTACATTGGTATAGAATTATTAATTAATCGTTGTAATGAATGTATAGAAGTTAGGGGAGATTACATTGAAAAATAAAAATTCTTATATTGTTCCAAGTTTCTTTTTTGTATATCAGGCCGAGAATTTATGACGCCTACCTCGTACATACCCAACAATGTTAGACAGAAAAAAATATATTCTATAAAAATCTTTGTTTTAACGAATGTCGCGGTTCAGTAAATACTTCAACTCTAAAACGAAAATCAGTCTAGCATAGGGAGAATCGAGGAATTAGCCGATTTTGTACATGGCGAAATGGCAAATTACTCAGCGGAGTTATTGCGAATCGGCGTAAATTGGGCCGGCGTAAACCGAACTTTACCTGTATTTAAAATTTTATTAGATAAAGGAATAAATGTTCTTCTAATTCATCGCATCAAACCAAACTACACGATTTATCTTATATTATACTATGTCTATTGAAGGGTGTCTTAAGGACACGTATTGAAAATGTTTTCTTCAAGATTTCTTGCAAAACATTGCCTCAGGAATATCTCTTTGTAAGCTTCAGCAGAGTTGTCTACCATGTCTTGATACGACATTTTCATTTGTGAAAAGCTTTACCATTATTGTCTCTCACGGCGTCAAGATTATCTGACAAGAAGTCGAAATGATCGTTTATGAAAAGCAATTACAATCACATGTCACATCCCATACAGTGAAACGATTTCAAAAATTCATGTATAATTTCGGGATAATTCTATCTTATTATTGCTTAAAAATTTTGGCACACAATTTTAAGAGAGAGCCAATCCATTCCATCAACTCCTTTTGTAAAAAATGCTACCGTTTCAGAGTAAATCTTCCACAAATATAATAGCAAAATCAGAGCTATTTTTGCAAGGAAAAAGTACATTTTTCTAGATTATTAACACAACACAAGACTTCACTAATTGAAATAAATAATAACAACCACTTTTCTACAATTACCAACACAATGCTGAGTGTTCAGGCATGATTTTTCGCCAATTCTGCCATACTGCTGTCATTTACGACATGTATAGAAATTCCTTTCACATATTCGGATACATGCATTCAGCCACTACATCGCCAGATCCCCTAAATAGGCTGCTACAGTCATTTTTGAAGAAATAGATTAACTACCTATTTGAAAACTAAACCTGATCAGCATCATCGACTTAGCTTAAGACACCTATCACATTTCTTGTGACAAATATATTGTTGATCAGTGTAATTAAAGAAAATATCCTTTATTCAACGTATCTCTGTCAATTAACATGGATTTATCAGTGGAATGTCAACTACAACTCAGTCAAAGTCACACAATATATAAGTGAGGCTCAGGATGCTCGTCAGCAAGTGAACGCCATCTACACTGATTTTGCTTAGGCGTTCGCCACGATTTACAATCTTTAGGTGCTTCCACAAGAGCTCTAGCCTTCTTAAACTCATATCTGCTGAATCGCTCCTACTAGGTGAGCTACAATGGATGGATATCCAACACCTTCACTGCTTCCAGTGGCGTTCCGTAGGGATCTAACTTGGACCCACTACTGTTTAATGCGTACATCAATAACACTGGTCAACAGTGAAATTGCTTCTTAGGTGAAAGTACCCAATCCTGAATGAATTCAACGTGCTGAACACGAATATCACATTGAAAAAAGTTGATTGGCTCACGTTCAAGAGATATTGACGTTTTGTCCATTGTATAGATGCTATTGCATAATGTAATGCAATTTAGTGAGAAATTACGAAATTTTGCGTCATATTGCATCACCCCTTCATGCAAAGAAGTTAATGCAGCATTTACTGTAAGTTTCCATTGAGAGTGTTGCGAAATTGATTGCGCAATATCAAGCAATAGCTAATTATAGTTTATTTATAAATGGCCGACGTGACAGTTAACTCGTGCAATGTCCGTTCATTCGCGCATATTTTTCGAAGCTCTAGCATACATAAGTGATTGCTATAGTGTAAAGTAGCTAAACAGTAGCAATGCCTCGTAACTGTGTTAATAGTGCAAATATATAACTTCTGTTATATTTGCGGAGAAGTGACATTTGCTGCACAGAAAAAGAAGATCAGTGCAACAGTTAAGAAAGCGTATCATTTGTATTTTGGTTGCAAGATAGGCGACCAGGACAAAGACTGGGCCCCACACGTATGCTGCCGCACTTGTGCCGTAAATCTTTCACAGTGGCTTAATGGCAAAAGAAAGGCAATGCCATTTGCTGTGCCCATGATTTGGAGGGAGCCCACCAATCACGTTGACGACTGTTATTTCTGTATGGTACGACCAGCTTCTGGAGGCATCACCAAGAAGAAGAAGTGGACAGTTGAATACCCTAACATACCATCTGCTCTGCGACCTGCCTCACATGGCGAAGGACTCCCAATTCCAGAACCTCCTACAGATTTTTCTATCAGTTCAGACGATGAGGATGGCCATGCGTCGGCGAGTTCTCCTCAACGTGGCAGTAAGGATGATAACTTTTCGTGCTTTGACGAAACATCTGCACCACATAAAATTACCCAGGATGAAATGAACGATCTTGTTCGCGATTTGGATCTGTCGAAAAGCAAAGCGGAGATACTGGCCTCAAGACTTTGACAGTGGAATCTTCTGGAACAGAATGTCCGAGTGACTTCATTTCGCACTCGCCATCAGCTCTTCGAATCTTTCTTTAAGAAAGAAGAAAGCCTTGTGTTCTGCTGCGATATTGATGGTCTACTACAAGCTCTCGGTATTGCACATGATCCCCACGAATGGCGGCTGTTTATAGACGCTTCAAAACTGAGCCTAAAGGCGGTTTTGTTGAATAATGGGAACCAGCTTCCATCCATACCTATTGCACATGCGGTCTACGTGAAGGAGACTTACGTCAATCTAAAGCAGCTACTGGAGACGATTAACTACAGTAAGTATGGCTGGCAGATATGTTCTGACCTGAAGGTAGTATCCCTGTTGATGGGTTTGCAGCAGGGATATACAAAGTACTGCTGGTTTCTTTGTCTGTGGGACAGCAGAGCAATCGATTTGCACTACATCAAGAAAGACTGGCCTCCGAGAGCATTTTTTAAGCCTGGAGAAACGAATGTACAGCACCCACCATTGGCACAGCCACACAAAATCATCATTCCTCCTTTACACATCAAACTCGGTCTTGTCAAAAACTTGGTAAAAGCCATGGATAAGAATGGACCAGCATTCAAGTACACAGATAAAAAAGATTTCTTCAGTTAAAGAAATATGCATTCAGCCAAAGAAATGATATTTTTGTATATGAGCAAATAAATATTTTTTTCAGCAAAAAAGTTCATATCTTTAAATTTAATTTGTTTGGTTTAACAAAATATATTTTTAACAGAAGGACATGTATTTCATTGAGTCAAAGTTTAACCTTTTTTACATTTCCTACGACTTTGTTCACTTAAAGAAACATAATTTCCATCCAATACCTGTTTGACCTTATCTTAAAAAAACAATATTTTGGAAGAAATTTGCATTTTATTAATACAATGCATTCATACACCTCGTCCTAAAAAAAATTTTTTTGAATTAAAATAACGTATATTTAACTGAAGAATATATATTTTTTAGAGACAAAGTTTAATTTTTTGATTTTCTTTCATTTTGTTCAATTAAAGAAATATAATTTTCATGCAATACTTGATTTATATTGACTGATAAAAACGTAATTTTCTGTGAAATTTTCATTTTATTAACTCTCCTGTCTGGTTCTTTGAGCCAACAAATAATTTCTTTGCGTGAAAGGATGCTTTATTTGAACGAAGAGTGGGAAAAGTCAAAAAAAGACAATTGACCATACAAAAGGTAGAATCACTATAATTGTACTAGTCGCTATATCTATTTATATGTATGTTATCTCAGTCATCCACATAAATAAATAAATATGACCTATTAGTAAAATTATAACGATTGTAATTTTACTAATAGCTGTTATATCTATTTATTTATGTGTGTGACTGAGATAACGTACATATAAATAAATATCTCTACCAATACAATTATAGTCATTGTACCTTCTCTATGGTCATCTGTCTCTTCTCCCTTTATCCCACGTGCTGCAATTGTTTTGGATGGGATTATGTTACTATTAAATAAAACAAATTTATACTAAATTTCTATTTTATTGAAGAACGCTAATTATACAATAACTTTAATTTTATTATGTTGTGGAATTTTCGACTACAGTTATTTTGTGCACATTGAAACACGCATAAGTTAAGATGCTGATACTTCAGGTGTAACAATAATTGATTTTATATTTTTTCGTCAATGACGTCTTCGATATCGGCTGGAGTCTGTAAAAAATAATGAGAAAATAGTTAATTATATCAACAGAAGCATAAATCGTAGTTTAGTTTGGTTTCGTAATAAAGATGGGCGTAAATATACTCCACGTTACACATAATATTTTTTCTACTACCGGCTCAAAATGATGAGATTTTGCTATATATGTTTTGTATGTATGTACTTCAATAAATGTCAAATATGACAGAACATATGTTGCTCATTATACATTATTATGACTCATGTCCAGTCGTATGTACAGAAAATGTACTGAACTACATTAAATTAAATGAAGACCCAATTCAATCAAAAATATGTTTGAACTATTTATTGTAGTTCGATGCGTTCCTTTTGTGTAGAGGTACAAACCACTGTCAAATACGTTGTGTCAAGTTACTTACCGACCGCTCTAGGCATGTAAAATGATATACATATGCGACAAATTTTATTATACGTACGTCACTATAATTAGAGTAAGTATGGTTAACTTAAGTAGCCCGTACTAGAAAACCACTTTTAAAATTAAAGACAAAAATGTTTCAGCTATAAAATGATACTTACATTTACTTTAATAATAATACTAACAGAACACTCTGCAATTGTTGGCTTCCATGGGATTTTACTTTCTCTTTTACCACGTCCTCTGGGTGGTATCAAGTAAGACAATAACTGTAATTGTGTCGTAATGCGAAAATCTGGAATGAAAAATGTAACCACTGTACTTGAAAGTTATTTTTATATATAGGTATACAAACTTTTCGATAAGTCCTGCTTTAATGTTTCCATAAATTGTAATGATTGTTTTTCACTAAGGTGATTTCCCCTTACAATCAATATTTTGTCAAAAAACTCGTTCCATTTATCGTAAGTTAACATGTACGTTTCAAACATGCACTCAAAGTCAATGTCAATCTGAAAACAAATTTGCTTGTAAAAACAGGACTTGTTTTTATTAACGTATTTACCAATGCGGGTCCGTTCTTATGTTTAAGCAACGGCCATTCCAAATACAATTCTGAAACAGTCTGTGATTTATTTATTTGTCTTAGACAAAAAGTTTCCTTCCAATGCAGAACCACTTCTTCCCATGGTTCACTCCGTGTATCCAACCAGTGTTTGCTTGTGTTAGAATCCCTATTATCTAAAAAATTATACATATAAGTATAGGTATATGAAAGTTCACAACAATAAGTACCTATATTCGAAACATTTCCCATATTAATAAGTTTAATTTTAACCTTTATCTATTCTGAAAATACGTATAAATATATGAGTTTCGTACCTATCATTGGGTAAATATTACTAATTTAATAATTAAATAAGTTACTCCTAAATACACGATACAAAAGGATACAACTTTTTTTGTCAGGAACAATATAAACTGCACTATAAATTGAATTCTTGCAACGCAATTCCCCGGTTACCTATCTGAAGGAGTCGCCGTCATGCCGGTACACATACATATCTATACCTATTATTAAAATACATACATATTAGAATGGTCTAGTCCGCTAACTTTTTACCCTATACTATTTTACATATTAAATTGCAACAAGGAATTATCAACAAGTGATAGTGTTAATACATTATTTAAAATACTGACTTTTGTTACAAATTTTTAATCACATCATCCTGGTTTTTACGGCAGCTTATATGAAAGACTACTTTCAGTAAATAAAGGATTTACCGACAAAGACATGTTTCTATGCTTGATGTGTTATATTAGATTTATTTAATGAAAGACATACTGTATAAACTTATCAATAGAATTTGTTAAAGTAAATTTATAAAATATAACGTACCTTTGAAATAAACTACACTCCTCAGATGTACGGTAAACTAATACAATACTAATGGCCGACACAAATGCAAGCGTATCGTCGCGTCGCAGTCCCGTGCTACTAAGGAAAATTGGAGGGGGTTTAATCTGGTTTGAACCAGTTATGTCAGTTGTTAAACAAATATTCTTTTAAGTAAAACGAAGTTCACAAAAATATTTCATTTTTGAATGAAAAAACACATATACGCCATTTAAAACTAAATTCTTTTAACTTAAGAATAATTATTTTCTTTCAAATAAATTTTGTTAACAAAATATATTTCTTTGAAATAAAAAAACCTTTTTATCTGTGTACCTGCATGACAAATTCCCTCGACTCAGTGAAGCCAAAATTAAAGAGGGCATCTTTGTGGGGCCTCAAATTAGACAGCTCTTCCGAGACCCCAAGTTTGAGGAACTTCTTCAAGGTAAAGAAAAACAGGTTTGGGATGCATTCTATCAAGTGGCAGCAAACTTCCTGGGGAATGACAAGGCAGAAAATTACAAGTGTCTGGTTGAGGATATGTTGGCTTTGTTTCATGAATTCGGCTGCAATATGTCCTTAAAGATCCACTTTCTTGATTCCCACTTAGATTTCTTTCCTGATAACTGCGGGCAGGTCAGCGATGAGCACGGCGAACGCCTTCATCAGGACATTGCCACCATGGAGCAACGGTATCAAGGCAAATGGTCTACGCCAATGCTAGCTGACTATTGTTGGACAATCAGTAGAGATGCTCCACAAGTCCACTACAAACGGCAGGCCAAAAGAAGTCGAAAGCCGGAAGCAGACTAATGTTTTCTTACCATGTATTATAATATTGACATAAGTACACTTTTTCTGAAATATGCGTAAATGTTTTCTTACCATGTATTATAATATTGACATAAGTACACTTTTTCTGAAATATGCGTACATATAACAGAAAACCCGTAGCCAATTCAGCTTTTTCTTAGTCATTTTCGTGTTCAGCACATTGAATTCATTAAGAAATGACAATTTTCAGCTTGGAAGCATGAACTTTTCGAAAATTTGTTGCCCAGTGTAATTTTCTGATGCTTCTCGATTGTAAGGTTCCAGCATACGCAGATATCTTAAAAATTTTAATATTATATTCTCTCCTTTGGATTGCTTACTGCTGCAAAGAAATCTTACATTGATTAACAAGTGGTGCAACAATAATCGAGTTTGTTTAGACGTTGATAAATGTGCAACAGTCTCTTTCTCTAAATATCCAGTCATTCTATCTTTTCAATATTCAGTCTCTCAGAATACGATTTCTAGAGTTTCGCAGTTCAGAGTTCTTGGTATGCCTTTTGATACTCATCTGTTTTTTGGTTCACATAATTGAAACTTACGTTGCTGCAGACCTTAAATACACTATCCATTTTATTTTATTCTTTTGTACGTTCCAAACTGGAGTATACGTCCTCAGTTTAGTTTCTTATGCTCGGGAGTATACAAAAACGTTTTCTAAAATATATGTCATATAAATCGAATATTAGCATTGATTACGACAAGCTATTGAATAGAAATGGTTTCACTTCTTTAAGTAGAAGACGGGACGAAACAAGTTATAACTTCCTTCTAAAACTCGTTAACAATGATATTTATTCACCTGCTCTATTTTATCAAGTCAACTTATTAGTGCTCATGTATGCTGCTAGATCAGCCGATACATTCTACGTACCCACGCCTCGTACAAATGTGCTACTAAAATCCCATCTCTATCACATGTGTACAATGCCAACCTTTTGTATTCTGATCCTTTCTGGTGAAAGTAATTTCTTTATTTTCTGTATCACATTGTCATGTTTGTGTGATTCCTTCTTTACACTAATTACAATTTAGTTTTTTTTCATTCCATTTTTGCGTAATACATTTAAGTTTTCTTATTATTATTTTTATTATTCTACCATATCGTAAATCATTTTTGTGTTTTACACTGTACATAGATGTAATAAATATTGTAATTGCTATTATTACTCTATCTGCGTATTTTTATGCACTCGTACATTGAACTTGTATACGTTAGGTAGAGAAGGTAAAGTTGATCTGAATAATTGACATAATTTAATTTTTAAAACCTCGAAATATACGACATTTTGAACAAATGACAGAAATATAATGCTGAATGCTATATTCTCTTTGATGTATATATATATATATACATAAATTCAACAATGTTTCTGTTGAATAAGGACTTTTCAAATAAACTTTATTTTATTTTATAATGAATAATGGAATTAGCAATAAAAACCAGATTAATGTGTATTTTACTTTCTTTATTCTTTTGGTGTTACAAAGTTACTTTTTTTTCAACAGTGTAATTTAACTAACAAGGTACACATCTGGATACATTTGCATCTATATACGTGATATTATTACATAATTTCTGAACAAAAACACTTATTACAAAGGTTTTAAAACTTCTAAATTTCACGAATATTATAGCTCACTGATACTCAAAACTTTATTACTGGAAAAGTGTCATATAAAACTATATTATTATTTTTAAATTACATTAATGTGTAATCGCGTTGTGATTTTATGCTGAATTTCACCTTGAATATCTTAGATAGTTTGGTTCACTGGAAAGGCTAAAATACAATACAGCCTATAAAATTGTGTTTAATATGCACTAAAGGTAGGTAATAATAACGGAAATCGAAACATAAGTGAGAGTTACAGGAATGTGATGTAATGATGTAATAAAATGCACGGGCAAGTAATATTTTATGTTTGTTATAAATTGTACGATTTTAATTTAGAAATTTAATATCCTTTTCAGCTTTGAAATGTTTTTAATATATAATTTAATAAGTGAACTGATGACGATTTCATATTCTAGATTATACATATTATTCAAATGACTTTGTTCCTTGTATTTGGAAAGAATATGAACAAAAAGTTATTTCCCTTTCCTTACAACGGTAGAAATAGTTTGAGTTTTATTCTTTAATTTGCTACAACGTTAGTATTCAAACATTGTAGTCAAATTTGGTATTATTATTTTCGTATTCGAAGTACGTCATTTAGGCAGATATTTCATTTGTATGAACACAGAAAATTATAGTTTTGTAAAAGTGTACGATCCCTAATTTGTATATCATGTAATTCTATGTAATATAACTTTTATTGTTTCATATTGTGTAAAATGATTAGAAAACTGTCATGAAACCGCATGAGTTACTTTAATTGAAATTTTGATACACTATAATTCAAATATATAACTTTTTTCTTTGATTTAGATCCTTTACCAAGGAAATTTAATATGTCGTTTAGTGGAATGCTAGTCAACAAAATCATTTTTTTTTATATCTTGTTGCCTCACTTCGTGGAAGAAATTGATTTAAAGGCATGTCAAATAGGCGTTTATACTCGTACCTATACTCTTTGAGTTGCATCGCCGAAGAATAATTAAATTTTCAAAGAATATGCATCAAAATCGCGTAGTAATTTAAAAGAACTTTCTTAGGTCCCTTTTACATTGAATGAATTTCTTAGGATACATCGATTAAAATGCTTTTTAGCTTAATCGGTAACTCCTTTTACTTTCTTATACGTAGTTAAGGAAGTATTGTGATAACGAAAATTTTCGACCTCGAGGTTTTTGCAGATGTCTACGTTTTGAAGTCCCCTGATACCAAAAAAGTGGTTTTTATAAAATGTCTCCAAATTTTGTATTTACGAGTATAATCTCCATCTTGAGATCTGATTAGTTTTTCAGTTAAATCTGTAGACCGGAAGTAGTAGTTTACTTCGGTGAAAAAATAGAATTTTGCCAATATTTTGTCAACTACTAGGTTTAAACAAATTTATAAAGAATATAAATATGTACTCAAAATTAAATTTGAGAAAAACTTTATTAAATTTTTTGTTTTAAATTACTACCGGAATTTACTCTTATTAAAAATCAGTTTATTGCGAATATCTCGCAAGTCATGCTTTCTATGTAATACATTACGAGTATAAACGTATTTAGAACTTAATTTTCAATATTTTTTGTATAAAAACAAATTTCAAAATTCGGAACGGAAGTAACACTTTTACTCTTATCGAATAGCGAATTTTGCAATTATGTCATAAATTATGCATTCTATACATATTTAGCAAGAGTACAAAATCATTTAGTGCTGGATTTGTAATATTTCTTGTATAAATTGAAAATTGAAAATTTGAACCGGAAGTAACACTTTTACTCATAGCGAGTAGCACTTTTATTCGAATTACTCGCAAAGTATGCACTCCACAGAGATTTACTAAGTACTTATAATAGGATTTTGAATAATGCTTAACAAGAAGATAAAACAATTTAGAACAACTTTGTATAATTTGAAACGCTCATACGTATGAGAAGGTCGTGTGGTGTCCACCCTTCAGGTTTTACTTTCTTATATATAGTATAAGGAGTATTGTGATGATGAAAATTTTCGACTTCGAGATCTTTGTTGATGTTCAAGTTCTGAAATCTCCTAATACCGAAAAAGTGGTTTTTGAAAAATGGCTTGCCTTGATTGCTTAATGGTTAAGACAAAATAGAGAAAATATATTTTTTTTATTAAAGATGTGATATTACTCATACTGCTGGGTAGTGAATTATCCACACATTATTTATACACATATGGGACATTATCACGACAACATTATGAAATAAAAACACGTTCAGCTATCACAAACCGACTTACGCTAAATCGAAAAAGCCGTATGTAGCTATTTATATACCCACATAGCCAGATATATATCTATTCTTAATTTGATTGGTTCCAGAGCAAAGGTGGACGTGGTTTAACTGCTCAGACGTAGTAAACATGCAAGAAGTAGTATCTTTCTTATATAGAAGTAACTTCCAAATTTTGTTAAATTTAATAAATACATTATCTTTTCTGATGAGGAAAAATTGAAATTCATTTGTCCATAAATCTTAGAATGTCATCCTTTGCTCTTTTCGATAATAATTTGGCTTTATTTCATCTTTTCGCAGCGTTTTTCGCGAAATTAAATGTCGCTTTTTGACGTATACTCAGATGGAAAATTAAATGTTACTTTAATAAACTACACTCGAAAAGACAACTTTTCATAATTTATGACTTTTTCTACTTATTTTAGAAAATTATTTCCTTTCTGACTAAATTGTTTTTTCTAGCATTTTTACTTTCTATACGTAGTATAAGGAAGTATTATAATGATGAACACTTTCGATCTCGAGATTTTTGCAGATGTCCATATTTTGAAATCCCCTGATACGAAAAAAGTGGTTAAACGGGTACAGGTGCCAATATCAAACTTAAGTATACTTTTGAGTCCGACTAGATTTTCAGTAAAATCAGTAGACCGGAGGTAGTAGTTTACTGCAGTAAAAAATCGAAATTTACTAATATCTTGTCAACTATTAAGTTTAGACAAATTGCTAAATAAAATAAAATAGAATTGTTTTAAAAAATAAATGTTATAAAGATTTTATACAAAACTTTTTAAAGATTCCCACCAGATGTAAATCTTTTTGTCCTTTCGAAAAACGTTTTTTTTTTGCAAATATCTGGCAAATTGTGCATTCTATATAGATTTATATGAAATACAAAAATATTTAGAGATCGAGTTGGGCCAATCTTTGAATGTAAAAAATTTCAAAATTCGGACCAGAAGTAACACTTTTACTCTTATCCAATAGCAGTTTTTTTCTTGCAAATATCTCGCAAAGTATGCAGTGAATACAGATTTATAAGAACCCAAAAGTAGTTGCAATTGCAACAATTTTTATATATAAAAAAATTTCAAAATTCGGACAGCAAGTAACACTTTTATCGAATAGCAGTCTTGCAAATATTTCCCAAATTATGTTTCTATAGGAATTTATTAAAATAATAAAAATACTTTTAAGTTGGATTTTTTTTTTGTACGTATTGTAACGAAATGTGTTTACATTAAATAAAAGAATCAGACCTCTCGGCGCGATAAAAACGAAATTGTCACACGCACAAAAAAAAGACCATAAATCATATTCGGCGCAACGGGTAAACAAGTCTGGTGAATCATCATATGTGTATAATATGTGGGCGACGGTATGTCCGACGTATGTTCTGGCAAATATCGAGAGGAAGATGGAATGTTCCCGAGTATTACGGGAGTCTTGTGTGCCGGTATAAAAAGCAGCCGATACAGAGAAAGGGACATTCATTACGGGATTCATTGCGGAAAAGTAATCGCGGAGTAATTCGGTAGTCTCGAGTGGTGGAAACGAATAGTGGTAGCCGAATAAATAAATATATTAGTGCGTCTTATATAAATAGAACTGTTATATAAATAAATACGGACAGAGATATAAATAATAGTAGTAGTAAATAAATACAAGTGTTAATTTTAATTTATTAATAGTAGTTTAAGTGTGTTACGTTAGTTTTTATATTTTTATATTGTTAAATAATTTTAAGTACATAAATATACAGACTGTTTTTAAATAAATAATTGCACGAGTTGTTTATTGGAACCCGAAAACGTTACAATTGGTGTCAGTGTGGGATAAACAATATAAAAGTGCAAATAAATAAATAAATAAATAAATAAATGGCTACCAAACGTTTGGAAGAACTAAAGGTCGCCGAGTTAAGGGCAGAATTGGAAGAAAGGGACGCAGATGCGTCTGGAAAAAAAACAATTCTCCAGGAGCGGCTTCGTGACCTTTTAATAAGTGAAGGTGAGGATCCCGAGAAATACTTGTTTCAAGTACAGCCTGATCTAAGCTTAATAGCGGAAGAAATTGTTAAACAATTCAAGACTATAGGAGATGCAGTTGAAAGTCAATTCGAGACTGATAGGAAGACTCTAAGAGATGCAGTTGCAAAACAATTCGAGAGTAATATGAAGACTCTGGAAAAAATTGGAAGTAATTTGGAAGCTTTAAATAATAAAATTGGCTTTGGGAAATGAGGTTGCAAATGATTCAAAAGCTTTGAAAGATGAAATTGCAAATAATTCAAAAGCTTTGGGAGATGAAATTGCAAGTGGTTCGAAACAACTCGAGGAAGACATTCAGAAGAATTCATCGACTGGGAGGCAGGAATTTTCTGAAGCCATCGAACAGAAAGTTGAGGAGCGCGTGTTCGGAATGGGGGACGAGTTTGGGGTTCAGCTTCAGTTGCCAGCGATGAACGACTGCGGTCCCCATGATATCTCAAGCGGAAGCCTGGAGATTGCCCGAACAGCGAAGGTAAAGGTAAAACCTCCCACCTTCGATGGAAAGACGTCATGGATGTCGTACCGGAATCAATTCGAAGCCGCTGCAGGAGCAAATGGGTGGACGTCCCCGAAGAAAGCTACTGGTCTGATTGTGTTATTAAGAGGACAGGCCGGTGATGTTCTGCAGACCGTACTTCCGGAAGAGTGTCAAGACTACCTTAAATTGATCAAGCGTCTTGAGATGAAGTATGGGCATGCGCACCTGGGACAGGTAGTCCGACGATTGGTGAATAAGGTGCAACCCAAGAGAAGAACGCTCCGATGCTGGAATTGGAAATGGAGATGGAAATGGAAATGGAGATGGAAATGGAGATGGAAATGGGCCATGCGCATAGTAAATGCGCGAAGAAACCCAAGAAAACCATAGCGGAGCAGCGAAAAATGAAACGGGTCGATGAGAAGAGGCAATCGTCGACTCAGTATCGTAGAGCCTCAAAATAAATAGCGCGAAGTGCATCTGTGCAACACCAAAACGCTGATGCTGTTGCAAGAAGACCACGTCTAGAAGACTGCTGGCATAATAACAGACTAGAAGAAAAATCGGCCAAAACATTCAGAACTGCCGTGGTTGACGATCGGTGGCATCCTGACAATTTGCGGATTGGTCAAGAAGCTGATGAAGACCTTGGTTCATTGTTGGTTTGGAAGGGAATTGGTCGCGGACCGGCTTGGCAAGAAGTGGCTCCTCGTTCACAGGGACTGGAATCCTACTGGGCTCAATGGGACTCTCTGAAAGTAGAGCATGGATCTACTCAAGTGTGTTGTGGAGAACCCAAATGGAGAAGACTGCGTCAGTGGATCCTGGCGAAGGTTGAAGGATGTCCACGAGCGAGTATGCCATCACACTCAGGATGTCAGCGACAGGACGAAGAATCGTTACCACGTGCAAGCCGAGAGAGATGGTTACGGAGAAGGAGACCTTGTTTGGTTGTATGATCCTCAACGTCGCCGATGCCTGTCCCCAAAGCTCCAAGAATACTGTGAGGGACCATACGAAATACTGGAGCAAATAGATGACGTCGTTTATCGCATGAGACTAACACCTCATAGTGAGCCAGGGATGGTGTGTTTCAACCAGTTGCCCCATACCATGGACATGACGGCGGTGAAGTGGCGGATGTGCGACAAATTGCTGGAAAACCTAGAGAGCCAGCTTATGGGAATCCCTTGTCGATTTACGAGGACGTGCACTCGAGCAGGATATGGGGAGGCTGGCAATTCCGAGGCTGGGCTGCGGATTAGACCGTTTGGTATGGAAAATTGCAGGAAACATACTGGAGGTGGTGTTTCGGCGTGCTGGTATGGAAATGGTCGTGTGCGGCTGTCGGACCGATCAGCCCGTTGTGCAGCCTGGGACGGTGGATTGCCATTGCCACAAGACGGCTGGGTGCACCCGTGGGTCCCGGTGTGGATTTCGTCATCCGCCAGCGTCAAGAACATGGAATAGTGTGTTTCGGGACGAAACGCAGTTTTTAAGAAGGGGGCAATGTAACGAACTGTGTTTACATTAAATAAAAGAATCAGACCTCTCGGCGCGATAAAAACGAAATTGTCACACGCACAAAAAAAGACCATAAATCATATTCGGCGCAACGGGTAAACAAGTCTGGTGAATCATCATATGTGTATAATATGTGGGCGACGGTATGTCCGACGTATGTTCTGGCAAATATCGAGAGGAAGATGGAATGTTCCCGAGTATTACGAGAGTCTTGTGTGCCGGTATAAAACGCAGCCGATACAGAGAAAGGGACATTCACTACGGGATTCATTGCGGAAAAGTAATCGCGGAGTAATTCGGTAGCTTCGAGTGGTGGAAACGAATAGTGGTAGCCGAATAAATAAATATATTAATGCCGTCTTATATAAATAGAACTGTTATATAAATAAATACGGACAGAGATATAAATAATAGTAGTAGTAAATAAATACAAGTGTTAATTTTAATTTATTAATAGTAGTTTAAGTGTGTTACGTTAGTTTTTATATTTTTATATTGTTAAATAATTTTAAGTACATAAATATACAGACTGTTTTTAAATAAATAATTGCACGAGTTGTTTATTGGAACCCGAAAACGTTACAGTATTATTCAAATAAACTGAAACTATCATTTAGATTATTTAAAATTATTATTTTGAATACTCCGTTCGATATTCCCTTTTTAGTTCTATTTTCATATGCATGCACTGTTGGTGTAGTATGATAATGACATTTAAAGCACAAACTAATGATCAGTAATAAAACGGTAATATAATATAATAATTTCTAGTTTATGTTTCTTTTAAGTTAAATTTTCGGCCGTGGAATCAATAACGTATCAGCAAGTTGTTAGTTTCCTTGCTTGAAAACTTCTAAATGACTCTAGGGAAAAGAAGTTTTATGTTCTCTTCATAAACACTATAAAAGCTATTTAATGTATTACATGAAAACTCTATCTATTCAGTTTATATATTTGTTTTTATTTGAAGAAATAAAAAGGAAATTAAGCGAAGACCACGACCGCACGCTATTTTATTTTCGTGGAATAAAAGTTAATATTATAGGTAATCAATAAGTTTAATTACTTTAATCAGGGACGCTTGTATTATAGCCACATCTTTGGTGAGTAAATAATATGATTTCAATTGAAATAAATTTATTGAAAACTTTATATTGATTACATGAATGACGTGTCTACCATATACAAAATTAAATTAAGGGATCTGCATGACTATTTCCCCAATATGTGATATGCATTACTGAATAGCCTAAGTATCGAAGGTGAAGTTTTTATAATTAATTTTTGCTAATTATTATCAGTGTTAAATGGTAAACAGTTAAAGAGACATACATACCGACTTGTTTTAATGAAAAGCAATCCCGATATCTTGCAAGCATAATAAACTATGTCCGTGCATAACAAACATAAGTCCACATGACCTCCCAACAGTGTCGAAATGGTTACTTGTTGAATAAAATTGTTCTTTGACTTAATTAGGTGCTACTTCTGTGTAATTTTCTTCATATGGACGAAACTCCAGAATTTGTGTTTTTCCAAGGCTGATGACCAAATTACTTTTGCTAAAAAGTGAGATAGGTATAATAGATTAGCCTGTAGCAACCACCATCAGAATTATTTTCTTTGACACTATGATAATAATAATTTTGAGAGAAATAGATAGAAAATATATTGCAAAACCAGGTAAGGATATACTTTTTTTAAAGTAGCTTCTGTATGATTGCGTTATTGCAAGCAAAAGAGTACCTACCCTCAATGTTCTATTCAGCAAAAAAATCCTTCTCACTCCATCAGATGTACCCCAAATCAGAACCCAATAACTTAAATGGGAATGAAACAGCGAATTGTAGCAGTTTTTGGTAGCGTCATGAGATTTCAATCTTCTTATTACTAAAAACACACCAGATATTTTTTTTCTATATGCTCTGTGTGATCGTCCCATCTAATTCTACTGTTCATATACATTCCATTTTTTCGGCATTTTGCCTTGGTGTTTCGTCTTATTGTAGGCGTTTAACTGCTTTTTTGTACCAGTAGTAAAAAATCATAGCATTTTTACACGTAACAAAGCGCCACGAAATGACATTTCACGACCTGGAACTAATAAGAGGTAAATAATGAGGCCATTATTGACCTAGGGAAATAATGAAAACAAATAAAACGAATGCCGCAACCATGCACTCATGCTTGTAGTAGTAGTAGTATGTCAAGTTGTGAACCGTCAAAATAAATAACTCTATTTTAGGCACAATTTTTGGTTAACAATACCAGAATTATAATATACGTTTATTTAGCAATTGCTATTAATTTTATATTTTCTAACAATACTTTGTTGTTTACATGAAAAAAAAAGCATTTGTCTATTAATACATAAAATATGTATGATAGTATAATATGGAATCAATATATCACCTAACTATTACAGATGCAAATAATTATTTAATTCATATTGAAAATTCCTGTATATATTGCAGGTGTGGTTGCGTAAGTAGATGTAGGTAGATCTTGTAACATACATTCTATATTTTTTTTATTTACTAGGGAATCTTCGATATAACCTTTAGCTACAAAGTGGTTCCATTATTACAAACTTTTGAGACGTACCATTTTTGCTATTGTGGATGTGAATAACAATTAAATTATCTCTCATGATGACATCAGAAATTAATAAATTACACAAATCATCCTTCGGCATGCACCAGCAACACCAATTACAAGACCAGTCTACAGAGATATAAATTATCAATAATTTCAAAGTATTAATATATAAACATACTATCTTAGTTGCAATGTAACATATGTCGGGTACCTCAGTAAAGAATTTTATAATTTCCTCGAGTAAATACTAATGATTTTTTGGGCTTATAATTTTAAGTTTTTCTTTTTAAAAAGGCAACTAATTTAAAATATTTTGATATGTTAATATTCTCTTTTAGGCCAAGTGTAGCTTTCAACATTGAATATTGCGCCCATAAAGTCGAGGCTTTTTTATTTTTTGAATATTCATGAAAATAAGCCAGAAGTACGTTTTCAGAAGTTACTACTGTATATTTGGAATTATACCATTTTTTAAATTCTGTAAATGTTTTCATGTATAAGTGATTGTGATTAGATTTATGCGGAAGCAAGTTCTCAGCTGCCTGTTCTGCAATCTCGCGCATTTCAGGTGGTGTACATCTAAACTCTTTAGACATTATAAATGGAATGAAAAATAATCTAAAAAATACTTGACTTTTAGTTTCAGCATTTACGTCAAAACTTATTTGTAAACATCAAAATATAGCCTACTTATTTGTTTACATGAAGTTTTATTACAAGGGCATTCTTACATATATGAGTAAATTTATTCATAATTATTATGGTTTTAAGGTCCAATTAGACTACTGGTACAAAAAATAGTATACATACTACGGTTGAGAAGACTATTATTGCCCTTGTGGCTTAAATTCCGAGGCGCAAAGCGCCTCGGAATTTAATCTCGCCACTCGGGCAATAATAGTCATCTTCTCAACCTTGGTATGTAATATACTATTTGATGAGAGTAAAAATGTTACTTCCGATCCAAATTTTGAAAATGTTGATACACAAAATTTGTTGTAAAATAAATTCTAAATAGGTATTCTTATAAATATGTATAGCATAATACAAAAATTATTCCGAATCACGCTCTAACTGGTTTTATATTCTTGACAAATCCGTATGGAATGTATAATTTTTCGAAATATTGCAAAAAAACTGTTTTTCAATAAAAGAGAAAGTGTGATTTGCGGTCCGAATTTTGAATAAGTATATTCTTTTACAAAAAAATATCCAAATGAAGTGCTAAAGGTGCTAAAGATATTCATAATTATTTTACTAATTTATGCTAAGTCCATCATTTGTGAGATATTCTCAAAAGACTATTTTTCAATAAGTGTCAAAAATTTTATTGCGGGAGGGATTTTGAAAAAATTGCTTTACAAAATGAATTTTGTAATTAACAAGAAATTGGTAAAATTTCATTTTCTCACTGATATAATCTAGTACTTCCGGTATATATCATAAATTCGGTCGTTTATTTTCATTTAATACAGACTACATATATTTTCATCTGGCTGTTTTCGAATAGTACCTCTTTAATATTGACTCCAGGCGACCAATTATGTTACTTTTACACCCACCACCAATTAAGGTAAATTACAAATTATTAAATCTCGTAGATGACAGGTGAAATTCAGTCTACCAAATTGCTTAATTGGCATTACTTTGTTCTGATTTATAAACACATTTATTCTGAATTCTTGCAAACACCATTCGTTATCCTATAATTTGATCTGAACGATTATGCATGCTTTCTAAGCAAGTTTTAAGGAATTTCTTGTTGTACGTAATAGTAACAATAACAGTAATCTTTATTGTAATAGATTGGTTTTTAAGCTATCTACGTTGTTAAATCGCATTCTAAAATAGTACAGCTGCATACAATAAATATTATAGCTATTTTTACAAACTCAGAGATGAAAAACTATATTTGTACTGCAATATATTTATTTACGATTTATCTTCTATAGAGAAAATTACAAAATCTTTAGTGTAAATGAATACAAATTGTACTACAACACGCTCCTGTGCTGCGCACCAGGTTCTATTCACTTATGGATGAGTAGTCCTTTTCCTCTTTGACTAAAAGTTCTTTCAGAGATACAAGATTGCAAGAGATCTGCATATTGCTTTGGAAGTGTCTTCTTTATATTAAACAGCAGTTCCTTATGTTACACCCTGTCAAAAGCTTGGCTTATGTCCAGGAATTAAGCCAAACAGACAATTTGGTCTTCATAGGTTCTCTCGATAACGTTTGTAATTCGATGAATCTGATTAACAGTTGAGTGCCTTTTACGAAAACCGAATCAATGTCTGGGTATAAACTTTTTTTCTATAACGAATTTTTCTTTCAGTACCCGTTTTTCAAACAATTTTGAGGTTATTGGTAAGAGCGATATTGGTAAGAGCGATATTGGTCTGTAAGACGTTATTTCATTTTGCAGCTTTCCTGTTTTATGGATAGTAATAATAATTTCTGCTTGTTTCTATATTTCTGGAATGTGTTTCAGTCTGATCATTCCGTTTTTTCTAAATGAGCCAGCTTCATAATTCCTTTTCTTGGTATTTTTTCAGTACCAGCCCTGTTATGAGATCGTAGTGCGGTGCACTTTAGTTGATATTCAGTTTGATTTCTCTAACAATTTTGCGTGTAACAAGAGGGATTCCTTCGGTTACTTGCTCATCGAGTTCTAGGTATACTTTATGACCAGTCGCGTTAGGTTGGGAGACACTTTTTAAATGTATGGTAAAGGCTTCAGCTTTTTTCAGATTACTTTTGGCCCAACCACCACAGTC
The DNA here is from genome assembly GCA_963170755.1 of Amphimallon solstitiale. Taxonomy (NCBI): domain Eukaryota; kingdom Metazoa; phylum Arthropoda; class Insecta; order Coleoptera; family Scarabaeidae; genus Amphimallon; species Amphimallon solstitiale. The sequence goes on along the minus strand of OY720676.1, from coordinate 47,415,077 downwards.
TTTCTTTATGGGTGGGAAATGTGTTTTCGTCCTATTTTTAAGTTTTTTGTAGCTTTCCATAATGATTTACCTTTTATTTCAGACACTTGTTTATTAACAGAATAATGCCTTATTTTTATTATATCTCTATTAAGTCTCTCTATCAAGTTATTTAAGGTGATCTTATTGTCTGCCATTTTCTTTTTGCCCTTCTTTTTTCTAGCACTAATTTTTTTATTTCTTTCGTCCAGCTGTTTAATCTAACTAGTACTTTAGGCGTACTATCCCAAGCTGCTTTTTTGATATCTTTGGTAAACTTCTCGACTTCACAGCTAAATGTTGATTCAAAATAGAAAACACAAATCTTCGATATGCCTAAAGATGTCACTATCTTCCTGTAATCTACATACTAATCTTACTCAATCATGTTGAACACAGTATCAACATTTTTTGGAATAACAACCTATTCTGACTTACTTTCACAAAAATCATTACTGATGGACGCAAGGCATTGGTGAAATTCTATGAAACAGTCTTTTCAGATGGTGCTTTATTTCCAAAAGTTGAACGAAGCCATTCTATTAATTGTTGTTGAAATAGGCCTTAACTAAAATCGTAAAAGGTGTTCCAACAGAAACCTTCAAGTGAAATTTATGATCTTTCACAATATTTCACTCTTTTTAGAGGGGTGCTGTAAACAAACTACTTCGTCGATTTCTTAGCTGTCACAGTTTTCACAATAACAAATGTAAAATTTTATGAAAATAGTAATGACAAACAAATAATAATTGCACAACTTTTTGGATTTTGAGTTCTTTAGAACGGTTACCCCTTTTTATTTTCTTATACGTAGTATAAGGAAGTATTGTGATGATGAAAATTTTCGACCTCGAGATTTTTGCAGATGTCCACGTTTTGAAGTCCCCTGATACCGAAAAAGTGGTTTTTAAAAAAATGTCTGTGTGTCTGTCTGCCTGTCTCTCTCTCTCTGTGTGTGTGACCACGATAGCGGTCAAACCGCTGTAGAGATGAATTCCAAATTTTGTATTTACGTGTATAATCTCCCTCTTGAGATCTGATTAGTTTTTCAGTAAAATCGGTAGCAGTTTACTTCAGCGAAAAAATCGAATTTTGCCAATATTTCGTCAACTACTAAGTTTAAACAAAATTAATAAGAATTCATATATACTTAAAATTAAAATCTAGAATTATTTTATTTAAAAAGTTTTCCGAAATTCCTACCGGAAGTAGGTCTTCTACTCTTATCGAAAATCAGTTTTTTGCGAAAAATTTGTAGTCATGCTTTTTAGACAAGTACGTTGCGGGTATAAAAGTATTTAAAACAGAATTTTCAATACCTTTTGTATAAAAAAAATTCAAAATTCAGACCGGAAGTCCAACTTTTACTCTTATCGAATAGCGATGTTTTGCAAATATGTCGTAAGTTATGCATTCTATATAAATTTATCAAGATTTCAGTAAAATCGGTAGACCGAAAGTAGCAGTTTACTTCAGCGAAAAAATCGAATCATGCCAATATTTCGTCAACTACTAAGTTTAAACAAGTTTATAAAGAATTCATATATACTTAAAATTAAAATTAAGAATAATTTTATTTAAAAAGTTTTCCGAAATTCCTACCGGAAGTAGGTCTTTTACTCTTATCAAAAATCAGTTTTTTGGGAATATTTCGCAAGTCATGCTTTTTAGACAAGTACGTTACGGGTATAAAAGTATTTAATACATAATTTTCAATACCTTTTGTATAAAAAAATTTCAAAATTCAGACCGGAAGTACCACTTTTACTCTTATCGAATAGCGATTTTTTGCAAATATGTCGTAAGTTATGCATTCTATATAAATTTATCAAGAGTGCAAAAGTATTTAAAACTGGATTTGCAATATTTTTTGTACATATGAAATTTCAAAATTCGGACCGGAAGTAGCACTTTTACTCTTAGCGAGGATAATTTTTAAATGTTCATTACACATTTTATGACTATTTTCTTATTTATATAATTATAATTGCAAACGAGAGCCTTTTTTTCAATATGTGTCTACGTTAAGTTATTTTTGATAAACAAAAAATACGTTTTCGTAAATTTCGTTTGCCGAAAAATAATATGTCCGAACAAATGTAAAAGAGTAATATTTTTACTAAGTATGAATTCTGTTCCACTGAACTTGAAAGCGTTCATATGTATATACATTCATATATATGTATTTCAAAGCCTGGAATATACATAATCAAAACGATTGATGTTGAAATAAACAGAGTTTCTATGAAATAGAATATATTTTTTTAAGGAAAGCTTGCAAAATATTTTTTTCAATATGAAACGGAAATCTGTTTCAATTCAGAAGATACATGCCAATACATATAGACGCTCATACATAATATATATGTTTACACTTCGTGCTCTTAGTAGTGAATAATAATAATACCAAAAAAGGAAAGAAAACTATCAATTAACAAGACACACCTCTTGTTAATTGATAGTTTTATTTTCTTTTAGTATTATTGTCAACGCTAACTAATTAGTTGAAAGTAATGTTAAAAATTATATTTTTATGTTTACATATTCAATAATGATACCGAAAAAGTGGTTTTTAATTAAACAAATTCTGTGTCTCTTTGTGTGTCTCTCTCTCTCTGTGTGTGACCACAATAGCGGTCACACCGCTGTAGATATCAATTCCAAATTTTGTATTTACGTGTATAATCTCCCTCTTGTGATCTGATTAGTTTTTTGAATAAAATCGATAGACCGGAAGCAGTAGTTTACTTCAGTGAAAAAATTGAATTTCGCCAATATTTCGTCAATTACTAAGTTTAAACAAATTTATAAAGAATTCAAATGTACTCAAAATTGAGAAAAATTGTATAAAATTTTTTTTTCGAAATTCCTACCAAAAGTAGGTCTTTTACTCTTATTGAAAATCAGTTTTTTGCGAATATCTCGCAAGTCATGCTTTCTCTGCAGATACATTACCAGTATAAAAGTATTTAGAACATAATTTTAAATACCTTCTGTACAAAAAAAAATCAAAATTCGGACCGGAAGAAACATTTTTACTTTTATCGAATAGCGATTTTTTTGCAAATACATATATCGTAAATTCCGCATTTTGTATTTTATTTATCAAGAATGCAAAAGTATTTAGAACTGGATTTACAATATTTTTTGTAATATGTGAAATGTCAAAATTCGGACCGGAAGTAACACTTTTACTCTTAGCGAGGAGCATTTTTTTCGAATATCTTGCAAAGTATGCATAGGTACTATAGGGATTATTAAGAGAATAGAAGTAGGTACTTAAAAAAAGGATTTTGAATAGTTTTTAATATAAAAAAAATCGTAAAATTGTATAATTTGAAACTCTCATACGTATAAGAAAGTCGTGTGGTGGCCACATCTCATTATTTTCCATAATACTCAAGCAACTCATATTATTTTGCTAGATACATGTAGATTAATTTTACTTTCTCAAACCTATTCAATTACAATTCATTAAATTCCTAACAATACTTATTGTCTGACATTGTATTCTAAAATTATCACAAAGAATTAATTTATGTTTTAGGATTTCAAATGACCATACCAATATATAACAACAACCAGTTTATTGACTCTGTATGTAATAACTTTCAATCGAATACAAAAAATATGTTATATGTATTACCTACGTCCGTGCTTCGTATTTTCCCGGATAAATTTGAGGTCTTACAATATTCTTTGTCGGAAATTCAACTAGAAAACCCGTTGCCAGGAAACAAGGTTTCGGTAAAAATATAAAGCCTTACAGTAATTACGTACGAATATTATGGTGAGGACGTGAAGCTTTTTCCTTATTTTCAAAATATGTTACTGTGTTTTTCCAGCTTCGTCTAAAATGATCCCAATTACATTGAACTTATGTTTACATACACATTTTATTTACTAAACGCGATCTCAATGTTAAACACTATGATGTGATTCGAGACTTTCTTGGTGCGGAAACAAGAATTTACCAATTAGTGAGCTCATCATTGGAATTTCATGTATACATACTGCCATGAAACCAATAGTTTCATAAAATAAGAAAAATAGATAATTTTAAAAACAAGATGTTTCAATTAAAAAGTAGTATACTTATGCTAAACATATTTGAGTTTTCATTTCAAGGAAGCTTAATTTGTTCATATACTTAATGCATTAAGTATATATTTATTTATCTTACAATTAGTTCTAGTTTGTTAGAAGAATAGATTTATAATGATGCGTAAAATCAAATACTGACGTAGTACCGGTTGCAGATATCACTAATTTTAAGGGGAGAAATAATAGTACAACAGAAATAAAAACTTTAATAAACGCTAGATAAGAAAAAATATAAATATAATAAACGGCATGAAATATCATTTCTCCACCTGAACTAGTAACAGGTATATAATGAGCATATTATTTATGATCTAGGTGAATAATGACATCAAATAAAGCGCATGCCGCAACCATGCAATCGCAGTAATATGTCAACTGTCAAAGTTCATTGTAGTTTTACCCGTTTGCCCAGTTTCACATTCGTATATTCGCATATCATCGTCGATTTATACTATTTTATACCATAACCTTCAAGAAAAGGGTCAAAGGGCTGCTGATGGAGAGGAAGTACTACGGCGTCGAAGATTTTCTGGCAGTTAACGCGAGCTGCGGAAGTATATAACATTCTGTCATTTATTATTATTGTTTATATGGTTCTTTGTCATATTGTTGATACAATGATCTTGTTATATATATACACTTTAATTTAAAATAATGTAATATTTTATGTCAATTAAATTAATTAATTAAGTAATTACCACAAGATTACTCAGATGTGACTGTAATCTGTAATTAATATAATGTTTATAATTATAGATGAGTAAATATACATTATTATTATTATTATTATTATTATACTATTATTATATTATTATTATATTAAAACAAAAGTAATATATTTTCGATTTAAAAATGGCTTTGCTTTGTTGGAGTTTGCAGAACGAAAGGAATGTCATTATATTATTATATTATAATGTACTATTTTTCGTGAGTGAAAAGGACAAGATTCTATTGGTGGTATATTATGTTAAAAAACATTTTTGCAGTTACATCAGATTTGCCTACTCTGGAAATTATTTAACAACCAAATGAACACATATTCCATAGAAACAACGTGCGAGAAGTTCGCAATCCAAGCTAAACCAATGCATCGGGCGAAGGCGGTAAATAAGAGAAATTCACTTGCTCTTGGTCGCGGACTGCGTGAATTCCTTGAAGCGAAGTTGAGACAGTGTGTACTTGCAAATGCCACCACCGTACAATGCCATGATGATGACCTGTCCCGCGGCTTCAACGCACAGTATTCGTCGTCACCGAAATTTTTTTTCGCAAATGAAGCAAAGGCAAAGAGCCAGAAAAGATACGTTCTAACGTAGAAACGATCATCTATCTACTGCCCTTCAGACAAATTAAGGCATTCTCTGCAACTTTACATTTGCATCAAACGGTAAAAAATTTTTTCGCCGCGAAAAATAGAAAAAACCCATTTTTAAAGATTTTGGCGCCCTCTACTTTTTGTGCTTTTGGCTGCAGCGCAGCAAGTACATTAGATAATTTGTAGATAATATTGTCCTCTACAATTTTTGTTAAAAAATTTTTTTGTTCGACCAACCATTTACGCGGAAAATCCATTCAAAAACTTTTTGGGATTACCAAAAACCCACAAGGTTTTAGTTTTTTGCGAATATATCGCAAGTCATGCTTTTTAGGCAGATACATTATGAGTATAAAGTATTTAAAGCTTGATTTTCAATACTTTTTGTATAAAAAAAATTCAAAATTTGGACCGGAAGTAAGACTTGGAAGTATGAATATGGAAGCTGTAAAATTCTACTGCCTCAAGAATTCAATGCGTTGTCGAGGGACCTGAGGAAGAAAAACGCTATTAGACTTTTCGAGCGTGAGGGTTTGCTGCTGCATCTGATGAATATTCGTATATTGTCGGTGGTTGTTTCTCATATTGAACATTTTTCTATACTGAGCCGATATTTATTACTAAGTAAGTCTTTTACCGAATCGAATTAACTATGCCAGTGGCAAGCTCGTTGAGCTTAGTGGGTAGATATTTTAATATGATGGTAGTGTTGTTCTACGTAATTTTCTCTTTCTTTTTAATGACTCATTTTTGGTAATTTTTCTTCATTACTCTGTGTTTGCATTAAAGAAAATTGTTGCTGCATAAGAGAGAAAATTGTGAATCAGTTATGTTTATACCATTCATATTTTGTGGGTTGGTTTGTTTTAGCGAATGTTGTAATAGCTATTTACGAACCAAGTGCGGGAAGACCATTTTCCCTTCACTTTGAAAGCACGAGCGACCAAAGGGGAGCGAGTGCTTTTAATTGCGCGATTTCGTGGAAGATGTCTTCACGCAAGTGGTTTGTACAATATTTTTTGTACGAACAATGAATTAAAAAAATATTGTTGATTAATGTCATTAGTATCATACCTAACCTAATATAGATTACCTAATTAATTTAAGCATTTCATGTACGTAACTATTACTCACCTTTCCCTAAAATTAAGTTGTTATATTCTTACACATGGCAAACATGAGGTATTTATTCTTATATTTATAAATTTATAGTAAATTTATTGCGTTTTTTGGTTTAATTACAATTTATTACGAACTGCCAATATGAATGTCGATGTGGTCAAATAGATGGCGCCACAAATTTGGAAGAATTTTTAATTATTAAGTACTCCTATTTCCCCAACTTTTACTGAAGAATAGTCGAGGGAAGTAGAATTCTATAGAATGAATTTTATTACTATCAAGTTAGATTTTCTTTAAATGTCCCAAAGAGCCAGTGTTGTTTTTCAATCGCCTCGACCGGGAAATACTCTTTCGTGGTCGAGCGACACATGCGCCAAATGTCACTTTACAGGCGGTGAGTACAAAAAAGTATTTTATATTACAAATTAGATGTAAGGAGACCTCATAAGCATTATGTTTGTACAACGTGGGTTGGTTTAAGGCAAGCTCTACGAGATGTGCGGAAAAATAAAATATCTATTAACAAATAAAAAAAAGTAATTCAAGCTTTGTCGTGGGAGAAACTCAAAAGATGAAGATTATGACATTTTTATGAAAAGGAAAGAAGCAGAAAATTACAAAATTTTATCAACTGACTATACCTATTAAAGTGTACAAAACGCTATCAGAGCAAACAGAATTCTGTAATCTTTGCAGACTAGTGATCAATGCAATATTTCGACACATTTACAATTGTAATAATTCGAAATATATTTTATAGTATATAATAAACAAAAAAATCTTTTCATTAAAATCCAAACGAAACTAGAGCAAACTTGACCTATCTGTTTTTTCTAAAATAAATATTTCTATTTTTTCTATAAAAATTAATATACGTTAATACATGACAAAATCAAATGTTGAATTTTGTTCGTCAGTATTACGTATCAGAATCATTGTATTATATCATTTATTTCGACAAAGTTTCGCTTTTCCCTATTGTAAATAATGTTTGATTCTCAATATTCAATATACGCTTCCATGTTTGTTAAATATAATAATAACTAAATGGTAGGTTAACAATATCTAAGTATGATATTAAACTCAACTACAATATACTCAACTTCGATAATATGAATAATTATCGTTCGAAATTTGGTTATTACAATGTATTTGCCCAAAACTTTACTATGAAACAATGAGATGTGGAAAGCAAGATACTTGTACTTTTGAAACTAAGACCTGTAAAAGAGGAAGTATACGAAAGACAGTTTCCGTATAGATTAAGTGTGTTACTAGAACTATTGTTAATGGTTGAATAACCTCTGATTAATCCTCGGGGAGTTGCTCTATAAAGACTTATATGAGAAATCGCGTGATAGTTTAGAAATTCCAATATTATTTTGTATATATATTTTCAACGAAAAACATTATCCATGTTTTAGTGGAAAATATAATTAATATTCAATATAAGCTTATAAATATGCTATTGTGTTGGTAGGTGTATAGTGTTACTTTTAAATTGGGCTTGTTTTGCACCAATATGACAATTGACTGATAAGTTACGTAATTCTGATGTTATTGTTAATAAAGTTATTCTGGGATTTATTGTTTCATCTCAATATTTTTCTTATTTTCATTTTCAAAATATGTGAAAAAAGAAAAATACATTTAAGTACAGTTGAATTGTTCTGGCCAACGACAAAGTCAAAGAAAGAAATAAGAATGATGATTCAATGCCACTACAAATTCCTATCGATCGGAACAATTTCAAAACAATGAAATTAAATTAATTAATTAATAATTGATTAGGGAGACACCTGTTATAACTCCATAACGAAATATAAATAAAAAACACTGATTTTAAGTTTCAAAATGGTTTATTAATGATTTCCATTACAACATTATTTCGTCACACTGTAACTATTGATAGACAATTAAAATGTTTTTTATTATTTAAATAATGTTCATCTCAATATAAAATTTACACAAGAAATAAAAAATGAGGTGTGGCCACCACACGACTTTCTTATACGTATGAAAGTGTACTCTTCATAGATATATATAGAATGCATAATTTACGACATATTTGCAAAAAGTCGTTATTTGGTAAGATTAAAAGTGACACTTCCGGTCTGAATTTTTAAATTTTTTTTATACAAAAGATATTGGAAATTAAGTTCTAAATACTTATGAATTCTTTATAAATTAGGCTAAACTTAGTAGTTGACGAAATATTGGCAAAATTCGATTTTTTTACTGAAGTAAACTACTACTTCCGGTCTGCCGACTTTGCTCAAAATCTAATCAGTTCTCAAGAGGGAGATTCTATTCGTAAATACGAAATTTGGAATTGATATCTGTAGCGGTTTGATCGCTATCGTGGTCACAGACAGACACACAGACAGACAGACACAGAGACATTTTTTAAAAACCACTTTTTTGGTATCAGGGGACCTCAAAACTTGGACATCTGCAAAAATCTCGAGGTCGAAAATTTTCATCATCACAATACTTCCTTATACTACGTATAAGAAAGTAAAAAGAATTAACACAATTAATTTCCTAGATCTTACTACTTCATATAATATTAGTAAACAAGAATTTTCTATTTACTTAAGACACATCAATACATGTTACGTCCTCTCATCCTTTGAAACACAAACTAGGGGAGTATAAATCTATGATATATTATAGAATATTACATACACACCTGCATGAAACCTACTTCGACCGGGAATGAAACAAAACATATACCGTTGCTAGAAGGGCGTAACAACATTTAATAGGCAATTTACTTTTTACGCCCACTGTGTAACTCTAAAGTAAATGCACGTCCTGCTAAAAGGGCGAATTGCCAGCGGTTATTTGTAGAGTTATTGTCATTAAAAATGGCGTAACCACGTACTTTCCTACTTTGTAACAAACTAAAAGGGCGTATGTCCATATGTCCGTCGATGCCTGTTAGTCGTTGCTAAGTTTAGGGCGTATAAACATCATTTGCAAAACTTTTTTTTAAATACTGTCTCCTTTTCTGAAAATATATTGCACGTTTTGATAAATGAAACTTTAAGTGAACTTGTAAATAAAACTTTAGGTGAACGACATAGCATTGTAAAAGAACACATTGATTTCTTACCCGGAATGCCAAGCCGCTGGTGTCGGAAATACAACGAAAACGAGTATTTGGAAGCTGTGTTAAGTAGGGAGAAAATTTATGATTTCTACTTAAATTACTGCACTGGAGACAAAACACGGCTTTTTTGGTGCCACTATTATGAAACAATAAGTGATAATAAAAAATTCCTGCGAAAGGTGAATAATTACTTCACGTATGGAGAAAGAACGCTAATGGCGCCAAGAAAAACGATAAAAAATAGCAATAGCAAATAATACTGCTCTGACGGCAAAATTTGATTTAGAAGCTGTGCTCTACTCTCCGATGTACCATGCGAATCCTATTTTTTTATATAAAAGAACACTTACCACGTTTAATTTAACAATCTATGGTGTGTCTAAGAAACAAGGTCACTGTTTCCTGTGGGATGACAACTGGAAAGAAGGAACAATCGATATCGCAAATTGCGTCTAGAAATCCATAATGAGTATTTCATCTATGGTTAAGCATCTCATTATGTACTCTGATTCTTGCCCAGGATAAAATAAAAATGCAATTTTAGCGAACACGTTGCAGCACTCTTTAACCATGCACCTTACATTAAAAAGGCATTGAATTGAAGTTTGTGGATCCTGGAGATATTCACATGGAATGCGATTCCATACACGACAATTGAAATAGAAAGTACATTCACAAAATTGGCTAAATCATTGGCACACAGTGGTAGGCTTGGCAAAGAGAACCGAATTTCAGTGTAGAATAAATAACTCGTTGAACTTTTGCAGATTTTGATGACTATAAAGACTTGAAAAATACAACAATGCCTATCACACATAAAGCGATTAATGATTCTATCCTCAAAAGAAGTAAATTGTTTGCTATTTAAGAAAAATACTCCAAATAGTGTTACGCTCGCTTCGCCTTAAGATTCACCTGGCAAAAGGGAGGTACATATGGCGGTAACGGTAACTAGAATAATGTCATCCGGTCGAAAATTAGAGTTGTGCCCGTTTGTCGGAGTTTCATACCTGCAGCTTCGTCCAACTAAATTTATGAAAGTTTCGGAAATTTATTGTGTCACCTTCAACCTGCCTTACCTTACTTCCCTAGTGTGCGTTGGAAAAGATGGGGTGGAGCCTGTGCCTCTAACTGTCGGTTTTTGGGGATGGGTCACTCAGATTACTGAAGGTGGATGACTCTTAGGCGCCAGCTGTCATTCTATTTCAGGCCCACTCCAATAAGTTACTTATTCCGACAGCGAAAATAACTCAGGTACACTAGGTATAGTAAGACATTCATACACGATATTAACAACAATAACAAATTTATTAAGTAAGATTGGAATTATACGAGGGCAATTCGGAGAGTAACCTCCGAATCGCTGAAAAAAACAAACCAGCACAGAGGGGGGGAAATTATTTACATATCAAAGGTACAACTCTCCTCTATTTTTCAACATAGTCTCCCCCATTATTAAAGCACTGGCCATACCGTTTTACCAATTTACCAATTCCTTCTGCATAAAAAGCGGCCGCCTGCGATGTAAACCAATGTGTCACAGCGTTTTTAACTTCCTCATCGTCAGCGAAATTCTGTCCCCCACTCTACTTCTTCATTGCAGTGAACAGATGATAATCAGAATGAGCCAAGTCCGGGCTGTAGGGAGGATGTTGAAACACATCCCATTTGAATTTGCAGCAAAACCTCTCCTGTTCTTACAGCAGTGTGAGGGCGCGCGTTATCGTGCAGAAGCACAACCCCAGAACTCAGTAGGCCGCGACGTTTGTTCTGGATGGCTCTTTTCAGTTTCTTCAACGTGCAACAGTAAACTTCGGAATTGATTGTTGTTCCACGTGTCATGAATTCGATAAGCAAGATTCCTTGAGCATCCCAAAAGACGGTAATCCCTCGCTGACAAAGTTTGACGGGCTTTCCTCAGCCGGGTTGGAGAAATGGTATGACCCCATGCCATAGACTGTTGTTTTGTCTCCGCACTGACATGCGCTACCCAAGTTTCGTCACCAGTCACTATTCTGTTCAAAAAGTCCTCCCCATCCGTGTGGTACCGGGAAAGAAATTCTAAGGCAGCGCCCATTCGACTGGTTTTGTGGATCTCCGTGAGCATTTTCGGTACCCATAGCGCACAGATCTTTCGGTAGCCTAATTTTCCCCTGACTGTCTCGTACAAAACTGTCCGAGAAATGTTTGTAAAGTGTTCTGAAAGTTGGGAGATTGTGAAATTACGGAGCAAACGAATTTTTTCATCGATTTCTTTGATGAGATCAGTATTCACTACAGACGGCCTTCCACTCCGTGATTCGTCATGGATGTTTGTTCTTCCGTCATTGAGAAAGCGTACCCATTGACGCACTACACCTTCACTCATAATGTTTGGCCCGTATACGGCACACACTTCACGATGGATATCCGCTGCTGACAGTTTTTTGGCCCAAAGAAATCTTATCACTCCTCGCACCTCACATTTGGCGGGATTTTCTATGGCGGCACACATTTTGTCACGTTATAACTAGCAAACGATTGGCCCTACGATACTCTCACTCGCCGACAGGAAACTTACTGAATCACAGATTGATCGTGCATTCGATTGAGGGCGCTCCGAACCATACTTCCAGCGCCACGCTCAAACGGCGGTTAGTTTCCGAATTACCCTTGTAGAATGCCAAGATGCACCAAGAAAATTATAATAATTCCACAAATGGGTGGATTACCCCATATATAATACAAATTAAATTAAAAAAAATAACTATTTAAATTTAAAACATCTATACCACGCCAATAGAGCATAAATACGCTTAACAATTAAATTAAATTAAATTTGAAAATAATCAACTGATTAAAATTTAATAAAGCTATGAAATTATGATGATTAATGATTAATTAACTAACTTACAAAAGAAATTAAGGCGGAACGAGATGTCGCTTTACATTTAAGCCCCTACAGTCATTACATGCTGTAGATGTATATTTTAGAAAAAAAAATAATTAATTAGCTATAACACTTCTGAGTACAAATATTAATTAAAAATTGCAAAAAAAAGGCTACTGACCTAACGGAAATTAACTAGCTTTTAAATTGGATGGCTACTAAAAACGTTAATGAAAATGAATTTACAGGTAAAAGCGCAACGTATTCTAATGAAACTAATTAAAGCAAAACAGATAAATAAGTTTCCAAATAAGAATAATTCGATATACATAACTTGACAGAGAATTTGATCACCACGGGGCATCGGTTTTCAGTAAGGCATCCACAATGGAAATATATTAATTCCGGGACCAAAATGATGTAGATTTGTCCACAAAGGCGGCGGATGGTTCAAAATTCCAATAAATAGTTAAACGCCACGTGCTTGATGGCGGCGTTACTTTCGGAATTCCAACACGTGTTCGCACATACATGCAATCAACAGTACGGTATAAAATAAAAAGCGATCCAGTGATCTATTTCAAACAATAAGAAAATCTTGCACCATGCAGCAGAAAACTAATTAACTACCAAAAATTTTATTTATCACTGTTTAATCATTCACGATTTAACGTGTGAATTGTACGGTAAATACACAAAATAGTTCATTAATTATAGTGAACACTGATTGAAGTAAATGGATCGCTCTTTTAAATCAACTAAACGGTTCGATCGATATTGGAAGAATGAATTGACAAGAACACGAGGTTGCGGTGGAAGAAGCCAACTGCTCATTGTGGAGCGACATCTAGCAAGTTGGAAGTGGATTATTACATGAAATATTAATCGGATAAGGGACAGATTAATAAGAACAAAACAAAGAAGTAATTAAATAGAAATAATCGCAGATAATTATGCAGCGACGTAAGGCATATAACAACATTAAACGGAAGGACATTCTAATTGCTACCTATAGCATAATCAGTCGCACACACACGAGATGGCGCTACCGCTGTGAATTGGAGAAAAATAATTTAAATTTAATTAAAAATGAAGGAAACCACTTAATTACACGCGAAAATTAAATATAAATAAATTAGATGAAAATTCCACATCCCGCAGAAAATAATTATACGTAATTCCAACAGTAAAACAAAAGATTAATTCTAGGCGTGACTTAATACGCACGGAAGAGTTCAAGACAAATATACAGCGACATTGGCAGGAAATGCAACAAAAGTTATAGAACGCTTATAAGGTATAAAATTGGAAAAAAAAAATGTAACAATAGCCTTAATTTTGGACTGGAATATTGAAATGATTTCATTGAACCTTAAACAGACGGGAAACGAGGTAGTAAATCTACCTCAATTCCTGTATTTTTATAACAACCACCTGCCTATTATTGACATCAAATATTCAAACTTAATAAACTTCTGTAAAGATAATACAATTCCTGCGAAGTATCATGCATTTTACGTAAACCTGCTTCATACATCTGGTAATAATAAGCAACAGAACCAAACTAACGACAACAGTGATTCCTCTAATGCAAAGATTAGTCTCATGACAATACGAATAAAGAGAAATAAGCGGAACTTATTTAGGAATTAAGTGAATTTTATTATTACTCTATATATTTTGGATTATAATGCTGTTTAGTTATAAATTCTATTTTACTTTCTACGCCCCTTAATTTATAATAAAAATGAAAAATTTATCTAGCCAAAAGGACGTATAAACAGAAACATACTAATATTATTCGAATAATTAGCTAGCTTCTAGACATAATAAAATGCATTCAACAGCAATAATATATTTGCAATAAAGAACCGGTTACAATATATTTTAGATGTGTGAATAGTTTTCCGTCGCACCTGAAAACTAAACATTTTGTTGATACACCCCGCCAGCATCATGCTCTTGATATAAAATTATCAGTAGTATCCTCAGTACAGTATTCTTCCTTAACTTATATCGGCATAACGTCAGACAATATTAGTAATCTAATCAAAAAAGCTACTAACTGTGTCAAAGCGTATAAAACTAATAATACAGTCTGATGAAGTCGCAGTATGACGAATCAACGTTGTAGTGAGTTTTAGTAAGAAATCTATAATAAACTATTTTGAAACTTAAAATCAGTTTATTTTATTTATATTTCGTTATCTAATTAATTAATAATTCAGGATATATAGCTTCTTCCGGTAAAATATTATTACATGAAAACCAGTTACAAATTGAATATTATAAATGACGTTATTAAATTTTACTTTTCTTTACCTGTATTTTATTTAATACTTGCCTAGTCTGTGTAGTAAGCAATTGTTGACAAATTTATATTGTTTGGATGACAATTATAACAAACGTAAAACGCTAATTATACTAAATGTTAAAAAGTGTATGAATATTTTTATTTATGACTGTCGAGAAATAGCTTTTGTAGGTTATATTACTTGATAGGTAAAATCACAAGTTTGGCGCCATTATAGTTTTTTATCGTACGTCTGTTGTCACAGCTATTCAGCTATATTTCAAAATCGCAAACCGTAAATAGAAAATATAGCAGAAAATTTTGACTTGGGATTGTAACATATTTTTCACTTACTGTATTATCATTGGTATGATTTAGACATACAAAGATAAATATTATATATTTCCTACATTATTTAACACAATTCAAAAGATTATATTATAGTTTGTCGTAGCAAGCAAATATGGAGGTAAACATATAAAGGATAAGTGTTAGGAATACCACATTTGCGGTTACTATCGCCCAAAACAATTTAAGTAATTGTTATTTGTGTGGTACATAGTGACAGATTTCAAGGTTTGTAGGATACAAATTCTCACAATTATCGTAAAACCTAATAATGTGTAGACGTATAAGCACTTAATTTACGTTAATAGCAGAACACTTTAGGGCTTAACGATTTTGCATCAGTGAAATCTCCTTCTAATGTAATTACAGTAAATGTTGCGATCTATTACGGAGGCTTTATTTTACTATGAACAACAGTTCTATTTTATTGATCAATTTTTTAAAATTGTGTTATAACAATGAAATAGTTACTCTTAATTATATTGTGATAATATTTTGTTCAAAGGAAAGTTTAAAGACTATTTGCTAAGTGAGCTGTTAGATCATCAAGTTTTATATAATTCGAATATGTAGATGGAAGGCGACCTTAATAAAATAAATAACTGTCATTTCATCACTATTTCATACGTTTATCAAAGATGTAGACATCGAAAAATTCAAAATGTTTTCTATTTTTATAGTAGCCTTTCTAAAATTAACTAAAATTAAACATTACCTTTATTCTTTTTCGAGTTATCAATACGTTAGAACAATTATATTATAAATAAAACTCAAGGCGTAGATGCAGTACTCCTTACAAAGGTTATTTTGGATTCTATTTTTTATAAATTAGGAAGTTTACTTGATAAAATTAAAAAATGTCATACACAGTCGTATTTTTACAAAAATGTGTGAAGGCAAAGGTCTTTATAAAGGGCTTTTCAATAGGGACATAACAATTTTGTATTCAAATGAAACACAGAATAATTGAGATACCGGATTCAAATTTATTCCAGGTGTAGTACACATGTTATATTTAAGTATGGAATTCGATATCGCTCATATGGCATAAACCAACGACTTACCGTAATCCCATAAAAAGAAATCCAACGGAGTTAAGGGGGCTTACGCAGAGGTGCCGACTAACAGCCGCGAGGTTGGCGCCGTATGCGCTAATGAAAATTCTGGACTTTACAAGGTTTCGTTAAGACAATAGTATCGCTTTTATTTACGAAATATCGAAACGAAATTTAAAACACAAATAAACAAAGGCTCAATGCATGATCGACTGGAATTAGTTTTTAAAATAATGTTTCTGAAACTGTGTTATGACGTTGTAAATTTTGCCAACTTTGAGAGTGAAATCTAGGAGTAAATAAATTGAATTATAAGAAAGTACTCCCAACGAAGCCTTAATTATTCCTTTGTATTCAATTTAATGCAAAAACATAGTAAGAAAAACAAAAACTTTGATGCATTCACATGACAAGAAATTACAATATGGAAGTCTTTTCTTACTGATACTTTCCAACATTTAAATATCTTGAATAGGGATCAGCAGGGCCAGGATATTAATATAATAAGAGCTAAGGAGAAACGCATTGGACTTAAGAAAGCTAAACTAATGAAAACTTCAATTGAAAGAAAGAATTTTGATTAATTTCAGCACTTTCAAGAACTCATGTGCAATATGATAAATTCTGAGCAAAATTACTTTTTGTAATTGAAAACAACATTCTTGCAAATATTTTTAAAATGTTGAAGCCTTAATGAATCCTTTGTATTCAATTTAATGCAAAAACATAATAAGAAAAACGAAAATTTCTGCTGTTTGTTTTATTTTAACGAATTTACATTAGCGCATATGGCTGCGTAAGCCCCCTTAAATAGCATGAACAACCGAACTTCCCCATCAATAAATCAATTGTTTGACCAGCTGTGTGGCATGTGGCACCATTTTGTTGGAACCATATTTTACTGGTGTCAATTCCATCCAATTTTTTGCTGTCCAATAAAGCATATTTTGCTTATTGACAAACCCATTAAACAAAAAATGAGCTTCATCTCTCTGAAAATTATTTTTCTATGAAATTCATGATTTTGTTCAAACTATTGCAATACCCAATCGGAGAAGATTCGGCACTTCAATTGATCAAGAGGTTTCTCTTTTTGAATTCATTTGATCTTGTAAGAATGCGGGCAAAGATGTTTACGCCAGAATTCACCACAATATGGACTGAGAGATTCCCAATTCCTGTGAACGGCGTTGAATTGACTGATTTGGCTTATTTTGAACTGAAGCACTTACAGCTGCGATACTTTTGATACTTCGACCTGTGCGTTGTCTCACTGGGACAGGAACACTCAATAGTAAAAACGTTGACTCGAATTTATCCACTATAGCACACACAGCCTGACTTGTGGGACGATTAATATGACTGAAAATTTGAGTAAGTAAGTTGCGCCACCAGACTCAGAATTTCGGCAATCATTTTTAATAATTTCCAAACGTTGCTCGTTCGTGAACTTCATTAAGATAAAAAGTAAACCTTGAATGACGTTTTGACATTGACAGTTCGCAAAAAAATAAAGAGTGCGTTTGTATTTAAATCCCTATTGAAAATCCCATTATATAAGTCTTCTTTATAACATAGAAGTAAAACGTCTTCAGAGCGAAAAACATCGTTTTTTATTTAAAACTAGAAATTTTGATGTATTCATAAGATAAGGAACACAATATGGAAGTCTTTTCTTACTGTTACTTTCCAACATTTAAATTACTTGAAAAGGGGTCTGCAAGGCCGGTATATTAATATAATAAGAGCTAAGGCGACTTAAGAAAGATAAACTTATGAAAACTTCAATTGAAAAAAGAATTTTGATTAATTTCAGCACTTTCAAGAACTCAAGTGCAATACGATAAATTCTGAGCAAAATTACTTTGTGTAATTGAAAACAACATCTTTGCAAATGTTTTTGAAATGTTGAGATGGCTACTGAATTCCTTTTGTAAATTTCGTTTCAACATGCTAAAATTACAGGAAACATGCAAGAAAAACAAGTGACGGGATGTTGGAACTAGAATTCATTTTTTCTAAATAGGATCACTTTTGAAAAAAACAAGCAAGAATACCTCGAACTGCCAAAGGAGGAGTGTTAAAACTTTTTTTTGCAACATCATATTTATGCGAGTTTACTTTTCATAGCAGCCATCAATGAGGGTTGCTATGTACGCAAAAGGTGAGAAATCGCCTGCAATTTGAAAATTATGTCATTGTCTGAGTATCAAATACAGACCCCAGTTCTGAAAAGCTATTATCTGAGAAACATTAATATTTTTTAATTAGTAATTAATTGATTTAGTATATTAAAACGTTATATTTATTTATGATGCAAAGGATGAAAATAAGCCCGTAGATAAATTCTTTTTGTTTTATTTTGGAAATCTTTTCGCGACCCTATACCACAGTTCCTTAATGCAGCTTCCTAGTGAGTCGTGATACACATTGAGAACCACTGAATTAGGCTACTTGATTATCCAAGCAGTTTGTTGTTCTGTGGCCGCATGGTAAATCTATTTTTATCAAATATCACACCATTACCAATTTCTTTTCACGACCTTCACTGGATGCACGGAACATTTGTGGAAACTGGTTGTATTGCATCAATAATTCATTGGCCTTGTTCATAATAATTAAATAATATTTTTTGTGTTTAAGTTCACCTTTGCAGCAACATACAAAAAGTTATAGAAAACTGTAGTAATAGGGAATCAAAATCAAAGGGCATCCTGAGAACAGTAAAGATGAAAATCTTAAGAACCGTCGCAGAAAAGACACTAAGGGACAGAGTAAGAAACAGCGACATAAGAGCGTCATGCAGGGTGGAAAACATAGTCAGGTGGGGGTGGGAAACAAGAAGATATTGGCGTGACCATATAGATAGAATGGACCAAAACAGATTAGCACACATTGCTAAGGACAGACAACCAGCAACCAGAGACCAGTGGGGAGGCTACGCAAAAGATGGAAGGACGACAGCTGGAGTTCCGCCTCACAGAATAACCAACCAAATTAAGACAGCATTCGTCATTAACACACCTCAAAAATCTTCTCAGAGAATAAGAAGAAAAAGAAGAAGAAAACCAGAACAAAATCTTTTTTCGAACAGCCTCTACATCCTTAAAATATTCTAACGAAACCAGTAGACATCCGGGCGGACTTCCGAGCGACAATAAAAAAAAAGGTTGTAAATCATCTCGACGCGACTGATAAACATCGTAAAGCAATAAACCATCCATTTGCGTGGTACTGCATCGAGACAGAATGTCTGTGGAATGTTCTACAAACATCGAGAGGAAGATAGAGTTCACGCGAATGCTCCAGATGTTTCGTATGTGTATATAAGGTGGTTGGGTCACCGATGGATGAGTAATTCCGGATTAGAAAATCCTTAAGTAGTCTCGTGCCGAACAGTAAGACAAATATAAGAAATAAATATAAGTCGTACGGTAGAAATAAATATAGTGGTAGCCGAAGAAAAGACATAAATATTAGCGTGTTATATAAATAGAAGTGATTTAAATATTACAGACATATAAATAGTACTGGTAAATAAATACCTGTGTTAATTTAAATCATAGTAGTTTTAAGTGTGATACGTTAGTTTTATATTTTATATTGTAATTAATTAGGTGTATGAATATACAGACTGTTTTAAATAAATAAATTGCACGAGTTGTTTATTGCGAACCCGAAAACGTTACAATATTTTTAGACTATGTATGTATGTATCGTAATCATAAATAATACGACTCCAACTCGCATCACCAGCGGTAGCACGAAGGAGCCCACACCTAACTAGAGATCGTGCACGACCGTGGTTCGAATCGCGGAGGAAAGCGCTACCTGACTAGAGAGATCAGAAGGTCGTGGGTTCAAATCTCTCCCGTGTGTAAATGTGTACAATTAAATTTACTCAATTAAGTAATTATCAATGCAGAAGTAGAAAATGTAGTTAGAATAATTTAAATTTAAGCAATCTTAATGTTAAAATATACAATTCTGTACTAATGAGCATCTCCGTATATAATTAATAAGTCAAAATATACATTTATAAATAATTTAATTAAAATTTCAAAAAATATCAATTATTAAAAATAATAAAGGAGAAATAAAATTACACACAATTGCATTATAGTGTCTCAGTTCCTATTTTCTATTGTAAGGAAAATCCTTGACTTTAAAGAACGTGCAATATTAACAGTTTCTTAATTTATATTATTAAACAAATGCCTGTTATTTTCTACTTTTATTCACAGCGATTTTCGCTGGAATATGGAATATTCATTTCCCATGAGCTGAAATTAAATTGCCTTTAGGAACGAATATAGATTTTCCAAATTAACCATATAAAAATAATACAAATTCATTCATGCGCTGAGATTTACAAAATTCAATCTCGACGAAGTTCGTGACAAGAAAACATATTTTCCGCTTATTTCGTAGCCTTCACGTAACGAGAAATCACTTATTTAATTCGTTTTGTAATGCGAAAGACATATTAACGATGATTTTCTGAAGGCCCTCTTTGAAGGTAATATTAATTGAGAATGTTATAATATTGATTACAAGCGGGATATTGCTAGAAAATTGAGAATTTAATATTTTATTGCTTTCGTTATTACATCATACAGTGCGCATAGACAAAGTTGATTAATATTGATAAGTTGATAAACAACATTCTTTTTTGGTTTCATTCATTGCTTACATTTAGACTTTGCTTATCATATTCTGTCTACAAGTAAAAGTTAAAACAGTGTCCCTAAGAAATTATTGGATACGTCAAATAATATTTAGAGGGCGAATAGGTGCTAGATGCGTACGTGCCATTTACGTACAAAAGATTTGTAGTGTCATTTGCGTACAAGGAAACGGCCGATCCCGGTCCAGATAGCCGGAGTAATTACTCGGAGTGCTATTTGCGTACAACACCAAGATTTTAAATGTTTATTTAAATTATTGTATATTCTACGAAACAATATTATAAGGTACTAATTGTATTATTATTATTTGTTATCTTGTAGATCGGGATCTATTTTTATTAAATTTTCCATTTGAATTTCAAACAAATTTACTCTGTGCGTTTAGAAAAAAGAATATTACAAGTAAAAATTGAAATAAATTCAAATTGAGTTCAAAACAGTTTTATTCAATTTACTACAATTGTTTCACCCTACTAGGACTTCATCAGGTAATGAATATTATAATACAAAATCTTTGTAGACGTTCTTATTTATGTCTTTTCCTAAATGAAGAGGGGGGAGTTTGTGACATTAGGTTAAGAGCGGGAGTAACTTATATATTTAATGTAATATTTAATATATATGTATATACATAACAATATGATTAAGAATATTAAAAAATTTTTTGAAAACTGATTGTTTACTGTTATTATAAAATTAAACAATTTATATATATATATATATATATATATATGTTCTCTTTCAGGTTTCCGCGGGTAGTAGTATGTGTTGTCACTGGATTCCGGGTTTTCTTCCGCGTTTCCACTGCTTGGTCTTTGGAAAGACCGATGCTGGTTTCTTGACGACGTTTCGGCAAAATCACACTTGCCATCTTCAGGTCTGCGATAACTGTCTGCTTCTGCTTCTTGTTATTCGTAAACTACGAATAACAAGAAGCAGAAGCAGACAGTTATCGCAGACCTGAAGATGGCAAGTGTGATTTTGCCGAAACGTCGTCAAGAAACCAGCATCGGTCTTTCCAAAGACCAAGCAGTGGAAACGCGGAAGAAAACCCGGAATCCAGTGACAACTTATATATATATATATATATATATATATATATATATATATAGGGTGTCCAGAAACTCTCCTGACAAACGAAGACCGGAGATTCCTCAGATAATTTTAAGACAATTTAACCCAATTCACCCTAGTCCAAAAATGCTTCCTAAGGGAGCTAGAGCTCTTTGAAGATGGCGCCTTGTAATTAGTTTTTTTTAAATATCTCCCGAACGCTTCTATTTAGAAAAACAAAAACTGGTATGCTTATTTATCCTCCAGAGATGAATCGATTCCATGAATTGCGAATTTCTAGTACCGGTCATAGGCGTCCGTTTTGGGTAGGTTAACGGTTATTTTAACGCATAACTTCTTTGTCTTTAACTTTTAAGCATTTGTGACACTACATTATTAAATTTTCAGGTATTCTAGTACTAAAAGGTACTCTTACTTTAAGTCGGTAGGATACACCGTTTTCTAGAAAAAGCGATTTGAAAATTTTTCGTTTTTTCGTCATTTCATCTTTCGTCATTTCAACTTCGCGAACTGACAACAATTTGACAATTAAAAACGTAGGTTTTATTTCTGTTGGCAGTTCAAAGCGAACTAGTGCAAAAAATAATAAATTGAATTTTAATGACGAAAAAACGAAAAATTTTCAAATCGATTTTTCTAGAAAACGGTGTATCCTACCGACTTAAAGTAAGAGTACCTTTTAGTACTAGAATACCTGAAAATTTAATAATCTAGTGTCACAAATGCTTAAAAATTAAAGACAAAAAAGTTATGCGTTAAAATAACCGTTTACCTACCCAAAACGGACGCCTATGACCTTAGGAAGCATTTTCGAACTAGGGTGAATTGGGTTAAATTATCTTAAAATGATCTGAGGAATCTCCGGTCTTCGTTTGTCAGGAGAGTTTCTGGACAGCCTGTATATATAACTATAAGAATTATTAAGTTGATTTTAAATATTTAAATTTAACAACGGTGAATTATTCACTCCTAGTTGGTCATTTAAAATAAGGTTTAATTTGTTTAATTTATTTATTTCTAGGTTTTCTAATAAATTTAATTTTTTACTCTCGTCTTGTATATGTAGTATGTCAAACTTATTATTGAATTTATGTTTTTGTTCAATACAGTGGTTTGCATATGTGGAATCTGTTTTCTGTAATTTAAAACTTCTTTCATGTTCTTTTATGCGTGTGGAAAAGGATCTACCAGTTTGTCCGATATAAGTTTTTCCACACTCGCAATTTAACTTATAGACCCCAGATTTTAAATTTTTGTCAGTTTTATCTTTATTATTTTTAATGTGATTCTGTAGTTTGTTGCTTGTACGAAATGAAATTAATGTGTTTGTTGTTTTTTGTAAATATGTTTTTATTTTCATGGAAGGTGTACCTATATAAGTCACAGAGGCAAATTTTGATAAGTAAGTTTGGGGAACTATAGGATAAATTTTGGATATGATTTTTGTTTTTTGTTTTTTTATGAAGGAGATTATTTATTAATTCTTTTGAATAACCATTATTCTGAGCTATGGTGTAAATTCTATCTAATTCTTTATCAAAATTAATCTTATTCTTAGGAACATGGATTAATTTATATAACATTGAGTGAAAAGCAGCAAGTTTATGACTAATCGGGTGGAAAGAGTTAGAATGTATCGTAATATATGTGTGGGTGGGTTTATGGTAAATAGCGAATTCGTGTGTATCAGTAATATGTGATATTTGAAGGTCTGGAAAATTAATGGTTTTATTTTCTTCTAATTCTATGGTGAATTTAATATTGTCATGCAAAGTGTTAATATGATTATGAAGTGAATTTAACTGTCTTTCCGTTCCTTTAAAACACACCAAAATATCATCTACATATCTCACCCAGTATAAACAATTTTTAAATAACGAATGTTTACTAATAATGTCTTCAAGGTTGTCCATAAATATTTCGGATAAGGGACTTAGTGGATTTCCCATTGCTAACCCTCCGGTTTGTTTATAGTAGGTCCCGTTAAATACAAAGTAATTGTGTTCTAGGCAGATGTTAAGAAGTTGTAAAATTTCAGATTTAATTACAGGGTTAACTTTATTGTTTTCTAATTTAGTTTCTATTAAGTTTAATACTTCTTTTGGGGGAATACTCGTAAACCAATTAGTGACATCAAATGAAATGAGTTTTGAATTATCTGGTAATTTAAATTTACTAATTTTATTTATTAATTCTCCAGAGCTTTTTATCGAATATTTAGGTTTGAATTTAGTGTGTGAATCTGGTGCTTTTACATACGAAACGACAGGACGAATAGGTATATTCTTTTTATGTAATTTTAATAAACCATATAATTTTGGAGGTTGTGGGTTCATAACCGGTAGTTGGAACTTTTGTGCATTATTGAATAAACATTCGCTATTATTTATTGCACTTTTAATTTGTTTTTGAAACCGTTCTGTAGGGTTAGATTTTAGTTTTATGAACGCATTAGTATTCAGGAACTCCTCTACTTTACTATTGTATTCGTTTTTTGAAATGGCAATTACTGAGTTCCGCTTATCTGCTTTTGTAAAAACAATATCATTTAAAATTGATTTTTGTTTAATAGATTTTAATGTATTAATTTCTATATTATGTTTGATTTTAGTATTATTTTTAGTTTCAATTATTTTTGTAATTTCAAATTTTTGTTCTAAGTTATTATATCTATCAAGAATTAATTCAGATTCTATAGCTAAGTTTTCTAGATCTGAAGGTTGTAAATAGGGTTTGATGTTGTAATTAAAGCCTCTAGATAACAAAGTACTTTCCATTTGTGTAAATGAACTATCTGTTAAATTGATAAATATATCGAAAAAAATATGATTATAATTATTATCTTTGGGACAACTTTCTTTCTGATTTTTTACTGACTCCTTTTTCTTTTGTGTGATTAATTTAGATAGTTTAGATTTTTGGATAACACATTTTTTATGAATAATAGGTGCAATTTTGTTGACAATACTATCATATACAAGATCAAATAATATGTTATTATATTTACCAACTAGTTGTGTATGTATTAATAGAAGGTGAGCTGACAAGACATCTCTTTTGTAGTATAGTTCTTTTAATTCTTCCTTTAACCATATAATATGTCCTATTTACTTACTAGAATATTCCCTTCACAATTTATCCAGGCTTAGGACTGGCAGCAATATATATATAATACGATATGTACATATTCTTAGTGACTAGCCTAGTTTTGCCACGTAAGCTAAGGATTTTAAACATTCTGTAATGTATTTCGTTTCATAATACGATTGAAGTATGTTTGACATTCTATTATCCATCTGAATGTAAGTCAATTTCCTTGTTTTTCCTTCTAAGTTTAACTTATTCCGTTTGTATAAAAAGTTACTTTGTTGAACTTCTGTTTTTAAACAGTTTATTAAATCAAATATTCGCGGATGAAATCTATTGACAGCATGATTCAAACGGCTGTTCATTCCTTCGACTGGGTTATTTGTACGATGTAATCTGTTGTTACAATTCCACATTTTAGTAGTAATAATACGATTTTCCAGCCACTGGTCTACAAAGTAGTCGTAAAACTGCTGAAGCTTTTCATTTCTCGGAGAATCTTCTTGTACATACAGCCAACCTTCGTCTGTATCTTCAGTCGGAAGATAAGCCAATGCAGCACACATCCGAATTTGTCATCAACATTTGAATGTGCCATCCATAAAAAACGAATTTATATTTGAAAACATTTCCCTTCCTGTTGTTGTTGCAAAACATATATACCTCGGTCTTCATTATCGTCGTCAGCAAGAAGAAAAGATGATCCATTCTGCATCAGAAGGACACTGTACTTTTCAGATAATTAAATTTAATAATCATTAAATCATTACTATACATAAGTTTCGGCGAGTATCGATATTAAATTCATAAACACATTATCATGGAATAGTTAAAAATTGTGTATTAGATATTTGTACGCAAATAGCACGTACGCATGTAGCACTACACCTTAGAGGGCTATATCATGGCAACCATATTAGTTTTACGTTATGGTGGCTCACCGGCGTTTTCAGTTCTTCGAGGCACTCCCATCTAATCTTGACAACATGCTCGGGCTAGATTTTATCCTTAGTGCAGCTTCATTGTCACACATTATTTGAATCTTATAACAATAAAACTTTCAATGGTTTACTGGATGTGAGGTAGATCTATTAAGCTTTCGTTCGTAGTAGATTGGAGTACGGTGCTATCATTTCGTATCCGCACTATTTATACCAAGAAATAATCTTCAAGCGATTGCAAAATCGTTTCCTGAAATATATTCGTTTCAAAATTAATGGGCATTTATCCTCTTAGAGGCGTTGAGTTCGTCGCTCTTCTTGAAAGACATTCCTTCCAGTCTTTAACCGACTAGAGAAGAATTAGTAGTGCTAACTTCCTTTTTAATTTAATTACAAAATAGACTCGTCTACAGTACACAGACTGAGTCTTGGCCGATGGGAGGTGTCTCGACCTATAAGTCGCGCGGATTTATAGGTCAGTGCGTGACAGAGAAAGTATTCGGAAAAAAGAAATGATAACATTTGTTCATCATCGCATACATTAGCCAGACGAACGAGTAAATGCAGATAAAAAATTGTAATATACTGAAAAGAGATACATATATGTGTAGCGCTTGACAATTTTTCCAGTCTGCTCCTGCTTATCTTAATATTATAAGAATTCACTGCGCACCTTGTGGGAGGCGCATTTCACCGCCCAGGTCTCAGTATGTGAGCTGTACTTTGCTTTCGCAATTCACTAGCAATTGACGCGATCATCTGAGCCATTCGTTTTACCAAGACGTAGAACAAACATTCTCTTTAAAGCACCACTTACACACATGATGACAAATATTATGAGCATTGTTCCGGATCGCTTCAGGTAGCTGTGTGGTTGGATTTCTGGTTTATTGTTCCAATTGCACTGGACTCTGACTGATTTATGACAGACTTTTTTGTTGTTATTTTGTTCGGCACATTGGTTATTCTTTTGATTTTTTGTATTTCTACATTGTATAGAGCAGCTGTTCTGAATTATTTTGTAATAATTATCCTGTAAATCCTGTTGGATAATAAAGAGACATTATTATTATTATTATTATTTAGCATTTAGCACGATCTTCGTTTGTTTATATGTAATCTTCTACAATGGTTTTAGCAAAAACTAGCATAATGCGAGGTTTATGTCATATGTATTATTATGTTTTCATTCACAAGATTTATAGAAAAAATATTTAATCTTCTGGCTCTAATAACAAAAAATTTACCGAGAAACTACCTACTATTTTAGTAAAATGTAACATAACACATTTATCCACTTGCTCACTTCTTCAAAGTAAATTATAATATCGATGAATTTTTTTATTAATCTTATTTTATGAGGGGGTATTTATTAATTATAATTTTCTGCTTTTGGCAATGATAATTATCTTAATTAGGTAAATTTTTAATTTTTAAAAATTACTTACGGCTGAGTTCGATTCCCAGACCTCCCGATCATCTCTAGTCGGTTGCGCTACCATTAGGCTACCGCGGGTGTCTGAGTTCGAGCCTTTAAATCGTACTGAATTATATCAAGTAACAGATGGAAATTGTAGTTTCGACAGACCTACGTATTTATTAAACTTTAAATTACTTTAAAATTAGTTTTTCTCATTGTTGAAAATTCTAATTATAATTTTCTGCTTCTAGCACTGATAATTATTTAATTAGGTAATTTTTTTATTTTTAAAAATTACCCACAGCTGAGATTCAAACCCCGGACTTCCCGATCTCTAGTCGGTTGCGCTACCATTACGTTTTTTTTTAATGTGTATTTATTAATAATCATATTTTTTGGATGTCAAATATGAATATTATTATATATTTCATTTGCTTTATGTATGTTTCATGAAAATATATTTTATATTTTCTTAAAGAAAATTATAACATGGAAACCTATCCCGTGAAATTGAGAAGTCAATATTTTGTCGATGAGCTTTTTATAACTAGTTCTAATATCAAGTCGTTCCGACGCAAACAGTTGTAAAGCACAGAATTCGCTTTGATCTTTGAACACTAGCCGCAAATCAATTCAATAGCTATATAACCAACACAAGCT
This sequence comes from Amphimallon solstitiale, assembly GCA_963170755.1. Lineage (NCBI taxonomy): Eukaryota > Metazoa > Arthropoda > Insecta > Coleoptera > Scarabaeidae > Amphimallon > Amphimallon solstitiale. The sequence goes on along the minus strand of OY720676.1, from coordinate 47,386,968 downwards.
AAAATAACATACGGTCAAGTAAGTACTAGTAAATTGAAGTGTCGCAACATGCAATACGAATTCTATTGGTTCATATAAACAGACCAGATATTAAATTTAATCTGTTGGCTACACACCTATGCTATGCTAATTTTAATTTACACATATGCTTTATTCACATACTTATTGTATTAGATACAACAATGCTATTTGTACAAAATATAAAAATCCACTTTTCAAATTGTGAAGAAAATCTCGGTATATTAGAAACAAATAACAGGGTAAGTGATAGTATTACAAAAAAGTTAAATGTAAACGATGAAACAAATTAAAAGAGTAATTCCCGTATGTGTGTATTTATCTTTTAAAATGTAACTCCTTGGCCAAATCATTTTTTGTCGAAAAATGGCTATTAGTTTCATATTTGTATAGTACAAGAATTTATTGTGAAAATGAAACTATACGACCTCGATTTTTGAAGATGTCTGCGTTTTCAATAATCAATACCAAACTTGATACGAGTATAATCTTCCTCTCGGTAGGTGAAAAAATCAAATTTTACCAATATCTTTTCCAGTAAGTTAGATACACTTCTACAAAAGTACTCCAAAGTAAATATGAGAAAACATAGTTTTTTGAAATAACTACTGCGCGACTGTAGGTCTTGTAGGATTTGTCGAAAAACAGCTTATGCGAATATCTCGCAAGTCATGCCTTCCAGACTTGATTGAGAGGATAAAATTATTTAAGTTGTGAACAGCATTTAGTAGTAGTATTTTTACACTTCTCTAAACAGTTCTTTTACAAATATGTAGCAAATAATGCATTTTACACAGATGTTTTAAGCTGCATTTGGAATAATTCAAAATTCGGAACAGGCATACATATAAGAAAATCGTGTGGTGTCTAAACATATGAATAAAAAATAATACATATTGTTATGACTCTTGCAAATTTATATATAAATGAGATAAATTTAATTTATTTAATCAATGTGTAATTGAGAGTCAAGCACGCATCCCAGTGCTAGGCCTTATGCTAGACTGAGATACAATGAATTTTCTGCTGAAAAGTAGGTTAAGCAAAACTATTACATACAACTAGCTCAGTTTTAAAATAAATAATTCTCTCAGGGGCAGAAAATATATGTAGATTCTCCAATCGATTCTCCTGCTCTTTAATTATCTCCAGGTCAGGTAAAGAAAATAAAATGCCAAATAAATCTTAACATCTAATTTATTAAAAATAAATTTAAACGAATTCAAAAAAAAATTTTAATATATAAATGTAAATGTATCATGGCCCCACGTTGGCTAGCGTCCATATATACATTATAGAAAGTGTTAATAAATGATATATATATAAATGTTTACATACAAAGAATCAATAATTCAATCATTATCCAAATTGATACATCATAATCAATAAAATATTATAAGAAATAAAAATAAATGAAGTCATAATGTCGTGAAAAGCCTATGTCTAAAGAAAAATGTGAACGTGATCATTATGAATTATATTTGTTATAGATACATGTAAACAATCAAAAATAAAATAAATTACACATGATGGATTGTACTGGAATATAAATAACCAAAAATTTTGCGCGATCTACTATTTGCTAACAAAATATAAACATTAAGGATATGGCTTTGCCCTAATTAGTCCTGTCCGGCGCCTTTTCTCGCTCCCAACACAGTACCATCAGATAGCAAATTCACACAGATGAGTATCCCAAAGTTCCACCCTACGAGTATGTCTTTTTCAACTCGTCGGACGCAACCCGAACATACATCACAATGTGCTCACTCCTTAAGGAATATATATATATATAAATAAAATTTATAGAAATAAATTAATGTTTTTGCATATTCAATAGACTAACTCAGCCCTGATTAGTTCTGCCTGGTGCCTTTTCTCGCTCCCAAACGCAGTACCACCAAGACCAATTCGTGTCTTTCAAATTCACCAGGACTCCATGCTATGAATTAGATAACGACATAATTCATTTCACACATTCCTGATATATTATTCAACACGTTAATATTGAACACCCAAATACAACAAAAATATACTTGATACACATATAAAAAGAAATAATATATACATTAAAAATAAACTTTACCTTTCTCGTGAAATTCCAATACAAAAACACCACTACAAACAAAGAATTTGGTACGCCACTATACACACATTTATAACAAATACTATCTAATCACCTTAACTCTTCGTACATGGTTTCAAATTCATCCATAATAAATTTCAAACTTGTTCACTTATATAAATCCTATATACACATAAAAGAAAATTATTAATTTCAAATCCCTTTTGAAGGATAAATAAATTTAAAAGAAAAGTAAATTATACGAAAATGAAATGATTATGCTATCCAAAGTTATCATTACAATTACTAGAAAAGTTTTGTCATAATGTATGGCATAGTACCCCTACATGCAAAACAAAACACTCTAGGAAAAGAAAATAAATGAAATTAAATAAATTCAAGATCCAAATTCATAAATAAAATTATTTCATACATAATTATTTATACAAGAATAACTACAAATCTCAATGTAATACACGTTGCATGTTATCCGAGAAAATATTACAAGTGTTGAATCTTGTTAAAAATTTTATAAGTGTCGAAAATCTCAAAAATTATTCTAAGTCCGGATTTAAAAGTAATCCTTTTTAAAAGAGGAGGAAGTGGTTTATCACCTACTTTTAGATTAGTTAAAGAGAGCGGTTTGCACCAGCTATCCCGGAAATTTTATCCGTCCGCTCTTTTATGCCTAATTTTCTTTATAAAAACATACGGCAACTTTCGGCATACACGAATCCACCTCCAAAATTGTATATCGACGGTGCTGCTCGTATCGGTCACTTGCGGAAACAGCGTATTAATAATCCTTGAAAAAGGTAAACAAACATGTGAATATAAATTCGTCTATACGTTTATGACTCATATCTGACGAATAATGTTGTTTTTCACCGGCCATACGGTCGACCTCCGTGCGAGAAACACTTGCTCGTTCCTTTTCACGTAACATTTAATGCGTATTTTAATATTATGACTTTATAAAAATTTTACTAAGATTCTTTTATTGTTTTACTTAAATAAAAAATAAAGTTTTCGTAAATTATTGATATAGTGAATATTTATATACACATTATGGTAAAAATGAATAAAGTAAAAATTAATTTAAATAAAATCTTAAAGTGATCTTGATTATACTTATTTATTTACATATTATTATTTATTCAAGATCACTGCATAAATATCCCTATGGGAATATCTGCGATTTATAAGCGAGAATCGCTAATGCCAATGGTATAAATTCAAGATTTCCCATAAATACCAGTTAATATACTTATACATTATTTACAATATTATTGATATAAAGCATAGAGACATGAAATTTCCCTATAACATGCTCATTCTATATTTATATACAAATCAGGAGTAAATATGCAAAACTCTTGGAGTTTATTTTAAACTTTACTCCTTTCATGACGAGAAAGTTTAAACAAATAACATTTAAAACACTTAAAATAATAAAACTACTTATTACTATATATACAAAAGTGTACTTAAATTCTTTAAATTTTACACCTTTCATAGGTATTACACATATTGTAATTGTATTGCTGAGTTCCCTTAAAATGAAGTGGCAATTGTAGTCCACTATTTTGGGAAAACTTCGTGACATTTTTAAATATCTGGGCTGTGGGTACTTTTCAACTACATCCAAAGCCTCTATTCTCTCATGAATCCATCTAGATTTCACACTCATTCCTAAAATCATCTTATCATTCACATGATGTGACACATTTTCATCATGTGGGTTTAATATGTGCTGTACGGGCTTTACATACCCATAATGTAAAATATTTTGTTCCTTATGAACAATTTTATTTAAATTCACTAATAAATTTACCACTATTGGATATAATTTCATGAAACATTTATATAGCTGTACCAACCAAAGAGAATTAACGTTTACAAACCACTTTGCATCGGTACTTATTGACAATAATGTTTCTAATAATTTGGGGAGTTGTAGCTGTTGTTTTATTGATTGAAATAAACATAAACTTAATTTATTATTCTTAGTGTTTTCTACATAATCTAAATATTTCTTAATTACTATTGCGATGGGGTTGATTAAGTTATATACTAAATTTTCAATAATTTCATCTTTTAACAAATTTTTAACTTTAAATTTCACACTTACTTTGTACTGGGAAAATGGACGAGTCGTTTCTGTTTTAATACAACTTATATAGCCTACTGTTAAATCTATATTACCATTAAATAATTTAACATCTTTTGTCAAAGGATCACTCACATTATCATTATTAATCTGTTTGTTGCAAATCAAATTTTTGTCACCCATAATAAAATTTCGGCGTGCACATTTATTTTCTATGTCACCCATATTAATCGTGGCGTCTTTCTTCTGAAGACCCTCCACATGGTGTGTACATCTATATTTTGTGTCACCCGTAACAAACATGGACTCTTCCCTTTGAAGATCATCCACATGGCGTGAACATTTATCCTTGTCAATCAAACTATCATTATTTATTTTTAAAGTGAGGTCCCTATCAAAATTATCAATGATTGAATTATTAACTAAATTTTCATCATCTTGAGCACCTTTGTCCCAAGACATGTTTACTTTATTATTGTAAAGGGTTCTATTTTCCCTTTCCAATTTCGATGTATATAGACTCAAAAAATCCATCCCAAGTACGCAGCAATATTTTAATCTCGGTGTAACAATAAATTGTGTTACAAGTTCTACATCACCCATCTCTATATTTATACAAAATACATTATCTTGCTTGTAAAAACCTAATTTTTCAAACCTTTTATCAAATAATCCCCCATCTAAAAGTGACAATTCTAATTCACTATCTATTACAGCTACCCCATATACATCCCCTTCTTTAACGTCTACCAGTGGAAATTCAGTGGTTATATTACTTAAATCTATAAAATTTCTCTTGTTTCGTTGTTTCTTCTTTTTCTTCCCTTTGGTTGGACCTACCAAAAATCCAGGTCCTTAAATTCTTCATTTATAGGAACATTCCTTATTTCCTTCTTCATTGCTCCTCTTGACGCATCTCTCATTACAGCTTCTCCTCTATCTTCTTTTCTTTCTATAATTACGTTATTAAATCCTCGGGTATCTTCTGTTTCATTTTTTTCATATTTCCTTCCTACATGACCCTCCTGTCTCCAATTATTATTATTATCATTACTACTACTACTATTACTCATATTCTTGTTGTTACCATTTTCCACTTTTCCTCTCTGGTAACTATTATTCTGATACCGATTACCATTGTATCTTTGTTGATTATTGTTGTAATTACCATTATACCTTTGCTGAGCATTATAGTGGTTACCATTGTTACCTGTTTTATACCCATTTCTATTCTGAGATATACTTCTATCTTCCACGTCGTCCAGGCGCTTTACCAATTCCAAGAGTTGCTCAACGGTGTCTATACCCTGTAAAGCAACTGCTTGTACTACCTCATGCTCAAAATGATTAGCTAATTGTGTAACAATGTCACACTCCTGGATCACAGGTTGTATGTGCTTCAAGAAAGAATATTTCCTAATAACATAGTTCTCCCTAGACGTGATGGAACGATATTTTCCAAAGGTAAGGTCATGTCTGATGCGCCTTTGCTGAGTTTGTCCCCAGTATTGTCTAATAAACATATTCTCTAATTCTTCGTACGTCTGTACCTCATCAATTACCATATCGTACCATAGTAATGCATAATCTCTAAGACACCCTCTCATGAAATGTAATTTTGACATATCATCATTAATACCACGAATGTATGTCTTAATGGTTTTAAGAAATGCCATTGGGTTGTCTTTATTGTACCCAGAAAATTTTGGTATGTTTTCTGTACCAATAGATATCTGTTGCGGTACAACACCAGGTGTGATTGTACCTTGTTCAACTCTTGTTTTTAAATTCTTAATCGTATCTTGACAATTTAATGTCATATCCTGTAATTTTAAAAGTGAATCTGTGCATGTTCCATATTTGATCCTACAGTCCTCAAACTTGCTTGTTAAATTTTGAACATCTTTCTGAACTGACATGGCACTACTGTCCACCTTCAGTTCCAAGAATTGTATTTTTTCATCTTGTCCTCCAATCCTTTCTTCTATTTGTTTAAAATTTTCTCTTGCTACCCTAGCTCTCTGGTTCATTTCATCTATTAAGAATTCACTGCTATTCTTACACTTCTTTTCATTTGCTTCAATTTTTTCATTGATCTGTGTTGTGCTTTGTTTCACATCTTCTTTTAATTTCTCATTCATTGCAGACATTTCCATTCTACAAGCTTTAATTCTTTCATCAATCTTCTCATTCACCGACTTTACTACAGCTTGTATTTCTATTTTATTTCTATTCATCTCTTCTTTATTTTCTTTAAACTTCTCATCAAACTTTTTATTCATATCTTCTTTCATTTCTATCTTGTCACTTTCCAATTTACAGAAAAGTTTTTCAAATAGGAAATCGAATCTGTCTCCACCTGGCATTTCTTTCGTTTCAATTTTTACATTTTCAGTTATACCCTCATCCTCATCAAGAGGTAGCGTCTTTTCTGAATCTGTCACAGAGGAAATACCTTGTGGTTCCCTGTACGTTTCAAATAAACATTTGGTATCTGTACCACTTTCAGGATTTTCACCCTCACCTTTATTCTCAGACATATTTACTTTATCTGTCCTGGCACTTAAAGAGACTTATTTGTGGAGAAAAATAAATCAAAACTTGACAAAATTTACTTGTGAATTATACTTATTAATTATTCAAATGCACTTAAAGGTGAAAATACCTCCCTTTAATTACACAGCTATTTGAATATTAAATAATCAATTAAGTTTTTATCTAATCAGCATAAAAATGTAAAAGTTTTGCCCCACTACGTTGGTCGCCATATATATGTTATGACTCTTGCAAATTTATATATAAATGAGATAAATTTAATTTATTTAATCAATGTGTAATTGAGAGTCAAGCACGCATCCCAGTGCTAGGCCTTATGCTAGACTGAGATACAATGAATTTTCTGCTGAAAAGTAGGTTAAGCAAAACTATTACATACAACTAGCTCAGTTTTAAAATAAATAATTCTCTCAGGGGCAGAAAATATATGTAGATTCTCCAATCGATTCTCCTGCTCTTTAATTATCTCCAGGTCAGGTAAAGAAAATAAAATGCCAAATAAATCTTAACATCTAATTTATTAAAAATAAATTTAAACGAATTCAAAAAAAAATTTTAATATATAAATGTAAATGTATCATGGCCCCACGTTGGCTAGCGTCCATATATACATTATAGAAAGTGTTAATAAATGATATATATATAAATGTTTACATACAAAGAATCAATAATTCAATCATTATCCAAATTGATACATCATAATCAATAAAATATTATAAGAAATAAAAATAAATGAAGTCATAATGTCGTGAAAAGCCTATGTCTAAAGAAAAATGTGAACGTGATCATTATGAATTATATTTGTTATAGATACATGTAAACAATCAAAAATAAAATAAATTACACATGATGGATTGTACTGGCATATAAATAACCAAAAATTTTGCGCGATCTACTATTTGCTAACAAAATATAAATATTAAGGATATGGCTTTGCCCTAATTAGTCCTGTCCGGCGCCTTTTCTCGCTCCCAACACAGTACCATCAGATAGCAAATTCACACAGATGAGTATCCCAAAGTTCCACCCTACGAGTATGTCTTTTTCAACTCGTCGGACGCAACCCGAACATACATCACAATGTGCTCACTCCTTAAGGAATATATATATATATATATATAAATAAAATTTATAGAAATAAATTAATGTTTTTGCATATTCAATAGACTAACTCAGCCCTGATTAGTTCTGCCTGGTGCCTTTTCTCGCTCCCAAACGCAGTACCACCAAGACCAATTCGTGTCTTTCAAATTCACCAGGACTCCATGCTATGAATTAGATAACGACATAATTCATTTCACACATTCCTGATATATTATTCAACACGTTAATATTGAACACCCAAATACAACAAAAATATACTTGATACACATATAAAAAGAAATAATATATACATTAAAAATAAACTTTACCTTTCTCGTGAAATTCCAATACAAAAACACCACTACAAACAAAGAATTTGGTACGCCACTATACACACATTTATAACAAATACTATCTAATCACCTTAACTCTTCGTACATGGTTTCAAATTCATCCATAATAAATTTCAAACTTGTTCACTTATATAAATCCTATATACACATAAAAGAAAATTATTAATTTCAAATCCCTTTTGAAGGATAAATAAATTTAAAAGAAAAGTAAATTATACGAAAATGAAATGATTATGCTATCCAAAGTTATCATTACAATTACTAGAAAAGTTTTGTCATAATGTATGGCATAGTACCCCTACATGCAAAACAAAACACTCTAGGAAAAGAAAATAAATGAAATTAAATAAATTCAAGATCCAAATTCATAAATAAAATTATTTCATACATAATTATTTATACAAGAATAACTACAAATCTCAATGTAATACACGTTGCATGTTATCCGAGAAAATATTACAAGTGTTGAATCTTGTTAAAAATTTTATAAGTGTCGAAAATCTCAAAAATTATTCTAAGTCCGGATTTAAAAGTAATCCTTTTTAAAAGAGGAGGAAGTGGTTTATCACCTACTTTTAGATTAGTTAAAGAGAGCGGTTTGCACCAGCTATCCCGGAAATTTTATCCGTTCGCTCTTTTATGCCTAATTTTCTTTATAAAAACATACGGCAACTTTCGGCATACACGAATCCACCTCCAAAATTGTATATCGACGGTGCTGCTCTTATCGGTCACTTGGGGAAACAGCGTATTAATAATCCTTGAAAAAGGTAAACAAACATGTGAATATAAATTCGTCTATACGTTTATGACTCATATCTGACGAATAATGTTGTTTTTCACCGGCCATACGGTCGACCTCCGTGCGAGAAACACTTGCTCGTTCCTTTTCACGTAACATTTAATGCGTATTTTAATATTATGACTTTATAAAAATTTTACTAAGATTCTTTTATTGTTTTACTTAAATAAAAAATTAAGTTTTCGTAAATTATTGATATAGTGAATATTTATATACACATTATGGTAAAAATGAATAAAGTAAAAATTAATTTAAATAAAATCTTAAAGTGATCTTGATTATACTTATTTATTTACATATTATTATTTATTCAAGATCACTGCAATATGTAGTATCTTTAGGTTCCTTGTAACTGTTTTTTTTAAATTTTAACTAATATACTTAAATACACTTTTGGACAAAATTAAGGGACCACCAGTAAAATTCAAAAAAAACAGGTGTAACGAAATTTATTGAAACGAATAAATATATACATTCATCTGTTTCCTTAGAGTGTAGTTGATTTAAGGGCTATTAAAACTAACAAACTTTACATTCATACCATTAATTTTTAAACAAACGTAACATTATTAATAGCGAGTATGCCCTCCTTTTGCAAAATACACGCTGCTAATCTTTTTGGCATGCTTGAGATTAAATTTCGGATCCTTTTTTGAGGTATCTGTTTCTATTCTTGATCAAGTATATTAGAGAGCTTATCAAGTGTGCTTTTATAATTTTGTTGCCCAATTCATCCCAGATATGCTCAATAGGACTGTAATCAAGCCTTTTGGCAGGCCACTCCAAACATTAGATATTAGTATCTCTCAAAAGAGCTTTTACAATGTTAGCTGTTTGAAGTTTGGCATTGTCTTGCATAAAAATGAATCCATTGCCCAAATTTTCGGCAAATGGTTGAACAGGGGGTAAAATAATTTCGTCTATATATCACCTTGCTGTTAGTGACTCATTTCGTATCAAAACCAATTCTGTACGACCATTAAATTGTATGCCACCCCAAACCATTACAAACCCTCCACCAAATTTGTCAAATTCTCGAACGTTACAAGGTGCAAATCGCTCACCTAGTCTTCGTGACATATGGACACGGCGATCATACCCCTTTAGGAGGAATCTGGACTCGTCCGGAAACAAAACGCAGTTCCATTGCCCCTCGTGTCAACCTTGATGATTTCGACAAAAGTTTAAGCGATTTCTTTTATGCACAGCTGTAAGAATTGGACCGGTTGCTGGTTTTCTAGCAGACAAATTCACTTCTTTCAGTTTTCTTCTTACTGTTTCGGTAGAATTTCTTTTCCTGTAGCAAGTCGAAGTTCATTTTTTTAACTTATGAAATATTACAAACCGTTTTCTTAAACTCTGAAGTTCGATAAATCGATCTTCTCTGCATGTTGATTTTCTTTTAGCACATTGTCTGCGTCCTTTTTTGAAACTACCTGTGCATCTGAACCGTGCTGCAGCCCTCTTTACCACAGATTTGATAGTATTTGGCATTCCAGCAGTTTCCCTTTGTGAATATCCTTCACGAAGAACAATAATTATTCTGATTGAATCGTTGCATGTGACAAAATAAACACGTTGGGACCAATTTCTATCATTCTTTAGTTGTCTATTCACTCATTACGCGCAATCCCGTTGTGACGTGGGTACGTGCAATTCGGGAAGCAGTATTAATTGAGTTATTGAACGTAGTTTAAAAGTGTTGTGTTATTCTTATATTGTTATTATGGATGTGCCATCGTCTAGTGTTCAAGTTGAAGTTTTTAAAAGAAATGTTGGAAAGTGAAAATATAAAATCTTCTCATTTTAATGTTTTAACAAAAGATAAATACTTATATCTTATCCTACAAGTGGAAGAGGTTGAAAAAGCTGAAATCAAAACATCACTTCATCAAAGGCTATTAAAAAGGTTTGCTATTTTAAACATTGGTTCTGTTAAAAAACTTGTTGCCCGTAGTGAAGATAACATAAAATACTATATTCCAGCTGAGGAATTGTATGATGTTATTGATGCAGCTCACAGAGCTGTCGGACACGGAGGACGTGACAAATTATTGGCTGAGGCATCTTTGAAATATGCTAATGTCACAAAACAGCTGATTAACCTGTATTTATCATGTGTGTAAGATTTCAAGAAAAGAAGACAAAAAAGAGAGGTTTAGTTTCTAAGCTAATTTTATATTCTGAAATGAACAGCAGGTGCCAAGTGGACCTCATTAATTTTCAGCCTCAACCTGATCGAAAGTTTAAATTTATCATGGTTTACCAAGACCACTTGACCAAGTTTGTTTTGCTCCGCGCTTTGGAATCTAAACGAGCTGAAGAAGTAGCCTACCATTTGAATACCATATTTTTGACGTTATGTGCCCCATGTATTTTGCAGTCAGATAATGGAAGACAATTCGTCAATCATATTATATTTGAAATGACGAGTGTTTGGCCAGAAGCCAAAGTCAGGGTGCCGTTGAGAGAGCCAACCAAGACGTTGAGAACATGATTTGTTATTGGCTAAAAGATAATCAATCGACTAATTGGTCAGAAAGCTTGAGGTATGTACAATTTATGAAAAACAGAGCCTATCATTCGGACATAAAACAATCGCCGTACAAAGCTATGTTTGGAGTTAAACCCAAACTTGGTCTTTCAACGTCATCACTACTACCAGAAATAATAAAGGATATCCAAGATGAAGATGACCTTCGAAAATGTATTGAAACTGGTTTAACCCACGGACAAACAGGAGATGTTAGTAATAGTAATGATGCCGGAACTTCTAAAATTGGTGATGATATCCAAAAGGCAAGACAAACAGCTGCTGAAAGATATTACCTTTAAAAGTGCATGGCTTAATAAAAAAATAAAAACTAAGAAGTACTGAATAGCTTATTTTTATTTTATAGTTTTGTGCAAGTGTTATGTCACGTCTAATCAATACTGTTTTTTTTTATAATTAACTAGACCACGTTTGAATAAATATTGTTCATCTAATTAATTCAATCAGTTCGGCCTAGGTCAAACTAGTTAAGCCTAAAGTATCTAGGCCAAACTTGTTTGTCCTGGGCTAAACTAGTATATCCGGACACGCGTAGGATAAACCGGTTTGGCGTAGGATAAACCGGTTTGGCCTAGGACAAACTCGTTTGGCCTGAAATCGGGTTTGTCCGGTAACATATATATATAACTAAATGACTTAAAAAACTGTCCACAATTGTAAACCTGTAAATTAAAAATGTTATTTCAATTATTTGGTGGTCCTTTAATTTTGTTCACAATTGTATAACAATTAGAAAGAGTTTCATGAATAAAATAATTAGTCTAAATTATATCTGACAGTAAATAGGAGGCGTTGTTGACTTCGACAAGGATTCCGCAAGGTAGTATATTAAAGCAATCATCTGATATCATAAATAGTGCACGGTTTGCCGCTTAATTTCTTTTTTAACACCATCATCTCTATGGGGAGAGAGTGCAGGCTGGGCAAATTTCGATATTTTCATAGGTAATTTCGATAACGGAAGATATAGAAAATTTCTATCGTTTTTCAAAATTAGCTATAGTCATTTGTTTTCAATGTATTCGCAAAAATCTTCGTTATTTAGCAACCATTTCCAAGTTCTTTAGGCGCTTTTTCGATCAAAATGCAGCGCCGTAATTACTTTTTTAATAAGCTCTCGCGATTCGAGTTTTGGCTTAATTTCTCTATAAAAGATTAGGTTAGAACTAAATTACAAGGATGTAAAAAGGACTAGTATTACTATCAATCAAAAATTAGCTGATTACACGCCGATTTGAGCTGAAGTTCTCAAATAAATTTTTCAACATTTCTACCGAAAATACATCTTTAACTCTCTAGAAAAATTAGTTTTTTGCGATTTTTTCACAAATTATGCATTGTATGCAAATTTATAATATTATAAATGTATTCAGAGCGTGATTTATAACACTTTTGTATAAAAAGAAATAAAATTCTCCTTTCCATTAAAAATCTTTCTTTGCAAAGACATATATACACACTGATGTTTTCCTCACAGAATCGTTAATAGTCTAAAAGTTATTTACAAGTGCCGGAAAGCTATGTTCTCGCAAGAGTGCATTTTAGAAACATGAGCGACTGAAAGAAGCGACTGCTTTTAATTGGGCGAATTCGTGGAAGATGTTTTGACGCAAGTGGTTTGGACAATATTTTTTGTATGAACATTAAATTAAAAACATTACGGACTAACGTGATCAGTATCATACCTAACCTATAGTCGGATTCAAGAAAGATGATCCCTGCGTCATTTTTTAATATCGTATGATTCAAATCAATACTTCGCCATCATGATAAGTACTGTAAACTATAAAATGAACATGGAAATTATAATGATGACATCCTACGTTTTCCGGTTAGATTGATCGATCTAATTTTAGGTTATGTATAATTAGATAACTAAGTTAGATAATCGCCTTTATCGTTTATTAAAAATATGTAATATAAAGTCAATAGTCTTTTAATGTACTAAATTTAACATATGCCAAAATACAAATGATAATAGAACTATTGAGAAATAACGTGGGTACAAAACAAACAATAAATACAATTTTTTTTTTAGAACAGGACTATTTAGTGATCGCGCTTTAATACGTTTTACTGAAACTTCAATGCATCTGCTACTCGCTAAAAGATATTCATTAGAATTTGTAAAATGTTAAATCTCACAATGTTTACCTGTTGTACAGATGTAAGGGATATTAGAGGACCACCATTAACCTTCTCTTGCTCGAAATATTCTAATAAATTTAAAACGAGTCCTTGAGCTTGTGACCGTAATGTTTTACCGCGTCGTGACATTCTGGTTTAATAAAGATTGAAACAACAAACAAATTGTGAAACGAAATCAAACGATCAAACTACTAGAAATGTCAAAGCGTTAATGTCAAAGCCAAAACGCTAAACGGAAGTGTATGAAATAATACAGCGCATGCAATCACTCCGTCTTTGTCTTGCTCAAATAATTTCTATGAAACGTATGTCGTGCTTGCATCGTACTGAAAACACATGCATTCGCTTATGCTATCCTTGTTATACAAGTTGATACTATTTCTTATTCGGATATAGACATAATTCTTTGATAGAATTATATAGTAGTGACGCAGGGATCATCTTTCTTGAATCCGAGTGTACAATAGATTATCTATTTAATTTAAGCATTTCATGTACGTACCTGTTAATAACATTTCCATTAAATTAAGTTCTTATATTCTTACACGTGACGTATTTATTCTTATATTTATAGTGGATTCACCGCTTTTTGGGTTTGATTACAATTAAGTGCCAATGTGAACGTTGCTTGAGAGATCGTCCAATAGATGAATTTTTGGGAGAAATTTTTAGCAATTACTCCCTTTTCCCTAACTTTTAGTATAGAAAAGTCCAGGAAACTAGTATTTTATAGACTAAATTTTATACAATAAATTTCGATTTTCTTTTAAATGTCCCAAAGAGCCAGTATTTTTTGCAATTTTACTGTCGATTCTACTGGGAAGTACTCTTTGCTGGTCGAGCGATGTATGCCCGAAATGTCACATTATAGGCGGTGAGTACAATAAAGTATTTAGAGCTGGTTTAGAATTACAAAATTCATAACGGAAGTACACACTTTTACTCTTATCAAAAAAGAATTTTTGACAAATATCCGGCAAATTATACATTCCGCTGAGATTTATTAAGAGGAAAAAAGTACTTAAAACTTAATTGGTATAAAATAGTTGGTTACAGGTACGTAGAAGAAATGCGTGTGTTGACCATGCCTAATATTTTTAATAATCTTAAAAATAAAACTATTTTACGCCTTCGATATGTGAGTAAACGATATGAAACTACCAAATATATTACTGCATACTTCAATTGTATACTTTTTAAAAAGATTTAGTGAGATTCTTCCACAATTTCACTTTTTAATAAAAATAAACTGTCTATCAAGCATGTCCTATTTAAATTTAAACTAAGCTAAACAGTTTTTAGAGCGCTGCTGAATTAACACGTCAAAACATTTCAATGTGATAACAGTCAAAACAGTTCATAACGTATAGACAGGATTACCAAATTACACACTCGTATAAAAATAATCAAGGCGTGTAATTATGTATTCCATAAAGCATATAAAAAGAAATTATTTGGTTACGAATATGTACAGTGTGAGAATTATTATATATAATATTTCTCACACATAAAGTTAATAAATATATATTTTTCCATCGAAGTCAGCACATTTTCTGTATGCCTAAAGAAAGCAAATTGTACAAAATATCTATAGTTCTCTGTTCTTGTAAAACTACTATAAGAGTCTTCTTCATGTTTTTGGAAATTTTTATGTGTTATTCTCAGTTAAAGTTATTTCCTCGTCAATATCATCTTCACTACTATTTTATGCTTAGTACCTTTATTAAATTTTTGCTTTAACATTTCTTCATTTTTAATGTGTTTCTCTTCTAATATTGAACTCATTAGTCTGGAAGTGTGAAGATTTATGAATGCCCTTTTCTATTACAGTAGAACCCCGATTAACCAAGTTGCGATTATCCGAGGTCTGGATTAACCGAGCCAATCCACAGACCTGATTATCCGAGGTACGCGCGTCTATGCTCCGTATTAACCTTGCTTCTAAAATATAAATTTACATATAGAAGAAAAATTAAAAGCTATCAGAAGAATTGAGGCAGGAGAGACAATAAAAGTTGTTGCACGAGTTTATGGTGTAGGTGAGGTAACAGTTGGAGATTGGAAAAGAAACCGCCCTAAAATAGAAGAGTGGTGTATAGAACAAGCCTCTTCGCCCTCAAAAATAAAATCAATGAAAACAGGCGACTACAAAAAAGTTAACAAAGCTTTATTCATATAGTTTAACCAGCAAAGATCAAAAGGAGTGCCTCTGTCAGGTCCAATTTTACAAGAGAAAGCAATAATGATTAGTAGGCAATTCCCAGAGACAGATAAGTTTGCAGGCAGTTCTGGATGGCTTGTCCGCTGGAAGAAACGGTATGGTGTACGACAACTGACTGTACGTGGAGAAAAACTTTATGCTGATGTGTCATCAATTCAAAAACTTAAGCAGGACTATAAAAAGCAAATCAAAGATAATGGGTACACATGCGATCAAATTTACAACTGTGACGAAACTGGTCTCAATTATAAAATGCTTCCTTCAAAAACATTGGCATTTCGACAGGAAAAATCAGCTCCTGGGCACAAACGAAGTAAGAAAAGATCATAATGGCATGTTCCAATGCATCTGGCAAGCACAAACTCCCACTGATGGTGATTGGCAAGTCTGAACATCCAAGAGCTTTAAAAGACATCTCACCCAAAGCCATACCAGTTTATTACAAAGGTCAGAAAAGCGCATGAATGGATGCCACCTATTTACTAACTGGTTTAAAGAAGAGTTCGTGCCATCTGTGACTAAATTTTTGAAGAGAAACGGTCTCCCTGTTAAAGCAATTTTGTTAATGGACAATGCTCCCTCTCACCCTGGAGAAGGACTTCACGTGGGCGAAATTCTTGTAAAATTCTTTCCTCCAAATGTAACCATCATAATGCAACCAATGGATCAAGGTGTCCTCGAAAACATTAAAAAGGAATTATAGGCGTTTATATCTTGAACATCTGTTAGAATACACAGAAAAAGGAGAAGATATTATAAGTGGGATGAGAAATACCACACTGAAAAATGTTATTTACTCGGTACACCAGGCTTGAGATTCTGCACGTGGTTCCACTATTCAAAAATCTTGGAAGAAAGTTATTGATACTGAGAACTATAATGACAGTGAAGATGATATTCCATTAAATGAATTAGCTTTGAAATGGAAAAGCTGTGGAGAAATGTCCTGTTCAAATTTTGACAGCGAGGCAGAAGAAGAACAAGGTTTATTTGAATTAATGCAAAATTTAAAAGGTTGCGAAAATGTGGCAAGACAAAACGTTGTTGAATGGGTTACAGCAGATGATTTTGAAGAAGAAATAAGTGTTGAAGAAATAATAAATGCCTTTCAGAAAACGCAAAAATCAGATGACGATAACGATGACGAAGCAGTGCAGGAACAGCCTCCCACTAAGATCTCCAATCAAAAAGGTTTTGCTTCTCTGGAAAAAGCTCTGAGGTATATCGAACAACAATCAGAGGCAACACCAGCGGATTTGCTTCTTTTTAACAGATGGAGGTAATGTTACCCTCCGTAGTACAACTACTAATCGGGCAACTGTAGATATGCGTGCGCTCAATGAACACGCCATAGGTGGCGTACCTATTACAATACAATGTAATAAAGTAATTCTTGGAGAGTAAGCGCTCTCACACTATTAAATCAGTTGTCGCCCTTGGGTAACAGATGCCGCTGGGAATCTCTCATGGCATTTGGTACGTTAGTTGACTATATCAGGTAATCTAAGTTTTTAAGGCATTGTGCACTCGTGCACTGATGAGACCAATTTAAGGTCGAAACAGCTGTCTGCACGTTATTGTTCGCAATGCCAGCTTAGGGTAGATGTGCATTCATACATTTATTCATATACGAAATTTTTTCGTGTGAGTATACTTGAGTGATTTAATAGTGTGAGCGCGCTTACTCTCCAAGAATTACTTTGTTACATTGTATTACAATATGATATATTGAACGGCCACTATTTCCTCTACTATGTATATGAAAGTAAATGTAGTACGTACCGCTTGTACTTGTAAACATCTTTATACTCTTTGTATACATATTGCGTAATATATTAGGCCTGCAATTAATTTAAAAACACTTCAATGAATTTGCAAAATTAGGGCATTCACGCCTGCGACATAATCTGTGAATAATGAATACACTTTAAGTGTTCATCCAGTCACTTTGAGTGATACATCATCTATAAGACTGTGTCTTTCTTCGCACTCGAGAAGAGAACAGAATGCTAATCAAATCGAAAACTGAACAAATGCCTTCATAAAATATAAACGAACTCTTACTTCATCGCCGACATATAAAGTTTATTACTGATGGTTGGAACGTGATCCGGTATTATTTCGAAAAGCTGTGAAATTCTATCTTTACTATCGTTAAAAGAAGTCGACTTATATTTTACTACTCCGCGCGTCATTAACCATGTAATGATAAGTACGAGTGATCAAAATATAAATGAAGTAATGTCTTCGCGTATGTTTGTTTTAGAAGTTCATTTAACTTGTCTACATTTCTGGTATTTGCTTTTGGCCATACTTTTAGAATTTGTATAGTTTAATTCAGCAACGATGATCCCTGCCTAGTATACACGTAGTTGTATCAAAGATAAATGACTACATCAAAATAAGAAATAGTATCTGCTTATGAAACAAGGGTAGCATAAACGAATGCATGTGTTTCTCTTTCACTCCGAGAGCAAACATACGATTCAGAAAATTTATTATGACATACGCCATGATAATTCATGAATTTCCCTATAGCGTCATTTTGACACCGCTTTTCTTTGACATTGCGTTTTGACGTTTGTACTTGATAGAATCGTTTATTTTGCATTTGCTCTAAATGTCTTATTCGTTTAACAATTTCTTAATCTCCCTTTATTAAACTTATATGTGGAAGAACATTACGCTGACAATCATAAGTAGAAAATGACTATGTAAAAAACCTAAAACATAAAACTTAGCAGAATCCTCTAAAATGAGTATTCGAAATGCATTATACAGAATAAAATCTAAAAATTGGTTTATTAAAATAATAATATTTTTAATTTCAGAAAACCATATTACAATACAAACTTTAAAAGCATGAATTATCGAAAATCATATCTTAATAAGTAACTTTACATTAGGTTTTAACTTGTTGCACTTCACGTTGGACGTCAAATTGTTATACCTGGTATTATATTGCTGGTTAAAATTGTTTATAAAAGATTGTATAGTGAACAATGTGATGTCAGAATGGTTATTCATCAAAGTTTCAAGATACTGTGCTTTAAAAGAAAGAACAACAAAGAACAAGAGAGTTGTATTTTTATTCAATGAAATAAATAACGAATTAAAATAAGAATTAAAAAAATTAAAGCAGTTTCAATTCAAGCAGTTTTTTACCTGCTTTAATTGAAAGCGAAACCTCAAATTGAATATACAGTTTTCCAGAGAAAAAAATTAGGTGTGGCCACCACACGACTTTCTTATACGTACGAAAGTGTTACTTCCGGTCCGAATTTTGAAATTTCATTTATACAAAAAATATTCTCAATCCAACTCTAAATACTTTTGTACTCTTCATAAATATATATATAATGAATAATTTACGACATATTTGCAAAAAATCGTTATTCGGTAAGAGTAAAACTGTTAGTTCCTGTCCGAATTTTGATTTTTTTTTATACAAAATGTATTGAAAATTAAGTTCTAAATACTTTTATACTCGTAACGTACCTGTCTAAAAAGCATGACTTGCAAAATATTTACAAAAGAGCTGATTCTCGATAAGAGTAAAAGACCTACTTCCGGTAGGAATTTCGAAAACCTTTTTTAATAAAATTGTTCACAATTTGAATTCTAAGTACATATGAATTCTTTATAAATTTGTCTAAACTTAGTAGTTGACAAAATATTGGCAAAATTCGATTTTGTCACTGCAGTAAACTACTACTTCCGGTCTGCCAATTTTGCTGAAAATCTAACCAGTTCTGAAGAGGGAGATTATATTACTAAATGCAAAATTTGAAATAGATAGGTATAGCGGTTTGACCACTATCATGGTCACACACAGACACACAGACAGACAGACATTTTTTTAAAACCACTTTTTTGGACTTTAAAACGCAAAAATCTCGAGGTGAAAAATTTTCATCATCACAATACTTCCTTATACTACGTATAAGAAAGTAAAATTGGTCATTTTGCAATGAACAACATTTTCGAGAAACAGTGCTATAATTGGTTCCTTTTATAAAAATTCCTAAATATTATTGGTTTATTAGATATGAGTGATATAATCAATAATATAATTTCACATATTGCCGTGGTATCTTGCATATTAATAAGATAATAGTAATAGTTTTAAGACTTAATTTAAGTTACAAAATACAAAAGAAACAATAATAATAAGTTTATAGTAGTTAAAGGAATTTTAACATGAGTATATTGGGTTGCATACACTTTTATGCAGACATAAAAATTGAATTTATATTTACAATTTAAATAAGTACTAAAATAAAAGACGAGATAGAATTTAAGATGTATATATATTTCTTTTATAGAAAAGAAACAAGATGTATGGTTTGTGTACAATGAAAAACAACCTGACTTTATAAAATGTGTGAGAATTGCACTGAACATTTTAAATAATGGACCGTTGTTTAAAAATAAAAAAGAAATGAAAGCAAATAACCGAGAGAGGGTTATGCTTATGGATGGTAGTGTAATACGAACTAGTCATCTTAATGCAGTAAAAATGTATGAAGAAAATAGAATTCGATATGCACGAGAGAAAAATAATTGAATAATTATGTAAACTTGAGAACGTGCATAAGGTAATAAAATTTTATTAAATAAATCATACAAAAGGAATAAATATTTACCTTAACTTATGACTAGATAAGTAAATAAAAAAAGGATATAAATAAAAATATTCTGAGACATCAGTAGTAGTGTTTTTTCTATAAACGACAGCTGGTAATAATAGAATACATTCAGGAATTTGTATATGTAATATCATGTTTCATAAACAGTAGAGAGGTTCTTGTACGGTTTTCGATAACCTAATAATTATTTGAATATGATAATACTATTATCATATTCAAATAATTATGTTGCCACAGCAATATGTTAATAAGCAATCACAAATCATTACAGGGGCTATAATTTCATAAGCTTTTTTGCTAAAAATCTACTGGAATCAAACCTAATATCCTTCGTTTGTGCTTTTATATTGTTTCTTTATTCCACATCGTATTTTCTATGTAAATCTACAAATTTACCGATTAACCCGTGATATCTAAACTTGCACAAGTGCTGAGTTTAATTAAAAAAAACGTTGAGTATGCTTTCAATAATATCATACGAGGTAGGCACCACAAATTCTCGGCCTGATATACAAAAAAGAAACTTGGAACAATATAAGAATTTTTATTTTTCGATATAATCCCCCTAACATTTATTACAAGAATTAATTAATAATTCGATACCCTTGTAAAAATAATCTGAAGGTTTTCCGTCAAAATGTTCTATAACAGCTACTTGCAACTCGCTGTCGTCTAAATTAGAAAACAAAACAAAAATCACAAGGAGCCACATCCGGACTATACGGGGGATCTTCTAATTCTTGATGGCAGCGGATGGCA
Organism: Amphimallon solstitiale; assembly: GCA_963170755.1. NCBI lineage: Eukaryota > Metazoa > Arthropoda > Insecta > Coleoptera > Scarabaeidae > Amphimallon > Amphimallon solstitiale. The sequence goes on along the minus strand of OY720676.1, from coordinate 47,365,650 downwards.
GCTTGTAAAATGGTGACAGTATGGACGGAAGCATTGTCGTGCAATAATCGCACACCTTTTGTCAATTTTCGACGACGTTTTGCACGAATACTGTCCCTTAATTTATGCAGTAAAGACGCATAATATGTACCGTTCACACTGGCATTGCACTCTTTAAAGTCAATTATCGAAATGCCCTCACAATCCCAGAATATTGTGGCCATCACCTTTTTCGTTGATTGAACGACTTTCGCCTTTCTGGAACGAGGTGCATCAGGTCGCCGCCCATTCCATGGACTCCCTTTTTCGATAGAGGATCGTAAAACAGAACCATTGTTTTACCCCTTGCGACAATGGACTCCAAAATCGGTTTTGGGTCGTCTCCATACATGTTAAAAAACGACTTCGCACATTCGACTCGACGTTCACGTTGGAGAGCAGAAAGAAGTCGCGGTTCCCATCTAGCACTAATTTTATTCATACCAAATGGTCTTAGAGAATTCGGCAAACACTTGTTTCGGAAATGTTTGTTATCACTGCTAATTCCTTCACTTTCAAACGGCGATCTTCTAGCACTAAATGTTCAATAGTTGAAATTTGTTGAGGCGTTATCACTTCAATTGATCGACCCGACCGATCAGCATCTTCCAAGGGATTCTTGTCCCAAACGGAAACATTTTGCCCACTTTTTAGAGTTGAATACGAAGGAGATGATGTAAACGCCGTCTAAACGTTGTTTAATGTGATAAGGTGGCCCTTCTTTAGCTAAAAATTTAATGACCGCGCGGTACTCAATGTTCGTTACTTCAGACATTTTCGTACGCTAGTCACGTTGGTTGGCCGGTTACAACTAAAAACTACTAGGCTTCGAACCGTCATATTTATAGTGTACACCTCGCGTATGTGCATGCATGACGTGACGAAGTTTGAACACGTTTGAACCTGTATATGTCTGTCAGGTCGAGAATTTATGGCGCCTACCTCTTAGTTTGAAAATTATACATTTTAAATTAGAAGTTATAATTATGTTTTTCGTATTATATCTATGGAAGATATGTGTACACAAAAAACAGTTGTTAAAGTCGGCCTGTGGTATCAATGTCGCCCTAATCTACCGTAATGTAAAATAAAATTAAAAAATATTACCTAAAGGAATATTTAATTACCTTTCATATCTATTTTTAAATGTAAATATCATATTTTCATCATCGATATGCAATACGTTTGATATTTAAAACGGTGACATTCCATATCGAAAACAAAAAAACAACGACACGTGCGTTGAATAATAATTAAATTACCAAAATTAGAAAAAATCTAAATTTATATACAAAATTACTAAAATTTTTTATGATTAAAAATTTCACATTACGTATTTACATTCTTGTCGGCCAACACGTAAAAAATAACTTTAAATAAATACTTACTGAAGCAAATTATTTTTTAAATATTATACATAATTTCTGCTCATTCTGAGAGGGATAATAAAAGTACAATAAACATTAATTAAGTGACGTGTATTATCGTTAAAATCGCGAAAACATACATCTGGACAATTCAGAAGTCTAGTCTTTCTCTTAAGCAAATGTCACGTAGGTGCTAGAAAAATAGACAAAGACATAGGATCTGTTTAAATTGGCAGGCAGAATATGTTTACATAACAAATATTTTAAATTCACGATGTCTATAATGTGTTTTATGAAGATTGAACTGTGATCAAACGAAATTGTTCCTCCTGTCCAAACCGGAATCTATCAAAAAATAAGGAATTCGATTTTCAAACAATCTTACCAGATGTATATGTGATTCATCAAATTTTATTTTGCTATTTATATAACTGAAAATTTCAAGTTTCAAAAATGTGTTTTAGATTAGATAGTGTGAAATACGGAGTACAGTATTGAAGTTATATGGTATTTTTCTATGTTTACGGGATTTCAACTGTTGAATAGATCACTATCCTACCCTTTACTATTGTTAGGTCAGTAGACATGTACAGCCATGGACAGTAAGAAGTAAACGTGTACTGAAGCTGTCTATAATAAATAAATATTAGAAAACACAGACTATGTTGACTGGTGAAAAATTATAAAGTTTTATGGTCTTATCGTTAAATCACACTTATTCGAATTTTTAAAAAAATGGTCTGAAAATTCTATTTGATAACAAATTTGTTTCAATTAATTTGTAATATACAGGGTGTCCAGAAACTCTCCTGACAAACGAAGACCGGAGATTCCTCAGATAATTTTAAGACAATTTAACCCAATTTACCCTAGTCCGAAAATGCTTCCTAAGGTCATAGGCGTCCGTTTTGGGTAGGTAAACGGTTATTTTAACGCATAACTTTTTTGTCTTTAACTTTTAAGCATTTGTGACACTAAATTATTAAATTTTCAGGTATTATAGTACTAAAAGGTACTCTTACTTTAAGTCGGTAGGATACACCATTTTCTAGAAAAATCGATTTGAAAATTTTTCGTTTTTTCGTCATTAAAATTCAATTTATTATTTTTTGCACTAGTTCGCTCTGAACTGCCAACAGAAATAAAACCAACGTTTTTAATTGTCAAATTGTTGTCAGTTCGAGAAGTTGAAATGACGAAAGATGAAATGACGAAAAAACGAAAAATTTTCAAATCGATTTTTCTAGAAAACGGTGTATCCTACCGACTTAAAGTAAGAGTACCTTTTAGTACCAGAATACCTGAAAATTTAATAATCTAGTATCACAAATGCTTAATAGTTAAAGACAAAAAAGTTATGCGTTAAAATAACCGGTTACCTACCCAAAACGGACGCCTATGACCGGTACTAGAAATTCGCAATTGATGGAATCGATTCATCTCTGGAGAATAAATAAGCATACCAGTTTTTGTTTTTCTAAATAGAAGCGTTCGGGAGATATTAAAAAAAACTAATTACAAGGCGCCATCTTCAAAGAGCTCTAGCTCCCTTAGGAAGCATTTTCGGACTAGGGTGAATTGGGAAATTGTCTTAAAATTATCTGAGGAATCTCCGGTCTTCGTTTGTCATGAGAGTTTCTGGACACCCTGTATAATAAATTTTCAATAACGAATCAAGTAGCATTTATTCGTCTTTTCTCACAAGAAAACGAAGTATTAAAAACGATATTTTTAAAAACAAGTTCCATCTCAGACATGACTATGCAAGAGCATTGAAGAATACGATTTTCTCTTACAGCCCGACTTACACTGCACATGACCGTACATTAATAGTAATTCCGAACAAGCTGAAATAAATTTTAATTTATTTTGTTGGTACTTGGAAAATATACACGGTGGCCAGAAAAATGCGGACAAACGCCACGCAGGCCAAATCTTTGTTTAATTCTGAGTTGACAATCTTAATTGAAAAAAGTAGTACAGTGCTTTCTTAAGTCACACGAGCAGCTTAAAAGAATTGTAAATTTGGCAACACCTAATCAGACAAGTACTGTGGCAGTAATCATTTTATTATTTACTATAAATCAGGTAAATACGCAAATTAGCAAGAATTTTATGTTAACATGGATAACAATTTTATTCAAATTTAAAGATAATATGAAAAAATTATAACAACTGTTCAAATTGGTACCCATCAGTTTCCAGACATAATTCAAATCTTCGAGGAAGCGAATTCAAAACGCGCTGCAACATATCCGGGGTGATTAATCGAACTGCCGCCGTAATTTTATTAATTACATCCTCTTCGTTAGCTGGAGGCGTTGCATAGACCTTTTCCTTTAAAAACCCCCAAACGAAAAAGTCCAGAGGATTAAGATCGGGAGATCTTGCTGGCCATGCTATTGGACCGTTACGCCCTATCCACCGATTCGGAAAGTGTTCGTTTAACCAATCCCTGGAAATTCTGGCATTGTGAGCGGGTGCCCCGTCATGCATGTACAACATTTGGGTCTCAAATTCAGTGGAATATTATCTAGTACTTCTTCTAAAACGTTAACGTACTCAATTCCATTTAGACGATTTGGAAGAAATATTGGTCCAACAACTCGGAGATTTAAAATCCCCAGCCAAACATTTACCGAAAATCTTCTCTGATGTCCAATTTCCCTTACTGCCTTGGGATTTTCGTCCGCCCAAAAATGAAAATTATGGCTATTAAAGACGCCATCTCTCGTAAACAAGCATTCGTCGCTCCAGAGAATATGCAATAAATAGTTCGGCTCTTCTTGAATCCTTTGTAAAACATTGTTACAAAACATTCTTCTGTGGACATTATCGTTCACATACAAAGGCTGCACTTTCCTTGCATGAAACGGATACAAAAGATTTTGAGATAGTGCTGAGTGCACTGTTGTTTTGCTACGAATATTCAGTTCCCGAGCTATTTGTCTTGTGCTGGCCGTCGGATCTTCGTAAACAGCATCCAATATTTGCTCTTCTAATTGAACTGTTCGACGCTCTCTAGGTCTACCGCTGTTACGATAATTCGGTATAAAGGTGCCAGTTTCTCGAAGTCGCTGATCCAATCTACGGAACGTGTTGGTGGATGGATGTCGCCGTTGTGGATACCGTATTTGATATTCATCTTTTGCCAAGTTTGCATTTCCGTTGCAAAATCCGAATACCATATACATGTCGGCGTATTCTCCAAAGGTAAATAACATATTGTTCAGTATTACAAACAGCACAAAATGTTTATCTTATTTCAACAGCCAAATGTCACATGAGAAACGTCAAAAATTGACAACTACTTATTACTTTTAAACAAGCAGCCTTACAGTACCACGTTGCCATATGTACTTTAATTTCAAAAAAGCCAATGAAGAAATGTTATAAATGTAAACCATTGGTATTAATCGATTAGTTACATCAATGCATTTGAGATAATTCCATTTCTAAATTTCACCACAATGATTTTACATAGATAAATTTGACGAATTTTGCTAAATTTTAGCCGTACAACTTAATGTTTGATGGTCTCGTATGCCGTAAGGAAGGACCGTATAACTTTTTTGGATTAAGATTATCGCCTCAGAATTGAACAAAGAATCGTTCTACCTGGCGTTTGTCCGCATTTTTCTGGCCACCGTGTATATTAATTTTGCCCCCTTATCAAACACGAATTTAAACGCCATGTTCTAAAAATAGACTAAAATGTTATATTTTTTAAATATGGGTGTGTTTTAAGCAAAACACGAATAGTAAATTCCTACAAATAATGTTCGGTCATTTTTGTCATACGTTCGCGTGCTCCAGGTCCATAGGTATCGAACAGTTTTATTTTCGAGAATGTGCTTCTTTTATTTGTTTGATGTACCAAGAATTCTTTTTCGGTACTCAAGTAAAGAAATTATGTCTCTTACTTTGTACTCGTTTCCACGCGGCTTACAAGACCCAATTGGTCTAATCCACTATCCAAACTTGCTTTTTTTTATTGTCTTCTCTCGTATCTTATAATATTGCATTATCCAAGCTAACATATATGTCTCTCTCTTTTTTGTTTAGTCTCTTTTCCACTTTTCCTTGGACCTCGTTTCCGATCTTGAGCATGATTCATATTATGTTTTATATTACTTATTTTTAAGTGACGGTTTAAAGTTATTATTACATTTTTTCTTATCCATCATCTTGTGTATGTTTTCGTTTTCCTTATTCTTTGTATGCTCCTGTAATAATCATCCAAGAAATACAATATAGAACAGATAAAAAACAATAAAATATGACCTTTTTTGCCGATCTCCAACAAAAAAAATCGATTTTGTTCTGCTTATTATTAATCGATTTAATTTTGTTTTCTCATCTGTTACTCTCAGTACCTGTCATTTAGTGTATTGAAATACCAACAGTTCGACGATGACCGAATTTTCGCCAGCTAAGCTATTCGTTGTTGGAAAGATTGGTCTGAAGAAGGAAGGCAACATCGTAGAAGAGGTTATGTACGACCTACAAGAACCACAGATCGAGAAGATAGGAGGCTAAATTTGCTTGCTCAAGATCTATAGGACATGTTTTTTCGGAAGAGATAAACCTCAGAATATAGTTCGTACCAACTTTCATGAGCTAAAATTCGTGGAAGACCGCCACGTCACTTTCTTGGAATCGACCCGACTCTGGAGTAGAATAAGGCACGCATAGGCGGCGGTCTTTCACCGTACAATTATTATAGCAAATATATAACACTTTCGGCTGTTACTTTGTGAAGAATCATGATACTGGATATAAGTAAAATAAAACACTCAATTAAGCTTTATATACCTTCACTTTATTTTTAATCACTATGTGACTGCAGTTTCAACATTTTACATGTCATTATCAAACTAGAGTTACATGAATTGATGGCAATATAATATCTTATTTGGTAACATCTGAGACACATTACAAATTAAATACCTATTACTCTAATCTATTTTAAATTGTTTATGTTCGGTTACAAAATTTCCCAACTCACTTTTATATTAATATACTGTTATAATAATGTTATAATGTTTTGCAAATCACTGACAAGCAAAAATATACCTTTTTCGACGAATTTACATAAGCCACAGTTATATGAAATAATAAAGTATCACAAACGACAACATATTGTTTACAAATTTGATAAACTGTTAGAAGAACATGGGCATGTGGCTTTAAGACTTCCACCCTACCATCCCGATTTAAATCCGATTGAAATGATGGGCTGAAGTAAAAAATAACGTAGCAAAGAAAAATGTGTCGTTTAAACTAGACACTGTGAAGACTCTGACAGAAGAAGAATTTGTTTCGGTTGATGTTCAAGACTGGATAAAGTGTTGCCGACATATTGTTCAAGCTGAAGACAATTACTTACAACATGAGATTCGAGTTGATGTGCTGACAGAAAATTTAATTATAACAGATTCTGATAGTGAAACATCTAATGACACTGACTTCGAAAATTTATCAGATTAAGGGGTTGTGGAGGTTATCCAAATAAGTATGTATTTGTTTATCCCTTCTTTTTTATGCTAACGTGTATATTATTAAATTGTATCATCACATTTATCTTTTATTATTATTATTATTATTATTATATTTATCTTTCTGTCAAATAAATAAAAATATATAATTAAAATTAGTTTTATTACAAAAAGTCGACGCTGGCCTACCCGCTTTATTTATCGTGATTTAATTTCTTACAACAAACAAAACTTGCTGAAGATCCATTCTATACTTTCTGAATATTCGCCAAAAACAAAATACCAAGAAAAAACAAGCACGCCACTGCTTGCAAATATCTAGTCGAGGTAGGGCCTTCCGTCGGCTTTATTCCAAGAAATAGTCTTCCACGAATTTTAGCTCATGAAAGTTGGTACGGACTATAGCATTGCGTACAATATATCGCCGTATTCGTTCGTTTAGATTGATTTCTTATCTCCAAGATTAATACTGCCTCTCCCTAATGTTAATTAGGGAGAGGCAGTATTAATCTTATTTACACACTTAGATTAGAAGGGTGTAAAGTGCGAGCACATTGAGATGAATAGTGGAACAATATCGTTTTTCCTGAAGAATCTCGTTTTTGTTTGTGGGAACATGAGTGTCGTAGACGAGTTAGGAGTCGAAGAAGTAAAAAACAGTTTTTGAATTTTGCTGTAGAGCTTGAGACAGCGCTTAGTAGAGAATTGATGGTATGTGGTGGAATTAGCATAGGAAGAAGGGCTGCTTTAGTATTCATTCGAGGTCACTGAAACCCCCAAATGTACATTAACGAAGTTCTGAAACCAATTGCTTTAGCATATATCCGAGAGCTAAATAATACCACATTCCAGCAAGACAATGCCCGTCCTCATGTAGCAGCAGTTACGTTACGATTCCTACAAGAGGCCAACATCAATATTCTTCATTGGCCTGCACGATCGCCAGATCTATCGTCCATAGAACATGTCTGGAATATGATGGGTTGCAGGTTTGGTATGTTACCTAACCCTCCTATGAACATACAACAGCTACATGACGCCCTTCAATTTGCCTGAAATGAGCTTCCACAGGAGTCCATAGATAAACTAATTCGAAGCATGCCTAGGCGAGTAGCAAAATGTATTCGGTTACATGGAGCATCAACTCATTATTGAACTTTCATTATAACAAGTGCGAAAATTTAATTTTTTGTTACTCCCAACACATTAAATATCTGTACAAGATTTGGTTAAAAAATAAATACGTTTACAGGGTGATTCGTTTTTTTTTTTGTCATGCAGTATACCAGAATTAATAATTATTAATATTATTACTCAAATATTGCTTGTATAAAAACAATAATGGAATACATCTTGTGCAACACGTTAAATCACTTTGGTGTTTAAAAAAGAAACCGTCAGTATCATTACATTTAGGGCGCCCAACGTGGGGCGTCATTAATAGTGTTTTAATATTCGAATGGTCTATACTAAATTCACGTTAGTGTCTAAGTTTATTTACGATTTCTATGTTTGTAGTTGTATCTGTATGTTATATTTTCATACAAATTCTGAAGTTATAAATGTTGTTTCCACTGTTTTGATTCGGCACAATTAATTATGGTTAAGAGTTAGGTATTAACCACAGGTATATTTCAATTCCTAATAAATTATTATAAAACTTAACAAGTTAAAAATGTACATAGTACCATACAAATGAGAAATGCCTAACTACAAATAACTCGCAGTAGAGCGTTTTCAAAGAAAATTTCTTCAAAATAATTATTAATAGCAGTAGTAGAAAGTATATAAATTAATATAGAGAAATAGGTACCTTCTGTTTATTACCTAATAAATATGCTTCTGTGTGTTGGGCATGTTTTCATTTAACTATACAATATTCCCGCCTTACAAAATGTGAGACAATAGTCTAGATTGATGATGCAGTTCATTACTAAATGACGATAATATTATTTGGTCTTAATCTAATATTAAGCAAGTACTATATTCGCGAACTCTTACTGCAAAGACGAAAAAGCTTTTAACAGGACCATAAACGATTAACCACAAAGTTATGGGACACAACAACGACTGCTTGTACGAGTACAATGGCTTTGTTTCCTCTGACGCGTGCAAATTAACTTCATCATTTATACCACCAGTAAATCACCTTTGATGTAGCCCAAGTTTTACGATGAAATATGTTTCGTAAGGTATGGCATTGTGCTCAAGACTATTTATGTCAAGGAAATGCATATATACGATGTGTGTTTTAGAAATATTTGTTTTATTGTTAGCATAAGTAAATTAACTTTAGGTACATAACTATCCATGTAGTATTTGTTATCTTATTATTATTATTATTATTATATGCGCCTATTTTTAATCAACTGTATAAAAAGTTTCTAAAATACGAGTAGGTATGTATTTGTTAAAACGATCATTAGATATCTTAGATTTATAATACCTAAAAACTAAATTTATAATATAAATACAAATCTTCATGAAGAAAGTTTATACATTATGTCTTCTTGTAAGTCATATTCAAGTCATTTATGTATACAGCAAGAGCGCGCGAGGTATGATCACCCGATGGTATACGTAAACTCGCATCTAAACGTGGTCCGATAATACATATTAGAGTAACGGCACAACATACTAGCATTGCCTGCTCATATTCGAACTCATAGTGATCTGATTATTTTTTTGCAGATTGACAAAAAGAACAAATTAAATTTTCTCTTTAAGTGATGACGATTGCTTAGATAACTAAGTCGATAATAACGCGAAGATTGTAATACTTATAACGTAATTATGATTATCCTAATGAAATTAAATAATAATGTAGTTGTGTACAAAGTTATAGCAGTACAACTGGGTTTTAGAATGAAATAAAAACAACCCGCCTGAAACATCTGCAGAATAAACTAAGATGTCTAGAGAAAAATAAATAAATAGAAATTTCATGGTAAAAAAAAACTATAAATAAGTATAACAGGAATACCATAAAATAACATAAAAACGACCCTTGAAATAGAAATTAAAATTAGAGATTCTCTCCAGTAAATATAACGAAATAACAACTCTGGAAAAATAAATCTATATATCTATATCTGGCGAACACAGCTAGCGGAGATCATTTGCCGAATATACGTCCGAAGAATATCGACTAGCATCGGGTGATCATACCCCGCGCGCTCAAGCTGTATAAGGAAGATTCCAGAGAACTCGAGTTTGAGTTTCTTATTTTACATTTTAACGTGTAGAAAAAGTGTCAAAAAAATATTCTATTGAGGAGAACACCTTTAGAATTGGATCCCAGGCAACTCAAGGTTAAATTTTTTACCTTATATCTTAAAGAGTAAAAATGAAACCTTTTAGAAAAATGAAACATTCATTTCTAAAGAACGATTGTAACGATGAATATTTCAGATTTACGCAAATAATAAGAAGTTCGTATACAGAATGTTATTTTCGCAGGATCAGAACATGTTATATGAAGAGAATTATGAACTTGATGGTATTTGTAAATGTTTTTTTTTAACTTTGTTTGTAATTGCGCTGTATTATATTTCTTACTATATACCAAGTGCTTGTCTGCAAGTTGCGGATGCATTTACTGTGTGACAAAACGCCGACACAGAGAGCTTGTATGACTTAGTACGAGAAAGCTGCTTTTTGGTCGAGTGTAGTGTTGGAAAAGAGGGGATTCGAGTACATTTACGCTGAGGCTAGACTGACTTTCGTTTAATCAGCGCAACAAGGATAGCAGCTGTACTTGGGCATTTCATTTGAATTTTGTTGACAGTAGTGCTATATTATAGCACATTTTTAAATCGCGTTTCGTCCATCTAATTTAGAACAATTACGCGCCAAAATTATTGTATTTTCGAATCATGTTACCCCGGAAATGTTAACAAATGTCGGTTGAAATTTTTATAATCAGCTGGGTTACTGCTCAGCTCAAGAGAGAGGCTTATTTGAGTATTTAATAAATAATTAAGTACTTGTACAAATTCATATTTGAATAATTCCATTCTTAACTTCCAATTAAATTCCTTGTTTTTGCGTTTATACTTAATGAAACATTTTGTTTAGTTTCATACAAATTTACTGTTTACTTTCAGAGTTTAAGTTTGTTTCCTTTTCTATTTTATAATAACATATCTAAATGCAAAGTAATGACCTTCTCCAGAAGAACTGATCCAATGCTCTTCGACTATGCTGTTGCGGACACGCCTTTGGAGCATTGTTGTGTTATTAGGGATCTTGGTATTCTGTTCGATTTTAAGTTAACGTTCACTGATCATTTAACTGATGTTGTTGCCAAAACTTATCGAATATACGAGTTTATTTACAAAAATTGTAGAGACTTTAGGGATGTGGGCTGTCTGTTACTACTATATTATACGTACTTTCATAAGGTCGAGGCTGGAATACGGTGCGCTAATTTGATGCCCGGTATATGCTGTTCACATGATGCGTAGTGAGAGTGTGCAGAGACGTTTTGTGAAGTACTTATTATTTCTAATCAACGGGGTATTCCCTGAGAGGGGTTACGACTATTCAAGTATGTTATGACAGGTTGGTGTCCCATATCTCCAACTTCGGCGCAATACATTAAGTATAAAATTCTTATATAAGCTTCTAAATAACAAGATTGATTGTTCCTGGATCCTGAGCAAAATACATTTTAGGGTTCCCAGGCTGTCTGCTCGATATGAGGAAACATATCATTTGCCTACCGCCAGAACTAATATATTACGTAAATCTCCGCTTTACACCATGTGTAGCAACTTCAACCAAATCTGTGATGCCTCGGATATACGCTTCAACGCATTGAATGTGATATTGGGGTATCTGCAATGAATTATTCTGCAACCACATCTATTGCCTCACTCCTTTCCTTTTATTGTTTTTCTATTTAGCATATATTTATATGTCTTTATATATTATTGTGCTTTAGTTATTTCATACTATACTGTTCTATAATGTATGAATTACATGTAATTGCTTTGTATTCTTCTTTTGTATTTTCTGTACTTGGGTTGTTGACCTGTAGAAAATAAACTCATTATTATTATTATTATTATTATTATAATACTATGGAATTATTTCCTTTTTATCGTAATAAGAGTTTTGCTATTGTTACGTTTTCGTTTTTTATATCGTTATATTTCTTATCTTTGATATTTTAAGAAAAAAATTATTATTTTTAAGTTTTTAGAATGGACGATCACTTCTTTTATTTACTCATACAATTTGGGAAGCTGTGATGAAATCCGTTACTAAAATTAATTAGTGCGATTATTTGATGCTTCATCAAGTCTCTACTTATAAATTATCTACGTACAGCAGTAAATGACTTTATTCTTGGTTAAAGAATTTGTTATAAACAGTAACAGTAGGAATTTCCACGGACTAACGCAGTAACGCTTTCTGCGGTGTCGACTTTAAAGTAGGATCTCATGTTAGTAACAGAGCCCTCCCTTATTCTCCCACTTATAGTCGACCAGCTTGTCTAGTATATTCATCCGCAGGTGGATCGCGTGCACACTGTATATTCTTATGCGACGTCGTGTTTCTGTGCGTGTGTGCGTTATTGTGTGACACTGCCATCTGTATATGAGTAGTGTTAGTTTGCATAGAAGTTAAACGGAATCCATAGATTCTACAAAAAACAACCAACTATATAAGAAATATAAGACTAAGATAAGAAATATTAAACAAACGTGTGTTCGACAGGGATTTATTCCAATTCCGGTAACAAAATTTAAAACAAAATGTAAACTACTACCCTTGTTTATTAATACTATAGTTATACAACCTTGAGAAAACTGTAAATATTTCTGTGTAGTAAAGTGTCGTCCTCTGATATCTTTCAAATGAATTAATATGGATGAATGAAAATTGGTAAGCCAATGAAATTAATCGAATGAGTTCATCCCCACTCTCACAATTTAATCCGAAAGTTTATAAAAAATATAAATATATTTTCTCTCAAATTTACGTAAGAGTATATTTAGTATATTTTGATTGATATGCTTTTCACATCGTTTGCCCTTGAATTACATATCAACATAACCTAACCATAAGACTCGTAGGATTGCTAATTTTGTTCTTTATTATACTGACAATTACCCTTTTATAACTTAATAAAGAAAATAAATAACATTATACGAAAGGCTTTTTAAAAAGCGTGTTCATTTCTTTTTAAAGAAATATAATCTAAACAAGGTAATGGTATTAAAAAGCCAGCATTTTTATCAAATACATACATGAAATGTCAATCTGTTTCGGGTTCAGAGTTTGAGTTATTCTTATTTTCTTCTATGTGTTGAACAGTTATGTCTAAAACAGTGTTCTATGTATTTCGTATGACTAAATATGTTGTGTAAACAATAAAACGTAATAATAATAATAATAATAACTTTATTAATTACCCAACAGAAAACTCCAAATGGGGCAATACAATTACAGAAATGCTCGATAATACAATGTTCAAATTATGAAATGATGTATCACATGATTACAACAAAAACAACAATTAATAAATTGGAAAATTGACACTAAAATCGCACAAGTTACTCATGACGATTATTGAAATTAATAGCAGCGTGATATAAGGGCGCTTTGTATAGAATATTCGTCCTGGGCGTCGGAACCATAATTAACTTGCTTGCCCTCGACTGAAGACGTGGAACCAGGATGTTCACCCTAGAAAGCAACTCCGGAGCATCCAATACACTGAAGAGTAAGTTATTCATGAAGGAAGCGCTGGTGTCAGTTCTTCTTTCGGATAGTGCTCTAAAATTATGTCTCAAGAGCAATGCGCCGTAGTCAGTATTCTGAGTCGGATAGAAGCCATCTAGTTTAAATGATAGGTATTTCAGGAACCTTCTTTGCACCCGTTCAATTGCGTTCGAGTACACATGGTATATCGGGAACCACACCTCAGATGCGTATTCTAGTTTGCTGATAACGAGGGCATAGAAAAGGGAACATATCGTTTGTAAGTTAGTAAAACAATTACAGGTACGAATAATGAAGCCAAGTATTCTATGCGCAGAAGCGGTAACGGATGATATATGCTCAGAAAACGTAAGTGCAGAATCAAAAAAAACACCCAGGTCTTATAAGAGCTATTCGAACCACAACATTTATTAAGTTGCTTTACATGGTTTTATCAACTTGACTGGTTTATGTGAGGCATTAAAACCAGTAATGTAGTACGTTTTGCAAACAAAAAATGCATTATAAACACCACATTATGTTAAGGTTTTGGGATCTTCAGAATTTAGACATTTGAATGGTTCACAGTCAATCGTTTATCACTTAACCAGGATAAATGTGAGACAATTTACTTTACTAATATACATAGATCAATCATATAATCTACGAATAGAAAATTCCTTGATATTGGACTAGACACAAGATTAACATGGAAGCTGCACACAGATGAATTAGTCAAACATGTGTCTTCTGCTACTTATGCAATTAGATGTATCTGACTGACAGTCTACTGGAATAACGACATACTATGGACTATCAAATCACATATCAACTATGTTTAACCAATATGGGGTAACTAAACCTACACAGGAAAGGTGTTTATTCTGTAGAATAAGGCTGTTCGAGCAATTGTATGTGTTTTACAAACTATCCACTGCAAACCTCTCTTCATAGAGCTTATGATAATTCCATTAGCCTAGACACATATTCTGCAACAACTAAGGAGGGCTTTGAAAAAGCTGCCACAACTGACCACTAGGGGTGAGATTACAGAAGTCTCCACCCATCATAACCATTTGCTCCACACCCCACATTTCATACGATAAAAGCCACTTCAATACAACATCGTAATTGGTAATTATTTAACAAAATCAAAATTACGTGGAGACATTTTTTTACTTTCGTATCTAAAGAGAAAATAAGGCTCTTCTGAGACAAACTATAGCAGTCTGAATAATTTAACGTTTTTGGAGTTGGTATAGAAGAAACTTGCATAAATTTATACTGAACAAACTCTACGATTTTTCTCTACTTTCTTGATTTGCTAGTGAAGATGTAACGAACCTGCGCCGTTAATGAAAAATAAAATGTCTAAATTATGACTAATTAATTTCCTTTCCGTTACATATTTAATTTCCGTAAATTTGTAAACTGTTTAAATTCATTTTCTATCTGTAAATCGTTCCATAAATTTTGAAATTTGTTTTAATTTAAAATCCGTATTTATTATGGGGAGAATTCCCAGGCAATACGTCACAATATGCGGACGTGAGAAATGCAGAGTATACATCAGCTAATACAATAATGTTCAAGTGATTCTATCGTGATTTAGGTAGTTCTTCAGCCTCTGACGTGGGCTTTCGGTGCCTATATAAGCCGCAGAATTTTGTATTAAAGGAGACTTCCCCACCGGGTCCCGACCCCGTCAGTTTATCTAACTCTATGTTCGGATATCCTGCCGAGCCCCATCCCGACTTGACTCATGTAACTTTTATGTTCTGATAAAGATGACTTTTCCGTTATATCCTTATAAACATGTCGTGCAGTGCTAAAAGCGGTCCCAATATAAAGAGGTTTAAACCTGAAGGAATAAGTTTTCACGGGTTTGATGGCATGATCATTTTAAATTTGTTGTAATATCAAAATTACTTCAGATTTGCAGAAGGTGCCTTGTTAAAGGAATGGTTGAAAACTTTGAATATAGCAACTAAATGGCCAGATAATAAATATGTATAATAAATATGTTTGTTCAGAACATTTTAGAAATGAATATTCTGAGCCAATGGAACACCAGCGATTTCGATTGTGTAACAATGCTGTAGCATCTTTGAAAATAAAACTGGAAACATCTGCTGCAGATGAAGTCTCAAGTATTAGTTTTGCTGGTGTTAGTGGACAAAATCTCAGTGATGAAGCAGAAACACATGAAGTGCCTTCATTAAGTTCTGAAAAGGACAGAGCTTGATCGGATGATCCCATTAGACCAAGATTAGTTAGGAAATTGGGAACAGTAAAATGTTATAAATTATTTACAATGATTATCAGATTAAGTAACACTTTTTTCAGAATGTCTGGTTATGAAAAAAAGAAAAGCAAAGTGTTCAAAGATTTTTCATAGTTTTGCGTAAGTTTTTGTATTATATTAAAGAAATATTATGTAAAACATAATCAATTTATTTTTAGGGTATCTCCTGGTAAATACAAGAGAAAATATGAAGCTTTGAAAAGAAGTCAAGCAAAATCAAGGAAGAAGCTTTATAGCAATACACGAACTATGAAAAATCTAAACTCTTACCTGTGTTGCAATTAATATTTTGTAATTTCTTATTTTATTGTTGTAGATTACCGCAGCTCTTGTATATGGATAAATGCAGGAAGTATTTAATTGCAGTGAATGCAAAATGTGGAACGTTTCTTTCCACATTCCTTTCTCACTTTTTGTTTAAAAATCCGTTTTTCAAGAAGGGCTATGATTGGTGCTCATTGACAACCCTGGGTCAAAATGGCGCACATCATCATTTGCAATTATTCTATCTTCCGCGCATTTGTAAGAGCATTCTCCCCTCTCTATATCTCTGGTTGGAATCGCGATTATACATGGGTGAAAAAGGGGAATACGGTTAAGTTTCACTCAGACTAGACCGACTCGTGTTTTGTCGGCTCTCGGGGAAACCGGTAGGTAATATGGTGCCAGAGAGCCGACAAAATACGAGTCGGTCTTGTCTGAGTGAAACTGAACCGTATCCTATCTCGCCCATGTATACTCGCGATCATCGTATGTAGAGCGTTCATCAATTCAGAGCACCCTTATAGCGCTTTGCGTTTTGATAAATCCGCTCAGCCGCATAATTGTTTCAATCAATAGTAAAGTAATTACCGTAACAGTAACCTAAGAACAGCAAACGAGACGTTACAAAGATAGCAACTTAGTTGCCAAAGTACAATACATATATAATGCTCATTGGCGTAAAAAAATATATATAACAATTTTAATAGCAAAACGCAATGTTGGATAAGCTTTTAAAAAGAAAAGAAAATTAGTTGTGAACTATTCGACTTTAACTCGAAGAGAATACCTGCGAAACAATTTTTCAGTTGATGGAGGCTCTTGTAGCGATATCTAATTTCTTCTAGAACTTCGACGTATATTTTATTGGTGTCATTAAACTTTCTATAAGAAAAAGGCAGTTTTGTAACTGAATGCCGACAGTTATCGAAAAGTCTAATTAAAAGAGAAAACCACGTCCTATCTATAGTATATCACAATGCCAATGACAACGACTTCTGAAACTTACATTTAAATAAAGTACTTTCATTATTTTTTACGTGGACGAACTCGTCTCTAGCTTTCTTCTTGAAATTTGTTTCAAAGTTTTAATCTTTCTAAAGATATTAATTCTGTTAGTGAATTATTCAATTAAAAACTGTATGTTAAGTTTAAATAAGACTTATACCAAATGATCAAGCGCAATTACGTGTATGCAAATAATGGTAAAAGAAAAATATATCAATGAGACTACTCGTTGGACACGAAGGCGACATATATATTTTGTACCTTTAAAGTTCTGCATTCTTTATACAGTTTGAGTCTATTTTTTTTACACTCTTAGCGATATTTAACATCAGAGTAGCATTGTCATCAATTAAAACTACAGTTGGCATTTTTCCACCTTCACTATCTATATTTGACAGCTGATTAGTTTTTGTGCTTAAAAACTATATGTGTTATGCTAATAATAAGTGTTTTAGTGTCTAGTGAATGTAAATTTACCAACACTAAATGCTCTATTACGGGTAGTTCGGTTTTCGGAGAAAAAGACTAAGGTAATGTACGTTTTAGCATCATTTTATTCTTAATTTTTTTTTATATTATTTCCTAGCGTTAAGAGAAAACGAAATATTTCCAATGTCAACCCTTTTATTTACATATAAGACAGTCATTAGATTACACAAATTTACATATATATATATATATATATATTTACAAAAAAACAGATAATATTTGTTGTCCACAAAAGCAATTCTTATATTGAAATTAACCTTGCATTCATTGAATCTTATTTGCAATATGTCAATAAACATATAACGGGATACCCAAACATCGGTTTATAAATCATACGGTCGTGAATATTATATACATAAGCACGTGCGTTCGTATCGTTGAAGAGGAAAATCGACAAGAGTAATATATCCAAGTTTTTACGTGAAATTATAATTTGCTTTAGTACATATGAAATTAAGAGAACTCTATCTAACATATTTATTTAAATAATATATATATATAGTATATAATATTCATCACCTGATAAAGCCCTAGTAGGGTGAAACAATTGTAGTAATTGAATAAAACTGTTTTGAACTCAATTTGAATTTATTTCAATTTTTACTTGTATATTTATTTAAATTTAACGAAATAACCAGGTAAAGATTATTTACGGGACTTACTGGAAACGGAATTGTTTTTCCACAGACTGCCAGGAAAAACGAGGTATGTACATCCCCCCAGAGGATTACGGAAATTCTTTCACGGACTGCCTGAAAGATTAAGGAAAAAGGTACCCTCACGGTCTGCCAGAGAGTGTTCTGAGAATTCCTTCGGACTGCCAAGGAGAACTCTGACTTTCCTAATAAAATCGTGGCTTTATATAGCCCTGGACTCGCATAAATAATAGATTAAAACAGTATTTTTGCCGAAGTATCACGCACAAACGCACGATATTACCACGTGCAAAATGCAGGTAGAAAATTAATAAATATATCATCTTTGGCATTACTAATTGACAAACATTAGATAAATTAAATATTTATTAATAGTTTTGTATAGAATTATTAAACCTATTAATTGAAAATTAAATAAAAAAAACATTTATATATATTATTTCGATAATTTATACAGTGACCGACAAAAATCCGTTACAAGCGTTGCTAGCTATCATTGTTATGTAACAGCTGCGGTTTTGAACTTGGGAGCCCAACACTATTACCAAGGTGGGCGCCAAAAATTTTTAATAAAAAAGTAACTTTGTAAATAAAACTTCATATCGTAATACAAAAATTTCAGTAAATGATTTTTACTTATTTTTTACATTTTTAAACATACACTTAATTCCTATCAACAAAAAAAAACGGAGTGGAAAAGTTTAAAAATAGTGCATTCAGAAACGCTCTGTTTCTTTAATACCTACATAAAACAACGGCTACTTGCATGAAAACAGTAACGTCAAATTTTTAATATAAGTTATAACCAAAGTGTCAACTGCAATTCGGCGAGGTGTGATATTGTTTTTTTTATTGGTTTTGAAGTAATTTCTGATTGAAAATAATCATTAGTATGTACATTTTAATTTTTTATTTTTCGCTTATCTAACGGCACCATGAAACATACATTCTGAATACATTAATAAGCTTATAGAATTTTGCCCAAAATTGGTTGAACTCAATAATCAGAAACAATCGTTCAGAAAAATGTGTTGTTTCTGCCTAATATATAATTGGTTTTGTACACGTCTCATAAGGGATTGCAATATGTAAGAAACCATATACCATCGAAGAAACTCTAATTTACCATCAGCTATTGTTATGGTCCAAATAATATTTAGCGAATAATAAGTATAGTTTTCTCAAATTCCGATTGCTGATTAAACCATTTACAAATCCCTTCAGAAATGAAATCTATCACATCCATTGAAATTTTTATATAATGGATAGTTTTTTTAAGCACTGAGCTGTGTAATGGCAGAGTTCAGTCAATGTTCAGACACAAGTTCAAACATAGGTTAATAAGAAAATACCATATCATATTTGGACGCACTGTGTGTTACACAGTTTCCAAAAATAGGAGCTAGGAAATTATAGACGACATCAAGATCAGAACTTTAAGGGCCCCCGCAGACTACAGACTTTCTATCGACCGATAGTTTAGTCGGGTTGGGCTGCTAGCGCGCACACTGAGCCAACTAAATAGTCTGGTTAGAAGGAAGTGCGCAGACTAACCAACAGTCGGCCGATTGCTCTCTAACATTTTGCTAAGTTGGTCTTGAAGAGAACATTCGCGAACTGAAAGTTTAGGAAATGTTGACCAAAACTATTATTATTGCTCTTATACAACGGAGGAGAAGGCTCAAAAAGAGAAAGCGAGATTATTGGGTGCATCCCATCTACAGTGACGATTATTACAAGGAAAGTTTTACACGATCCATTCTAAGTTAGTGAATTCTCCAAAAAAGTTTTTCGCATATTATAGAATGAGCCTAACCAGCTTCAATCAACTTGTTCAATTAATTGGACCGGCAATAGCGAAGGAGAATACAAATTTAAGACTTTCTATACCTGTGGAGGAGAGATTGAGCGTCACGATACGGTAAGATATCCTCTTCAGGCCCACGGGCAATTTCGCCATGTGATTTTTGTTTTGACTGCAGTACGTTGTCACATTAGATGTTAATAACATAAAATAGTGTCCAGATTTTTTTGTTTTGTTTTGGTTTTTTGAAAAAAACATGTATCATAAGCGATACATTGGGCCTTGCCCTATACAAAAATTTGGGAGACATTGAAATTTTTTTATTCATGGAACTTAGAGAAACAATTTCTTTGCATATTACAACATAGAAAAACATTACAGGAAGAACATTTTACAAAAGTTAAGCTCTTACAACCTTGGTATCGGCATCTTGATCTTGTTCTCTGTTCTTCATTCATAAATTTTGGCAGATGCTTAGCTTTTTCCATGCGTACTCTCTTGTCTGGGATCGGCAAAACACTTCTTCTTTTAGAATTACCCTGTTCGGAATGGTCTTCATTACTTTCGTCCGATTCTTCCTCAACTTCGTTCTGTTTATCGGAGTACAAAAGTGCTTTTGCAAGGGAGAATTTGAAGTCAAGGTAGTCCATAATTTCTCGTTTGGAAAGACCTGCAGCCCGAGCGTCTTCTCTGTAACGAAGCCAGGAAGCTGCAGATGCAAAATCCAAGAAATGAAAGATGCAACGTACTGTCCATTTCTTGGTCCTGCTGTTCATTGGATATTTTGCTATTACGCGATCGAGTAAATCAACCCCGCCCATATTTTCATTGTAGTTTCTAACCACAGCTGGGCGATTGATTTCAATGTATTTTTTATTTTGAACAGACCATCGGCTACATTGTCCCAGCGGTTCAGCACCAAATTCAGCTGAAGCAAAATGTATGGGTCTAGAATCAAACCACTTCACCATAGCGATCTTGTTATCTTCTGTAACAAGCATGTCGTAAGACCCTCTTCCCGATTTCTTCAATTCTTTTTCGGTTTTTAACGCTATGGTAGTTTTCGGAATTCTATTTTTCATTAGCGTGCCTGTTACATAGATTGTGCGTGGCAAAAGTGCGTCCATCAAAGGTAGCGAAGTGAAATACCTATCTACAAATACTGAGACACCTTTTGGTACAGTGTCAGTAAGCTTTAGAACCACTCGTCCACCTACGTCTAATTTATCAGGTGTTGGAATCAAGGAAGAGTCTGTGGTTCGACCTTTGCCTTCATACATGTGAAAATCAAGAGGAATACCTGTAGTTGTCGTCATTACAAAGTTTTTGAGGCCTACAGGATGAGGCTTACCGCGAACAAATTGCCTCATTCTAACTTTTCCGTGGAAAGCTATCATTTGTTCATCAACTGACACTTGTTGTGTTCGTTCGGTTTGCAGGCAAGCGTTTTGAATTCTGTCCAACATTGGTCTAATTTTCCAAAAACGGTCAATTTCCCGGGCTTCCTTCGAGACTGCATTGTCATCGACAATTTTTAATTTTGTTCGTAGTGTAAAGAATCTATTCCTTGACATGTTATCTGCAACAATTGGTACTCGAGTATCTAATTGCCAAAACATTCGGATCCTTGGTAAATTGTAAATTCCAATCAGCATGCTGCATGCAAAAAATTTTCTCATTTCACTTCCTGAAGTATCGATCGATTTTCCAGTCAATTTAACTGAATTCATGTTGGTGAATGTGGCCATGGAATCGAAGAAATCGAAATTGAGATACTCCTTGAAGTAATCGATAGGCTTTGGAAGAATTTCCAGTGGTATTCGCACCGGTGGTTCATACTTTTCTGTTATCGGCTGAAAACTGGTTCTTTTCCATTTTCTCTTTCTTCCTTTTTGCAAAAAATTTACCAAAGGTATCTCATCATCTGAAGATGTGTCAGCTTCAGATGAACTTCCATCTTCAACTGGGTTTTGATTGGTACCATCGGCAATACTTTGACTGTCTTCGCCTAAATCATCATTTTCACTTTCGCTGTCGTCCAATAGGTGTTCGTCAACATCAGACTCGTCAAGGTTCAAGTTGTCAGCAATCTCTTGCAGTTGAGCTGCAGAAAGTGGACCTGTAGGTTTCAAATAGCAATTAATAATTTGTATGGTCCAAGTCACCAGTGATACATGCATTTCAAACGAAAACAAAAACTTAACTATGGGATGATGTTTGCCATGTGACGTATTATAGCCAAGAATAAACATAAGTTTGACAATCCCAGTAGCTAAAGTTGATATTTATTAGGTACTTACCAGTGTTCCTAAACTTCTTTGGGGCAGCCGCCATGTCGTAGAATATGTCATTTAGAAGAAATAATGCCAACAAGCACTCACAAGTTTGTACGTAATAAAATGCCGTACGCGCATAGCTTGACGCACATCGTATCTGATACGGGCGGGCCGATCGCGATATTACTTAACGTGAGGCAGAAAAATAATAAAATCCCGAAGTATCATATATGATACTCTGGGTCCGAAGAGGATATACTACAAAACAATATCATTTATTATCGGAAGTCTAAAAAACAGTTTAAGTAAAGATACTTTGTTGAATGTGTACTACGCAGAAATTCAGTCGAGACTAGACCTATGTACGGTATCCTACTATGGGGTTCATCCCCTTCAGCCAAGACCATCTTCTCGCTCAAAAGCAAATTATCAGAATTATAAGTGGTATAAAAGCTACAGATTCTTGTAAGTCAATTTTTATTTCATTCGAAGTACTAGCTGTACCTTCTTTATTCATCCTAGAAGCAACTAATTATATTCATATTCACCGATAGGGGCCCAGCACGTTTAATGAAAATATTATATAATAAGTTACCAGATAATTTCAAAGTAACTTCCGACTTTAAGCACAACGTAAAGCAATATCTAAAAGAGAAATGTTATTACAGTTTAAATGAATTTTTAGAGAGTTTTTTTTTGTTCATTTTGTGTATTTACTTTATTATGATGGTGCATTTGGGTTATAAAAGATTCGAAAAATCAATAAGGATTTATTTATGTATTTATTAAATATTTATTAAATTGTTTACAAGACGTAAAATTGCGAATCAGTTGAAAAATTAGACTGGCTTGTATCGTTGGAATATCCTGGTGATGGAGTGTCCTGAATGTTCTGAACCACAGGTTGAAGTGGCGATGGCGTAGAACGAGGTGTATTACAAGGCTGTAACGATTGTGACGGTGACAAAATGTTAGTCCCTCGATGGTATACAGGAAAAGAGGACGAAGGTTGCTGTATTATGTTGTAGTTGTATGATGATTGAGAAGTAGTTTGTACACGTCTGGCTAATCTTATCTGCTTAAAAATGCTAAGAATACCAATCTTAGCATCTAGTTTTTCTTCGGCTGTAAGATTCTGGAGTGAAGGGACAAGAGATAAAGCAAAGTTTGTATCTTCGTCTACAGTATTAGTCTCTGTCAATGCTTTTACTAATGCTTCATCCAAATCTGTTTGCTTCGGTACATTAGTCCTTTTCTTCCGGCGAGGAGTAGGTGTGGAAGTGGTAGGACCTGATTCGTCATTATCGTCGTCATCTTCTTCATTATCATCTAGCTCTAGGTTACCTTCCGTTTGCCGATTTTCCATACATGGAAGTAAAAATAGTAATTGCTCGAAGTAAACATATCTGCGCCTCTTGGTCGCAGCTTGACCTGATTTTGTACTCTTTTGAGCGTTCAATTCCCTTCGGAAGCAAGTCCGTAAGTTCGCCCATTTTTTTTGCACATCGTTACCTGAAATAATAAAACATAATAAAAGTAAATATAAAAAATAAAATATAACAAATAATAAAATTAATTCTTTACAGATATCTGGCTACCGGAGCTAGTTTCAATACACTGTCTTTTGATTATCTGATGGGAGCCTCTACCATACGAGATATTACTAAAACTACATGTGAGCAAATATGGCACATACTTCAACCGTTGTATATGGCAACCAAAGAAGAAGATGACTGGATTAAAATTGCCGATGAATTCTATAGTCGAACAAATTTTCCAAACATCATTGGAGCGATAGATGGCAAGCATATACGAATAGTACAACCAGAACATTCCGGTTCATCATATTTTAACTATAAAAAGTTCTTCTCTTGTGTTTTAATGGCATGGACAGATGCAGATTATAAATTTGTATACATAGATGTTGGTTCTTATGGAACAGCTAGTGATTCAGAAATATTTAAAACATCTGAAATGGGTAAACGGCTTGCTAATAGCTACGCTCTCTGTCTAGTAGCGTTTTCCCAGTAATTTTCCTTAGAATCCACATCTCGCTTGTTTCTAGGAGCCTTTTTGTTTTTGTTTTGTCCGGTCGGGTCTCTGCTGTATAGGTCAGTATGGGTCTGATGACAGTTTTGTATATTCTTGATTTGACCTCGACATCTACATATTTGTTTTTCCATATAGTGTCGTTGAGACATCCCGCTACTTTTAGTGCTTCTGTTGTCTGCTGTCTGACCTCTGCCTGAGTCAAGTTAGCAGTCAAAAAAGAAATACGTGGAGCACTACCACATTGCCTGAAAGACTTGGTAAACTTGTTGTTTAAATAAACAACCCTCGCATTAAATTTTGATGCTATACCATTAGTTGGTTGGTTAAAAAAAAAAAATGTGGTGTGGCCACCACACGACTTTCTTATACGTATGAGCGTTTCAAACTATAGAATTTTAAGAATTTTTTTATACAAAACTTATTCAAAATCCTATTCTAGGTACTTTCATTCGCTTAATAAATCGCTATAGAATGCATACTTTGCAAGATATTATCAAAAAAGTGCTCCTCGCTAAGAGTAAAAGTGCTACTTCCGGTCCGAATTTTGAAATTTCATATATACAAAAAATATTGCAAATCCAGTTCTAAATACTTTTGTACTCTTAATAAATATATATAGAATGCATAACTTACGACATATTTGCAAAAAATCGCTATTCGATAAGAGTAAAAGTGGTACTTACGGTCTGAATTTTGAAATTTTTTTTATACAAAAGATATTGAAAATTATGTTTAAATACTTTTATACTGGTAATGTACTTGTCTAAAAAGCATGACTTGCGAAATATTCGCAAAAAACTGATTTTCGATAAGAGTAAAAGACCTACTTCCGGTAGGAATTTCGAAAAACTTTTTAAATAAAATTATTCTCAATTTTAATTTTAAGTATATACGAATTCTTTATAAATTTGTTTAAACTTAGTAGTTGACGAAATATTCGCAAAATTCGATTTTTTCGCTGAAGTAAACTGCTACTTCCGGTCTACCGATTTTACTGAAAAACTAATCAGATCTCAAGAGGGAGATTATACACGTAAATACAAAATTTGGAATTGATATCTACAGCGGTTTGGCCGCTATCGTGGTCACACACACACACAGAGAGAGAGACAGACACACAGACACACAGACATTTTTTAAAAACCACTTTTTCAGTATCAGGGGACTTCAAAACGTGGACATCTTCAAAAATCTCGAGGTCGAAAATTTTCATCATCACAATACTTCCTTATACTACGTATAAGAAAGTAATAATTTAATATAAAAATAAATAAAATAAATAGATATATGTTACCTTCTTTTGCAGTACAGATTTTTATTATGTAAAACTTGTCATTTAAAAAAAAAATAGGGAGGCGTGGATTTTTTTCATGAAGGCGTAGTAGCATAAAGATTGAAAGCCGTTGTTTTAAAATGGAACAACTGACGAAAATGGCATTTATCACATACATTACCACTTTTATTTCATGGATTTCAGTAAGAAATTTATTCTAAATTTAATAGGCTTATTTTCTTAAAGAAGTGCAACTTCTTTCTTCGGTTATTGCTGAAGGGAAAAAGAAGAAAATTGATAAAAAAGACGTAAATTTATGTGTATAAAATTTCTAATTAGCTTTTATAATAAAATCTAATATATTTAAAATTGAAAAATATTTTTATGTTCTAACACTCAATCTGTTTGGATTGCAAATTTGTATGACTAATTCATTTTCTGTGTAACACCGAATTTATCATTAGTTTTCTTTCGTATTGAACTATGAATGAGATCAACCTGAAAATGAACAAAATTTTAACGCTAAATCTTAATCAAAGTTATACTACATATAACCAAAAATAAATCTCACAAAAAGGAAAAATGTCTTTCTTAAAACTTATTTTACATGGCATCTTTTAAAAAAGTGTAGGAAAACAAACAAGCCAACGAATTTTGTCATCCTATATATCACTGAATACACTCTACATATATTAAATGGATAGTTATTATGCAAAATAACATAATTTATTTAATTCAAACATACTTTTGGACAAAAAGATCTTCTGTGAGCAAATACTTAAAAAAAACAGTTAGAAAAGAGTTTGCAATGATAACACAATATCTTTTACTTTTAGACTAACACATGCAGCTCAAATTCTCCTCTATATCGGAATGTCGGTGATAAATATCTTGTTAGGATACAGCGTATTGCGTTTCTAGTTCGGACATCCTTTCTAAAATATCAGCTTAACTTCGAAAAGGGCCTTTGAGGAACTATCGAATGTCAAAACGACGGGGAATGGGATTATAAATTGATGCTCGTTTTACTTGAATTAATTAACCCTGAGGTCACTAATCTTTTATTCATCAAAGATCAAAAAGTTCATTTACTGTGAGTAAAATTCTGTAGGAATTGTGAAAGATACAAATATTAAATATTTGTCCAATGTATTCTTTACAACAGTCCAAAAGTATGCAGAATTAAGATATAGAATTAAGAAACATATCTCTTATATAAGATAAATCTCCGATTTATGTTTAATTCCATTCATTCTTAAGGAGAATATTGCATTACACTATTAGAATATTCACAAGAAATATGGCAAATATAATTATTGTATTTATTGATATTATGAAACTAAAATATGTCGAAATCCTTCTAACTAAGAAGTTGGAGGGATTTCTAGCGATGTTTCGTCGTTTCTAAAATGATCTGATTACTAAAAATGAATTACAATTTGTTTAACCCACTAACGCTCGAATTATTTTTTTTTAATTTATTGATAATTTTACTATTGATTGAATGATTGGTAAATAATAACATGCGAATTGAGTTATTTTGTATCTGGTGGATTTGGTTTAGAAAAAAGCGCTGATACCATATTGTATTTTTTTTTGAATATAAAAATATTTATATATGTAGTTATAACTATGTTTATTTCAATTTACAATTATTTTTTAGTTACTAGTTACTAATTGTTGAGTATGATAGCTGGCAAAACAGTTAATTCGCAAGCCGACAATGAATAATAATAATAAAGGACGGAACTTTTAGGTTGGCTACTCTTTATACACACTGTATAGCAATTCATATTGTAAAAGTCTCGTACATTATTTGCTTTCGTATAATATATTTTTCAACATAAAACGCGACATTTATCTAAAATATCCAGATGCCAGAAGCCATTGGCATAATATATCGTGTACATTAAATTAGGTGATTGCAAGTGAACGTTCTATTTACCTACGTGATATATTACGCTGTTACTTTCCATGAAATATATTCGGAAGCTCGTAGTGTATATTAGTATGTGTGGCCGCAACATTTGTATTTCACATCATAATCCCTTACTAATTTATTAACACTTTCGTCTTCACTTTTTGGTCGTTTCCTCTGCAATAGAATTGGAATAACTACCAGCTTTTATTTTAAACTTATTTAGGGCTATTAGTATTTATGGCAGAATATATAAAATATAAAATACAGATGGCATTATTTGGAAAATTATTCTCAAACAAGGTTTACCGCAGTTTCATATAGTACTGAGCTGATATACCCGGCGCGGCATCCTTTGGGATAATTTCATATTTTTTACAGAATAATATCCCGAATTTCTTTTAATCATAATCGTAGTCTATATTTCCACAAAATACAAAATTCCGCCATTTGGGCCATAAATATAGAATTTGATAATAAACACCACCCCTATCAGATCAAGACATAGCTATGAACCATCGTCAAATATGTGTTGAGAGTAGGGCTTCAGTCTGTGAAGTCGTTAAAAAATTACACAATTACAAACAGACACACCAACGATTATATAAGTACACTAGCTGACCCGGCAAAAGTTGTTTTGCCATATAAATTATTTCTAGTGAATATTTTGGTAGTCTAATAAAAAATAAGTAACTTATTGTAAGTGTGTGGGGATATGGTATATGACTGAAAGAGGAATGGAACGCTGTGAACGATGACGGCCTATAAAAAGAACAAAACACCAAACATTCATCTTTTGAATTCATTGTACTTTTATTATCTTAACTAATAAATTTCTAATTACATCTCTATCACAAATAATGACTATTAAAAAAAACTTTATCAGTCTCTTAGTGCAATGGAGTGTACGATATTTTTAATGAGTCCATCTTTAGCCAACACAAACAAACTGGATGGTTTACCTACGCGAAAACATGCCACGTATAATTGTCCGTGTGAAAAACACGGTGTGCCCAAATCTAAGCCACAAACAGACATCGTTTGGCCTTGATGAGAATATACTTAATGTGAGAGTTGCACTGAGAAAGTAAACTGATAAGTATAAGCGTCACTGCTACGATCGACGCACAATCAATAATAATGGCCGAAAACGGTTTAGGCCCTAAACTTTAGTGAGTGAGAGAAAGCTTATTGTGTGAGAAAGACAGGAGACCGGCTTTGTTCTCATCCCTACTCTGTACAGTGTAGTTGTATCGCTCGAGGTGTACACATGTGTTACAGTCAACGATCCGAGAAAAACGAAAAACTTGAGTGTAAAACACATAAAAGAAATCAAATTTAGTATAGGCAGGCGACAGATTTTTCAAATATGTTTAATCTGATGCTGTGGTGTTTTTTATATGGTGATGATGTGTGCTAAATAAAATAACCCGCAGCGGCAACAGATAAACAGAAGAAAATACAAAAGTGTGTCAATGGCGCTAAACAATTGCACGCTATGCCGAATAGAATTCAAACGTATGGAAAAAAGTGTTAGTTGTTTTATATGTGGAAATGGATATCATGCAAAATGTTCCGGACTACATGATGACACTGCAAAAAAAATACAGGACAATATTATTAAGTATGTCAAATACATTTGTAAATATTGTGAAAAATTTGAATATGGGAAACATCTAAATGAATTATATGAAAGACTGGATTTATGTATTGAAAAAATTGAAAAACAAAATGAAACTATTAATGAATTGAAAGAAATGATTGTTACAGCAAACTATGATGTGGATAATAAAGATAAGAAAAAGTACAGTGAATGCTTGAAAGATAATAATGATACTCTCTTGATTAAACCTAAAAAAGTAACACAAAAATCACAAGAAACACAAAAAGAAATAAAAAATAAAATTAATCCGGTAAGATTAGCTGTAGGAATAGAGAATATCAAAAACATTAGTAAAGGAGGTGTAGTAATTAAATGTAGTGATAATACATCCAAGGAGAAACTTAAAGAAGAAATGGAAAAAGAAATAGGTAATAAATATCAAGTGTTGGATACAAAACTGAGAAATCCGAAAATTATCATAACTGGAGCCGAGAAAGAAATTATTGATGAAGATAACGATACTATTTTAAAGTCAGTCTTAGAGCAGAATGATTTGAGTACATGTGACGACATCTTGGAAGAAAATGTTAAAGTTGAAAGAAAGTATATAAATAAAAATAAAAATAACTACGGTAATATTATATTAAATGTGGATCCACAAATGTTTACTAAAATATTGAAACTAGGAACTTTAAATGTAGGATGGAGAAAATGTAAAGTATACGAATACCTAAATATTATAAGATGTTTTAAGTGTTCTGGATATGGTCACTTTGCTAAAGAGTGCAGGAATAACGAAATATGTGGTAAATGTGCAGAAGAACATAAAACAAAGGAATGTCAAAATGAAATAGGTAAATGTATTAATTGTACGAAAGTTTCTGAAAAGCTTAATATAAAGATCGACAGCAGCCATTCTGCATATGACTTAAACTGCCCATACTACACAAGAATACTAGAAAAAGAAAGAAACAAAGTAAAATACATATAGCAATCAAAGCAGGATTACTCTCATAAAAAAAGACAAATTACTGTTTTTAATTGTCAGGGATTTCTAAATAATAAAGATTTGATAGTTGATTTAATAAATCGGTGGGAGCCGCTAATAATAGGGTTAGTTGAAACCCACGTTGATAAAGATGTAATAGATAAAGAAATAGCCATAGATGGTTATGAAATGATAAATGCGACAACGAATAATAGAAGAACGGGTGGCATATTAGTATATATAAAGAAATACTTGTATTATGACGTAAAGAATATTTTTGTTTGTGATTGTCTGTGGCTAGTATCTGTTGAGACAAAAATACATAATCAAAAATACTTGTTAACATTTATTTATCACCCACCACAAAAATTGGATAATATATTTATAGAATATCTTGAAAATCTGGTAGATAACATATTTGATTTCGATGGAATCATTTTAATAATGGGTGATTTCAATATTGATTATAAGAGAGATACATATTACAGTTTGAAGATTAGAGACATCTTATATAGAGCAGCTCTGTATCAAGTTGTATCGGTACCAACAAGGATTACTAATACTAGTGAAACAATTATTGATTACGTTGTAACTAATAGGAGAGACATTACCTTTGAGGTTCACTTGACACCTAAAATTAGTGATCACAATATTTTGACCGTTGATACACAAGAGCTAATGAATACGGAACATATAAAAACGTTTAAAATTAGAAGTTATAAGAACTACAATATTAATGCCTTTCATGATAGGATACTAAGTTGTGAGTGGTCGAATAATACTAGCGAGGTGAATATTTTGGCTACACAATGGTTAATGATAATTGAGGCAGCAGTGCAGGAATTATGTCCAATCATTGAAATAACTGTAAGGTCTGGTTTTCCAAAAAAATAAATGGATAAACGCAGAAATTATACAAGAAATGAATATAAGAGATAATAAATACAAACTTGCAGTGATAACCAAAAATGAACAACATTGGGAAGAATATAAACGCAGTAGAAACAAGGTCACGGGATTAATTAGATCAGAAAAAGAAAAATATTTTGTAAGAGTATTAGACAATAATAAATATAATCACAGAACATTATGGAAGAACCTAAAAACCCTTCTTCTTGGGAATAATGAATTATGTGACAAAGCAATAATTTTTGAAGACAAAGAAATCAGTAATAGCTTCGAAATATGTGAAAATTTCAATAAATATTTTGTGACGAGTGTGGATGATATTGTGGCTGCTATACCAAAGAAAGTAGGTTTGGTGCATAACGACAATACGGGTAGTTATGATAACGGGTTCTGTAATTTCGAAAACATCACAATGTATGAATTAAAGAATATATTAAAGGAACTCAACAATACAGGAGATGCAGCGGGAAATGGCATTAACACATCCTTGTTGAAAGATGCATGTCTAGTAACTGCGAATAGATTGTTAGATGTATTAAATCAATCACTAAAGAGTGGAGTATTTCCTGACGGATGGAAGACATCATACATTATACCAGTTCCAAAGGTGAATGGGTCACGAAAATGCGTGGAGTTTCGCCCAATAAATACAGTGCCGGTGTATGAGAAAGTCTTAGAACGTGCAGTAAAAAATAGACTTAGTTCGTATTGTAATGACAATAATATAATAAGCAAAGACCAGTCGGACTTTAAGGAAGATCATTCATGTGAAACATTATTAGTGAATTTAATTGATAAGTGGTTAAAAGAACTGGATAAAGGTAACATTACCTTAGCAGTCTTTTTGGATTTTCGTAGAGCCTTTGAAACAATAAATAGAGACACTTTAATTAAAAAACTGGAATCAATAGGTGTAGGTGGTACAGTTCGAAATTGGTTTTCTAGCTATTTAAATAATAGGACACAAATAGTAAAATATAATAATAGTGTATCAAGTGCGATAGAAACTAGGTATGGAGTGCCCCAGGGAACTGTTTTAGGCCCCGTTCTATTCAATATTTACGTGAATGATATGTCGTCGTGTGTCGGCCGCTGTGACGTGTGTATGTTCGCGGATGATACAATGCTCTGCGTATCGGGCGATGATATGGAAGACATGGTTAAAGTGATGAATGAAGTAACTGGAAGCGTTATATATATGGCTATGTAGAAATAATTTAAGTATAAATATTGATAAGTCCAAGTTTATGTGTATTGGAAGTAGACATAAATTACAACACAATGATAAAGATAAGATTAAAATACTAATTAATAATGTTGAATTAGAGTCAGTAACACAAATAAAATACCTTGGCATAATAATTGATGAAAATTTAAATTTCAAAAAACATTTAAGCTATGTAATAAGTAAGATATCTAAAAAAGTAGGGTTTTTAAATAGAATAGGTAAAAACTTGTCAAACTATGTTAAACTTATGTTATATAAATCGCTTATAGCACCACACTTTGAATATTGTTCAACAATTCTGTTCAATGCAAAGCAAAATGAGATACAACAATTACAAAAACTACAGAATAAATGTATGAGAGTAATACTGAAATGTAGTAAATGTACACCCATACAGATAATGTTGGGTGCACTACAATTAATGAACATTAGACAGAGACTAGCATATAGAGTACTCGTTTTTATACATAGAATTAAGTTAGGTCAGGCACCTTCATATTTAACGGATAAGCTAGTACAAGTAGGAGATACGCATAGTTATAGCACACGTAATGTTAAAGACTTTTATATAAGTAGATATCAACGAAGTCAAACAACAACAAGTGTATACGTTGATGGTTTGAAACTTTATAATACATTACCCAATAGTATAAAAGAATGTAATAGACTAAGTTTATTTAAGACGTTGGCTTATAAGCATATACACTTGAATTATTGACTTTAGAAGTTGGTTTGTAACACATATATCAAATTAAGATGTTATATTTGAACATATATTTATCATGTATACATAATAGCAAATTGCTAAATAAAGACATTATTATTATTATTATACTGTTTACGGGGTGAGAAGTGACAACGGTAGACGCCTGGCGGGAATAACTGATCGAGTGCTAACTGATCAATTATCGACCACCGAGAGTAGAACATCATTAAAGTACTAATATCGCTATTAAAAAATAGGGGTTGGTGGTGGAAGGGTGAAAATTTAGGGATGTATGTACTTTTTAATTCCGAATCATAAAAAAAATACAAGATTTTGTCCAAAAAACAAACAAAATTTTTTTGGGGTGGACCACCCGTATCACTTAGTGATATGAAAAATAGTTTACGTCCTATTCTCAGACCTGCTGAATATACACACAAAATTTCATAAGAATCGATCAAGCCGTTTCGGGGGAGTTTTGTGACAAACACTGTGACACGAGAATTTTATATATTAGATATAGATACTTTACGCTTTACATTTGAGGTGGTGAGGCAATTATTTTATAGTGGACAGCCTAGGAGTACGTTTCTAGCTTTTATTTTGAATATCATGTCTAGAAGTGGTTTGTACACATTTTAATTCCAATAAATTGAGGGCACAGACTTGAGAGATAAAGATTATGCTTGGGTTGTGTGATATTACAATTTCTGGTACAGTAAATATTCCAGGTTTATAAATAACTGGTTTCTGTGATTTGCCTTGTCCGTAACTCTAATGACTCGCTCCTTAGCAAGTAATATTTTCTCAACTTGTAAGGAAGCTCGTCACAATAGTATACCGTAACGTAGCCCAGTCATCCTCTCCCTCATAGACATTCTTAATAACATCCTTATTTAATAGAAATATAATGCTTTTTATTAAAAATCATTTCTTAATTGTGTGCATAGTTATATTGTTGCAGTCCTGCTTCCAATTAAGAGATATGTCCATATCCAACTCCAAAAACCTGACGGAAGCAAGGTGCTGTATTTCGATACCATTAATTAAAATACCCCAATGATGATCCATTACTTTTTGTCTGCTTTAGAATTTGAAAAAAAATATTTTATTTAGATTTAAGATTAATTTGTTACTGTAAAACCAGTTATGCAACTTCATTAGCACGTCTTTAGCTGCTAATTATATATCTCTTTCATCTGCGATCAACATTGACGTGTCATTTGCATGCACATAATATAAAGAGTAGTGGACCCAGGATCGAGCCCTGTGGTACCCCAATTCTCAGATATAAACGTTACTTTGACGCATTACTGACGATGCCTGATATAAGTTTGAAAACAGCTGGTGTAACTTTTTAGCTACTTAGCTTATATTTGAAGTTCGATGATAATCCTTCTATTTTCTTGATTTGGTTAACGTCAGACTTTTATTACGTCTTAATAAGATCATTTAGATCCTATAATTTAGAATACTTGCTTTTACATATTATTTGATAGTTTCAAGTTCATGTCGCCTTTACTTGAAATACATACACCACCACCCCTGTAGACGCGTTCATTAAAAAAATTGTACACATCACAAACCAAAACTTAGGGTTGGAATAACGTTACTATGGGAATGTTAAACACACACCACATCCAGATTACGTTAATTTAATACTCAGACTTGTCAATTTTGCCAGTTAAACTTTCTATATTAAAGTTGATAAGCCGGAAGCTGGAGTCACATACGCCGTTGTTTCTAAAAAAAAAGTTTTAGGATCTGTATGGGTTTCTTTTAAACTCTTAAAAAAGCAATGCGTTTATCTGTATTCTTGATCTTCTTAAATACAAATCCGAATTGTATATTTCGTCTTTGCGTTTGAACAGTTGTTTCAATTTCTCATTCTCGATTCGCACAGGTGGGCACGTAAAGCCGCATTAAATCCTGTAGACTTCGTAAAACCAGTCGCTTTTTTCTACTCCTATCAACTTCCGATAAATTTAATCTTTTTATCCTCGATACGTCAATCATTCTTACGAAGTTTTTTCACGCCATGCTTTCTACTTTAGGATTGTTTATATTATTTTGTTGTGAAGTTTTTGTTGGGAATTTGATACGGTAATTCTAAAATTGACATCGTAAGATATTACTGTAGCTTTGCTAGTGTTAAATACATAAAATGTAGTAGTAAATAAACTTATCACGTCTTACAATTAAACCAATATATTTCACATTTCTCTCTATAGAATTTATTTCAATATATTAATGTCTTTATTAATTTCTTTTACACGCAATAATATTAGATACCGCCAGTGGTTGTTCTGCCCTTTCCGGTAGGTGGCGCTATGAGTCGACACTTATCGGGTCCAAATTTTATCATTTTCTTTTTTAGCACTAAACCACCATCAGAGGGGCGTAACTTAAATTAGAACTTTGTAACTATAGTTTTTGGTACCTGCAAACCTCACCAGATGACTGATTAGTACTGTCATGTAGATTAGTAAATTAGCTACCTATACTTTATCGCCTTTCTCGTTTTAATTTTGGATGCAGTTGAATTTTAATTAGCCGATTTAGCATAAGTGTTCACTTATTCATATTTTAAGATTTTGTTGTGTTTAACTAAAATTTTAGTTTATTTTGTTTGACTATTTTTAATAGTTGGTGTTACTTTCATGCGTTTGTATAAATTTGTTTCTATTATAGTTGAAGTTTACTAGTGTCAATTTTAGGTAAGAGTCATATAATTGTAAATTAAGAGGGGCGTTTACTAACAAATAGAAACTTATGCAACTTATATTACTCGCGGGACGGGTAGACGCAAGGGGGTGTGAGTAGGTGGAGATAGACGATATTCGGTTCTGTCACAGCGCTTCAGTTATATTCATAGATTCTGTCATAGATAAAGAAATACTATAGATAGGAAACATAATGTATAAAGAATGAGTACTTACGGAACTGTTGATGTTGTTGATGTTTTATAATAAGCCAAGTTTCGCTTGCCCATAACTGTTATATTATTATTCACTCGAATATTATAGGTATATATGACATTTAAATGCGAGTGACAGTTTGTAATTAAACTGTCATTCGCATTTAAGTCTGCAATAGCCGACCGATTCCGATAGATTTTCGTCGTCGCTAGGACCGGTAGAGATACCGTAAAGTGCGGATAGACGACGCAATTAGCTTGGAAAAACCTCGTGTAAAATGTGTGTGACAATGTTTACTGTTTAATGTTTTTTATCTTTAAAAATAATTACATAAATTTGATTTTTACTTGATATCGTACATCAAACGTGCAGCTGGCAAGTAGACGTCGTTTTTTTCTTTTGTGTACCAGCCTTAGTTAGTAGACATTAATCGAATTCATGCATTTTTGTGGTAATTTCTAAAACACATAACTTTCTTAAGAAAATAAATTAGTACAAAAACTGACCTTGACATTATCTTATCCTTTGCATCACTAATACAAATTTGAGATTCTAAAATTACAAAATAAGTTTAAAAAACGCGAAACGGCGATGCCTTAATTTTCGATAGGCAAACGCTCCTCTTAAGTTATATACTTTTGTGTATTACATTATGTAACTACATATTATACTTTTTTAATGTTTTAATGTGTATTTTTATAAAATGTTCTGTGATATTATTTTCCTTTTCCAAGGTGTATTGCGATTCTTTTTTTAATTTGAGATGACATTTTATGCAACAAAATGTTCTTGTACAATAATTTGCGGCAAAGTATTTTGCGGTGGTGTGGCGATATAGTCAATGCTAACGTGGCCAATTCGAACAAAATAATGCCAACTTCGCCACAAATTCTTTTCTTAGAAAGTGTCATCTCGTATTAAAAAATACGTGTTATTTTTTCATTATTTTTGTAGTTCTATAATCCTAGCATTATATAAAATGTTCTTTGTATTCCACCTTATTATTTCCAGCTTTACCATTCTATTCCTTCTGAAATGATTATGGCGTACCGCTCATGTTCTGTTCGCAATTGTATGGACAAGAAATATCCACGACAATCATTTCCTGATCCCTGTAAATTTCCAGATTTATTTGTTATATGGGTAAACATTTGTACCAATAGAGATATATCACATTTGTCGTATATAGGTATTGTAAAAATTTTAATTGAATGTATAGATACGTCCACCAAGATTTCAGGCAAAGCTTTTTGTATTTTATGTTCTTCCATATTGTTCTTAGTAACAGTTGAGAGTACACTTTAGAAATGATATTGCGACAAAGAAATCATAAGGAGAATACAAGAAGTCCAACTAATGGAGAACAAGAATGGATTGGATAAAATAGAAGTACAAAGAACAAAATGGTCACAGAAAAGTGCTTTGTGTATTTTATCTATATTTTTGATTGTTTGAATAAAAACTATTAAATGTTTGTAAGTAAAGAAGCTTTATGTTACTTTTTGAATACCTTTAAATCACATTGTTTGTTTATTGAGTATCGTTTAATTATTCTTAAGAATATGTATGAGCATAATGACCAAAAAAAATATAATCTCCAAACTCAAGAGATTTGTATAAGACATATATCAACAAAACTCTAATATTTTAGTAAGTTCTTTTTCTAAATTATATTAAGTAATTTTAGATAAAAGAAGTTACATAATTACAAAAATATTAGGATTTTGTTCACCAACTATAAAAATAAAACCATTTTTTTGGGGTAAGTATGTACTATTCTTAATTTCAAAATTTGCCGCCATTAAATTTAGTACCTGAAAATTTCAAGAGATGAGTCTGATAGAGTTACAATATTTAGTATTTAGTTACCCATCTACTATGTATAAGTTATCTATGACCACCATATATTGTGAATATGAGTCATTTTAGGCCCTAAATATAGAATTTGTTAATAAATTGATTGCAGTGCCACATCTCAGATCCTAGCATAGCTATGAACAATAATAGTCTCTATAAAACAAATGTACGTTGGTTTAGTGAAATAAAAATCAAAAATTTAATTGTTTTATTTCTATTCCAATTTATTTCGCTACGTGCAGAAAATGTCGTTTGACAGCTGATTGTCAAATTGTGAATCAAGACAATCGATAACATAGTAACACAAAATTGATAGATAAATAGAAATGAAGTAACTACAACACCAAGATCACAGAGAGTGTCAGGTCTTTGGAGAGCAGAACCGTTAACATTGTAATTATATATAAGGGACTCGATCTTTGTCGTGAATGACATGAGAGAACATTTATGTTTAGAGACAGATCATTAAGTAGACACCATTCACTTACCTTGTCAAGGTTCGCTTGTAATTCTGAACAGTCATCAATATTGTTAACGTAAGAGAATATTTTGAGATCATCAACATACAACAGGTGCTCTACATCTAAAGACACAGTGATATCAGTAATATAAATCTTAAAAGATAATGGACGTAAAATAGATCCCTGAGGTACTCCTGATGTTACAGTAATGTGGTTAGATCGAAAACCATCAAATAAAACAAATTGTGTAGATTGTGCACAATAAGATTTGAAAAGTAAAAGAATATTATGTGAGATCCTACTTGTTGATAGCTTACCCAACATGATTTAACCGGTCAAATGCTTTGGAAAAATCGGCGTACATCACGTCAGTTTGAGAACCATTATTAATGCCAGTCGCGATAAACTGGGTAATAGAAGAAGACTGATGGTGACAGTTGAATTTCCCTGTATGAAGACATGCTGCGCAGTGGATAGCCGATTGTTCACGAAATTATAAAGCGGCTTGTAGATACAATTTTCAAAAGCTTTTGCAAAACTACAGATGATCGAGATTGAACGATAGTTTCCGATGCATTTCCGACTACCTTTTTCGAACACCGGGCAAATTTTAGAATATTTCCACATTTCTGGAAATTGGCATGTTTTCAACTGCAAGTTAAAAAGGATAGCAAGAGGATATGACAAAACAGAAGCACAATCTTTAAGAATAAGGGCCAGCAGTTGCGTTACCTTTGAGACTCTTCAGGGACTCGTTAACATCGCTCTCCGAGAAGAAAATAACATTAAAACTGTCATAACCATCATCACGATCCATCCAAGACGAGGAGTTCGAGTGCCTCACAAATGATGATTGAAAGTAGTCGGCAAATGTATTGGCAACGTCGAGAGAATTAGAGATGACGTGATCGTCATACAGAAACTTGTGAGGTAACACCGCAGATTTGCGCTTCCTATTCACGAAGGTCCAGAATTGTTTAGGATCTGATGGAAGGCTTCGCTC
Organism: Amphimallon solstitiale; assembly: GCA_963170755.1. Lineage (NCBI taxonomy): Eukaryota > Metazoa > Arthropoda > Insecta > Coleoptera > Scarabaeidae > Amphimallon > Amphimallon solstitiale. The sequence continues at coordinate 47,326,341 of OY720676.1, read as the reverse complement.
GATGTGAGTGATATAACTTTTGTAAGCTACATCAATCATACTCCTTACCAACCTCCTCAGTCTACTGAACTCCATGTATAAACGCACATCATGATTGCGTTTGTAAGACCGCCACGCATCTTTCTTGGGGTAAATGGAGTTGATAATGTCTGCAGTGAAGTAAGGCGGATATGCGTTCTTTAACGCCTTTGCAGTTTTGGGAATGCAAAGTTCAAGTATGGAACACAATTTATCATAAAAACTGTCAATGGCAACAATAATATTAAAGATGTTGTCCAGAGATGACCAACCGGCGTTACAAAGTAGGTCGTATAATTGATGGCAATCGGCTCTACGAAAATTAAATGATTTCTCAGGAGAATGTTCATGCTTGAATTGAGAGCAATTAATTCGCAAGAAATATTCAAAGGGGTATGGTGATCATCGTTCCCACGACACCATCACAAGACTGAGTAACACAGCAAACTTTGTTCGAAAAAATAAGGTCCAGCAACCTCTCATTGCGATTGCAAATGAAGTTGTACTGTGTGAAGCCAAAGAATCTGGAAAAACTCTGTACCGTTTCAACACACATGTCAGTAATATTGCGTTTGTTGTGTTGCGAAGCGTAAGTGGGAATATTAAAATCTCCCACAACCAGAACATCACTCGATTGGAGATAATCCAAATATTGTAGAGACTCAAAAAATTATTGATATTGCAGTAGTGGCAGGGAAGGAGGAATATGCAAAAGCGAAGTGCAAAGGCTTTTGTGATTAAAAACTAGTTTGACTCGTAAAAGGTCAATTATAGTTGGTTTAGCGAAATTAAATGCATGTAAGTCGAAGAAACTGACTGAAATGTTGCGGTTAACTGCTAATAATGCTCCTCCACACTACGAACGACCAGTTGCCTGAAAGTCTCTATCGGCTCTAAAAACAGTATTGTTGCGTTTTCAGGTTCGAAATGAACAACTCTTGCAAATGTTTTAAAACTGTCTGTATATTTACACACTTAAAACTAATCACAATATAAAAAAATATAAAACAAATGTAACGCACTTAAAACTACTACGAATAAATTAACACACGTATTTAATTCTACACTACTATTTATGTTTGTAATATTTATGTAATAAAACTGCCCCGCTTATATTTATGTTTATTTTAATTGGTCAGTAAATACCGCGCGCGACTACTATTGAATGAATGTATCATCCCGGCCCCAGCTGTTCTTATATCTGCATCGTAAAAGGTCTAGAAGTATACGAGAAAATTCTTTCGATCATCCGGAAATATACCAGAAAAGATCTAGACTTTTTGTCGCTTCGCAGTACATATGTGTGGATGATTTATTGCCTTGTTTACTGGTACGTTTCTAACGTCGCCCAGAGGTCTGCATCTTTTTTTTTGTGCTTATTTCGTTACAGTATATTGGCTGCTAAATAATTCACTATGAGCAACTGAGGAATCAAGCCAAGTTTCAGAAACCGCAATAATATCGTACTGAGAAGAGAAGGACGAATGGTACAAATCAGCAACTTTACACTTCAAGCCTCTAGTATTTTGATAATAAACTGATAAGCTTTCATTGTGTGTAAGCGTTGAATTAGACTGTAAATCAGGTAATTACTATTGAATAGACAATAGACTATCTCTCAGTTTTGTATCTATCTCAGACTTAATTTAGGTACTGATTTATATGTATGCTTGCAAAGATCTAATATACGTGTGCTTTAAATTAGCTAAAATATAAAATGGTGTGGTTTTCATTATGAATATTTATAAACTACTGTGTGTCAGGCATCGCTGATATTTAATCTCTTTAGCGGACGCATAATCCCTTATTAAATATGGCGACGTAGATTACAGAACAACATACATTGCGTGGAATTGCACCACAATGTTTTACTAGGAAATTTCTTCCATTGTATAAATTGTAGCTACCGGCGTTATATCGTGTTCATACGAATGACTATAATATATTTGCGCTTTCCACATATGCAACGACAAAATACCAAAAGCTTCACAACGCTCATGAATTATATGAAAGACTAATCTCTGCAAACTACGAACGACAGGTTTAAAGATGTAATTTCAAAGTTACATTTGTTAATGTTGGTCGTATGTATGTATATTCGTTATATAATTTTCTTGGATGCACTCCCTAAATGTAGGTAATTAATGTAGTATTTTAGAATTATAAAATTTTATTTTTTCAGAAGAACAAAAGAAGTATTTTCCCAATATCTATATAAAACGACATGTCGTAAATAGTGAAACTCTAGATTACTCAAGAAAGGAATTATACAGGGTGAGTCATTAGTAGCCGTTTCTTCGATTAGTGGAAGTTTCATAGTTGCTCGTGGCACATATTATAAAAGTACGTTTAGCCCTGACGCACTTCCGGTTTCACCGGAAATGCAGTGCCCTTAATTTCTTTAAATGACTTACGCTATATATTTTTGGATTTTCTAGTACTGCTTTAAATTGTCTATTCAATTGCTTTTTTTTTTTCAAAATTGAGCCAATGGTTTTTGAGTTATTATTTTTTTTTTTGAAAATATTTGACCAAAACACGTCCTCAGAAAAAAAACTTAATTTTCGCACTGTTTTTAAAAGTAAAAACATTAACTTTGGTGGTGCTTGTAGCCAAGAAAATTCTGCATCACTTTGTTTAAGTTGCACTCGACAATACATAAAAAAACATTTTTTTCAGAGCCTATTTCCCGAAATTTTCACATGCAAAAACTAATTTTTTTTTTAAATAAAACATCCGGTATTTTATTGAGGCATTTTGTTACTTTTTGTATTCTCTTTCATTTTGGTCAACAATGTCCTATACTTATCTTTTGTAATTTCTGAGATAGTGACTATAGGAGCAATTAGCGGTCAAGTACGGAACTACGAACGCTGTTGTTCTATGCACCCAAATATTTGTTCAACCAAAGGAAGGCAGGAATGGGGCCTAACTTCCTTAATCAACTGTCGAACAAAGTATAGGTTAAATCCAATTATCCCAAAAGTAATAATTTTACAGAATGAAGAGCATCATATTTAAATTTTTTAATTCCGGCAATGTCCAGTTGCAGTATTTCATTTTTTACACTGTTGGTTAACAACGAAATAAAATAAAGGTTATGTTTACTGACATATTTGAAGATACCGCCTCACTAAAAGGTGCATGAAACAATGCTGCTATCTTCAATTTAATTCGCCTAATTGCTCTTATTTTTTCATTGTTGAAGCTCTTCATAAGAGTTGGCTGTAGTTTTTCAACATTATAAATTGATGTACTAAAAGTTTTGAAAATCCGTCCTTAGAAAACGAAGATACTCTTCTCCATTAACATTTTCATCAAATAAATAAGGGTCCAATTATGTAACTACCCACTATTCCTCTCCACACATTTATTGCCCAAGGATTTGGAAAGTTTGTAGGTGTGATAAAGTGAGGGTTTTTATGTGTTATAATAACGAAAATTGCGACGATGAACGTATCCACTTCGTCGGTAAACAAAAAAAAATTGTGAAAGTCAGGATAATTTATATGCTGCCCATTGACAAAAATGTAAGCGATTCTGAAAATCTCTTTCATCTAACCCTGTGTATGAATATGCTACGAATGAAGTACATATTTCCTAATTATTCTGGTTTCTCAAATTTGACTTACATCTAACTGACGACTAATTTTCGTAGTACTAGTATGGGGGGTTCGACTTCACTCGCAAGCCCTCGTAGTACTTTCTTTGACCGCTGATTGTTCCTATAGTCATTATCTCAGAAATTACAAAAGATAGGTATAGGACATTGTTAACAAAAACGAAAGAGAATAAAAAAGAGAACAAAACGGCACAACAAAATACGGGGTGTTCCATTTAAAAAAATATGTTTTTGGTATGTGAAAATTTCAGGAAGTAGGCTTTAAAAAAACAAAGTTCTTTGAGGTATTGTCGAGTGCAACTTATACCAAATGATGCAGAATTTTCTTAGCTATAAGCATCACCAAAGTTAATGTTTTTACATTTAAAGACAATAAAACAATTTTTTTCTGAACACTTGTTTTCGTCAAAAATTTCCAAAAAAAAAGTAATAACTCAAAAACTATTGGCTCAATTTTGAAAAAGAAAAAACAGTTAAATAGACCATTTAAAGCAGTACTAGAAAATCCAAAAATATATAGAGCGAGTTAAAAAATTAATTTTTCATAACTTGTTCCTTATTGTAATTATAGAAATGTACCTGTTACATTTTATGCATTTCTAAAGAGGCCACTGTATTGACCAAACTATTGTCACATTTATCTTTTACATATTAAATAGAGGAAATCCAACATACCATTAAGTAATACTATTTCGTTAAGTAAAGACCGAGTCAGTGCAATATTTGTACTACAATAATAAATACATATTTCCAACAAGAGAGACGGTAATATTAGGTACATTCCGAGACAATCAATAATAAAATGACAATTTGTCATTTAACAAGTTTCAATGATTAGCAAGATATAACCTAAACTAGAAATTGGAAAAAAAAAAGACTAGGTAATGTAAAAATTGGGAGTACAGTTGGTTTCATAAGTGTGACAAAACTAAACTTTGAAATCAAATAAAGTAGAAACATGCATGTCTGTGAATACTAACATACTTAACAACTTCATGTTTGAATTACGCAACTCCATATTATATCTTTAACACATAGTCAGTATGATTTGTGTGAATATTGGATGTTCGCTTAAGATAAACCTGAGCCTTCTAAGTGACCCATATGAATGTATACACAACTCTAATCCCAATTTTTACATTACCTAGTTCTTTAATTGTACAATTTGCGTCAATATTATTTATGTGGTTGAGTTGAATGCATGTCTTAAATCAAGACCAGTCGCTTTACCTGGAAGGGGTATAGCGACTTTAACTAAAGAGAATATTTTCATTGCATTTTCAGTTTCTTACGTCATTTGTTTTACTTTCTTATACGTAGTATAAGGAAGTATTGTGATGATGAAAAATTTCGACCTCGAGATTTTTGTAGATGTCCACGTTTTGAAGTCCCCTGATACCATAAAAGTGGTTTTTAAAAAATGTCTGTGTGTCTGCCTCTGTGTGTGTCTGTGTGTCTGTGTGTCTCTGTGTGTGTGTGTGACCACGATAGCGGTCAAACCGCTGTAGATATCAATTCTAAATTTTGTATTTACGTGTATAATCTCCCTCTTGAGAACTGATTAGTTTTTCAGTAAAATCGGTAGACCGGAAGTAGCAGTTTACTTCAGCGAAAAAATCGAATTTTGACAATATTTCGTCAACTATTTAGTTTAAACAAATTTATAAAGAATTCATATATACTTAAAATTGAAATTGAAAATAATTTTATTTAAAAAGTTTTTCGAAATTCCTACCGGAAGTAGGTCTTATACTCTTATCGAAAATCAGTTTTTTGCGAATATTTCGCAAGTCATGCTTTTTAGACAAGTACGTTACGGATATAAAAGTATTTAAAACATAATTTTCAATATCTATTCTATAAAAAAAAATTCAAAATTCAGACCGGAAGTACCACTTTTACTCTTATCGAATAGCGATTTTTTGCAAATATGTCGTAAGTTATGCATTCTATATATATTTATCAAGAGTACAAAAGTATTTAGAACTGCATTTGCAATATTTTTTGTATATATGAAATTTCAAAATTCGACCGGAAGTAGCACTTTTACTCTTAGCGAGGAGCACTTTTTTGATAATATCTTGCAAAGTATGCATTCTATAGCGATTTATTAAGCGAAGTACCTAGAATAGGACTTTGAATAAGTTTTGTATAAAAAAATTCTTAAAATTGTATAGTTTGAGACGCTCATACGTATAAGAAAGTCGTGTGGTGGCCACACCTCATTTTTTTTTTTATTATTATGGCGTCACCGACTTCTTTTTTTAAATGACAACCTATAATTTTTTTAATTGATTTCGATAGTACTTTCAATCCCTATTCAACGGTATAAAGCTTTTAATATTTACATTTGAAACAAATTGAGAAAAAGGGTATTAAAGTTGAAATATTAAAAATTCATTAAACAAATTCAGTTACATAAATTTGATCGAAAGATTGACGTGTGCCATTCGTTTTTATTATAAAATTATGAAATGTTGAAAAATCGAACTATTACTTTACTATCTACTCCGTTCAAAGTTAATTATTACATTAAAACTAAAGTGATTAACCAGAAAAAAAACTAACAATAACATCAAACACAAAATAAGCACAGAAATAACACTTTTTAAATTACATTTACACTAAGTGTTGAAAATGACGACCCTGTACCTTCTGACAATACCCAAGAAGATTCTAAAACCCATTTCTCGCATTCTGAGTAGTTTGAGTGATATTAATCCAACTTCATGTCGAATTCTGTACTTGAGATCATCTACATTATTACGGCGACTTTATACGCTTTACTTTTTAAGTACCCTCATAGAAAGAAGTGTAATGGCGTTAGATCAGATGATTAATTCCGCCATTCCATCGGAAACCCTTGTTTATCTCCTTAACTTCTTCTCGGTGAGAATACTAACAAGAAGTACATCAATTAAGTGAATGCGAGATGGTGCCTTTTCGATTGTCGTTCTAAGACATACTTTCTAAACATCCGTTCCCCGCAACGGGCATAGCTGCAACGAGCTACCTTGTATTTTAAATAGATGAGAGTGTTATATACAAGTAAGACACATAGAATTCGTGACACATTTTTAGTGAGATTAGTCGATCGTTTTTGCGCTTGTTCACAAAGAGAGAGGAATAAGAGTTTACCTAATTATTTATATAATCCTTTATGTTTTATTATTTTTTTTACTATTACCAATAATTTCAATTAACAGATTGTTAATTGACATGTGTACGTTCAACAAATAAAACTAATTCCACTTGTTTCAAAAACCAATGCATGTTTGTACTTTAAGTAAAATTTCAAATTATTTAACATTCATAATAAATCAGACACCAATAATGTAAACTACAAACACTCCATACGTATTAGATCTTCCCAATTCTAACAACATCGTTTTACTTAATAACTTGTTCGATTAAGTATCCTTAGTTAATGGAGCCATCATACCGTTGCCTTCTTGGTTTGATATAGAACCTACAAACTCAATGTATTCCTTCGGTTATAGCTACATGACAACGGTTAATAGATCTGTGCAGCACAAGATAAGCGGATTTACTTCGTTGTTAGCATCCTTGTTATCCCCATTCTATACACGGTATCGACATTTCCCAAACAATTTATACTTAATTACTAAAAGGATAATCGATTCAGAAATGAAAAGCTTTTAGGCCGTTTATGCGTTTATAATTTGGTATTGCAGCTGCTTTACTATTTTACTAGCGATTACGTCTTGGTTGGTTAAAGATATTAGCGGAAATTTATTAATGACTATTATAATATTAGAAAAGATATAGGTAATAATTCTAATGTATTACTTTTATTGGCGCCGTCCTATAGGTATATAAATTCACAATAATCTCATTGCTTTAAACTTGACAAATTGCAGCAGAGTATGAAGTAACCTATTACAGAAGCTTTTGTTAATGCTTTAATGTTGCGCCTGATGGTTATAGACGTGTAATTACTTTTGGTAAAGTATACTCATGTACAATAATTGATAAATTACCTTGGTCTACAGTTTCATGAAAGGTTCAGCATCCGAACACGATCTATTTCAAGAATAATGTTAGTATGATGAAACACGATGTGTATACCGGGTGTCTGTTTAAGCTCGGCCACCGGCTGTTAATCGTACAATCTAATATATAAAAATATTTTTAAGTTTCCAAAATGATCGCAAGGGGGCGCAATTCTCAAGCCCAACTAGAAATTCAAAAATTTTTCATTAAATTCTAGATTAAGATAGATTAAAGTTTTTACTAGCAACATTTTCAGACGGTTTTATACAATTTTCATTTGAAACTTTTTAATGTAACTCCTATACGAAGGGGAGGGTAGAGGGGGTATGTCTGCGTACAAAAGTAGGTATAATTTCGGTTTGCCTCAACAGATTTTAATGTTTCTGGGCTCATTTGATAGAGAATTTTTCAAGGAATTGTAGGATATGTAGTACAAAATTACGTGGTTGTCAAAAAAAAATAGCAGCGGGCGCTGTTCTCAATTTAAGTATATTACTTGTTTTTTCTTTAAAATTTTAAATGGAACCGTATATTTTTAATATCACAATATTGAATAACATAAAAAGCTGAAGCTAATGATGAAAACCGTATATTAAGAAAATAAAAAATTTTAAATATAAATTTATTTGTTTATTGGGAGTAATAATTTTATTTTAATTTTAAGAGGGTCACTAGACAGTGTATAGTTTGCTTTCACTTGAATTTTCATCATACTCTTTCATAAATGTATTTATTTCCATCTTCTCACCGATTTTTTAATCCATTGCATATGTTACGTTAGATTCTCCTTTTAAATGTTTTCAAATCTCCAGCTATTTTTAAATTCCATGTCTTGTCTCTTTAGACATTGAAATAAAATAATAACAATAATAATAATATATCTTCATTTCCCAACAGATATACATCTAATTATAGGAAAACAGCAAAAATAATTTCCATAACTCATGAACTAAGCAGACAATAACGAGAAAAAAACAATATAATATAATGCATTAGTTATAACCAAATCATTTACTCATTAGAAACGAAAGGTATAAAAATTGATATCTATTTCATCCCCTTCTTACGATTCAACTTAAAAGGGATCCGGCTTTCATTCCAATCGCCATGCCGATCTGTAAATAAAAAGTGAATCAGAGTCAATAAGAAAATCGTGAAAACATTAATCAATTAAAATATTTCAACAAAACCTGCTGTGTATACTTTAGATAAATATGTGACAAATATCAATAAATTCAAAGCAAATCAAATATTTATCTTATAAGACAAACGCACGGTTGATTATAATTATTATGTTGTGACTATCGTAAATGTTCATTGGCTAACGTAATATTGTATGCATAAGTATGGAGAATAAGTCAGCGTTAAATTACAGCATATGCCAAAATAATTAAGGTGTGATACATATGAAGCAAATTTCTGGATTGTTAAACGCGTAAACAATGTATATGTGTGTATATTATTATGATTTTGTTTATTTTATTAAGAAAGTATAATATATTAAGTTATTAACTAATAATTAACCTCATAATATAAAAGTTTATAAACGTATATATTAACACTTTATATATCATACATACGTATTTATTAAATATGTTTCTTTCGTAGTCGTTTAATAAAATATATCCTTTTCGTGGCATAGTGGCTGTAAAATAAACTCAAACCAAATAAAAAATGAAAATAGATATTATTTTTGTCAATTAGTCTACATAAACTAGTTAAAACATTAAAATATAAACAACTGTAACATATATTTGGCAAATATATGTTACAGCTAAAGCAAGTCTACTATACCACACCAATGTGTTAGTGTCATTTTTAAAATTTTGGTTCATACATTAATAAATTCCATAGTATTTTGCTAAGACTTACAATATATGTATGTACAATACATAGGTTTAGCATAATTTTCAAACTTCAAACCGGGACAGGAACAGGAGGTAGGAAAAAAGAAACCAATACATATTGGTTATTTAAGGCAATTAGTAATCTTTATATATACTAAAAGCCAATTGTCTCGCTCTTTTTAACACGAACGATTAAAACGGCAAAGCTATACCCCAAAATTGACGAATTGGGGAGACAGTTTTCTGAGAACCTGGCGCATCTACGGTGGGAACGAAAGTGTCACGCGACGGGGACCACGGTCCCACGTGCCTTAGGCCATTTTTCACGTCTCCGAAGAGAGAACGAGCGCCCGAAAGGAGTTTTTGAAAATTTTAGAACGTGCAGAAAAAGAGTATGAATCATAGTATTTTGCCATAAGGCCTACGTGTAAAATAAAAAATATGGACTAGGTTCGATTTTAAAATGGCGGTGGATCGATACAGATGACCGTGACACATCAAACTTCGGATAAGGTTAAGTTAAACGCACGAAAAATTCAATTTCAGGTTATAAATTATCAAAACCGTCAAATCAGTTTGAGTTCGCGATATGGCATTTGCCGGGAAACGTCAAAATTGGCGGAAAGCACCAGTCGTGTAATACACAACACATAATGACTATCTATTCACGTTTATCGATCGGTTGTCAAGTTTAAATGTCAGAAGGCCGACAAATAAAGGGATTATGAAGAGAAAGTGGTACCTTTCAGATACGTATTAGTATTATTATTATCAATTGTTACTATTTCTTTTCTATTTATGAATATATTAACAATGCCGACGGATATGATAAAATAAACTTAAGTGTATTATCGCACGTAAGTACAGTGACAAATATAACGATCTTTCTATATTTTATTAAGATATATTATACACAAATTATATATGTCATCGAAATGTCGTCACTTCTCGCGAAAGAAGTACCGAAGCAAGCCTAAATAAAGAATCATCTGAGTTTTCTTTATTTGTCAGATGTGTCCGAAACACTTCGAAATAACATAAATACATCAAATATGTAAAATTCCCATAAGCATTTATGTAATTTCGTTTATCAATTCAGTTATAAAAGCAAGCATTTAAAGTATGCGACTATGCGGGTTGGCACAAACTAATCAGAAGTACATTTTCGGTTAAATGGTATTAGGAGCCAGCAAGATTTTTGATTGGGTTTTACAAAGTACATATATATACTATTAAAGCGTAATATGAAAATTAATTAATTCTCTCAATGACCTGTAAGTTTAAAACATGTTTTGTTAAAGTTCATCATGTTATGTTGTTAATTTCATTTGACAATTGGAAAGACAACTTGGTTAAGCACTATCAGTCTGACATTTCGTTCTCACAAGTTTATGTGTGAACGAATACACTACAACGAAGTATTGTCACGATGACAGGTGGAACGACAATTTGGTTAAACATCAACTTTTCATTGTCGTATAAGTGTCTCGATGACAGTCTGTCAAAAAATTTGAAGTATACACTATTTTTATCGTAAGCTTGACACAAGGCATGGTACTACCAATTTTATAGAACAAATAACATGAAACAACATTTAATTGCCGAACTGTCTTGGTTTTTTTTTTTTTGGTCTGTCGACGTTCACCTTGGGCTAGATGCACACAATTAGACAATTAGACATAGCAATCAGTAAAAACAGTAACAAAACCATAAACATAGAAACTGAAAGTGTCATGAGCTCTGATCACATTCCAATTATAATAACTTGGAACGAAGACATAACCGAAAGAACATATCACACCTTCAAGACAGACTGGGCCGGCTACAAAACAGAACTAGAACAAACCATCACTGCAGTTCCTAAAATACAAAACACTGCAGAATTAGAACAGAACATAAAATCACTACAAGATAAAATAACAAACGCTGTTGAAAATAACACCATCAAAATAGAAAGGATATATAAATCAGGTAGTCTACCACATCATATTAAAGAACTAATAAAGGAAAAGAACAGAGCTAGGAGAAGACAAAACTATACTAAACAACCTTCAACATCAAGTACATAAGGAATTACTGGAACTGAAAAATGTAGAATGGCAAAGAACACTCGAAGAAATAGGTGCAGACCCGTCTAAGACATGGAAAATAATCAAGGCAATCAAAAGAGAACAAACACAAATCCCACCACTTCAATTCAATAACTCCACACAAGTCACAGCAGAAGAAAAAGCAGAAGCTCTAGCGGAATCACTAGAAGAGCAATTCACTCCGAACTTGGATAAAGTAGACATGCAACACGTAGTGCAGATTCACAAAGTAGTAAGCAGAGAAATACGTGGTGAACCCCACTAGGCCCCCTAGCAACGACCCAGTCACAGCCGAGAACCTAAAAGCAATCCTTAAAGCATGAAATCCCAAAAAAGCTCCTGGTATAGACAACATCACCAACAGATCACTACAAAACCTCCCCCCAAAAGCAATAATGTCAATTCTAGCAATAGCAAACTCCGTTATCAGACTCCAAACATTCCCAAAGATATGGAAACATGCCAAAGTAATAGCAGCTACAGGCCCATAAGCCTGTTACCATCCATTAGCAAAGTGATAGAAAAAATAATCCTACAGAAGATAAAGTACCACTCTGACAATCAAGACATAATACCAGAAGATCAACATGGGTTTTTAGAGAAGAACATTCAACGATAACACAACTTTCAAGAGTCACTGAGATTATCCAAAACGGATTCAACAAAAATCAAGTGACAGCAGCTGTATTTCTCGACATAGCAAAGGTATTTGATAAAGTCTGGAGGCAGGGACTCATATATAAAATGATAATACACAATTACCCAACACACGTCATAAAAATCACGAACAGTTTTCTCTAAGGACGCTGCTTTCAAGTTAGCATCCAGAACACACTTTCCTCAATAAAACATCCAACAGCGGGAGTCCCCCAGGGCTCATGCCTGTCACCTCACCTATATACAATATTTACAGCAGACATACCAGAATCAAATCCTACAAGATACTTAAATACGGCCACCTTTGCAGATGATTCGGCACTGCTCTCAACATCAAGATGTCCGACGAACGCGGTACAGGAACTCCAAACGCACCTAGACAACACGATAAAATGGTTCAAACAATGGAGGACAACAATAAACGAAGACAAATCCCAAGCAATAATCTTTCAAAGGAATCTGAAAACAACAGGCAACGAAATAACCATCAACAACAACACTATACCATGGAGTAGAGAAATTAAATACCTGGGAATATACCTGGATATAAAGCTCAATTATAACACACACATAGCAAAAACGATAACCAAAACCAAACAAACAAGATGTCAACTATGGCCTCTTATAGGCAGAAAAAGCCAGCTGAACACGAACAACAAAATTCTACTTTACAAACAAGTATTAGGTCCAATATTCACATATGCATGGGTGCATATGTGCAAGACCAACATCAAAAAACACCAGTCTTAGAATGATACTAAATGCTCCATGGTATATGAGAAATAATCAAATAATGAATGAAACAAATACCCCAACCATTATTGACTACATCAAGGAAAGAGCGCTCAGTTTCTATAACCAGATGGAAAACCACTCAAATCAAAATCTTAAAAGAGCACTTGCTCATCAATTATCATCAATTATTATTATTATTACTATTGTATCGGTCATTTATCGTATCTTTAATGTCTTGGACACATCTCTGTCATCTTTCTACATACAAATATACTTACTGCGTCTTTAATTTAAATTTAGAGTAGCTTATGATATCAATATTAATTTGGGAATACTGTGCTATAGTAATGTTTTTCATTTTGACTACCTACTGTCATAGTTAAGTCAATTTATTGAAAAGTTCCACAGTGTTTTCAAATTAATATTGAAATCGTAGGTTATTCCAAAAAAAATTAATTGAAGGCACGGTATGTCTACAGTGACATTCAATTTGACAATTCATTCTCGCAATAGATCGAACTGTCACCACCATGACAGTTTGCAAGATAATTTAACGTATGGGCAACGTTTATCATAAAACTTGAGACAAATAAAGTTAGAGTACTACCAAATTTAAAAAACAAAGAAATTTATATATGATACAACAAATCTTGATCATACAACCATCTTAGGTTTACCTGTTCGGCCTACTTACATTCAACTTAGACTAGGTGCACACGCATTATATCAAACTTGAATGTCAACGAAATGTTCCAAGTAATCAGCTTTCAGTAAATTCTATAGAAATGTTAAACATTTTATGGGAAATTTTTTAGTTAATAAATCCATTTGTCTATAATTATAGATGCCACAATAATGTATAATTAATTTCTAGAGATATTTCATTTAATTTGCATCTTCATTCATAAACTAATTAAAAGAAAATTTATAACCATTAAAATTCAAGTGCCTCTGCGACTGGCAGTAGTCACGTTCCAAAGAAGCAATTCAAACTCGAAGAGTTTCATGGAATAACAAAAAGAGCAAGTATTCTATTAAATTAATGTGTCCTAAATAAAAAAAAGGTGGAAAGAGTAAATTGAATAATCAGCACTTGATGACTTATATCGACATTTTATGACAAACATTATGGAGCACTGATGAGCTTGATTATTTGCAACCAACGTCATATAAATTTATTTCTATTGACTATTGTCCCGGAAGCCCTACGTTAATTGTAATTCAAAGAAACGAATACATCATGCTGATCAAAATTGGTGAACATAGTATATTATTAAACTAAAATTAAGTAACAGTTAAAGGGTGTAGCCATCTTTACTCATCTATTATTATTTTAACACCGATATATTTAACTAGAGCATACGCGAAATGTTGGTCAGCTCAACATTCACGTTAGGTGGCTTAAATGTTACAGGAAACGTCAGAATTGTCAGAAAAAGTCCATCTGACTTTTGATTAATGTTGGCAATTTCACAAAAATTTAATTGCAGGTTATAAAACGTCAAAACGATCAATCGATTTCAGTTCGTGATGAAATCTGAACTGCTTTCATGATTTATTTGAATTATTTCAAAAAAAAAAGGTTAAACACCCTGACATCTGTCTGATATTTCATGGTTCATGTTTTTAAGCTTCATCGATATTTATTTTAGACCTTGACACAAAAAGATATGAAATTACAAATTTTAAACAGCGAAATGACTAAAATATTAATGAGAAAAGTGCTATCAGATCCATTTTAGTTTTGCCTATATACCGTGCCTTCAAATACCTACTTTCCGCATTAGAGACGGCCATGCTTTTTTTTTAATGGTTGGTGACAGTGCATAATTTTAATAGTTTGGTTATGTCATATAAATAATAATAGGCGTCTATAATTTGAATTTAAGTATGACAACTGTCAGAATTTGAAGTTTTCAAAAAATTAGCATGTACACCAACATTGATTAAAAACTTCAAAAACAGCCTACTCTAATGCGAAAAGTATTTGACGGCACGGTATTAGACAATTACCTTAAAATATGATTTATATTATTATTACTAGGTGACAGACGAATCAAATTCCAATGTAATGACAATTGTTTTGTAACTATTCAATTTACTAAAGTAAATATTCCAGTCTAATTCAACAATTACTTCTACTAAATAGTTTGATTGTCAGTAGAAAGTTTGAAGTATGGGCAGCGTTCAATCATTTAATGCGATATGTTTGAAAATACACCATTAAATCAAATTGTTAATCAAACATTCTGATGATGGTTGATGATGATCGTGTCCCAGGCTGGTGGCTCTTATTTCGATGGATTGGTTGTAATCATGAACTACCTTTTTGTGTTATTTTTCCTTAAATACTTAATAAAAATCACAAAATGATCCAACAATTACAAATTATATTCTTTTTACAGTGTGTGTAAGCAAAATGTTTACACAGATATTCCAACGTCGGTCAGTATTATTTTTGGTTATTGTTTTTAGTTCAACTACCAGCGTCACTACTAAATATTTAAATTATAATAGGATCGTCTCAGCAACCGACATAGCCAGAGCACGATCTACAGGCGACGACTCAATGCCACTGCAAACTCACTTTGACAGGAACAATTTCAGAGCAGACAAATGAAACTAATTATTAATATGGAAGCCAGTTATAAATTCACTATTATAAATAAAAGTAATAAGTCATACTTATTCTATACCAACATTTTATTTAAAACAAAAGGTATGTCAAAAGTATGTTTGCGGGCTATGATAATTGGCAGGTTAAATTATTCAAAATTAAAATAAATCTGATATTACATTTTCAATAATGATTTAGTCCTTTCATTGTGTAAAACTAATAAAACTATGAATCTTTTAGTGTCAAGTCTTAGTATTACGCTAAATAGCATCTAAATTTCAAACTCCAACAACAAAAAGTCAGACTGACGTTAAGATGCTTTAAATTGTCGTTCCACCTGTCACCGTGACAGTACTTCGTGGACAAAAATATACGTCTATACAAGGTGTGCCAAAAGTTTAGAAAATCAAAAATGATTTCTTTTGCGTTTTACAGCGAACTATAATAAAACTGTAA
Source organism: Amphimallon solstitiale (assembly GCA_963170755.1). NCBI lineage: Eukaryota > Metazoa > Arthropoda > Insecta > Coleoptera > Scarabaeidae > Amphimallon > Amphimallon solstitiale. The sequence continues at coordinate 47,310,285 of OY720676.1, read as the reverse complement.
GCGGACGCGAAAAGCGATTCAAGCTCGAAGAGATTGATGGACAGCTAGTTTAAAAGATTACTAATTGCAGAAGTTTGAAATATTCTATTTATTGTAATAGCCGCACTTTGTCATTTTTTTTTTGCATTTTATGCTAAAGCTTAATTTACAGCAGAGTAACGCTCGTGCGGGAAAGTTCAACATGCGGCTTTTTTCAAAGGTACGGTCGTGTCGGGCAGACATAAAATATATTGGATCATTTTAACCAGATTAGGTAAATCGATGTGTTTTATGTGAAAATATTTGAATAATTGAATCCATTTGTCGGTGTAATCTACAAAATGTAAAATATAATTTTAAAGAAAATTTTTGAGAAAGACAACTATTAAAAGTGTCGAAACGTAAAAAGTTTTTTTATTTGCCTTTTTTGCAAAATAAATAGCAGGCCGCTACCCCAAGAAAAAAATTATTCAATACAAGCAATTTAACACGGCCAAGGAACATTAACCAAGGTCAACACTTTGGAGTAATAAAATTATATATATATATATATTGAGGTGGTCTTGAGCCTCCTCAATACCACTCAATAATTATTTAGTCACAAGTTAAAAAAACACTCATGTTAATTTTTTAGTTTATTCTTAGGGACGAGCCCTTGTACTATAGGAAATGTTATATTTAGTATTGAATTAATTAAGTAGATGAGAGTAATGAGGAATATATCATGTTCACAGGATCCACCATACAGTCTAGTTAACAAACAGTTATATTGTTGGCCATAAATCTGAATTCATACAACACAAATTAAAATACAAAGATGGATGTCAAAAATGAGCATCCATAATTATACCAATTACATTTTAATTCAGTAAAGAAACTAATTCTTGCATATGAACAGAAGTAAACTACAACCTGTTTCAAATTTAGAACATATTAGAATCAGGGCATGAATAATTATACGACTCTAATTTAAGCACAAACATCACATAAAGTATGACGTATAGACCCAGATCACATGTCCTTTTAAAGTGTAAATTTCGTAACAAAATTTAGTAATTGCCTGATATATGAAGTTAAATACTTAAACAGCTCATATCACAGCACAGTTAGGATAAGGATTTGTCATGAATTGCACCTTGACAAATGAGTAATTATCGAAAGCATCATTTCTAACTTAGACCAAGTAGCCATCATGAATAAACGTCAAACATCAATATGTAAAATTTAGTAAAACACCTTAAATATAAACATGTTGGGCCAATTACAGATACGAAGGACATGCATAATTAAGTGCCCTAGAAAACTAAAGCCATTAGCAAGAAATTACTACTAAAATCAATATTTAATTTGAAATGTAAAAAACTGAATAAGTGTTGTTACAATGATACCAAAAATGGGTATATAAAAAAAATAATCCTTTGAACTGTTAAATGTGAATGATTTGATAAAATTTCGATAACCAATTGAGCAAGATAAATTAATATTAAATTATCAAAGGAAACTGACTTTGAATTGAAAATTTAAAAAACCGCATTAAGCATTTTATTTTTAATGCACAGATTTTAATCAAATAAAAAACAGAAATAAAGTTGAATGTATTTAGTAATTAAGTTAATATGTAAACCAGGTCCACATAAAGTCCAAATATCCTTATTTTTGGATAAAATCCAAAAATTATAACATTTCATTATTTTTTTGCACATGACTGTACAAATGTATCGAAAAGCGACGCTAAAAATGCCATACTCATTACAATTCCTAAAATTAGTATTCAGAGATTTTTGCAGACTGAAAATATTTTATTAAGTTATTATAAATATAAAAACTACAGAATAACATCATTTAGCAGTGTAAAATAATCAAACATTATTATAATCAATCAAAATATAATCTCGAACCACTTTGGGTTCGAGACTATAAACAATAGACAACCTTGACCTATAAATAAGGCATACATACTTCGCATGAGGGATAGACAGAAAAAGTAGGTCACTGGGCCAGCGTCAGGGTGACGTCACAGTAGTATATAAATCCAGCGCGGGTACTTTCAAACGCCCTCGACAATTCGGCCTGTCAAACACGCCGCCGAATACGAAACCTAGGACGACCGCAAGAACATCTCCGAGTCTAAAATCCTGCTGAGTACAGAACATCCAACACCGCCGTCGTAGAACGAGATATCTGCCGGCGTTTCCTGAACTTCGTTCCTGACTATCCATCCGGACGATTCTTCGGAGGATATCCAGCCACAAAGCCCATCCAGTTCACCATAACGACCTTCCATATAGCTAATGAACATTTTGATATGTTTTAATTGAAGGTATTGTGAACAGTTTACAAGTATTTACGACCTCCAAGAAGGTGTCACGCTAACAACAGTATTTATATCAACTCATATATAATCTGTAGTTTATTATTAAAATTAAAGTCAATTTCGGTTCATTCAAAGTCAGATTAGTATTTAGAGTTAATAGGATTGATTTCACTAACAAACAAATCATTTGGCTTTCTAATTCACTAGACAGTAAAGGCATTATTTAATCAAACAGTCAGTCACGTTAATAAATTCAACATAACCTATCATGATAAACAAGCAACTAAATAGGGTTAGAATACAGGCAAAGTAATATAATTTCTTACTTACAGTAATTTTGTGTTCCTCCAGTTACAATTAGTTGTAATTGAAGCTTAATAAGTTCATTGTACATTATTTTGGGACATTATTTCGGTCCATCTACAATTCACACTTTGACACTCGACAGCTGTTTGTAACTTTGGTGGTGAATGGTACAATTTATGTTGGATCTGTGTATAATCATTCGCTCATGTATAGAATATTCCTTATAAATGTTGTATTTGTCCCGAATTAAAGACACTCCATCTACAAAATAAATATATAAATGTTAACCTGTTTAATGAAAATATAGATAATTGTTGTACATACCTGTGTTTGTATTAATTATTGAGGTAGTAAACATGCACCATCGACCTGGAAATTGCTCGTCCATTTTTATTTACAACAAGGAAGCGCATTTTATTATTCCCACAGGTGTTCCTGCAAGCCGATACTTCGCCCTACAGCATCCAGGAATTAAGTAAAGTACAGGTAAATGAGTGATTCTAGTAGTGTATTTTTGTCTTATATGAACCCCCTCAACGACCCTCGAGAAAGAATATTAACAAACCGTTCACAAGACTAATTGTAAAGGAGAATATTTCACTACAGTTGCCGGAAACAATACGTGCCCCATTAGGACGAGTTCATTGGTTCAAATTAGCAATATAGGAAACCAATTATAGCGCGAAAATTTAAAGATTTTGAAATAGAATATTATCAAATCAGGCACGTTAATTCCATTAAATTCATTGGACCTACCATCTACAGGGAGCAGTCAGATAATTGTTACCCATAAACTTATTTGTATAGTCTTTGAATATTCCATTTTATAAATATTTCCATTAAAATTAAATTATAATTCAATTAGTTTTGTGATTATTATGGAGTCTCATTCCGCAATTGATACAGTATATACTCCCCCTATCGCAATATATATATATACATATATAATAATTTCTTCTTTCTTAGCCGTTTCTTATATATATGATTGTATATTTTTCATGGTTATTCTCGGCTTGGTTGTGGAATCAGGTTTGGTTAAATTAAAAACATTTTTTACGTTTCGACTTTATTTATAAAGTCATCTTCAGAATTTATGTTGGTCAAAAATTAAGTAAAAATTTGCATGCAACTAAAACACAAACATGCAAATTTTCACTTAATTTTTGACCAACATAAATTCTGAAGATGACTTTATAAATAAAGTCGAAACGTAAAAAATGTTTTTAATTTAACCAAACCTGATTCCACAACCAAGCCGAGAATAACCATGAAAAATATACAATCATATATATATATATATATATATATATATATATATTCTATTCGATGTAAGATCTGTGGATTGCTACTGGAGGACTGTTTCGTCCAATTCCAATGGAGTGCAGACCTGGAAGTCTTTACTACTCAACATTTCTTAAAACGGGTGTTCAGAAAAATTCGAAACAAAACAATTAACATTTAATATTTAATAGAATTCATAAACTTAAATTAGAACATACGATTTTTTGTTCAACACGTACTTGACTTTGAATTTTTCTGAACAGCCGATATAATCTTTTCACTGACAAAACTGACGTTTATTTATTTGACGTCTACGCTATAACAGCACAAAACTATCAACTCGATATGTCAAAATATTGACCTGAATTTTTATCACAAATAATTATTAATCGTATGGTTGTAAATAAAATACTATACAAACCTCGGTGAAAAATTTCATTTCTGTCTCGAGATAAAGTTAACCCACCACGCTTTGCTTAGAGCTTTATTTCATAGTTATTGCATCAGATTAATTAAGTAGGAATTGATGTAAACAACCTCATACCACAATATCATATATAACAAGAAACTGCTTTTTTTTTAATAAAGACCCATATAATCAATAAAATTTGACATACATCATATCATTTTAGATCATTCAAATGTGAGGCTTATATACCTTATTACATTAATAGCACAGCAACGTGAGATTTCAACCAACAAAAATTGTTTTAAAGATTAAAATGTATACGTTTACACAGTAACAATAAGCCATTTAAACATGTTAATTATACTTTTTAATGTATTTTAAAACAAACCCTTAAGAGTAGTTTGTATAATACAAAAAACTGCAAATTTCTCCTTTTTCAAAATTCTCCTACCATCGTAAACATAAAACGATATAGATACTTCTTTCGTTCTCAATTAAAAAATTAAAATACGGCTTGATTATTTATAAGTTAATTTTTGGCGCAAATCTTGATAATCTCGCAAACGATATTCGGTACTTGGTTAAAAATTAATGAACGCGTTTATATTTATATATGCATGCCGTATAAATTCCTTGACCGATATTTATGCATGAAGCAGTTATCTTCTAAACAAGTAGCACGTTAAAGATGTTTATCTACTTCCGAAAAATGCCTACATCAAAACATTCAGCGTACGATTAAACTTGATGTTGCTATTTTTAACTTTTTCGGGTATACGACCGAAGTTAAGCGTTTACACAACCAGGCATCAATGAAACTATAAATCAATTAAGCATCCTCACGCTTGCAAGTTACGCTTTGCCGGAAAAATATCTACTAAAATCAAATTAATTACTGTCATAATGAGTGCGCGAAAATTGTATGTATAATCAGGATAGCTCACTTGGTATCAGCCCACGTGTTATGAAGAAAACATCTTTATTAGTTCTAGTCATTACTTGGCCTGAAAGCACATACATACAAGGGCTGTTTTGTATGTTTTATTCTGAATTTGGTGGGCTAAGCAGATATTTTTAGGTTATATATGTAGAATATTAGAAAAAGGTGCCAGGGTGACAATAAAATATTTACATCTCTAGCTATATCAATTGCATTCAAATGGAAGTAATCTTGTATTTTACTTTGAGAACTATTCTCATATGCATATAGTGTAACGAACTTTGGTTCATTAAAGCATACAAATTTCCTTAATAAACATTTATAGCTATATGTACGTAATTTTTCTGCAGATTGCAATCATTTATTTAATTATTTAATGCAGTACTACTTCCTGTATACCATAGTCGTCAAGTTTTAATTTCGGTTTGCACTTCTATCATATGCAGAAGATGACCTTATGATATGCAGCGATGCTTGCTTGCTAACAGTGGTGGGAGAGCAACGCAGTGGCGGGGGGCCCCACACCTTACATTTCATAGCAAACGTTTGTCGAGTGTGGTAGCCTCGCTTATGTTTATCTTTAGTTTATTTCGTAGCGCTCTTTTCCTTTTTCTACTTTCGTATCAGAAATTAAAATCCGGTATATAGTCTAACGATGAAAAAATACCGAGCTGTCTATGTTACATTTTTGCACACGGGATTAAAATCTATGAATCTCCTATAATCAGGTGCTGTATGAATATCCGAATGTTTTTCCGTACGTACGTAGGAGCTCCGGCAACTATATAAGCCGCTAGATTTTGTATATAAATCACTTACTTGCCTTCTTGGGAATTGACCAGCTCTAGGTATCCTGGTTCTCTCGTCCCCGCCCTATGACGACAGCCCTAAACGGCGTGTCCGATTGGTTATTCCGATAATGTATCAAAATATCTTTTCAAATTTCCGTAAGTCCGTTAACGAGACCGCATATGTATTATGGTAATTAAAGGATCGCGAAATTGTAAACAAAAGATCTGCATCAATCAATGTTAAGAATCGATGACTTGACATATAGGTTAGGTTACATTGTAAATATTCGTAACAAATAAGTTTCTTTTGTCCTTCCTTGTTGGTGTAAGAATACATTGATAAAACTTTGATTTTATTTATGTGTCATGTAAACAGATATTTGTAATTCAGATTTATTTTGAATAATAATGAAAAAATGGAAACAAATATCATGCATTAAGTTATGTATTATATTCTCATCCCGATAAAATACAAATAAATTGGTTAATAACCAAAAAAAACTACCTGTATAAATCTCTGCTGCAGTTATTCGTTGGTAATTATTAAAATACGCTGAGTGCACAATATCACAAACACTATCACAAAATTTAAATATATAAACACAAATGTCATCTTCTTTTCGTATAGGAAGCAATGCCACCGCAACAGGTTGGAGACCAGCGAATTAGTCGACCGTCAATTTTTATGCCCAATGTAAGTACGGGTGTCTTAATGTATCGGCATACCTATCCCCGATATACATCCCTGTTAGTATTACGTGGAGCCCGCGACGTCCTTAAGATAGGCAACTTATATGTCAGCAGATCCAGCCTGTTATTAAAAATTGAATAAGAGATACAACCGTGCACTCAGGAGTAATTAAATGTTCTTTTCTTTATAACTTCTTTACTAGAAGCACGTTATAATGGCATAGAATTAAAATGTATAGGTATTTTAGATCATTACAAACCAATATGAATTTTATAAAACTCAAAACTGCAAATGATTCAATAAATTTAAAATAAAATTATACCCAAAGAAAGTTAATTAAATTCAAAAACCTTAATCAAATTGAATATATGCATTATTTATACATTTATAATGTTACATCAACACACACACCCTGTATTATAATAGTATATTATTCAACGAATTTAAGTGGGTAATTTTATTACACGAGGATGAAGTTTGCAGCACCCGCGAAGCGAGTGCTGGAATTGTCCCAGTGTAATAAAATATCCACGCAGTGAGTTGAATGTAATACTTCATCTACTAATGCCAAAGTAACACATTGGGTATTAATCAACAACATTTATTCAAAAATTACAATTAATCAATATACAATGTAATAACAATTAAATATTAACGAAGTATATTAGGTAGAAGGTTAGAATAATAACAATAAGCACGCTACTTGACAATGTCAACTTCTCATTTAATATCGTTCGCTGTCATTCAGTGCAACGCAAGAAATATGAAATCCCTTCTCTTTCTAGTATCTTTTTGAATGTAATTGGCGTTGATTGAAGGAATATATAAATATGCGCAACGCTATAGTAAAATAGCGTGTCTTTCCGTTACGTCGTCCCGCAAACCCCTTGCGGAGAAACATCATCGCTGTCTCGGGCTGTTTCGAATCTCGAATCCAAACGACTGATGCAGTCGCTATAAATCTCGGATCCAGTTTGGGTACGCTCAGTGCTATATAGTGGCGCATCTTTATATATTCCTTCAATCAACGGTAATTGGTCAAATTTTTCCGGCTATTTTGTCATTGGACCCTGAAAGTGTTGAATAATATTATTCAACACTTTCCCATCCAATCAAAATCACTTACCAACACAATGTTTAATAATGAGGTGTTGTGAAGTCTAATATTGGTATAATTTTTCAATATTAATATAGGGAATAAATTTTAGTACATAATTTTTTTACCGTATTTTAACTTGTATACTTTATAGATTTGAAAAATAAATGTATGGAACTTTGCCTGTAAAATTTCAAAACAAATAAATGAAATTTACAAATATCATAATAAACTTTGTTCAGTTTTATACCATTATATAATATTTTAATTAATAAAAGGTAATTTAAATATACAAATTGAGATTCTACTCGATGGAAAGCTTCAAAGACTTGAAAGGAAAATATGCAAAGCATCCAAGCTTTGCATATATTGGACAAAATATACACAAAAACTCTTTTCCTTGAATTATTATTAGCCTATTTGCATTGGTAACGTCGATATTTATATTAAAATTTTAAAATAACAAGAATCTTTACAAACTTCATACGTTTTATGACATTTTAATTATTTTAAAAACAGGGGTGCCTTTATTTAAGTGCGAAGGACAGATACGTTACTGTAACCTCAAATGCATTCTCATAATCTGGAACAATCCACTCTAAGAATTGGTTTTGGACTCCTTGGCGAGCTATAATAATTAATGGTTGAACATATTTTGTAAATGTATATTCTTAGATTCAGTTTTATCTGCTAAGAATAAAAAAGATCTGTTTAACAAAAAAAGTGAAAAAATTATAAACTGTTGAATTATATTATATCAAACAAATTTGACTGTTTAATGCTTGGAAATAAACGGTTGTCATACATAGTATTTATGTTGCAATTTAAATTTGCAATCACTTGCTCAGAAAATCATCCATCCTATGAAAATAAATCACGATAGATGTTGACGCGCCTACACACCTGTAATCCCTTGATGCATAATCTACTGCTAATCAGGTTTTTATGCTTTGAAAATGCGTCAATTCCAATCATAATTTTGCAGCTCAACCTTTTTCAGGACAGCAGCTAATGCTTCGAAAGGTTTATAGGTAACTGGTGTTGTGCTTTGGCAAATATATCTTAAAATATTAAGTAGTATTTAAAACTATTACAACATAAACAGTTTAGATGAAAAAAATATTTTATTTAATGCATAAAATTCTTAATCTTAACATTTCTTAACTTTCCACGCAGTTCAATTCGAAGGTTGTAAAAAGAATCTATATTAAATGAATGTCACTTTTATAACAACATTAAAATACAAATGGATTTTAAATTAAAGAAGGATCAGCTTCTCATAACTTGATTTTAATATTTTGAATAAATGTGAACACTAAATCTATTAAATTGAAAACAATTTATTAAGAGTTTTGAATGTATTATATGAGGTCTGATTTAATCATCCCACTGACGCTGAAGTAGTGTAGTCACATGGAACCAGAAATAAAACAACATGTAATAGTTTACAATCTTATTAAGAGATGGCGGTAAAGCGAAGTAGAATCAAGGCGAACTGTATCACCCTATCGCTGCGCGACATAAGGCCGTCACATAACAAGATTTTTCTGGTTCTGGTAACCTCAAATAATCGATCCTTAAGTGACGATGTTGAAATCTGTATAGGGCTACAACACCTTAAGTCGGACGGTTATGTTTGAACGGTTTAAGACATTTAAAGTAGGACTTGAGAGTGTACAAGATGACTCTAGAACTGGACTTCCATTGGTACATCGAAATGCAGATACGATCGCAAAAATGCGTGAACTTGTGGCACGAGATCGACGGATGACTCTCTGAACAACGGCAGAAGAGTTATACATAAATAAGGAGAAGATTTGACAAATTTTGCATTAAGATTTGTCAAAGATTGTGCAAAGTTCGTCCCACAAAATTTTACGGATGAGCAAAAACACATCGTGTAAAGACTTTGTTCAGATTGTCGCCACAATGCCAATTTTCTTAACTGTATTTTTACTGGTAATAAATCATGAGTGTTTCAGTACGGTCCTAAGACGCGACAGAACATGCAGTGGGTTGGAAAAACATCACCAAGCCCAAAAAGTTAGTGGGTAGGTTTTTCTATAGACATGGTATAATCCATACAGAATTTTTACGGGAAGGATAATCAGTTACTAGTGCAGACTATATTGAAATGATTACGATATTACTGAAGCGCATTATTTGAGTGTGACCACAATTTCGAGAAAAGAGTAGTTGGTTCTTTTTATAACAATGCACCGTCACATTCTTCACTAATTGTAAGAACATTTCTCGCGTAAAAAGGACTTGTTGAGATTAATCACCCATTCTATTCACTAGGCTAGGCATTAGCGGATGTTTTCCTCTTTCCTACGCTAAAAACGGTCTTCAAAGGGAAACCATTTCAAGACGTACAGTTGCAAAAACTTTTAGAATGTTGCAATAAATATCGGAAATTATTTTGAATAAATATCAAAAAAGAAATTTATTACTTCAATTGTGGTTTTGTATTTTGCACAAATCCGGGAAATAAATTGCAACACCTCGTATATATTACATGTTAAAATTTGGTATATGTGTACGTGTAATACATACAATATTACAAATTGACTTTCCGAAAGATAAAAGATGCTCTTCAAGTTCATTTAAATCTAATAAGGCTTCAAATGTCTAGACGTTCTTATTGTTCCCTAGAGGTAAAGAATTTTAGTCTCTATTTTATTAGGTGAAATAAATTCTTGAGAATCTCCTATAATAATAAATTGGCAATTTTACTTTGATTACTCTTTTTTTCATTCGGAATAATATTAGATGTCTTTTACCGTAATTTAATATTTATGTAAATCTAATACCTTTCGTAACTTATATAGTACTAAATTAAGTAGTGACATATGAAAATTTACGATCTGGAGTTTCGGTAATCTCACTCAAAAGAACAAATTGGTTTCTGAGCTATGACGGGAAGTGGAAGTTTACTCCAGAGAGAAAATAATATTTTGCTAATACCTGGCTAACTATTTGGAATTACCTACCATTGTACGGAGAATTGTTCAAAAACTCGAAACGGGAGTTTTTTTCATGTCGAGAACTAGCTTTGTGCAAATATCGAGTTAGTCACTTCACAAAAATTTAACAAGATTACAAAAGTATTTAGAATTTAATTTGGAAGAAAAGAACATTTTTACTCTTATCCATAACCAACTTTTTTCCAAATCTCTCTCTAATTATACAGGATGGGGCATAGGAACCTGACGATTTTTGCAATAAGATAACGCACGCAATTTTCAATTTTCTTTTTAGTGTTTTACATTAGTACAAAGGTAACTTTAAGCCATTTAAGTTTTTGAAGAGAACGTCTCTGAGATGGATTTCACCGTGTCTTACACACTGTTCTAATCTTTCCCGAAGATTTCGTATTACTCGTTCTTTCATCTGCCCAGGAATGGCTGCAATTTCGTCTCTTATTCGTTGTTGTAAGTCTTAAATGGTATTGGGCCGACGAGTGTATACTTTTGCCCTTAAGGTAGCCCCATAACCAGTAATCTTAAAATGTTAAATCGGGAGAATGAGCAGGATAAGGAACATCGCCATATCACGAAACCAAATGTCCAGGAAACATTTCTCGCATCACAGTCATTCTTGCCATCGCCGTGTGCGATGTTCATTTTGCTGAAGCCATATAGTGTTACGATCAATCCCCATTCCACGCAATTGAGGCTCCAGGAAATCACGTATCGGTCTGCAGTAACCGTAACCGTTCATTGTTTTGAAAGAAGTAAAGGCCGACTATTCCAAATGATGCTACGCCACACCAAACAGTTACTCTTTAACTATGAAGTAGACGTTGATGATCTTCCTTTGAGTTTTGTTAGTAGACGCGACCAGATAATTCGAAATGGGCCCCATCTGAATAGATTATTCTTGACATCCTGTTCTGTTAAGAACCGGCCTGATGCAAGGGCTTACAATCTGCATTCTTACTAAGACGGACATGCTTGGTACGTTAAGGACGGGCTACGGCCTAAGAAAATGAGGCCATGCAGGGCTGTAGAACGAATACAATAAATATCAATCCTTGATATTCGAAAAAATCCTATAATTTTGTCAATTTTCTTCATATTATTTATTTTGAGTTTCTAATTTGAATGCTTTGGTTTGAATTAATGACATTTTATTAATGAATTATGTCCGTGACTTTTTGAATTTACCGTGTTACATTTTTTTGAGGGGAGATTCACTAGTGGTACCAATAATTACTAACAGATGGAAACAAAGAACTTTATCGGCTCTAATTCCCAGAATCATCAACAGCTTTTGCCTGATCACTTGCGTTCAGGTCTGTGAACGAGATCAAAAGGGGTATTCGTGGGTGCCTGTTTGGGGGACATGTGTTGCCTGATATACATATATGATTCGTCATGGATCATTGGGTTGAACTTAGCCTTGGTTTTGCATTGTTTCTTACTAATAAGTGTATAGTCACACTTTAACACACATATGATTGGACTTGCACTTAATGCGAACGTAACACCACCGACAAGCTTCTGCTTGGTGACAGTCTATTAAAGAGAATGGTCATTTTTTCTATTGTTACATTGACTTCGTTATATAAATGTTTTGCTTAATTACATAATATATTATGTGTATACATATTTATATCATATATTGATTTAAAGAAGTGGCATATTTATATTGTTAGTTGCAGAATGTGTCAAATTTAATCATAGATATGTGGAGTGCGGGCGCTGATCGTTCCATTAACATTTGTGTTAGTGGGGCGACAGCTGTGCGTACTTCACGCGAGAAACCCCCGGGGCATCTCCTGGCACTCGCTGCTATGAGATATCTTGGATTAAGGTGGGGAGTGTAGAGGATTAATATTAAAAAGGTACGACTCTGTTCAACTACCATCTGTCATTAGAATGCGGCCAAAATTATCTGAAGTTTCGTCATTTATTTAAAATTTGACAGCCATTGATAGCAGACACCTCGTGTTTTAGGCAAAAATGGAAAAAAGTGAATTTCGTGTGCTCATCAAACATTACTTTTTGCGGAAGAAAACTATCACTCAAACAAAGACTATACCATCAGAATCACTGGAAAAGAAGTGTTTTATTGAGTTTTGTTGTGGTCGCACATTGAGTTCAAAGGAGACTATGATGGGAAGTAAATTGTTTTTTGCCATCATTTAATGCATGTATAAAAAAAACCCGAAAGCCGAGATTGTTTTGTCGCTTTGACAGCGAAAAAAGTGTACTACAACTTTAAGTCGGCAAAAAAGTTATTTACCATTGTTTGACCTAACATCAATTTGTTTTATTGTTCTGTCATAAAATTGTAACGAACCTGTGTCGGTAAGAAAGAGAAAATGTCTAAGTTACAACTAATTAATTTCTAATATAAATATTTTCATTATTTAGTAGGACATTTTCTCTTCCGCAACATGTTTAATTTCCGTAAATGTGACAATTATTCAAATTCAGTTGATTATCCGTAAATTTTGAGATTTGCTTCAATTTTTCTATTATAAATCCGTATAAATATTTTGTGGAAAATTCTCAGGCAATACGTCATAATATGCGGACGTGAGATATGCAGAAGATACCTCAGCTAGATATTAAAGTTCCCGTGATTTTCTCGTGATACATGCGGTTTCTTTAGCTCTGACGTGGGCAGAAATGCATCTATAAAAGCCGCAGAATTAGAGGTAACTCTCCCGCCGAGTTCCCACCTTGCTGGTCAGTCTAATTTTACATTCAGACGGCTAGTTTTCCGTTCAGTTAAGACCGGCTAACTTTTATATTCTGGCCGTATTCCCGTTTGAACAACCTAATTTTATATTCAGATTAATTAGAGGTAACTCTTCCGCCGAGTTCCCGCCGTGCTGGTCAGTCCAATTTTATATTCAGATGGCTGGTCTCCCATACTGATAAAACCGGCTTAATTTTATATTCATGCCGTATTTCCGTTTGAACAACCTAATTTTATATTCAGGTTGATTAGATTTGTTCCACGAACAATTATTCTAACTCAAAAGTCCTGTCAATTATTTTCTTTCCGCATATTGTGTTTTTAATAACAGTATTTTTGAATAATACAATTACTATGCAATAAATGTTTCAATAATTGTTTACACATTTAGTAAATTATCTCACCGAATTAGATTCGAGTTTTCTTTAAATTTCCGGATAAATTTTCCATTTTTAACTCAAATTCATTTGCTAAATGGTACTGAACTCAACAAATTGCAAAGGAGGTAATTTGTTTCGTCCAGTTACCCAGTAACTAAAATTTTCGTTAAAAACTGAAAATTTATCCGGAAAAAAGAAAGCTCTCGTGTAATTGTATATGAAAAAACTATCTTACATTCAAAAATTCGTGAAGATAATAATCAATTTCGTAACTATTTGGGTGTTCTCGGTTTTCATATTGTACTTTATCCTAGCAAGACCACCACAAATTATTAATATACATTATTTATTTCATTGTTTCAGATGGATATGCTGCTTGTTGCTCACTACGGCGACGCAAACGGATAACATGAAATTCATAAAAACCAATCCTCTAGGCTTTCAAGCATCTCAAGATTGTCGTTGTGATGTCCTCATAGAAAGCTTCAACAGCGAATTGGAATGTCAATGCACAGGTTCCAAGTTTCTTGATGTACCACATCACCTTGGAAAGTTGGCTATTTTGTAAGTACCAAGCCAATTTTCTACATTACCTGATCTCTATATAAGAAGCTATTTAAGAAGTACAATTGTTAAGATAAAGAAAACGATTGCGGTGTGGAAATTTATTAGAATCTATCTAATTTGTTATCAGTCCCCTCCCCCTATTGCATATATCTGAAGATATTTCATAAATACATTTTAAATATAAGACTAAGTTTAAAAAGTAATATTTTTAGTTATTGTTTTATTTGAATCAGTATGAAATAGAAACAATACTTACAATACCTATGGCACCCAGTACACATTCGGCTCGATTCTATAAGAAAGTTATAAAGTTAAATAAAATTTTAATCACTGTCATAATAACTTTTTCAAAATATGCTATTCTATAAGTTACGAGGTAATAACGGTTATTAAAAGTTGACGTTCTAATAACCGTTTCTATTATTAGATCAAATGTATTAACTGAAGTTTCTCTTTAAAACAAATTTGTTACTGATATCATGATAGTACAGCTTTTATTTATTGTACTGAATTCATTTTAAAATTAAGTTTCTTTGTTGACGACATTGGCGAGTGTTATTTCTCGCATGCAGTTTGTTTTGGAAATAATCCAAGGAATCAGAATGACAGTGGACCAAGGAAATGCTTCAGTTGATTTTCTATTCATTGAAGAAAATAGATCATTAGAAACACTCATTAAAAACAAGCTATGGGATAAAGTTGTACTTTATTGAATAATATGCAAGGTCCCCAAAAGACACGACAGGAATGGAAGCGCCTTTTTGTAGAATGGAAGCCTCAGGCCCGAAAAAGGCCCGCGACTATCAACGATAATAACAGGCCACTGGAGGAGGGCACAATTGAGTAAAAAAGTAACCAGAAAATGAAAAAAATACCTTTTCTATTCCGGTGCTATAAAGTTCACTTTACGACACCCGTTTTGGTTGCATAAAGTATTACTTTATCGCACGCTAATTTTATTTTTTTGAAGTTGGTAACAAAAAAAATGGAACAAATTCGAACAAAACATGTCTCTTATTTTAAGCTTTTTTGAACTTTTAATAACCGAAATAGAAAAAATAGTATAAAATACACGTTTCATAAGACATTTTGCGCACTTGTTCTTTAGAAAACTCGCCTAGTGAACGCGTACGCAAAAATCGTGTCTTATGAAACTTGTATTTTAATATACTATTAAATGTAATTTCTGACAATGCTGAGAATGAAGTGAACATTGAACCTGCAGAGCATGTTGTAAATATCCATGATCTCAAGAAGTGAATTTTCTCAAAACGGTATGCATACCTACTTGTTATAATGTATATTGTTATAATTATTAATATTATAATTAATTAGATTTTGACGGCATAGAAAATACAAAAGAGGGATATCTAGGCCAAATGTTAAGATATAAAAATCAAGCAAATCCGAAAAATAATACATATAGAGAAGACGCGTTATAATAATAATAATAATAATATTGCCTTTATTTCATACTGCCCAATAGGCATGAAATACGTCAGAAATACATCTAATATGATACATAAATTTTACCTTATAATCATATCCTGCTTAAACTCTATATCAAAAAAAATCATTAATGTTATATAAACATTTTTCTACTAAGATCTTTTTAACTTTTGTTTTAAATGATTTTATTGACATATTTTTGTATTCCGTCGGAATGTAATTGTAAGTTTTTAGAATCTGTGTAACTGCACCTTTGTGTATTTTGGCTGATGTTGTCTGTGGTATTCGCAAGCTTTGTTTTGTATTTTCACGTGTGTCATAATTGTGATTCGTCTCGTGTTGGGACAAAAGGTCTTTATAGTGCTTTTTGGCGAAACACACACATTCGTAGATGTAGATTCCTGGAATGGTGAGTAGCTTATATTTCTTGAACACTTCACTGCACGTTTCCCTTCTTTTGAGATTGAATATGCTTCTTAAATAGGACTTTTGAAGTATGAATACCCTGTTTGCTTCCACCGAGTTTCCCCAGAAGATTATCCCGTAACTTAATCTGGGTACTATGTAGGCCTGGTATGCACTAAGAGCCGCTTCAATATGAACTTGGGATGCGATAGTTCGCAGCGCGTAGACCATTCCGGAGATCTTTTTGGTGAGCAAATTGATATGCTCTTTCCAATTTAATAGACTATCCAGTTCTACTCCTAGAAGTGAGGTGTGTTCGGTTGATTTTAAATTAGTGTTGGTATACATAATTTCCATTGCTTCAGTTTTTTGTATGGTAAACCTTATCATATTTGTTTTATCAACGTTTAGTTTTAATCTATTTTTATCAAACCAGTCATTTATTGTATTCACTGTGTTCACTATATTATCGTTTAGTAGCATAATGTTCTCATCTGCAATAATAATTGATGTATCAGCAGCAAACATGTTAATGAAGTTCTTGCTAACTTCTGGTAGATCACTAGTATATAAGAGAAATAGAAATGGCCCCAAGATGGATCCCTGGGGTATTCCATGTTTGACCTGTACCCAGTCGGATCGCAGTTCCTTGCCTTTCACTATTGCTGCTACACATTGAATGCGGTTTGTTAAATACGATTTAATTAATTTATGAACTATTCCTCTGAAACCCAGAAACTCTAAGTTGTTTAGAAGGATAGCGTGATTCGCACTATTGAAAGCTTTAGACAGATCTTAGAAAACTCCTGCCACCTCTCTTTTATCAATTAATACCTCTGTAATCTTACTAATTGTCATGTATATTGCTCTAATTGTTGATCGTCCTTGAATGTACGCATTTTGCATATTTGTTAGTATTTTGCTTGATTCTGCAAATTCTACCATCAAATTTAGGCTTTATTATAGTTGCCTTCAAATGATCAGGAAAAATACCTTTTTTCAGACAAGAATTAATTATTAACGATAGTGGAGTGCATAATAAGTCTGCATTTTGTTTTATAAGTTTTGTTGGGAGTCCATCAGCACCTCCTGAATATGGGTCTTTTAATGAGTATATTACATTGAAGACCTCAATTGGTTCTGTTTCGTACAGCGCCATAGGTTTTTGATTTGTTTTGAATTTAGTATGACCCTTACTGTCAGTTTTGCCTAGGTTTACAAAGAAGTAGTTTATTCGGTTTAATACTTGTTGGCTTGTTTCATTATAGTGCTCGCATAAGTCTTCTATGTCAAATTGATCGCTTTTCGTCTTTCCAGTTATTTCATTAACTAAGTCCCAAGTTGCTTTTATTTTATTATTGGATTCTAGTATGCGGTTTGTATTACTGTCCTTTTTGCTTTTTTCTATAATAGTATTCAGATGCTTGCAATATCTTTTGTAAGAGTCTCTAGAAATAGTTTTATGCAGTACTTCTTCATATAACTGGCGTTTGACACGACATTTATTACGAATTTCACTGTTTAACCAGCGTGGGTGTAGTTTTTCTGACCTTCTATTACTTCTATTATTTTTTTAGGGCAAACTCCGCGGTAGATTTTTGCAATTGTTGATGTTAAGTTATATACGCCCTTATTTGGATGATCTTCCCCAATCACATTCTGGTTTATATATTGGCTATGTTGACGTATGGTAGCTGAGTCTTGATTAGATAATCTTCTAATAAATTTTGTTTCTCCTCTTGAGTTGTTTACTACAGCTTCAAAGTGGATGTCCTGTCCAAAGTGATCTGATAAACTCGTTTTTATAATACTGCTTTGAAAATCAATAGCCGATTTTACGAAAATATTATCAATTAACGTTGCTGTAGTCTCTCCTACACGAGATGGTTCATGAATAGTTTGTTGTAATCCGAAGGATGACATCAGATCCACAAAACTCTTTACCCTTCTGTCCGCAGCATCTAACAAATTTAGATTACAATCACCACAGAGCAATACTGAGCATTGGTTTCCCCTAGATTCTATAGACAACAGAAAAACTTCCATGACCTCACTAAAAATTTCAAAATTCTACTATTAACTTTTTGCAAACTTTTCTATAATCATCTGTTAATTTAATGTGGATAAGTGAGTGAATAAGTAAATAAAAAAGAAAATAATTGTATTATGACTATTTTTTTTTGTTATATCAAATGTCACTGACAGAAATAAAAATAGATCCGGCAACATAAACAAGACGAGTCGTCATGGATCTAGTATGACATATAATTGAATGTAGCGCGTTTCCTCTATACAAGTGTTGGCTGAAGCAATTAACAATTTTATTATTCTAATATTCTCATAAAGAACACCACAAACAAGGAATAAAATTTGATCATAAATATTTTTTTTAAGTACTTGAGGAATTATTTATTTTGTTATAAAAGAATATGTACATATTTACTTAATATTAATATAAGTGCATTCTATATATTTCCTCAAAACCATTAAGAAATTGTATATGAACAATTCGATGACCATGATTTAAAATTTCTATTGACATGTAAACAACTATGATTCACAAATAACTGTCGTTATGCTCTAATATCCATAAATGTACGGTGATTAGAAATAGTGACGTTTCTAGGATTCGGTGACTAAAATTTTAGTAACATTCTTAAAAACTTTCTTATGGTATCAGGCCGATTGAGGGAACTATACGTGTTGTTAAATGCTCTTCTATATGGTTATGTTGCAGACGATAAGACATTACTTATTCATGAAATTCTTTTGAAGAGAATATTTTGTAAATGATTTATGTGTGAAACGAATACTCGACGTTAGAAGGCAGTTAAAAATATCAGGTGTATATAGAATGGCGTACGTTTATTCACTCATTTTATACAAAAATTATTTTACGTATGTATCTAGTACCCACAAGATTTATATACGCTCTTAACACGCGAAGTATAGTCTTTTTTGTGGCATTCGCTCTAAAAATAAATGAACGATAATGGTAGGGATGAAAATAAAATTAACAGTGCATTGATGGTATATAAGCATTTGGACAGAACAATATTTAAAGCAGAACATACGGGCTTTGTGTATCGGATGAGTGTATTTACTTTTAGGCTCCTTCCGCATGCGACTGAATGTCAGGGCCAATGATCAGTCCTAATGGAATGAGGAAATTCATTTAAATGGCGTATTTCATATGCCCCACATCTGAAAGACGCCGCGCCGTTTAAACTAATTCACTCGTCCCATCAGCACTTATTATCACAGATCTACAACCAAAAACGGGTGTAGAAATAAATCTCTGATTCTGATAGAACTTTTGGATACTGGTTTCAGGAAAAATAGTCAAAAAATCCTATCACGTACCATTTTTTCACAAATTGAAAATTTTGACTTTCATTGCCACAATTCATTGTGAACTACTAAAGATGGGGGTGCGCATTTAATGTCATAAGCCGTAATTACTGGAGAAAATTGGAGATTTTTAGGGTAGTCTCTGGTGCAAATAAAGTAAAAAATATTACTTCAAAATGGTTCTTATTATTCGAGAATCTACGTCAAAAATGGCCATCATTCACCAGTGGTTCTTTAGTTATATAACCAAAAAAGGGGATGGCAGTAAATCGCTGATTCTGATAGAATTTTGGATGCTGGTTTCAGGAAAAATAGTATAAAAATTCTTTCACGTACTATTTTTTCACAAATTGAAAATTTTGATTTTTGTTGCCACAATTCATTGTGTTATAAAAACAGCATTTAGTGTCATAAGCCGTAATTACTGGAGAAAACTGGAAATTTTTAGGGCAGTCTGTGGTGAAAATAAAGCAATAATACTACTTCAAAATGCCTGTTATTACTCGAGAGTCTACGTTAAAAATTGCCATCATTCACCAATGGTTTTTTGGTTATACAACTAAAAAGAGGGTTTAGAAATAAATCTCTGATTCTAACAGAATTTTAGATGCTGGTTTAAGGGAAAATAGTGAAAAAATGCTATCAAGTACCATTTTTTCATAAATTGAAAATTTTGTTTTTTGTTTCCACAATTCATTGTGTTATAAAACCACTACAGAAGGGGATGAGAATTTAGTTCATAAGCCGTAATTACTGGAGTAAATTGGAGATTTTTAGGGCAGTTTGTGGTACGAGAGTCAAACGATGGTGCAAATAAAGTAATAATATTACTTCAAAATGCTCTTATTACTCGAGAGTCTACGTGAAAAATTGCCATCATTCCCCAGTGGGTTTTTGGTTATACAACCAAAAAAGGTTTAGAAATAAATCGCTGATTCTGATACATTTTGAATGCTGGTTCCAGGAAAATAGTCGAAAAATTTTATCACCTACCATTTTTTTACAAATTGAAAATATTGATTTTCTTTGCCACAATTTATTGTGTTATAAAAATCACTAAAGAAAGGCAGGAGCATTTAGTGTTATAAGCCGTAATTACTGGAGAAAACTAGAAATTTTTAGTGCAATCTGTGGTGTAAATAAAGTAATAATGTTTCTTCAAAATAGCTCTTATTACTCGAGAGTCTACGTTCAAAATGCCTTAATTCACCTGTTCCTTTTGTGACATTTGTGAAGAATTTGTAGTGAAGAAATATCAAAAAAATATAACAGATTTTATTTAAAAAAAAGATGTATTATACATACTCCGGTGTAAAGTTTGGTAACCAGAAATAAGTCATGGGCTCCAGATAAAGAGTGTTACCTTTGTGTGGACGAATTGTGAAAGTGGTAAAAATGTACGAAAAGGTTTTTCCGTTTTCGAGTCCTGATCTGGAGCGAACCCAGAAGCATAGTGATGACGGCCACGTCTGTTCATGTAACGTGAAAGGGTACGATTTAATTAATAAGAGAAATATTTTTCACCCGCACCTCTCGTCGGCAATGCTGCATGTGCCTCATGGTTCAGAAGTACCTGTCACTAAACCTACTGAGAAGGTGGACGATACTCCTGAAGAATCTGAAGAGGAAGGTCAGACTTAAAACGAGGACATTCATCGCGTTTCAGATAGAAGCGAGCACTAACATTTTTCCAACTGGAATTGAACGATTTAGTTAGAGATTTGAGCCTTTCTAAAGATTCTGCAGAACTCATAAGCTCTAGAATAAAGGAGAAGAATTTATTGGCGCATGGTACTTCTTTTTCATGTTTCAGAAAGCGAGAAACATTCCGTACTTTTCTCAAGATAGTGGCTTGGATTACTGTAGTAATCAAAATCAAAAGCAGTAGCAAAATGTTGTCAACCTTTGAAATGTCACTTTTCCGTTAAACCGCCCTCGTAGATGTACTTAATAATATTTTATAATACAGGTTGGCAGTGTAAAAGTTACTAAAATATCAAATGCAATTTCCTAAAAAAATAGAACACGCTTCTTTTTTCTTTCTGTTTCTCTTCTTTGTTGTCGCTACTTTTCACATGTATTAATTGCTAGAGAGAAATGCGTACTGAGAAAGCGAATTTCCATGCAATTTTTAATTAAACTAGAATTGCTGCATCAGTGTAAACTCCTCTTAACAATAAAAACTTACATTTATTAGACAATTCAGGCAGAAAACGAGACAAATAACGCAGAAATATATGCGCGAATGAAACAACATGGGAAATTATTTTAACTTTTGTGCATGAAAACTGCCCTTTCCTCAACTAAAAGGAATCCTATATAGAGATGCATCATTATTAATTACATTTTGAAAATAGCTCATATCTTTTCCTATTAATTTTGTTTTAGTAAAGTCCCATAATATTATACATGTGGGGTAATATAGTAGACATAGCTAGTTTTTGCAGTAAAACCCGTTTTCTAAAGCAAGGATGGCTTTATTATGGTTTATTGAATAAAACAATAAATTTTTAAATACACATTAATAAAAAAAAGAAATTAAGTTCTACAATCACATATAACAAAACAGAAATTAAGGTACTTTAAAATCAAAGAAAACACCGATAAACTCTAACATAACTTATACAATTTCTTTCCTTGTTTTGCATATATTATCAATAGGTGGGAAAGCAAAGAATTGCTGTTTTTCTTTTCTGTCAATCCGCATACATTTGATAGTATATACATTTTTCTCAGTGTAAAGATCTATAATTTGACTGAGAAATTTTTTATATTAATTAAGATTAATTTTTGAAAATAATGTCTTTATCTAACATCGTTGTGTGAACTATTTACATATATACGTTTATACGCAAAACGTATATGTATGTGTTTGGATACACACATACATCTAGTGTCATTACCGACAATCACCGCACAGGCACCGTGTTTCGGCCTTTAAGGCCTCGCCAGTGTACGTGCGACTGCCGAGAATGACTTTAAAAACTAGGATCGCAACCTATGTCGGTTTTGGTGGCAAATGCTTGTGAAAATATCACAGCGACATCTGTCACCCAAAAGCGACACCGAAAGCGATGGTTTCTGGTTACATTCGCATGCCAAAAAGAAACCTGCATGTTACAAGTGTATCCCGCATAGTAAAGTCTTTAGGCGGCACCACAAATCAAAATGAAAATGAAAAGTGTTAAATACTTAGATGTTAGAACTAATCTCTATAGTTCACCTTGTCTTTTTTGCTGTAGTTATCGATTTCACAAGAATTATTTAGAAGTGCTATGTACTCGCCTGTTCTGTTCACCTTCGCTACTACTAAAACCAATTACACCAAAACGCCTTTACCACAAACATGCACACACAAAAATCTAAATGCGTATTTCGACAACTATATTATTATCATCAGTAGCATTGATTATAACCACGTTGCCAGTACACTGTAGCGTATATAGAACAAGGCTGATGCGCTAATGTTTCTGATAATTAAATGCGTTGACATGTATAATTAATTTTGATCTATAATAATTTTGTTTTAGAAACGTAGAAGCAGCTGGTATTGAAGTTCTGAAACGAGACTCTTTGTTACCTTACGCCAGCACATTGAAAGAAATGTAAGTATAGTTGTATTTTCTTAAAATTTATATATATTATTAACAGACTGCTTTCTTAAATTTCAGATTAATGGTCAATTTAGAAAACTTCTATTATTTTGAAACGGGGGTGTTCCATAATCTTCAGAAGCTGGAGACAATGTAAGTATCTATAAATCTAATTAGTTACTTGAATGTTCGAGAATACACTGCTATCCGATCAAAAGATCACCCATCTAGAATAGAACGTGTAAACAAAGAAGTAAATAAAAATATATAAAAGATAATGTTATTAAAAGACACAGATAAGTTATGTAGCCGGAACACCTGCAGCAGCCGTACGTGGAAACTGCTTATCGCTAGTTGTAAGAATCTCGTTGAGATAAAAACCATACGTTGTAATTATAATATATTATTTTCTGTACGTTATGAATTCATTCTGTAATAGACTTAGAAAGAGAATAGATGTAAACTTATTAAATAAAATAGAATTTCAAAATCAGTTTTGTTTTTAAAAAATAAGTTTTACAACCAAATATTCTAATTGGCGCAGTCAGTAGGATACTGTGACGAAATTTGAATCGAATTTTTTAAAATTTCGGCTTGTTTTTACAACTTGCATAGTGAACTTACGAACAAAAGTGTTTACCTGTACGTGCAAATTGAATTAACTTTTTCAAACAAACTGTGCAGTGAACCATAAGTGTATTACGGAATCAACCTCAAAAATCGAGGACCAGGGTACCTAAAAATCGGGATCCAAGTAGAGTTAAGAAAACAAGAAAACCCAAGGAAACGAACAAACAGAGAAACAAATGTATTACGCAGTGATTTTAATGTAAGTAAATTTTATTATATTATTCTCATTTGCGCAAGATTTCCTTGAAAACCATCCTATTTAAATTATATATGCATCTTTAATATAAGTTACGCGAACATATGTTAAGCTCCGAAGACGAACTAGAGGAGAACGAATCGATTGATTCATCTGAGGAAAACGAATCGTTAGGTGAGAATCAAACCGCGACAACCAGTAATAGCGTAATTTTAAGACCTAGTGCGCTCGCAGAAGTTTTAGAAAATATATCAAATTTAAATATTAATTCAGAAAATACATCAAATATAATGGCGCGACTCACACCAAAAGATGTCACAAAAGGTTATATCGATATCATTCCAAATTTTGAAGGAGACCCTAATACTCTTTCAATGTATATAGATGCTTGTGAATATTTAGCCGGAATTTTCGGTAATGCAGACGCAAGTGACCCAATCAATATGTTTTTATTAAAAATATTTCAGTCAAAATTAGTAGGACGAGCATTGCAGCTCATAGGTAGTAGGGAAAAGGTAGAAACGTGGGAAGCTTTAACAAAATTATTACAAACAAACTTTTGTGATCAACGATCTGAAAAATGTCTTTTACAAGATTTAATGCAATTAAGACCGGAAAAGGGAGAAACGGCTTATAATTTCGGTGTACGTTGTAAAGGTACACAAACATTATTATTAAGTAAAGTGAAAATGTCAGAAATAGATGAAAATAGGCGTAAGATAAAAACCGAAATGCATAACGATACGGTATTACAAACTTATCTTAGGGGAATCGCTCAATACGGAGATATAGGGCATCGTGTTAGGTTTAGAAATCCAGATAGTATAGAAACAGCAATGACATATGTAATAGAAGAAGAAAATTTTAACTATTTTACAAAACAACCAAATAGTATTAATAGATTTGAATTTAAACCTATTAAACATCATACGCCATTACAGCAAAGTGCGTTGCAAAATAGACAAATAACCCAGTTTATTCCTAACGCAAGTACATCAAATTATCGCCCGCAAATATCGCAAAGTTTCGGAAAATTCCCAACACCTTTTCAGCCACCCAATCAATTTGTAAATAGACCGATGTTACCAACGCGACAGTTTACGCAGTGGAAACCTCCACAACCAACCTGGAAACCCCAAATACCTCCAAATAAAACACCATCGTTCAAATTCGCAAAAACACCAGGACAATTGGAACAAAAAAGATCACCAAGACAAACACCCATGGAATTAGGTAGTACGATGACGAGAAGAATGGAACCTCCACAACAGTCTTTTCAATTTAGATCAACAGGAAAACCAAATTGGAAAAGTGAAGAATTATACTATCAAGAAGAAGACGACCACGAAAACGGTGAAGAACAATACACGGAATACGAGCAATCAGATCAAATGTATGATACATCCGAATACGAAAATATCGACGGAACAAATGACGAGGACGAAAATTTTTGGTTACCAGCCTCGGAGAACAATTATTAGAAGACAATGAAAATATAGAGAAGGAAAATATAAAATTAAACACCAACACCTCATCGGTGTTACCATACATTATATTACCCGAAATAAACGCAAAATTTTTAGTAGACACTGGATCTACCAGATCCATGGTAAGTACTAGTAAAGTTAACGAATTTTTTAGGGATTATGTTATAAACGAAAAATTTACGATACAAACAGCGCATGGCATAACCGAACATAGACATATAATTCGCATACCTTGTTTAAAAACGTTTAAAGCGCCGCATGAAATATTAGAATTTCATGTTTTTAATTTTTCAGAGAACTATGATGGATTAATCGGTATAAATTTAATGAAACAGTTAGGAGCGGTAATAGATGTAAATAAGGGTGTAATGCGCACAAAATTTGGTGACATAAAAATCAATTGGGAAAATAATAGAATAAAGTTAGGACCAAGGGAACGTAAAATTATAAAATTGCCTGTCACAAAAAATTATCATAGCGTAGTTATAAATCATCAAATAGTAGCACCAGGTGTCGAAATACCGTCATCTTTGGTAAATGCAATAGATTTCTATGCACTTACGGAAGCTGTCAATTTTAATGACTACCCTGTAGAAATAGAAATTCGAAAGCCAGTCCCAGCAGAACTATATCAAGAGACAAATAACATTCACGCGGATATCAGGTATAATGCAAAACAGATAGAACAAATTCAATGGGAAAATGTAACAAATAAACTTAGACTACAACACTTAAATGAAGAAGAGAGTAGAAATATCAAAAACCTATGTATTAAGTATAAAGATATTTGTTATGATGAAAGATTACCTTTAACTTTTACTAATAGCGTTAAACATAGTTTAAATATGAAAGACGAAACGCCAATATATATAAAACCATATAGAAAATCACCATCGCAAAGACAGGAAGTAAAACAACAAGTGAATAAATTATTACAACAGGATATCATCCAAGAAAGCATTAGTCCATGGTCAGCACCGGTAAGCATCGTGCCGAAAAAGATGGATGCATCAGGTAAAATAAAATATCGTATGGTCATTGATTATCGTCGATTGAACGATCAAACAATCGATGACAAATACCCGATACCGAACATAACGGACATTTTAGATAAGCTAGGAAGAGCACAATATTTCACAACTCTTGACCTCGCATCAGGATACCACCAAATAGAAATGGACCCAAAGGATGTTCAAAAAACCGCATTCTCGACAGAACAAGGGCATTACCAATGTAAAAGAATGCCCTTCGGGCTTAAAAATGCGCCTGCCACATTCCAACGAATGATGGATAACGTCTTAAGAGGACTCCAAGAGGATATATGTCATGTTTACCTAGACGACATTATAATATATTCCACAAGTTTACAAGAGCACCTGATAAAATTGGAAAAGGTATTCCAACGCTTACGAGAAGTAAATTTAAAAATACAATTAGATAAATGCGACTTTCTACGACGAGAAATAGGATATTTAGGTCATATAATCACAACAGAGGGTGTACAACCAAACCCGGACAAAATAGATGCAATTCGGAGATACCCATTACCAAAAACAGTCACGGAAATTAAATCATTCTTAGGATTATTAGGATACTATAGAAAATTCATTAAGGATTTTGCAAAATTAACCAAGCCGATGACGAAGTGTCTAAAGAAAGGTGTAAAAATTGTAATCGATGACGAATACAAAAAATGCTTCGAAATCTGTAAGAACATTCTAACGAACAAACCAATACTTCAATACCCGGACTTTAAAAAACCATTTGTTTTAACAACAGATGCATCTAACATCGCAGTAGGAGCTGTATTATCACAAGGACAAATAGGAAGAGACAAACCAGTTTGTTATGCCTCCAGAACTCTATCAGACACAGAAGAAAGATATTCGACAATCGAAAAAGAATTATTGGCTATTGTGTGGGCGACCAAATACTTCAGGCCTTATCTCTATGGACGAAAATTTACCATATACACAGATCACCGACCCCTCGTGTGGCTAAGTTCATTAAAAGAACCAAATTCAAAATTGGCCCGCTGGAAAATTAAATTAGAGGAGTTTAATTTCGATATTGTGTATAAGAAAGGAAAATACAACACCAATGCAGACGCCTTATCACGGATACAATTAAACGCAATAGAAAACGAATCAATGATAAACCACGCTGGAGATAGTTCCGAACTATTGATGCAAGAACTGGAAGAATTTTTAGGCGAGACTGAATTAGAGCCATTGACACAACAAGACATAGACAATATCTTATATCAGGCAGAAGAAACCGACACTGCACCAGAACCAGGAGATAGCGAGAGAACAGACACAGCCCCAGAAGAAGAGATCGATAACTTAACAGAAACAAGACATTCGAATACAAATGAAGAACCGTCAACGTCAATACCATCAATGGACGAAGCAATCGACATAAAAAATCCTCAGTATCACATCAAATACACATATTTAGACAATATATCTGTAGAATACCAACAAAATCAAGGTAAGAAAATCTATAATGTACAAATACCGAAAGAAGAAAATTCAGTAAAAATATTTGAATTCATGAGAGAATATATGGACACAGGAAAACATTACTTGTACTTCCAGAATGAAAAACTTTATAAAGAATTTTGCAAAGTATATATCGAGAATTTCAACAATAATGGTCCGAAATTATACAGGTGTTTAGTAAAACTGCAAGTAATTAATGACGAACAACAACAAAAAGAAATAATAAAGAACTATCACGAAGGTAAAACAAACCACCGTGGCATAAACGAAACATTAAAACAACTCCAGAGGAAATATTACTGGTTAAATATGAAAGACACCGTAACCATGTACATAAAAATATGCGAAGAATGTAACAAAAATAAATACGATCGACATGCACCACATCCTGAGTTGAATTTAACAGAAAAAATAGATCAACCTTTTCAAAAAGTACATATAGACACATTTGTAATAGAAGGAAAAATCTACCTAACATGTATAGATGCATTTACTAAGTTAGCACAAGCGATATTAATAAAAAGCAAGAACGCAGTGGAATTAGTAGAATCATTAATAACATATTTTTCATTATATGGTGTCCCAGAAGAATTAGTTATGGACGGAGGAACCGAATTTACAAACGACCTAGTGCAAGAACTTTTGGACAAGCACAAGATAAAGGTACATATCACCACACCAAATAATCCAAATTCTAATAGTAATGTGGAACGATTACATTCAACTCTGTTAGAACACATGCGAATACTACGAGATAAAAGTAAAGATGAAACTGAAAAATTAATGAAATTGGCGATAATTGCATACAATAGCACTATACATACGGCAACGGGATTAACACCGTTAGAATTAACTTTAGGACATACTAAAACTCACGATCCTTTCGATATATATTATAATAAAACATTTTACAATAACTATCTCGCCAAACATGTAAACCGGATGAAATTATTATACGAAAATTTAGGAAAGAAAATGCAAGAAAAGAAAGAGAAAACCATACAGAAACGAAATCTAACATTAAAAACGAAAACACTACAAGCCGGACAAGAAGTATATGTAAAACGATCTACGGCTAGTAGAAATAAAACACAATCAAAATATTGTGGACCGTATGAAGTGATTAAAATATGTAAAAATGGTATAGCATTATTAAGTGACAAAAATAAGAAACAAAGACGAGTACACACCCGAAATCTAAAATATGGAATTGTTCCAGATTCCTCCTTGGAATTGAGAAATCGAGCGGGGAAGTCGACATAAAAGAAGTAAAAACCACTACCGGATTACTGCCAATAAGATTAGGAACAACATGGAACACCGAAACTTATTGGAAAATTGTCAACATCCATAATATAGAACCATTAGTATTAGAAATTAATGAACTAGAAATTAAGTGTTTTTATTGGATAAACCTTACGCGAAATGCAGTTTCACAAAGTGAAAGTTATACGTATGAAATAGAGAACTATCATAAAATTTTAAGCTACAATTTAGAACTAATAAACAATAATATCAAACAAGTACTTCCGAAAGACAGAATTAAACGGGGAGCAATGAATATCGCAGGTAATATTATTAAAGCCATAACAGGTAATCTAGATAATCAAGATGCTGAAAGATATGATCAAATGATTAGCAATTTGGTAAAATCACAAAATAAAATGAAAAACATATTAGAAAAACAAATAACTTTAAGTGTAGACACAATAAGAGCTTTTAATAAAACCGTCTATTCGATCCAAGAAAATCAAATATTGTTACAAACTAGAATAAAACAGGTCGAAAAGGAAATAAATGAAACACAATATCATGTAGTACGAAATGAAATGCGAATTCACATTTACGCAATATATAATCAATTAGTATTTCTTACAGAAACAATAAACACTATTCTAAACACATTGATTACCGCAATAACGTTCGCCAAATTAAAAACGTATCATCCCTCGATGATTCAACCAAACGATTTGCTTAGAGAAATAATTGAAATAAACAGACGCACAAATCTAGCCAAATTACCAGTAGAACCGATACTAAGTAAATTACATTATTTGAGTAAAATAATTAAAGTCAAAGCTTATATTAAAGATCAGTCAGTTATATTTATGATACTTGTACCTTTAGTAGAAAACGAACCGTATACCTATTATCAGTTGAATTCATTACCCATCCAAATAAATGACACCCATTTCAAATCCTTACAACCTACCTTAAAATACCTTGCGATAAATGAAAATAACTATATGCATTCAAATTCAAAATGTAACAAACTGAAAGCGGAAGAATACATTTGTGATCTAGAAGAAACCCATACCTTGACAACAAGATCACCATGTGAGGTCCAACTATTGGCATATTCAAATAATTATACTACTTGCATCTACGATATCGAAAACATCCAACAAATTATGGTTAAACGGATATTTAACAATCAATGGATGATGGTGGTACCCAAAACAACATTAGTCCGTAAAAGGTGTGGAAGAAGTCAAGAAAAAGAAAAACTCCAGGGAACGTACATTGTCATATTGACCGATGATTGCACCATCGAGATCGAACACATCACACTACAAGCATTCGAAACGCAGAAGGAATTAACATACGCCAAAATACCGCATTTAGATGGAAAATACGAAAGAATAGTCACCAAAGAAAAACCTACAAATAATCAAATAGAAATCCAGGAAATACATTCAAACAACATTGATACCATTAGCAATCACCTGGGAGAACTACACGAGGAAGTGGGCAAGATCGAAGAAATCGAATTCAACAGCAATTCATTAAATATATGGGCAAGCATCCTTACAGTATTAATTGGAATCGTCATAATATACAAATTCGTCAAGTACATAAGAAGAAAAATGGCTTTGAAGAAAGAAAGAAAATCGGAAGAAAGAAAATCGGAAGAAATCGAAGAAAAAGAAATAGAACTAAAAGAAGTCCAAATCAGACCAAAACTGAAACATCCCTTGTCAAAATAATCCCAAGGAGAAGTTTCACTCTGAGGGCGGAGGAGTTATGTAGCCGGAACACCTGCAGCAGCCGTACGTGGAAACTGCTTATCGCTAGTTGTAAGAATCTCGTTGAGATAAAAACCATACGTTGTAATTATAATATATTATTTTCTGTACGTTATGAATTCATTCTGTAATAGACTTAGAAAGAGAATAGATGTAAACTTATTAAATAAAATAGAATTTCAAAATCAGTTTTGTTTTTAAAAAATAAGTTTTACAACCAAATATTCTAATTGATAGATCAAAATTTCCCAAATTATGATTGTATAAATATGAAAAACTTCGTTGTTCAGCAACTTTAACTTTGTATTTTTTTCCAACTATCCGTAATATGAAAAGTATTATCTTCGGTGATTAAATCTAAATATTGTTATTAATTTAGAATGTAAAAACGAGAAGAACACATCATAATACCCTACACGCTATACAGGTTGAGTTTTTTTTCATTATTTATATGGGGATATCGAAAACCATAAGAGATACACATTAGGTTAAATGGAGAAAGAATTGCATCTTTATACGCCTCATCCAGATACGCTTTTGTCAATTTAAGAAAATGCATGGTTTACTAGATATTTGCAAAAAATAGAAATTCTCCAAAACCTTTTAAATGCTATAACTCTTCTATTCTTAAAGGTAGAAAAAAAATTTTTGAATATTGATTTTAAGAAATTGAATTTCAAACAACGGCATCTTTCTAAATTTTTAATTTTCCTTAGCATTCTTGAGTTAGCAAGCAATGTCTAATTTTTTTAAATGGAAACCGTAGTTGGCTATGACATATTTTAATAGTGCATTTTTTTCTGCTTGCAATGATGCAACGGTTGTTGAACTTATTTTAATAAATAACAGCACAATACACTATTATTATGTTTAACAAAAATCATGTCATGCCATGGAAAACGCGATATTAATAATTGAAGCATTATGTTTACTTCATCATTGACAGTTCGTTCATTAGGGTGACTATAGTTGGTTTAGTTGCTATTCAAAGTTAGTTATGGTGTACACAAATATTGAAAAACTTGATATGATCGAATGTTACATTATTTGTTACAAAAATTGTAAACAAGCCGCCGAACGCTATTTTTTAGTGTATTTTGATCGCCCTCAACCATCGTTAGACACCTTCAAGAATTTATACAATAATTTAAAAGAGTATGGAAGTTTTGTTAAACCTAGAAATAAGGGTAATATTGGTGAAAACACGCAGATAATTATTTATTTAGAATCCATCAACATCAACGCGGCAAATTGCACAAGGCGCTGCTACCTCACAGCGCACAGTAGTGAGAATTTTATCAAAACATAAGTACCATCCTTACAAAAAATTTGTTGGTCAAACTCTACACCCTGGAGACGATGAAAGACGATTAAATTTTTGTGCTTGATTCGTAAATATGTGCCATGAAAATAATAACTTTCCGATGCAGATCTTATGGACCGCCGAAATACGGTTTACCAACTGCGACATGTTCAATCGCCATAATGAACACCTGTGGGCGCAAATAAATCCTCACCGTTTAGAAGAAAGGCGACCCCAGATTAGGATTGGCTTCAATTTATGGCGTGGTGTTATTGGTTCGCAACTTGTTGGGCCATTTATTTTTAATGAAACTTTAACCGGAAATCGATATTTGCAATTTCTTAAGGAAGATATCCTAGTTGAATTAAATTTACAGGGGTCTGTAAATTTGTACGGGTGTACAAATTTACGGTGGTTTCAACACGACGGTGCCCCGCCTCACTATCAGGCACAGGTCAAAAGATATTTAGATGAATTATTTCCAAATTCGTGGATCGGCAGAAATTGTCCTGTTTTATGGCCTGCACGTTCCCCAGATCTTTCACCGTTAGATTTCTTCGTCTTTGGAGCAATAAAAGATCTCGTATATGTGCGATCATATGCAACCCAAAAGGAGCTATTGGAAGCTGTTATTAATGTATTTGATAGCTTAGATGGGCGCAAAATTAGGAGAGCTATTAACTCTGTGTTGAAAAGGTGCCGTATGTGCGTCGATAATAATGGTGGGCATTTCGAATACTTAATGTAAATTTAGCGTGTTACGTGTTGTTAATAATTAATTCGTTTAGCGTTTTTATTGTTTCTTGTATTACATTGTATATTATAAGTTTCTTTTCTTTTCCATGGCAACATAATAATAGTGTATTGTGCAGTTATTTATTAAAATAAATGCTACAACCCTTACATCATTGCAAGCAGTAAAAAATGCACTACTAGAATATGTCATAGCCAACTATAGTTTCCATTTAAAAAAATTAGACTTTGCTTGCTAACTCAAAAATGCTAAGCAAAATTAAAAATTTAAGAAGTTGTCCTTGTTCGAAATTGAATTTCTTAAAAACAATATTCAAAAATTTTTTTCTAACTTTAAGAATAGAAGTGTTATAGCACTGAAAAGGTTTTGGAGAATTTCTATTTTTTGCAAATATCTAGTAAACCATGCATTTTCTTAAATTGACAAAAAGATATCTGGATGAGGCTTATAAAGATGCAAATCTTTCTCCATTTAACCTAATGCGTATCTCTTATGGTTTAAGAGATTCCCATACAAATAATGAAAAAAAACTCACCCTGTATATTAGTGAATGAGTAAGACAGAATAGAGTATTAGTAAATTATGAATATACCGGATGTCTGTTTAAGCTCGGGCTCTAACCTTGCAGCAAATAATCCTGCTAAGAAAAGTGACCAGTAGGAATTTCATTAAAAATATTTTTAAGTTTCTAAAATGACTACAAGGGTGCGTAATTAACAAAGCGAATTCAAAATTTTACAATTTCCCATTAAATTTAAATTGAGGGCAGGTTTAATTATTACCAACAAAATATTCAATCGTTTTAACACAATTTTAAATTAACAATATTTAATCTGTCCCCGTAGGAAGACTTGGGTGAAAGAGGCTGGGTCAGCAATAACTCTTTAGTTAAGCAGGCAATACTGTACGTCGATAAAATCTCAATAATTATGAAAAAAGGAAAGGAGCTATATATAACTGATCCTTTAAAATTATACCTATTATATTTAAGACGGGCGTTTACCAACAAATAGAAACTTATGCAACTTATATTACTCGCGGCACGGGTAGACGCAAGAGGGTGTGAGTAAGTGGAGCTACATGATATTCGGTTTCCATCACAGCGCTTCGGTTTTATTCATAGATTAAGGAATACTATAGATGGGAAACATAATGTATAAGGAATGAGTACTTACGGAATTATTGATGTTGTTGATGTTCTACGAGGTATGTCTCAGAAGTAATGAGAATGAATTGTTTACGCTAAATATGACAACGACTGCAGCCGACTGGAGTCGAATACATGTGAGTAGAATGTCTAGGAACGCAACCATAACAGGCGCAGCCCACTAAGTCTAGTGTTAGTGGAATGAGCCCCACGTATTTACCGTTAAGTTCCAATACCACGTTGCATGTAAAATGCAGGCAAATATCGAGCAGCGATATGCAATTAAATTTTGCTTTAAAAAAGGGAATTGCTTCAGAGACACTACAAATGGTAAGAACAACATATGGAGATGTTATGTTGTCGTCAGCACAAGTTTTCAGATGGTACAAGGCTTTCAAAGATTGCCATGAAACCATCGAAGATGACCAATTGCTCCGGACTGCCGTCCAGGTCAAAAACCGATGAAAGCGTGGCGAATGTACGTTCTGCGTTAACAGACGGTTGACACTTAGGTTGATGGCACATGAGGTCGGCATGAGTAAGGACACTGTTTATCGAATTATGACAAAGGAACTAGGCATGCGGAAAATTTGTGCAAAGCTGGTGCCCAAGAACTTGTCTGATGAACAAAAGAAAAATCGCTTCTCCATTAGTCAACAATTGCGGGATCGCTTAACAACCCAACCCAACTTCATGCACAGAGTGATAATAGGTGATAAGTCATGGGTATTTGAATATGATCCAGAAACAACGCGACAGAGCGCTGAGTGGCACACACCTGCATCACCGCGGCCGAAGAAAGCTCGCATGAGCAAATCCTGAATCAAGTCGATGCTTATCATCTAATTTGATTCGCGTGGAATTGTCCACAAAGAATTCGTACCGCCGGGCCAGACAGTGAATCAAACTCTTTATCGCAACGTCCTTGAACGTTTTCGGCAAAGAGTTCTGCGTGTGCGGCCTGACATTGCCAGCTCGTGGATCCTGCATCACGATAATGCCCCCAGTCACAGCTCATTGTTGGTTGGAGAATTTTTTACAGAGAAAAATATTGTAGTACTCCCACACCCGCCCAACATTCCAAACATGGCTCCATGTGATTTTTTCTTGTTCCAACGCTTAAGCGGTAATTGAAAAGTTCCCATTACGGAACAATAAACAACATCCAAGCAGTCACGACACAGGTTCTAAACAGCCTAATGAAACAAGACTTCCAGAATTGTTACCAGGCATGGAAAACTCACTAAAGACGCTGTGTGCATTCCCAAGGGACATACTTTGAAGTGAACAATATTAATTTGTAGATACATTCAATAAAACTCTTGAAAACTAATCATTCTCATTAATTCTGAGACACACCTCGTATAATAAGCCAATTTTCGTTGCCCATAACTGTTATATTATTATACTCTCGAATATTATAGATATCTATGACATTTAAATGCCAGTGACAGTTGGTAATTAAACTGTCACTCGCATTTAAGTCTGCAATAGTCGACCGATTGCCATAGATTTTCGTCTTCGCTAGGACCGGTAGAGAAACCGTAAAGTGGGGATAGACGACGCGAAAAACCTCGTGTGAAATGTGTGTGACAATGTTTACTATTTAATGTTTTTTATCTTTAAAAATAATTACATAAATTTGATTTTTTTTTATATCTACATCAAATGTGCAGCTGGCGCGTAGAGGTCGTTTTTTTCCTTTTGTGTACCAGCCTTAGTTAGTAGACATTAATCAAATTCATGCATTTTTGTGGTTATTTCTAAAACACATAACTTTCTTAAGAAAATAAATTAGTACAAAAACTGACCTTGACATTATAAATTTATGCCTTTTGCATCACTAACCCAAATTTGAGATTCTAAAATTACAAAATGAGTTTTAAAAACGCGAAACGGCGATGCCTTAATTTTCGATAGGTAAACGCCCCTTTTAATTTATTTTAAACTTTCCAATAAATTAAGTTTTTTATTTATTTTTTTTCTGTATATTACGTAGGTTTTCTAAATGATTATTAAACTTGTGATTAAATTCTAGGCAATAGTAAGAAAAGGTAGAGTCTGTTTTAATCCTATCATAACTTCTTTCATTCTTTTTCATTCTGGCTTCAAAAGTCTTTTACATTCCTACTACACTTTTTTCAGCTTTCCGGAGTTATTAGGTTTAAATGAAATTAATTCGATGTTAGAGTTCTTTTTTTTATTGAATAACTTAAAAAAAGTTTTAGTCTTTAATTATTTGTTTAATATATTATTTATAATGTTAATAACCTCTTTTTAAAGCAATTACGAAAATCCTATTCTTTTCTAAATCGAAGTTATCCTTACTTATAAGAATATTAATTAATCTATGAATCAGAGATTGATATCCTTATAATTTGTTTGTTAGGGGGGTAAAAGGTGCATATATTATGGTATCTGTACGTGTGCGTTTGTGATAAATTAGGAATTCGTGTTTGTTATTATCGTTGTGTGATATTATTAATGACTTTATTTACATACGTATATTAATGTGAATATTATTAATATAGTGTGTTGAGATTTTTATTGTCTCCGAGTACCATTAATGCAAACTAATACATTATCGACATACCTAAAACAATTAGTATAATATTTGATTAAGTATTGTGCACTAATAATGTCTTCTAGATTACACTGGTCTGCATGAAAATCGGCCCTGACACCATTCTTAATTCCTATGTAAAATGACCTCCTGAATCCAATTATGACCTCAGTTTTCCCCCACCACCCTCCGTTTGTGAGGGACATCCCCTACTTATTTTTCGCATATTTTTCACTTATTTTTTAAATATTTCAACTTCTAGCCGATAAACATCCGAAAGCAGGTAATAAAATTTATAGCAAAGTATATAGCAACATTGTTAATATATAAAAGTATGTAGAAACTACAATAAAATACAAATATAGAAGAACATTAATAAAAATATAAAGACACAGTAGGCATATTGACTGCACGACGCTGGCGCTCTCAATACCACACGCGCACAAGTTCGCGGAGGAATTTACGACAAGCTTAAACTTGCATTCCTCTTCTCGTTATAGTACTACGTTGTTTCGATCAGTACATCTATAGCCGTTGTAGAGTTAACTTGTCGACGTTTTAAGCGTGAATTCTGTGTTTCGGAATTGTTTATTTGTGTAAAACAGTAAAAATACTTTTACTCTGGGTTTTTTCCAAGTGCATAAGTGTGATTTGTGGTTAATATCGGGTATTGATTTACTATTTAATTATGCCACGCGAATGTAAAAATCATTCCAATAGGTTCTACTATGTCTGCGGGAAATTTACTTTAAAAGCGCAACGAAAACCCCTTTCTCCGCTTCTTAAAACTGCTTATAAATTGTACTTTGATTGCCAAGTTGGGGACCAGGACAAGACTTGGGCTCCATCAGTTTGCTGTACGACTTGTTACAGTAGTTTGACCAATTGGCTCAAAGGTACCCGTAAATCAATGCCATTTGCTGTGCCCATGGTTTGGCGTGAACCTCGCTGTCATCATACAGACTGTTACTTTTGTATAACTTCCACCGTTGGGTTTTCGAGCAAAAGTAAGGATACAATTCAGTATCCCAATGTTCCTTCAGCTCTAAGACATGTTCCTCACAACGAGCCAATCCCAGTGCCCCCTCAAACTTATACTCTAGAGACAGAAATGGATTTGAAAGACTCTGCGTTACAACCTGGGGCATCGAATGATACGTTCACCGATGATGAAGAGTATTCGGCTGATTCAGTTTCTCGGCAACCTCACCTGCTTACTTAATCGGAATTAGATGATCTCGTCAGGGATTTGGAGTTACCTAAGACTAAATCTCAACTTCTTGGATCGCGACTTCAACAGTGGAATCTCTTAGAAAATGGGGTAAAAATATCTTCTTACAGGACCGGACAGTCCAGCCTAAAATTACTTTTCTCGGAAGATAAAGGCCTAGTGTTCTGCCCTAATGCCAATTCATTGATGACAGAGTTAAAGATGCCATGTGACTCAGACAAATGGATAGATTCGTCAAAAACAAGCTTAAAAATTGTCCTGTTGGCAAATGGAAATGACTTACCATCAGTTCCAGTTACATACTCTGTTGACATGAAGGAGACGTACGAAAACATCAGCCGAATCCTTGATAAAATTAGTTATCATGATTATAAATGGAAATTTTGCGCTGACTTAAAAGTTGTTGCTCTAGTCACAGGCCTGCAATCAGGATTCACAAAATATTGCTGCTTCCTTTGTGAATGGGACAGCCGAGCCCGAGACAAACATTACACCGTTCGGAACTGACCCCTGGTCACAAAAATGTCGCCCACGATCCTTTGGTCCCGAAGGAAAATATTTACTTGCCACCTTTGCACATCAAACTTGGATTGATCAAGCAGTTTGTGAAAGCAATGGACAAGACAGGTGACGCATTTCAATTTTTGAAAACTAAATTTTCTCGTCTTAGCGAAGCTAAAATCAAGGAAGGAGTTTTTGTGGGTCCCCAAATTAGACAACTTTTCCAAGATTCGACGTTTATTGAACACCTAAATCAAAAAGAAAATTCCAAAATGTCTGTAAGAACTTTTTGGGTAACCACAAAAGTGATGATTATGTCGCTCACGTCGAGGAATTGCTGTTAGCGTACAAGGCCATGGGATGTAACATGTCTCTTAAAGTACACTTCCTTCACTCGCACCTGGACTTCTTCCCTGAAAATTTAGGAGCAGTCTCCGATGAACACGGGGAACGGTTCCATCAAGACATCGCTAAGATGGAGAAGAGATTTTCAGAGAAGTGGAATGCAAGCATATTGGCTCACGTCGAGGAATTGCTGTTAGCGTACAAGGCCATGAGATGTAACAAGTCTCTTAAAGTACACTTCCTTCACTCGCACCTGGACTTCTTCCCTGAAAATTTAGGAGCAGTCTCCGATGAACACGGGGACGGTTCCATCAAGACATCGCTAAGATGGAGAAGAGATTTTCAGGGAAGTGGAATGCAAGCATGTTGGCGGAGTACTGCTGGTTTTTGAGACGAGACAGCTGTACCTCAGGGTATAAAAGGAAAGCAAGCACCAAATAATGGTACTGTAACGAAACCAGCAGACATTCGAAATGAGTTTACATTAAATAAAAGAAGCAGACCTCTCGGCGCGATAAAAACGAAATTGTCACACGCACAAAAAAAGAGACCATAAATTATCTCGGCTCGGCGTATAAAAACGATATGTAAACAAGTCGATGACTCATCTCCACGCCGTATGGCTTGCATAGCGAAAGGGACGAGAACGTTTCTCGTACATGTGGAGAAAAAGCGGGACTGTGCTGGTATGTTCTAGTAATCTTCGCATACGTATATAAGGCGGCTGGATTCATTACGGGATTCATTCATTGCGGAGAAGTAATCGCGGAGTAATTCGGTAGTCTCGAGTGGTCTCGTGGGAACAGTGGAAATAAATAGTGGTAGCCAAATAAATAAATATAGTAGTGCCGTCTTATATAAATAGTGTGATATAAATAAATACGGACATATTAGTAGTAAATAAATATAAGTGTTAATTTTAATTTATTAATAGTAGTTTAAGTGTGATAAGTTAGTTTTTATATTTTTATATTGTTATATAATTTTAAGTATATAAATATACAGACTGTTTTTAAATAAATAATTGCACGAGTTGTTTATTCGAACCCGAAAACGTTACAGTACATATATTTATTATTTATAATTGTTTCCAGCTAAAATAGTTCCTTTTACCCCTTCAAATTAAATCAATATCCATAAATTTATTATTATTATCGAAAAGTGCTAAAAATAGAAGTGCGGGGCTCTCCCGAAAATTGTGGGTGATGGAAGAAAACGGCAGTTATATTTGGATTCAGGACGTCATTTTACATAAGAATCACCAAGAATAGTGCTGGGGCTAGATTAAATTTTTTTTTTTGCTGACCAGTGTTATCCATAAATATTTTGACTCACTGTATCAGAAATGTTTGAAATATTCGGAACGACATGGATTGAATATTGAATTAAAAATATTAATGAATATATAGAGAGAAATGTAAGTTTTTTTATTAATGTGTAGAATTGGTACGTATACACTCTACTTCAAATTAACTAGAACTAAAAACAAGTAATGAAAATTTTGTTCTAGCAAATAATCAACAAGAACATTTCGTTATATTTTTAAGTCTTAATTTAACTTTTCTTTGTTATCCCTGGGAAGTAATTAAAGCAGGCGAAACGTTTTCATTATTTAAAAACTACTACTTACCAGTCACGACTCACAGTGGTTCAGAACGCAAAAAACGCGAACGAAAACTTCTCCGTGCAAAGTTAAAATTGCAGTAATTTAATCTTGAATAGTTGCTCTATTTGATGATGTAAAATAATGTAAATAATATGCATCTTATTGACATAAGTTTTTCTGTATTTGCTTTCAAAGTTCAGTAAAATTGATACGTTTCTGCGTATAGAAATTAGGATGTAATTAAAGAGACCGTACCACAAGCAAATGCGCTTATTTATTGATGTCATTATAATATTGTTATACATTGCTAAGTGTATTATTAGGTCGCATTGCTTATTATTGGAAAATGTTTACCTGGTACAAGACAATTAATTGTTTGTAACAGGTAATTGGATTATAAAAAATTAGTAGAGGATTAAGTTTAGTTCTACACAACCTTACACGGTAATTACCTCTTTTGTACGTAAATTATCTATTTGGCTTTGTAAATTCAGGAAAATTAGCTGCCAATATTTGCCTATTCAGAACATATAAAAGAAAACCTCACTTGGTACCCGATCAGTTGAAACTCAACTTTGTGTCGAAAATTTATGCAGATTATTCTGTGCGCTATTTTCAAAATTTCTGACGTTAAAGTGATTGTAAAATATTGTGTTTTTGTTGCAATATTTTTTTTAAAAGTTGTAACAATGGACGCGAAGAAAATAAGTCGATTGGTATTACACGAAGTCGCTATGAAGAATGATGATAAATCGACTGAAAATAAAAAACGAGCAATTTATCGGTTTATACTTGATACATACGGGCTTGCCGAAGAAGATAAATCATGTAAAAATATTCTGTATTGGCTTGAACACATGTTTTTCCAAGATATTTTCAATATAGGAAATCGTCCAATAGAACATCAAGTGTTTTTATGAAAAAGCATAAAGTTTGGTTACAAGAAGAAATTATTTTTCCTGAATCTGTTTACTGCGATCGACCATCAACTTCGGGTATTCGAGGTCGTCTTTCAAAGAGTTTTGCTGAAAGTTTTGTTGTTATGAAAAAGGCGTAAAACTGAGGAGCTCAGAAAAAGTACTTCCGTGGAAGAACTTGTGCATGCTATTGCAATGAAAGTACGAGAAAGTGGAGATAAAAGTACTGCCGATTTGATAATTGAAAGTACTTCATCTACACCAACTAGAAGCAAACGTATAATGGAAGAATGGAGGATTCCCGAACAAGAACAAAATGCCATGACACCTGAAAAGGTTTTATCATTTATTATCTCGGGTGGTTTTACGAAGCAGCAATATATGCTTATTAGAGCAACAGCTTTAAAACGTGGTTGCAAATTATATCCAAGTTACCACGATATTCTAAAAGCCAAAAAGACGTTTTATCCTGATAATATTACAATATCTGAGCAAACGTGTGAAGTTCGTTTGCAAAATTACTATATTTATAAAACTTGTGAAAGTCTTTTAAAAATGGTGGAACCTGAAAATGCAAACTTAACTTTGATTTGCAAGTGGGGCTTTGATGGTAGTTCTGGGTTCTCCACATATAAACAAAAATTTGAAAGTGAAGGTGTAAAAGATGACAGCATATTTATGACTTCTGTAGTGCCATTGAGGCTAATTGACAATGAAAATCATGTATTATAGAAAAATCCTCGACCGGCGTCTGTTAAATATTGCAGACTGTTAAGAATGCAACTGGTACGTGAAACTGAAGAAATCGCTAAAAATGAAAAATGATATATATCTAACCAAATCGATTTTTTAGAACCTTTTGCGTCTGATAAATGCACAATAAAATTTTTGCTAGAATTAACTATGATTGATGGAAAAATATGTAATGCTCTTGCTGATTCCTCTGGGATGAGATGTTATATATGCCGTGCAACAATATCAAAAATGAACAATTTGGAATACATACAAAATATTCCTGAACAACCAGAAACATTTCAGTTTGGCTTATCTGTCTTACATGCGTACATAAGATTTTTTGAGTGCTTGTTACACATAGCCTATAGATTAGATTAAAAACAAGGAAAGTTAAACAAGCGGACAAACCCAAACTAGAAACGAGGAAACCAAGTATTCAAAACTCTTTTCGCGAAAAATGGGACTTATTGTTGATATTCCTAAACCAGGATTTGGCACAACAAATGATGGCAATACAGCTAGACAATTTTTTGCATACCCTAAATTGTCATCTGAAATAACTGGAATCAATGAAGATTTAATTCATAAATTTGGAGTAATTTTAAAAACAATGAATAGTAGTCTTGACATTGATGTAAATAATTTTCGAAAATATTGTTTAGATACAGCACAAAAATACGTTGAATTGTACAATTGGTATTATATGCCAACTTCAGTACATAAAATTTTGTTTCATAGGGCTTCGGTCATTGATAACGTTATTTTACCAATTATTGGTGAATTATCAGAAGAAGCATAGGAAGCAAAAAACAAAGATATGAAAAAATTTCGTACCCATTTTACGAGAAACTCGTCAAGGGAGCATACAAATGAGGACTTGTTTTATCGATTAATATTAAGTTCTGATCCATATTTAAGTTTACAACATTTAACTTATTCTAGAAAATGTCAATTTGATTCGGAAATTTAGAGTTAGTAGATGTTATTGGGGAAGATGATACTGCACTGAATATATGATCTGAATATTTTTCCGATTCTGATTAATTATTCACAAAATATAAAATGTTATTGTTTCTTTTCAATTTTTGATTTGACTGAGGGTGTTGCTGTTAATGTATAAAAACATTTTACTGAAGCTAAAAGGCTGAATTTTGTATTTTGGACAATAATTTCTACAATATAATTTGAGTATGTTTTAAGTGTTTTTCTTTAACCAAGTACAAACTACTAAACATGTCAAATTCAATGAATTATGGGGTGCTTTTGACAAACGAATACTTCGAATTTGCAAACTAAACTGTATAATTTGTTTAAAAAATATTCTTCGAAGTTGTATTATGTAATATCAATTTTTCGCATTTAAGGGTTGTATTTTAGGATGGGTTTTACAATTCTGGTTTTTTATACATAATTTCAGATTCAGCATACCCAAAAACATAAACTTACTCAACTTTTAATGTAAAATT
Source organism: Amphimallon solstitiale (assembly GCA_963170755.1). NCBI lineage: Eukaryota > Metazoa > Arthropoda > Insecta > Coleoptera > Scarabaeidae > Amphimallon > Amphimallon solstitiale. Next base: position 47,266,610 of record OY720676.1, on the reverse strand, counting down.
GGTTAAAACTAAGGACTTCACAATTTCGATCGCGTTTATCGCGTTCTGAACCACTGTGCAACTTTAGTAGCAAGCCGTACATACCATTAAGTCCATGCTTTATTCACGCCAAAACCACATAATTGTGTATGAAAAGATTCAAATACATTGTAGAATATGTCAAGTAGTTAGTATCTGTAATTGATTTTGAACAATCTAGACAGTCTATAGTCATCAATATATGTCTTACAAGTATAATCTAATATTATAGTATAATACTGTGTATTTTGTTGTGTCAGGTATATTATACCGTACGACTAATATCATTATAAGAAAAAGAAATAATTTCCTTCATAGCTTGTTCATTCGTAAACGTGTTAAGGTCTGTGCTATTTGGTGAAACAAAAGTGAATTAAATTAGTTTTGAAAATACCGAAGATAGCTAAAGCGAAGTCATCTCTAATAAAAAAATTGGATAAGTGATTGCAGTGCACTAAAAATTATTGACGAAGAAAGTGTTTTGTGCACACCTTGCGACGAAAGGGTAAGTTGAATTTTGAAATATTTTGTCAATAACAAGTTCTACAATTATGAGAATTTTTTTTGTGTTCATAAATATAATGAAACTGGAGAACTTTACAAAACCAGACAATTTATTTTTCTAGTTTTTGTAGTAATATAGTAGTTAATAAGAATTATTAGAACTGAATGTTAAAAATATATATTTGTTACACAGATTACCTGCCAGAAGAAATTTCAAGTAGTGCAACATTTGAACACAACATTTCATCAGAACAGGGTTTCTGAAAATTTGAATAAACCGCGGCAGCAACTTTTGGAGGAAAGTTTTCTCAATAATTCAAAGAATCCACAAGAAGCATTTTCCAAAGATTTGTGTAATCTTTTTGTGGGTTGTAATATTCCTTTACATAAATTGGACAATCCGATATTTCAAGAATTCCTGAAAACTTATTGCAAAGTCGATGATAAACCCATTTATGTACCCAGTTCCTCAGCTCTACGCAAGAAATACATCAACGAAATTTATGAAGATGTTACCAATGGTATTAGAAAGGAGTTGAAAAACCAAAATCTTTGGCTCTCTGTTGATGAAACTACCGACACGAAGGGCCGTCAGGTTGCTAATTTGATTATTGAAACCTTAAATGGTTCAACTCAATCTAAAAGACATTTAATTAATGTAGGTAATTTAGACAAAACAAATCATATTACCATAGCCAGGTTTATTAATGAGTCCTTAGCGAATTTCTTTTTACCCGACAAAGTACCTTTTGAAAAATTTCTGTTAATGGTAACTGACGCCGCTTCGTATATGTTAAAATCAGCTCAAAGTCTGAAATTTTTTTTTCCCAATTTAATCCATTGTACTTGTTTGGCTCATCGTTTAAATAGGGTTGCTGAAAAAGTTAGATTAGGGTTTCCAGATGTGAATAATTTAATTAGTAATATCAAAAAAGTATTTTTAAAAGCGCCCTTACGAGTGCAATTATATAACGAAATGCTTCCCGGCATTCCATTGCCACCAGAACCTATCTTAACAAGATGGGGAACATGGCTTAAATGTGCTGTGTTTCTTGCCGATAATTACGAAGGCATCAACAATGTTGTAACTCAATTTGATTCAGCAACCAGTCTTGCCATAGAAAACTGTAACGTAATTTTCAATAATTCGACAATACAAAATCAGCTATCATATATTAAATCTAATTTTGCGAAAATTGAGCAGGCCATTACTAGATTAGAAGATAGAAATTTATCTTTAAATGATGGTGTTGGCATTGTAAATGATATTGAAGAGAAAATTGGAAAAGTCAACGGATTGACTGGAAAAAGAATTAAAGAAAAATTAGCCGCAATTCTAAGCAATAATGGAGGTTTTGTTACATTAAAATCTATAAATAATGTAATTAATGTCAATTTTAATGAAGACATTAATATAAGCCCCTCATTAATACCTAGTTTTAAGAATGCACCGATCACATCTTGCGATGTTGAAAGAACATTTTCCCAATATAAACATATATGTACTTACAGATCGTAGACATAATTTAAGTATGGAAAATTTAAAGAAATATAAGGTTATTTATTGTACTAAATAAATATACAATTTGTAAATACGACAAATGAATTTTAATTTCCTAAAACATAATAAATAAATGCACATCATAAGTGCATATTGCATATTGTAAGTGCATATTTAGCGATTTTTAAGTGCATATTGCATGCATATTTGGCAAACTTTTTAGTGCATATTTTCCAGTCTCCAATAATAAGCTGCTGGGCCTTGGCAATAGAGGCATAGTGGAGTCAGTGCGACCCTTAGGCTAAAAAATTTACAGACCCCTGCTTTATATGACCAACTGGAGGTCAATAATTTCCCTTCACTCAATTTAAATATTACTCCCATTCTTTAATTTTATTTGTTATATAGTGTACTTAAATTTTAAAAGTTGTATTACTCCTATTTGTTAATTTGCTTACATTATAATATTTATATACTTATATTCTCCACATATTTTCTAGGTATATCGTAAATGTTTGAGTCGCAGTATTATAATACACATCGCTTAATGCTCTCGATCGGAATGCTTGAAAAATACAATAAAATCGGTAACGGAAAAGGTATTTAATAGGAAAACTGTCAAAAAAGAAAGACTGGTACTATTTAGAATGCAAGTGGGCTGTGTAAAGGACGAAAAAAGCCAGGATGGATTTCTAAGAACAAAAAACGCTAAACAGTAGACATGAAGTTAAAAGAATATATTGGAAAAACAATTTGAGATAAAAATGAGAGAACAGAGGAAAATTACAAACAAAAGCAAATAAGAAATTTCTACCAAGGGATTAAAACTGAAAAGAAAAGACACCAACATAAAAATAAAAACAAAAGAGGGAAATATTATTATAGATATGGAGCAGATTTTGGAATGTTGAGCAGACTACTTCGAAAAGCTGTTGAACAGATCTAAAATACCAGACGCAGGAAATGTAAAAGAAAACTTAGATAATGAAGTAGTCCAACCACACTTACAACGACACGAGGAATTACAACTACCAAATGAAGGCCAAATAAAAGGAATTATTCACCAAATGAACAATAACCGAAGCCCTGGAAAACATAAAATTGCTATCGAACTTATGAAACATAGTGTCCAATTTATAAAACGGGCGACAAGTCATCATGTGAATATTATAGAGGAGTAGCACTGTTGGATGTGGTGTATAAAATATTGGCAACAACTATTAGGACAAAAATAAAAGAAGAAACCAGTAATATGCTGGGAGAGTATCAGTGTGAATTTAGGAGTCAGAGATTAACGGTGGACCAGATAGCTATACTAAAGCGGTAGCAAGAAACCCACTATAGACAAGAGAAAAACATGTATATGCTATTTATAGACTTTCAACAGACACATAGTTTTGAAAAACTTCTTTATAAAGGTGTAAGTACTTTTCTATTTTTCAAAAATTTGTCTTAACTTTCAGTTAACGAAATACTGGTAAATTTTGATTTTATGACTGAAGCAAAAATCTGGAGATCCAATATTTTTTCATCACAATACTTCCTTATATCTACGACGATTACTGTTTTTTGTATAATTTTAGAAAATTATTTATGTTATCGTATGTCTGTACATGACATTCGATATCCAGGAAATGAATTAATTAAACCCGGTCTAAATCAAAACATTGTGGCCTAGTTAAGACCATAATTTAATAAACCATATTTTAAATAAAACTGCTTTAGTTACTATTTCTAGCAAAACCACTATATAATGCAGATATAAGATTATTATTCATTATTAAAAACTATTAAATGCTTAATAAAGACTCAGGTTAATTACATTCCTTTTTCATGCAAATAACCAACAATAGGTTGAGAACCAGCAGTTTTAGCATGCCATGTTAAAGGCGAAATGTCTATAAAGGAAAAAGAATAATTAATGCATATTAATTTAACAGCATTATCAGTCCGAAATTCTGTGTTAGAAGAGAATAGGAATGAAAGTTGCTATGTTAAAATTTAATAGAGTTCATTAAATCTACTTGGAATAATCTGTCCTTATAAATACATACAAAAATATGCAAATTGTATTTGGCTTTGAATTGGAATATCTATTGTTTCCGAAAGTTGTGCAATTTTCCAACTTTTCTCAATGGCGTTTATACACGATTATATACATATGCGTACATATTGTGTTCAAAACAAAACAAGAAGCGTTATTTTGCGTTCAAAATTTCCTTTTTGTAACTATTACATTTTTTAAGCGTTTGTATGGTTATTTATATATACCGGGTGTCTGTTTAAGCTGGGCCACCGGCCATATCTCGGCAACCGTTTATCGTACAATCTCGCGGAAAAAATCTTTATAGTAAAATGGATGACGGGAATTACAACAAAAATATTTTTAAGTTTCCAAAATGATCGCAAGGGGGCGCAATTCTCAAGATGAATTAAAAATTCGATAATTTTGCATTAAATTCTAGATTAAGATAGATTAAAAAATTTACTATCAAAATTTTTAGATGTTTTTATACAACTTTGATTTGAAACTTTTTGATCTAACTCCCATACGAAGGGGAGAGTGGAGGGGGGGTATGTCTGCACACAAAAGTAGGTATAACTTTGGTTTGCTCCAACGGATTTTAATGTTTCTGTGCTCATTAGATAGAGAATTTTACAAAGAATTGAAGGATATGTAGCACGAAATTACGTGGTTGTCAAAGAAAATAACAGGGGGCGCTGTTCTCAATGTATGTATATTTCTTGTTTTTTCTTTAAAATTTCAAATGGAACCGTATATTTTTAATATCGTAATATTGAAGCACATAAGAAACTGAAGAGAATGATGAAAACTGGAAGTTGCTACCTTTTTTGTTGACAAAGATATAGTCATCCGAAGACAATCCAGAAAAATAAAACTCTTTAAATATAAATTTATTTATTTATTGGGAGTAATAATTTTATTTTAATTTTAATAGGGTCTCTAGACAGTGTATAGTACGTTTTCACTTGAAATTTCATCATACTCTTCGCTAAATGTATTTATTTTAATCTTTTTATCGATTTTTTAATTCATTGCATATTGCTGTGAACCTTGCGTTTAAATAAAATTTATATAATTTATTTATTTATTTGTTAAATAAATAAATAAAATTGATGTTTGTACTAGCTCTATAGGCAAAACAGCATAATTCATTATCTCTCGTGGGTTCTACTGTGATTTACTTCTTTCCTTACTTGTTTCACTTTCGTTATTATTGTGATGTTGTGTGGGACAGGGTTATAAATAATTATGACACCAGATTACTCGTGTGAAGAATGTATACATCGATGTATCGATTACAATAGGTAGAATTTATTTTAGACTGTATATTATTTATTTAATTTATTTATTTACAATTCTTACAAATAACAGTTTTCACAATAATATCGTGTTCGTTCATTTAAATATGTATTGAATCAATACAGGGTTTCTCCGCTTTCACTCTTTTCTTATAAAAGCCTGTATATTTGGGCCAAATTATATTGACTTGATAATGAAGGTACTGACTAATCGTCTTTATGCAAACATTCACACGTACTACATAAAGCTTGGATCAATCACCACCCCAGATACATTCCTAATGCATCACAAACTAATTGTCTAAACCTCTATTCTCACGGAGACTTTAGATTCTTAGTGCGAAGCGTTTAGGCGTTCCTGTTTATAAAAGTTTGAATATTGTTCAAAGCAGTACTTTCTAAGGTCTTTCTTAATGAACACTGGTCCGTTGTGTAAGTATTCGCACACAGTACACTTTTAAGACTAATGTTCTTAATTTTTAATTAAAATTGTGTCCCTATATTGACGTTGTATTATTAAAATAACTAAGTATTAAAAGAAATGGAGTGATTAGAGAGAACCTGTATATATTTGATTCAATTTAATAGTTAAAACAATATTATTTACTACTCACTGCGTAGATTCATATAATTCCTCGAATTCTTGTTGAAATTGGTTTTCCATTTTTGTGGATTCTTCTCTCATTGGAATCTTCTATAAATGAAATGATGACGCTCACTTTTTGAAAATATGGCGACCAGAAAACAATTGGAAATTATTCCTATAGAAGCGTATATGCTTCTTGTTCGTTTGTGAATTGTTAGGTAATCCTTTTATATTTGTTTTGCGGTAATAATGGTAAGCGTGTAACGACCCCACTTGACCATTATTCGCTCAACACGTAGATGTATTATTTTCTTCAAGAGACGCTATTACTTTGTTGTGAGTTAGAAGTTTTTAATGTCACAGGAACCAGCTAACAACTAACTAATTTTCTGTTCCGACGCGCTTTTTATAGTTGAAAATAAATGCCACTCGCTATTTGATTGTTTTGCGGACTTTTATTTTTGAATTGTTCGTTGTAGCGCCTCTAGCGGATATCTCGACATTTATGCCTTGTCTCTTCTTCCTCTTGTCGTATTTTTTAGGTTGGTATTTATTTTAGTATGTTCGATCTTGACATTTGATGTCTTCTACATTCACCAACGACAGTATTTGTTGTTGTTCCATATATTTATATCTAATGTGCAGTAAGTATATTGATATTCATTTTAATGTTTTTCTTACGTTATTTTATGCGTTTATTGCTATCGTAAACATTCATTGTACTTATAAATATACTCATTGCTACTTTAGTTGTTTCGTAGATACATTCTTCGACCAAGCGCTAACCTTACTCGTATTTTTGTTCTGGTACTTTTAATCGGAAAGAATGGAAAGAAATTGGATATTGTTTCGATCGCCAGTCCCTCCGTCTGCTCCGTTCTCTCTTTGAACCATCTCATTGTTCGTGGTGAGTTTTGTATATCTAATATGCTGTAATAAATCATTGCTTTTTATATTAATGCTGCTTATTTCTTTGGTTACAGATGTTCGTTTGTATGTGCACTAAGTTTGGAACCATGAAGAAGATTGCAATTACTCGCATTACAATGAGAATTGATACTTTTGTTGTATACCGTATGTGTCTATTTTCATTAGCTATAGGGATTCAATGTTTACATGCGATTTATACGTATACAAATAATACTTGGCAACGTGTGTCTCCCGGCAACAATCGACATCACAGCGACTTTCCCCGATCTTGCCACTTCTACATTAAATGTTGAGCAGCGAACACGTTCCGAGATATAGTCTGCAATAAAATCCGTCATCATCAAATGGCCGGCGCGATCTAGTTGTTTATTATTATTTTCAGAGTCCTTTTTTATTTACCTTATTTTTAATTTTATTAGAATTACGCTTTTGTTTGTGTCATGCTTAATAATTCCCTGCATTTACTGAAAGGAAAAAGAAAAATCCTTGCAAGGCGTAAATATTATTTCTAAGCGCAGTACATACATCCAAGTCAATAGTCCAACAGCTACTGCTAACTTGAGCTTGTATCTGTATCTTGTATCATCGGTCGCGCTCGCATTGAAGAGAAAAGTAGGGGGTGCCATGTTGTCACATATTGCATGAATTAATCGCCTATGGCTAATGAAAATTGACACGTGCTGTATATTAAAAATGTTATACGATTCTGTGATGTTCTTTATGATATACTTTATCTTAATATCCTTTTCAACGCAAATGTATGTATTTTATTTTTAAGTTACTTGAGTGCATTAAGCCTCTTCATATACATTACGAGCATATCTTATTTTATTCTCTGAGTATAGTTTAATTGCTTTTAAATGATTGACTCTTATAATTGTTCCGTTAGTTAACATCACTCTTTCACGGTTGTTGGTCTTAAGAGTCTTTCCATTTTTAAATGTAGGTTCTTTGCATAATATACTCAGAGCTTTTTTTGTTCCTAACTTATAGTCAGGTTCTTTATTTTCAAATTTAAATGTTATCTCGGGTTTTTCACTTCTGAAAATAAATATTCATTTGCGTCATTGACTGTTATTGTTGAGGTTTTTCCTCACTTATTTCTAAATGATATGTATATATATATAATCTTAATTAAAATACTTATATTCTAAGTGCATACCTATATTATCGTATGATCGAATAAATATTTAATTTATCTTATACTAGTTTTAAACTATTACTAAGTACCTTTTTGTTTGTTTTTTGTAATTTTTCACCCACTTATTTTAGAATAAATATTTCTTAGACTATAAGTGAGTTTTCTTATTGCTAATATTGATTTAAATACACGAGTATATCTTAGTGTCAACGTTAATTATATCTACTTCTAACATTTTATGATTATATACAATATTGTTTTAATTTCTAAAGTAAAGTTCACGGCAATACGTTACGCTAGATTCTCTTTATGTTTTTAAATAGTGTAGCTATTATTTTTTAAATATCATTTCTTATCCTTTCCAACATTGAAATAAAATAATAATAGTGAACAATGTAGCTTTTTTTTTTAAATTTTCATCATACAACATGGGCATGCACAGTGATACTAAATTACATTATGATGAGATTTCCAAGGTAGGCCATGAAAATCGAAATGCAAAAATATTAGTGTCACTTGTAGTTAAACTTTTTGTACGTATTTAGCAAATTAAGCCTTTTTGGACACCTGCACATAATTATTAAGTTTGTAAAATGTCGTATTCGAACGTTGAAGCTTATGACATGATCAGAATGTATTTTAAATGCTTTGAAAATGCATTCTTGCTTCAGGGAAATATTCCCTAAATTATCCCGAAAGAAGACATTATTGAGTTTTTATTCACCTTGCCAGATGTTCTTGATGTTTATTTATGGGGCAGAATAAAAGACATAGTTTATCACAAAAAGCCGAGTACAACAATTGCTGCCTCCGAAATGGAAGTAACTCTGCTCTCTACTAATCGACAAGTAAACGGGTATTGAAAATGAAGGTGAACACTCTGAACATTTGATAAGTTGAAGTTTTTCCTGTTTTTTTTTTTTGTACTTTCTGATTTAAATATATTTTCTTTTCCTTTATTTTATTTGGTCAATATATTTTCTTATTTATGTTTAGGTATATAATAGGTTCTTTTATTTACTTTCATTTCAGGCGGGGATGATTTAAATATCAATTTGTATACCCTTTCGTTACTAATGAGTAAATGATTGGATTATAACTAATGCATTATATTATATTGTTTTTTTTCTCGTTATTGTCTACTTAGTTCATGAGTTATGGAAATTAATTTTGCTGTTTTCCTATAATTAGGTCTACCTATATCAGTTGGGTGATAAAGATATATTGTTATTATTATTATTATCATTATTATTATTATTTTATTTAAATGTCTAAAAGGGCAAGACATGAAATTTAAAAATAGCTAGGGAGTTTGAAAACATTTAAGAAGAGAATCTAATGTAACATATGCATGTATTAAAAAATCGGTGGGAAGATTGAAATAAATACATTTATGGAAGACTATGATGAAAATTCAAGTGAAAGCGAACTATACACTGTCTAGTGACACTTAAAATTAAAATAAAGTTATTACTTACAATAAATAAATAAATTTATATTAAAAATTGTTTATTTTTTTGGATTGTCTTCGTATGACTATATCTTCGTCAAGAAAAAAGGTAGCAACTTCCGGTTTTCATCATTCTCTTCAGTTTTTTATGTGCTTCAATATTACTATATTAAATATATGGCGTTTCATTTAAAATTTTAAAGAAAAAACAAGAAATATACATACATTGAGAACAGCGCCCCCTGTTATTTTCTTTGACAACCACGTAATTTCATGCTACATATCCTTCAATTCTTTGTAAAATTCTCTATCTAATGAGCCCAGAAACATTCAAATCCGTTGCGGCAAACCAAAGTTATACCTACTATTGTGTGCAGACATACCCCCCCCCCCACCACTCTTTCCTTCGTATGGGAGTTAGATCAAAAAAAGTTGTATAAAAAATTGTATAAAAACGTCTAAAAATGTTGCCAGAAAAATTTTCAATCTATCTTAATCTAGAATTTAATGAAAAATTATCGAATTTTTAATTTATCTTGAGAATTGCGCCCCCTTGCCATCATTTTGGAAACCTAAAAATATTTTAGTTGTAATTTTCGTCGTCCATTTTACTATCAAGATTTTTTCCGGAAGGTTGTATGATAAACGGTTGCCGAGATATGGCCGGTGGCCGAGCTTAAACAGACACCCGGTATATATATCATCCAAATTAAGAAAAATGAATCAGTTTGTGTGAATGACCGAAGTGAAATTAATGCACTTTCAAAAATTTATTTTTCATTACTTACATAAACAAATATTTCCCCTCAATATTTTCGTTTAGTGCTTATTTGATACTTGCATTGTAAAATTTTTGTAATGACATTATTATTAGAATATGTCAGCAATGTTAAATTGTTAATCTAGAAATCATATGCTGACATTTATAATTATATTTTGATGTATGTCAAGTCTTTTGACAAAATTTTAAAAGAAACATTTTATTTATACAATTTTAACTGTTATACCTATTTTTAAGTAAGTAATCTTGTTTTGTATTAATTTTTGAAGCATTATTGTAACTTATACTTATAATTTCAGTTTTCTGATGAAGACATTAATATTAAAAATGTCGAAACGTTAAAACCTAGTATTTTATTGCATTTCGTTAAAAAGGCCTAATACCAAGAATTTACCTACACGTATATATATATATGTATGTATGTATATTGTACCTAGTCATACAATATGCAATACTAAGATTAATGAAATTCATTAAAAATGTCTGTATTAAATCAAACTAAACAATGATATAAATAAGAAGAATACTTGCTTACTATTAAGATTATACATTATTGTAATTAGCATAAGTATTTTAAGATAATTTAATAAGAACCTAATACATACAACAATGATTCAAAGGGAAAGAAATCTAAATATTGAGGCCACCACACGACTTTCTTATACGTATGAGCGTTTCAAATTAGACAAATTTGATCTAAATTGTTTTAAATGAGTACTTTTGTCTTCTTAGAAAAACAAACCTACGAATAAGTATATTACTTCAAGTCCAAATTTTAAGAATCTTTTTATATGAAAATTATTCAAAATTCTATTCTAAGTACTTCTGTTCTCTTAATAAATCTCTATAGAGTGCATACTTTGAGAGATATTCGACAAAAAAGTGCTACTCGCTCAGAGTGAGTGTTGAGTGTTAAGGTATTGCAAATTAAGTTCTAAACACTTTTATACTCGTAATGTACCTGCCTAGAAGTATGACTTGCAAAATATTCGCAAAAAACTAATTTTGGATAAGAGTAGACGACCTACTTCCGGCAGGAATTTCCAAAAACTTATTTAATAAAATTCTTTTCAAATTTAATTTTGAATACATTTGATTTTTTTATGAATTTGTTTAAATTTAGTATTTGAGGAAATATTGGCAAAATTCGATTTATTCACTGAAAATAATTAGAAATTTTTAGCTATAGCTGTTAAACCGTTATCGTGGTCACACACACACAGATGGAGAGAGAGAAAGAGAGACAAACATTTTTTAAAAATACTTTTTCGATATCAGGGGACGTCAAAACGTGGACATCTGCGAAAATCTAGAAAATGTTTGTCATCACAATACTTCCTTATACTATAGTCTATTTTTTAATTCGGAGGAGTGTTTTTAAATTGAAGCGCTAAAAAGGAGGCTTGCTATTTGTCAGTTTTCGGGAAGAATTACAATATGGAAATTTTACATGTCTACGGCCGCCATACTGTTACAACAGCTGTTATTGTATACATCGTTAATTTTGTCAGTGCGTTTCTGCTCAATTTTTTACGTTCAATTTGCGTTATAATAATAAAATAGTTCTTTTAAGAACTGAATCGACTGATATACTCTCCGTGTAAATCATTTTCATAGCGTTTTTCTTGGATATGGAGGAAGTAGCAAGCACTTCTGGATCGCAAATTTCCCCGTTGAGAAGGCGAAAATTTGTGATCTTAGGACATCTATCTGTTGTTGAGAAGCTGAATATAGTAAATATATTCAAAAAATTACGTGCTGATAACCCCAGAATGAGGATTACTGGTATTGTCGCAAGAATATCGAGTATGATAGGTTAGTGTTATAATACATTACCATTATTAGGTATATATTATTATGTTATCTTGTTTTTAGGAGTGGCACGGTCTACTGTCTATCGTACCATAAAAGAATATAAGCAGAAAGGACAAGTTATCCCACCCAAGCAAAGTTCTGGAAGACACTCTTTAATTACTGATTATAGTGAAACCGTCAAGAATTCTATAAGGCAAATAATTCACAATTTTTTTTATAAAAATGAGCTTCCTACACTTGATAAAGTGCTGAATGAAATCAAACAGCGTGATGATTTGCCACAGATGAGCCGTTCAACATTATACAAATTGATGAAAATGATAAACTTTAGGTCAGCGCCAATGTTATAATTAATATGCAAAAAAAAATTAGACAAATATATTTATAAATTTATATTTTACATGCTTTGATATGTTAGAATAAATATGATATATTATTGTAGGTATATGAAGAGGAATCGAAAGAGTGTTTTGATAGAACGTGATGATATAATTAGGTGGAGAAGAAGATATTTGATGACAATTAAAGATTATCGTCGTCAAAATCGGCCAATTTATTATTTAGATGAAACATGGCTAAACGAAGGTCATACCAAACAAAGAGTTTGGGTAGATGGCAATATAAGAAGTCGACGACAGGCATTTAATGAAGGACTGACTACAGGCTTACGTAATCTTGCAGGGAAAGGAAGACGTCTCATTATTTTGCATATAGGATCTGAGGCTGGATTTGTGGAGAATGGTTTATTGAGTTTCGAAGGAAAAAAGACAACCGATTATCATGAAGAAATGAATGCAGAGGTGTTTGAAAGATGGTTTCATAAAATATTAACAGTGCTGCCAGACAATGCTGTTATTGTTATGGATAATGCTACATATCATAGTCGTAAAATTGAAAAAATCCCCACAACAAATTCTAGAAAACTCGATATGCAGGCTTGGTTGAATTCAAAAAATATTGAGTACAATGAAGAGATGGTTCGATCTGAACTTCTTCACCTAATTCGTCTCAATAAGGACCAATATAATATACATGTGACAGATGAGATGGCCAAAAGTTGTAACAAAACTGTTTTGAGGTTACCACCCTATCACTGCGAACTAAATCCAATCGAGTTGGTGTGGGCTCAAATAAAAAATGAGGTGGCAACTAAGAATACTACATTTAAATTAGCTGATGTGAGGATACTTTTACTAAAAGCAATCCAGAATATCACTACGGACAATTGGAAGAAATGTGTAGGCCATGTGATTAATGAAGAAAGAAGAATGTGTGAGTTAGACGGGTTGGTCGATGATATAATCGAGCCATTTATTATATCAGTGGGTGAAGATAGTTCAAGTGAAATGGAAAGTGATAGTGAATAATTATAAATTGTTACTGTTTCATATGTATATGCTATAATTAACATTTGTCTAAATTGTTGTTCACTTGTATATAATAATAAAAAATTGTGAATAATTATATGATTTATATGTATATAATTAATATTTGTCTAAATTTTTGTTCGCTTGTAAATAATCATATAAGAATAAGAACCATCTGTGTTTTCTTTTTAAATTTGAAAATATACAAATCACCTTTAAAACTTTTGTTTTAAGCATTTCACTTACGATGATGATTCCTTTTTATTTCAAATTAAAATTATCTAATTTTTTGAATAAATTTTTAATTAATTACTTGACTACAATTTATATAAAATCGTCGCTAGTTTAAAAACTGCCGCCAAAAAGTAATTTTCCAAAATTCCATTGTGTAAACGCGCCTTTTTATTTTACTCCTCCGAATTAAAAAATAGACTATACATAAAGAATATAAAAATATTTTATAACATACAAGTTGCATATAAAAATATCGAATACATATATGATGAGTCACGTATAAGAAAGTAAAAATCAACCTGTTCACACAATACATTTAAATAAATATATCCAATAGGTAAATATGAATATTTAATGGTTATTGATAGATGTAAAAAAAAATAAAGGGAGTATGTTAATATTTTAAGTATGGAAGACCTATATTTCAATATTAGACATAAATATTGGAACATTAAGAAAATCCTGATAAATAAAGACACCCCTACTAAAAAAAAACTTTTTCAAGCAAACAAATATTATTTGAAACAATTTTCATTTGCATTGCAAATAATTCATTTACACCATGTTGTTTTAAAACCCTACTACTGAAGCAAACCAGAGGTACAACGATAAAAGTATACATCAAGAAGGGTTCCACTTCTTAAAACATTCTAAGAAAAGCTGTAATATATCATTCCAATCACAGAGACATATTAATATCTTTCAACGATATTAAACGAATTAAAACCCCCAATATTAAATATTGTGTCAATTATGTTTAAAATATACAATTTAATACGCAATAATATGAAAGAAACTTTCAGTCAAGTAAACATTTTACAGTTGAACTAATAGCTATATGCCAATATTTATCTTTTTGCTCCTTTATGATTGTGGTAAAAGAAAGTCAATATGAACTGTGTAAGACAAAATATAAAGTCTGGGAAAAAGACTTGTGTAGGCAAGGAATAATAAATAAGATACTTTAAAATCACATCAGGTAAAGTTATAATTTGTAAATATTCTTCTCCAACTTTCCAGTTGTATTTCAGAAGTAGGAAAGTAAACTCTCATGTATAAAAGGTCGAGCTTGTTACTGCGAGTGTTTTCTCTCAGTGTTGCTTTGTTGCTACTAACATAAATATAATTGAGTTCTGTCCATTTTCAATTTATGTTTTCGGATGTATTTTTTAGTAAATATTTATAGTAGAACACCGAGTCTGCTTCTTATTGTTGGTGTTTATCTTTGTATTATGATTTTATTATTTGTGTTTCTATATCTTTATATATCTATATATATTATTGACAGTTGTACGCTATGTACAAAAAAAAACATTTTCTGTAATGGTGTTATTACAAAAAATATACAATATACAATATACAATATACAATATACAATATGATGATGATGACTAATGTGCCAAAATAAAACAATTAAAATGTCAGTTAAACAATTATAATTTATTTCTATATACAATTTGAAATAAATTTTATGCTATACATTTTATAAAACGAAAATACAATTTGTAATTTGTCTATACAAGTCAGTGTTAACAAAGACATAGTAGCCTAATTTTAGTATTTCTTCTGACTTTATATACCTATTGCTGTTAACCTAATAAAACTACTATAAAATAATTATAAATTAAATTGTATTGCCTTACAAATTCTATAAAAATTTTAAAATCAATTTAATAAAAATATATATTTAAATATACGAGGGTGGTTTGATAATTAACTTGGTTTGATATAAAGGAAAACAATTTAAGTTTATTAATGTACTTTATTTTTCGACATATTCCCCTCGAAGTTCAACGAACTTGCCCTAATGTTTCTCCAGCTTCACGATTCCTTCACGGAAATGAGTTTCTTCGAGGCTTTCAAAATACTGATTAACTTCCTGCATGACCTCTTTATTTGATCCACATTTTGGTCTTGCCAGGAAAGTCTTTAATTTCGGGAATAGATGGTAGTCTGAGGAAGGTAGGTCGGAGGAATACGCAGAATGCGGAAGCAGGTCAAATCGTAACTCGGACAATTTTTGCTGAGCGATATGGCATGAATGCACGGAGGCATTGTCATGGTGAAACAGCACCTTTTTTGGCCATTCTCGGTCAGTATTTCTCTTATTGCCGCCTTTAAATGATGCAAAAGTGATGCATAGTATGCTCCGATAATGGTTTTTCCCTTTTCGAGATAGTCAATTAGGAGAATTCCTTTTACCTCCTAAAAAACTGACGCCAGCGCCTTTCCAGGGGATGGAACGCATTTCGCTTTTTTCGGAGCCAGTTTTCCAGATGCCATCCATTGTCTAGACTACTGTTTCATAAATTTCCTTCTAGCCAAAGCAGAATAAAATGCTTGATAATCGCTGAGCATTTTTAAAATCACGTGATAAAAATATGCAATATGATTGGATTATATCAAATTACTGTTCTGTTATTGACATTTGACTGATATGACATTTATTTAAATACTACACATATTGAATCCTTTCATTTAATGTGTGCTACATATTTACTATCAATATATTTTAGAAGTTACGTCAAGTACCAATAGAAAACTATATATCCAGTTTTATCACGGAAAAAAATCTGGCTGTTCTGGGTCATTTACTTCTTACTAACATAGTCTGTGATAAAGGGCAAGTAATCAAGTATTTCGGAAAATGAGCATTGAATATTCGAAATGTAATATAAGGATAATTCTTGGTAAATAGCTATAATTTTTTGCATTTTTAGGTTAAATTTATATCTTAATATTTGTAAATGTATAAAATTCTAATGGAATAATTGCAGGGTTGAAATGAAGCAGACGTTACGTATGTGAACTCTAAGGTATTTGAGGGCTGATTATGTACAATTTTAAAAAGGATACAAGTGGATTTATTATAAATATTTGAACATTGTCAATTTTTGTTATGTAATTAGACTTGAGCCTGTTGAATAAATAAAGATGCTATATTAATTTTAAAAAGCTCTAGTTATTTAATTATTACCAATAATGCTTCTTTGTTATCATCGTAAGGTTGAGAAGTGCCAACAAGAAACTGATTAGTGTTATAAGCAAATTTTGGTCTGTCTTGAAGTATGTGTGTTGAAATACTAACGGATTTGGTATAGGCAGCACCAAAGAGTGCATCACTGTAAGTAACTAAATTAGCAAAGTGTAATAGTGCCAAAATGGAAAAAAGTACATCAAATATGTACCGAAATACACAGAAAAAAAAGGTTACTGAATATTACCTTCTCAACCAATGTCATTTGGAAATATTCTATATTTCTTTTAATAAATATTTTATAAGGCAATAAATATTGCGATGTGGAATAGTAAAACTTCAAAATCTTCCAAGACTATTGAAAGCGGCGATTACGTTAAACAAACACTTTACAACGTAATTGAATCCTAATTAGTGTTCCCTTTGAATTGTTATAAAAAGTTACAAACGCATGTAAAATTGTAATTCTGGACACTACCCAACAATTTTATTATCAGCAAAACTTTTTTTAATTATTTTAAAATTATTAATATTAATTGTGAATGTTTAAAGTGTTATTTTAATAAAAAATCAGAAATCATTTCTTTTGGGTACTACTAGATGGCGCCACATACTGATAAAATTTTGAGGTTACAAGAATCAAATTCCTCAATATAAATCGAAGTTATGTGACGGCCTTATATCGCGCCAACGATGTCAGATACAGTTGGCCTTGTATACAGATTACGTTAGCGCTATCTATTAGTTATGCAATATCCTTTTTTTCTTTTATACATTTTTTTGGTTTTAAAGGCTTTCGTAAAATTATTTGATCAAAATTTACTAAATTTATGTATTTATGCACTCGTATTGAATTAAAATATATAAATACATAAATTCACGAACTTTTAATCACAGAAACTTTCTGCTGTGAATTCTATTATAGTCTATTACATTCTTGGTAAGTATGCCAAACATTTATAATATTCTACAAGTCAAAGTTAATTCCCTATTAAATGGTTAACAGTTACCTACAATTATATAATACTTCACAAATGCAAAAGGTATAATTTCATTGCTAGTTGTATTAATGGTTCCCTTGCATGACCAACACTTATTTCCATTTTCGATGCGTGTTAACATCAATCATATTGCAGGTATTTATGCAAAACAATTGCTGAATTATTCAACGAACTTGAGGTCGGAAAACTTCGTTTAATATCAAATATTTATAATTTTCCCAGTAGTACCTAAGTCTACAATTAAAAAAGAATTTCTTAAAGGGGCGATGTACTGCTTCGTCTGAATTAATAAATTAATGGTATTTCATTTAGTCTAAGTTTAATTTAGAAAGAACGATGTTAGTCAATTATTCTTAAACTTTAAATATCCTACTGCAAACTCAACGTCTCATCGATTAATGCGAAATTTAATTGAAAATGTGCTCTTTCGTTTCCGTATCACAGACTGTTACGAATACGAACATCCAGAAAATCCATCATTCATCTGAAAAGGTTACTCATCTAGAAAATACTGATAATGCGCCTACAGAAATTCTCAATGCTTTTCAGCATTTAATGCCCTTTCTACATTACATCATTCAGTTCTACCATGAATACACATACTATCGCTTTATTAAATTTGCAGGTGGGCGGAGAAGGAGAGAAGTTTGTCTGAAACCAAACTATAGATTTATTAGAATTATTTAAATACATTTAGTGATAAAGTTTATTTACATGATTAGTACTGAATTAGTATTAGTTAGATTAGAAATAAAATCGAAGATATTAAGTAGAAATAGGTGAAAGTAATTCGTAGCTAGGTTATGTTATATTAAACTTAAATAAAATATAAATGAAATTTATACACTCATATTTAAGCATAATACACTGAAAAAATTATTATTTTCAATATTTTGCATTATAATATCAATATATCTTGAAGAGTAGACGTTTTCTCAGAGTTTATTCGATTCCCTTCGGAAATACCCAAACGAAACTAAATACTGCGAGTCATATAAATAACAATTATTACATGATATACATATATAAATATATGTTTAATTGGAAGCCAAATGTGTTAAAGCTGTATTACACTTAACAATTTCTTGACCAAAACTTGATCAAGTGAAAATTAACGTCGTGTATTACATTTTTCAAGTCGACTAAAGACTTGTTGACTTAGAAGTTCTATTTTTCTCCTTCAACTTGATCAAGTTTTTAGTGATTTCTAGTAAAATGCATGTTATAAAGTGGTTTGCCAACTACGTTAAAAATGACATATTAATTAATACGTTTTGATATTTCTTGAAAGAATTGTGTGTGTAAATTTATTTTCTTTTGCAACTCTTGTGCCGTCATTTTTACATTCAATATCGAATACAAAGCTTCGGTATATTTATTAATTTTTACTTTCTTATACGTAGTAAAGATGATGAAAATTTTCGACCTCGAGATTTTTGCAGATGTCCACGTTTTGAAGTCCCGTGATACCGAAAAAGTGGTTTATAATCTTCCTCTTGAGATCTGATTAGTTTTTCAGTAAAATCGGTAGACCGGAACTAGTAGTTTACTTCGGTAAAAAAACTCGAATTTTGCCAATATTTCGTAAATTACAAACTTTAAACAAATTTATAAAGAATTCAAATGTACTCAAAATTAAATTTGAGAAAAATTGTATTAAAACACTTTTTCGAAATTCCTACCGGAAGTAGGTCTTTTACTCTTATCGAAAAGCAGTTTTTTGCAAATATTTTGCAAGTGTAAATTTGAATTTTAATTTTATCACAAAAATTTGCCCACGATGAGATTTGAACTCATGACCTTCTTAATGCCGTCAAGATGCGCTAACCAACTGCGCCACGAGGGCTTGAGTTCATATCTACTTAAGCGTCTTCATATCATCAAGTGACAGATTGAAATAATACAACTTTATCCGGCAGTTCGGAAATGAATGTGTAAATTTCCACGATGGGCAAATTTTTGTGATCAAATTTCCTAATTAATTTACTCAGCGCGAAGCAGAAAAATCAATTTAGGTATTTCTCCGGTGAGAAAAACAGAATTTTAAAAATAATTAAAATTCAAATTTACACATTCATTTCCGAACTGCCGGATAAAGTTGTATTATTTCAATCTGTCACTTGATGATATCAAGACGTTTAAGTAGATATGAACTCAAGCCCTCATGGCGCAGTTGGTTAGCGCATCTTGACGGCATTAAGAAGGTCTGAGTTCAAATCTCATCGTGGGCAAATTTTTGTGATAAAATTTCCTAATTAATTTACTCAGCGCGAAGCAGAAAAATCAATTTAGGTATTTCTCCGCTGAGAAAAACAGAATTTTAAAAATAATTAAAATTCAAATTTACACATTCATTTCCGAACTGCCGGATAAAGTTGTATTATTTCAATCCGTCACTTGATGATATCAAGACTTTTAAGTAGATATGAACTCAAGCCCTCGTGGCGCAGTTGGTTAGCGCATCTTGACGGCATTAAGAAGGTCATGACTTCAAATCTCATCGTGGGCAAATTTTTGTGATAAAATTTCCTAATTAATTTACTCAGCGCGAAGCAGAAAAATCAATTTAAATATTTTGCAAGTTATGCTTTTTAGACATGTACATTACGAGTATAAAAGTATTTAAAACGTAATTTTCAATACCTTTAGTATAAAAAAAAATTCTAAATTCGGACCGGAAGTAACACTTTAATCTTATCGTATAGCGATTTTTTGCAAATATGTCGCAAATTATGCATTCTATATATATATTTATCAAGAGTACAAAAGGGTTTAGAGCTTGATTTGCAATGTTCTTTGTATACATGAAATTTCAAAATTCGCACGGGAAGTAACACTTCTACTCTTAGCGAGTAGCATTTTTTTTCGAATATCTTGCAAAGTATGCACTCTATAAAGATTTATTAAGAGTATAGAAGTACTCAGAATAGGATTTTGAATAATTTTTGTATAAAAAATTCTTAAAATTCTATAATTTGAAGCGCCCATGCGTATAAGAAAGTCGTGTGGTGGTCACCTCATTTCTTTTACATTCTTAATTCTAGCTTTTCTGAGTAGACAAATAGAAGATGTTTTATAGCATCTTTGTTAAAAGTGCTACAGCCATTTTGCTGTAATAACAATCTCAACAATTTTACCAGCAACCGACATGCAACTTCTTTGGCAGCGTGCAAAATAAAACTGGAAAAGCCAAGCACGGCGAACTTGTTAACTGCCTTAACCATTGCCACAATATCTAAAAGCTTACCAACCATTTTTTAATTATGTTGTCACTACTAGTGTTTCACTATTATTCCAGCAATTTACGAAAAAACTTGGTGAAGATATTGATAAGTGTAAAACAGCCAAGGCCAACAATAACTTGATGACACTTAGGGCTAATTAAATAATGGTCAGTCAAATATGGCTAATGGCGGATTCTAAAATGTTTGTTTCCATTTTACTCTAGGAAGTATTGTGATGATAAAAATATTCGACCTCGAGATTTTTGCAAATGTCTATGTTTTGAAATTCCCTGATACGGAAAAAGTGGTTTTAAAAAATGTCTCTGTGTCTGTCTGTCTCAGTGTGTGTGTGTGTGACCGTGATAGCAGTCAAACGGCTATGGATATCAATTCCAAATGTTATATTTACGAATATAATCTCCCTCTTAAGATCTGACTAGGTTTTCAGTAAAATCGATGACCGGAAGTAGTAGTTTACCTCAGAGAAAAAATCGAGTTTTGCCAATATTGCAAGTTTAAAAAATATGATAAAGAATTCAAATGTACTCAAAAGTAAATTTGTGGAAAAATTTATTAAAAATTTTTTTTTAATTTCTACCGGAAGTAGGTAGCAGGTCTTTTACTTTTACGGAAAATCAGTTTTTTGTGAATATCTCGCAAGTCATGCTTTCGAGGGAGGTACATTATGAGTATAATAGTATTTAAAGTTTGATTTTCAATAGATTCTGTATAAAAGAAAATTCAAAATTCGGACCGAAAGTAACACTTTTACTCTTATTCGAATAGCTTTTTTTTCCAAATATCGCATTCTATAGAGATTTATTAAGTGAATAGAAGAAGCACATAGAATAAAATTTTAAAAAGTTTTTTTAGTCTTCTACTCTTATCGAAAGTCAGATTTATGCGAATATCTCGCAATTCATGCTTTCTAGGCAGATACATTATGAACATAAAAGTATTTAAACCTTGTTTTTCAATACGCTGTATATAAAAAAAAATTCAAAATTCGCACCAAAAGTAGCACTTTTATTCGAAAAGCACTTTTTTTCAAATAGGTATCCCATTCTACAGAGTTTTATTAAATGAATGGAAGCACATAGAATAGAAATTTGAATAATTTTTGTGTAAAAAATTCTCAAAATTCGAACCTGCAGTTGCGCATTTACTCAGAGATTTATTTTTTTAAGAAGATAAAAGTATTTAAAACCTATTTAGAACATCTTTTTAAAATTTCAAACGCACATACGTATGTATAAGAAAATCTCATTTTTCGTATTTTTGTGTATCACCTGATGTACTTTTTTTCCACTTTGGCACTATTAATTTGTAATAGCACCAATTGACACTGCACACTCTTTGGTGCTGCCTATACCAAATCTATTGAATTTCTATGCACACATTTCATGACAGACCAAAATTTGCTCTAACACACTAATAACATTCTTGTTCGCATTTTTCAGCTTTGCGATGATATTATTGGTAATAATTACAGCATTTTAATAATAATTGTAGCATCCTTATTGATCCCACAGGCACAAGCCAAATTACAGTTAACATATTCAGACGTATTGTTAATATTAGTGACCAAATAACATCACATACGTATAAATAAGTCGTGTGGTGGTCACACCTCATTTTTTTCAATAAACAAGATTACATCTTTGAAATCCTAAAAAACTGTGGCCATGACTTTATCGGCCAAAAAAATGGTTTATGCCTATTTGGGAGCATGTAATTCTTTTATGTAATTTCATTATTTGGACTGTATTTTTGTTTCTGGATTATAATGATGTATCCAGGTTTTATCTGCTGTAACAGATGGGCGAAAAAAATCCCTTTAATTACGTTTGAAGAGAGCCAAATATTTTCCTGACTTTTTAATGCGATTATGTATTTGATCAGCAGTAAGCAAACGCGGTACCCGTGAGTTCGTTTGTCAAAAGTTGAACTAATTATCTGTTTTTTCTATTAAACAAATTTGTGTAGTAACTACACGTATGCAAATATTAACGTTTGTATAACTATTGGCATATGAGCATTTCTAGGTATTATAGTATTGCAAAAAGAAGTATTACTGCTTATTCGAGTTTCATCTGACATAGTTAGTCGTTTACATAATTAAAATTAAAATACAAAAGTGTATTTCTGAAATAATCCCTGGTGCTTTAATTAATCTATGTATAAATCTTACTGAAAATATTTTTTTAATTTTAAATTTAATTCGATTACATCATCACCAATCGAATGTTCATGCGCTAACAAATAGTAGATGTAAGAGACCTCCCCTCAGCCAATATTGGAACAGGCCACAAACTAGTGCTAGTAAAACTACGAATAGCAATGCCACCGAGAAAACACAAGCCGACAACAAGAACCGAAAAATTCAATATAGAATTGCTCAACCACGAAAGTACGAGACAACTCCACACAGAAAGATGCAAACAATATATCACTCTAAACCCTATAATACAGTCCGACACTTCCCATACAGCATGGGAGAAACTGAAAGAAAACATCTATAAAGCCGCTGAAGAAACCCTAGACACATGCGCATGGTATCGCAGAACGGCAAACCGAACAACAAACCGTGGTTTACAACGGAAGTCAAGGATATCACCAGAGAAAAGAGGAAAAATTACTTACAATACAAGGAATCTCCAACACAAGAAGACCGAAATAAGTATATCGAAGCAACAATAGGGATAGAAAAATTAAGGAAGAATACTGGCAGGAATTCAGCAACGAAATGGAAGCAGACATGTATGGAGCACAAAAACGTATTTGGAAACTACTATGGGGCATGACACGAGAAACGAATGAAACAATACAACGCAGAACAATCACGGAAGAAAAATGGGAGAAATATTTCCGAAATCTATACGCAGACATA
Source organism: Amphimallon solstitiale (assembly GCA_963170755.1). Taxonomy (NCBI): domain Eukaryota; kingdom Metazoa; phylum Arthropoda; class Insecta; order Coleoptera; family Scarabaeidae; genus Amphimallon; species Amphimallon solstitiale. The sequence continues at coordinate 47,242,867 of OY720676.1, read as the reverse complement.
GAGAACCCAGTGATAGCCCAAGAAGAAGGCATACAAAACGATGCACCAGAAGAGTATGCGGAAATCACCGAAGAGCATGTAAGGGATACGGTGGCTTGTGGCTTATATTCCTCGGCGCTGCGCGCCTCGGAATTTAATCTCGCCACTCAGACAGTAATAGTCTTCTCAACCGTAGTAGGTATACTACTTTTTGTACCAATAGTCTAATTGGATCTTGAAACCTTAATAATTATGAATAAATTTATTCATAGATGTAAGAATGCCCTTGTAATAAAACTTCATATAAACAAACAAGTAGGCTATATTTTGATGTTGGCAAATAAGTTTTGACATAAATGCTGAAACTAGAAGCCAAGTATTTATTAGATTATTTTTCATTCCATTTATGTCCGAAGAGTTTAGATGTACACTACTTGAAATGCGCGAGATTGCAGAACGGCCAGTTGAGAACTTGCTTCCGTATAAATCTAAACACTTATACATGAAAACATATACAGAATTTAAAAAATGGTGTAATTCCAAAAATACAGTAGTAATTTCTGAAAACGTATTTCTGGCTTATTTTCAAGAATACTCAAAAAATAAAAAAGCCTCGACTTTATGGGCAAAAAATATTTTAAATTAGTTGCCTTTTTAAAAAGAAAAAATGAAAATTATAAACCCAAAAAATCATTAGTATTTACTCAAGAGGAAATTATAAAATTCCTTACTGAGGCACCCCACACATGTTCCATTGCAACCTAGGTAGTATGTCTATATGTTAATACTTTGAAATTGTTGACAATTTATAACCCTGTAGACAGCTCTTGTAATTAGTGTTGCTGGTGCATGCCGAAGTGATGAGCTGTGTAATTTATTAATTTCTGATGTCTCATGAAAGATGATTTAATTAATTCACATCCGCAATAGCAAAAATGGTTCTCCTCGTTTTGTAATAGTGGAGCCACTTTGGATCAAAATAATTAAAAACTATTTAAAAATTAGACCAATTCCAGATATAGCTAAATTCTTTATTAGTGTGCCTAATGGTAAATATACTAGACAAAACATTGAACATAACACAATAGGACAGATGCCACAAAAATTGCGCTTCCGTAGAACCTCGGCTACACTTTTAGCTATCAATGGTGGTAATATCCTTCAGTTAAAACAACATGGTGGTTGGAAATCTTCTAGTGTAGCTGAAGGTTATATCGAAGATTCCCTAGTAAATAAAAAAAATATAGCATGTATGTTACAAGGTCTACCTACATCTTCTTACGCAACCACACAGGAATTTTCGATATGAATCAAATTCATCAACATCAGCAGTACAATCAGGATCTACTTCGACTGATGATATCGTAAATACTTATGGAATTAACTCTATTAATAATATTGTCATTAATGTGCTACAGATCTGGACAATCTTGGGTTTTCAAATAGAATTGAACCATCAATAAATTTGACATGCCAATTGAACTATCAATTTTTATAAATAAATTAAATAATTCTTTACATCTGTTATAGTTACGTGTTATATTGTTTCCATAGTATACTATTATACATATTTTGCTATTGTTAACCTAAAATACAATTATTTATTTTACCTTAGAGGTCGAGCATTTATAAGTTTTAGATTTTAGGTATGATTCAAAAACTACAATAAATTTTGACGGTTGACAACTTGACATACTACTGCGATTGCATGGTTGCGGCATTCCCTTTATTTGTTGTCATTATTCACCTAGATCAATAATATGCTCATTATTTACCTGTTATTAGTTCAGGTGGAGAAATGACATTTCATGGCGTTTTATTATGTGTAAAAATGCTATGATTTTTTACTACTGGTACAAAAAACTATTTTACGAGTTGCAGTTGGAGTATTCACTGTGGTATTCATTTTTCTTACATTCTACTGGTGCAGAATCTAAGCTATGAATATAGGTTATGTTTATGTTACGTTAGCATACATGGCCGCAAATTGCGTTTGCAAATATTTTAAATAACCGGGTAAAATTCGTGAACATGTCAGGTACTGTCTAACAGGGTCAGTTAAATGCTATACATTTTCCGAAAACGCCTATAGTCTAATTCTTTTACCCTACGTGCCAACGCTCTTTTTTATTGTTTACATTTCTCTGCGAAAGTTTTTATTTTTCTCTTAATAATCTCAGCCATACTGTAATTCCATGTCTCTCTATGCCCTGTTTTCGAAGATCTTCCCATATCGCTTTAACTTGTACTGTTCAATTTATTTAGGCGTCTTGTTGGTTTAAGTCCGTTTTATTCTTTTTTTAAGGGCTTATTTTAAGGTCAACTATGATATCTTCATTTCTCTTTTTATCTATTTGTCCTGCCTATCATTCAATGCCCATTTTTTGAACGGTATATTATTACGTGGGTATCTGCTATTTTGTACACTATACAATGTTTTGTAATATTTTCTTAATTCTATTTCCAATTTCTGTACTATACTGTTCAAAGTTATTCCCAAGTATTTACAAGTGCTAACTTGCTCTATGTTTTCTTCGTATATGTTAATATTTAATTTTTGATCGCCCCTACTTACTACTATCATCACTATGGTGTTGTCCTTATTTATGGATAGGTTATAAAAATAATAATAATAATAATAATAATATACTTTATTTTTCAACGGCTTCCCAATCATAGGACAAAAAAGAAACCAATACATACAAAATATAATACGAAAACCATACTCTTGTATGGTTTTCGTATTTTGAACTTTAGAAAATACAAGTTAATATAGGGTCAATCAATAACTAATGCCTCCTATTCTTTTCTTTTTAATTGTCAAGAAATTAAAATTCAATTACATATTGGTCCATCTTTTAACAAGGGCATGTATCCCAGTGTGGTAAAAAAACGGTGCTGTTTCCTAAGCCATTGGCGCACATACGTGTTCTCTTTCTCCTCATCTTCAATGTGAATTCCAGGATGAGCCTTCTTTAGCGGTCCGAACAGATGACACAATTCATCTGCAGTAATCCAGCGGTCGTCAGGAATGGTGTCATCGAGACGCTGAATGTTGCGTGGAGCCACTGCAGTCAACAGTCTGACCTCTGCTTTTCGTCAGCCAACGGTGTTTGTCCTTCAATTTCGTTACAGCGGCGAACCCATCGTCTAACAGTGCTGATATTTACTAATGCATCACCGTACACATTTTTCAGTCTTTCATGAATGCGAATGAACGTTCTGCATTCAAAAATTCAATTAAAGAACTCTATCTAATACGACCATACATGTAGGCCGTTTTGCAAGCGACTGCAGTGCTGCCACTTGTTGACGTAGAAAATAACTATTGCAATGGATTGTAGAAGAAGATTTGAGGAATAGCGTCAAATTCAAATTTTTTGCTTAACTAACATTATTTAAGCAGAAAAAATAGGAGTCATTAAATATTGGCTGACGTAATATAATTGATAATAAAACAATATGTAAAAATTTAAAAATAAATATCATTGATTACAAAAAAGGTCACTAAAGTGGTCGGTACAGGGAACATTAAATTGCAAAGGAGACCTGCGCAATCTATCGATCTACTAACTAGTTTCTATACAAATTGGGCATCATGTTTTTCTCAATAATCATTCAGGGACTCAGAGACTGGATACCATGTCTCTAAAAGCTCACCATAAACATCCTTGGAAGTATTAATACATCCATATATTTTTAGATCGTCCACGAATAGGACAATTCAATAACTCAATTAAATCATCAATAAAGAATACAAAAACCAGTGAGCCCAGGTTTGATCCCTAAGCAACACCTGATGTAGGATAGAATACACTAGATGGGTCTATCCGATTATTCTAAAACACATATTTAGGCTTGTTACATAAATACGATTGCAATAACTTTAATTATAACGGACTGAGACCAAACGGCGAGAGTTCTTGTGTTAATAATCTATAGTATTATATAGGTATCAAAAGCCCTACTGAAATCTGTATACACAACATCAATTTGACTACGCATGGCATATAAAGATTAAGTTATTAAAAAATTACTACAGATAATAAGAAATGCAATATTGCTATTAAACCTGTACCACATAATAGAGCTGAGACGGTGTATAGTGTCAAATTATCATACCAGAATTGAATTTTATAAATGAACATTTCAACTCGAAAGAACTAGATTTAACAAAATTTATAAACTTTTTTCTTCTCATTAACGTTTAGCAAGTAAAAGGAATTTGTTAGATATATAAATTACAAAGCCGTCCCTAAAAATGTCACCTTAAAAGAAAGTCGTAAAAATTATAATGAGCATTCCCAATGGTATCTTTTGGGGAGAATATCTATAAATCTCTTGAAATGAGCAGTGTAATTACTGCGTCTTATAGTGACTGTAAATCTAAATTCTTTGAATTTTTTTATGAATCAGATATTTTCCTTACTGTGAATACATATTTTCTCTATTTTAAAAAAATATGTCTGTCAAATATAATATCCTATATTATTTAGTTTCAAAATGGGAATTTCAGGTAAAAATCTGGGGATAATCATAATCTTGTTAATGATTATTACGAACTATATTATATCTGTGACGCTAATATTTCTGTTTACAATGTATAGACTGTCCGAAAATTAATTGTAGCAGCATATACGCTTCAGTAAATTTCAAGTTCTACAATTTAAAACACAAGCATTTATAGATTTTCCCTGCCCTGAATAAATTATTATTAACCCTTAACTAGTGAGGTGGAGTCTATCAGACTCCGGCAATTTTTTTTTTCCGCTATAACTACGTATTGTATTAAGTGGCAAAAACGAACGCCTATGTACCTTTAGTTTGGATACGTGAGTCTTCTTTGCTGCTTTGGTTACAGTTCTACATGAAACGTGTGTCAGTAATAGTGTTTTTGTATGTCAGGGAGTCTCGCTGACTCCACCTCACTGTTAATGTAAATTTTAGATGGATCTACATGATAGTACTTCAAAAGACCGTGCTAGATTTAATCAGCACTGACGTTAGAAATTCAATCGGGTACACTATCCCTAAAATGCGTTGAACATTACGAGTGAAACTAAATATTGCTTTTCAATATAGTATTTTTGAAGGAATGTCATTTTTTTGTTTAACAATGAAATCATTTGTTACTGTGTTTGACTACTTATTATGGTCCTCCTTAATATCAAACACTCTTATTTTTTGCAAAATAAAACACTGTTTTTTATATTTCAAGATATTGCCAGTGATTTCCAAAATTATATAATTTTGTACGCTCCTGGGATTTTTCATGAAATTTAGACGTTTATATTAAAATTTATAACTAACTAAACATAAATAGTTTAAATAGACTCCATACTATGCCATAACATTTAAATTAGACAGATACTAATTCGTAATCAAAAGAAAGAAATAAACGTAATCGGGAGTCTGACGGACTCCACCTCACACTCGACGTGACAAAAGTCGCACCTCCCCGGTTACGGGTTAATAATATCCTTTATTTCAATAAACAAAGAATGTGTTATTCTAAATTTCAATTTAATTGAAATTAAATACTGCTAGTTAATGTTATAATACAAAGCCGAGCGCGACTCTAGCCGACTTTACCCGAACGAGCGTTACATTCTGAACGTGACGGCTCAGTCTCTTTCAGTGCCCAACAATCAATGCATCAACGCGCCCATAGAAGTTTTCACTTCAATAAAAACCAGGTTTACAAATTTTACCCGGTTATTTGAAACATTTCCGAACGCAATTTATACGTATAGTAACGTCATGTAAACATTTACGTAACCTATATTCATAACTGAGAATCTATAGAACGACAATTCCTTTTCTTCTTTCGGTCTTAACTCTTTTATTCTTCCTTCCAGAAGCATCACTTACGAGTTAATTGCCTTAGTAGCTGCTGTTCTTTTCTTTGAACTTATTACAGTTTTTCTTCACATTTGTTATTTCCTGTCCAGTTATTCTTAGAATTATGGATTTTATTGTGCTGTACTAAATTGTTCTTATTCTCCTTATGAACTTTCGATGTTTTTTCTATTTTTATTGGCTTGAGGCTTCTTCTAATTAATATTAACGTCTTAATTTTTTGTAAAGCGAATCCCACTCCTTTCTTTCTCATCCATTCACTTATGTCTGTGATGACTTGCTCTATATTCTCCCTTATTTCGTCGTCCATTCCGCTCACCACGAATTCCAGAAAATCTCTAGAACCGACGAAAATAGTTTGACTTCACCGTTATACTACGCGTTCCACAACGTTTTTCCCAGTACTAAACCTTGTAATACCTCACATATCGCTTCCTATTAGTAAGTAATTCCTGCTCTGCAAGAAACTGGTCAAGATTTTTGTTAAATAAGAAGATATTTCTAGGCTGTATTATGGCTCGCCATCTCTCCTTGTCAACGCGTTTTTAAATTTTAAGGTTACGAGCACTGCATAGTCGCTTTTTGACTTTGTTTTGGTTTGTTCTATCCGGTCTTTCATCTTGATCATTGCATGTGTTGTGGACCTGCTTCTCTACCTATATTACGCATAAGCTATATTCTAATTTTCTTCTACTTCTCCATTTAAAGTTTATTGCTTTTTCGTATAGTTAACCGATATATTAAAAAGTTATAACCGCCTGTATGCTTTCCCCTCCATCTTCATCGTTTTTTGGTTTTTCTATTAGCATAACTTTGCTTGTCTCAATTATTCAGGAAACTATTCTTATTTGATTAGCTTGAATATTGTCTTCCTCAAAATTTCTAGTGGTTCATTAGCAATTACTTTTATTACTTAAGTTGATATATATCGGGACCTGATGCTTTCTCCTTTTTTAGACTTCTTCCACTTTTTTGATTTCTTCTTCTGTGTAAGATGGTATGCTGTCCGCTTCGATGTCTATATGTTTCCATTTCGACCATTTTTGTTCCAGGAATAATTCTTTGGCTATATCCATTTGTTTTTTGTTGTCAAACACTACAGTGTTTGATTTTGCTAGTTTTATCGTCACGATTATGTACCCTATTCTATGTATGTTTTCTATACTTTCGCAGAGGCTATCCCATGATCTTATATTTTCCTTCCTACACAGTTCTGATGAGAACTAACGAGTCTGACACGCATGCCTGGGTATTTCTATGTTTTGTAACTTCTGGGTCAATTAACACATAGGTTGGCATTGCCTTGCATGTGGTGTAGATGGTTGTTCTTCCCTATAAATTAGGGATCTCCTAATATAAGCTGGAAATGGCAGATAATTTCGATCTTATTGGTATTATTTTACTACAATTGTCAATCAAGCCACTAAGTCAATATGATATTTTAGATTAGTTTTATACGTTTACATATCGTAGTCGACAAATTTTAATTTCTGATACGAAAGTAGAAAGAGGAACAGAGCACGACGAAATAAAGTAAAGATGAACATATAGCGAGGCTGCCAAGTACACTCGGCAAACGTTTCCTATGAAATGTGAGGTTCTGCTTTGTTTCTCCCACCACCGTTAGCAAGCAGGCATCGTTGCATATATAAGGTCATTTTCTGCATGGGATAAAAGTATAAACAGAAATTAAAATTTGTCGACTACGGTATATGCATATCAACTTCTATTACATCCTACATAATTCGCGTTGTTTATAGAAAATATCGCGAGATTCATTTCAATGTTCGGGCATCGTGACATGGTACTTAGTGCACTGGTTATATTAAGTCGTAGTTTATTACAATATATAAATGTCCTGGATGGTATGACAATTTACAAGAGGCCATTTAATACAAATAAAACCACTAAACAAACTTAAAACAAATATTTACTTCCGAGAAAAACCCTATGCGAACGTTATTCCGTCTTTATTTTAATGGCAAGCCAAGCGTATATATTGAAATTTCAGATTATACGTATTTTCTTGTATCTTAAACAAACAGGGCTGCGTCGCATTTGCAGTGTTTATTTCAAATCTCGTCAAAAACCTTAACAATTACTTTGTATTTAGATACATATACGAATTTATTCGTGCACATGAGACATTATTACGTTAGATTATTATAATAATAATAACGTGATAATAACGAAGAAGAAGGGTATAATTAGGTCACACGCTTATGTAGAATAGCAAATAATTGTGAATAGTAATTAAGTTAATCGATTAAATTAAAAAAGAAAAACTTTGACAGAAGCTAATATTATAATTGTCCTAGGAACCTTGCAATTAAAGTATAAGCAACTAGGACACTAGAGAATGACACTCTAAGTCCTTGAAAGTAATTATCATCTGCAGTTCAAACGGACCATAATTATCTATTATAGGAAGACGAGCAGAAACTGGTGTACGAAGAATATGATTATTAAAGCAAAATATAAACGTAGATCCAGTAAGTGTACAGAAAATTATATAAATACACAGTACAATACTAGTGTTTAAAGTAGCTTTTTAATCGCGATTATTTTTGCGCAAGGCACTGGTTATAGGGTGCGAAAATAGTGACGCGAGATTAGAAAACTTTAACACAGGTTTAGCTTACTAGATATTTTCTAACAAGCGATAATTTCACACTCATTATTGATTTTCTTATTTAGTTTGGTTCTGAACTGATTGATTGATTGATATTAGTTTTGTGTTGTCGCCGCTGATCAAGATCAATTAGCTCTTTCGTAATCCTTGCACTATTAATTATAACTTACTGCTCGTCTAATTTTCTTTTTGTAATGTTTTGATGGAAGTTTTATGAAATATTTCTGTTTACTGTCTAAAAAAGTAATATGTGCGAGAATTGATTTTAGTCTTATTTGGAAACTTATCTGTTTTATTTTGGTTATTCTAAGCATTTGGTTAGGGTTCTATAATTAATTTTATTTTGTAGTTATTTGTTCTACTGTGGAATTACCGGGTGTAAGCCAAAATCATTGTTTGTTTGTTAGTTCAGATTAGTTTCCATGCTTATTAGATCATTTGTTTCTTTATCTAGTTCTTCTGAAGCTTCTCTCTTTTGGAAAAGAGGGCGTCCTTGTAGTATTGAATATCGATCTTTGGCAGTCAATTAAATTAATCGTTCTCTTTCAAATTTGAATCTCGTGGCAATAAGTTCATTTTAGTCGCAGTGTAGTAGTGAAATAGATTTCAGTTAAACTCTGGCAAGTTGGTTTTGTGTTTGATAGTATCGTGAAATAGCCACTGATATTAAATGTGAAATATAAAATAATGCTTGCTGAGATATAATTTCCGTTGACGTATTGGTTAAGCTCTTTGGAGGATGTTTTTTTGAAGGCTGGAATTGATTTTTTTCTGCTATCCTGTGACTAAGTACCGCTGACAAATTTCGGATTAGTTCTCGATTACCGTTTGGAAGAGTCTTATTAATGGGAATTGGAATCTGATTTGTAGCCATTTTGTGGAACAAACCACATACGGCCATTTTTGGAAAAATTTTGAAACAGGGTCAATTGGTGAATGCGAATTTATTATACAGTTCTACCTACGCTGTCGCATTGTTCCGTATTCAACTTGAGGATCGTTAGTAGCCATTGACACTTTAGAAGAATCCTTCCTGTACTTGAGTGTGGAATCTGTATGTAGAACTTGTTATCGTAGCTGTGTGTGAGAAGATTTAAGGTATTTGTGACTTGTTTATTACTATTGTGATTAATAGTGCCATTGTATTGCACCGTCAATTAGTGCAATTAGATTTAATTAGTCTGGTATCAGTTTACAGTCAGATTACGAGTACTTTCGTACTGTTAATATAACTTTTCGGCCTGACTGTTCAAATAAGTCATCGTAATTATTAAATTTATGTTGTGGAGGCCTGTGAGCTATTGTAAATTAATTTATATATTTCACGTTTAACTTTATAGTATTTGGTAGCCATAAATTGAAGGTTACACGACCGAGTTTGGTCTGTTATATAGTAATTCTCTTTTTTTGTATCAAATTTAGCTGAGATTTTGGATGCGCATTTGCATTGTGGCATTCCAACTTGACTTGTGAAAATTTATCGCTTGTTATTTGTAATTTTTATTCAACATTTTAAGAATTTATAGTGTAAACTGTACGTTATGTAAACTGAATGAATTTTATTCACGATTCTTAATTGTAAGGCAAAAGATATCTTGCGCTAATAGTATTAGTATTAATTACCATCTAGTGAGACAAATCTAGTGTCGATCAGTTTGGCGTTGGCCACTCTTCTAATGTACTGTTCTAATTTTAATTGCTTGTGAAGCCGAATACGTTCCAACTGCTCGACATAGATTAGTTTCAGGCCTATTGCCTATGTACTCTTGCGTTTATTTTTTTATATATTAATCTTTTGAATTTAGCTAACTTGAGGTTAATCCTCGTATTAATTTAACTTCTTTTGTTTCTTTTATCAGTTGTCAGATATTTATGTAAAGTATTAGTAGTGCTTCATATCAGGGGTACGCCCTTGTTGAGTTTTGTTGCTTATAAATATTTAATACACTGGCTCGCTCATAGCTCTGTTTTGTATGATTTAATTCGGATGCCAGACGTGCATTGTTTTATTTTGTCAAGTGGCAGCCAAAAGTAATAAACCTGTTGTTAAGTTTGAATGAGTGTGTTTGGGTCTTATTTCTCATTATACCTGGGGTTCCATAATAGACTAGTTCCGGGTCTATTTAACAGTTGCTGTACAGTATAATTTAAACAAGCGGAACTGGTGCCCTAATTAAATAACACCTTCACTTGTTGAGTGACGAACCCATGCCAACGCGACTAGTTAGCGGCAGTACTGTGCATCCTCTTTAACATCGACCTTGGGAAGAGTGAAAGGTAAGACTTAGTGAGGGATAAGCTGGCGATTAAATAATTAATTAATAGACAAGCGTCACTGTTACAGATTTTAGTTATTAGAAGGTGAGTTATCGTGGTGGCATCATACCTACTATCCTCTTGTATCTTTTCATTTCTTTTACGCAAGAGGGTAGCAACATATTGCTGTGATCTTCACATCATTGATATAATAATATTTAGAATTAGTTATTGAAAAAGAACACTAATTATATCTTTAAAAATCGTTTATTTTAAGAATTAGGCATTAGTCAAAACAAGTAATAGTAAGTAGAATAAGTTGCCTACATATACGGAGGCACTGATGTACCAAAATAAACATGAATTGTTGATACACATTAGACAAATAAATGTGAATTTAAATATAAATAATGGTACCAATTCATAAGAAAGTTTTTAATAATAATACTTAAGATATAATAAACACCGGTAACTTATAAATAAATGTGTAAAAAGGATATAAATCAAAATATTTCTAGTGCGAAGTGACAGATCGTAAATAAGAATGTTTTATGTAAACAGTAACTGTGTAAATTAAAAATACACTTGTTAGTTCTTGTATGTATAACACTAGGGCTTCAAAGACTATGGAAATGGTCATGTGTGGTTTAAAAAACTGCAAAAGAAAAATACAGTGTTAATGTTGTTAATAGCATTCTGAAAATCGACGTATTACTTGAGAAAATATGGTTGAAAATTCCGAGAGAATGTGAGACAGACCACCGATCTTTGCAGTGCGAGCCCGATAAGAAAAATCTCTGTCGTAGACAACGCTTTTCGTGTGCCACCAGAACAAAGAATTCCTAAAAAGAAAAGTAGAATAAATGTTAGTACACCATAAGAAGAAATATACAACAAATGATGAAAAAGTAATGCATTCATAAACAAGTACAATGAGGGACTATACTAAGAAGAAAGAAAAGATATACTTATCGAAGACGAAACATAACAAGTTTGTGAAAAACTTTTAATAACAAACAATTCAAGGTGCCGCCATTAGTGTATAAATTGTCAAAGACGACGTGCGTGTTAGTGCGAATGTGGCAACTTGAAGAAAACAGACAAGAAAGATATTATCACAAACGTTTCAAAAAATCAGTGCCAACCTAAATTTTAGTTTGACGTGAGAGGCGCTACAAATTGCCGATAGCAACTGTTTTTTTTATATATAAGCGAAAAACAAGAATCGACTTGTTGAAGATGAAGTTTGTATTTCGAGCTAGAATGACGTAAAATTTTCTAAAAATAATAAGTTTTTGCGATAACGAGGGTGAGAGTAGGGTCGATACACTACCTTTTAACTCACGATTAGTTTATTTGTATTAAGATTTAGAGTTCACTTTTAATTTAGTTTTTCTCTTTAAATAATTTTTATTCAATTATTTTTTTTTGTATTAGTAATTTTTAAGATGGAGATTATGAATAAGGCAGAATTTGATGAAATATATGACGAAATAAAGTAATATTCAATTTGGGGATAATTAATGGTGTTAGACGTGCTGAAAGTACTATGTGAATAATTTGCTTTTTTCTGTGACGGGAAAAAAAGTTGACATTTTATCCTTCTTGACAGGTAATAAGATGTCACTTGAAATGTCATATTGATTGATTTTCTGATTTTAATATAAAGTATTTACGTGTTTTTTTCAATATTAAATCGTCGTTTTTCCCATCACAGAAAAAAAATAGTGTATAATACACGGGAAAAAAATTAAATTAGATTTTAGCTCTCGGTAATTTATATAAACCTTACCTCGAGCTAAAATCTAATACTTTTTTCCCTTGTATAATAAATAACTATATACTAAAACGTTGAGCATTATTAATTAGATGAATATTATCTTGTTTATTAATAATAATTCTTTTTTTTTTTTGAAGTAATGAAAGGATAGTTAATGGTGTTTGACGTGCTGAGCGTACTATGTGAGAATATTTGCTTTCAGTAAATCATTAGGCATCATTAATTATTATATAGTCATTTTAATTTAATATTTCAAACAAAATAAGTACGAATAAACGAGGATGTTTTTCGTAGGCAGGTGCTAAACCGCTAGAGGTACAATGTGAGAATGTTTGCAGCTAGCGATTAGTATAGGCCAGTTTCAGAGCATTCACGTTGCAAAGTTCTAGATTACCAAGGCACTATGTGAAATAGTATGTTTTGGTGAAATATAATCAGCTTCGTATTATTAAAATTTCTTATCAAGAATTAATGATATTTTTTTATTTAAATGAACAGGATAATAACTCTTGTTTGTTTAAGAATAACTTAGTTCTAAAATCGAAAACACTATTGTCAACTCAATCCGGGAACAAACTGTATATAACAAACCGATTATTCAAATTCTAAGGCAAGAGAGAATTTTAATTACAGAACATTAAATTATTGATATATTAGAACATTTTTGAATTTATATACCTACTAACAGAATGATGTAATATGACATGCAAGTACTGTTAAACAACTTATATGTATATGTATATAAATGGTAGTAAACCATTTCAGTTGCTGATGCTGTCTGTTTTATTAAATCTATAAAGAGCTGTCGTTTCTATAGGCAGCCGACCCTACTCACAATATCAATAAAACATTAACATGAAAGAATGGGATGTCGAAAAGCAATACATACTTTGTATGTCATATACATTTTATCCACAATGAATCATGAAAGCAAGATCATATATCAGTTATATAGAACCGAGAGAAATTTAAAAGAGAACGTGTTTTTCCTCTAGATGTCATATACTTACATATATATTTTAGACTTCTTAAGATGCGACAAATTCCTATATAAAAGATAGCAAATATAGGCTGCAGAATGACCCAAGTGCTACGTTGACGGAATCGGAAATAGGACACTTAACAAGAAAAGGTGTGCATAGAATTTGATAAAAACCTTGGAATTTAGGCCATTCAAAAATTGAATGCCTCTATAATTTTACTTTAGAATACGTTTTATTTCTAAACGTTATATTATAGCCATTTCTTCTTCGAATTCTATTTTAAAATAAGAAACTAGCGAATATGGAATAAATATACAGATTGTCGTAGTTAAAAGTTAATATGCATCTTCAAATACACACACATAAACATGTACCTATGTATAAGACCGGTGGTGTGGGGAGATAGTGGGGAGATCGAGAGCGGGGACAACACATTCGTTCCGTAACTTTAGAGCGTGAACGTACTATCGTGGGAAGTTTAACTCATACACCTAACGATGCGTCTCCTTGTCTAGCGCACGTCTCTGAACTGGCCCTAGAAAAGGACACGCATCGTGAGGTGTTTCATTTAAACTTCCCACCACTGTACATACATTGTATCTGAGCAAACTCGCAAATATTAATACCGCCGAAGAAAATAGAGCGATTGATTTGGATGGCTTAAAAGAACAAATTCTTAACGCCATACAAATGATTACTCCTGAAATGCTATCGAATGTACGAAATTGGTTTTATAATCGTTTAGGGTACTGCTTGATGCAAGAGGGACAGACATTTGAACATCTTCAACATTAAATTTTGTATAGTTCATTAAGTATAATGTTTTGTTTCGTTTTAAATGTGAGAATTTTATTTAATTTTTTATAAGAATTTTATTTTAGTTACAAATTTTATAGAGTTTTGTTTCAGTTCAATGTTAATACATTATACATCAGTTACCAAAATATTATACAAAAGCCGTAAAGAGCGTAGCAATTCCTTAAAGCAAACGTCTACATACTAGCTTTCAACGTTTTGCACTAAAGCCTGGGTACCCCGGTGTCCCGATATGAACTCATCTGTACTCCCCTACTATCGTACCCCTCCATTTCATGTTTGCATGCACATGTGTGCGTGTCTGTATTTCCCTATATCTACTTTTATTTCAGTCAAACGGTATATTGTTATAGTATGAAGACATACTCTAACAATATAGTAACATACATTATTTTCGTGTTAAGTTTTGCAATTATTGAAAATTGAGTAATAGAAATGTAGAGTAAATTTATATTAATTGATAGTTAAGAATTTATTTGAATACGTTAAAATATTTATTGTTTGTAATCAGACATAGTAAAATACATCTTATATAGGGAAAAAGTCGTTCAGTTTAATTTTTCACTGTAGTCTACCATAATCTGGAAAGAAGAGGTTTAAATATTAATTATTGTATTCAGGTGTGTATTATAATTTAGCAAATACTAATGTAATCGACGTTAATGATGTGATGAGCAAATAAGTACGTAATTTGGAAAGATTAATAACATATTGATAAAAAATTCGCGCAAAGAATTCAAATTTAGGAACTGACAGTTGTAAAGTAATTGAATAGAAATAGTTTTTGATACATAACATTATATGCAAACGATCATAAAATTATGGAGAGAATTAAAATAATATGATCACATAAATTTAGGAAGGATATAAAGATCATAAATGGTTTATAATACTATGTTGTTTAAGTAAATTTGGTGTATAAGATTCATTGGTCTAATTTTAAAATTTAATTATCGTCAAGGTAATCACAGAAAAATAAGGAAAGAATTTTTCGAATTCTAAAAGAGAGTAGTTGTGTTTTTCCTTAAAAGTGAATTTCTTTAAGATATTAACACAATTTTAATTCAAATCTAGTTAAAATATATTAGATTTAATATAAATACATATTCCTACGTAAAAAAAAATATTAAAGTGATCGAAGAAATTTTCAAGAAAGATTTACCATTAAACGGAAATAAATGTTTAATTACTTACCTAATTTGAAGAGAAGTGTATATTTTGACCAGAAGACATTATTTGAGGTGATCATTTACTTGGAAAGGAGGAAGGTCCAGTATTCGAAGGCGAGCTGTAATATTCTTGAAGAGGTCCAGTATTCAAAAGTGAGCTGTAATATTCTTGAAGAGGTCCAGTATCCGAAGAGGTCCAGTATTCGAAAGTGAGCTGTAATATTCTTGAAGAGGTCCAGTATTCGTAAGTGAACTGTAATAATCTGGAAGAGGTACAATATTCTAAGTGAGCTGTAATAATCTTGAGGTGGTCCAGTATTCGAAAGAGTGCTGCTATTCGTCTGGAGAAATCATTTATTCCAAGAGGGCTGTTTTATTCAGGTTGCTGCTAGATACATCAAGGATTCATCAAGATTTCGTATCCAGAAAACATTAGGAGGATTCAAGACATCTTCATATTTGACAGGATTTGTAGGACATAAGCCTACAAGAAAAACTTCTTAAGTATTTACATTTTTAATACTAATATTTGTCTGATTTTAAAAAGAATCGATAGAAAAGAATTAAGTAGGTATATTATTATAATAGTTAAAATATCAGTCACAAAATATCAAGCATTATTTGAAAAGCTTAGTAGTAATATAATTTACCAAATTTATCTAACCAATTTTGAAATTTCAATCTCAAATTTCCAGATTTATAAAGATCACATAACATATCAAAATAAAAATAGTCATAATAAAGTACCAATAGTTTCAACATTAATATTGATATTGGTAAGGAATAGTCAAAATTAATTATTAGAGGGTGTAAATATATGAAACTGTAGTTGTATATTTATATAACATTGAATTTAAAAAGAAAGATTACCTTGTTAGACAAAATGTGAATGATATAAATTCCACATCATAAAAAAACACTTCTTAACGTCTATTATTTGGTTTACCATTGATGTATTTCTGTATGTCTTACACATCATTGTAAAATTTCAACTTCATTGCATTCATTTATTGTGTTTATTAAAACAGATTATAGATATAAAAAGATTCTTTGTTTTATTAGCATATCAGTAATATCTAGGTCAAGTTCATGGCGTATAAGTAGACGAAACGCATAACCTAAAAAAAACAGAAACATTTTCAGTATCATAAGAAGAAAGGAATTTAATGATTTACTTACCCTTATGTATATTAGTAATATTTTAACTACCATATTTTATATAATAATATAGTAGTTTGAAAACGTATTAATTCACATTTCACAAATAAAATAAAATAAAGGTGATAATCAACGTAAATGAAATTGAACATATTGATACCAACATCATAGAAATAAATATACTATATTAAAAGTATATTTAAAAATTGGTTTTGGTTTCAAATAATTAATAGAATAATAAGGTGATTAACTATTGAAGAAAATAAGAGTCTTATATATGTATTTAGAATTGAAAAATTAATTATTTACAAGAGTGAATTGAGAATATCTTTGAGCTAGTCGGGAATATGATAATTGTATTATAAAATTAAATATACATTTATGAAATAATATGTATATTTAGTAAAAACAAAAAATAAGTTTTAAATTCAAAAGATAACAAAGTTTGAACTAAGCATATTAGTTGACACAAAGTGTGGCATATTAAACATTGTAGCGTCTAGTTTGCAGTACAGAGCTTAGCTTTATACTCACACTAGTACAATATGTATATACACATATGCTCAAAACTCGTTACTGTACTATTATTATAATTTATTTGCCATCAAATTTTACATAGCATGTCAAAAAATGTAGAAAAGGTACATAATTTATAATGAAATCGTCTGTAAAACATGAAGCATGTAAATTATCAATACAAACATTCACACACTTATACAGGGTGTAACAAAATAAGTGTAAAACATTTCAGGGGGTGATTCCTTAGCGAAAAAGAGATAGGGTCTTTCATATAAAAAAACTTCAATGGAGCATCCCTTGTTAAGATACAGCCCCATAAAGGGGGTACATAAAATTTGTTTTACAATTTTTCTCACAAACACTAAAAATGTAATTTATTTCCAATGTAACTTTTTGTCTGATTATTTGTTTACCATTTAAAAATTTATTCCCAATAGCTTGTTTCATTCGAAACAAAAAATGTCTCTTGAATTTTTTGCCCAAAAGTAATCAGTTCGCAGCAAAAAATTATTTTACGAACAACTACAGAGATACATTGTCATAAAACGAAAATGTAAAACTAATTTATTTAGTAGACCGCTAGTAGTGGTATGGGTTAGAAGCTTCTAGAAGATATGCTGAAATGTATCCTCAACGGCAGCTTCCTTCGCATATAATATTTGCCCGACTTCATCAACGATTACGAGAATATGGTTCATTCGACAAAAGAACGCAGGATTGTGGTCGCCATCGAGAAGTCAGAACAACACATCTTGAAGAAGCAGTACTTAATTTGGTTGAAGAACAACCTACTAGCAGTACTAGAAAGATTGCTTTCGAGTTAAATGTTGATCATATGACGGTATTTCGAATTTGAAAGGAACAAGTCTTATACCCTTACCATCTGCAATGAGTACAGGCACTGTTACAGCGAGATTTTCCGAACCGTCTTGAATTTTCCAATTGGATGCTGGAAATGATTAGAAGAAATCCTTTATCATTATTATTATTATTATTATTATTATGGGCTGATGAAAACCCTCACGCTATTGTACAAGCTGACCATCAAGAACACTTTTCTCTTAACGTGTGGCTCGGAGTTAATGGGGATTATTTAATTGGCCCTCATTTTCTACCTCCTCGATTAAATGGTGAGGCATACACTCAATTTTTAAGAGAAGTGCATCCAGTACTGCTGTAGGAAGTTCCTTTGGGCGTCAGAAGGGATATGTTTTTTATGCATGATGGGGCTCCCGCCCATTTTAGTCAAGCAGCACGTCAGCATTTAACCCAAACATATCCAAATCATTGGATAGGTCGAGGAGGACCACAGAATTGGCCCGCTCGATCCCCGGATCTCAATCCTCTCGATTTCTCTACTTGGGGCCATTTACAGACTTTGGTTTATCCTACTCCTGTTCGCGATGTAGAGGACTTAAGAAACCGCATCATCGATGCGTGCAGGGTAATTAGAGAGAATCCAGGAATATTTGAGCGAATACGTGGCTCAATGCGTCGACGTCTAGACGCATGTGTAATGACTGAAGGTGGACATATTGAACATTTACTATGATTTCTACATGTTTTATGTTTTGTTATTAATAAATTAGTTTTGTTTATTCATCTTTAATCATATGTATTTTGATGCAGGTAGTAACTACAAAATAACAATACTAATCCAGTTCGCATTTATGACGATGTATCTCTGTAGTTGTTCGTAAAATAATTTTTTGCTGCGAACTGATTACTTTTGGGCAAAAAATTCAAGAGACATTTTTTGTTTCGAATGAAACAAGGTATTGGAAATAGATTTTTAAATGGTAAACAAATAATCAGACAAAAAGTTACATTGGAAATAAATTACATTTTTAGTGTTTGTGAGAAAAATTGTAAAACAAATTTTATGTACCCCCTTTATGGGGCTGTATCTTAACAAGGGATGCTCCATTGAAGTTTTTTTATATGAAAGACCCTATCTCTTTTTCGCTAAGGAATGCTGAAATGTTTTACACTTATTTTGTTACACCCTGTATATGTCGCAGGGAGATGATGAAAACGGAGATTTGATCAAATGCCTAAGGTAGATGATCAATTCACGGAAGATGTTAAAATAACAACTCTGTCGGGTCATTTCCCTAAAAAAGTAAGTGATTTGATCAAATCCCTTAACTATTTTAGTGAAAAGATGAAATAAACAAATCAGGACCGTCAGAACGTTTTTGAACAAGCGACATGATAAAGAAAAACCTTTGTAGACTCGCGAAAGGATAGAAGAAGCTATAACAATCACTGAACAATTTAAATTAGCACCAGTACTTAAACGGCAACGGGCACATAAACTTTACTATTATGGAAAAAATACGATGTTACGGTTAAAACATCTGTAGTGTTACTTGCATCAGAAGAGAAGCAGCTGTCAGTGAAAGTAAAGCATTTTGTGTTATTTGTGGAATGATATCTACTATAGTCCATTCATTTTAAGAAAACAGTAGTTAACGCTGCGATCGGCGACCGTATCACACCGAAAAATTTTTGTCTGTAACATCAACTGTCAGAAATTTTTGACATACAAATACATTAACAAATATTATGCGATACATTTTTTATCATATATTTTTATTTGAAAACTAAAAAGAAATTTTACACATAGTTCAAAAAATTGAAGACTCCAGGGGATGAAAGTGTAGGTGTGGAGTAAATTTGCCTGGGCTATTAGCCAATCAGAATCCAAGAAATAATCGCCTATCTTACCTAACACTGTTTTCTTAACGTGAATGGAGTATAGAGCCCATTCATGTGACATTTGTATAAATCCGGTGTACGCAATAGGAGAAGAAAGTTATGGATCGAAAATTCTATTGCTTTTAATTGGAGCAAGTGCTTTAAAGGCTCTTATACACGCATATTATACGCTATTTATTATTATACTTGCACGACAATGCGAAAATCAAAAAAGAGTAAACAAACTGGTTCAATTTACAAAGTAGCGTGTGGATCTAATTTGTAATAATTAACACAGAAACAGTTAGGAATTATTGTTGTTTAGTTGTTATGTGGTTGTTATGTACATTTTTGCGCGATTTATCTTTTTTGATTATTTACTAGGCATGTTTCCATGACAGTAAGTGGTTCCTACTGTTTGTTGTACCTAACAAAATGGTAAGTAATTGACTTACCGACCAGCTGAACGGTAAGTGATTGCGACTTTTAAAAATTGGAGAATGAAGATGATATACGGACAGAAATTGTTTAGTTCATTTATTTGTTGCTATTAAAATTGAAGAAGGAATTATGAATACTACAATTATGAATATACAATGGCAAAGAATTAATTTCACTGTTTCTTGTTTTCGTAGAAACTGCTGCATAAGGAATAGTATCAGAAGACACTTGTTGTGCACCATCAGGAATACTGAAGGATGTGCCTCTAACATCATACAATATTTTTTCTGCAAATTGTATTTTATTTTGAAGTGAATCTTCAACGTAACTCTCGGCCACACTAGAAGATTTCCATCCTCCATGCCGCTTCAATCCTAGAATATCTACCCCTTTGTTAGCCAACAATGTTGCTGATGTACGTCGAAATAAATGGCCGGTATAGCTAGCTGGATTCGATAATTTTAAATATTCTGCAATATTGAACGGCTATCTTCCAATTGATCCTTGGTTTACAAGAGTGAAGGTCCGTTCAATATTGGTGTTTGTTTGCGGATTTTTTACAATAATCAACTCACCACGATCTTTAACATTCTTCATAGTTATATTGTATAACTCGTCTCTTCTGCAAGCTCCTGACACTCCTAATATCATTGCCACCTTAATATGAATATGCACCATTAACATACATTTTGAAAATAGGTATTTCTAATTTACCTACCTTATGAATAAGAAATGTTTGATCTGAAACTTCAACTAAAAACCGGTTCATGTCTTCCCTAGTGAAAACGCTTGCTTTTTTGGGTCTGTATCCTACGTTTTTCCTTTTCAAAATTGCAATAAGAGTCGTAAATTGCGAAATTTTAATCGCATCATAAAGAAAAATTGTTGATCTTCAGCCCATAAACTGCCAGGTGCCCTTAACTTCTCGCTTCTTTGTACAAAATAAGCCAACATAATTTTTTCATTCATACCGCTTATTTTCTTTGTTTCACACCATTGCTTGAAAGCTCGGTATGTATTTTCGTAACGTTCCCGCGATTTTTCGGGTATTACGGCGGAACACCCGGCAGCCCATGCTTGTTCCAAGTCGCTATCAAAATTGTTTTCAATGTCTGAGTCGGAATCGGTCATAATTTCTTCTCTGATTTCAATTACTTCACGGAAAACACAAACTGAAGTGACACGACGCTAATTGTAAAACAGAATGTTTGAAAAAACGTCATGGAAACTGTTTTGTTTTTATAATAGCCTATTGCAATTAATTAATTATTGTCAAGTATTTTCGATAATTCCGTGTAGTGAAATGAATTGAAATTTAGTTTTGATCGCACAAAAAATGTTATAAGCATGTCGAACGGTAAGGTTTACCGTTCTCAGACAAATAATTGGAGTCGTCGCTTCGCTCTTCCTCCAAACAATTGTCTTAGGACGGTAAACATCTCTTACCGTTCTCCATACTTAATATACTATTTTCACACATTTTCTGAATTTGCATTGTACAAAATGAGTGAAGCGATTTCGTCGGAAGTTGAACGATTAGCTGAGCAAACCGAATTGAAATTAATTCCACAAAATCAAAAACTGCGTATTATAATGAATATAAGAACGTCGCCAACTTAATAACATCAAAATATCTCAATCCTAATAGGTAAATCAATTATAGACACCGATTTTTTACTGATTACAAACATATCTCTTAGAAATCTTTTATCTCATATGTAATTGTATAATATATTTTGTTTTTAGCCACATTTGTTAGTAGTGATAATCTGATTTATCCTATACAAGATGATTAATCAACATCAACTATATAGCGATTAAATCGATAGTTTTCCATAGTGCTCAACACTGATTATGATCCTAAAGTTTAAATTTACGATTCCTTTGTGTTTGTTAATAAATTTTTTATTTGTTTATTAATATATTTCGCGTTTATATATGTACTAGCTGTAACCGGCATGCGTTGCAATGTCACTCAAAGAACTCGTACGGCTTCCAGTTTTGTTTCCCGTTGCTCCTCTGTTTCTGAAGCTCGTAATAACTTTTTCTTTCGTGCTTGAGGTGTAAATCAACCAATCGAGTGTTGCTTGGGTGGCATAGCTTATTTAACATCGAGAGTAGTGCTTTGTGACAACTATTGCAAATTTACCTCAAAAAAGTAATGATAATGCTTGTGATATCTATTATCTAATGTCGCCCAGTAATTAAAATTTCACAATCAGCATCCATTCTTATGTCACACACGAAATGAAATATGACTGTATTTGATTCTATCAAGCATGCACAAACACAGACCGAGAACAAACTTCCGCTATAGTATATTAAGTATGGAGAACGGTATGGGCTGTTTACCGATCAAAGACAATTGTTTGGAGGAGGAGCGAAGCGACGACTCCAATTATTGTCTGAGAACGGTAAACCTTACCGTTCGACATGCTTATAACGTTTTTTGCGCGATCAAAACTAAATTTTAATTCATTTCACTACAGGGAATTATCGAAAATACTTGACAATAATTAATTAATTGAAATAGGCTATTATAAAAACAAAACAATTTCCATGACGTTTTTTCAAACATTCTGTTTTACAATTAGCGTCGTGTCACTTCAGTTTGTGTTTTCCGTGAAGTAATTGAAATCAGAGAAGAAATTATAACCGATTCCGACTCAGCCGGGTGTTCCGCCGTAATACCCGAAAAATCGCGGGAACGTTACGAAAATACACACCGAGCTTTCAAGCAATGGTGTGAAACAAAGAAAATAAGCGGTATGAATGAAAAAATTATGTTGGCTTATTTTGTACAAAGAAGCGAGAAGTTAAAGGCACTTGGCAGTTTATGGGCTGAATATTCCATGTTGAGATCAACAATTTTTCTTCATGATGCGATTAAAATTTCGCAATTTACGACTATTATTGCATTTTTGAAAAGGAAAAACGGAGGATACAGACCCAAAAAAGCAAGCGCTTTCACTAGAGAAGACATGAACCAGTTTTTAGTTGAAGCTTCAGATCAAATATTTCTTATTCATAAGGTAGGTAAATTAGAAATAGTTATTTTCAAAATATATGTTAATGGTGCATATTCATATTAAGGTGGCAATGATATTAGGAGTGTCAGGAGCTTGCAGAAGAGAAGAGTTATACAATATAACTATGAAGGATGTTGAAGATGTTGATTATTGTAAAAATTCCGCAAACAAAAACCAATATTGAACGGACCAAAATGAAAAAATTCATTATTTGGACATTTTCGGAGGTATATTTAACTTCGACCAAGCAATGCTAAATCCGAACGTCTGTTTATGGCTTTCCACAATGGTAAATGTAGAAACCAAGTAGTTGGGAAAGGAACAATTGGAAGGTAGCCGTCCAAAATTGCAGAATATTTAAAATTATCGAATCCAGCTAGCTACACCGGCCATTCATTTCGACGTAGATCACCAGCATTGTTGGCCAACAAAGGGGTGGATATTCTAGGATTGAAGCGGCATGGAGGATGGAAATCTTCTAGTGTGGCCGAGAGTTAAGTTGAAGATTCACTTCAAAATAAAATACAATTTGCAGAAAAAATATTGATAAAATTAATCGAATCTACGGTTGGTTCTTGGTGAAACATTATGAATATTAAACGAATAAAACACTTGGTTATATTGTTTCACTTAAGGACAGATTTATTGTACTCTGACCCGTGTCAGAGTACAATAAACCTGTCCTTAAGTGAAACAATATAACCAAGTGTTTTATTCGAAAAAATATTGTATGTTGTTAGAGCCACATCTTTCAGTATTCCTGATGGTGCACAACAAGGGTTTTCTGATACTATTTCTTATGCAGCAGTTTCCATGAATACAAGAAACAGTGAAATTAATTCTTTGCCATTGTCTCTTCATAATTGCACCTTTAATTTTAATAGCAACAAATAAATGAACGAAACAATTTCTGTCCGTATAACATCTTCATTCTCTAATTTTTAAAAGTGACAATTACTTACCGTTCAGCTGAACGGTAAGTGAATTACTTACCGTTTTGTTAGGTACAACAAACAGCAAGAACCACTTACTGTCATGGAAACATGCCTAGTAAATAATCAAAAAAGATTGATCGCGCAAAAAAGTACATGAAATAGACTCATTTGTTGAAACAACCCTATTGTAAAATATCAAACTTATGTTACTATGCTTAACGAAACTCTCATTCCAACTGGGTGGTTTTAAAAAATAGCGTTATAAATGGTTTTACTAATTCAGAAACCTTGAAACGGATATATCTAATCTTAAACATAAAGAATATTATCGACGCAAATGGAAGGCCACTAAATCGGAATTTTACTTCTATGAGTTTAGGAAACTAAGAGCTCGTTGTAAGGCTGAATTGAAAACACTTTACTCGAATTACATGCAGAATGTTGAGGATTCCATCATCACTAATCCAAAGGAAGTTTTTAATTATATTCACTCTAAACGTGGTACTACAAGAATCCCAAATAGTTTGGTTTATGATGATGTTTGTGTTGATACCCCTCAGGGTATTGTAAATGCGTTTGCTGACAAATTTTCTGCTATTTATCAGGGACCGTCATATTTGTGTCCTGATTCTCTGCATAGTGATAGCATCCCGTTCTCCTTAACTCCTGTTACAGATGATGAGATTATCGGGATAATGTCAAAATTTCCAAACAACTTCAATGCAGGAGACGATCTAATACCTGCTTTCCTATTAAGAGATGCTAGATTTGTCCTGGCTAAGCCGCTAACATTTGTTATAAATTTATCTATTAAAACCTCTACTTTTCCCAATCTATGGAAACGCGCCAGAATATGTCCTGTTTTTAAAAAGGGTGATAAATCACTTGTTGATAATTACAGGCCTATTTCCATATTGTCTAACTTCGCTAAAGTCTTTGAGCACGTAATCTACTCTTGTTTATGTTACAACACCAAATCTATTGTGTCCGAATATCAGCATGGCTTTATACGCGGCAGATCTACAGTCACCAACTTAACTGTTCTCACTGAATACATTAGTAGAGTTCTTGACGAAAGGGGTCAAGTTGATGTTATTTATACAGACTTCAGTCGGGCTTTTGATACGATCGACTTTGAAATATTAATAGCTAAACTATCTACGATTGGCCTTAGCCCATCGTTTTTACAATTATTGCATTCATACTTACATAACAGATGTACTTATGTTTTTTACAATGGCTATAGATCCTATGATTTCTTCCCTACATCTGGAGTCCCTCAAGGGTCCAATTTAGGTCCATTGTTGTTCGTCCTCTTTATTAATGATCTTTTAACATCACTAACTTGCCCTGCGCTCGCCTACGCAGATGATCTCAAGATTTATATGTCCATTGCTACCAGTGATGAGGTTGTTAATTTACAAAACAACCTGAACATTATAATCGATTGGTGTGCCAAATTTAATCTTCACCTGAACATTCCCAAATGCTGCAGTGTATCATATACTAAAAGAAAGTCTCCTATATTATCCACTTATGTAATTCACAACGAGCGACTGAAGAGGTGTGATAGTGTAAAAGACCTTGGGGTTATCTTCGATTGCCAACTAAGCTTTGCTCCACATATTGCTGACCTTTGTGTTTCAGCTTCGAAAACATTAGGATTCATCTTGCGAACGTCCAAATATTTTAAGAACATTAACCTCTTGAGGGTATTATTTTTCAGCTTTGTTATTAGTAAGCTGGAATACGCATCTTCGGTATGGTCACCGCACTATGTATACCTCAAACTCGCGGTGGAGAAAGTACAGCGACGCTTCCTTAAGTTCCTGTCATTTAAACTGGATGGAATATATCCGCAGAGGAACATAGACTACGCGTCGTTGTTGGAAAGACATGTTCTACAACCTCTGGATTATCGACGCGAAATACATGGAGCCCGTTTCATTTGGAAGTTGGTGCATGGCATGATTGATTGTACCTTCTTACTTTCCATGATTAGTTTCCTCGTTCCTAGGTCATCCTCCCGTTCAACTAACACTTTTTCCTTGCCCTTTCCCAGAACCAATATTCTCTTGAGCTCCCCCCTCTCTACGATGTGTCGTGCCGCTGATCTGCACTACGAGGATATATTTTTTTGAATATGTAATTATGTTTCATTATATGTTACTTCTGTATATTTTTCTGTGTTAACTGTTAACTGTATTATTTTTGTTTCTAATGCACTGTTTGTATGTATTTCCTTCTATTTGTCCTGTAAATGGGAAACTGTTGGACAATAAACGATATTATTATTATTATTATTATTATTATCGTATTGAAGAAGATTATAGAAAAAATAATCATAACACTCCACTAACCCCGAGCACTTCTAACTTGTGTAAATAATGTAATGTAATAATCGGATATTCTTTACATAATAATTCCTTCATTATATTTTGGAAATTTGATAAAATACACAGTTTCCTGCGGTTTTAATAACCCATTTACGATTATATTTTTCAATGAAATCCTGAAAGCTGATCACGAGGGATTTACTTAAAAGGATTACCAACAATTAATTTATCGCATTGCTTCATTAAAAAGGTTTTTGACTATAAATGATATTTTATACGTTCTAGTTATCAATGCAGTACAACAAAAAGTAGTCAAAGTAATATTTTTATTATTCACTAAGTTAAAGTTATATATAGTTCACAGGTCATCATATTAATCACTGGCCTTCCATTAGTACATAATTTCAATAGCTATTTGGATCTTAATATAGTCTCTGGTAAATTTAGTTACTTAAAGCGTAGATTATTGATTTTCGATTAATACTAAAACTGACATGATTTGATGTACACATCGGTAAATAGATTATATTACACAGACTGGCGGGGAATAATACAAAATTGTAGATGTTTTTCTGTGCTTTTGTTTATTTCGCATTTATTTTCCAGATACATACATCGAGCACCAAAATTACTGAAGATTCAACCGGAAGTATTCAGTGCCAATCTGCCCAAATTAAAATTTCTGTAAGTATTATACATATATGTAAAATAGAATTAGCAACAGTTTAAGTTAAATAATTCATTTCTGGGTGTGCCATAATAACAATCTACCATGATTTTTATGCTATTAACGTCTTTTACTTTCTTATACATAGAATGTGGAAGTACTGTGGTAATGCAAATTGTTAACAAAGAAATTCTTGCAAATGTCCGCGTTTTGAAGCCCCTCATAATGAAAAAATGATTTGTAAACATGCCTGCATGCCTAGCAGTCTCTTTCTCTCCCTTCTCTCTCTGCTCTCTCCCTCTCTCTCTCCCCTCATTTCCTCCAGTCTTTCCTGCCCTCTGCCACGCCTTCTTTCCACAACCCTTTTCAACTGTCCCTCTCCCTCCCTTCATACCCCCCTCCCACACCCACCCCTTGCCCGCTCCTATGCTCCCTCTCGTCCTTCCCTCTCTTTGTCACCCTTCCTCTAATTCCCCAGCTCTCTATACTACTGGCTCTCTTTCTCTCTTGATAAATGTGCGCATGTGCGTGATCACAATAACGGTCAAACAGATATCTTTCTCTGAAAATCTGACTAGGTTTTCAGTCAAATTGGTAGATCGAAAGCAGTAGTTTACTTTTATGGAAAAATGTTACCGATATTTTGTTAATTACTAAGTTTAAAGCATTTTCAAAAACACAAAAATCCAAAATGAAATACTTTTATATTGTCAATATATCTGTCTATAAAAAAGCATGACGTGAAAGATATCAGCAAAAACTGTTTATCGATAAAAGTAAAAGACTCGCTTGCGGTAGGAATTTCGGAAATGTCACTTTTTTATTAACCCCAAATATTTCAAGTCTTCACTCAGCAAACGTGGTTACAGTACTAGCAAAATAAGTAATTTATGTTTGTATTTATTGCTCGCAAAATAAACAAAAAAAAGGTTTTGAGTATTTCTGCATACCTAAGAAGTTTACCTAAACCTAGTAATTCACGAGATATTGGTAAAATTTGATATTTTAATAAAGTAAACTACTACTTCCTGTCTACCGACTGATCATCTAATCATATTTTAAGGACATGTATATTATCAATACAAGTTAAGTTTGATACTGAGATAAATGGGAAGGAGAAATTCTTCAAACACGTTACTTCGGTGCCAACAACTTCAAAACGTGGACTTCTGCAAAAATCTCACGGTCAAAAGTGGTCATCACAATCCTTATACCATCTTCAAGACAGTAAAACAGTTTTTTCATTTTGTGATTTATGCATTCTGTCAATCTTATAGGAGAGCTGTACTTATGTCTCGGTAATGATGAACATTTTTCCAAGTTTTAATCACAACAAAATCCCAAAGCAGGTGTCTTAACATTCAAATAAATTGTTAATTTTCTGATACTTTCATTTTAAACAAAACGAAATGACTGTGTTAAATGTCGACGGCTGCCAAGATATTTATTTTACAACTCACTGTCGCTGAACGAGCAAATATACCTATTTAAAATATTTTTTTCTAAATGTTTTCTGTTTAATTCGTTGTCTTAAACTATCTTCTTTTTATGCAGTTTACATTTCAAAATCGCCTTACTCTAAGAAACAAAGACTTAAACTTGTATATCACTCAAGTATAAATTTGCGATAATGATGAGAGAGAGAAACATTATCTGGTTATTTATTGAATAAAATTTAAAAACGTTCATGTTCTTTCAGTAAAATTTCTAAATATAGAAAGTGTCTGTGTAATGACGCGAACGTACATCGGGATATTTGTAACGCCACACCGGATATTGAATTCCATATTTTGATAAAAAATATGGTTACACCTTAGGTGATATAAGGTTTACGTTGCCAGAAATATCAGAAAAAATATAGTATTACGTAAAAATATATATTGTCGAAATGTTAAGATATGTCTTATTTAATTTTTATTAATTAACCCTGGATACTACACCAAATATTTATAACAGCTAAAAAAAATAATGAGGTATGGCTACCACACGACTTTCTTATACGTATTAGCGTTTCAAATTATAGAAGTTTATAAATGTTTTTATACAAAAATTATTTATAACCCTATTCAAAGTACTTATATTCTCTTAATAACTCTATAGAATGCATACTTTGCAAGATATTCGAAAAGAAGTGCTACCGCTAAGAGTAAAAGTGTTACTTCCGGTGCGAATTTTGAAATTTCATGTACACAAAAAACATTGCAAATCCAGGTCTAAATACTTTTATACTCGTAATGTATGTACGTACCTAAAAAGAATGACTTGCAAGATATTCGCAAAAAACTGATTTTCGAAGAGTAAAACACCTACTTTCGGTACGAATTTCGAAAAACTTTTTAATACAATTGTTCTTAAATTTAATTTTTAGTACATTAGAATTGTTTATACATTTGTTTAAACTTAGTAATTGACGAAATATTGGCAAAATTCGATTTTTTCACTGAAGTAAAATACTACTTCTGGTCTACCAATTTTACTGATAAACTAACCAGATCTCAAGAAGCAGATTATACTTGTAAATACAAAATTTTGAATAGATATCTATAGCCGTTTGACCGTTATCGGGGCCACTCACACAGACAGACAGACAGACAGACAGACACAGAGACACACAGACATTTTTAAAAACCACTTTCGGTATCAGGGGACTTCAAAATGTGAACATCTGCAAAAATCTCATAACATAAGTTTTTTTACTAATTATTCTCTATTTCTTAGCCTACTCCTTGTTGTTGTATGTAAACGCATTTCCATGGTAACGACTTTTTTTTTTGCTAATGGCAAGCAAGCATTTTTTTGCTGATTTTTATTCCTCTTCTTTTTCTTGAAATGACTTGATATTTCTTTCATACACTTGAACAAGGAAATTTCGCAGATCGGCGACAATCGGCGACAATCGGCGGCAATATGTCTAAATATGTGAACTCTAATTTTAAAAAGGATACAAATGGGTTTATTATGAATATTTCAACATTGTCAATTTTTGTCCTATAATTAGATTTGTATCTGTTGGATAAATAAAGATGCTATAGTTATTATTAAAATACTTTAATTATTATCAATAAGGCACCTTGTTATCATCGCCAGACTAACTGAATATTTTAAGAGCAAATATTGCAATGTGAAATAGTAAAGCTTCAAAATCTTCCAACACAGCTGAAAGCGTTAATTACGTTAGTACCGCAACATCTTTTAAAATCCAAGAATTCATATACAAAATCCAAACAAACACTTTATAACGTAATTGAACCCTAGTGTTTTCCTTTGTATTTTTATAAAAACTTCGAAATGTAAGTAAAATTGTTATTATTGTCACTACCCAACAACTTAATGCTTCGCAACACTTTTTTAGTTTTATTTTGTTCTATTACACTATTTTCAAAATATTATTATTAATTATAGTAAAGTTAATGTTTAAAGTGTTATTTTAAAGTTTATTTCAATAAAAATTAGGAAATTATTTCTTTTGGTTACTAGATGGCGCCACATAACGATCAATATTTTGAGGTTATTAGAATCAAATTCATCAAGGTAAAATAAAGTTATGTGATGGCCTTATATCGCGCAGCGATATCAGATACAATTGGCATTGGTCAGACCATAATTTAAAAATAATATAATTATAGATATAAGTACGGGTTAGATTCTAGATTACTGCGGCTGTTTCGCCGCAGATACGATTTGACACGACTCTCTCGCCACAGGGCGATTCACATTTCTATAGATTTGTCCATTTGATGAGCTTGATTTATGATAAAGGTTCACCCGTCATTTAGACAGACTTTAATGTGAAGATATTTGCTGGAGATGGTTGTGCGAATCGGCCGTGGTGAAATGCTCACGGCCAATACTTTCATCCCAACTTATATGTGTTATCTTTTTATAGAATACTACATTTAGCAGGGCACCACCTACATGCTATCTGTATAGATTTGATATATATGACCTTCGACTCTGTTTAACGCGTTAATACAATTATTATTGGGAAGTTACTCGAACCTCACTTACTATAATCTTATTACACAATCCTTATTTCAACGGGTATTGTATCAAGAAACGTAGTACCTAGTTATTTGTTCCTCTATAAGAACGCTTCAAGTCACTAAAGAAGTAAGGGACATCAGACAGACTGGCAGGATATTAAATCGAAGATTATATCTTACATAGTAATCGAAGTCAGTGATGTAAAAAAAAACCTTTTCCAACACAAAGACCCTTAAATTTCAACCTTTTACTGTACGATTTGATAAAGATCACATATAAATAGTTCAATTTAATTGCGTGCAATTCAGCTTATATTGGATATATGTATGACATTAGACTGTTATATGTACGTATGTACGTACAATACAGTAGTTAACCATTACATACTTTAAAATAAAAATATGTCATTCAATGGGGGTAGGAACATATGAGATTTAAATAATCATCTAATGTATAGAACTGCTTTAAATATCATTTGCATATATTTCATCTTTTGAAACAATTATTTTTCCCCGCACAATCTAGTGGTGATATATTCCAGAAATTTATAAGAAGTTTACTAACTCGGTAAACATTTCCACGTCAATCCAATAACGGTATACTGTTTTCATATAATTTCGCCATTTAACTCTCTGTCGGGGCATTCTCCAGCATGAATACAAACGAAATTTATTTCTAATAATGCTAATATGAAGGGCTAAGTACTTAACCAAGGCTTTTCTACCGCGGGATCTTAAATTACATTGATAAAGGTTTGCCATGGAATGTAAAACATCCGTCTTAGGTATCATTCTTTTGACATAATTCTGATTAATTATCAGGTTAACTGTCATACTGACATTTGACTGACATAAAATTTATAAATATACTATCTGTCCATCGGATCCTTTGGGTCACGTCATCAATGCGTGGCTTTATCAAGGACATCGCCACCTAGAATGTATATATACTCATTTCTTTCCAATCCCAATGACTAGATAAGGACAGAAATTTTAAACTTTAAGGTGGGGTTGTCTTCTCCACAAGAGTAATAAGACAGACAGAGAAAATATACCGCCATGACATGTTACTGCGGTAGTCAATTTATTAAATTTTGACATATAACATTGTTCTTTGCGTTTTGGTTTAATTTCGTTATATTGCTTTTCTAATTATCTTTTCAGAACTAAAAAAAAAACTGTACCTATTTAATACATTTTCTGTAAGTATTCTAATCACTAAATTTATTGGTTATAGGTTAAGAATTTATATTTATTACAGAGATATGTCTGAGAAACGTCTGAATTCACATTCTCAATAACTTGTATTAAATGTCCTGGACTTTTTTGATAGAGAAAAACAAAGTCGCGCACTTCTCATAAATATAAATGCACCTCTCGAGGAAAGAATTATATAATATATTTTTTGAAATCATAAGAAAGGTTTGAATATTGCAGAGAGCAGCTGCTGCCCTTAAAATCTCCGCACAAACTATCAGAAATATAAAACAACGAAAAGGAAAGGACCCAGTACTTTCTTCACCCAGTAAGAAAACAGCTCGTGTCAAACCCAAAACAGAAGATTTACGAGAATCTTTAAAGATGGAAGTGCGAAACACTATTTATAACATGTATAAAGAGAGTATGTTATTAATTCATTTATGTTTCACAATTTTAATATATTTGAAATTATTTCAGAGAAACATGTTACTCTGCGTACATTGAAAAACGAATTACACACCAAAGCAATAATCGACATTGGCAAATCTTCTTTTGTCCCTTTTATTAAAAGATATTGGTTTTAAATTCAAAAAGGAAGACAACAGACGAACATTGGTGGAAAAGCATGATATAGCCTTTTACCGAAAAACTTTTGTGGGGAAGTATACAGATAATTTAAAGTCAAATTCTCCAACACCGATGATATTCCTCGATGAAACATGGATATATTCAAAAGGTAATAGAGGAAGATCTTGGTAGGATGCATCTCCAAAAAGTGTTCGAAAGCCAGAAGGTTATGATGGCAAATGGTTTATAGTTTTACATGCCAGAGGTGAATTAGGGTTTATTGAAGGTACAAGTTTGATATCTGCATTGAAAACCAAAGGAAAAGATTATCATGCTGAAATGAACAGTAAAAAGTTTGAGGAATGGATTAAAATACAATTCATGCCACATTTACCAAACAATTCACTTGTGGTAATGGACAATGCACCACATCACAGTGTAGTATTAAATAAAATTCCAAATTCTGCATCGAGAAAATAGGAAATAATAGACTGGTTGTCCAGCAATAATATAAGTTTTTCCGGTGAATTCACAAAATATGAATTGAAGCATTGGAGCACTGCACAGTAAATACCAGGCAAAATTGTATTCGTCATACAAATAACTTAATCACTAAATGGTATCACCGAGAGAGACACTTAGTAGATGTGGATATTCAGTCAATTATTATAAATCCTAACGAAACATCCAGTTCACTGATTTAGAATCTGAGTGAATAGCTAAATATTATGTGTAAGATTATAAAAATTTATTCTAAATATTTAGCGCACAATGTATAACAGTTTAGGATTTAAAAAATGTAAATAGATTTCAAATATATTGTTATAGTATAAAGGCATACGTTAACAATATAATATGAACTGATATGAAAGTTACCAAATTTAATTAAATAAACGTAGAAAAATTTATTATGATGTGTTTAAAATAAGATTTATTAGGTTTATCATAATAGAGGTTTATCGTATTTAACAAGTATTCGAATTTTATAATAAACCACCTGTATATGGAAAGGTTGACCATGTTCATTTTTCTTAGAAGTTCAAAATATTCTGGAAAGAAGAGAGTTGAATATTAGTTGTTATTTTGTAAAATGTATTATAAATTTGTAAAAACTTGGGTAATTGACGTTTATGAGGTGATAAAAATATTTAGAATCTTATTTTGAAAGGTGTATAGATTGTATTGTAGAACAGTTCCCGGGAATAATTTGAAATACAGGAACTGTCATTATTTGACATTTGTTCAGAAATATAGATGTAGAGAGGTATTGGGATATGAATATGTAAAAAAGGGTTGATAAAATTATAAAAAGAATTTAGAAAATCAGATAATACAATGTTAAGAAGTATTCTAGGTATATTAGAGAATTTAAAAGCTATGTTGTTGATTGTTATTGCTGTTGTAAAACTTTGATTGGAGAATACAAAATGAGTTAGGATTACTAGGGAAATGAATAAATAAAGGAGAGAATTTTTCGAATTCTAAAAAGCGGTAGACGTGTTTTTTCAGAAAGAAGATAATTTCTGATATAAAACACGAATACAGTTAATTATAAAAGAGAAAAGTGTGTCCTGAGTGAACTACGTTAACTACGAATAAATTAATATAAAAAAAAGTAATTGTACTTACAAATTTGTACAAGATCCAGGTATATCCGAAATAGGGTTGTTGTCTCCGGGATCATAGAAGTTTTCAGAAGGCTATTGAGTACCAGAGTTTTGAAATTTCATAAAGGGTGAAGCAATCTTCAAGATCCGATTTTTATAAAAGGTAGCAGATTCCAGAAGTACTGGTGATCAAAAGGAGGCAGATTATCACAAGAAATCCATAAAGGTTGGTGAATTTCACAAGTTCCGGGTGTATAAGAGAAGTTGCTGTGCACAAAGAGATTCGGCATTCTAAGAGGACAATTTATTCCAAACGTCGAGCAAGTTCCTGTACAGGATAATTGGTATTCTTTCTTCAAGAGTTTGAACAAGATTGAAGTTTAACTACATCAAAGAAGTGGTATTCGTCCAAAAACGTCATCAGGAAGTGGATAGTACTCATCTAAAAGAAGAAAGCAATTAAGTATTACCATTTTAGTATTTTATTTGTGTCAGTATTAAAGAAAGATAACATTTTGTGAATGTTAGAAAAGATTTAATTGATTGCAATATAATTCAGTATTGAAATAGACTGAACTAATAGTTATTACAACAAGTACATCTGTAATAAACAACATAAGTTATTTTAATTCTCTTCTATCCAGTAATATGACAAGATATGAATAATTTTCATTATTATACAAATTTATAGAGTTATCAAGCCATTAAATAATATTGAACACATCATAATAGTAGTATAAATTAATTTGAGAAAGAAAGTAATAGAAAGTATTACTTAATTTTGAATATCAATAATACATAATATCAGAGTACGTACCTGAATTATTTAGTTGGGTTTGGAACTATACACTTTGAATTTAGTATCTTCTAAACGTCAAATATCAGGTTTCCATATTATATTTATTGTCAGCAAATGTCCCATATTTTAATAAGTACGAAGTTTGAATATAAAAAATATTATTTCTTATTTGAGGATTGTTTTATTTTATCATAATCAAATTATCAATTAAAGGAAATATTCTGGTAAATTTATAACCTGAAAGAAATAAATGTCATATGACATAGTGAATTGAAATCTGATTATTATTGTTGTCTTACCGAAGGAATTAAGTAAATGTTATAAGAAGTATAATCTGAGAAATCAAAAATCCACTTTTTAAAGTAAAATAGCATTTCACATCCAACAATAAAACATCTAGAAATTTTACAATAAATAAACTGATATTAATTATTTTATACCGAATTGGAATGAGTAGTAGTGACATCTAGGTATTTTATTGAACACTTGTTAGTAGACTGGATTATGTAAAATATAGAAAGTATTAAGATAATACAGTAATCAGTAATTTATAAAATGTTAGTCTAGAAAAGAAATAAGAAATTTAAAAAAGGATTATTGAAATTTATAAAAGTATATGATTGTAGGCAGAGTTAAATTCTGTAAATTAAATAAAGAGTCAGGATAGAGTAAAGTAATTTATGTAGTGATAAAATGTAAAGCTAGCCGGGCATATAAATAAAACACCTTCGTATAATGAATGGAATATTAGGAAATAAATAAAGGGATTATAAAACTAACAAATACGAGGGTTGTTCATTAAATAATAGTAAATTTTTACAAAACATGTCTAGAGTGTTATTTCATTTCATATACGGTTCAATTTATGACATTTAAACTGTAATAGGATTTAACAATTATTTCGAGGGTTGAACTGATATGTATGAGATATTACCTAGTACATTATATGACGCATCAACGTGGGGCCACGTAAAATAAGACTCGCAATATAGTATTTTCAATATTTTATTTACATTATTATATGTGTAAACATAAATAAACATTTTACGAAGTGGATTACCATAGTAAAACTTATATTGATAATTTTGGAAAGTATATTT
Source organism: Amphimallon solstitiale (assembly GCA_963170755.1). NCBI lineage: Eukaryota > Metazoa > Arthropoda > Insecta > Coleoptera > Scarabaeidae > Amphimallon > Amphimallon solstitiale. The sequence continues at coordinate 47,206,352 of OY720676.1, read as the reverse complement.
GTATTGTTGTTACATAATAGTTATTAAAAATGGATACTAGGTCTAAAAGTAGTTCAAGAATGAATAGAGTAGAATCATCTAGCGATGATGAGGTGGAGGTTAGTCAGGAAGGAATTTCACAAGAGGGAGGAGAAGTTACGGTACAGATCCAGGAAGAAAATCAACAGACAGGAGAGGTACAAGATAGAGGAGACAAGTCGCAAATGCAAGGAGAGACTTCTAAAATAGGAATGTCAACTACAGCTATGGATATGACATTATTTTTACAAATGTTAAAACAAATGAATGAAGATAATATAAAAAATCGTGAAGAGAATAATAAAAAATTAATGGATAAATTTGACAAGGCGAGTGAAGATAATAAGAAAAATAGGGATGAGGATAAAAAAGAATTGATTGGTAAATTTGACAAGGCTAGTGAAGAGAATAAGAAAAATAGGGAAGAAGATATTAAGAGAAGCGAGAAAAATAGGGAAGAAGATAAAAAAGAATTAAGAGAAAAACTGGATAAGTTGGAGAAGGCGAGCGTTGATATTAGAGAAGAGAATAGAAGGAATCTCGAAGAACTAAAGAAAACATTATTAAGAAATACAGAAGAAAATGTTAAAAAAATTACTATCGACATGGATAGTCGGGAAGTTAAATTGCGGAAAGAAATGGATAATAAGATACAAATTAAAGATACAGAAGTTAAAACTCTTATTACTAATAAAGTACAAGAGGTTGAAAGTAAAGTAAAGAGTATACAAGTAAATGTGAAACAAATAGAGAAAGATAGTAATGAAAAATATAAGGAATTGGCTAAACGTATACGAGAGGAAGTAGATATAGTGAATAAAGATGTTTCAGAGAAAACAGGAAAACTGGAAGAGAACTTTAATAAGAAAATAGAAATTACAGAGGAAAAATGTTTAAAAGATATTAGAGTATTATCTGTGTCTACAAATGTACAGAAATTAGGAATGGAAGAGATTTTAAAAGAATGTGAGGAACAGAAGTTGGAGTTGAAAGAGCTGTTGTTGAAGTCCCAAAATATGAAGATACCGCAAGTTACTTACACTCCGTCTTACAATTTTTTAAATAATGGGATTAGAATAGAAAATATTACTCATTTTAGTGGAGAGAAAATGTCAACACATCCTATGGCATATTTAACTAATATTTTAAGATATATCGAAGAGATACCTGAGTTTAGGAGTCAGATGAATATAATAAGAGCTACTTTGAATAATGGAGCAGCGGAGTGGTTCCAACGAATTGAAGATGATTGTAAGAATTTAAGACAGTTTGTTGAACTATTCAAAAATAATTTCTGGAGTGAGACGCAGCAATCTAGAGCTCATCAAAGGTTATTGACAGGGAGATATCAACCAGGTAAATCTTCAAGGGAGGCTTACGCACAAAGGATGTTCAATTATTGCCGATATATTTCACATTTAGATGAACAAACTATTTCGCAGCATCTTTTACAACATTTTATACCTGTCGACACACATGCAATAATATGTCAGAATGTCACTGATATGAATGGATTGATTAATATACTACGTCGGTTGGATGATTATTCAGATGGGTTGAAATATCGTGAATATAGGCAATTAAATGGTCGACAAGAAGGAGTGAATAGTCATCAACGCGTTAATGAACATAATGGTATTACTCAGAATAATAATCGAAATGATATTGCTTTGAATCAGTTGAACAATTCTAGGAATAATTATCCTATTAATCAGTATAATAATGGATTTGGTACAAGACAGAATTATCAAAATGTTAATCAGCAACAGAATCAAAATTACAGAAATTATAATTCACAAGGGAATAGAAACGGAAACTGGAATAACAATAGAGGTGCTCAAAATGGTATAAATACAAGGCCAAATGCGAATAGATATAATTCCTTTAATAATAATCAAAATTCAAAGCAACTTCCTCAAGAAAGGTCATATCAAGGACAAAATGATAAATATTATGGGTATAACAATTCTCGAACAGTAAATAATATTCGAACACAGGAATGGAGAAGTGTCGATTGTAATAATCACAACAAAGAGGAGTTAACAAGAGATAACATGGAAGAAAAAAAAACGCCAATTTTGGAGAATTCGAGGGTTTTCCAGGATCAGATACCAGGAACCTCACACTAGAAAATAGAGTAGATATAGGTGGAGTTATTAGTAATAGTAGTAAAAAACAAGAAATAATGGGAATGAGAGATAAAAATAGTTTATTAGATATAGGAAAGATTATAAATAATTATGAAAGTTTACCTTTCTTTACAATTTATATTAGAAATATTCGATTTAAGACGTTGTTAGATTCTGGAGCGGAAATCTCTCTTATAAAAGAAGAATTGGTTATGAATATACCTGAATATTCAAATTATATTATAAAAGTTAAAAGTACAAATGTTATATCGGCAAATAGGGGAAAAATGGGTAGTATTAACAAAAGGATATGTATAGATGTTGTTTTAAATGGACAAAAATTTATCATGCAATTTTATTTACTAGAAAATCTGTTCTATGATTGTATAATAGGGATTGATAATATGAGAGCTTTTGGAATGAATTTAGATTTTGAAGAGAATAAAATTAAGATAAGAGGGAAGGAAATGTTATTAGACAAATTAGTAGATTTAAAGGAGATAAATGCATATATTGAATATAAAGAAAACATACAAAATGAAGTGAATAATGTGATTATCGCGGATAGAGAAGAGGATGATGACGCACAAGAACATTTGGAAGGAGCAATGTTCGAATTGCCTAGAATTGATACTAATGTAGAATATGGAAATGCGGTAGTTTTAGAAGAAAAACAAGAGGTGAAGGTAATAAGAAATAAAAACGACATTCAAACTTTTATATTACAACAGAATTTACCTGAACCGTGGATTGAAGATAGTTTAATAGAAATTTTAGCAAAGAATATAAAGTTAGTTAATGACGAAGTTGTGTTTGCCAAAAATTATGAACATCGGTTAATGATTAAGGATGATTCGCCTTTATCATGTAAGAATTATCCTATTCCATATTTTTTTCAAGAACGGGTAAACGAGGAATTACAAAAATTAGAAGAAGCGGATATAATAGAGCGGTCAAATACATATTTTATAAGTCCTGTAGTATTAGTAAAAAAGAAGGATAATACCATACGCCTTTGCATTGACGCTCGATTAATTAACTTAAGGATCATGCCTGAGCACGAAACACCACAAAATATTGATGTCTTACTTACCAAATATGGAAATAAAAAATGGTATAGTAAGTTAGATCTTAAAAATGCTTTTTGGTTGATTAGGTTGGATGAGAATTCGAGAAAGTATTGTGGGTTCAATGTAAATGGGATTACGTATAATTTTAAGGTCTGCCCTTTCGGAATCCGAAGTAGTCCTGCTGGGTTAATCAGATTTCTTCATATAATACTAGATAAGTACGAGAAATTTGCTCTTCATTATTTGGATGATATTATAATATTTTCTGATGATATTGAATCTCATATTAAGCATATTGAGATAATTATAAATACGTTACAAGAAAACGGTATGAAATTAAATTTATCTAAGTGTCAATTTTGTCAAAAAGAGGTTAACTATTTAGGGTACGTAGTAAATCAACAGAACATTTTATTAGATCCTCAAAGATTGGAAGAAATTCAAAATTATCCAAGACCTACGAAACTCAAGATGTTAAGAGGATTTCTGGGATTGTTAAATTATTATAGGAAATTTGTTTCGAATTACAGCCAAAAGACAAGTATATTGTTAAATTTATTGAAGAAAGGTACAAAATGGAAATGGACTAGTGAGTGTGAAGAATGTTTCGTACAATTAAAATCAAATTTTGTTGAAAATCTTAAATTATATCATCCTGATTTTAACCTAGATTTTATTGTGAGAACAGATGCATCGAATGTAGCCGTTGCTGCAGAACTAGTTCAAATCAAAGATGGTATTGAAGTTCCAATATATTTTGCGTCAAGAACATTAAAGCCGTGCGAAAGAAAATTTGGCATATCAGAACTTGAAATGCTTGCCGTCATTTTTGCATTAACTAAGTTACGCTATTATTTAATAGGGAAGCGATTCAAATTGGAAACTGATCACAAGGCACTTATAAATATCATGACTACCAAGTTGAATAATAACCGAATTTATCGTTGGACTTTGTTGATACAACAGTATGATATAGAGATAGTATATCGACCGGGTAAGGAAATGATAGCTGCTGATATTTTAAGTAGGAAACATGGTGAAGCAAAGGCAGTAAATGTACAAATAAATTTGGTAAAATTGGGAAGAGAAGGTATTTTTTCAATGCAGCGTATCAGAGAAGCACAAGAGTCATATGATTTGGAAATAATTAAAACTAAATTACAGACAGATGGTTCATATAAGGGAATGAGTTTACGAAGAGGGATAATTGTGAAGAAGATAGGTGATGTAGAGGTGTATGTTACAAATGAAAAACATACTATTGAAATTATACGACACCTTCATGAAATTTATACTCATATAGGAGCGAGGAAATGTTGGCTAATGTACAGAGAAGCTTTTTATTGTCGAAATGATGAAAAAATAATTAAAAGATTACTTAAACAATGTGAAACGTGTATTTTAGCCAAAGAAAAGAGTTTTACTAATCAAAATATTAGTTTAAGTATTTTAGCTGTAGACAGATTACAAATAGTGGCAATTGATTTTATTTCAAATTTGATACCGAGTACCAGGAGATATCGCAACATATTAGTATTCTGCGACTTATTTTCTAAACATGTACGTTTAATTCCTACACAAAAATGTAATACCGACACTGTTTTACAAGCTTTACAAGAGTACATTACCGATTTTGGAACGCCAAGAATTATTCTTTCAGATCATGCCACGTATTTCATGAACCAAAGATATCACGATTTCTTAGATAGTAGGAACATTAAGTCTCATCACATATCAATACGACATCCACAAGCTAATCCTTCTGAGAGGTACATCAAAGAAGTAATAAAGTATTTACGTATATTGCTAGTAGATAGTCACCACAAATGGGCGAGGTGTTTGAAACAAATAGAATTAGTCATGAACAATACTCCGAGTACTGTACATGAATCGTGTCCCATTACAATTTTTACAGGACAATCACCACAAAGACCTTGGCAAGATGATGAAATTGCTAATATAGAAAAGAAATACGAACAAATTAGGTTAAAATTAATTAATCGAAAGAAAAAATGGGAAGAAAAGAAGAAGGAAAAACAGAGTAAATATAAAATATACAATATTAATGAGAAAGTTATAGTTCGAGCATTAAGAGTAACTGATAGAAAGAATAAAATTATTGCGAAGTTAATGAGACCATATTCCGGGCCATATATAGTATACAGGAAAATTGGGTTAAATAATTATGAATTAATAGATGGAGATACTGGATTTTTGAAAGGTATTTATCATGTGTCGATGTTACATGATTATCCAAGTGATTCTTAAAAAGAACAGAAAGTTATAGTCAGGACAGAAGAAAAAAGAGGTCGTCTTCTGAAGGTATTTACGACACCTGCTTATCCTAGTATAAATTAGATCTCAAGTTATAGTCAGGACATTACATTAGAATTGATTGTGTTATATAGGTGGGTAACGTCACTTCCGTATCCAAAAATTGTTAATTCATTCACATGTTGTTTTTGAAGAATCATCAAACCATATAAGAAATGTTTTTATATTCAAGAGTTCAAATTTTTATATGGTATAGAAGTTAGGGGCATAGTAGGAGTATTTTTTATAACAAGAACATAATCGGATATAAAAAAAAAAATGTTAACTTATTTGATTTGTTGAGAAAGGGGCATGTTAAAGTTCATAAGTAGGGTGAATAAAACCTAGTATAAAAATGGATATATAGAAAGAGGTTCAGAATCGAAATATAGAATATAAAGTTTAGAATATTAGAAATATTTGAAGAATGTTGTTTTAAGAGTTGTATCAAATGTTACTCTCATTCCTACATATTTTATATATAAAAAAAAAAAAATAAAACCAAAGTACTATAAGAAAATCTATTTGGAATTAAATGTGTAATTATATGCCCAAATATAAAACATAGAAGGAATGTATTTAGTTGTTGAGGAAAAGAAAGAATTATTCAAAGCCTTCAGATTTTAAAATAATTGAAGCAGTAAAAGAGATTTGCAGAATAATAAAGTAGGTGATGTTATAAAGCTAATTATAAAAAGATAGTAAAAGCCTTTATGATATAATATTGTAATTGAAGGAAAAATGCTTGCAATAATAAATAAATATAAAATGTACCATTAAAATATGGAATTATAATATAAATGATAGAGAATGGGTTAAAAGTAACCTAAAATGATGATTTATATAGGACTAAAATGTCTAATGAGAGATTAAGGTAACGTACGCCAATAAAACGTAAATATAATTATAAACTTTCATAAGTAGAAAGTATGGGGAAGACGGATATGTCTATAGGAATATTATGGGATACATGCGCAAAGGAAATAGAAATAATAAATATAATATATATGTATAAGTGAGCATAAGTAAAATATTTTATAGAGGCAATAATCTTTACGAGAAAGAGTTGAATGAAAAAATTGAAATTATCACCTAAAAGAAATGTTAAGAGTAATACAGTTACTATGATATTATAAAAATTGTATAGAGGCTAAATATTTATATGTAAAGAACACTTGCTAAATATTAATAGAATGTACAGGGCATAGTTATTATGTATGTAAAATGAAATTAATAATTTTCATATGATAAATTAAAATAATTGGTACTTATATTACTTTGGATAAATTATATATAAAAAAAAAAATTTTGCTTAAACATAGATGTTAATTGTTGAGAATTGTGAAATGTTTGTACATCGGATTTGAATATTAATAGTTTATTGTAATAACATTGTTCACAAAATAGGAATTACTGAGAGTGTAATAATTGAAGTTATATTAGTTTAATAAATGAAAATTTGTTTATTTGAGGTTTAAATTTACATTTATTAAAAGGGGCATATGTTATAGTATAAAGGCATACGTTAACAATATAATATGAACTGATATGAAAGTTACCAAATTTAATTAAATAAACGTAGAAAAATTTATTATGATGTGTTTAAAATAAGATTTATTAGGTTTATCATAATAGAGGTTTATCGTATTTAACAAGTATTCGAATTTTATAATAAACCACCTGTATATGGAAAGGTTGACCATGTTCATTTTTCTTAGAAGTTCAAAATATTCTGGAAAGAAGAGAGTTGAATATTAGTTGTTATTTTGTAAAATGTATTATAAATTTGTAAAAACTTGGGTAATTGACGTTTATGAGGTGATAAAAATATTTAGAATCTTATTTTGAAAGGTGTATAGATTGTATTGTAGAACAGTTCCCGGGAATAATTTGAAATACAGGAACTGTCATTATTTGACATTTGTTCAGAAATATAGATGTAGAGAGGTATTGGGATATGAATATGTAAAAAAGGGTTGATAAAATTATAAAAAGAATTTAGATAATCAGATAATACAATGTTAAGAAGTATTCTAGGTATATTAGAGAATTTAAAAGCTATGTTGTTGATTGTTATTGCTGTTGTAAAACTTTGATTGGAGAATACAAAATGAGTTAGGATTACTAGGGAAATGAATAAATAAAGGAGAGAATTTTTCGAATTCTAAAAAGCGGTAGACGTGTTTTTTCAGAAAGAAGATAATTTCTGATATAAAACACGAATACAGTTAATTATAAAAGAGAAAAGTGTGTCCTGAGTGAACTACGTTAACTACGAATAAATTAATATAAAAAAAAGTAATTGTACTTACAAATTTGTACAAGATCCAGGTATATCCGAAATAGGGTTGTTGTCTCCGGGATCATAGAAGTTTTCAGAAGGCTATTGAGTACCAGAGTTTTGAAATTTCATAAAGGGTGAAGCAATCTTCAAGATCCGATTTTTATAAAAGGTAGCAGATTCCAGAAGTACTGGTGATCAAAAGGAGGCAGATTATCACAAGAAATCCATAAAGGTTGGTGAATTTCACAAGTTCCGGGTGTATAAGAGAAGTTGCTGTGCACAAAGAGATTCGGCATTCTAAGAGGACAATTTATTCCAAACGTCGAGCAAGTTCCTGTACAGGATAATTGGTATTCTTTCTTCAAGAGTTTGAACAAGATTGAAGTTTAACTACATCAAAGAAGTGGTATTCGTCCAAAAACGTCATCAGGAAGTGGATAGTACTCATCTAAAAGAAGAAAGCAATTAAGTATTACCATTTTAGTATTTTATTTGTGTCAGTATTAAAGAAAGATAACATTTTGTGAATGTTAGAAAAGATTTAATTGATTGCAATATAATTCAGTATTGAAATAGACTGAACTAATAGTTATTACAACAAGTACATCTGTAATAAACAACATAAGTTATTTTAATTCTCTTCTATCCAGTAATATGACAAGATATGAATAATTTTCATTATTATACAAATTTATAGAGTTATCAAGCCATTAAATAATATTGAACACATCATAATAGTAGTATAAATTAATTTGAGAAAGAAAGTAATAGAAAGTATTACTTAATTTTGAATATCAATAATACATAATATCAGAGTACGTACCTGAATTATTTAGTTGGGTTTGGAACTATACACTTTGAATTTAGTATCTTCTAAACGTCAAATATCAGGTTTCCATATTATATTTATTGTCAGCAAATGTCCCATATTTTAATAAGTACGAAGTTTGAATATAAAAAATATTATTTCTTATTTGAGGATTGTTTTATTTTATCATAATCAAATTATCAATTAAAGGAAATATTCTGGTAAATTTATAACCTGAAAGAAATAAATGTCATATGACATAGTGAATTGAAATCTGATTATTATTGTTGTCTTACCGAAGGAATTAAGTAAATGTTATAAGAAGTATAATCTGAGAAATCAAAAATCCACTTTTTAAAGTAAAATAGCATTTCACATCCAACAATAAAACATTTAGAAATTTTACAATAAATAAACTGATATTAATTATTTTATACCGAATTGGAATGAGTAGTAGTGACATCTAGGTATTTTATTGAACACTTGTTAGTAGACTGGATTATGTAAAATATAGAAAGTATTAAGATAATACAGTAATCAGTAATTTATAAAATGTTAGTCTAGAAAAGAAATAAGAAATTTAAAAAAGGATTATTGAAATTTATAAAAGTATATGATTGTAGGCAGAGTTAAATTCTGTAAATTAAATAAAGAGTCAGGATAGAGTAAAGTAATTTATGTAGTGATAAAATGTAAAGCTAGCCGGGCATATAAATAAAACACCTTCGTATAATGAATGGAATATTAGGAAATAAATAAAGGGATTATAAAACTAACAAATACGAGGGTTGTTCATTAAATAATAGTAAATTTTTACAAAACATGTCTAGAGTGTTATTTCATTTCATATACGGTTCAATTTATGACATTTAAACTGTAATAGGATTTAACAATTATTTCGAGGGTTGAACTGATATGTATGAGATATTACCTAGTACAATATTAATAAATAAATTTTACTTATTACTAAAGTTTTGTGTTTTGTCTGTAACAAAATGCCTATTTAAATTCTAAAATAATGGCCACTTTGTACAGCAATAAATTATGATTATATAGTGTCATAAATAATTATAAATACAAAATCATTTACAACTTACATTTATTAATTAGAGCATTAAATACAATTACAATTTTAGCTACACTGATTAATTTTCGCATATTATTACACTTTTTTAACACACATTTTAAGGTGCTAACAAGTTCTTCCATTAGTAAAAGCTGGAATAACTAAAATTCACGTGCAAAGTTCCTAGTGTTTCCTTTATTAAAAATGCTATCTCTCCTAGAACAACATATCCTGGATTAAGATTGTTGCAAAAATGACTTCTTCCATTTATTTTTCAGATGTATGTCACCCCGAGCTTCACTAATATAGCATATACTCCCCTGAGGAGTTATTGCTATTAAAATTTCTATCGTGCTTATAATTAGAACAGTACTGCTGTTGAGCTAAATTATTATCTGGTTTTCCAATGAAAACTTCAAAACTGGCAATAATTACAGCTGTTTTTTTTCTTGAAACATACTGCAATACTGAACGTTTTGGTCACATAATTATAAGTTTTAGCCTTTGATACACAATATCATACTTAGATAACTAAATAATGACCTTAGTAAGCTAATTTAATAAGATAATTGTTTAATAAGAGCACTTATAGTCAAATTTTAATAATACAAATCTGTTTGTTCGCCCACAACGGCTATATTGAATTTGATTTGACAGGTCGTTGGATTGCTCTATGACAGACCGGTAAATTTTATTCATAACCAAGGATTATTATTGTTTTATTAAATTTCATTATAATAGATATAGCTAATTTTAAGCATTGAATAAAACATATTATAAAGTAAAGAAAATATTAGATATAAGCATCATAAGTTCTTTATTTTTTAATGTCTAATTCTATTTTGTAAGTAATGAATTTGAGCCAGAAGTGTTGATTTAATTCATATGGATGAAAATCAATGACGCAAGCCAAAAGATCCGATGGACGGATAGTATGTTTATTTAAAATGATTTACATGGTTGAATAACATTTTCTTAAAAGTTAATACAAATTACAATAAATGTTCAAAATGACCTCCGCCTTGTTCGATGCACACGTTTATGCGCCTTTTCATGCTATCAAAAGCATTTTGCAACATTTGTGGCGTTATGGTTGAATATACTTCAATAATCTTTCGATGCAGTTCTTGCAAATTATGTACAGGAGTTCTGAAAATTCTATTTTTGCAGTAAGGGAACACAAAATAGTCCATAATAGTCAAACCAAGTGACCTCGGAGGAAACTCAACTTGCATATGCAATCTTATAAGTCGATCATCAAAAAACTCACGGAGAAAGACTATAGTTTCTCGTGTCGCATGTGCTATTGCGCCATCATGTTGGAAATAACAATTATGAAGTTCATCGTAATGTTATTTCTGTACCTCTCTGCATTGATAGTGAAATTGGAAAAAGCGGCCCAATCATCCTTCTACGGGTGACGTTACTTGCGGCCCCCAAATCAGGCTCATTATCATCAATTGTATAGCCTCGCTTTCCCGCAAACATTTCAAAATTGTAGGAGAAACCGGATTGTTTCCAGAACTGGCATAATTTTATCTAAACTGCTTGTACTCTGACTATTGTCTGAAAAATGCAATAAACTTTTGATTACCTCGAATCTATTTACTGTCATAACATTTGCAACTTGCGAAATTCTGATTTGAGGAGATCAATAGCTTCTGGTATTAGGTAGTTTCATAATCGACATCCAAATTATCATACGCACAAACCGTTGTATTTCCTCAACACTAGTGCACGACGGTCTGTTAGGTCGTGTTTGGACGCTATATAAACAAGATTGGCGAACAACTTCGGTGAAAAAGTTTTCTGATAAAAACTGTCCAAAAAGTTTCAGAAGAGTATCTAATTTCAAAATTTCATCAGGAAGCAACTCACTGCCACAAAACAGTATACCCGCTTCATCTTTACTCGTCACTGAATTTTTCCAGTTCAATTTTGGTTTTTTAGTACTTTCCCTCTGGATTTTTGGTTTGCTGGATTCGGAGCTTGATTGTGGAGTTGTCATCTTTATCTGAGAACTCGTCATCACTCTCTTCAATGTTGTTTGAAGAAACTCCTGCTTGCACCAATAACTCTTCATTAGGGGTGTCATCGTCATCTGACAACTCAGTGTCCTCACTATCAGAAGGGATATCACCAATGGCACAGTTTTTCGTAACATTTTTTCACCCGTAAAATGTTTTAGGATCCGCTATCTGGATGAATTTCATGTATCAATAGGTATAATTTTTTATTTTACAGAAATGTTTGATCAATACATAACGTTTCCGAACGGTAACATTCGTTGAAGACGTAATTGTTTCTATTTCCTCATGCAAAAGTCATATTTGAGAAATACAACATGACATAGTGATGATTTATGTGACCATTTTTGATTTTTACTATAGCGTTTATTTCACCATAAAATCTTCAAACTTCTAGTTGAACACACCAAGGTTACAACTATAACCTTGCTTTTGTGCTGTCAACAAATAAAAATCACATTTACAACACCTAGCACCTTCTATCAATTTACGCGCGTACCAATGCATTCAGTTTTGTTACCAGTAGGTAACGACATGCATACAAGGAACAGTTTATAGTAATGCGAAATAGATAGGAAATTTTAAAATTTGAGTTACCAATTGGCAACAATATGCAATAGAGGGTTAATTATTTCAAAGTTAAACTTTCAAAGAGAATTTGCATTTCAGTAGTATTTGATGTTGTCATATTTCGTATTATTCATTGTCATAGCAATTACCGTTTCTGCAACAATACGAAGAGTAAGTTCCATATTACACGCTTTCATCTTGCTTCTCACAATCGTCTGGATACATACATGTAGTTTGATATATACCTACGTATCATTTAAATTTGTAATAAAAACAGCAAAACTGGAAAGCTCCTCTATAAAGGTAAAGGCAGTAGTAAAGTTACACGCACGTGTATTATAAAAGATAAAATATGTTATGCCAAGGAAGAATATATTTCATGTTATTTGCGTAAGCAGCATTTTCCTGTAAAATATATATTTGCATACTTATAATATACAAAATATACAGGTTGCTTCATATTACTCGTCCTCTATTTTTGATTTTCTTTATCTCAAACATTCATATTTTCAAATGCTCATTTCATATTTCTGGCGTTTTTCTTACAACCAATGTATCAGAGAGTGTGCATTATGAGGAGTTATATCTGTATTTACTTTTATATATTGTTTAGTCTAACCACAGCAATTGTTCTGAAGAAACGATCTTTACGTAAATGTAGTTGTGTCTAATAGCAAAATCGTACCGTATTTACAAAATCTCAAGTATATAACAAACACTTGATGGCACGTTTGTAATTTTGACGATTAATCCGAAAGAACCTGATCACAGCGGGAGGTATGTTTTGGGAGGTGGAAATGTAAATATGCAAATATATTCTATTTAGGTATAATAATAATAATAATCATAAATAATAATAATAATATATTTTCCAACAGACAAGGTCCAAAATGGAGAAAGAAATAATACGAAGTTGCGATAATACAGTGTGATCAATCTCAAGTGAAGGTTGGGTGCACAACATTTTTAAGTTGGCAATATTGTCTAGTTGATAGTATTGGGAAATATTTGTATATAGCTGTAATAATGTGCACATATGTTTTTGACAAATGTCCATGCTATATTTATATTAGTAAAAAAATGAACAAATAAGATTCTCACGTTTTATAACAAAAAAATCATTTACATCACAATGTTAGAGAACGTAAGTGTTTCAAATAAATATGAAAATTCAGGATAGGCATCTGTCTAACAAGAAATTCCCTAATCTAGGGATTTTTAAGATACCACCACACTTCATTTGGGATTCATCTCATTGTATATAAATACATAATAAAATACAAAGCAATGCAACACAATATAAAGTGAAAAACAAAACAAAGAAATATGAATATATCAAGTAGTTACAACAAATCGTTATGGCGTATACTAAAGTTACGAGCAGTATGTACAAGAGATGCACTGAACAATGTGTTAGTCCTCGGCGTGAGAGGTGCAAGAAGATCCGTTAATTTTGATTCCAATCGAGGTACGCGTAAGCAGATGCAAGACACCAAATACGTTCCTTTAATAATGGAACTCGCAAATCCTGCACTATACCTGTCCCTTTGTGACGACAACAATTCACAACCATGCCGCTTCAGCATAGCGTGGTGTTCAGTTATTCAGTAGAACGAGAGGGATAGACTTTATTAATTTTATAAGATACAAATTTTAAGAACTTCTGTATACGCTCAACAGCATCAATTTGCATACCGTAGAATAAATACCAAACCACGGAAGCGTATTCTAGTTTGCTCACAAGATATGCAAAATACTGTTATCGAAAAGCAGCAGTATTCTTAAATTCCTTGCCCACTCACACAATGAAACCCAGTGATTTAAATGCAGACGATGTAATATTTAAAATATCATTCGAGAAACTAAGTTTCTCACCAAGGATCACACACAGATCCTTCACGGCAGATACGTAGGCTATGTTTATTGAAGTTTATTAGTTTTTTATAGCATTCGTGAATTATATCCAAGTTTTACTGCAGGTGGCGAATATCAGAGCAGTCTCTTATCCTTAGATGGATCTTGAGATCGTCAGCATAGGCTAATACCAAACATTTCCGGGAAGTCATCAAATCGTATACAACTACGTTTAATAAAAGTGGGCCAAGGTTAGACCCCTGAGGCACAACAGATACAGCGACATAACTTGTAGTAACAAAAATTAATTACCTAACGTCTATTTTAAAAAAAAAATGATCGAACTGATTTCCTTGTTGGGTTCCGCAGCAACAAATACTTTCAACAAAATTTCTATTAACATTATGTAACATTTGAGGGGTTATGTTTTGAATTTCCCTAGTTTTAATTTATCAATTGACATAGGAGCGTTAACATAAACATTATCAGATCGGGAGATCTGGGCGGCCACTCTACTGGTCCTCTTCTTCCAATCCAACGCTCAGGTAGCAGCTCATCAAGATAGGCTCTAACTTCTAAACTAAAATGTGGTGGTGCATCATCTTGCTGAAAATACATTATTCTTCTGTCCTTTAGAGCAGGGTTTCTCAACCGGTGGATCGCGACCCCCGGAGGGGTCGCGGAACATGTCTGGGGGGGGGGTCGCAGATTTGGAAAGAAAAAATGAAAACAAATAGGGTAGATCGCCCAGTGAATGAACAATTAAGGACTACTTACACTTTGAGTGGCGAATTTTACCACGACTTTAACATCTATTGTAATAGAACCAATGTTGTTACATTCTCGATTATATTACAAATAAGCTAAGCACATCCAAAAAGTGATTTTTTGTTCTAATTCTTATGTAAAAATTATTTATTCAAAAAAGTTGCAAAATCTAGTGAATGAACACTAAAATCTAATAAATGAACAAAAGGCAACCAGTAAATGAACAATATTTTATTTCTTACAAAATCTTATGTTATCAACAAAAAGACTAAATTTGGATGTCATAAATGCGTCGAGAATTTAAAGGTTCAGGTTCCGGAATTTTTTTCACTATTTGGTGCCTTTTGTACCAAATTTGGTCTGCACATTTTGGCCATTTCCATTTTTTATTGGAAGTTTGCTCCATTACGCTTATTTCATATTGCTTTTGGTCAATTGTCTTAATTATTCCTGGATAGTGCTTACTGTCATATTCTACTATTACATAATCTCCCACTTTCAGAACATTTGTAGTTTCTCTCTCGGATTTCCGTTGTCAAAATCGGATTCTAGTTTGTTTTCTGCCAAAGGAATAATTCTGTTTTCAATCGTAGAATCTTCACAAAACTTCCAAAGTTTATAAGTAGTATCTTCGGTTGTAGCTTCGTTTTCAAGATTCTCATATTCGGCAATTTTTGCTGCACCCAAGAAGTGATTTATTACTTTTAAACAGGACTTGTAGTCTTGGAAAGTTAAGCCATCAGTTTCTACTTCTTGTTTTGGGAAAAGTTCTTTCCTTCTGGACGATATGCATTTAGAATAACCGACATTGTCTGGATTTAATGGGTAGAGTCCACAAGCTTTAAAGCCATTTATAATGGAACTGGCCTGTGATGATTTATCATAAGCTTCTTTAAACAAAGGGCAGAAATTGTGGCGCGTTATAGCTGCACTAGATCTTTGTTTGTGAGCTTGACAAGCTTTCTTCCACTCCGATTTTAATGGTTTGAATATAGTGACATCGCATGGTTGCAAAATATGAGTCGAATTGGGATAAAGACAATATAAAACAATGTTTTTTTCGATACAAAACTCATACAATTCAATGCTGTAGTGACTCCTGTGTCCATCAATGAATAAAATGACCGGCAATGTGATTTGTTTTTCTATAAGCCAATTGTAAAATACGTTCGCAACATATTCAAAAAAAGTTGCCCCGGTCATCCAACCAGAGTCCGAGCGTCCAGTTGCCCAATCACCTGGAACTGACAGAGCTAGCTCCTTCGGAATTCTCTTATAAGGGAAAATCACCATAGGAGGAGCTGCAACGCCTGATGCGCCATAGGTGCACAAAACAGTAATTGATTCTTTCTCGTTTCCAGATGAGACTTCATATAAATTTTTCAATTGTTTTGACACCGGCCCCAATACCAACCCTGATTTCACACAAGTTCTCACCCCGGTTTCGTCGGCATTGTAAATTCTAGAGGGATCTTCCATCATATCCAAAAGATCGTGTTCTATCAAATATGTTTTCATTTCCGAAAACCATCCTCTAATTGCACTTTCGGTTACTGCTGCACGTGATTTGGAAATAATTTCCGTATTACGCTTTCCAACATCTGGATGTCTTTGTAAAAATAACTTTAGCCATTTTTCGCCAGGCCTGTTTTCTTTAAATGGATTTGGACGACTGGTTTCTGTTAAAATTTTTTGAACAGCATCTTTAATTTCAGATGGATGCATTGGAAATCCTAACATCGCTTTAGCCGTTATCCACTGTTCTATGCGATTTTCTTCTAATTCATTTAAAACCGGCTAGGGACCCATTTTCCTAATGTTAGGCGTCTTCTGAGTTATTTTGTTGTGTAGGGTCGATTTAGGAATACCATATTTTTTTGAAGCCCCGTTTAAAGTTTCAATGCCATCTTTTATGTCCCGAAGAGCTCTTTGTATCGAAATCGACAATATTTTTTGGCGAGATTTCGTTCAGACATCTTTAAGAAAAGAAACAATTTAATTAATAACAATGAATTATTATACACCAAAAGGTGTCTAAATATAATTTTCCAGTGAATGAACACACCCTGTCTAGTGATTGAACTATGCTGAAGTGGAAAAAAGAACGGTGTTCATTTACTGGTTTGGTTACATTTGTATTAAAAATAATATAATTGAGAGATAGTCCTATATGTACAATAGCTTAGGGCTGATTTTGGCTTGCTTTGACATAATTCTCAAATAACCCAGTAAATGAACGCCTGTTCATTCACTGGGGGCCATTCATTTTTAAGTGCCAGTAATCGAACACAACATAATATTGTGAAATTCCTAAACAAATGTATCTACCACTGTAAAAATGGTATCTTTATCAATTTGCATTTTCTTGGTTATTCAAAGTTTGCTAATATTTTTGAAATTTAATGCTCAAATATAGATTTAAAGACAGGAATGCATGTGACTTACCTTAAACAAAATGGCCTCCAACCTTTCGACATTGAACACAATCGTCTTTTGAGGATCTCCCATAATGCATCATTATCCGTTATAATTCGACCAATGACGGCACAAAATAAAACGCAGATGCAGCATGCGTTTTAAACAGAATCAAAATATATTGACGCAACCGCTTTCTTATTTTAAGCAAAAAATCGTACCGTTGTTCATTTACTGGTTGGTGTTCATTCTCTGGGCGATCTACCCTATTGTTAATTTAAGATCAATGTATTTGAAAACAAGATTATATAGTTTTTGCACTACTTTTTACAACTCTTTTAGATAAATTAATGAGAAACTTGTGCTTGTTTGCATTCTACTAAATTTTTAATGCCTGGATTTATTTGAGTAATACACAATACAATGTCTTTTTCCAAAGTCAAACGGTTTCTTGATTTCGTTTTCAAATTTACCATAGTGGAAAATCCTTGTTCACAATTGTAAGATGTTGCAAATGGCATCAACACTTTCAACGCTGCTATTGACAGGTCTGGATATTCCTTTTTTATACTCATCCAAAATCTATCGGCACAAGCATTATTGAAACTTAATTGAATCGCCTGATCAGTCGAAACCTCTATAAGTTGTTCATGAAGACGGACACTTAGCTCGGCATTTTGGACTGCTTGTTCGTTGAAAAGATTTACTACCCACAAGTCACTGCTCATATCTTTGTTTGGAATGTAATCCGTCAGTTGTTGAATTAAGGCCACGAGGTGTGAGGATATGAGCCGAGAGAGAGAACAAATGTCAAGGGATGTGTCGCCTGCACTCAAAATATACTCTCTGAATTCTTCAGTAAGTGGAAAGTTCTCATAATTGTCTCTCTCAACTCGTGTGTTCCATGCAGTAAGTTTATTTACAAATGCATTCACTTTGGTTTGTGCAAACAACACTGTTTTGTCTGGTCCTTGTAGGGATGCGTTCAAACTGTTAAGATGAGAGAAGATGTCAGCTAAATAAGCAAGCTTTATTAACCACTTCTCTTCACTGAAATAACTCGAAAATTCAGGTTTATTATCAACCAAAAACAACAACATTTCAGACTTTAATTCAAACAACCTGCTTAGCACATTGCCACGAGATAGCCATCTTACTTCGGTGTGAAAGAGGTAGACTGTAGGAGGACCACGATATTGTATCTGTCTCTTCTTAAAAGAAACGAGGATGCAACGATTCAAACACGAATCAGTCAAACTAAAATTTTTCTCACTTCACGAACAATCAAAAAGTAGGAAATATATAGGAAAATCGACTGAATAGGGCATATAATTAATTTTGCTATAAAGTAATTGTTTAAATAATTTCTAAAAACTGCTAAACTTGTGAAAGTTACTCATTTTTAGACGTTATATCTCTCCGCCTTGAAAACGAAGCTAGATAGAGCAAAATTGTATAGTACCTTCTTTGTAAAACATGAAATTCTCTACAAAAAAGTTCGCGACGACCCCATAGTGAAGTTGATAGTTTAGGCGTGGGAGGTAAAAATAACGAAATATAAGCCCTAGTAGCAAAATCACTATATGCACACTTGTTCTACATTAGCAAATATATATTTTCATCCTCCTCTAAAATTGTGTCATCTGGTACCTTTTGGTCATTTCCTAGTAGTAGAATCGCTATATGCCACACTTGTTCTGCATTAGCAAATATATATTTTCATTCTTCTCTAAAATTGTGATTTTGCAAATTCTTATCGTTGGCACGGTCATTGACTGTCACTTATTTGGTACATATAGGTATTTATCTCAAGCAGCAAAATCACAATTTTAGAGAAGGATGAAAATATGTATTTGCTAATGTGAATATAATAAAAGTCAGGAAGATTAATTTTTTTGATAGCAATTCCTTTTTCCTTTTATTAAAGTAGATTACGTTATATCAACTACATAAGGTATAATGTGTATAATATATAAGTATAATGTGAGTTATAGGTATAATAATATATTTTTAAAAAATTATTCTGTTAAACCAAGAGAGGGAAAGGTCTAACAGATTCCGAATCAAAATAAAAAGATGGAATTTAAATTGATGTGATATACTATATAATGAATGTACACATAAATATTTAACAACTTTGTCTAAAAATGTATAAACTGTTGATTTTATTGATATTCCATACAAACATGTTTAATTAGGAAACTACAATACATAATTCCTCACTACACAAGCCCCACAAAAAAACAAAATTCAGGCTAGATTTGTACCACGGTATTGTTTGTTATCTACGAGATACATCCCGACGGACATTATCTCTACCTATTTTGAATAAAAAAGTGAGGTGTGGCCACCACACGACTTTCTTATACGTATGAACGTTTCAAACTATACACTTTTTAAAAAAATTTATACAAAAGTTATTCAAAATCCTATTCTAAGTACTTGCATTGTCTTAATAATACGAATTTTGAAATTTCATGTATGCAAAGAATATTGCAAATCCAGTTCTAAATACTTTTGTACTCTTGATAGATATATATAGAATGCATAATTTACCCAAAAAATCGCTATTCGGTAAGAGTAAAAGTGGTACTTCCGGTCCGAATTTTGAAATTTTTCTAAATACGTTTATACTCGTAACGTACCCGTCTACAAAGCATGACTTGCAAAATATTGGTAAAAAACTGATGTTCGATAAGAGTAAAAGACTTACTTCCGGTAGGAATTTTGAAAAACTTTCATAATAAAATTCTTCTTAAACTTAATTTTGAGTATATATGAATTATTTATAAAATTGTTTAAAATTAGTAGACGGAATATTGGAAAAATTTGATTTTTTTACTGAAGTACACTACTACTTCCGGTCTGCCGATTTTACTGAAAATTTAATCAGTTCTCGACAGGGAGATTATACACGTCAATTCAAAATTTGGAATTGCTAGCTATAGCGCTTTGACTGCTATCGTGGTCACACACACACGGACACACACACAGACAGACACACAGCCTCAGACATTTTTAAAAAACCACTTTTTCGGTATCAGGGGAGTTCAAAACCTAGACATCTGCAAAAATCTCGAGGTCGAAAATTTTCATCATCACAATACTTCCTTGTACTACGTATAAAAAAGTAAAAAGAATTGAAAAAGTCAGCGTTATCGCGGGTAATGTAATCTCGAGGTCAGATTAAGTGTTACGCTAAGCGAAAAAAGTTGTAAAGATTAAAGTAAATTATCCAATAAAGAATGGATAAAGAAAATAGTGAGCCGAGTGTTGAAAATGATTTTTTCTTTGAAAAAAACAGTTAAGTTCTTTATTTAATGCAATAACACTAGCCCACAGCTTTAATTTTTTTTATAACTGTTTTAAAAATGGGTGTACAGTTCTTACAGTCTTTAACTGAAGCCATAACCAAAAACCAAATCTTTTCACCACAACTAGTTTTAGAATTATAATCATACTCCGTTAGTAGATAAACAATAATATTATATTTAGAAAATTTGTTATACAGACGTTATAAAAAGAAATAGATAAGTACAAAAATCTTGACATAAAAAATACTTGGATGTTTAATTAGTATCAAGAATACAAAAACACTTAACTACACACAAAGAAAATTTGCTCATATATCAAACTATTGTATAAATAGAGTTATTTCTGCCTTTTATGTTACCTCTTGCATTGTCTAATGACAAACCAGCAAAAATCTCCGATCATGATGGGATCCCACCTTCCTTGATATCGTTTCTTCATTTCTGCAATCTCTTGATGGAACCTTTCCCCCTGTTCATTACTCGTCTTTCCTAAGTTAGCAGGAAATAAATGCAAATGGGAATACAAAAAATGAACTTTGAGCGACATCCGATACCCCAAATTTTTATAATTTTCTAGCAAATTAGCCCTAAACCTTGGTAGTTTTAACTCTTTTGATTTCCCAGAAAATATTTGCAAGCATTTTTAAAAGAAGTCCATGCTGCTAGCTCTAGTGCTTTGACAAACTATTTAATCAATCCTAATTTAATGCGTAGAGGGGGTAGTAGAATCACCAAATTAGAATCCACTAACGGCTCAAATTTTATATTAAATTCTCCAGAAACTATGTTGGTCCGTGGCTGCCATTCCTTTATTTGGTAATGATGCTGACTGAACTGCTCGGCTATCCCACAGACACAACAAACAATAATATTTGGTAAACCGTCCTTGCAGTCTAAGTAATAAGGAAATAACCTTCACCACAGATTTGCCAAAAATTATTTGAATATTGAATGAGATTTAGTTGACATAGTGTCATACGTTTCTTTTGTATTTGTAAAATGAGCCATTAGAATTGATGGTTTCGAGTTATCATTATAAAGTAAAACGGCTTTGAGACATGTTTTCGATAAGTCGATAAACAATCGCCATTCTGCAAGGTTATATTTAATACTCATTTTACAAAAATGTTGATTTACAGTAACAGAAATGTCTTTCAACTTTGTAAAATGAACTGAATTTTCGTGACGATTCTTCAATACAGAGATTCTTGTAGTGGGATGTAAAAGATTCCATTATTTTAATCGATATCCCAAAATTTGTGAGTTTTTTTGGTTAAACCCAAATCCCGTATCAAATCATTCATATCTGATTGAGTAACGGGATGTGGTTCGTCAGAAGGAACATACGTCAGATCACTTAAAAATGACAAAAGTTGCACAAGAATATGAATGCATTGGAGTTGGAAGCTCACAATCAGTTCTTTTCAACGGTTTGCTTACAGATGGAATCTGGATATATTACTTTGTGTTTATTTCTTTTTAAAAACCCTGCAGTTTTTACAAGATACAAGTAACTGTCCGTAGCGTGATCTACTAATTCACGCCAAATCATTAGCCTTTCTGACAGGACTTCAGAAGAATTCTTGTTTTTGTTTCACTGAGTTAATTTGACATAACACGAAGTACATCGTATATGTGCTACCCGTGTTTTGTCGTGATTATTAATTTTGAAGCCAAAATATTGTTCATAACATCTTTGAATTAATTAACTTAGAGGCTTTTTTGCGATTTTGTAACATATAATGCACAAACATAACAAAAACCGTCCGGAAATTTTTTACAGCCTCTTTCACGGTTTTCCATTCTTAAAAATCACACGCAACACAACGTGTGGAACACTGCTTCAAAATTTCTTAGCTAAGTGACAATTTAGTGACATTTCGTTTGCCTCTTGCCAGACCGCCACAGCAACTAATCAATAAATGAATCACTAGGTCGGCTGCAACATTCATATATGCACGTATCAATTAGTTTCCATTTTAGTATATTGCGCGTTGACTAATATATTAGAATTTGCTACTTATCTCTGGAATGTGTGACGTTGTATCCTTTGTAGTATCGCTGTTCTTCACGGTATAGCCGCGGCAATGCTCGTGCTTGTTGCAATTTTAAATTTTACGTTAATCTTAGTGAAAGCAGATAAAAATTTGATTTTGAAAATGTCACTTGTACCTTATATTAGAATACAGTTTTTATATTTAAAACAATGCAAAATACTAAAATTTTAGACTGATTTATAATATACCTATACAACATTTCCGAAAATATGTATTCATATTTTTCATAATGAATTTTGATCACGAAGAGGATTGTTTCGTGCGTTTTGGTATACCTAAGGAGAAAATATTTCAAGCAGGGAGCTTGAAATGTTTTCTCCTTAGGTATACTACAACGCACGAAACAATCCACTTCGTGATCAAAATTCATTATGATCGATGACAAAAATTTACGATTTCTGAAGTTTACTTTGAGTAAATTAACTAGATTTTTGTCAAAAATAAAGCAGTATTTTCTGTGGGTAGGCATCGTTAGTTGGAAAAAGAACTTTTAGTGATAATTAGGGCGCGGAATCGAGCGAGTCATGACTCATCGCCCAGTTATTAAATCTGGATTTATATTAAAAACTGCGTCTAACTTTTGCCGAAGGCCACATCCAAAGTCACTTGGAATACTTTTGAAATTATTAATAGCCACATCTAATGTGGTTAAACGATTTTTGCAGATGTTCACGTTTTGAAGTCCCCTGATATACCGAAAAAGTGGTTTTTAAAAAATGTCTCTCTGTGTGTGTGTGTGTGTGTGTGTGTCAGTGTGTGTGTGTGTGTGTGTGTGTGTGACCACGATAGCGGTCAAGCCTCTATAGGTATCAATTCCAAATTTTGTATTTACGTGTATAATCTCCCTCTTGAGATCTGATTAGTTTTTCAGTAAAATCGGTAGACCGGAAGTAGCAGTTTACTTCAGCGAAAAAATCGAATTTTGCCAATATTTCGTCAACTACTAAGTTTAAACAAATTTATAAAGAATTCATATATACTTAAAATTAAAATTGAGAATAACTTTATTTAAAAAGTTGTTCGAAATTCCTACCGGAAGTAGGTCTTTTAATCTTATTGAAAATATGTTTTTTGCCAATATTTCGCAAGTCATTCTTTTTAGACAAGTACGTTACGGGTACAAAAGTATTTAAAACATAATTTTCAGTATCTTTTGTATAACAAAAATTTCAAAATTCGGACCGGAAGTACCACTTTTACTCTTATCGAATAGCGATTTTTTGCAAATATATCGTAAGTTATGCATTCTATATACATTTATCAATAGTACAAAAGTATTTAGAACTGGATTTGCAATATTTTTTGTATATGTGAAATTTCAAAATTCGGACCGGAAGCAGCACTTTTAGTCTTAGCGAGTAGCACTTTTTTGATAATATCTTGCAAAGTATGCATTCTATAGAGATTTAGGGAATAGAAGTACTTAGAATAGGATTTTGAATAATTTTTATATAAAAAACTTTTAAAACTCTATAATTTGAAACGCTCATACGTAGAAGATTGTCGTGTTGTGGCCACACCTCATTTTTTAATTTGAGATTCGATTAGTTTTTGGCAAATTTCTAAAATGTTCCTGACGGAATAACAACTGATTTTTTAAGTTTGGGATTTGTGTTAGTTTATTGTACTCAGAAATACTAGGAGCATCGTAATTTAAACATGTAACGAAATTTTGTAAACTATCGAAATTCTCTGCATATTATTATTATTACTTTCTACTAAAACACAACAGTATTTTACTTGATAATTAGTTGTTTTTTCAATATTTCAACTATACAAATGTTGACGCAAAGCATTTTTATTGGAAATTTCATTATAGTTTCTTTTAAATTACTAAATTAGCCGTGTACATGTGAAATTCTAATTATTTTTAAAATTATCTATTTAGAAATTGTAAATGTTTTTTATTTTACTTCTACTATGTATGACATTATTTATATTAGACAGTTGCTTCTTTTATATGAACATCACCGTTCTCGAGAAGAGAGTAGCTTCAAGAAATCATAAAAAGTTTGTCTCGGTGCCGAACTGTTTACTTAATATAGTCCGAGTAAATTTCTACACGCCTTTTTTCCTAAACGTCATATTAGTAAATCTGAATGTATTCAGATGAGTCTCACTCTCGATAAATACAACGGGTAGGTATAGAAGACTCTTAAAACATAGGACCTAGAATAATTATAATACGTTCAGTTTGGAGTCTCCACCCATTCGGTAGTTGAAGCTAAAATGCACTATGCAGCGCCACTTTCCAGTGGGTTAAATAAGCAGAATTGGTGAATGTAAGGTTCACGGTGCCAATTGATTATACATTTATTAAAGCATGTATTTTATTTCTGATTTTTGGAAGATATTTGCAAAAGACAAATCTATGCTTCTATAAAAATACTTTCTCGATAAAGTTCATACTTTGTTGTTTGTTTTACGTTAGAATTCAGTCATTTTAGCACATTTTTACATTAGAATTTCTCTTAAGTGGGGAAAGTTATTGAAAATCTAATCTTATAGAAGCATAGAACCAACTTTCCTTTTATTACAGAAAAATTTTCGTCAAGAAATATCCTGCAGTAAGGGCACAATCAATTGGCAGCACAACCCCTGCGCGTCTTCACAAATCCGACCGTATGAACAGCCTTAAAAGTCAATTCAGTAAAAAAAAAAAAACGCTAAACGTAGAAGCTACATTCCTCGACACTAATTGACGGGTGCAAAATTTTCTTCATACCACTCTATTTGCCATTAAAAATGCCATAATCTGCCATCAACGCATTTGATTATTTCCCATAATTTTATAAATTTTCATGTACAATATTACATTATACTTGTAATAATTTTAAGATATTTTCTTTCTTGACTTACCAACATTTTGTATATAAATATGCTCTAACTAGTGTTCAAAGACATAAGTTTCGGGAAGTAATCCCTCATCCATTATATTATATATGACTAAGCGAATTTCATTTAATTTTGTTAGGGAAAGTTCGAAAAACAATTTCTCAACAAGTGGCAGCACCCAATTAATCTCTAAACTAATTAGCCGCCCCCGAAATTTATATTGCAATACATCAATCCTTCATCTCTTTAAAACTTTCGTAACTGGTTAGTAGTTAAGGCGAAAGGTGGTGGCCAAGTGTGCAAGAGAGATAAAAGTATCGGAAAATTACAATTTTATTTGTATGCTGTTTTTCCTTATACCTTTATGTAACATAATGTATTGGTATTCTGTACTGTTCAATAAATGAGAAAAGCATTTGGTATAAAGTGAATCTGTTTTGGTAAAAGGGGAATCTTATTTGACTTATAATATCAATGTGACAAGATATGGGAAACTCATTAGAAAAATAGTGAAACACAATTGACAAAAGAAGAAAAGCAAATGAGAAGCACTGTATATTCGATTCACTCTTCTCTTAATGTCATCTAATAATTATATAATTGTATATATTAATTATATCCAGTAAAAAGCAAATTAATTACATTGCCATTGTGTGCGGATGAATATTGCCATTGTCACATTTACATTCAAAGAGAATATATAAACACTACGCACCTCATATAAAGCTGGATGCACACCAATTACACAAAACAATTTGTTTGTCAAGCAAAATGTTTGAAGTACATAAGCGTCCACTAAATAATAATGAAATGTTTGAAATCGATGCAAAATAATCATACGAAATGTTTGACAAACATTATAAATACTTTTTTGGTAAATTCTTAATTAATAAATTTATTTTACACTAGCTGTAAATATTAGATGAAGGTATAATTAAATTTTAAAGACTTTTGTGTGTTTCAGTTTATGTAGAATAAGTTAATAACTCATTTAATTTCTGTGTTATTATGCCCTCAAATAAACTGATTGTCATACATTTTATATAATTTGTGTGCATCCAACCTCACAGCCATCTTATGAAACAATGACAAGGGGATGTGAGCGCCACACATACTCTCTAATACGTCTGTAATATGTATTCCATATTTTTTATACAAAGTTTTTCCAAATTAATTTTTAATTACTACGAAATTAAGTATTTAAACGAAATGATTAAAATCTCTTGGTGAAACATA
This sequence comes from Amphimallon solstitiale, assembly GCA_963170755.1. NCBI lineage: Eukaryota > Metazoa > Arthropoda > Insecta > Coleoptera > Scarabaeidae > Amphimallon > Amphimallon solstitiale. Next base: position 47,179,588 of record OY720676.1, on the reverse strand, counting down.
TTGTCAAAATATAAATAAGTAAACAACAAATAAAGCGTGTGCTATTGAAGGCGTTTTATTTGTCGTTTACTTATTTATACTTTTAAATTTTGAAAATAAATCTGTGAATAAAAGTTTACTTCCGTTAGAATTTTGAACTTTTTATATCAAAATTGTTCAAATCCAATTCAAAATGCGTTTGCACATGTAATAAAAATCCGTAGAGAATGCACAATTTGTGAGATATTTGCAGAAAAAGCTGCTGTTAGATAACAAAATCAATTTTTTCACTCTAAATAGTAAACTATTACTTTCGGTTTATAAAATCTATTCAGATATCGAGAATAAGATAATACTCATAAAGTTTCGTATTGATAGTTTTAGCCGTTTGATCGGTATCGTGGTCATTGTCACATACTCACGCACTAACACTCAGAGAAAGAGAGAGGGAGAGAGAGAGAGAGAGAGGGAAAGAGAGGGGGAGGGAGGGGGGAGAGAGAGAGATATTTTTTAAAAACCAACGAGGACATTTGCGAAAATAGACATTTTTCATCACAATACTTCCTTATACTATACGAGGTAGGCGCCATAAATTCTCGGTCTGATATACAAAAAAGAAACTTGGAACAATATAAGAATTTTTATTTTTCAATGTAATCTCCCCTAACTTTTATACATTTATTACAACGATTAATTAATAATTCGATACTCTTGTAAAAATAATCTGTTTTTTTTAGAACATTTTTTTCCGTCAAAATGTTCTATTACAGCTGCTTGGAAGTCCTTGTTGTTCTTAAAATTGCGTCCCCTAAGATCTTCTTTTAAATTTGAAAACAAACAAAAAATCACAAGGACCCATATCCGGACTATACGGTGGATGTTCCAATTCTTGAAAGCCGCAATCGCGGATAGCAGCTTGTGAAATGGCGGCAGTATGGACGGGAGCATTGTGGTGCAATAATCGCACACTTTTTGTTAATTTTCCTCGATGTTTTTGCACGAATACTGTCCCTTAATTTGTGCATTAAAGACGCATAATATATGCCGTTCACACTTGTATTGCGCTCTTTAAAGTCAATTAGCAAACTGCCCTCACAATCCCAGAATATTGTGGCCATCACCTTTTTCGTGTATTCAACGACTTTCGACTTTCTGGGACGAGATTCATCAGGTCGCCTCCCTTTTCGCTAGAGGATTCATTGTTTGTTGATTTAATATAATTTAGGTGTGTAAAGGTACATACACGTATTATAATGCTGACAACCACCAAGGTAATCCAAACACATACTTGGAAAATATACGAAAATATTCTGGGTCCTAATCATTGAGGAAAAATACTATTGAGACGCTGTAAAGCATCTTTGCTGTTTTCTTCAAACGGGAGCATTGGGCGGGGCTAAGTGTGGGACCAATATGGCTGCCTCACCTAGTCCGGACTACTAAAAATTATAATCTGTCATCCCACACCTGTCAGGCCTACACTAACCTATGAAATGTTATTCCAGACGAATTCTTCTTATCAACGCCGTCTCTGCTATTGCAGCTACGTAGAGCACAAAAAACCATAATGTCTTTTAATATTTAACTTATTATATAACTCTAATACACGATGCACTTAACAAACACTCCACTTTTTTCCAACACCTGCTTGACGTAAGTGTAGTACCTATCAATCAATATGGCGGACCTGTACCCGGTTTGATCACGTAATGTCGTCTCCCTACCTATTCTTTCTCAATGGTCCTAATAGTCAATCCAATCAATATACAAGTAACATGGGCTGACTTGATTTGGTATAGTTTTTGCAATTTACTTTCACATGTAAGTACTCAAAATGACAGTTGACAATAATTTTATAACGTGTATATCTTTATTCTAGTCAAAGTGTAATAATGCGAAATATAGGTGCTGAATTGAAGAACTTCTAATTTAATCTGCTTTCATGCTGGACTCAAAAAATTTAGTTATCCTTATAATAACACGTTTGCTTATCTAAAAAGGTAACATTGACAAACGTATATAAAATATTGCTCGGTTTGCTTTTGCTATTCTCACATACAAGAATTCTGTAAATGTATTCCCTATGTAAGCTTTATATTTTTATGTATTGCAAGGGTCAGCTCCATCAATATCGAGAAACGCAGACCCGTCTGTTTGTGCCTACGCGCGTTTTCTTGAGAAATTGGTAATTTTGTACGACGTTCTAACCTTATAGCATACACGTAAAGTGTATTTGTTCTTGCTCACCGCCTGACCTCACGTTCGGCATTCGAATACGATAAGAAACTGGGCTGATATATTCATTGTTAATAACAACGTTTAAAGAGTTAAGATTGAGAAGTAAAATTATGGAATAAAAACTAAATAACGCTGCAAAATATGATCACAGGATGTTTCATGTAAGAGTAGATTTATGGTGCGATTTTGAAACCCTTTCGTAAGCTACGGTTATCGGAAGGCTACGGTACTTAGCAACGAAATGACGTTTCGATGACGATTTTCGGAATTTTTACGGTTAGTGACGTAGAAGTGTCATTAGAAGTGTAAATAACAATTTTTTAGGTTATATTTTATATTTATTATTGTTCTTGTTTGCAAATATGGATATGACTTTCTAGCATTATTGCTAGATGTAGATCACAACAGGTAGGGATTCGTCTATGTAAAATATATGTAGATAGTGTAATATATTCGCTTTATTTCAGAAATTATATGCGCATTATACGAAAGCAGTTAATCGATCATGTAAATCCCTAATAGGAATGTTAATAAAATATTTTCAATTATTTGGCCAAATATCAGTGAGTCGTATGAGATCATATTCTCTTAGTTCAAAACCGAAAAAATAATTACTTGGGATTTGGAAGAATATGATGCTCACAAAGAGACAAGCATGCACTTGCATCTTTAATGTGGATAAAAGTGTTTACAACCAATTTAAAACGAATGGGTTGGCTTATGAACCAAATCCTAAGCATGAAAATAATGTACATATTGAAGTAGGATATGTACAGTGAAACTTATGTAAAAGATTTTTTGTACTCACCGCCTGTAAAGCGACATTTGTCGCTTGTGTAGCTCGACTGGGAAATACGTTTTCCCGGTTGAGGCGACTGTAAAATTTGAAAAAAACACTGGCACTTTGGGATATTTAAAAAAAAATTTAACTTGGTAGTAATAAAATTTAGTCAATAAAATACTACTTCCCCCCACTATTCTTCACTAAAAGTTGGGGAAATAGGAGTAATAATTAAAAATTCTTCGAAAAAAAATTGTAGCGCCATCTATTTGACGATAGTTTAAGCGACATCTTAAGCAAGATTCACGCGCCATCTATTTGTACCACATCGACATTCATATTGGCAGTTCGGAATTGTTTGTATTTAAACCAAAAAACGCAATAAATGTACTATAAATTTATAAATATAAGAATAAATACATCATGTTTGCATTGTGTAAGAATATAATAACTTAATTTTAGGGAAAAGTGAGTAATAGTTACGTACATGAAATGCTTAAATTAATTAGGTAATCTATCTTAGGTTAGGTAAGGTACCACTGACATTAATCAATAATATTTTTTTAATTTAATGTTCGTACAAAAAATATTGTACAAACCACTTGCGTGAAGACATCTTCCACGCATTCGCGCAATTACAAGCACTCGCTTCCTGCGGTCGCTCGTGCTTACAATGTGCGCTCATGCGGGAAAATAGTCTTCCCGCACTTGGTTCGTAAATAACTATTTTGCAAAATCTTAGATTATATTGAAAACCTGTTGAAAGTATTTCATAAAATATTAAATTTACCATATAAATTTAACAACTTCAGTGCATTTACAGTAGTAAACTAAACATACTCATGATGTTCAATACTTGCGTGATTCAATAAATTTGCCACACTTTAGTGTCACAATATAGATAGGTACATAGAAAATAATAAGGAAATAATTATTGTCCATCACCATCAGTCGATGCATACTTTAAAATGAAATATGCCATTTCCATAATTTACATATATCTCAAAAGTTTATTTACTTTACTATACTTTTGCTTGAAGTCTTTCATTTATTTGCATATATATTTCTGTTTTGAGTGTTGTTTATATTTCAGGCACTGTGATTGCCTTTCATTAATTTTACCATAATAATATACCTTTATAATAGTGTTAATAAAAAAGATATTTGGCAATAGAATGTCTTTTATTTTTCAATAAATAAGTAACAGTCTTTTTTTACTATATTGTTAAGATTTAAAAGTAAACACATAATTCATATGTAATATTAATCTAATTATCAAAGTCCAATGTCTTCAGTATTTTATAATACATATTTATTAAAACATTAAGCAATCATTTTTTACATTCTTATCGTTCTTTCGAGTTGAAACAGTCCAAATTTCAGCCTAATGAATATTACTCCTGTTAAAGCTGCAAATAAACAGAACTTTCAATTACCTACTATAACTTCACTGGCTCGACAACAAAACCCCGCAATAATATCGAATGATTTGGTGTACTCAATATCAAATATGTTATTGTGTAAGCCTTTTCCTAGTCAGACAATACATTCCTACGGCTAGCAAAATAAAATGATTTGGGACGAACAACAATATTGAAACCAAGTGCAAGCATATATCACAGGATTGCTCAATTTTCTAAATACAAAATCATCTATATACCTTGCCCTATGCTATTAAAACATGATGTTACATTTTTGGAGCCTAAAACATCAATCATTCAATATTGTTACATATTGATAAAATCTTTGCGGTTTGATTTATAACCAAAGAAAGTCATTGACTAAACAGGTAAATTTCGTCTTACGTTCTTCAACATAATATAAAGCAAAACATCCTCTTAATTATATTAATAATGTAGCATGCTGTATGGATATTGTCTGCTGGGTTTATGTATTTTTCTTTTGGGGTTTAGGTACTTTTGTAAGAAAAACAATGTCGACTTTATAGGAATACCTGTCCTTGTTGGCTTTATAGAAAAATCACATTTCATCATCCATAGATGTGTCTGAAAAGACATTTATCTGCAAATTCACTATACACTACTGTGATACTGCGTCCTTTTAAACTCTCTTAATGGTAGCAGTTCCTGCTGAAATTTTCTAAAATGCTTCGTGTTATCTTGGCCACAGTATAAACAAATGTTTATACTGTGGCCAAGATAACACGAAGCACTTTGTCTTGGCATTACTTTTTTCGCTATATTATATTTCAAACAATTTTCTTATTAGTTAAAATTTTAAATTGAAATATTTTGGAATATATTGCGAGATGATATGTCTGTTATGTTAAACGTAAAGGTTATGTACAAACAATCGCAAATTGTTATTTTAGTTAGCATTGCTGACGTATTTCTCGTAGCTTACGATAACCGTAAGCCTGCCAGAATCCCATCACTAGTTATAGTAAAAACTGTTAAGTATTTTATAATAGCGGTCAATGTTTGCTAATTTCCGACAGTTTGACCTAATCTTCTACATTTGCAATTGTTTGATTTGTGATATACTTTAGTAATAATGAAAGTGTAATGAATAAGAGTACCACGCACTTTTCGTGAAATGACTGCCAAAGACTTTTTTGAGATCTTCCCAATTAACTCATACTACTACTGATCGAAATTAACTTATGCGCAATAGATAGGTACCTACAGAAGTCTAGTTTATAGTAACTATGTTAACCCACAAAATACCATGGGGTCACTGAAGATCTCATGCGGACTGTATGAAATAATGTTGCTTTTCCTAATATGTTTTTTAAGTATCACCACATTTTTTGACCTTGAATAATTTTGCTAACTAAGTAAGAAGTCACGTAATATCACCGCATTGGGGTTATCAGTGACCTCAGTTATTAGATATGATATTTTGCAATATCAATTTCAGTTTTTTTGATATTTTCCTTATGTCAAAATGTTTCTTAGGAATGAATGTTTTTTTATAACGCATTTCTTGCTCTTAAGGTTCAGTACACATGCATCTAATTATTCCTGGATGGAATAAAATTCACCCTCCATCAACATTTTTCGCAGAACCATAATTGCCTTTGAGGATTGCAAACTATTGATTTTGTGGTGCACTTTATTATATATTCTAATGCCTGCGTAGTTCGTGCTCCCCTGTGTGCACTTTACTCGGTGAAGTGATATTGACAAATTGTTTTTGTTTCTAGTGTTGTAAGTGTGATAATCACTATGTTTGTTCACTATACATACACCGTACATGCTTGTACATGCTTTACCCAGGTAAGTATATACAGGCTGTCCAGAAACTCTCCTGATAAACTAAGACCGGAGATTCCTCAGATAATTTTAAGACAATTTAACCCAATTCACCCTAGTCCGAAAATGCTTGCTAAGGGAGCTAGAGCTCTTTGAAGATGGCGCCTTGTAATTAGTTTTTTTTTTAATATCTCCCGAACGCTTCTATTTATAAAAACAAAAACTGGTATGCTTATTTATCCTCCAGAGATGAATCGATTCCATCAATTGCGAATTTCTAGTACCGGTCATAGGCGTCCGTTTTGGATAGGTAAACGGTTATTTTACCGCATAACTTTTTTGTCTTTAACTTTTAAGCATTTGTGACACTAGATTATTAAATCTTCAGGTATTCTAGTACTAAAAGGTACTCTTACTTTAAGTCGGTAGGATACACCGTTTTCTAGAAAAATCGATTTGAAAATTTTTCGTTTTTTCGTCATTAAAATTCAATTTATTATTTTTTGCACTAGTTCGCTCTGAACTGCCAACAGAAATAAAACCTACGTTTTTAATTGTCAAATTGTTGTCAGTTCGCGAAGTTTATCTTTTAATTTTTTACTTTGTAGCATTCAAACACAACAATTTCAATTTAAAAAAAAAATGGTTTTTACTAATGAAGAATACGCCGATATGCATTTAGTTTATGGCGAAATGAGGTGTAACGCTCGAGCAGCGCAACGTAGATACGCTGAAAAATTTCCCAATCGTCAGCATCCCACTCACTCAACATTTACAGCTCTTCATCAACGATTAAGAGAAACAGGTTCAGTGGTCCCAAAAAAAAATGAAACAGGGAGACATAATGATGTAACAGCAGAACATGAAGATGTTATTTTAATGGAAGTTGAGGAAAATCCAGAAATTAGCGTTCGAAGACTGTCTGCCATGTACCCCACAATTTCAAAATCTTCCGTAGGAAATATCTTACACAAACAAAATTTATATCCTTTTCATTTTACAAAGGTGCAAGCACTGCTAGAAGGAGATTTTCCTGCTCGTGTAGAATTCGCTAGATGGTTACAAAATCAGATAAATCAAGATGAAGATTTTTTCAGGTACATTTTGTTTGGTGACGAAGCTTCATTCTCAAAAAATGGAATTTTTAATGTACATAATGCACACTATTATTCGTACGTTGGTGACAATCCACACGTTGTTCAAGAATTTAAGCATCAGCATAGGTTTAGCATAAACGTCTGGATTGGAGTAGTTGACGATTATCTACTTGGACCTGTGGAATTACCTGCTCGTTTAAATGGTGTTGATTACTTACATTTCCTGCAAAATATTTTACCTGATTTGTTAGATGAGGTGCGTTTAAATATTCGGCAAAACTTATGGTTTCTACAGGACGGCTGTCCGGCCCACTTTAGCAGGAATGTACGAGACTTTCTAGATAATAACTACGAAGACCATTGGATTGGAAGAGGCGGTCCAGTTGCTTGGCCAGCAAGGTCGCCGGATTTGAATCCTTGCGATTTTTGTGTTTGGGCATACATAAAAACATTTGTTTATTCCGTTCCGATACAAAATCGTGCACAACTCTGGCTAAGGATACAAAATGTTTGCAGCGAATTTAGAAATAACTTTGGAATTTTTGCAAGAATTCGGCGTTCTCTAAGCAAAAGGGTAAATTTATGCATAGAGACTAATGGTCATCACATCGAGCATCTTTTGTAACTATCTACCTTTGATACTTGTTCTTTTTTGTTAGTTTCGTTCCATTGTAATAAATACTTTGTTTTTAAAAACCTTCATCTAAAATTTTGTTTCAAATTGATTTTTGCTTCTTTTCCCAAACTTTTTTTACGAATTGTGTGCTGCATTTATTGAAACAAAAGATGATTTATTAAATTAATTTGCATCCATGCCTTGATAGTCCTAGCCAACTTCGTCGCTAAAAATAAGTAGGTACATAATAAATTGAATTTTAATGACGAAAAAACGAAAAATTTTCAAATCGATTTTTCTAGAAAACGGTGTATCGTACAGACTTAAAGTAAGAGTACCTACCTTTTAGTACTAGAATACCTGAAAATTTAATAATCTAGTGTCACAAATGCTTAAAAGTTAAAGACAAAAAAGTTATGCGTTAAAATAACCGTTTACCTACCCAAAACGGACGCCTATGACCGGTACTAGAAATTCGCAATTGATGGAATCGATTCATCTCTGGAGGATAAATAAGCATACCAGTTTTTGTTTTTCTAAATAGAAGCGTTCGGGAGATATTAAAAAAAAACTAATCACAAGGCGCCTTCTTCAAAGAGCTCTAGCTCCCTTAGGAAGCATTTTCGGACTAGGGTGAATTGAGTTAAATTGTCTTAAAATTATCTGAGGAATCTCCGGTCTTCGTTTGTCAGGAGAGTTTCTGGACCCCCTCCATACGCTTGGAAATATACTTTTCATACACCATGTCGACATGGTGGCTCCACCTTAAGCCACTGCCATGCAGAGTTGCAGTTTGGTACTCCTCTCGTGTTGAAAATAGTATATACTCTGCGACTTTTCTTCATTTAATTTGAGTCTCATGCAGTCGAACCAGTTCTTCCCGCAATCCAACGAGTTACTTGATTTCGAATTTAAAGTTGATTTGCACGTATCCCTATTCAACAACGATGTGTCATTCGCAAATAAGGTTACACCGTCCGACATTATGTTCATTGGAAGGTTATTATCGTATATAACAAACAAAATTGGCCTCATTACTGATCCGTCAGGTACTCCACATGTCGCCGTGTACCCCACAGAGTAGTTGCCATTTCAAGACTGTTTGTTTACTATTCTGTAAGTAGCTTTTACATAGCTGGAATAATACTCTTCTGACCCCTTAAAAACACTAAATAACTTATCTAAAGAATATGATCAACTGTATCGAAGGCTTTACTTAAATCCAACATTGTTATTTCAGTGTATTTCTGTTCATTACAAGATGTCATTATGCTCTCGACAATGTCAACCATTGCTGTTCGTGTTGGTTATCGTTGAAAAATTTGTGTTTTCAAAGTATTTGACTAAGCGCTGTTTTACGGTATTTTCTAATATCTTCGATAACGCAGGCAGCATCGATATGGCCCTGTAATGTTCATACACATCTCTTTTGCCCTTCTTGAATATCGGAACAACCTTGGCCAGCATCAATGCAATCGGAAAGACTCCCTCCATAAAGCACAGATTTGTGACATATGCCATTGGCCCCATTATGTCCATTGCAACCTCCTTCAATAGAGCTGTGTGCCCATATATATCCTGCGTGTTTTTGCATTTTAAGGACGGCATGATTGATAGTATTACTTGTGGTGTCACCGGGCTCAAATACAACGAGTTAGTATTATTTATTTTCATATTCTTGAAGTACACATCTCGCGGTTGCTCAGATCTACGAATAGTATCAAGCAATTGCCGCCCGACAGAGCTGAAGTATCTCTGAAAAGAATTACAATCTAGTTCTTTTCTTCTTTTTCTCATCTCAGTGTCTCCTGTGAAATGTTCTCCTCTTTATTGACTATTTCTTTCTGTTTATTGGTCGATAATATGACACGATTTGTGTTCATTTCCCTTTTACTCCTTTGTACCTTTCTTTTATACTCCATCCTGACCACAATGAATGCCTTCTTAGAATCTTCATAACAGTTCAGTAACAACTTTTCAGCATTTTTTACTGAAAATTTCTCATTTTTCGACAACTCTCTATGCGTTCATACCATTCGTTCACCTTTTCTTTATTAGTTCAGTAATGACGGTTGGAAAAAAAATGGTAAAAAAGCGGAAGATATTTTATGACAGTGGTTTGAAGAATGCGACAGTGATGGTAAAAGTGAGGAAAGATGAAAAGGATTTTACTGAAGTACTATCAGAATATCACTCTAACAATGCGAGCATGCAGAATATACATACAGTGATAATTATGATTAACAATACAATTTTTACGTGTAAGTTTCTACCTAATATTAACACAAGTAATATAGAAACTATTTATATTGTATATACACTTGAAAACTGGTATCTAAGGCCACATACACAAAGTATGAAATCTTATGCATCAAGAAGGAGGACCTACAATATACAGGGTTATGATAAAGTAACGCACAAAATTCATAAAACGTACAATGTTCATTTTTGAAAAAAATGCAAAAACACGTCAAACAGTTTATTTTATTCCACCTCTTTTAACATAAGTCAAAAAAATAAAACGTCAAATTTGTCAAAGTTATGACGTCATCAATATTTTTTTTAAATATGAAGCTTGGTTTTTTTTTACTTTATTTGATAAAGCTTGTTTTTCTGCATTATAAAGAAATAATTGAAGTAGGGGTCACATAAGAAAAAACTGAGAGAATTAATAAAAAACCACATAAACTTTATTATAGTAATAACATTTAAATTAACTAAACAGTCCATTAAACCAAAACGATTTCTTACAGGAATTGTTCAAACTGTGTCCCGTTCACTATCTGACATAGGCCAAGACGATGGTAGACCTGATTTACAGAGTCTTCGATCATCTGCGGAGTTATACGTGTCTAATTCGTTTTCTTTTTTTTTAGTTTTTTCTTATGTGACCCCTACTTCAATTATTTCTTTATAATGCAGAAAAACAAGCTTTATGAAATAAAGTAAAAAAAAAATACCAAGCTTCATATTTAAAAAAAATATTAATGACGTTGCATTTTTTCAAAAATTTTATGAATTTTGTGCGTTACTTCTTCATAACCCTGTATACTAAACAAAATGTAGACACAATTAGCAGTAGTTTTTGTTTACTTTTTAGTCATAATATTGTCACCCAATCACGTCATTCAGTGGACTAATAGAGAAAGTTTACTAAAGCATAGGGATTTATAAAGAAATCTGGATGGCAAGGAATTTCTACGTTTTGTTGGATTGTTGATATTGGCAGGAGTACAAATCTCATAATGAAAGAATTACAAATTTGTGGCATGCAGCACATGGACTACCTAATTCGACAAATCTATGAGCAGAACCAGGTTCAAAATAATTTCCTAATGTTTGCGTTTTTAGAATACTAAAACCAGAGGAAGAAATGGAGATGCAGCTGATAAATTATCAGCAATTAGAGCATTTTTTGATTTATGGCTATTCATACTATATACATACCTCCTCGCCTTTTGCGGTAAATCGCTGATAGCACCGGCCTAAGCTCTCGTGGCTTAGATTGCAATCGCACATTTATATTGAATTTATAATTTTACATTTAAAGAAAAAAAAAGTTTTCTGTAAAACTAAAGCTATATAAGATCTTGGAAAGTAAAAGTGATTTTACAATTAGTCATTAAATTAGCAAATTATTCACACAATTATTCAAAAATCGTTCAATATCCTTTACGGTACATTTTAGGAATTATATTGTGTTTTTCTTTTTATACGGTGCGTATCAAAAGTCGGACAGGTCAACTTTAGTTTTAAAAAAGACATCTTTTTGTATCAATTAAATTCTTCGATCGCGTTTTGTTTTCGAGTTATGACGTCATCGATTTTATTTAAATTGCAACCCATTTTTTTCCGATGGATTTGGATTGAGCTTGAAATTCTGAATACAGAAATATGTACAAGCATGACCCAGACCTTGATAGTTTCTGAAATAAGGGACCTTAAATCCGGAAAGAGGAAAAAATTGAGTAAGCTTTGAAATTTTTAATTACTATGCGAACTGTCACTGTAACTGGCCGATTGAAGTAAACTTTGCTTTTCAGGTAGCCCCACAAACAGAAATCGAGTGGCGTAAGATCGGGGGACCGTGCAGGCCACTCAATTGGCCCCTTCTACCAATCCAACGATTGGGAAAAACTTGATTTAAATAATTTCGTACATCTAACGAAAGATGTGGAGACGCTCCATCTTGTTGATACCATAAGTTATTATTTGGCAAGTCTCGATCTTCTTCATTGGTATCGCAAGAGCGGTTGTCAGGTCATCGCTCAAAAAATCTAAGTATTTAGCACTCGTCAACGTCCCTTCTATGAAAAATGGTCCCAAAATTCGATCTCCAACAATTCCCGCCCAAACGTTAACTTTTTGTGGAAACTGCGTGTGGACCTCTATCATCCAATGAAGATTTTGGGGAGCCCAGTATCGGCAGTTCTGCCGATTTACTGCTCCATTAAGGCAAAACGTGGCTTCGTCCGAAAATAATACTCGACCGACAAATACGGGATCGGCTGTGCATCGAGCCATCATATCCTCGCAGAATTCCATACGGCAATCCGGATCGTCTTCATTAAGTTCATGCACTGAAACTGCCTTGTAGGGATGCAATTTATACTTTTTCAATGTCCTCCACACCGAAGATTTACTGATTTCATAATTTGCAGCCACCTCTAGTGTGGCTTTATGGGGATTTTCTTGCAGGTCCAGTAGAACATCTAACTGAACATCTTCGGAAACTTTTGGTCGACCACATCTAGGGAGATCCCTTACATGCCCGAAGTCTTCAAATTTTCTTAAAATATTGGATACGGCTGTTCTTGCAATTGGTTCCAGTTCTGGATACTTATTGTTAAAGAGCTCGCAAACTTCATCTTGAGTTTTACATCTGTCTCCATATCCCTTCATCATTAAAATTTCGAGTCTTTGCTTTTCACTTAAGTATCGTACCATTCTGGTAATAGAGTAATGCGTCAAAAGTGACAGTTCGCATAGTAATTAAAAATTTCAAAGCTTTCTCAATTTTTTCCTCTTTCAGGATTTAAGGTCCCTTATTTCAGAAACTATCAAGGTCTGGGTCATGCTTGTACATATTTCTGTATACAAAATTTCAAGCTCTATCCAAATCCATCGAAAAAAATATGGGTTGCAATTTAAAAAAAAATTCGATGACGTCATAAATCAGAAACAAAAGACATTCGAAAAATGTAGTCGATATAAAAAGATGTCTTTGTTAAAACCAAAATTGACCTGTCCGAGCGTTTTCCTCAAAATCTGTTTGTTGGAATTTTATTTTAATAGTTCCAGACTTTTGAAACGCACTATATATTATAAATTTCCAACAGGTATCATCGTTATCTATCTACGAATTATATTTTAACATGTAAGATATTCTCTCGAAGCTATTTATTTAAAAAATGAGACTCTAACATATACGTAGTATATACATATTGATTAATTTGTGTTACTAGATGAAGGCGTTCTATTTAGGGTTATTATATAGTTCCTAAACTATTCGGTTAGTTTTCAAAGTACCCAAATCTACGTATCGTCATTTTAACGAAAAGGTAAATTTCTACTTAAGCAACGATCTTCGTAGCTATTTTGCATACCAGCAAGTTAATTTGGAAACTACCTAAATTTCTATATTAATCTTAATACCATATTATGCGCTTCTAATAGAGTAGCGAAAATTTCTATATATTATTATTATTTTTATACATATTAGTTAAGATTACTATAAATAATTAAATATCTTAAAATGTGTCTGTATATAGTATATAATTCACCGTACAAATACTTGCACTGTGAAAATAAATAGTACAAATTCGAAACTGAAATAGATAAAATGAATAAATCAGGATTCACCTCTATCCTATACTTTAATAGGGTCTCAGCATTTCATGAAATTTGAATGAAGTTACCGTTTGCTTTGATAATAATTGAAGTAATTTGTTTGAGAACGCCCTCTTTAAATATTCAACTTGAATTGTGTTCAACGGCACTTGTAAATAGGGTAGACCCTTTTATTAGAATGAGTACAAAAGAAAACTACGTTAGGTTATTGGAGTCTGCCAACAAGGTGGAAAAATCCAACAAATTTAGAAAATGACTGTATATTATTTATAAAACTGTAATTTCTTTTGAATAAAACGAAATAAAAATATATAAAGAATAGAAATCAAGCAGCAGACACCAAGAAATAGAATATAAAACGCTAAAGCATAATATAACACAAAATAACTCAAAATATAAAGCCGTAAACCAATAGTTAAACAGCAAATAATGAAAGTAAATAAAACATACGTAATTAAAGCAAATTAATATTTTTCTGAAAACTAATTGTTGAATTCTTTGATAGTAGTATAAAAGAAAGAGTTTTGAAATAAAAATCTGTATACAAGTAAAAGTTCGGTTTGACTCAAATAGTTAATGTTCCTACACGTATATGTGGAAGTACCTCTACAATGTTGGACTTAATTTTTGTTTCTGCTGCTGGGATGGCTCTTGGGTGTGACGTCATTGATGCGAGCCTTTTTTCGGATCACTTGCTGGTGTTCTGCGATTTTACAGTGATTTCAAAAGCTTCTCTTACCCTCAATTTTTATCTGACCTCTTACGTATTTCGTGGAGCAATATATTATTATGCTTCATCGACAACATAGATGATAAGGTAACATTTTTTTAACAACTGCCTTACTTCTTTATTTGATGTTTACGCTCCCACTAAAATCATACGAGTAACAAAGCCCAAAGCACCCTGGCTAACTGATGTCATCAAGATAATGATTCGCCCTGGGGATCGCGCTCTGTCGAAGTTTAAGCACACCAGGGATACAGGGGATTGGAATTATTACAAGCGGTTGCGTAATACTACTCTTACCGCGGTTAGGGCTGAAAAAAGAGCCTACTTGCGTTCAATAACATCCCGAAATAATTTGAAAAATACTTGGAATGCACTTCACTCAATGCATATAAAGGGGGATAAGCATCGTAGTCTTCCACAACACCTACGTGATCCTAGTGCTATTAATAGCAATTTCATAAGTAACATTAATAAATATGATGAGGAATGTACTGAGACAATTAACTTCTACACTAGTAACCGCTTCGATCGCAATACATTCACATTTTCTCTTGCTACTGTGGAGGATGTGTCTAGGGCAATGGATTCCATTAAGTTCACTGCTTGTGGTTGCGATGATATCTCTATTAAAATGTTGAAATTATCCATGCCGCACATATGTCCGTATGTCACGAATTTGGTGAACTTTTGCTTAGAGAACGGTTGCTTCCCCACACTGTGGAAGAATTCAAGAATTCATCCGATTTGCAAGGTTTTCAATCCTACTGGTTACAGTGATCTTCGCCCAATTAGCATATTGCCTGTTTTATTTAAGATTTTAGAGAAAGTCGTTCAAAAGCAGGTGATGGAGTATGCTGTGACTTTTGGCATTATCCCTGATGTCCAATCTGGGTTTGGCAAAGGATTTAGTGCTGCAACTGCACTTTTCAGGGTGACTGACGATGTTCGTCGGTCATGGAATCGGAGTTTTGGAACTGGATTGGTGCTGTTGGATTTTACGAAGGCATTTGATACAATGGATCATCAACTCATGTTATCTAAATTGAAATATTATGGCTTCGATGCAGTGACCCTGCATTTGTTTCCTCATACCTGTCTGATCGTAGGCAGAGAGTGGTAATTGAGCTGTCTGAGTCTGAGGATCTACTTGTGAGTAGAGGCGTTCCACAGTGCAGTGTTTTGGGACTACTGTTGTACATGTTGTATACGGCTGACTTTGCTAAACAGCTACATAACTGTCATTGTATGTTCTATGCAGATGATACTCAAATTTACAGAGCTCTTTCATCAACTAGTGCGGTCGAGGAGTCTCGTTTAATTAATGAGGATTTGGAGAGACTGTTACTCCTGGCTAAAAAACATAATTTACACATCAACGCTACTAAATCTTCATTGATAATTCTCGGTAATAAGAGGTCCCTTGCCTTTTCAAGCTCTCTTAATGTTAGTATTAATAACGTGTTGCTGACACCTGTAGACTCAGCAAGGAACTTGGGGCTCTATTTTGATACTTCCTTGAGACTTAAACCCCATATCACTCAGCTTTTGAGAAAAGCATACTCCTCTTTAAAAATTCTTTATTCCAAGAAGCACTGCCTTGATTTTAGATTGAGAAAACTCTTGACGGATAGTTTGGTGTTGTCCCATTTCAACTACTGCGATACTTTGTATGGTCTCTGTCTTGACTCCCTTGACAGATATCGTATACAGAGGGTTCAGAACAGTTGTTTGAGGTTGATATTTGATTTGAAGTTTCGGGACCACGTATCTGATAAGCTCCAGCTGATTGGGTGACTGAATATGCCGTTTTTGTGCATTCGGTAGCTGCAACATCCTCTCCGGCTTACTTGTCTTTGAAGTTGTTGAAGCAGTATGAACTGTATAAGATCAATACTAGGTTCCGGTACCATTTTGTTATTTCGAGTCATCACACAGCTATGTTCAAGCGATCGTTCACTTACGCTGCTTCAACGACCTTCAATAGATTGAGTGATTATTACAAACGGTTACCAACCTCAGCTTTTGCGACGGCTTATAAGCGGGCTCTATTTAATAGCTAATGCTGCAGATTTCTGGAATTGGTTTTTCTTTTTAGCTAGGGAACAGTTACTGTATGGATGTGTTATATTAGATATTTAATACATGTGTATATTATTATATTATTATTATTTTTTTTATCACTTTTTGCTTCCTCTGTACTTATTATTATTGTTTCTTATTACTAGGGTTAAGTATAAATAGCTTCAGCCAATACTTCGCCTTTTATTAATTAATAAAGACCTTATTATTATTATTATTATTATTATTATTATATGTAGCAACGTTGCCACTTTTGAAGTAAGCACACGTGGATTATTCTTTCAGGCTTACGCATTGGTAATAATGCAATGGTTTACACGTTTCAGAAGTGGTCATTAATCAATTGAAGACTACCTTCGACCAGGAAAGGGCCGATTTTAATTCTCTCAACTGATGACCTAACGTTCAAAACCGAGAGATTGAACAGTAAAACTGAATATAGTTGCAACAAAGTCTGTTCTTTAACTGATGACCAACAGCAGAAAGAAAATCGAGTGTTGACAACATTTTGAACATGCCAACGACGACTACCCATTCATGCAATATACCATAACGGAAGACAAAATCTGGGTTAACAGCTACGCCATTGAGACAAAAGTTCAATTATGACAGTTTGTTGGGAAACATTTTAACGTCAAAAAGAAAGGTCACAACGATCTTAATTCCATGTCAAAGTAGTGCTCCGTGCTTGCTTTCGATTTTAATAGAATTGTGAAGTTTGAGTTCTTATCTCCAACTTGCAGCGCGAATTAGGTGCATGACTAAATTCACAAAAAAAAAAAAACAAAGATGTGGCCAAACAATTCATGATTCCTTCAGTATGACAATGCATCCCCTAACTCTGCTTGGTCAATTCGTATGCTTCTTGTCAAAAATCGGACGATCATACATCTCTTCTTGTCAGATCCTTCCCCTGTTATGTCTTCTTATTCTCCAAATTAAGATCTTTCGTAAAAATCGCAGCTTTGATATAACTCATAACAATTTCGTCACAGGCATCAAAGAATGTTGTTAAGCTAGGTTTATTCAGAACACATCTAGTATGTTGTAGAACTGCAATAAAAATCTTAGAATTCAATTGGTTGTGATATCATAAATGTTAAACAAATTTATGTACAAGAAAATTGTTTTTCTCGAGGCAATATTCGTTGTTTCGCGTCATTCTTTTTCGCACGTTATAGTTGGTTAAATAATAGAATGTTAATAAGTGTAGGTATTGTAAAGTTAAATTCGTTACCAAAAGATAAAATCAGAAAATATATAAAAATATTGCGGATGATAGAATAATCAATTAAAGAAATTTAATGGGGTAACTCCGCTGAAAATGCAACTGCAGACACGTGTTTCAAACTACTTGGTTCAGTGTAGTGTAGCCAAGGAATAAGATCGGATAACCTTGAAGCCTTAATTGGTAAGCTGTCCCCTGTGTATGTCTCTGATTGATATATATAGCGTGTCCCAGAATTGATTTTACAAGAGGTGTGCGGAACTAAATATCTTTGAATCTCAATTTGATCTTTTGTAAGTAAACCCTGCTTGGTTTGAAACTTATTTTTAGTATAGTTTCGAGTTTTTGAAATCACGTAGGCGTTGACAGTTGAGCAAGATCTATTTCCGTTTCAGGTAAAGTACCTTTCTCGTTCATAGTATGCTAAAATATCTTTAAGAAAAGTTGTTCAGAATGACAAACTATGATCCTATACAAAATTTCAAGAAGATATACTTTGATTAAATCGTTATTTTTTAGATTCAACAAGTGTTTTTATGAAAAAACTATTTATTCGTAAAACATTGAACGACAGAAAAAGTATTTACAACACGTTTAATTCAGACATCGTATAGAACGGTGTGCAGAAAAAGGTGGCAGTTATGTTGAATAAATGATTGATTGTAGCAATACTATTATTACATTTTGTACACTTAATTTGTGAATAAATATAATTTTATTCTGTTGAATCTAAAAACTAACGATTTAATCAAAGTAGGTAGATCTTCCTGAAATTGTATAGGGCCATAGTTTGTCATTCTGAACAACTTTTCTTAGTAATATTTTAGCATACTGTGAACGAGAAAGGTACTTTACCTGAAACGGAAATAGATCTTGCTCAACTCTCAAGGTCTACGTGATTTCACAAACCCGAAACTATACTAAAAATAAGTTTCAAACCAAACAGGGCTTACTAACCAAAGATCAAATTGAGATTCAAAATTTTTTAGTTCCGCACACCTTTTGTAACATCAATCTTGGGACACGCTGTATATATAAACCATGAAAAAAACTTGTTTTGTCCAACGGCTAAGAAAAGAACGTATACGTTCTTTTTCGTGGTTTAAACAAAATAAAAAATAAAAGCTTCGATAATATTGATATTATCTTTGTCAATTAATCAACATGAACTAGCTAATTAACATATTAAAACATTAATAACTATTAATAAAGCTCATATATCTGACAAAAAAATTTTTTTTGACAAATATATAGTTCAGAAAAAATAACATTGGTGTATCCTACACAGTCCAGCAATTATGTAAATTTATCAGCCCTAATAGTTATTTATGTACCAAGTCAGTAAAGTGATACTTTATCGAACGAGTCTGATTTACGAGCCAAGCGAGTGAAGCGAGCGCGGCGAGTAAAAGACGAGTTCGATAAAGGTACTTTACTGACGTGGTGCATACAAAATTTTATCGCCAACCGTGAAAACAGTTAATTTAAAAAAAAAAGATATAATAACTTATGACAGTTTATGACAGTGACAAACGATTTATGTTTAAAGTCATCAGTCATGGCTACGTTGACAGATATTAGCGGCAAGTAAAGTACTTTATTTACAACCATACGCGTAATGTTGGCATTTCTGACTTTTTAAAAGTTGGGAAGTGTGACTTTGTTCACGTTTACTTCCCGCCCTCTTATTACTGCCCTCATTTACTTCCCGCCCTCTATTACTGCCCTCGTTTCTTAACCTCAATGTCAATCACAATTTAAAACCGTCAACTCGATATGTCAAAACCTTATCGGAATTTTTAACACAAATAGTTATTAATTGTATGGTTGTAAATAAAATTAATTGTTACATTAGAATTATTGGAAGCTTGAATACATGTAGATAGGCCGCCCTGCTATTGCTGATATGATGAAATAGTGATTTCTTGTCCTTCTCCATTCGAGCCAAGATATCTGGATTGCTACGGGAGGACAGTTTCCCTCAGTTCAAGTGGAGTGCAGATCTTGAAGGCATTACTACTCAACATTTCTTTTATAATCTATTCACCGAAAAAAAGTGGCGTATATTTATTTGACGTTTACGCTAGATCATCACAAATCTGACAACTCAATATGTCAAAACTTTTACCGGAATTTTTATCACAAATAAATATAATTATGGTTGTAAATAAAATAGTATACAAACCTCGGCGAAAAGTTTCATTCCTGTCTCGAGATAAAGTTAACCTCGACGCTTCGCGCCTCGGTTAACTACCTAATCTCTCGACAGTAATGAAACACTTTCCACCTCGGTATGTAATATACTATTATTGTACAGTACGATAAAGTGTTTGTTTACCTCCGTAAAACGCTATGGTAACGCATCACTTTACTGACGGTTGGCGATAAAATATATTACATCATGGAATAATATGCTATTACTAAATTTTAAATTTTGGTTCGGTTGTTTCTTTATATGTATTACATTAGAAAATTCATAATTTTGCTATTATGTTCTCTAAATAAAATTTTGGTATCATCAAGTTTAAATTTATGATTTGTATTGCTGATCTGCTTTTTTAAAGCGGTAATGTTATTACCATATTTGTGCCA
This sequence comes from Amphimallon solstitiale, assembly GCA_963170755.1. NCBI lineage: Eukaryota > Metazoa > Arthropoda > Insecta > Coleoptera > Scarabaeidae > Amphimallon > Amphimallon solstitiale. The sequence goes on along the minus strand of OY720676.1, from coordinate 47,159,183 downwards.
TTTACACTATCTGATAAATACTGTATGGTTTGACCTATATATACGCCATTACAAGCTCCACATGGAATTTTGTATACTACACGTGTTTGTTTACGAAAAGGATCCTTATCTTTAATATTACTGTACAACAGTCTTAAATTATTCTGTTTTTTATGGGCAACTTGTATATTAAATGGTCGTAATACTTTATTAATTTTTTCTGATAATTTTTACATATATTTTTGTATATCTGTTGATTTTGAATGATTATTATTTCCATTATTATTATAAAATTTAGTTATACTATTTTTAATAATTGAATTTTATAAAGTTTAAAGAATAATCGTTATTGGTTATATGTTTGTTGTAGGATTTTTGGTCTATATTTAGAAGTTCTTTGTTATATTGTTCTGTGTATTTGCGAAATAGTAACGCTTTTTACTTTCTTATACGTAGTATAAGGAAGTATTGTGATGATGAAAATTTTCGACCTCGAGATTTTTGCAGATGTCCACGTTTTGAAGTCCCCTGATACCGAAAAAGTGGTTTTTAAAAAATGTCTGTGTGTCTGTGTGTGTGTGTGTGTGTGTGTCTGTGTGTCTGTGTGTCTGTGTGTCTGTGTGTGTGTGTGTGACCACGATAGCGGTCAAACCGCTGTAGGTATCAATTCCAAATTTTGTATTTACGTGTATAATCTCCCTCTTGAGATCTGATTAGTTTTTCAGTAAAATCGGTAGACCGGAAGTAGCAGTTTACTTCAGCGAAAAAATCGAATTTTGCCAATATTTCGTCAACTACTAAATTTAAACAAATTTATAAAGAATTCATATATACTTAAAATTAAAATTGAGAATAATTTTATTTAAAAAGTTTTTCGAAATTCCTACCGGAAGTAGGTCTTTTACTCTTATCGAAAATCAGTTTTTTGCGAATATTTCGCAAATCATGCTTTTTAGACAAGTACGTTACGGGTATAAAAGTATTTAAAACATAATTTTCAATATCTTTTGTATAAAAAAAATTTCAAAATTCAGACCGGAAGTGCCACTTTTACTCTTATCGAATAGCGATTTTTTGCAAATATGTCGTAAGTTATGCATTCTATATATATTTATCAAGAGTACAAAAGTATTTAAAACTGGATTTGCAATATTTTTTGTATATATGAAATTTTAAAATTGGGACCGGAAGTAGCACTTTTACTCTTAGCGAGGAGCACTTTTTTGATAATATCTTGCAAAGTATGCATTCTATAGAGATTTATTAAGAGAATAGAAGTACTTAGAATAGGATTTTGAATAATTTTTGTAAAAAAAATTCTTAAATTTCTATAATTTGAAACGCTTATACGTATAAGAAAGTCGTGTGGTGGCCACACCTCATTTTTTTAATTGTCATGGACAGGCAAGACTTATAATTTAAATGTCTACCTTAAGAAGTTGATTTTCGATATATTATTGTTAAAATTTTATTATTTTCTCGAATTAATGTTAAATCCAATAAGATTATTATCAAACAATGAAATAAACATTTTAACATACCGCATGTGTCAAATATCATTAGCTATAGGGATTCAATGTTTACGTGCGATTTATACGTATACAAGTAACACGTGGGAACGTGGCACCCCTGCTGTCCGTCACCAATCCCGGCAACAATCGACATCACAACGATTTTCTCCGATCTTCCCACTTCTCCCCACCAGATTTTACATTCAATGTTTAGCTGCAAACACGTTGCGATCTAGTCTGCAATAAAAGCTGTCTTATTACTGGAACGGGGAATCATCAAATGGCCGCGGCGATATCCTGATCTAGTAGTTTATTATTATTTTCAGAATCCTTTTTTATTTACTTTATTAGGGTTATTTGTTAATTTTATTAGAATTACGCTTTTGTTTGTGTCATGCAGCATGAACGCAGCTTAATAATTCTCTGCATTTACTGAAAGGAAAAAGAAAAACAAATCCTTGCAACTCGTAAATATTATTTCTGAACGCATTACAAACACCCAAGTCAGTGGTCCAATAGTTACTGCTAATTTGTATTTTCGAGCATGTATCGGTCGCGCTGGCATTGGAGAGGAAAGTAGGGGTGCCATGTTGTCACGTATTGCATGAATTGATCGCCTATGGCTAATGAAAATTGACACATGCTGTATACATATATACATTGCTCAACAATTAAAGTAGATATTGTAATAATTTCTCTAATTTTAATATTTAAATGATGTGACAGATATACAGTTTGCATAGTTTGTTTATTATGCCGCAATAATATCATGTTTACAACCACAGCAATGATAAAAGTAACTAAAACATAAGATTTCTTAAATCAACTTAAAAAAAAACTAAAGTAATACACTAGCAATAGTAAAATAACTGTTCTGTCGACTGTTGAAAACTAATTTTAGTATCTTGTTGAACCAACTCTACCTCGCCTTAGAATCCTTACTCTAGTAGGCATACTTCTTATTAAATTATTGATGTAGGGCCGAGGTATGTTACGCCAAATACGACGCAAAGCAGTGGCTAGTTATTCTAATGTCTGTGCGAGTAGGCTGATTTGTCTTGACATCTCTGTCCAGACGTGTTCGATGCAGTTCATGGCTGGTGAAGATGCTGGCCAATCCAATCTCTCAATACCATGGAGTTATATCCGTTCATTTCAATCCTAGCACGGTGAGGGCGAGCATTGTCATCAATTAGATCAAAGCTTTTACCAATTGCATCAACAAACGAGACAATGATTGGTTCTACAACGATATCGCGATACCTCACGGATGTCATTGAAGCATTCGTTGATACCAATAAGTCAGTGCACCCACCCAAGCACATTCCACTCCAGGCACAAAGAGATCCTCCGCCGGAAGAAGTCGTAGGGACAATCAAATGTTCACTGTCCTCTTTCTCTCCAGGCCGACATCCGCTTATCAGTAGTATACAGTCGAAAACTCGCCTCATCCGTGAAAAAACGCCTCCAGCGTACCAGATTCCAGTCACTGAGTTCAATCGCCCGATGATTTCTGAGTGTATGCTGCTCCCTCGTCAGCAGGGGATGAGTAACACGTCTTCTTGACCTTAAATTACGGGCATGCAACAACCTTCTTCAAATCGTTTGTCCAGAAATAACAGGTCCTATGGCTTGTCGGAAAAACATGTTAATCCTTGAGCCGTGTATGTCGGGTTTCTTCTTGCAGTGAGTATACAATTAAACGGCTCTCAGCTGGAGTTGTAGCCGGTTCTCGTCCTCCACTATACGTGTATGCTGCGGACCCAGTAGATATGTACCTATTCCATGCACGACTTATGACACTTTGTGAAACGTTTAATCGTTCGGCAACTTCTTGCTGTGATAAGCCTGCATTTACCCAGCCTACTAATTGATCGAGTTGTACGATTTCTAACCGTCTTAAAGGCATTGTAGTAATGCTCTTACGTGATGTTTCTCTAAAAACTACTTCAACACACAACTACAGTTCATATCTTCAAAATATGCACTGTAAAATTATTTTCACATGTACATTTTCGAAATTATTATGATATCCACTTCAATTGTTGAGCAGTGTATATATATATATACATGAAAGAGAAAAATATGTGGTAAATTCTGCTGTAGAGCAACCGTAGACACGTGTTTCTGACTAATTGGTTGTCATCAGTAAAGCGTAGCCAAGGAATAAGGTGAGATAACCTTGGAGAGTGGGAATACGGTGAGATAACCTGGGTCTCGGATGGCACGCAGGTTGACATTGTCTTTTGCATGGTGATGTTAGGTATTTGTAGTCTTCAGAACAGAAGATCTTCTAGCTGAAGCTACAAATGGTAGTCTGTCACCTGATGGTCTTCCGTGCAGCTTACATCTCCAAGATTATCTCACCTTATGCCTTGGCTACGCCGTACTGATGACGCCCAGTGAGTCAGAAACACGTGTCTACTGCTGCTCTACAGCGGAATTTACCCGATATTTTTCTCCTTCTTGTCTTTTATGTACCCGCAATAATTCCCTTTTTATTTTTCCTGGATCCCGCGGATGGCACGCAGGTCTTCCTCGTGGCGATGTTAGGTAGTTGTAGTCTTCAAAACCGAAGATCTTCTAGATGAAGAAACACGTGTCTACGGTTGCTCTACAGCGGAATGTATCCGATATTTTTTCTTTCTTAAATTTTATGTATCCGCAATCATTCCTATTATATATATGTTGTCACTGGATTCCGGGTTTCCTTTCACATTTCCATTGCTTGGTCTTTGAAAAGACCCGTGCTATTTTCTGGACGACGTTTCGGCAAAATCACTTGGCATCTTCAGGTATGCGATAACTGTCTGCTTCTGCTTCTTGTTATACGTAAACTTTTAAAAGTAGAAGTTTACGGTGTAATACTTTTCAAGTTCTTTAAGATATAACAATTCATTATTAACAAACACATCAGTTTCAGAATCTTCTAATATCTTGAAACGAAAGCCTCTAAAAACGAATGTAACATACTGTTCACTTGTCTATTGTTTAAAAACTATCAAACCACAATGAAGTGGTCGAACTAACAATTTGCCTGACTCGAGACTAGTTATATTATAATACCCCTAAATATGACTACTTTATTCCAGGCGCATTGTAAAAGTAATCGCCATGAAGTTCACTTTACAATAAGACTGAGAGCTGTTCAGCGTATTTAATCATCATTTTACAATGTGCCTAGTACTTTAGAAAACGACTAGGCGTTTTATAAAACGACTTAATTTTTAATTAGTCTACGACGTATATACATTTTCACGAGTTTGATTGCTCCTTTATTATATTTTAACAAATGAGTGGCTGAAGAATAGATCAAATCTCATGTATGTTTAGTACAAAAATAAATATGAACGTTAAACGACGTTCATATTAATAGCTCCTAAACTGAGTAAAAATTTAATATCACAACCCAATACTTACGAATTTCTATATATCAAATACTTCAAATTCCAGAAGTATATGTAAATCTTGCGTAATATTTGTCATTCATATCAAATATGTTCTTTTCTTCCGTATATCTGCTAAGAATGAAAAAAATATATTTTTCACTTTCAATATAACCTGCATTTATATATATACGAGGTAGGCGCCATAAATTCTCGGCCTGACAGGCTTACATTTAACAACGTTTAGACGGCGTTTACCGTGATTCATCTCCTTTGTATTCAACTGTAAAAATGTGGGAAAAATGTTTCCGCTTGGGACAAGAATCCCTGGAAGATGCTGATCGGTCGGGTCGACCAATTGACGTAATAACGCCTCAACAAATTTCATTTATTGAACATTTAGTGCTAGATAACAAACATTTCCAAAACAAGTGTTTGCCGAATTCTCCATGATGATTTGGGTATGAATAAAATTAGTGCTAGATGGGTACCATGACTTTTTTCTGCTCTCCAACGTGAACGTCGAGTCGAATGTGCACAGTCGTTTTTAAACATGTGTGGAAATGACCCAAAACCGATTTTGTAGTCCATTGTCACAGGGGATTAACCAATGGTCCTGTTTTACGATCCTCTATCGAAAAGGGAGTCCATGTAATCGCGGCGACCTGATGAACCTCGTCCCAGAAAGGCGAAAGTCGTTCAATCAACGAAAAAGGTGATGGCCACAATATTCTGGGATTGTGATGGCATTTTGCTAATTGACTTTAAAGACTGCAATACACGTGTGAACGGCACATATTATGCGTCTTTATTGCATAAATTAAGAGACAGTATTCATGCAAAACGTCGTGGAAAACTGACAAAAGGTGTACGATTATTGGACGACAATGCTCCTGTCCATACTGCCGCCATTTCACAAGCTGCCATCCGCGAATGCGGCTTTCAAGAATTGAAATATCCACCGAATAGTCCGGATATGGATTCTTGTGATTGTTTTTGTTTTCTAATTAAAAAAAAGACCTTAGGGGATGTAGTTTTAAGGACGACAGTGAGTTGCAAGCAGCTGTTATAGAACATAAATGAGAACATTTTGACGGAAAAAGTTCGGATTATTTTTACAAGGGTATCGAATTATTAATTAATCGTTGTAATAAATGTATAGAAGTTAGGAGAGGTTACTTTGAAAAATAAAAATTCTTATATTGTTCCAAGTTTCTTTTTTGTATATTAAGCCGAGAATTTATGGCGCCTACCTTGTATATATTAATCTACTGTTAAATGCTTTAACATATACCGCACAACATTCTTCGACGGTTTGGGGAAAATATTCCAATAATTTGAAGCAAATCTTAAAAGAGTTTATTAATACAATATTATGTTGCCATAATACTGCTAATATTTTAATCGAAATTTCTATTTTAAAAAGTTTACTTAAGAAAGCAAGGCGAGTGGGAAGTTACTCTCTCTCTCCCTCTCCCTCTCTCTCTCTCTCTCTCTCTCTCTCTCTCTCTCTCTCTCTCTCTCTCTCTCTCTCTCTCTCGCTCTCTCCCCCTACCTCCAGACTAACTAACTTCAGAATAAATTAGGTTTTCATCAAGAAATGTAAACTTACACAATATAGAAAATCATCTTTTTTTAAATGTTAATATTTTCGAAATTGTTACAAAGTATTAACAGGATAATGATTTAGGTTCTACCAAGGAATGTAAATCTATATATTTTTTAAAATTTCAAGACATTTCGAACACTCTTACTACTTAAATAGTAAAAGATTTTATGAAATAAATCATTTTTTTAAGTCGAAAGAATTACTTGGAAATTATAATCTTTCCAGTTGACTCAAGTACCTACTGTTAATTAGCGAAACTAAATTATTAATATTTCGCCGCCACCGCCGGTGAGATTCGAGCATACAGCAAGAGCGCGCGAGGTATGATCACCCGATGGTATACGTAAACTCGCATCTAAACGTGGTCCGATAATACATACTAGCATTGCCTGCTCATATTCGAACTCATAGTGATCTGATTATTTTTTCGCAGATTGACAAAAAGAACAAATTAAATTTTCCCTTTAAGTGATGACGATTGCTTAGATAACTAAGTCGATAATAACGCGAAGATTGTAATACTTATAATGTAATTATAATTATCCTTATGAAATTAAATAATAATGTAGTTGTGTAAAAAGTTATAGCAGTACAACTGGGTTTTAGAATGAAATAAAAACAACCCGCCTAAAACATCTGCAGAATAAACTAAGATGTCTAGAGAAAAATAGATAAATAGAAATTTCATGGTAAAAAAAAACTATAAATAAGTATAACAGAAATACCATAAAAACGACCCTTGAAATAGAAATTAAAATTAGAGATTCTCTCCAGTAAATATAACGAAATAACAACTCTGGAAAAATAAGTTGAATACATTTATAGCAGAATTATGCATTCAAAAATAAAATAATTACTCTAGTTAATAAAAAAACGAGTGCATGTATAAACCTACGTGCATTCCTCTTTGCAGCCAGCACGCAACTGATTACTGATGTAAATATCTATATCTGGCGAACACAGCTGGCGGAGATCATTTTTGCGAATATACGTCCGGAGAATATCGACTGGCATCGGGTGATCATACCCCGCGCGCTCAAGCTGTATAGTTTGTCGAGAATAGGATGCCGGTAAAAATTGGTTGTTCAGCAGACTGAAGTATTGACAGGATTACTATTAGTGTCTGCTCCGAGCGAAGTGAGACCGATTGAATGAAACACTTATGTTAAATGCGTATAATGACACAAATAATAAAATTTACATTAATTTTAATACTCTTTCAAATAAAAAACAAATGAAGATTGTGGCGATCAAAAAAATTCTTTTCATCGCAGCGCCATCTATATCTTCACATAATAAAACACAATTGTGAGAGCAAACTAGAGTCAATCACATTCTTTAGTAACTTCTTTTTATAAAATTCAAATATCTTTATCCGTTTTCGAGATATTTGACCTGGGAGTTTTAAATGGTACTCTCTGTAAATGGACGAAAGCATCGATTTAAAAGCGCTCAACTTCTCATTTTTATTAGAGGTCTTGACAAAAACTATGAAAGTACCGAAGAACTCGCTAGAATGAGCTCCATGTTAGATCGCACAGCCGTACAAGATATATTCAGTAAAGTATTAAAGTGCGTAAAGGATCAGTTGAGATCAGATTTTACAAAATTAATAGCCATTGGCACCGATGGTGTCCGGAATAAGGGAGTAGTTGCGCTTCTTGAAATTTTTATGTGAAAGTAAATAACATTACACATTTACAGTAAATAACGTGATATTCTTTATTATTATTACTTTCTTATTGGCCTTCCCCCTGTCCTTCCTTTGGCCCGCACAAGTTTTTCATAAAGTATTACAGAACGTCTTACATTCTGAGTTGCGCATGCCTGTACTAGTGTGTTATGTAATATTAATTATTTAAATAAATATTGAATTTGCACTTTATAATAAATGTCTAGGTACCTATTGAAAGATAAATGATTGTTTCTAATTGTTTCAGGAAAATTGTGAATACTGGACTGGAGGAAATGCCAAATCTTAATAATTTAAACACAACGCACGTACTACACATGTAAGTAACATGAAAATAACGCTTATTTTTTGAATATCTAATAATTGAAGAAATAATAGTAAAAGTAGGTTTTCTTATGACTATCTAGTGTTGTAGTCTTGATTTTTCGAATGCGACATTTCTGGTTATTCCCATAATGGTGCCGCCATTTATACAATAGGTTTAGTTTTTTGAAAATTGTTTACTTTCACTTTTTTTCTTTAATTTTTATAATCATCTTTGTTGTTTTCACAAAACGATTACCCATTGCAGACGAAATAAGTCATACCATAATAATAATTCTAATAATTTAATAACACCAGTGATTCGCACAAATTTGCTTTAGTGTCTTGATTAAGGTCCAGCATGTGAGGATAAATAATACGCAAAGGCAAATACCCACATTGAAGACTTTTGGATAAGTGTGTGATGAATACAAATTTATTATCTCTATGAAGCCCTGTGTCTTTTTGTTCACTCGTATCGTAAATTTTAATATTGATTTTTAACTTATCTTCAGTATTTCTCAAAATTCACTCCTACCAATTCTTAATTAAAAAAATTATTTTATTGCTTTCTATTAATTTTATTTACAATTATCTACTCTTACTTTAAATACATAGTATTTTTCTTGGGGTTAATAAATGAAATAATATCTCATATAATATATCACAAATCTAATTAACATAACGACTCATCACATTGTATGAACATCTCACAGTAGAATAAATATTTATTTAACTATATTTATTAATATATTTCTTTATTAAGTTTATATACACAGAACATATCCATATTTATTATGTATTATGTATCCACAAAACACACTATAAAAGTATTTAACAAAGCCAATTAATTAATAAACCATTCCAGGTATTATGGTCTTCCTGATACATAAATATTTAGTTAATTAAATAATCCTTTTCACATTAAAGTAATACATTACTGGATTACCTCTAGACCCTTTCAATCATAAAATAGTCATATATACTGGACACGCGTTAAGTTCAGTTGCACGTCATCGATGACGTTTACATGTTGTCATAACTGTATTAGAGAAACTAAAAAAGTTACTTTGTTAAATTATACTTGAGGGCATTTATTTCATTAGCTTTTTTTTAATAGACTAATAGTTCAATTCGGTGTTGACAGATAAATATTATCTGCCAAAATGACGTGTGTTGTGTATATTCTTCCTGTCAAATTTTTCATGTTTAGTTTTGCTTTGATATAAATTGTTTAAAAACAGTGCTTCTTAGAAGTGTATTTATTATTTATTTGCGTCCATTGAATATAATGCTGAAAGGTTTCTGTAAACAGTCGAGGCTTTTTACAAACTTTACTATAATCAAGTGTTAAATTTAATGTGAATAGCGTAAGTATTGCTTATTTTAAATTATATTATGGATACGTAATGAAACATTTAAGGTTTTTCGACAATCTAAATCAATATAATAAATAAATTGAGAAAGACTGAAGTCTTAGAGCATTTCAATTACTAAATATACTACGTTATAGCTATTGTATTGTGAACAATTTTTTTCTTTGGTTATATCAAATGTCACTGACAGAAATAAAAATAGATCCGGCAACATATACAAGGCGAGTCGTCATGGATCTAGTATGACGTGCAACTGAATGTAACGCGTTTCCACCATATGTGTGAAACGGTAGCAAATCAGGTTAATTCATAAATCAAATTTATAATCAAACTCAAAATCAAAGTTTGACTGTATATCGTTGCTGATTGTTAATGATCAAACTAACTTTAATGTAAATAAACAACTCTTACAAATAATTCAAACATTAAGAATAAAATTAAACTCATAACAAATTAAAAATTAAATTAAATTCAGTGTAAGTGTAATCAAAATGAAAATACAATTTACCATTTGTTGTGCTATAACAACACACAAAGTTGACTTTTGTAAGAGAAAACATTTTCATAAATTAATTATTCTATAAATATTAATTCATGAATATTATAGCATATTAACTTTGAAATAATAGGAAATAAGTACCTCCATTTAATCAAATTTAAGAGTAAAACTAAAACAAATAAAAGACATTTATACACCGTCATCAATTACGAGAGCAAGCACAGTATTATTGCAAACAATAAAATATAATTTAAATATGTTCATTGCTTCTTTACAGTTAAAGTGAATCCTCATATGCTGCGCTTTGATAGTTTACACATGTTTATGTATAAGCAAAAAACTTGGTGACTGCATCATTTGTTTATATGCATTCCTAACGTCGATGCTCTTATTACTATTTTAATGGATAATCCGATAATCAATAAAATAGTTTATACTTTTTAAATTATTTAATCAATCTTAATTATTGACATAGTTTGGTCATTTATATATATGGTGTTTCGGAATTGCACGGCACTATCGTAGGTACTTGTTCTCCAACATAAAATAAACAAAAAAGTCCACATAAACATATTGCTGTGGTGCATAAATAAATGTTTATTTATGCTGTAGCATATAAGTATATTCATCCATATTTATTATAAATAATGTTATTGCCACACGTTGGGCATCGCCATTTAATTTATGCTGTGACATATAAATATTTATTTTAAATAACAATATTGCCATATAATTTATATGCTGTAACAACATACTTTTGTGTGTATTACCACACGTAGGGTATAGTCTTTTGTACACCTTATACTCTTTAAATTATTCTTTACACACCAAGAACTTATAATTGGTTTTGTGTTTTATCTTACATTGTTTTGTCGTGTACCTTATAACTATTGTGGGTCCTGGCAATGTTTGTGGTTCCTTCTTATTTGCTGATGATTTTTCTCTTGTTCATTATAGGGAAAAAGGTAATAGTTTTGTTCAAAGAAAAAAAAAAACTGTATGTCTATTCAACATAATCATGTATTTTTTTATTTTGTAATTTATGGATTCAAAAATATAGTTTCCTTTATATGCACACCTTTATGCTCTACACAAGATACATAATTGAAAAATGCTCATATCATTTATACCTAATGCCGGTTGTAATGTATGTAAATCGTTTGTTTATTTATTTATTCTATCAAACAAAAATAAATATTTATCCTGCAAATGAACAAATGTAAATTTTTATTGTACATTTATGAATATACTCATCGACGTTATAATATTTATGGATAGGCTTCAATTAATTGCTTTAGACAACCATTTGCACGTGTTGTATCGAGCTCTTAATCTATGCCTTGTGAAATTCTAATTTATTATTTGCTTAATTTGAAAGAAATTAATGATGTCTAGACAATACGATGAAGAAAATGCTCATTTTCACGTAACATCTCTCCAACTGACCAACACCATTAATCCTGTTTAGTTGTAATTCCAACTATATAAATTTTAAAATAAATCTTACAGGATAAATTATTTACTTGTCTATTTTTTGTCCAACAATACATTGATTAATCATTCGCACGTAAAAATCAATGTCTGTCCAACAACTCGTATAACTTCATTTTCAAAAGAAATAATAAACTTACTTGTTATCAATAAATCTATTTTGAATGTCCATTATGAACGCTTCAAATGAATTCAAATGTATTAAATAAAATAAATTCCTGTGACTATATGTGTTAAAGAAATAATGAAAAAACTACAGTATAACAATAAAAAAAAACTATTCTTTAAGAGATCTTCCTTTTGTAAGTCTTTTGAGAAGTTCACCTCTCGGAGGTGTTATCAGAAAGTCCCTTCCTCTCGGAAGTGTTATCAGAAAGTCCCTTCCTCTCGGAAGTGTTATCAGAAAGTCCGTCTTGTCGAATCTTGTCTTCCTTTTTATAGCGGCAAAAATAAACTATGTTGACCATTGCGCCCTCTAGTCCATGTTTAGGTTGGTACTGGAATACACTTTTCCCGTGAAATCGCTGCCCATATGTTGCCGCCTTGATTCACGCACACATACACATTTTGTTCTGACAGTTCACAATTCACTTAAACGTCAACATAACCTTCCAATTCAAAGGTCCCCTCTGCTTTGCACATGATTCCCAATGGTAGGTTTATTCTTGTTACTAATACCATCCTTCCTTGTACTCGTCAATGAACCTATTACCTTGTTCATTGTTCGACACATACTTTTTCTTTCCATTTATTTATGTTAGTTTTACTTTTCTTTTAGCCGGAGTTCGCCTTGGAAAAATGGGAAACACGTCGAAGATAACCATTATTCCGCACTGCCTTGTCCTTGTAGAACACGTCCGCCTCTAGTCCCTGAAGTATTGTGTTACGAACAAACCATGAACACAGATACCTTTTTATTTGTGATATCAGCTTTTAAATACAAAAATATGTCACTGCTGATTGCTTCTATGTTTAACATATTTTTATATCCTTTTTTATTAATCTAGTATTAAGCTAAGGTAAATTTTATTCTTTAATACTATCTATTTCATAAACTCTCATAACATTTTATTGCCTTATGCATATAAATTTCATTTCTTTTCATGATTTATAACCCATGCTTTTTGTGTATCTTTTCTACAAAAGAAATATATTACTTATATTTATTTTGTCTTTATTTTATATATTTCTTTATTTAATAAATTTTTATTCTACATCTTTTGTTTATATATTTATTTAATAAATTTTCTCTTGCATATTTCATCATTTACTGTTATAATAAAATTTTGACTATAAGTATGCAACTTTGTATACCTTCATGTAAGTTTTGTTGCATCGTTTTACTCAATAATATTTAAATAGGACTTTTTGTTGTTTTTATTTTTATTTCTAAGCTTAAACTAATTCTTAAATCAATCTCTAAAACTATTCTTATTTTACAAATTATGCGAGTTCACGGCATATCCCTTGGTTATTATATTTTGTCGTGAATCGTCAACAAAGATTATTATAGCATGAACGACACATATAATAACCATTGTGAAAACTCGCACAAATGATTATTAATTTTCTACGTCTATATAATCATAGAGCATAGATATGTGATTAACGATACTTAATGCTAAATTTCTTATAGCTATTGCATTATTTGATGCGTCGCATCTTAAAACAAATTCTTCATTAATATCGGGTAAATTTTCTATTAATGCTTTGCAAAAATTTTCTTTCACTTCTTCAAATGCTTTGAGAGTTTCAGGAGTCCATTTAAATTTTACTCCCTTCTTTATCATTCTGAAAAGCATGTAAGTTTGATCAGATATTTTCGGAATGAAATGTTTATAATAATTTATCATTCCCAAGAATCCTCTGAGCATTTTTATGTTCTTTGGTCTGGGATACTTTCTTATTGCTTCCAATTTTTCTTCTTCTATTGTGATGGTTTTACCATCTATAATATACCCTAGATAATTTATTTTATTTTTATAAAATTCACATTTTTCAATGTTAACTTTTAAATCGTTTTCTGCTAACGTATTTAAAACCTTTTCTACTGATTCTTTGTGATTCTCTAAATCTTTATTAAATATCAGTATGTCATCCACATAATGAGAAACGTACTCCTCGTGTGGATCTAAAATTTGTTGCATGGCTCTAACCAAAGCGGCTGTCGCTGTTGATAGGCCAAATGGAACGACTCTATACGAATAAACTAATGAATTGAACATAAAGGAACAATACTTCCTTGAGTCCTTGTGTAATGGTACCAGCCAAAAAGAACTCTTCAGATCTATTTTTGTGAACCACCTTGCATCAGTACACCTTGTTAATAAGGTCTCTATACTCTGCGGAGCTTCAAAATTAGGGGAGGTCCTTGAGTTAAGGCCCCTTGCATCAAGACATAAGCGTAATTTTGTTTCTTTCTGATTGCCTGTATTTTTCTTCACTACCACTACTATTGGATTTATAAATGTTGATTCTGTTCTTTCTATAATTTTATTTTTTAACATTTCTTTAATTTCTAATTTGACTTGTTCTCTGTATTTATTGGGGACAGGATAATTTTTAACTTTAAAAGGTTGTGTTTCATCTACTTTTAGCCTGTGTTCATAGCCTTTTGCTAAACCAGGTTTATTATCAAATAACTCCTTATACTTGCTGACAAGATTGCTCACATGGCTTATGTATTGTTTATCGCAATTTAAATTCGTACCATCCCTATATTGCGTGAAGTCCTCACTTTGACGATGCTTCACAGGATGTGCACACTTATTGTCTAATAAACTACTATCCATTTTATTTGTGAGATTTTGTTCAGCATTATTTATATATAAATTATTAATTAATATCTCATCTTCCTGTGTTTCCTTACACCAGGAGATTATTGAATTTTTAATATGAAATGTTTTGTTTTCCATATTTATTTTTGTACCATATTGACTTAAAAAGTCTATCCCCAAAATACAATTGCTGTTCAAATTAGGCACTATTATGAATTCTGTTAATAAATTTAAACTACCTATTCTAACATTTATACAAAAAACTTTATCTATAGTAATGATGTGTTTCTTATTTGCATTTATTAAGTTTACTTTTCTTATAGGCATATAATATCCTAATTTTTCTATGTCTTTATCTATAATACTACTATCTAATAAGGATAATTGCGCTCCTGTGTCTAATAATGCTTCTATCTCTTCGTTCCCTATTTTTACTGTTATGTGTGGTAATTCCGTCGTGATTTTCTTTAGATCGTCAAAGTTATATACGTTTTGTACCTTCTTTTTCTTTTTGACTGGCCTTTCTAAAAATCCAACGATGTCGCATTTGAGTAGGTGGAATTTACCCATTCTTTATTTGTCGATAATTGTCTTGAATCCTTGGGTATTGCACCTTTTGATTCTGTTTTTTTCTTAGTACTGATTTCTTTTTTCTCTTCACTTATTTGAACATTGTTCACTCTTCTTTCCCTCTCAGGGTTTCTTTCTTTCTTCTCATAATTCTGTTCTTTCTCCCTCTCATTTTCATAGTGTCTTGCTTTATTGTATGAATATGGATTGTTCCCATAACTTGGCTTATTATATGTATAAGGGTTGTTTCCATAATTCTGTTTACCCTGATTTTGATTGTACCCATTATTATTGTACTGTTTATCTTGATTGTAACGAGGTGTCTTGTTTATATGTGGATTATTTCCATTGTTGTATTTATTATTATCATTTCTGGGTGGATCGTTTGTATATTTGATGCTTCCATAACTCTTGCTGTTTCCCTTCTCATCCACATCGTCTAATCTCTTGACCAGTTCCAGGAGTGCTTCAATGTTATCTATTCCTTGAAGTGCCACCGCCTGTGTAACGTTGTGGTCAAAGTGTGCTGCTAGCTGTGAAACAATATCACTTTCTTCAATGGTTGGTTGGATGTATTTAAGAAAAGAATATTTTCTTATGATGTAGTTTTCTCTAGAAGATCCAGCTCTGTATTTGCCAAACACTAAATCGTGTCTAATCTTCCTCTGCTGAGTCTGTCCCCAGTACTGTCTCACAAAACGAATCTCAAATTCTTTGAAATCCACTACTTCATCTATTATCATATCGTACCACTGAAGTGCATAATCCTTTAAACAACCTCTTATGAAATGTAGCCTTGACATCTCATCAGATATTCCCCTCATATATGTTTTTATCGTTCTCATAAACGCCATTGGATTATCTTTGTAAAATCCTGAGAATTTTGGTATATTCTCTGCGCTACCAGGTATTTGCGTCAAAGATACACTAGGTGTACTAACCCCATGTACTTTGTTCTCTAACCCTTTTATAGTGTTTTCAAAGTTTAAGGTTTTGTTTTGTAGGGTCAACATTGTGTCCGTACAAACACCATATTTTATTTTACAATCTTCCACTTGGTGTGAAAGTTCTTGTATTTGCTCTTGATGTTGCACATTATTCCCTTTCACTTTATTTTCAAGAGAATTTATTTTCTCATCTACCTTATCAAAATTAGCTTGTGTTTTGGCAGATCTTTCGTTGATTTCTTTTATTAAGAATGTGCCTTTACTTTCACATTTCTTTTCGTTAAAGTTTATTTGTTTATTTAGAGTTGAAACTGACTGTTCTAACTTTAATTCTACTTTTGCATTTAATTCTAAAGTTTCTCTTCTTAACTCTGCGAAACCTTCGTCTATTTTTGAGTTTATTTCTATTTTATTTTGTTCTAATTTTTGATTTATACTCAAATTATTTTGTTCTAGTTTTTGATTTATACTTAAATTATTTTCTACTAATTTTCGATTATTCTCTTCAAATTTCTTGTTCATATTTCTATCGTTTTCTTCTATTCTGCTGAATAGTTTATTAAAAAGATTCTCAAGTTTTTGTTCACCAGCTACGCCACTGATGCTTTCTGCTTGTGTGCTACCATCAAGTGTTCGATCCTCTGATTCAGGTTTTTCTGACTCTGAATCAGAAGATACTGGACGATTGTCCCTGTATTGTGTGAATTGTGAACCTTCACCATTATTCTTATCTTTATCTGCCATTTTTATCTTATTCCTAACTTATAAATTAATAACTAAACTTATCTAATCAAATACTATTCCTCCTTTTTTTTTTTTTTTTTTTTTTTTTATCCCTTTCTAAACAAGAGAAATTGATAATTCATCAGTAAATGAAAATTGAGGTAATCTGTCTCTAACTTGGACACTGAATAATTATTCTATTTACTAATAAATAAAAAAAATGAAACAAACTTTGTACCCATTATTTGTACAAAATAAATTATTATTTTTTTGTTTATACATTTAAAAAAAACAAAAATTGCATTGCTTCACAACGTTAAATGTTATGTAAATAATTATTGACAAACGAGAAAATGAATACAATGCTCCACTATGTTAAGCAACATTAATTATATATATATATTTTTTTCTTTTAAACAATTATGAAAAATAATGCATTGCCTCTCTATTTTGGGCGTTAAATAAATACATGATTAATAAACAACAAGAAAAGGAATACATTGCCCCACTACGTTGAGCGCCATTTAATTTATGCTGTGGTGCATAAATAAATGTTTATTTATGCTGTAGCATATAAGTATATTCATCCATATTTATTATAAATAATGTTATTGCCACACGTTGGGCATCGCCATTTAATTTATGCTGTGACATATAAATATTTATTTTAAATAACAATATTGCCATATAATTTATATGCTGTAACAACATACTTTTGTGTGTATTACCACACGTAGGGTATAGTCTTTTGTACACCTTATACTCTTTAAATTATTCTTTACACACCAAGAACTTATAATTGGTTTTGTGTTTTATCTTACATTGTTTTGTCGTGTACCTTATAACTATTGTGGGTCCTGGCAATGTTTGTGGTTCCTTCTTATTTGCTGATGATTTTTCTCTTGTTCATTATAGGGAAAAAGGTAATAGTTTTGTTCAAAGAAAAAAAAAAACTGTATGTCTATTCAACATAATCATGTATTTTTTTATTTTGTAATTTATGGATTCAAAAATATAGTTTCCTTTATATGCACACCTTTATGCTCTACACAAGATACATAATTGAAAAATGCTCATATCATTTATACCTAATGCCGGTTGTAATGTATGTAAATCTTTTGTTTATTTATTTATTCTATCAAACAAAAATAAATATTTATCCTGCAAATGAACAAATGTAAATTTTTATTGTACATTTATGAATATACTCATCGACGTTATAATATTTATGGATAGGCTTCAATTAATTGCTTTAGACAACCATTTGCACGTGTTGTATCGAGCTCTTAATCTATGCCTTGTGAAATTCTAATTTATTATTTGCTTAATTTGAAAGAAATTAATGATGTCTAGACAATACGATGAAGAAAATGCTCATTTTCACGTAACATCTCTCCAACTGACCAACACCATTAATCCTGTTTAGTTGTAATTCCAACTATATAAATTTTAAAATAAATCTTACAGGATAAATTATTTACTTGTCTATTTTTTGTCCAACAATACATTGATTAATCATTCGCACGTAAAAATCAATGTCTGTCCAACAACTCGTATAACTTCATTTTCAAAAGAAATAATAAACTTACTTGTTATCAATAAATCTATTTTGAATGTCCATTATGAACGCTTCAAATGAATTCAAATGTATTAAATAAAATAAATTCCTGTGACTATATGTGTTAAAGAAATAATGAAAAAACTACAGTATAACAATAAAAAAAAACTATTCTTTAAGAGATCTTCCTTTTGTAAGTCTTTTGAGAAGTTCACCTCTCGGAGGTGTTATCAGAAAGTCCCTTCCTCTCGGAAGTGTTATCAGAAAGTCCCTTCCTCTCGGAAGTGTTATCAGAAAGTCCGTCTTGTCGAATCTTGTCTTCCTTTTTATAGCGGCAAAAATAAACTATGTTGACCATTGCGCCCTCTAGTCCATGTTTAGGTTGGTACTGGAATACACTTTTCCCGTGAAATCGCTGCCCATATGTTGCCGCCTTGATTCACGCACACATACACATTTTGTTCTGACAGTTCACAATTCACTTAAACGTCAACATAACCTTCCAATTCAAAGGTCCCCTCTGCTTTGCACATGATTCCCAATGGTAGGTTTATTCTTGTTACTAATACCATCCTTCCTTGTACTCGTCAATGAACCTATTACCTTGTTCATTGTTCGACACATACTTTTTCTTTCCATTTATTTATGTTAGTTTTACTTTTCTTTTAGCCGGAGTTCGCCTTGGAAAAATGGGAAACACGTCGAAGATAACCATTATTCCGCACTGCCTTGTCCTTGTAGAACACGTCCGCCTCTAGTCCCTGAAGTATTGTGTTACGAACAAACCATGAACACAGATACCTTTTTATTTGTGATATCAGCTTTTAAATACAAAAATATGTCACTGCTGATTGCTTCTATGTTTAACATATTTTTATATCCTTTTTTATTAATCTAGTATTAAGCTAAGGTAAATTTTATTCTTTAATACTATCTATTTCATAAACTCTCATAACATTTTATTGCCTTATGCATATAAATTTCATTTCTTTTCATGATTTATAACCCATGCTTTTTGTGTATCTTTTCTACAAAAGAAATATATTACTTATATTTATTTTGTCTTTATTTTATATATTTCTTTATTTAATAAATTTTTATTCTACATCTTTTGTTTATATATTTATTTAATAAATTTTCTCTTGCATATTTCATCATTTACTGTTATAATAAAATTTTGACTATAAGTATGCAACTTTGTATACCTTCATGTAAGTTTTGTTGCATCGTTTTACTCAATAATATTTAAATAGGACTTTTTGTTGTTTTTATTTTTATTTCTAAGCTTAAACTAATTCTTAAATCAATCTCTAAAACTATTCTTATTTTACAAATTATGCGAGTTCACGGCAATATGTCGCAAATTAATTTATTACTAAGATATTGTAGCATAAAGATATTTATTTAACAATAGAACATCCAAAAGAACTGTTTAAAGTGGTCACCGTTTTGTTGAATGCAGCATTCAGCACGACAAATTCATTTTTCTTTGGCACTTCGTATAGCATCAGGATGATCCTTGATAGTTGCTGAGGCTTCCACGATGCGATTACTAAACTACCGATCTAACGGCGTTAGATCGGGATTCATCAGAGTTTAGTAGTCGCATCGTGGAAGCCGCAGCAATTATCAAGAATCATCCTAATGCTATACGATGTGCTAAAGAAGCATGAATTTGTCGTGCTGAATGCTGCATTCAACAAAACGGTGACCACTTTAAACAGTTCTTTTGGATGTTGTATAGTTAAATAAATATCTTTATGCTGCAATATCTTAGTAATAAATTAATTTGAGACATATGTTTATATGAACTTTTTTGTTTATTTTATGCTGGAGAACAAGTACCTATAATAGTGCCGTGCAATTCCGAAACACCCGGTATATATATATTTCTTCGCATTCTTGAAGAAACCGTCGTATTGAGAAGATCCTCAAGAAGAAAGTGAGAGTGATGTCACCGAAACGTCAGGAAAAAAGATGTCCTTATCAGGGCAAAATCATCCAAACGCGACGAAATATCCCGAAGAACAAGGCTTAATATATACCGGGTGTCTGTTTAAGCTCGGCCACCGGCCATATCTCGGCAACCGTATATCGTACAACCTCGCGGAAAAAATCTTGATAGTAAAATAGATGACGGGAATTACAACAAAAATATTTTTAAGTTTCCAAAATGATCGCAAGGGGGCGCAATTCTCAAGATGAATTAAAAATTCGATAATATTTCATTAAATTCTAGATTAAGATAGATTAAAAAATTTACTAGCAACATTTTTAGACGTTTTTATACAACTTTGATTTGAAACTTTTTGGTCTAACTCCCATACGAAGGGGAAAGTGGAGGGGGGGGGGGTATGTCTGCGCACAAAAGTAGGTATAACATTGGTTTGCCCCAACGGATTTTAATGTTTCTGGGCTCATTAGATAGAGAATTTTACAAAGAATTGAAGGATATGTAGCACGAAATTATGTGGTTTTCAAAGAAAATAACAGGGGGCGCTGTTCTTAATGTATGTATATTTCTTGTTTTTTCTTAACATTTCAAATGGAACGGTAGGTATATTTTTAATATCGTAGTATTGAAGCACATAAAAAACTGAAGAGAATGATGAAAACCGGAAGTTCCTACCTTTTTTGTTGACGAAGATATAGTCATACGAAGACAATCCAGAAAAATAAAACTCTTAAATATAAATTTATTTATTTATTGGGAGTAATAATTTTATTTTAATTTTAATAGGGTCTCTAGACAGTTTATAGTACGTTTTCACTTGAAATTTCATCATACTCTTCGCTAAATGTATTTATTTCAATCTTTAATCGATTTCTTAATTCATTGCATATGTTACGTTAGATGCTCCTTTTAAATGTTTCTAAATACTCTAGCTATTATTTTTTAAATATCATTTCTTATCCTTTCCAACATTGAAATAAAATAATAATAGTGAACAGTGTAGTTTGCTTTTTTTTTTTAATTTTCATCATACAACATGGCATGCACAGTGATACTGAATTACATTATGATGAGATTTCCAAGGAAGGCCATGAAAATCTAAATGCAAAGATACCACGCGATCATTTAAATTCTAAATTAGAGCAGGCTGTGAAATTTAAATTAAGTTGGTATATAAGTACTAATTTACAATTTGAATTGTCAAAGTGACGTTTGAAAATGTTAATTAATCAATAATTGACATTCTGGACAACCTAATAAAAAAAATCCCGCCTGCTATAATTTAGAATTTAAATGATCGCGTGGTACTTATATACCAACTTAATTTAAATTTCACAGCCTGCTCTAATTTAGAATTTAAATGATCGCGCGGTATTAGTGTCACTTGTAGTTAAACTTTTTGTATGTATTTAGCAAATTAAACCTTTTTAGACACCTGCACATAATTATTAAGTTTGTAAAATGTCGTATTCTAACGTTGAAGCTTATGACATGATCAGAATGTATTTTCAATGCTTTGAAAATGCATTCTTGCTTCGGGGAAATATTCCCTAAATTATCCCGAAAGAAGACATTATTGAGTTTTTATTCACCTTGCCAGATGTTCTTGATGTTTATTTATGGGGCAGAATAAAAGACATAGTTTATCACAAAAAGCCGAGTTCAACAATTGCTGCCTCCGAAATGGAAGTAACTCTGCTCTCTACTAATCTACAAGTAAACGGGTATTGAAAATGAAGGTGAACACTTTGAACATTTGTTAAGTTGAGGTTTTTTCTTGTTTTTTTTTTTTGTACTTTCTGATTTAAATATATTTTCTTTTCCTTTCTATTACTGGGTCAATATATTTTCTTATTTATGTTTAGGTATATAGGTTCTTTTATCTTTCATTTCAGGCGGGGATGATTTAGATATCAATTTGTGTACCCTTTCATTACTAATGAGTAAATGATTTGATTATAATTAATGCATTATATTATATTTTTTTTTCTCGTTATTGTCTACTTACTTCATGAGTTATGGAAATTATTTTTGCTGTTTTCCTATAATCTACCTATATCAATTGGGTGATAAAGATATATTATTATTATTATTATTACTACTATTATTATTATTATTATTATTATCATTATTATTATTTTATTTCAATGTCTAAAAAGGCAAGACATGAAATTTAAAAACAGCTAGAGAATTTGAAAACATTTAAGAAGAAAATCTATTGTAAAATATGCCAGAATTAAGAAATCGGTGAAAAGATTGAAATAAATACATTTATGGAAGACTATGATGAAAATTCAAGTGAAAGCGAACTATACACTGTCTAGTGACACTTAAAATTAAAATAAAGTTATTACTCACAATAAATAAATAAATTTATATTAAAATTTATTTATTTTTTTTTGATTTTCTTCGTATGACTATATCTTCGTCAAGAAAAAAGGTAACAACTTCCGCTTTTCATCATTCTCTTCAGTTTTTTATGTGCTTCAATATTACTATATTAAAAATATGCCGTTCCATTTAAAATTTTAAAGAAAAAGCAAGTAATATACCTACATTGAGAACAGCGCTCCCTGCTATTTTCTTTGACAACCACGTAATTTCGTGCTACATGTCCTTCAATTCTCTGTAAGATTATCTATCTAATGAGCCCAGAAACATTAAAATCCGTTTGTGCAAACCAAAATTATACGGACTTTTGTACGCAGACATACCCCCCTCCCCTCTTCCCTTCGTATGGGAGTTAGATCAAAAAGTTTCAAATGAAAGTTGTATACAAGCATCTAAAAATTTTGCTAGTAAATTTTTTAATCTATCTTAATCTAGAATTTATTGAAAAATTATCGAATTTTTGATTTATCTTGAGAATTACGCCCCCTTGCGATCAGTTTGGAAACTTAAAAATATTTTAGTTGTAATTTCCATCGTCCATTTTACTATCAAGATTTTTTCCGCGAGGTTGTACGATAAACGGTTGCCGAGATATGGCCGGTGGCCGAGCTTAAACAGACACCCGGTATATAAAGGTGTCCCAGTGGAGCGGTAAAATCCATTATTGGTATCTAATAATGTAGATAGCGAATAATTTTTAATACAAAAATTGTAGCTCTACAATTTAAAAATATTTACATTTATACAGAGTGTTCGACAACTACGAACTAACACAAACTTATGTGTTTTTAAATAGAATGCAATGCATTATTTTACTTTTATGATTAAACTGACATGAACTTATATTTGTTGATTTTCAACTGTGTCTGAGACATGGCGATTTTTCGTTAAAAATTGTACCACATTTGAAAAGTTGCTATAAAATAACGATTGATGAAGTACCTATTATGGGCTCAAAAAGTAGAGATATCTTTTCAGTACGTAGAATTAATGTTTATGACATATCTACGCATGTTCTCTAGAATTGCATACCATTCGCTAAAGTTAAAAATTCTATATATGTCTTTGAAAAGTACTTAAAATTTAAAATATATACTTTCTAGTGCCTGTGGGCAACAATGCAAAAGTTATAGTATATTATATCTGAATAAATCCGATCACGATTTGTAAAATATGAGTTGCCTTGACACATAGCATAATTAAAATTAATCGAAAAGAGTTACGTTTATTTAATTAATTTTTTTTAATAATTAATTTTTATTAAAATTTTAAACCTCATGAAAAGTTTGGAATTTTATGAATTAGCAATCGTATAAAAAATATCGCAGACGCTGTGTGTCAAAAATTGTTTAAACGTTAAACTTAGATTTATAGCTTCAGTTTAAAGGAACGTAAGTACATGAATTTACGTTAAGTGCGAAATAAAATATTTAAAATTGAAATTAATAGATACGGTCTATGTTTTGGAGGAAAGTGATTGTTTGCTGGCACAAAGATATACTACCAAAAATATCCAAATATGGGACTGACATCGATGTGTGCTTTTCAAAAATTGTTAACGATTTGAAGAAACTGACAGTATTCCGTATGAAAAAGGAGCAGTGTTACTGCTGTCGAATAAAACCCATATGCACAAAAGGTTCAAGAAAATCCTCATACAAGCATGCGTAAACTTTCTAGAGTCCTTGATGTTAGCAAAAACTTTATTAAGATAACCTTAAAAAAGACTTTTTAATTTGATATATGATAACTTATAATTACTGTGATGCTTGAAAATAGTAACTTATATGTTCTTCAAGATATTGCGAAAGTTATAGAAGTTTTCAATAACGTACATTTAAATACTTGTATTGACGGTTTGCTTTTCAAGTGAAGTTATAAATTTAAGTATGACTTCTTTAATTTAGAGTAATTTAAAATTTAGTCTGAGTATGTCAATAAACAATTTTATGACACAGAGCGACTGCGATATTTTAACTATTGTTAATTCATGAACTTCCAAACTTTTCATTTTATGAGTTTGAAAATTTTAATAAAAACTACTTATTTGTAAAAAGAAAATATTAGAAGTAACTCTTCTCGATTGATTTTAATTATGCTATGTGTAATTAAGTCAAGGCAACTCATATTTTTAAATCATAATTGGGTTTATTTAGATATAATATCCTATAACTTTTGCAATATCGCCCACAGGCACTAGAAAGTATATATTTTTAATTAGTAATTTTCAATGACAGGGTGTTCCATTTAATTTTTTTAGCATTTCTAACTTAGCGAATGGTATGTAATTCTAAAGAACATAATAACAAGATATGTCGAAATAAACATAAATTTCACGTACTGAAAAGATATCTCTACTAATTGAACCCATAATAGCAAGAACCAATAATCATCAATCGTTATTTCATAGCAACTTTTCAAATGTTGTACAATTTTTAGCGAAAAATCGCCATATCTCAGAAACAGTTAAAAATCGACAAATACAAGTTGATGTCAGTTTAATCAGCTCTTCAAGGCCTATCATAAAATGTAAAAAAATGCATAGCATTCTATTATAAAAAACATAAGGTGGTGTTGGTTCGTCGTTGTCGAACACTCTGTATAAATGAAAATATTTTTATTGTGGAGCTTATGATTATCTACAATCTTTGTATTAAAAATTATTTGCTATCTACATTATTAGATACCAATAATAGACTTTACCGCCTTTCTAGGACACCCGGTATATACCGGGTTTTCAAACTTAAGTCGGCACTATTGCTATCTTCGTTATTATTGGAGCTACGAAGTCGGTTAAATAGGCAAACTAGTAGGATTTTTTCCCTCATTACGACGGTGAAAACGGAATACAAATTGAACATCGCGTTCGCGACTTATGTCAAAAAGTTACATTTTTTCAAATGGAACACCCAGTATAAAATATCCTCAATCGATAGGAAATTGAATTCTGAACAAAATGTGCTCTATGATCTTTTATGCTAATGTCAAAAATGACAAAGCTATTGATGACTTTTCAAATTCGTGGTTGATGTCTTAGCTGTAACTTTGTATTAGCAATGAAATAAAAAGCAAGGGGAATATCAATGAAGTATTGTTTATTTTAGGTAATCATAATAGTAATAATAATAAATCCTATAAATATTTAAAAAATACAACAAAACTTAAGCTAGATGCTCAAAAACACCTCCCTCGTACTCCAAGCATTTTTGAGCCCGCTTGTAAACGCTCCTAGTGGCTCTGGCAATGATTCTACCATCAATATTATTGGTAGCATGAACGATACTCTGCTGAAGATCGTCAAGATTATCATACTGCCTGTTGTACACCACACTCTTCACATATCCCCAACAGAAAAAATCCATCGGCGTAATGTCTGGTGATCGAGGAGGCATACGGATAGGGCCGTTGCGTTGGTTGATAAATATCTGTCATTAAAAAATTCGTGTAATAGGATATCTACCTGGCGAACATTATGGGGAGGAGCTCCGTCTTGTTGGAAGTAAATCTGCTGTCTATCAATTAAAGTCAGATCATCCAAGAAGTCGCGAAGTGTGGCGGTTAACATTTCGGCATACCGCTCACCAGTTAATGCGCCCTGATAAAATATAGGGCCTACAATTGTTGAGCCCATTAGACCGCACCAAACAACGTCTCTGCGGGTTACAAGGACGGAATAGCATCAGATTTTCGCGACTCCAGTAGTGACTGTTCTTTCTGTTGAACATGCCCCTATTGGAGAAAGTTGATTCGTCACTCCAAAGAACTAAGCGCCAAAAATTATCATTGGTTCTCATTTTATTAATGAACCACTGACAAAACTGGATGCGCCTTTCTTGATCTCCTGGTACCAACGTCTGTGTAGGTCGATACTTGTACGGCACAAAATTATACTTTTTGAGAATATTATGAATAGTTCCCAAACATAGTTCACTTGCTTGCATGAAATCGTTAATTAAATTATTAGGATGAGCTTCAAAGTAAGCTAACACATTAATTTCCGTTGCTTCACTTATTATAAATTGTTTCTTGGTTCTAGTTTTCTTGAATACATTTTCATTAGATCTAAATTTACGATACAAAAGCAAAAAGGACCTTCTATCTGGCAAATTAGGCATAGGAAACAACGCACTATAACGTTCACGCGCTCGGTGGCTATTTTTTTGACAAACGATATAACATTCCACCATATCACATTTTTCTGAATGCGTGAAAGGCATTGTTTCCTCAAAAAACACAAACGTAAAGTGTTCACTAGCAAAACTTCAATTTGACATCATAATTCTGAGGACATTTATGAAACAAACAAATTTTGTTTATGAAATATCAGCCACCTTGACGAATTTGAAAAATCATCAATAGCTTTGTCATTTTTGACATTAGGATAAAAGGTCATAGGACACCATTTGTTCAGAATTCAATTTCCTATCGATTGAGAATATTGTATACTGGGTGTTCCACTTGAAAAAATTTAACTTTTTGACATAACTCGCGAAAGCGATGTTCAATTTTTATT
Organism: Amphimallon solstitiale; assembly: GCA_963170755.1. NCBI lineage: Eukaryota > Metazoa > Arthropoda > Insecta > Coleoptera > Scarabaeidae > Amphimallon > Amphimallon solstitiale. The sequence continues at coordinate 47,131,903 of OY720676.1, read as the reverse complement.
CCGTTTTCACCATCGTAATGAGCGAAAAAAATACTACTAGTTTGCCTATCTAAGCGACTTCGTAGCTCCAATAATAACGAAGATAGCGATAGTGCCGACTTAAGTTTGAAAACCCTGTATACAGGGTGAGTCAACTGCGGGGGTAAGGCCTATTGTGCCTTTACGAGTAAAGATATTTCGAAGCGGTTTTTTTCTTGTGGTAGCTGTTCGTTAGGGGCACATTTTAAAAATATTTTGTATTATACAGAGTGTTCCATAACTTGGTGGCTAACCATAGTTATAGTTTTTTAAATAGAACACCCTATATATTATTACATTTTTGAATTACCCGTATAATTTTTAGTCAAAAAGTTATAAGATAGTATAGGCCTAAAGTGTAAAGTTTTTGACTTATACCCATTTTTCTGAAAAATTCAATGTTTGTATAAAATTATATTTCCCGAAAACGACATATTAGACGGACAAAATTTTTTGCAGTATTGTTTACAATAAGAGGTCCTAATAGAGGCATGTTTTATTTTTTTACAGTTAGTAACTGCATGTGCAGGAAACTAGATTAAAATTAGATGACACGTTTTTGTATAAAAGTCAATTTTTTTAATGGAACACCCTGTATATCAGTTCATTTTTGAATTGTTTATTAAATTTCATGTCAGAAACATGTAAAACGTTAATACTTTAAAAGTGACTATTACAGAGTTATTGTCGTTTTTTGATATGCTTTTGTTAGTTTTTGCAAAAAAGTCAATTTTTTAAAATGCAACACCTTTTATATTATTTCATTTTTGAATTTCTTATTAAATTTCACATCAAAAACATGTCAGACGTTAATACTATAAAAGTGACTATTACTGAGCTATTGTCTCTTTTTAATATAATTTTGTCAGTACTATATACTATATTAATTAAACCACAAAACAACAAAATTATATTAAAAAGAGACAATAGCTCAATAATAGTCACTTTTAAAGTATTAACTTCTTAGATGTTTTTGATGTGAAATTTAATAAGAAATTCAAAAATGAAATAATATACAGGCTGTTCCATTTGAAAAAATTTACTTGTTTGCAAAAACTAACAAAAGCATATCAAACAACGACAATAACTCTGTAATAGTCACTTTTACTGTATTAACGTCTTACATGTTTCTGACACGAAATTTAATAAACAATTCAAAAATGAACTGATATACAGGCTGTTCCATTTAAAAAAATTGACTTTTATACAAAAACGTGTCATCTAATTTTAATCCAGTTTCCTGCACATGCAGTTAGTAACTGTAAAAAAATAAAACATGCTTCTATTAGGACCTCTTATTTTAAACAATATTGCAAAAAATTTTGTCCATCTAATACGTCGTTTTCGAGAAATATAATTTTATGCAAACATTGAATTTTTCAGAAAAATACGAATAAGTCAAAAACTTTACACTTTAGGCCTATACTATCTTATAACTTTTTGACTAAAAATTATACGGGGATTCAAAAATGCAATAATATATAGAGGGTTCCATTTAAAAAACTATAACTATGGTTAGCCACTAAGTTATGGAACACTCTGTATAATACAAAATATTTTTAAAATGTGCCCCTAATGAACAGCTACCACAAGAAAAAAACCGCTTCGAAATATCTTTATTCGTAAAGGCACAATCGGCCTTACCCGCGTAGTTGACTCGCCCTGTATATATATGAAATTCTGTATATCTTATTTATAACATAAGTTGTAGTTACTACTAATTTTGATAAAAATAAGATTTGACTGCTCGGAGACTACGAAAAATAGCCACAAGTTGATCGAAGACTGGTGGTAACGTAACTAGCGAAATTCATATATTAATATTAGTTGAAGTTATAGAAATAATAAACCAACAATTAATCAATTGAATATTAAGTGTGAGGATAAAGTTCTCTGAAGCTTCTTGAAAATCTTTTTCTGCATATAGTTCCATTTTATAAAATAATTGTAGTAACATAATTATTACCCTCACAACTAGAGATATAATAGAAAACTCTCATTTTCAAAACTTCTGCTTAACGCATACACGTCATACGAAAACCTACACATTATTTGCTTAGGATGATCGTATTCCATATAGTTCTGAAGTAAAACATGTAATGGCAGGCACAAACAATTTCTATAAATTATGAATGTAAATATATTCGTATGTCATTTACTGTGCTTTTAATTACATTCATAGAGTCTCAAAATATAACTTTCATTTAGGTAAGGTGTTTATGAATACTTCTTATACATATTTATCAAAGTTTTCAATAATATTTGTTGAATATCATTAATTACGATTATTCGAGCAACAATTCCTATGACATTCACGGTTATTTAAGTTGTAATCTCTTTGCAGAGATTTGGAAAACAACCACATCAAGAAAATATCTACCGGGCAGATTAGCAAAGTCAAAGCTGAGGAATTGTAAGTATACCTATATCTAGATTTTCCTTTGTGTATTAATGTAGTTATAATAATAATCATACTAGATTTTGTGAAAACTCTTTATGTGCATTAAAATAACATTTTGTTAATATTCATTTCGGAAAACGAAGTAAAGAAGTTATATTTAAATCACTTCTACGACAAAATTTTCATCTTGAATGGAGTGAAAAATATAGTTCTCAGATAGTCAAAACACAGCTTGAAAGCACCACATTTTCTGAACTTGGACATCATCAGTTGAAATCGAGAGCCCTCCTTATCGAGGGTCATGTTCATTTGATTAACGACCAGTTTTGAATTTTGTAAATTATACTTAAGCAAAGCTTTGGATGAACGCCTTCAAGTACATGTTATTTACACTGATTTTGCTAAAACCTTTAATAGCACTGATCATTCCTTGCTTCTTAAAAAACTTGTTGCTTTTGCTTTTTTGATTGGTTTGCTCACGTTCTTATCATCATATCGTATCACTGCCATCAGTCCCGTAACGTTTGCTACAACGGATTCCAATCTAGTCACTTTACACTTACTTCAGGTGTAGGTACCGCAAGAATGAAATCTTGGTCCCTTGCTTTTTAATATTCTCCTAAATTCTCTTGACTGATCTGTCCTAGCATATGCGAATGACCTAAAGATCATTAAAATTAGAACAGATGAAAACTGGCATTTACTTCGGGGCAACTATTGCAGATAGTTTAGGACTGGTGTCCACAAAATAAAATATTCTCAAATATAGAAAAATGCAATTGTCACGTATTTTAAAGTCTCCAACCCAGTGATGTAAGTCGGTAAATTACCCCGTAAATTACCGAATTAATTACCGTCATTTACGGTAAATTACCATAAAGTAAAACATCATCTATATACACGTATGACATTGCACACTCGGTGATTTGGGAAGTCCCCTACTAGCAGATGTAAAAGCCCTTGAATCAGCCGTTTATATAACAAGTGAAGTAGTCTTTCAAAAGATTTCGGTGTATAAGTTAAACTATATAAAGTTTGTGAATAACTACTCGTAGTACTGTGCGCTGGGATGGGGCGTAAAGATAAAATAAAAAAAGCTATTTTAACAGCATTTTCAAAATCCACAGAACATTCGAAATTATATTCGTGTAACTTCTGTTCGCAAAGTTATGTTTTAAATGTAACCAGAATGTCCAGTCACTTACAGAATAAGTGCATTTGTTGTCCTCCTAAAATAAAGAATGAAATACAATCATAATCCAGAGCATTAAGTGTTAAGATAATTAAAGCAATAAATAAAGGTGAGTAATTTTGATTGATTTCTATTGGGTTTTATGGAAAAATATTTAATATTTTAGAGATTCTGGAAAGAGAAAGTTCTCCGCAAACAGATTTAGAAGACGACGATATGGAGAGACGATTTTCGCCCACAATCTGCTGCAAGCACCACAAAATCCGCTTACAGTGAAAATTTGAATTTTTTTTTTGTGGATGTAATGAATAAATCATTAAATTGCCCACTAGATATCAGTTATCCAATGCGCTTTTAGATAAAAAAAAACACTCTCAAATAAATCAGTTAGTTAATGAAAAAATATCAGAGTCTAAAACAATTGGAATTCAAGTTGATGGGTGGAATAATATTAGAAATGAATCCATTATAAATATAATAATTACATGTCCAGAACCAGTTTTATTTAAAGTAATTGACTGCAAGGAAAATCGCCACGATGCTGCATATCTTTGTTCTTTGCTTAGTTCTGTTATTGACGACTTAGGTATTAATAAAGTTATATGCATAGTGACTGTTAACTCTAGCAATATGAAATCAACTTGGAAATTAATTAGTGATATGTACCCGTCCAATTATTCTACTTGTTATGAATGTTGTGCTCATATTTTGAATTTATTCGCACGAGATATTTTAAAATTAGAAGTATTTGCATGTTTAATTACTGATTGTAAAGTCATAGTAAAAACTATTAAAAAATCGCATATTTTGAATGCTACGTTTAAAAATATACCAGATGAACATCGAGCATTCCAAAAATCAAACACACTAACATCTCTTAAACTACCTGACCAACATAGATGGAGCTTTAATATTTTCTGTTTAGAAAGCTGAAGAATAAATAAAAAAAATTTAAAAGAATTGGCTATAACAAAAACTATAGCTAATACTTTACACAAAAGTATAAAAAATAATATTTTAGATGATCTCTTTTGGGAAAGAGTTGATGCATTACATAAAATTTTACACCCTGTCTCCGTAATTTTAAAGAACATACAAACCTCTCAACCTTGCATATCTCATGTTGTTGAATATTTTCAAGACCTGAATGATCAACTGATTGCTGCATGCCCAGTTTCAGAACTAAATGCTGTCTTATCACATTTAAAATCACGGAGAGAAATGGCTATAACACCTATGCATTTGGCTGCCAATTTATTAGATCCAAAATTTATAGGCAAAAATCTCAATAACAAGGAATATATCACAGCACTGACATATATTAACAAACTATCAACGCATATAGTTAGTGGATCTGATGTAATTTATGACTCAGGTTGCTTATTACAAATCGAAAGAAGAATTGTTTTCAAAAGATTTTATATGGCAAGCTTTGGAGACAGGCAAATTGAATTCTGTATTATGGTGAAAATTACTTTGTTGTACTACAGCTTTAAGTAAAGTCGCAATAGAAATTTTGAACAGCCCACCAACAACATGTGCGACGGAGAGAAGTTTTTCAATGATTAGTATTATACACAATAAAAAACGGAATAGATTAATTAATGAAAGAGCTGCTAAGTTGGCATATGTGAATTTAAATTTAAAACTGAAAGAAAATCCGGCACTGAAAGATCTCCCAACAGAAGAGTTGGAATGTTCTGATTCGAATTACAATACTGAGTTTGAGAGTGATCTGGAATAGTTATGTAATTAATAATGGTAATAATGATAAATCATTGTTTTGTTCTACTTTCAGAATATTGTTTAATTTTAAAATATGTTAATATTGTACTCTTTTTTTTTCCTTTAATAAAATATATAAGACTTTTTGTTGTTGTAGGGGTTTTATTTAAACAATAAAAAAAAGTGTGGTAAATTACCATGGTAATTTTCTCAAAAAATGGCAAATTACGCGAGAATAAATCTTGGTAAAAAAAGAGCAGTAATTTACCACGGTAATTTACCAAAATCATAACTTACGGTAATTTTATATCTCTGCTCTAACCCCATCTTCTTTGATTAACATGTGAATCGAATTGCAATACCCAGACATACACATTTTAAAGATTTAGTGTTCGTCTTCGACTTTGCTCTCCGATTTGCGGACCATATTTTTTCAGTTTACAGTAAGGCTACTAAATCTTTGGGTTTCCTTATACGCTCATGTAGGAATTTCAATAATTTTCTAGCTGTGAGGTCGCTTTTGTCAGAAGTAGACTGGAGTATGGCGCATCATATGGTATCCCCACTACTTACACCCAGAAATAATCTTGGAACGAGGGCAAAGGCGTATCCTGAAATATATTAGCTTCAGAATTAATGGCATTTATCCTCCTAGAAACATCGACTATTTTCTTCTTCTTGAAAAACCCTCTTTCCAGTCTTTAAACGACGGGATGAGGAGTAACAGTGCAAATTTATTTTTTGATTTAATTATTAGCAAAATAGACTCGAGACTAGACTAGAAATTGACGCGATCATCTGAGCCTTAAAATTGAACATTGCGAAAACTAAACCATCTTATACTCAATTAACAATAACACGAGAACTACATGAGGTGTCAGAAACACAACAATATGTGGTTATGCGGAGCTTATACCGGAAGCAATACTACCAATAGCATTAATAACAGTCACTAAGTCTGGCGCGTAATTCAAAATGTTTGGTTATTTTTTGATCAGACTTCGTATGTATAACAGAAAAATTGATTAAGTAGAAGTGAACGTTATTGGGAAAATAAAAATGTCGATGATGTGTAAAGCAGAACACGAATGAATAAAGAAAGGCACGACACTCCATAAATCAAATCCAACGCATAGACAAAACTAAAAATATACCTACTTTATTTGATTATTGGGCTATTTCAATCCAATATATGTTTCAGGATATCTTTTCATGGTTTCTTTAATACAAACTGGACTTTTTTTCTTTTCCCTTTCATTTCCTTTCTGAGGATAATTTTTTATTTAATTTGAGTATACGTCTATAACTCTTTTAAAATTGCTTCGTTTAGCAATACGAGTCCAGCTAAATATAAAATCAATTTAGAGTTTTCCAATGTATTGAGAATATTTGCAATTTATTAATCCATTTATTACTATAGATCATTAAGGAAACTGACGAGTTACATTATACCAGTGGCGTAACTATACTCCAGCATGCCCCCGCGGTATGGGGGGACCCGAGCCCAGATACACCTATTTGTAGCATACACACCAAGGTAATAATTGGTTAGGTTGAGCTGGATGTTGCGGGGGGGGGGACCAAAATTTTTTGTAGTTACGCCACTGCATCATACAATACGTCACTCTCATAACAGTGTTGACAAATTACTTTAATTTGAGAAAACTGTTGTTCATAAATGGTTTAAGAGGTTAGGTTGTTACAAATTGCTTTAATTTATTATACAGTGTCCCAGAATATTAAGAAACGCTTCAAATATACAGCTATGATACGGAACACAACTTCAAAATAATAACGAAAGTAAGTAATAATTTGTCAACAAATTTAAATTAGAAGAGAGCATAAATTTAAGGAGTGTTTTTATTTATAATATCACAGAATTATTTAAAATTTCAATTATAAGTGATAGAGAGACAGATAGATGGTTAATTGTGGAATCTATATATTTGTAACTCCAGTTTTCAGGATTTGTCAAAATAGTTACGAATTAAAAAATATATTTAATTTTTTACCTTGATTATTTGGAAATACTGTATAATCTTTCTTTTAATAAATAATTACCTAGATCGGTATTAAAATTGTAGTTAAGCGTTGACACAGCAAAATGTAATACGTATATTTAGTTTAAAATCAAAGGTTTTCTTGGCTTATAACGAGTAAACAAAGAGACAGGCGCCTCTATTATAATTAAAAAGCAAACCAACTTTTGCAATGTATAATGAATGCAACGAAGTAATTATGTAAAAATATAAAAACATTATTTAACCTCCACAATAAATAACAAACTTAACCAAACATTTCGTTTGTCAATATGCGATTTGCCGCCAATAATTCCGGTCTTTCTATTGGCGGATCACTTTCAGGATCACGAAGTGATCTTCTGAAATAGCAAGATCACTTCGATCTGGCTCAGTTATGTGACGTCAATTATGACGTTTAACGTGAACTGACCTGATCCGGCGAGCAAATAAACACACCCAATATTTCATGATTTCTTTTTCAATATAAAAGCAAAATATGTTTATATAATAAATTATAAATATTTATATCAAATTTGATACTAAATTTAAGGTAAAATATAAACTATTTTATAAATTGATAACGAAGTATCTCAAAAATACAACAAGAAAGATTATAGATATTTACTCTTTGATTGCGACCAAATAATTTCAATTGGAGCTCGCAATATGGTAATTTATTAATTACATGTTCAATTCATTAAGTCTATTTGCTCATTGTAGCATTTGTTATTGCTTCAGTCTTGTATATGTGACACTTTCAATGGAGTATTTTTTGAACCAATTTGGTGTGCCTTTTTGTCTGAACTCAGGTTCATAAAGATGACCCATGTTTCATACCCAGTAACAATTCGACTAAATACACTATCCTTGCCTTCATTACAAAAGTCAAAAAATGCACTGGGAACATTCCAAGCTTTGTTATTTTTGCGGCGGGATCAGCATTCGCGTCACGCATCCTGCACTGACCTTAGTAATGCCAAGATGATCATGAAGAATTTTAAAAATCAAATTTTTCAGTCATTTCTGCGAGGTGTGTCTTCTTTAACGAAGCATCTTCCATTATTAATTTTTGGCCTTTTTATCCTGTGCATTCTAGACGGATTTAGTGCGAAAATATTTAGAGCTAGATTTGGAAAAATCTTTGTATAAAAAAAAATTTTGAAATTCGGACCGGAAGTAAGACTCCTACTTTTATCAAATAGCAACTTTTTGGAAATATCTCGCATATTTTGCTTTCTATAAAGATTTATTAAGAACCCAAAAGTATTTAAAGTTCGAGTTGAAACAATTTCTACATATAAAAAATTCAAAATTCGGACCGGAACACTTTTACTATTATCGAATAGCAGTCTTTTGCAAATATGTCTCAGATATATAAAGATTTATTAAGGGAATAAAAGCACTTTGGCTGGATTTGGTATAATTTCTGTATAAAAAAAATTTCAAAATTTGAACAGGAAGTAACACTTTTACTCGTACATTTAATTTATTAAAGAACAGATAATTTAAAGTTTAATTTGAAGCAACTTCTGTATACACATTTCGGAATGCACATACTGCAGTAGCTTTGCTTTCAAATTAAAATATGGTAATCTTGTACCAGCAGAAATTAACCAAAAACAACGATAATACAAAGCAGCATAATATATAACAAATGCAGAGATTGCGTTGACATGTTAAAAAAAACTACTTCAATAAATTTATAAATTCAATCCCTATTAACATTCGTATTATTCTTGTGGGTTCTAGAAGTGATCCTTCATTTATTTGTCGATAACATTTCTTATTTAAAATTAAATAGGATAAGGTTACTAATAGAAAACTAAATCTCATAAAATATTTGTATTCAACTCAATACTTGATAACAACATCGGTAAATAAATTCTTTTGCCACATGTGGCTGTAAAAGAAATTGTCCATTTTATTTTCCAATCACAAACAAAAAAAAATGTATATATTATATATACGAAAACACATTGCTATTAATATATTATATAGATTTAAAATAAAATATTACTCCTTGCTATCTTCAAATTTTTAATATCGTATAGTTTCAAAGAAATAAAATTTTTCTTTTACGACGCTGAACTTTATTTCAACAAAGACATTCATTTGCACGAAATGCCCCTGGAGATCCAAAGTCTCGCAAAGTAAAAAAAAACACCTTGATAAGACTCTTACCAATCGTCATACGCAAATATTTACACGTTGTACATACCACATATTGGCTATTTGTCCATCAAAAATGCTTACACCTTTTCGTATTTAAATATACTTGAAATCTTCATTAAATTTTTATCTAATAACTTGTTAATAATGTACAGTTAACATTGCTAACAAACATTCTCACGTTGTGCCATTAATGCCCTTTTTACATCATTAACAATACTCCCATGATTTGTTAAATTAAGCTACTGTAGCAAAGAAAATAATACTTTATTCAAAATATTAACGAGGTTACACGCTTTGCTAAAAATGAACATTTTCACATAGCATCTTTAGCATAATTTATTTCAAGAAAAACTTACTTATAATGTTCATACATTTCATCAAATTCCTCTTGTTTTCTATCTACCATATTAATAATAAAAAAATGAAATTAAACTAAATAACAATAAATTAATTATAATGTGATAATCTATTTATTGAAATCAAAAATAACTTAATACATTTAACTACAAATGATTTTATGCAGTGTATCTGTACGCCTGCAATCAATTCAACATGAAACAAAATTTTTGCGTTCGAACCATTTAAAAGATCGGCAGCTTCTCCCTCTTTACCACCGTTCGCGGCTTTTTATCACCTCTCGGTCATCGAAAAAACACCATTCTTCGCCACAATTCACGCACTAATATTTATGTTGGCATTGTCCTGCTCATATTTACTTTCTTCAAGTTTTCCCCAGGTTGAACTGTACCTGTATTGTTTTTGACAGTTATAAATTGCACAAAAATACACGCACACAAATTGTTTATTATTAATGTCTGTGCACATTCGCGATTCCTTGTCTTGGGTAGGTATATTCTTCTTCCATTAACGCCATCCCCCATTGTATTTGTAAATGAATGTGTTGCCTCTTTCATCATTGTTTAAGTACTTCCTTTTCCCATTATTTAACACTATCCGTATTTTTCTTTTGCAGACATCTTCATTAGAAATAATAGGAAAAACATTGCATATAGATGGAATCCTTCCTTTTATGATTACTTTGTCAGGAACATGGACCTTGACAGCTCTATTCCTGTCTTCGAACCACCTTCTCTCGTCTTCGTGTAGGTTAATGTGTATGCAGTCGTTAACAACATTAACATTATTTTTTCTTTGTAGATTTATTCAGATTAAATCAATTTTATCCCGTTATTTCTGGAATTTTTCTGGATTAAACCAGATTTAGCCTGCTATTTCTAAAGTTTTTTTTTGCTTTATTATATCGTGTCGAATAAAAAAACACCTTTTAATATATCCTTTTTTAAAATTTCTCTTAGATATATGTATCAGGTATTTATTGTATTGTTAAGTGTGACCATAGAATGTCTAACAAATAACAATCTTTTATAAACTTATTTTATTTCTTACGTCTACTCATGATGAAAGATGTTTTCATGTCGTGAATGTCTAATTTCACCTTTTTCATACAATTTTACAGCATTCAAATGACTAACTCTTTTCACTGTTCCATCTTTCATCATCACTCTCTCTGTGTGTTATTTATTTTTAACACATTATTCAGCTTGAATAGTGGTTTGTATACTGAAAATACATCTTGTGCTCCTCGTTTCTATAAATATAGAATACATGAATTTATTTTCGTGTTTATTTTTGTACCTTTCATATAAATTTTATTTCAATTTCAATTACCATATACCTATCATCATAATGTTACGCCGTTGCGGTTATGCAACTCATAATTCATTTTTCAACAATTATATTCACTACTAAAAATTATTTCCCTATTCTAATACTTAATTATCTAACTATTTTATAATGCCTTATAGGGATCACGGCAATACGTATAAGAAAGTCGTGTGGTACCCACACCTAATGTTATTTTATGGTAGTATCCTCAACAGGCCTAATTCACCATGCCAGCTTTCCTTAAGTTTCTTTTGATGTAGACGCCTCATCAAATTTTTTTCGCCTTTAAATATAATTCATTATGGCCTTGACTCTCAACAACATTTTTCTTCTGTTCCGGACTTGGTTTGTAATCGTTGGAATGTTCTATGTCATCGTCGTCTAATTCAAGCACGTTCACGGTATTTAAGCAAAATTTTCGCTTGTGAAAAGTACACATTACTCAGCAGTGCAAACCCTCTTTGCAACATCTACAAGCTACATTACAACCTTCGCCGCATTTACAAGAAATGGGAGGGCCACCGTTAGAAACTGGGGTGAGAGGGGTTCAAAAAAGAATTTTCACAAAATAACAAGAACAATTTATTTAAGAACTTATTTTCATCATTTTCATCGTAAATAAAATATAACGTTATTTAAATAGTAAGTAAAAAATATTAATGCGAAGTTTGAAGTTATTCTTTCATGTTTGTTGAAATTTTACCAAATTGGAAAAATTGTGTAAATAGGCACTCAGTATTCACCTGTCAAAGTCATGACTAGTTTGAATTTCATTTCGAAAATATTTACGAATATGTCATTTTAAATTGCACGAAGCAAGTTGCATGTATAAAAAAAAGTACTTGCTGAGAATTTATCATTTCCAAGTACCGATGGAATACCATAGAATATTTTCCTAGTTTTGTGTAGAACTTGATAAAGGCGCGATACTCGATTTTGTCCATATTTCACACTTTCTGCCCGATTAAATTCTTGATCGATGATTGCAGAAAATTCAGAATGATCTGTAGAGTCCTTTCTTGATCATGCTTAAATTTTCGTAAAATAAGAAACAAATAACTTGCGCAAGTTGATGGGGCAAATAACAAACACATTTTCTACTTGAATTTAATTGCATACTCTTCTTGGTTTATTTGCTGTAAGTAAAACTGTGTATGTTAAAAAAGTAATCGCATGCCAAAACAGATTCGCACTTTAAAAAGTTTGTGAAACATTGATTTTACTTATTCTTCACCATAATTAAGAAAATAACCTTGAAATCATAGTCCGTCCTGTATATGTATATAGTAAGAATGTTTGCCTACGTACTTGGACATCAGAGGAACGAGTAGTTTCGATATAAACTCGTTCGTAACAGGAGACATAATTTTGTCACGAATTGTTCTACTGATATACTTGTCGTTTGACAAATTCATGTGTTTTTGGAATTTAATACCGCATCGGATCAATTACATATAATAATAAGACACTTTGCTGTTTCTTGGATTTTGTGTTTTACTTTTTGCCCATTACGCGGTGCTTAGAAGTTTCCTTCCATTTTTGTGAATCTTCCGATGTTCCGTCGGACACCGGTAAAAATTTCGACAGTTGCTTTTTACGACATTCTATATATAACCTTCTTCACAATATCGCCTTCACGTATTAATGTTTTCACCTAGTGCGGTAAATTTCTTTGTAAATATAAAAAAAAGGACACACAATTTCTAATGTATGTAATAACTTTAATAAGTTTTACTTGATGTTGACATAGGAATGTTGTTTAAGGTTTTTTAATAGAAACATACACATAAGAAACGTATAACTTCAACTTAATTAAATGATGCATCTGCTTGAAGGACTTATAAAATTCTATATGTTAACAATAATTATTAAAAGCATTAGAATATATGCAAAAATTAAAGCACGTTGTCATATACAGGGTGAGTCATCTTCGCGGGTAAGGCCGATTATGCCTTTATGAGTAAAGATATTTCGAAGCGGTTTTATTCATGTGATAGCTGCTCATTGGGAGCACATTTTCAAAATATTTTGTATTATACAGAGTATTGGCTGGTGGCTAACCAGTTATAGTTTTTTAAATGGAACACCCTATATATTATTGCATTTTTGTATTCCCCGTATAATTTTTAGTCAAAAAGTAATAAAATAGAATAGACCTAAAATCAAAAGTGTTTGACTTATTTAATTTTTCTGAAAAATTCAATGTTTGTATAAAATTATATTTCTCGAAACCGACGTATTAGATGGACACAATTGTTTGCAGTATTGTTTACAATAAGAGGTCCTAAGAGAAGAATGTTTTATTTTTTTCAGTTACTAACTGCTTGTGCAGAAAACTGTATTAAAATTACATGGCACGTTTTTGTATAAAAGTCAATTTTTTCAAATGGAACACTCTGTATATTAGTACATTTTTGAATTGGTTATTTAATTTCACATCAAAAACATATAATACGTTAATACTTTAAAACTGACTATTACAGAGCTATTGTCGTTTTTTGATATGCTTTTGTTAGTTTTTGCAAAAAAGTCAATTTTTTCAAATGGATCACCCTATATATTATTTCATTTTTGAATTTCATATTAAATATCACATCAAAACCACGTAAGACGTTGATACCTTAAAATTGACCATTACTGAGCTATTGTCGTTTTTCGATATAATTTTGTCAGTACTATACTACAGTGCGTTCATGATGAAAGGAACAAATTCGTTTAAAATTCAAGTAATTATTTTGCAGAAAAACGCTCGGACAGGTCGATTAGTATTTTTAGTTCTGAATTTTTTGACATAAGCAAATTATATACAGGCTGCCTAAAGAAAAACATATGCAGCAATCATTGTTTTTTTTAAATGGAACATACTGTATATTATGCCATATTTAAATTGTATGGTAAATTCTCAACACTTTTTGTGTAACATACCATATCCCCAAAATCAGCGGTTTTCGGAATAATGACGTTTGAAATGTGATAAATTTAAAAAATACATGAAAATCGAATAATTTGAAGTAGAGTTTTTTGATGAAGATAAAATTTGCAATACCAGGTTGTTTTTGTTGGCTTTTAAAAAAATGTTCAAGGTGTCCTTGTTCAATTTAAACATTTTATTTCATTACCTATGTGTATTTTAATTTACTACAAAACTCATTATTCCGAAAACCGCTGATTTTGGGGATATGGTATGTTACACAAAAATGTGTTTAATGTGTTTAGAATTTACCCTACAATTCAAATATGGCATAATATACAGAGTGTTCCATTTAAAAAACCAATGATTGCTGTGGTATTTTTCTGTATATTAAAGAAATATAAAAAAATAAAAAAATAATGAGAAACTGGCTATAACCAGATTTAAATATTAAAAATTTTATACATGTAAAAACATTGATAAAACCAGATATAAGTGGTTATTACTGAATAAATGTGGATATAACCAGATATCACTGAATATGGTTAACACGTTTTTATATAAATAAATAAAAAAATTAAACAAATAAAATGCCAACAAAAATAAATACCAGCACATTTATTTTAAATAAATATAAGTTTACATATTTGATATATTAGTTATAATTTAACATTTCATCAGATATAAATATATAGAACAATCCATTAATTTATATAAATATATATTATTTAAATTATTGCATGACAATAAATATTCGAACTGATGAACATGCAATAGAATACACATCAATGCAATGTGGGTTGCACACCCGTCAAGAGAAAAACAAAAATGAGAGCATTGAAAATTCAAAATGTTGACCCCAATTTTAAATAAATTAGAGCACAAAATTTGTGTTAAATATCATACAAAACATGATGTTCAAATACTGACCTCAGTCTAAAAAAGGATATGTAATGATTTAAACATTATTATTAGTAATTAATAGAAAGTAGGTCATTCGGTAATACATTCTTTAGTAGCAATAATAATCAATGAATAGAAGCCTGCATTTAACATATTGCGATAATAATAAACACTACGGCAAAAACAAAGGTCTTTATACGTAAATAAATACATTCCACTTATTTCTCAATCACTATATAAAGATCAATTGTATTTTCTTCCGTATGGGACATAGAAACGCATATAAAGGTATAAGATTTATTTGTTTTCTATACACCAACACATCCAGAATGTAAATATTGTGGCCTGGTTCACTATTAAAAAATAAAACATGATGTTGGGTATGCAATTTTTCACTGGTATCTCCAGAAAAAAGAATATTATTGAATGTACATTTAAATATACGATTGGCACAATTTCCTTCATATAAGAATGCTTCAAGAGATTCCAAACTAAAAACAAATAAAACATTAGTCAGTATATAATATAGTACAGCTTAAAAATACTTAACAATCGATAAAAATCAATCGATGTTAATTAGATATGCAAATACATGATATGTAAACAACAACAACGGTAACATGGCGGATGAAAAATCATGTGATCACATGACATCGATAGTTACCAAAACAAACACGGAGGGCGCAGTAGAAGAAAATTCAAATTGAACTAAAATAATTTGAAACAAAATAAGGCGTTTGTCAATTGTTGAAGGGTATATAAACGCGTGCATTTGCGGAAAATGAGGAGTCCATCCGAAGATCCTCAATACTTAAGAAGAAAAAGAAAAAAGAGGAGTCCATCCGAAGATCTTCAATACTTAAGAAGAAAAAGAAAAAAAAAAGAGTTGATCAGCAGTCCCTTAAAATTAAACCAGTGCTTCAAGTGTTGTCAAATAAAATAAAATAAAATCTAAAAAGGCATAAACGCTTTTAAGATTTAGACGTCGTGAAATAAAACGTGTGATACGTTTTTCAAACGATAAGTGCGCGCTAAATGCAGTAAAGCGCGGGATATTATTATTCGACTCTATAAAGCCCGCCATAATAAAATTTCAAAGGAATGGAAGGCAAGAATTATCAAGAGGAATTCGAAATGATATACAGTCAAGAAAAGTAAGTACAAGCACTATTTAATAAAACTTCATCTTGCAATCTTATAATAAATAAATAAAGGAATCTTCATGTGTGTTATATAAAATTACTGGATAATAACGGTTTTAAAGAATACTATTTAAACATTTAATAAATCCTTCTTTGAGTAAGTCTTAGTTTGACGTGAAAATCTCAAGTTAAGGCGATTCAACGGAGTATCAACAATTTTACCTGGATAACAACAATTTTAAGAATATTATTTAAACATTTAATAAATCCTTCTTTGAGTAAGTCTTAGTTTGACGTGAAAATCTCAAGTTAAGGCGATTCAACGGAGTATCAACAATTTTACCTGGATAACAACAATTTTAAGAATATTATTTAAATATTTAATAAATCCTTCCTTGAGTAAGTCTTGGTTTGACGTGAAAATCTCAAGCTGGGGCGATTCAACGAAGTATTAACGTTTTCATTTGAATAGCAATAGTTTTAAAATATTATGAGAAACATCTAATAGGCTCCTCATTGTTTAAATCTCGATTTTGACATGAAAATCTCAGGTCGAGATGATCCAATGGGGATACGTCGGTAAAAGGTAAAGAAAGTAAATTTAGTAATTTCCTTGATTTGTAAGCATACATGAAGAGGTAATTTAGTAGACTTCTACAATTTGTCCTAAAGGAATAAAAGATTTGCAATGTGCTTGTACCATAACTGAGAAGATAATACACCTAAATAAAATAAACTATTGTATTGTATAATAATCAATATATTTTTATGTTTTTGTAAATCTTTATACCGTAAATAAACATAAGTTGTGCTGACATTCATTATTTACTTATTCATACCCATCCCAAAGGAGAACATTAGGAAAGTAAACATCACAATCACAGCTAGAACTCACAACAAGGAAAAGCTGTGACATATTTTTTTTATAAAAACAAAGAAATTTACCTTTTAGACCCTGAGATTATTAAAAAATATTAATTTATTAATTTGACTATTGGTTATCAACCATAGTACAGCAGATCACAGCAATATGTTCTTCTTTAGACACCCCTGTATATAATTTTCTTATGTCAAAAAATTCAAAACTAAAAATACTACTCGACCTGTTCGAGCGTTTTTCTGCAAAATAATTACCTGAATTTTAAACGAATTTGTTCCTTTCATCATGAACGCACTGATATAATTAATTAAAACCACAAAACTGACAAAATTATATCAATAAGCGAAAATAGCTCAGTAATAGTCACTTCGTTACATGTTTTTGATGTGAAATTTAATAAGAAATCCAAAAATGAACTAATATACAGGCTGTTTCATTTGAAAAAATTGACTTTTTTGTCAAAACTATCAAAAGCATATCAAAAAACGACAGTAGCTCAGTAATAGTCACATTTAAAGTATTAACGTCTTACATGTTTCTGGCATGAAATTTAATATACAATTCAAAAATAAACTGATATACAGGGTGTTCCATTTAAAAAAATTGGCTTTTATACAAAAACTTGTAAACAATACTGCCAAAAAATTGCATCCATCTAATACTTCGTTTTCGAGAAATATAATTTTATACAAACATTGAATTTTTCAGAAAAATGGGAATAAGTCAAAAACTTTTCTTTAGGCCTATACTGTCTTATTACTTTTTGACTGAAAATTATACGGGGACTACAAAAATGCAATAATATATAGGGTGTTTCATTTAAAAAACCATAACTATGGAGAGCCACCAAGTTATGGAACACTCTGTATATTACAACATATTTTTAAAATGTGCTCCTAATGAGCAGCTATCGCAAGAAAAAAACCGCTTCGAAATATCTTTACTCATAAAGGCATAATCGGCCTTACCCGCGGAGATGACTCACCCTGTATATGGATATTATCATCAATTTAAGTATGATCCGAAGGAATAGAAAGCTTAGCTTAATTTTTTGTTGTAGAATAAATCATGTTCAACTATACTCAATGAAGAAAATATTTCTATTTATGAAATTATCGATATTATTAATTCGACCGTTGTAAGACAAAATCTAATTGAATATTAAACCAAAGGCAATTTTAAAATTTATAAAAATAGAAATTTGAAATCTTATTAATAATTAAACATTAATTAACGTAAAAAAGTCTTCTTATTATTATTATTATTCGAGAAAAACTTGTGGTCTTTAATGGCAAAGGCTGTCTTAATTTGGTTTATTGTCCTGTGAAACGGAACTCCAGCTGTCCTTCCCTCTCTTGGGTGATCTGTTTCGGTCCATTCTATTTGCATGGTCACGCCAATATCTCCTTCTTTTTCTTCTCCACCTGGGTATGTCCCCCACTTTACTCTGTCCCTAGGTGTCTCATCTGCGATGCTCTTAAGGTTTTCATCACTACTGTTCTCAAGATTCCCTTTGTCTTGTTTGTGTGAGCACGGGTCTCGATACCATAGGTTAATATCGATCTAAGACGGGATTTATATATCCACACCTGACTGTCAATGCTCACATGGTTGTTTTTCCAAATATCTCTTAAGCAGCCTGATATTGCTGAGACTTTTTTGAAGTGTAAACTTCTTTGGGTGCGTTGCGTTGATTGTGGGCACTGAACAAGACTGAGCCGTCACGCTCGGCTATGTAACGCTCGTTCGGGGAAAGTCGGCTCGAGTCGACTAAGGGAACGAGAGAAATATATCATATAGAGGTATTTAATTTCAATTAAATTGAAATTTAAATGAATAAATAAATTCATGTCCCCGAGCAGATTCGATCCCGAGCCGCACGGGTGAGAAGCCGGCACGTTAGCATCAGACCAGCACGGCACTCGTAAACGATATTCATATTGTCTATTTGTATATACAGGGTGGTTCACCGGGAACTGAATCGATCGATTGTGGAAAAACTATAGCTAGGAATGATCTGAAATTTTGACACTATACTAAAGTCGATGGGGTCTATTCGCCTAAAATATTTTTAAGATGGATGGAAGTAGGCACCAACTTCCTAATTTTAAATAGAATACCCTGTATATTGTCAGGTTTTTAGATTCTACGTGAGATTCTAAATAGATTTCATGTACATATAATGTCATATATCTAAGTGTAACCCTTTTTGACTTATTGAAATTCTTATGTTAAATTTGACGTTTGCAGGCAGAAAATCAATAGCACTTTTTCCATATAAAGATGAATTTATTATTTAATTTGAAGTAAATTCTCTCAAATAGATGGTCTATTTAAATACTATTTGTATAAAATTGTTACAATTATTAATACAGAGTGTGCGAATTATACGCCTGAAAACGAATTTGGAAAAATTGACAAAAGACAATTTTTTTAAATGGGAAGCGGCAACTTTTATAATTTTATCTTATTCTTCATTAAAAATAAGGATCACTTTGTATAAATATGTCTATTATAAAAATTGGTAGTTTTCGAAATATTGGCAAGTTAGTGTTTTTATCTTCTACAATACATACTGTTTGCATTAGTCCTTTTTTCAATAGTTAGCCATGACAGTGTTTACAAAATTATAAATTGCCATTCGTTGAAGAAAAGTTATGCCAGGGCGCTTAAATTATACAAACGATGATTATTTAAATTTGTTTATTATTTATGAGGAATGTAATAAAGTTATGTCAAGAACATGTAATAGATACATTTGCAACTCGATATCCGCCAAAACGGAAACCATCTACCAATACCGTTAAACGTATTATAGAAAACTTCAGAAACTTTGGATTCATTGAGGGCAAAGATTCAGGGAAATAAACCACTTATTAATAACGATAATAATGTAATGCAAATGTATCACATGTTTTTGACATAACTTTATTACATTCCCCATAAATAATAAATAAATTTAAATAATCATCGTTTGTATAATTTAAGCGCCCTGGCATAACTTTTCTTCAACGAATGGCAATTTATAATTTTGTAAACACTGTCATGGCTAACTATTGAAAAAAGAACTAATGCAAACAATATGTATTGTAGAAGATAAAAACACTAACTTGCCAATATTTCGAAAACTACCAATTTTTATAATAGACAGATTTATACAAAGTGATCCTTATTTTTAATGCGGAATAAGATAAAATTATAAAAGTAGCCGCTTCCCATTTAAAAAAATTGTCTTTCGTCAATTTCTCCAAATTCGTTTTCAGGCGTAAAATTCGCACACTCTGTATTAATAATTATAACAATTTTATACAAATAGTATTTAATTAGACCATCTATTTGAGAGAATTTACTTCAAATTCAATAATAAATTCTCTTTATATGGAAAAAGTGCTATTGATTTTCTGTCTGCAAACGTCAAATTTAACATAAGAATTTCAATAAGCCAAAAAGGGTTACACTTAGGTATATAACATTATACATGAAATATATGTAGAATATCACGTAGAATCTAAAAACCTGACAATATACTGGGTATTCTATTTAAAATTAGGAAGTTGGTGTCTACTTCCGGCATAGCCAGAAGTGCCGCCATCTTGAAAATATTTTAGGCAAATGGCCCCCATCGACTTTAGTATAATGTCAAAATTTCAGATCATTCCTAGCTATAGTTTTTCCGCAATCGATTGATTCAGTTCCCGGTGAACCGCCCTGTATATATACAGGCGAATATATATCGCGGCCGCTGCCATAGCAACGGCCGCGAAATTGTATTTCGCGGACTGTGTTGCGTTCGCTAATTGGTAACTTCGCGGACGGTTAACCAAAAAATTTGTTGTGTGTGTATGAGACATTATCTCTATAATAATATAATATAATATTTTGCGCTCAGGTAAGTTTTAGGATGTTTATTAAAATGATATGGATGACTCGGAAACTGATTAGTATATCCCGGGTGTTAAATAACGTCCACACGCATTTATTATAATTTGTATACCAATGCAAAACAGAAACGTTGAGAATAGAGCATTGCTTTAATTGCTCATTATATACGAATTTATAAGCATTTAAACCTTACACAGGATCAAAAGAAGCACACTAAATCTCAGCAACTGAATTCGTCGACACAGGATGACGCCAATGTAATATAGAACGAAAAAAAAAGTTGGATTTCGTATTATTAACCTCGTCTTGATGAAGTTTTCACTTCTGCCGTGTGGTTTTAAGCACACCCATTTTCTTGTTCACTTGTGTTTTGATGTCGTTTATCGAGTTGTTGTTGCTTGATATATCTGCTCCCAAATAACGGAAGCTCATTACATGTTTAGCTTATTGTCTATTACATCTTACTAGTTCTTTGGAGAAATTCATGCATTTCGAAACTTAATTCATACACTAAATAAACAGGCGTTCTTAATTTGGTTGTGCTTTTATCTTCTTCTCTTACATTGAAGTTATATGAGATGGGTTGACCGGCGTATGTGTAGGTATAATATAGTTGCATAAATTAACGGAAAGGTGGCAAAGATTGTTTGAAAATACGATAGTGCCTACGTGCCATTACATTTGCATCTAATTAATTAAAAAAATACAAGGTATACTTCATAAGTATATGCAAAGTATTTCAATTTGGTTGACGAACGGTACTATGTGAAAGCATAGAATTGTTTAACTTAATCTTGCACACATTTTTACTGTGTTAAAAAAATTATTGAAAAATTCCAACATTTTATAAAGAAAATTTAATACGCATTGGTCAAGAACTTTTATTGAAGGATTTGTCATTAAAATTGATGCCAAAAGAAATAGTTAATGTTTATAAGGAAGAACCTCTATTATGAGTAACAGTAGCAAATGAAAAGTCAACTATCATTAAGATATCTTCATTGTACTAGCTCTTGGTAAAAACAATAAACAGATGGGTGTTTAGATATTTAGGTTACGAAGATTTTTACAAGCGAATGTAGTCACGGTTCTAATAAATCTAAAAAAAAAGTTCACCAAAGGGTAAGAAGATTATACAAAAACGACTGCGAAGAGATTTCCCAAAAGAAGTCAAAAATCGACATCTAATTCAGAAACATGTTCCGAGGATGAAGTAAATACTTTCTTTAAATTAACCTACTACAAAAAGAAAAATTGCAACTTATATAATTCTCTCCACTAGAATCTTGTGCTATCTATTACAAACAACGGTAGTTATTTAGGTTTACTTATTAAATTACTAATGGATGCATATACCTTGAAATTTTCCAAAAAGAAAAAGCGAAACAAAATTCTTATGGAAAAATCCAAATTTTAATGATATCTGCACAGTTTTTGGAGTGTAGATTATTTTACGTAACAATAGAGACCAATGAAGATTCTGAAGTTATACAACTAAGTGATTGGCTGCTACCCAAAATTACCGTAGTTATTTGGAAATTAAAAATTAGCTTTAATTAATTTTATCTTAATCTTTTATCTTAATTTTTACTTCGTTTGTTTTAGATTTAATTCTTTGTAAATCATTTGCACATATCTGTTATTCTATCCATTTGATTAAAATACAGCCCTCCATACTGCCTTTTCGGCGATTTAAATATTTAGATTGGATGTCTGTGGATTTCCTTGGATCTTCGTAGATGCCAATGAATTTTCATAGGTTCTCATGAATTTCCATGAATGTACATAAGAATTTTTATGCATTTCTGGATTTATACCACAAAAATGAATTTCTGGTGTACACATTTTGGTCAGCTGATTTAAACAAACACATTCTTATATTCTCCTGGGCATGCTTCGAATAAAATAATTTATGGACATATGTGGAAGCTCATTCCAAAGAATTTGTGGGACATCATGAAGCTGATGTAAGTTCCTTGTAGACCTTGTTTACAATGTTGCCTACCTACTTAATTGAGACAAATCTCTCCAACAGCGGATAAATGTAAAAGTTATTTCTTTGCATTGGCCTAGCGATTATGGAACGCAATAGTAATGTTGTAAAGCAATACGACCCCTTTCAAAATTGTTTAGCTGGCGATAATTTGGTTATCTATGGATTTTTGGTATTTTAATAGACTGAGAAACATCTAAGATTTATAAGCAATGAACAAAAGTAAACTAAACCTAAGGAAAAAAGAGAACGAATTTTTACGCCAAAAAAAACACAAAAATTTATTGTTTCTTTCATAGTAAACATTTGTACAAAATTTGGTGGAAAATGTATACTTTTACAATCTAACATATACCAAATGAACGTGAAAATTTTCCTCGACAAACCTAGCAACTAAAAAAATATTATTTGTCTTGTCAAAAAGCATATTCTCAAATAAAATCAATATTTTAATATGAATTTTGCTGTTTATGAAAATATGTATGCATAAATAAATTGGAATTCATTTTATTGTATGATAAAGTGGTTCATGCAATTCAGTCAAGCATTTTTGGAACAATCGATACTATCGATAGCACTTATGTATAGGCATAATTATGAGAGTTCTGTCATCACCTCTCAAGACTAAAATAATGTGAAATGTTTTTCAGTGTGATGAAAGCATAGTCCTTGGAAACGATTGGATGAACAAAACGAATGAGAATAACGACAGTGACTGAGCGCGGTTCTTTACTAAATAAAGGAAATTGTGTTCGGCAAAGGGCAATTCTCTTTTCTTCTGATCGATTCATCAGTACAATAAGCATTAGTAAAAGAACGAAAATGCCGCTCATCTATCATTAGATTATTAATTAAAATGATAATCGTTGTTCTCAGGAATTGACATGTAGTTATTAGAATGTAGATTGCATACAATTTGTCTGCTCAAAATCGATTGCTCTCTAAATAAACTCGCATTATTATCATGACGTATGGTATTAAAAAACTGAAGTTGAATAATAAAATAAACTTAGATATCTAGATTGTGATAGAGCTGGTTGTTACTTGTTAGAATTCCATTTTAATAAAATGCACAAAAACAATTGAAATAAAAAAACGGGTTTCAATTTCCAAAAAGTATTAATAAAAATACGACATATTTTGCTCAGACATCTTTATCAAGTATGCATAATACTAACCAGAGGCGGCGAGTTGTAGAGGGCACGGGAACGACTGCCTCCTACAGCATATTTTGTAGGGGGGCATTGCAATGGATTTTAACTTTATAATTATATTTTTCGTTACAAAATAAGCAATTATTACATTCATTTGTTTGCTTTGCTGTCATTAAATTTTAAATTTACGCGCCCAGAATCCGCAATAGCTGGTACGCGCGTTCACCAGATTTGAGCGTTCCGCGAAACAGCACACAAACCAAACTGCAACTGCATATCGTGTCTGTGCATATTCTGTGACTTTTCGCGAAGCTGTTCTTCTCTGCGCATTTCGCATCGCTCTGTGCTGTTGGTAAAATGTCATATTAGTCAGTCGGTCGTCGGTGTGTTTGTGTTAGAAAGAATCTGTTGGCGATACCTTTAATAACTAAAATCAATAAATTCTCATCACCGTCACCGTCGACTAACCTCAATTCCTTCAACTAGTGGCTGTGGCATTGACAACATTGATAACTTCAATAACAACTGAAATAACGGTGCACACGTAGAAGATGATGACAAATCCAGTCGAAAAAGTCCGGTTAACACTGGTAATATATAAAAAAATATATAAAAAATTGTTATTGTTATCTTTCACTTTGATTGTTTTGTTTCCGCTGGTAAACCCAAATATAAAATTTCTTGGAGTTCAACATTTTCATGGATTAAATATGAGAACGACAAGGTATTTTGCAAAATATGTCAAGAAGCTTCCCAAAAGAAAACGATAATATGCAATTCAGTTTCTGATGAACGGGCTCATCAGTGTTTTTGATTTAAAGATCATGAACAATCCAAATTAAATCGCAGTTTAGTAACTGCACTTATAAATGTCAGTAAAAGAACAAATGTGAGTATTTTAAAAAAAAATCAAGAAATGAAACAATCCCGCATAGTGTTAAGGAAACTTCCTAGTTTGAAAGTACCGTAAAATAAAAATATCCGTTCAAATACACATTTATTTTCGGTGTGCGCCGACATTTCGGGGCCGCTCTTGCATCGAACATAAGATTACAGCATATACAGATTGTCGTATTTAAAAGTTAATATGCATCTTCAAATACACACACATAAACATGTACTTATGTATGTATGTATACAACAGTTCAAGAATGTGGCTCTCGGTTTACCCACACCACCATAAGATCGGTGGTGTGGGGAGAGCGAGAGCGCGAACACCATGCGCACATGGCATTCGTTCCATATCTTTAGAGCGTGAACTTACATTGTGTCTGAGCAAACTCGCAAATATTAAAATAAAATGCCCTTAGCTGTCGAGGAAAAAATACAGATTGTGTTATGGTATGCGAAGGATAATTCATACAAAGACGTGCAAAATTTATTTGTATAATTCATTATAATATTTTGTTTCGTTTTAAATGTGAGAATTTTATTTTAGTTACAATTTTTATAGTTTTGTTTCAGTTCAATGTTAATACATTATACATCAATTACCAAAATAGCGGAGCAATTCCTTAAAGCAAACGTCTGCATACTAGCTTTCAACGTTTTGCACTGAAGCCTCGGTCTCGGTACCCGGTGTCCCCCCGATATGAACTCATATGTATTCCCCTATTATCGTACCCCTCCATTTCATGTTTGCATGCACATGTGTGCGTGTCTGTGTTTCCCTATATCTACTTTTATTTCAGTCAAACGGTATACATGTGAATCATTCGAGAAGCTAATGGTCCCTATATATACGCACATGCCAGACACCGCCGTCCGTACGTATACATAGGAGGCCTTGCATCGCCTTCGGTGTATAGTCGTGTACTCGGGTCGGCAGACAATAAACTCAGCCGATGAGACTGTATACGCCTGAAAGCTGCTCCGCATCAGTATGCTCACAATAGACAATATAATTAAGTTAACAAAAATGAAACATACATTACAAAAATATGATAACACATAAAAATAAAGAAAAATATTCATATATAAAACAAGAAACAATAATATAAAATAAAATAAATGATGTTAAGTTCTTAACACATAGTATTGCTTAAATTTATAACATTTTTACAATATTTAACTTTGCAAGGATTAGCAATAAGAGCACATACTGATGATAAATCAAACTATTTCAATTATTGAAACTGCGTTCTAATGATGCGCCAGAATTACGAGAATAGTTAAATAATTAAACAAAGTATAAATGGCTTTCCAAAAATATTGCAAACTCTTTGCTGAACATCATGGAAGATTCTCTTTGTCCAATTTGTTATCAGAAATTAAATTTAATAAATGGCATTCTGTAATTCTAGATGAAACAACAGACGTCTCCATGAAGGAACAAGTATCTGTTTGCATTAGGACATGGAATTTTTTGAGACAGCAAGCACAACTACAGAAAGTCTTTTTGGAATTGTTAAAGATATTTTGATGCGTTTTGATTTAGATATAAATAATTGTCGTGGACACTGCTATGACGTGGCAAAAAATGTTAATGGTCATACAACAGGATTGCAAACGCGGTTTAGAGATGTAGAACCTAGAGCACTCTTTGTTCATTGTTTTGCACATAATTTAAATTTAGCAGTGCAAGATGCGATGCGAGTAATATCCCAGGTCAGAGATTTTTTAGCCAATATGAAAGATTTGGTTCGTTTAGTTAAAAGTTCACCAAAGCGTTCCGCTATTTTCCATAATATTCAGTCTGACTGCGCAGATCCAGAAATCTCTGAATAGTATTGTTCAAAATTACAAATCATTAATGAATTTTCTTGAAGAACTAAGTAAGAACAACAGCGATTTGACAACTTCAAAGGAATGTTTGGTGTTGTTCAGTCGCAATCCGTACAAGTTTATGTGCCATTTCGTAACCCTGCACGAAACATTGATTCATCACAACACACCAGAGACCAAGGAACAGTCGAAACAGTGAACTTCTCGTGGTGAACCGGCTCCAAAAAAAGCCAAGTTGGGTCTGCCGGCCAACAAGGTCATGGCGACAGTTTTCGGAGATGCGTGCGGTGTCATTCACATCGATTCTTGAGAAAGCTAAAACGAGCATAGGCACATATTATGCAGAGCTGTTGGATCTATTCGACGCTGATTTGAAGAATAGGCGACCGCATTTGGCGAGGAAGAGAGTTTTCTTCCATCAGGACAATGTACCGGCTCACAAGTCCGCAGTCGCAATCGCAAAATTGCATGAATTGTCTCATCCGGTATACTCTGCAGATTTAGCCCCCTGCTACTATTTCCTATTTCCAAATATGAAGAAATGACTCGGTGGTAAACGATTTGGGTCGAATGAAAAGGTCGTCTATGAAACAAACAACTATTTTGAGTGCCTCGAGAAATCGTATTATTTAGAGGGCATCAAAAAATTGGAGAAACGCTGAATGTAGTGTGTAGGAAATCACTTGAAGACTGTCAATAGCCGGGGCCGCCTATCGAAGAAACCATCCCAGAACTTTAAAAACGTTTAAAAAGTCGAAAATTAATAGTGGAAGATGCTCGCCTAAAGAAAACGCAACTCGCAGGAATTACTGGAGTAACTGGTATAACCTCTTTTAATAAATTCTTGATGAACATCTTGGCATGACTAAAGTCAGCACAGGATGAGTGCCGAGAATACTCTCGCCGTCGCAAAAACAACAGAGCGTGAAATGTGTGGTTGTATACTTTATATTTAAAAGAATATAATGATTACCATTCCACCTAATATTAACAAATATAAATCCTAATCAGTGATATTACAGTTTTTCTTGACTTTTGATTTCAGAAACAAATACGGATAACTTTTTTTTTATCACATCGCTTTAGTTCATGCTTTTTCAGATGCATTCGCGTAATTAGTAGAGGATGACTCGTTTCGAGCCACTTAATTTGTGATTTATCACAGCGCATTAACGAATGAGTTTATAAATATTCAATTACGTAATGTATTGTTCTAAAATAACCCTTCACATCTAGAAGCTGTATAATGTAAAAAGGCAAAGAGAAACTTATTAAAATCGTATTCATATAAATGAAAATTATGTAGAAAGCGTTTTGAAACTCTGTAATCTCCTATGTGTTATAACTCATGCTTTCATATGCATTCACGTAATTAGTCGAAGATAATTTAACTTGACTTGAGTTTTGTTCCAGTAGCGTTCTAATTTATCACAGCGGGGAACTTATTAATAACCAGTTAAGTAATGTATTTACTCCAAGGCCATCATTTTGAACTAGAAGAATAAAAAAAAATTAACCTACTAAATTCGTATTTATACAAATAAAAATTGTATGGAACAACTTTTGAAAATAAATAATTTTCTTTTCTTAATTTTTATCGGAACTAATGGTAGGGTTATTGTCGATTTCTGTAGCTTTACAAATCGCCAAGCTTACGGGAAACTATAAGCCCTGTAACCTATAAACTACAGATTTACAAAAACATCTACAAAATTTAGGATTTTTGTACATAAACGGTTCAATAACCTTTCACTTTTGACTTATATTACTTTCAAAAAATATACTTTTACCGATTATACTGTTATACTTTTTGTAGTGATATTTCAGATGTTTAGAAACTAATTATTAACTTGTAAATCGAAATTTTTGCCATCACTTTATTATCATTATCACGTTTTGGCTATTTTGCGAACGTAATAGTAATGTTCCTGACGGTAATGTTTGAACAGTGTTAGAAATGTTACATCTAGAAAGAAAGACTTGAGGTTAGGTAATGTCTGAACAGTGTTAGAAATGTTACATCTAGAAAGAAAGACTTGAGGTTAGGAAATATGAAACTAGCAGTGGTTTAAAATATTGAACAAATGTGATGATAACGATGGCTACATTAGAAGTAAATTGTCCCATGGGACGGTAATGTTAAGAGAAAAAATACTCTGCTTAAAACTTACCTTTTTTATAGAAAAAAAACTGTATAACGGCTCACAACATCCACTTGGTTATAGAAGATCATAAAAGTAAACAAACTGTCAACCGGCGCCATACATTGTTTAAAATTTGTACCAAAAGTTGGCGTGACGGTAATGTTAGTGCTCTTAGGTATATTCAGTAAATATTTAAGAATAAAAAAATATGCTATATCTTTGAAATTTTACATAACTATGGCGAAGAACAAGTGTTGAAAGAATGTATAAAAGTTATACCAAGTGCTTGCCTGCAAGTTGCGGATGCATTTTACTCTATCATAAAACAAGGACACCGAAAGTTTGTATGAGTTAGTACGAGAAAGCAATATACAAACTGCTTTTTAGTCGAGAGTAGTGTTGGAAAAGAGGGAATTCGAGTACATTTACGCTGAGGCTAGTCTGGCTCTCCTTTAATCAGTGCAACAAGGATAGCAGCTGTACTTGCGCATTTCATTTGAATTTTGTTCACGCTCGATCTCTAGTCGACTAACACATTTTTAAATCACGTTTCGTCCATCTAATTTAGAACAAATATGCGCGAAAATTATTCAATTTTCGAATCATGTTACCCCAGAAATGTTAACAAATGTCCGTCGAAATTTTTATAATCGGCTGGGTTACTGCGCAGCTAAAGAGGAGACTTATTTGAGCATTTAATAAATAATTAAGTACTACAAATTCATTTTTCCTTAATAATTCCATTCTTAACTTCCAATTAAATTATACTTACTGAAACATTTTGTTTAGTTTCATACAAATTTATTGTTTACTTTCAGAGTTTTGGTTTTTCCTTTTCTATTTTATAATACTACGGAATTATTTACTTTTTATCTTTAAGAGTTTTGCTATTGTTACGTTTTCGTTTTTTTTATATCAGCTATATTTCTTTTCTTTGGCATTTTAAGAAAAAAATTATAATTTTTAAGTTTTTAGAAATGATGATCATTTCATTTATTTACACATACAATTTGGGAAGCTGTGATGAAATCTGTTACTAAAATTATTTAGTGCGATTATCTGATTCTTCAAGTCTCTATTTATAAATAATCTAGGTAGTGCTTTTTATTGTTTAATATTATTTCCATCTTCTCTAAAGCAGTACAGTAAATGACTTTATTCTTGGTTAAAGACTCTAATGTTATTAACAGAGCCCCCCTTATTCTCCCACTTATAGTCGACCAGCTTGTCCAGTATATTCATCCGCATGTAGATCGCGTGCATACTGTATACAAAATGTGATGAAATATAGAAAGCCAAATTTGAAAAATTGAAAAAGTATAACGTGTCGGTAATGTAAAATAGAATATTTAATGTTTAAAAATAAAAGGAGGTTAGTTTTTGTCTTTAAATTGACATACCATAACGTAATATACTTAAAAAAAATTAGTACGCCCTAATATCATTTTAAATAAGATTATAGTTATAGAGTACATGTAAAGTTAAAGGTTATTGATAATGACCCAAACAAACACATTATATTTAACGTTTCATTTGCCAAGATATTGTATGAAAAACGTATTTTTGGAAACAATTATAGCAAATTTCTTAATGCCAAGAAACAGGAAAGGCTTTGGAAAATTTTAGCTTCAACTACTACCATTATTTATGAAGTCAAAAAGAACCTCTCTGAAGAAAGGGTATTCATACACACACAAATACATGGGCCCAGCAGATAACAACCATATTAAATTTACACAAACGTATCATTTTCACCATTTAAAGTTAAAATTTCTGTTTTCTCAAATTGACAATCAAACTATATTAATCTTAAGTATGTTGAACTCTAAAACTACCTTCTGAACATTACCCTGATGATTTTCTTTATTTATGAGAAAAAAGATTTTTTTATTTGATAGATTTTTTACTAACACTAATACAAAAGTAAATTTATGCTATAACTAGAAAAGAAAACATATCACATCGAATAAGTGAAAACAAACAAAAAACAAATGTGTATATTTTAGTTTGGATTAAAATCTGCATTCTAAATACTACTAATTCCAAAAAAATCTTTTCTTATTTATAATAAGTCTTTTACATATGTTTCACTATATTCTTCCATATATTTACTATTTTTATAACTATAATGTTTCTGACGCTGTTTTGCGTCTTAAGTGGCCACACGTTGGGCGCTACTTAATATGCTGTTTTTATAACTTGACTAAAATATCCAATATTCTTAATTAAACACCCTACAAAATAGAAGAGCTTCAAACAAATGATAAAGGACCTACTAAAATCTTCTCATTTAATTAAGAAACATTGAATGTTTTCGCTGAAAAGTTATATGACAAAATTAAGATGCTACTAAAAAGCACACTATATGTATACCGGGTGGCCAACTAAGAATGGCCGCCGGATATATCTCAGAAACCAGTAGTCATATTGCTTCCGGGTAAAAAAAATTCAAGTAAAAGTACCCAAGAGAAAATGCTGGAAATTATTTTGGAGTTTGTAAAATGTCCGCAAGGGGGCGTAACAGTCAGGATCATTGTTAAAGTTTAGAATTTCTCCATATTTTTACAAATTAAGAGGCATTGAAAATGTTTAAATTTTATTCCTTACACATTCTTTAATACTTTTAGTCTTGCACATTTTTTACTATCCAGTGAAATAAGGTGGTGGGGGCAGTTCAACTATTTCTTTAAATAAACTAGGATTACTCCCGTTTGGCCTAACCGATTTGAACAAGTTCGGTCTCATTTAAAAGAGCATTCATGCTCTACAAACTGAACTTTTTCCGTCACCGGTAGATGGCGTTAACTAAAATGTCAGCAAATATTAGGCTTCTTTTCAAAAAAGTTAAATACAATGATATATTTCTTTTTATATGAGCTAATAAAGAATTAAAGCCTCAACATTTCGGTAAAAAAACCAAATTTGTATGTTTTTTAGAAAACGAGATATTGACAAAAATAGATGAAAATGCATGAATTCTCTTGTTTTAATTGTCTTTTTTTTATTATATATACATATATAAAATAAATTATATTTTTTGTTTGTCTTCTTCAGTAAAATTCTAACACGCAGACCTAATAATAAAATTTCACAAAAGCGAAAAAAACATTAAGATGTAATACCGATGCAAGATATATAAGTATATTAAATAAAAAAAATGTATACCATTTCGTTAGTTCCTGTTTAAGAAACCAAAATTACATAAACGTAATTTTATGCTAAACGTTCGAAAATAATAATAATAATAATGATAATAGAATTTATTGGCAGAAGATATAACATAAAACATATAACAAAATGTATTTAAAATTTTCATATGCTATGATTTACAATACTACCAATTAATACTAACACTATCAGAATAAAACTAATATTAAACACTAAAATAACTACAATATATAACTATAAAGATTGGTTTGTAACATTTTTAATGACGGCTTAATTGTTCAAAATGCCGCCCATCATTGTTAATGCAAGCCTGCAACCCTTGCCACGTGGATAAAACAGAAGTTTCGATTTCCGCCTCCGATATGTTTCGTACTGCTGCTATAATTTTCTCCATCATATTTTGTCTTGTTGTAGATCGGTTTTCAAAAACAATATCCGTAACTCTCCCCCATAAATAAAAAACTGTGAGATCACATTTATCCAAACTTGTCAGACATTGATTTAGGTAACTTACTATTATAAAGTATTGCTGTGGTCTATGTAAAATGTTATCGGATAAAAATAGCCGTAACCGGTAAACAGATAATAAATAGGCAGATGAATGGATAAGATAAACTTAAGGGAATCGAGTACGGAACGTTAAAAGCAACCGTTATGCTTGATGCTTAAAAATATTAAAACAAACTGTAGGAGATAAAGCAAATTTAACAAAGGCCTTACAAAAAGTCTCAAAACAAAATTTATTTTATTTTTAACTTAAAACTATCAATGCTTACTTGTGATCTTTCAATATATTTTCTCTACATATGGTTCTGGTCCCCACATGTAGATTAAATTCAATATATGCTAATACTTTTATAGCATTTTCTTTGTTTCGGCCAGTAGGCTGCCTTCTATACACCGGAAGATTAATACTTCCGGTGGTCCTAAACCTTTCCGCTAACCTACGAAAATCACTGCTCCCGCAATGTCGTCTTCCAGGGAACTGCATAGATACACTCTGGAAACTATTGTTGCATTTCGCATGCATTCGAAATACACGCCAATCAGATCGAATGCCTCTTCATTCGCTAACCACATCTCAGTAAAAAAAAAGTAAACGGTATCACGGAAAAACTGACAATAATATTTATTATTTTGACTCATCGTTTTAACACAATGAGAGCTATTGTTTTATTTTTTCATAGCTTACTAAATTTATTTTTAATGGTATATTTTTTGGATTAAAATAAGGATTAAAAATGATCTTGCTTTATTAAACAAGGTCTTTCAAAATGGTAAAACATTTTTCTTGATAATAATATTATAACAGTGTAGCTCAAAATTGTTGAGCTTCATAAAAAAAGGGCTAGTAAAACAGGAGAATTCATGCATTTTCATCTATTTTTGTCAATATCTCGTGTTCTAAAAAACATACAAACTTGGTTTTTTTACCGAAATGTTGAGGCTTTAATTCTTTATTAGCTCATATAAAAGAAATATATCATTGTATTTAACTTTTTTGAAAAAAATCCTAATATTTGCTTACATTTTAGTTAACGCCATCTACCGGTGACAGCAAAAGTCCGAGATACAAAAACACAAGTTCATTTTATAGAGCAAATAACGCTCTTTTAAATGAAACAAAACTTATTCAAATCGGTTAGGCCAAACGGGAGTAATCATAGTTTATTTCAAGAAACAGTTGAACTGCCCCCACCACTTTATTTCACTAGATAGTAAAAAATGTGCAAGGCTAAAAGTATTAAAGAATGTGTAAGGAATATAATTTAAAAATGTTCAATACCCCTCAATTAGTAAAAATATGAAGAAATTCTAAATTTTAACATTGATCCTGACTGTTACGCCCCCTTGCGGACATTTTACAAACTCCAAAATAATTTCCAGCATTTTCTCTTGGGCACTTTTACTTGAAATTTTTTTACCCGGAAGCAATATGACTACTGGTTTCTGAGATATAGCCGGCGGCCATTCTTAGTTGGCCACCCGGTACATATATAAATCTAGAATGCAAATTTATAATTCTTGACAAGAGTGAAAGCTAAAATTACTTTATTTTATTTTATAATTCATGTGTATCTGGATTACCCTTGCCTGATTTATTTCAATTATACTTTTATCGATATAAATCTATGTAACAGTTCACTATTTTAAAAAGACTAAAAGAAGCTGATAATATACTTATTTAAATTAATAATATATTATGTTTCATTTTATGAATAAAAAGCCATAAAATAAATAACATAGTTAAACTAAATGATAATTCATAACCAAAGGAATTTATAATGAGCTATTCACATAAAAATTGTAATAGTAATTTCAAGTAATTTAGTTTTTTTAAAGAGTTTGCTGGCTGAGTGAAAAATTATTAAATAATGTTTTGTTGTTATAAATTGTAAGAAAACAGAAGCCGACATTACAGTGATCAAGTAAAATTTGAAATAATGGAAACAACAAAGTTGTTGTTTTGAAAGTTACATTGTTACAAAATTAATTCAAAACTTGATTCATTTTACTATACTTCTGCACATGAGATTTATACAGAGGTAATTATTAATTTCGTGACTTGGATTTAGGAACCGCAAAATATAACTTTCTTGATTCATTTTCATTGTGAAATACAAATTAATTTCACAGTTAAATGAATGTTCAAGGCATTCGTACAATCTACTATAAGATTGAGTAACATATACATAAGAAATATATTAAAAGTAATCAAAATGTTGGCATAGCGGCAATGATTCAAAAGTAATTAATAACAAAATGAGAATTGGAAAGCAACCTGTCATCTAAGAAGTTTCGTTGACTAACATAGACAGAATGTAAGTAAATGCGATTGTGTAAAAGTGAAAAATTTGAACAATTAAGTATAGAATAGTCGCTACTAATGCAGTTGTATCAAAAGGTCTAGTTTAATCATAGACATGCATTTAATTCTACTACACAAATAATATCGGCGCAAATTGTGTAATAGGTAGCGACTATTCTATGCTTAATTGTGCACATTTTTTACACATTCACATTTACATTCAGTCTAGGTTAGTCAATGAAACTTTTGAAATGTCAGGTTGCTTTCCAATTGTCATTTTGTTATTAATTTCTTTTGAAACAATGCCGCTACGTCAAGATTATTAATTATTTTTAATACATTTTTTTGTATATTCGGCAAAGAATTTTAATATATTTCTATAAATACAGGGTGAGTCGTCACGGGGAAAGCTGATTGTGACTTTATATGAAAAGATATTTTGAAGCGCTTTTCTTCCTACTATAGCCACTAATTAGGAGCATTTTTCTGATTCAATGTTCTTAAAAAATTATATTTCTCGAAAACAACGTATCATATGGTCAAAATTTTTGCTAGTGTTTTTCATAATGCAAGTATGTTTCTTTTTTTGCAACTACTAATTGTATGCGCACAAGACTGGATTAAAATTACATGACACATTTTTGTCAATTTTTTCAATAATGCATCATTTTTGAATTGCTTGCTAAATTTTACACCAAAAAAAGACTTTATTACTTTAAAAGTGGCCATTGCTGAGCTATTAACATTTTTAATATAATTTTTTCAAGTTTATGAATGTTATTTGAATACGGTCACGAAAATATAAGAGAAAATAAGAAACGCTTTTTCTACAAAACACGGATGGGAAGTTTGAATATATACACAAAAAAAAAAAGATGTCATTATATGAGCCAACACCGTTCGAGAAGAATAAAGAATACTTCTTTGTCAGCCAATAAAGTCATGGCGACCGTTTTTTGGGATGCACGCGGTATGATCCACATTGACTACTTTCAAAAGGGTAAAGCAAACAACAGCGAATATTATGCCAACTTATTGATTCGATATAATGAGGATTTGAGAAAAAACGACCGCATTTGGCCAAGAAAAAAGTTCGTTTGCACCAGGGCAATGCAAGGGTGCACACATGTGCAGTTTCCATGGCAAAAATCCATGAATTAGGCTACGAATTGCTCCCTCATCCACCCTATTCTTCGGATTTAGCCCCCAGTAACTATTTCTTGTTTCCAAACCTGAAGAAATGGCTCGACGGAAAGAGATTTGACTCAACGATGAAATCATCTCACCAACAAATACCTATTTTGATGACCTCAACAAATCTTATCTTTTGGAAGGGATAAAAAAATTGTAAAAACGTTGGACAAAGTGTATAGAGCTCAAAGGAGACCATGTTGAACAAAAAAATGATTTTTTATCCAAAAAACTGTTTTTTCATTCAAAAAGTCACGGACATATTGACCCGCCCTCGTACCAGCAGTGATAGAACACACATTCAGCGTAATGGTTAACATAACATGAACATTTATAACATGAATTAATCTTAAATGTTTTGAATGCATATTCAGCGTAATGGTTAACATAACATGAACATTTATAACATGAATTAATCTTAAATGTTTTGAATGCATATTTTGCTTAATCGATCCACATAGTGTCAATATTATGAATGAAATTTCAATACAACAATGATTGCTTTATTTATGTTCTTGTACTCATTTATAATTAAAGTCGCTAACAGTTTAGTTGCTGCGAGTAAAGCACTATTTAATATTCTATTTAGCTACCTTACATAGTTCCTGCTCAATCAAAATTTAAATGAAATTTCGTCATCTACATCGCTTCCAATTTGTATTAACTCTACTAAAATAGCTCGTGGATTATAACTTGCACTAAGCATAAACATTAATCCGTGTGGTTTTAAGCGCTTCGAGGGCAACGCCGCGATTATTTAATAAAACCAAGCTTTCACGTAAACTGCACTTCATGCTTTGTCTGTTCCCTTTTACAGGTTATTGAATTACAACAAGTTGACAGTAGTTGAAGAAGAGGCGTTTTATGGTTCCGAAATTGGAAAATTGTAAGTATTAAAACACGAGTGCTCCCGTAGGACAAGCAGCGAGATAAAAAAAAGCAATTATCTAAATACATTTCAGGAGCTTTAAAGGAAATTCTCATTTAAATCAGCTACACAGGAGAGCTTTCGCAGGATTACAAAGCTTATTGAACATGTAAGTGTAATTTTACTGTTATTTACCCTTGTTTTTTTATTAAAACATTTAGTTGGAAGCAATTTGGCTTTTAGAAACTTATTTCATTAAGAAAATATAGATAAATCAATATCTGTTGACATTATACGAAAATTTCATTTTAACATGATATTTAGAGTAGTAGAAAGTACTCGTCGATATCTATGCAACAAGATGTATTTAATTTCAGTAGATTATAACAAACGTCGTGAACTAGATAATTCCTTAGAATATATATACAGGGTGAGGCATCTCCCTGGGGAAGGCAGATTGTGACTTTGGTTATGAGAAAAAATATTTCGAAGCGGTTTGTTTTCCTATGATAGTCACTAATTAAGAGTACCTTTTAAATTTATTTTGTATTATACAGAGTGTTCCATAACTTAGCGACTGATCATAAATAGAGTTTTTTTTAATGGAAAGCCTGTATATTATTACATTTTTGTAGTGCCTGTATAATTCTTATAACTCTGTTCACTGAACGTATAGAGTAATCACGAGCTGTTCACGACAATTTCACGTGCACAGCTCAATTTACAATAGAGTACGTATATTAACAATAAAGATTTATAAAATCTTTTGATTACATGTTTAAATTTTCGAAAACAACAATTTATTAGTTTATATAAAATACTGAACCGATTCAAATTTACATAAAATGCATGTTTTGTCTTTTTAGATAACTAAAATACGTAAATCTCAAACATAACCTATATCAACAAAACATTCGTAAATTGCTTAAAATCCATCACTTAATAAGTGAATGAATATTGACTTAACAAAAAAATACACAAATGCGCATTTTGTAAACAATTTAAGATAAATTTAATATGCATTTGTCAAATTCAATATCCGGCATTTGAACAAACAATACAAAACCAATATATGTATTTAAAAATGAAGCAAATATATTAAAGGCTTTATTCACATGTGTATATAATATAAATTACAAGTTTAAATAGGGCCTAGATAGTTACTTTAATGTGAATTTATAAGGCATTTTATACGTGTATAAATAGAGTACATACATAGTAAACATACATAAATAAAACGCATACACAATATACTTTATTTTTAAAAAATATACAGGCTGTTTAAAAAAGATGCGGCAATATTAAAGGAGTTGATTGTCCGGGTCATTTTATACAAAAAAGTTTATAATAAACAAGGTCCGCAAACGCTTCGTTACCGATTGAAGTTTAATTAAAAGAAACAGTAAAAATTAGATTTCTCCATGACGGCATTAAAGATCATAATGAAATTTTAGGCGTGTTATTTTTCAATAAAAAAATAGGACGCCGCTGATTTCTCTAAAAATAAAAATATGTTTCTATTCTTTGTTTAATTGTGAAGAAAAAAGCTCTCTTAACTTTCTATCATACGACGTGCCGTTTTTTAGTAAAAAAAAACACATTTTAGTGCATGTACATTTATTACAGATTTTTTTTTTTAAAAAGCAAGGGTTTTATTTAAAGGCAAAAACAAATATTTTACCATACCAACAATTTTAGCAAGCAAAAATTACAATAACTGTGCAAAGTGACCACCTCGAGCTCGGATGCAAGAATCCAATCTTCTCCTCATCGACTGGCGAACTCTCTCAAAAACAACAGGATCGGTTTCAATTGAGTTGCACCCAGCAATGGAAAAAAATGTGTTTTTTTTACTAAAAAACGGTGCGTCGTATGATAGAAAGTTAAGAGAGCTTTTTTCTTCACAATTAAACAAAGAATAGAAACACATTTTTATTTTTAGAGAAATCAGCGCCGTCCTATTTTTTTCTTGAAAAATAACACGCCTAAAATTTCATTATGATCTTTAATGCCGTCTTGGAGAAATCTAATTTTTACTGTTTCTTTTAATTAAACTTCAACACGCTGTAGATCGGTAACGAAGCGTTTGCGGGCCTTGTTTATTATAAACTTTTTTGTATAAAATGGCCTGGACAATCAACCCCTTTAATCTTGCCGCATCTTTTTTAAACACCCTGTATAGAAGAAAGAGCGAAAGAAATTATGAATGTAAACATATATTTTCAATTTTTCTGTGTTGACAATTAAAATTATTCCTGAATATCACTGTCACATTCACTACTTTCAGAACTTTCCAAATTAATTATGAAACTCTCTTGTAAAGTTTCAACAATTACGTCTAACTCTCACATATTCTTCTCTACTTCTTTAACATTTTTGATGGCATTCAACCAGTTCTCTTCTGTAACATTGTTCAATGATGTGTGTAACAGCTCTTTGACCTCCTTTAATTTAAATGTAGTGTTTTTCCTTGCAATTTCTCCTTTAACTTGGGCCCATATTAATTCTATCGGGTTCAATTCGCAATGATATCGTGGTAGTCTTAGTACTGTTCTATTGTAAGTTTTTGCAAGTTCATCAATCGCATATTTATTGAAATGTTCTTGTGCGCCTTAACTAAATGTAATAGTTCATCTTTAACCATATCTTTTTGAAAGGATATATTTTTTTCTTGCAACCAAGACTGAATATCCACCTTTCCGTATGGCTGTAGTTGTCACTTTTTCAATTATTCTACTGTGATAGGAAGCATTATCTAATACCACAACACATTTTTCTTCCAACGTTGGCAATACCTTTTCAAACCACTCCTCAAAGATATTTGCATTCATTTCTTGGTGATAATCATTAGTCCTTTTTGACTCGAACAACAATAAGCCGTTTTCTACAAATCTATCTTCTGAACCAATATGAAGTACAATAAATCGTCTTCCTTTTCCAGTTAGATTTTTAAGACCCGTCAAGAGCCCTTGTAATAATGTTTGCCTTGGACTTGTTACCGTTTCATCTACCCATATTTTTTGCACAATATGGCCTCATTGACCCATGTTTCATCTAGGTAGTAAATTTTTCTATTTTGTTCCCTAAATTTTTTTATTTGACGAAGGTAGCGCCGTCTCCATGTAACAATTTCATATTTTTCCTTTAAAAAACTATTACGAGCTCTTTTTTTTTGAAAGAGAAATTCATTTCCTTCAACAATTTCCACACTGTTGTACGTTTGAAGTTTGACAAGTTCTTATCTTCATTTATTTTAAATAAAATCTTATCCACTGTTGGCACCTCATTTTTATAGAAAAGTGAATGTACTATGTAATATTGCGCATATCATCATCAATATTATCCAGGACAGATCGTGCTCTTGTATACGTCTTTGGAGGTTTCACATCTTGTGCATTGTGTTCTCGCAAAATATTAAAAACACTTGCAGAGCAGATACCTGCAGCTTCGGCTGTAAAGTCAACAATTCGTATCTTAGAGTCAGCTGGGCATTCTTGTTAACGTTTGGTAAATATATTTAGTACTGTCTCTTTTTCTAGCACTGTAAAATGTCTCTTTACTCGTTTCTTCAGTTCTGGCTGCATTTTGCACAGTATAAACTGGTAAAAACATCAACTTAAATTCAACACTTCTGGAAAGCTGAAACATAATTAACCTATAAACCATTTGCTTTGTTTACGATTTATAGATCTTACCTTCAATAAATCTTTAATCATTAATAGAGTCTTTAAAGAGACTGAGAATAATAATAATAACTTAAACAAATACAAACAGCGCAAACACAAGGAACAATACAATTAATACAAAATACTATATAGCAAAGGCAAAAGTATACATATACCTATTTCAAAATAACAGACAACCCAGCAGGCAAAATCACTATATGCTCACTTGTTCTACATTAGCAAATACGTATTTTCATCCTTCTCTAAAATTGTGATTTTGCCAAGTGGGAATGTTACAGATAGTGTGCTCACCATTGGGATCTCGTAAACGGTAAGAGATAGAGAGTTGGTTAAATGAGACAAAATGTACGTGACACCTGGGTTTACTTTTTTAAATAAAAAAACTTTTAAAAAAATGAACGATACGTGCGCTATAGGGGAAAAACTAAAAATCGGCAATTTTAATTTCGTCGTTTAACTTATTTCATGTAAAAGATACCGAAATACTATTTTGACATTATGAAGGTACTTTTTTACGCAGAATTCAAATTTGGTATTGCAACCTCTGAAGCTTTTATACGTTTCGAGATTTTTATACAAACTTTCTTATTTTAAATACAAATCTTAGGCGGCTTTGACTGTATCAAAAAGAGCATAATTTGGTGATTTCAATGATGTATAACACTTTGGGTTTATTTGTAGAAATAACAAAGTTACAAGAATAATTAGCATATTTTTTTGTTTTATACTTACCTATTCCTGGAAACAAAATACAAAAATGACTGAAAAGTAAATAAAACACTAACTTCACATACCTAACTATTTATTTACTACTAGTGAATAGATAAATTACATTAAATGCTCAAAAAGTCCTCCATTGTTATTGATACATAACTGAGCTCTTCTTAGTGTGGAATTAATCACTTTTTCTAAAATACGTCCATTTATCCGATGAAACGCTCTTAAAACACAAGCTTGCAGTTCCTCCACATTATTAAATTGTGTTTTATACACCTTATTTTTTATGTAACCCCAAAGGAAAAAATCCATTGCGGTTAAGTCTAGGGAACGTGCAGGCCATGAAATGGGTCCTCGATTACCAATCCACCGATTACCAAATCTATTATTTAGGTAATTCGTAATAATGTGAGCATTATGTGCTGGTGCCCCATCCTGTTGGAAATACATATTCGCAGTTAGATTAAGCGGAATATCGTCTAGAAGATCTTCTATTTCACCTTTAAGTAAGTTCAAATAGCGTTCACTCGTTAAATTGTTATTGAAGATAATAGGTCCAACTATTCTTCTGCCGATAATACCGCACCACACATTGAACCCAAAACGTTCTTGATGTCGAGCTTCATGTAGAGCATGGGGATTTTCTGTCCCCCAATAGTGAATATTATTTCTGTTAAATAACCCATTGTTCGTAAATCGAGATTCATCTGACCACAACACATTAAACAGGAATGTAACATTGTTGTTATTCTGATTAATGTACCAATGACAGAAACGAGTCCGCCTCTCTGCGTGTCCTGGTTGGAGTCCTTGGCTAATGTGGACTTTGTAAGGATGATATCGATGCTTTTTTAATATTCTATGGGCTGATGTTCTAGGGATTCCGGTGTTGTTTTCTCTTTCTCTTGTGGAAACTTTTGGATTTTCACGCACCTGATTTAATACAATAACTTGGGTTTCCTCATCTAATCTTTTTCTATTTCTTTTCGGTTTACTAAAGGCACCGTATGTTTTTAGATTTACTTCTAATCTTCGAAATAAAGTTTCGTGTGGTTGCCGTCGATCTGGGTACAACTCCAAATAATGATTAGCTGCATTCCTTGAATTTTTGTGAGCCAATATGTAACTTTGAAGCATATCATATTTCTCTTCATTATTAAATTTCTCCATAACGTGAACAACAATAAACAAGTAATAAAACGAACCAAAACAACAAATGCGGTGATTTTTAAATAAACGAACAAAATAGCAGACTAAATAACACAAAAATAAACGGATACGTAACTTGCTTGTAAATAAATTTGACAGATACTACTTATTGTCTTAATAATTCAATGCTGCCTCTGATGTATAGCCTATGCATTCATAAGGATACCAAAAATTGCACAAATATCATTATAACTTTGTTAT
The DNA here is from genome assembly GCA_963170755.1 of Amphimallon solstitiale. Taxonomy (NCBI): domain Eukaryota; kingdom Metazoa; phylum Arthropoda; class Insecta; order Coleoptera; family Scarabaeidae; genus Amphimallon; species Amphimallon solstitiale. The sequence goes on along the minus strand of OY720676.1, from coordinate 47,089,106 downwards.
TTCTACAAATAAACCCAAAGTGTTATACATCATTGAAATCAGCAAATTATGCTCTTTTTGATACAGTCAAAGCCGCCTACGATTTGTATTTAAAATAAGAAAGTTTGTATAAAAATCTCGAAACGTATAAAAGCTTCAGAGGTTGCAATACCAAATTTGAATTCTGCGTAAAAAAGTACCTTCATAATGTCAAAATAGTATTTCGGTATCTTTTACATGAAATAAGTTAAACGACGAAATTAAAATTGCCGATTTTTAGTTTTTCCCCTATAGCGCACGTATCGTTCATTTTTTTAAAGTTTTTTTGCTTAAAAAAATAAACCCAGGTGTCACGTACATTTTGTCTCATTTAACCAACTCTCTATCTCTTACCGTTCACGAGATCCCAATGGTGAGCACACTATCTGGGACAGCCTGTATAGTCACAATCATGTGACAAAATCACAGAAAGCAGATGATTTATATCGTGTGTTTTAGGATTTGTATGTAGCTCTCAGTGCCAATAGAAAGGCAGTATTAAAAATCATGCGTTGATCACGCGTTTTTTGCTACTCTATACGTTCAGTGAACAGAGAGTCAAAAAGTGATGATAAGGTATAGGATTAAAATTTAAAATTTTGGACTTATTACGATTTTTCTGAAAAATTCAATTTTATATAAAATTATAAGTCTCAAAAACGACATATTAGATGGACACAATTTATAGTAGTGTTGTTCATAATAGAAGGTCTTAATAAAAGCTTTTTGTTTTTAATTACTAATTTGGTTTGAAGAAAACTGGCTTAAAATTCCATGACGCGTTTTTGTCTGAAAGTCAATTTTTGCAACTAGAACAGCCTGTATATCGGTTAATTTTTGAATTGCTTACTAAATTTCGCACCAACAACATGTAAGATGTTATTACTTTAAAAGCTATTGTTGTTTTTTGATATAATTTGCAAACTTTATATTTTTTTTAGATTCGGCACAGCCATTATATTTGCGGCAAAATTGACAATTGAATAGATAACATTTAATAACTTCCTTCTCAGTTAACAAGCGTAATTTTATAATGAGTTATCCTAAATATGAGCTTAGAAATATGATTTTTGTATGTATTGGAGAAATAATAAAAGAATTGGATGTATCTTATTTACAATATACTCTATACCAGCAATATATTTCGTTAAATATGTAGAATGGCCCAATAAACAAATTCTAAAGCTAAACAAATAAAGAACTTGATTTTACTAAATGTAAAAACAGGAATTGACACATGAATGGCTGAGTAATTAGTTAAACAGAAATTATAAACTGAGAATAACTATAAACATTAAAATAGGTAAAAAGTATTTCAAGTATTCAAATGAACATTCATTCACTTTTAAACATTTTTGAACAAGCTTCCGAAATGATAAACCAACATTAATAGAGAGATGAGTACTTATATTTCTATAGGATTGTCGAATATGTTCCCGCATAGCTTCTTTTGTGGTTACTGCAGGTATACTGCATATTTGCTCTTTTACGTATCCCTATAAAAAAGAAACTAACTTTGTGATGTCCAAAGACCTAGGAAACCAGGAGACCTGCATACACGGGCTAGACACTCTCTGGAAATATTTCATTTAAAATATTTTTTACCTATAGCCTAGGATGTAGAGTTTCGTCGACTTGTTGCATCCACATGTCTTCGTAAATTTAGCGGAACATCTACCAATGATTCCACTAAAATGCTTGATAAAAATTGCTTGTCCATTAATACTATTTTCAAAGATATGCCAGTGATGTAAAGGTTTTCGTTTGAATAATAATAATGAAAATGTTTTTGGTTAACTATTCTGTTAACCAACCATCCGTAAATAACACATTAATCAAAAAGAATTGCCCGGGCATTAATTTTAGTTAATGCTATTGGCAAAACACTCGTCCAGCTTTAAAATTATAGATGCGTAACTCAATATTTAAATGTGTTCATTATGAATATTTATTTTATTTTAAAGTCCTTGCAATGATACTTTGGCCAATATCCAGCAAACGACTTGCACGAGTACTGACGTGTGCATTTTCTGTTGTTGCCATGTGAATTCGTAATTGATAGTCATCATATATCACATATTTAGGTTTCCGTGATTTTGAACAAGCAATACTACCAGTAGTAATTAAAGTTCCATTACTCTTCTAAAGACATCTGTTTTCTAATAAATAATTTCTTGGGCAATAGCTCAGTAATTGTCACTTTTAATGTAGTGACGTCTAACACGTTTCTGGTGTGATACTTTGTAAGCAATTCAAAAATGAACCGCTATACAGGCTGGTCTGTTTGAAAATATTGACTTTTAGACAAAAATATGTCATGTAATTTTAATCCAGCTTTCTGCACATGCCAGTAATTGAAAAACAATAAAATATGCTTGTATTAGGAACTTTTATTATGAAAAACACTACCAAAAATTGTGTTAAAAATCCTAAGCCGTTCAAGAATATCAACCTTCCACTTGTTTATAATAGTCAAAATAAGGCCTGGATAACCAAGGAATTGTTTTACGACAGGTTTCATCATGATTTCGTGCCTGAAGTCAAACAATTTTTAAAGTCGGGAAATTTACAACAGAAGCTCTTCGTGCCCCGGATAATGCCCCAGGGCACGCCTCAAATGACGAATTATCATCTAGTGATGGCTTTATAAAAACCATGTCTCTGCCTGCTAACTGTAAGGCTCTGATCCAACCAATGGACCTAAATGTAATACAAATGACGAAAGACAATTACAAAAAGAAGATTTTACTTAATGCGATAAGTCGACAAGCAAACATTTCTGAAGCTTTAAAAGAATTGACTATCAAAGACGCAGTTTTAACTATGTCTGATGCTTGGGATGAAGTAGGGGAATAAGCCATTAAAATTATCTTGGACAAACATGTGGCCTACCATTACCGAAGATGACGAGGCTTGCAAGAAGGAGATCTGATACCATTACAAGAATTAATATAATTAGCAACAATTCCAAATGTGGCTTAACACGTGAAGATGTTGAAGGTTGGTTTGCAGAGAACACTGAAATATATGAGCCACATTTAACTGATGATGAGCTTTTAACTCAATCCGTTCAACCGGAAAACTTATAGGACGAAGAAGTCATGTTGCGTGTGGGTTGTACCGTCAAATCCAAAGATGTGTAGATATTTGTATTAAATGGGCGTTTTATCGAAAAATATTATTTTATAAAAACATTGAATTTTTCATAAAAATGGTAATAAATAGAAAACTCTAAATTTTAAACCTATATCATCTATTACTTTTTGACTAATAATTATGCGGAAAATACAAAAATATAATAGAATACAGGGTGTTACATTGTCAGCTAATAAGTTATGGAGCACTCTGTATAATGCAAAATAAATCTGAAAGTGTACTCCTGATGAGTGGCTGTCATAAGAAGAAACCGCTTCGAAATATCTTTTTTCGTACAGTCACAATCAGCCTTTCCGAGTGAGACGACTCACCCTGTATATATAAATGGGGCAAGAGTAACGATTGTAGCGTAAGGTCTTCACAAAGAATCAAATTGACTCTCAGGCACAAGACATACTTTGTATGATAATTTATCAATCTATCATTTATGGCGTTTTCAATGATTTTTGCAAAAATTGATGATACGACAATAGGTCACTAATTCTCAACTAGTCGTTTATTGGCTTTCTTGTATACTGGAACAACCTTACTAACCTTTATGTCATCCAGAAAAATGCTCCTGGACAAGCACCAAAGAATCGACTATTTCGTCAATAACATATTTTGAAATGAAACAAGAAATGTCATCAATACCAGATGAGTGTTTAGCTCATTACCATCCATATTTACAGAAGTGTAGGAAAATCAAATTACTTATTCCATAAGGTCGTAAAAGAAATCAATTTGTTTGATACAAGCGAGAAAAGAGTTAGTTACTACACTGCATACATCGAACAAAATTCAATTTATCCCCGTAAATGGAATTTAAGAATTCTGTATACTACTTGTAATGAGAAAATAGAGAAATAAGATATACATTTCTAATAGACCAACCTTTATAGAAAAATCGATAATCTAACGCTTTACGAAAACCTTTCACTAAGGAAGACCTTGAGACAATTCTTTTGATCTATTTTTAATTATCGAGAAACTTGCTGTTAGTTTTTGTAACTACAAAAATGCGATGTCAAAAGGATTAAATGAAATGAATGAAGCAATTGAAATTTTGGCACATACGTACAATACACTGCGTTTCTAAATGATTATTAGAATTTTATGTACTCCGCACAATATATCAACAGAGGGTAAATACGAGGGCGTATTTTTGTGTTATCTATCTAGCCATGAAACAAAAGAGTGACGATGTCAAACAAATTATTGAAAAATTGCTGTCACTGTTAGAAGTACATGTGCTAAGTTGTGTTTAGTTTATGCTGTGTATAGATTTAAGACGATCCATTTCTCGATAAAATGAGTGAAACTAAAGTTGAACATCGCAGCGTAATAAAGTTCCTGACAAAGGAAGGCAATGATCCAAAAGCAATTCATGAAAAAATGGTTGCTGTATATGGGGATGATACACAATCTTATTTCCAAGTAAAATATTGGTCTAAACTCTTTCGATGGGGCCGAGAGTCAATCAATGATAACCCAAAGTCCGGACGACCCGTTGAAGCTCGAACTGAAAACATTGTGCGAAAAGTCGAAAATTTGGTACTGAAAGATCGGCGTGTGAAGATCTCTGTCATTGCCAATAAAGTCTGTATATCCGAAACAAGTGTTCTCAAAATTTTGCATGACGATTTGGGTATGAAGAAGGTGTCTGCACGGTGGATACCCAGATTGCTTACACCTGAACAAAAACTGTGCAGAAAAGAAGTTACTCAAGAAAATTTGGTCAAGTTGGAGAGGGACAAAACATTTTTATCTCGAATTATTACCGGGGATGAGACTAGGGTATATTACTGGGACCCTCCTACTAAACAAGAATCCATGCAGTGGGTTCATAAGGGCTCTCCACCACCAAAAAATGCCAAGACACAATTTTCTGGAAAAAAACTGATGGCAACTGTTTTCTGGGATGCTGAAGGAGTTTTTCTTATTGAATATATGCCGAGAGGGTCTACCATAAATGAAGAGGCCTACGGAAACACAATTAAAAATTTAAAAACTCCTCTGGAGGAAAAACGCCCGCATTCTTATCCACAAAAAAACTTGTTGCTGCACGACAATTGTCGGGTTCATAAGGCAAACAAAGTTCAGCAGATAATCAATGAGTGTGGGTTTATAGAATTAAGGCATCCACCTTATAGCCCCGACCTAGCTCCGTCAGACTTCTTCTTATTCAAAAATTTAAAAGAGCATCTCAGAGGAAAGCGTTTTGCTTCTGATGAAGAACACAAAGAAGCTGTTGAAGAATAATTTGCGGGATTACCGAAGCAATTTTTTTCTGAGGGTATGGGGCAACTGGAAAAAAGAAGGAATAAGTGTATTAGTGTTGAAGGGAGTTATGTAGAAAAATATTTTTTTTTGTTCTCTTTTGTGCTTTCTTTCATGGCTAGGTAGATAAAATAAGAATACGCCCTCGTAGTAGACTCTAGCGCGTCATGAAAGGGCAAAGGCGAATATTCAAGTAAAGTTCGCAAGAAACTATTTTCCTAGCATGGCGTCCGAGAATGCAAGTGTACAATACGAGAGCATAACGCGTTTTGCATCCTGCAACTGCGAATCTCCATTCGGTCGCTTTGATGTTTCAAGACGATTAGATGCATCTGTAAAGGAAAAGTTCAGAATTTCCGCGTCTGCTGGACGAGTTAGTCGATACTGTTGGATCGGGTTTCATGCTTCATCGTTTCGTTTAAAACAGCTGCACTCTCTAAACTTTGTGGAATATATTACACAAAACGCAACGATTTCAACAGAAGAATACTAGAAACACAGTCTATCTACTGAGTTAAAAAAAAGCGATTAGACGTTGCGTTTACAAACGTCTACTTAAAGCTGTGGTATGGTCTATCTTCAGCGACATTATTTAACTCAGTTTTACTAACAAATATATTAACAGAAGAAGATGAGAGCGATCAATATTTATACTAAGTTTATTGAAATCACGTGGTGATACGAATAAAATATGGAAGTTTTTTAACTATAAATTCTACTTTTCAATAGTATTTTGTGAAAATAATCAATAAAATCAATAAAAATGTAATGAAATTAACTTTAGTATTTGGTGATACCATATTTTGATGCAATTAGAGCTTCTATGCGTCGGGCAGTACCGGATCTAGGAAATTCCATAGGGTGGGCAAGTCAGCCCCATGCCACCCCTCTAGCTGTTTTTCACTATTTAATGCAGTAATAAATAACAGGAAAAAAGTAATCAGTCTTTTTTAATGGTGTGCTAAACTTAACTTTTAACTTTTTACAAAATTATTTACCTTGATTTTCTTAATGTATTGAATTAGCCTCTTGGCTTTCTGTAGACAGTATTGCAAGGTTTCTCAATCTGTCTTGAGCCATTCTTGATCTGAGATCGTTTTTCATTACTTTCAGTTTGCTGAAACTACTCTCGCAGCTTGCTGATGTAGTTGGGAGCGTTTAGTAAACTCTCAAGACTACGCACATATTTAGGAAACCATCAGTCAAAACTTTTTCTTGGATTAGATTTAGAAGATCAAGATGATTCATTTCTTCAAAATTAACAGTTGAATTTTGTAACTGTCACGAAGAACTAGGATTTCAGTAGGGAACTCATCCTTAATTATATCTTCAAGATATTTACTAGCTAAGTTTGTAGCACAAGGTTTCAACTCCCAGCTTTTCAAATCTTTGCAATGTAGAAAAGAAAAGACATTGTTGAATGCGTTTATGCTCTGCATTATTTCTTTCAACTGGATCAATATCACATCGATTACTTCCTTCTTACTATGGTAAAAACATTTTTCTACAGAGATACTAATTCCTTTACCTTGCGCCATCTCTCCATGCATTATTTTCCTTTTTGGGATTCTGCGAGTTTCTATAGTTGGTTTTACATCAATATATCAACCTTTTCACCCTTTCATTATTTGACAACACCTTATACCAAAGAGAAGGTACCTACCTACCTGCATGTTTTTTAGCAATGAAATATTCTCTCTTGTTTTAGTTTTACATAAAGCAATGATTTGCGTTTACTTTCTGTAATTAATAGTTTAATAACACGCCACCAGTATAAAAAGAAAGTGATGTGATGATATCTAAATTTTATGTTTTTATTCATATTTATATGGCACTATAAAATTATAAAAAAGACAAATTTTTCAATTCCATTTTGCCACCCGGGGCAGTTGCCCCTTTGCCTCCCCCCCCCCCCCTCAATCCGGTACTGACGTCGGGGCATCCTCTCTATACAAACTTCTGCATTTTGTTGAATTTCGGTGTTGTGATGCCATTCTCTAATGCGAGTTTCAATCAACTGGCGCATGGTGGTGATCACTTCCTTAGCATCGTCCGTTCGGTGAGTTCTCATATGTTCTCTATGGGGTTCATGGCCGATCAGGCCAAAACGACAATCCTTTTTTTTTCGGCCGGGAATGCAGTAATATTCCTCGCTTTGTGGTACGGTGCCGAATCATGCACAAAAATGTACTCTTTATCACCCGGGAAGCATTTTTCCGGCTGTGGTTATAGCTGAGTTTCTAGCACTCCCTTGTACTGGTCCTGCCTCATGGTCCCTTCGACATGCCCCTAACTGAGTTGACGAACCACACCATAACACTAACTAGGTGTTTCACCCTCTCCACTATCAGTTATTACACCTTTTCCTCTTTTTAATAACCTTTTCCTCTCTGAGATTTTTGTTCCTTTCTTACTTGGAAGTTCTTTCTTTAGTTGCTTCTTTTCTAATCTTTCAGCTTTTTGTTTCTCTTTTTGCAACTCGGTTACATTTTTGATTTATATTTTTTTCTTTTCAGCTTGTTTTCTAGCCGATGAAGTTGGTACAAAAGGTAGCTTTTCCGATTTTCTTCTTTCTCAAATTATAAAATCATTGAGAAATGATGTACTTAAGACTTTTTCTCTGTTATCTGATGAAGTGCTAGACATCTGCAAGTTATAATTCGCATCATTCTCCATTATAATTGGCATGTGGGCGATATCAAATTCACATTCGTTATGAAGATATGCAACTGTTTCTGAGATCATCGGCTGATATTCGTCATGGTTTAAACAGCATAATTTCATTTCAATTGCCCATTTGATAAATCCTGAACTTCCTCTTCAGATTGGTTTGGCTTTCAAAATTCTTCGTGTAGATAAAAAAGTGTCTTCGGGTCTTCGGTATGTATGTACATCGTTTTCGTTAAAATTTTTGAATATTTCAATTCTCTGTTCTCCAACAATATTCTTGAATGTTTTAAAAGTAATGACCTTTGTATCATCGTTGAAGTTGTCATTGTTAATCCTTGCATTGTTTTTACCAGTGCACTTACTATAGTCAATGGCTGAGGGATTCCAAGGGTACAGCCCACAAGTAGGAAAACCATGTTGCATTGTTTCTGGCTTTACGTTATCTACTACAGTTTTTAGTATTGGTGCAAATTTTTCTTTTTTCACAACTTCAGTAGGATGTTCTCTCCGGAAATTTAACACAGCCTTTTTCCAACCTTGTTTTGGAGGCTTAAATACTGCCACGTCCGCTGGTTGCATTAAAAAGCAAGCGTTTTCACGAGGGAAGACATGAACCGATTTTTAGTTGAAGCTTCATATCAAACATTTCTTATTCATAAGGTAGGTAAATTAGAAATACCTATTTTCAAAATGTATGTTAATGGTGCATATTCATAGCACCATGGCAATGATATTAGAAGTGTCAGGAGCTTTCAGAAGAGAAGAGTTATACAATATAACTATGAAGGATGTTGAAGGTCGTGGTGAGTTGATTATTATAAAAATTCCGCAAACAAAAACTACTTCAACTTCGACCAAGCAATGCTAAATCCGAACGTCTGTTTCTGGCTTTCCACAATGGTAAATATAGAAACCAAGTAGTGGGGAAAGGAACAATTGGAAGGTGGCCGTCCAAAATTGCAGAATATTTAAAATTATCGAATCCAGCTAGCTACACCGGCCATTCATTTCGACGTACATCAGCAACATTGTTGGCCAACAAAGGGGTGGCTATTCTAGGATTGAAGCGGCATGGAGGATGGAAATCTTCTAGTGTGTCCGAGAGTTACGTTGAAAATTCACTTCAAAATAAAATACAATTTGCAGAAAAAATATTGTATGATGTTAGAGACACATCTTTCAGTATTCCTGATGATGCACAACAAGTGTCTTCTGATACTATTTCTTATGCAGCAGTTTCTACGAAAACAAGAAACAGTGAAATTAATTCTTTGCCATTGTATATTCATAATTGTAGTATTCATAATTGCACCTTTAATTTTAATAGCAACAAATAAATGAACTAAACAATTTCTGTCCGTATATCATCTTCATTCTCTAATTTTTAAAAGTCACAATTACTGACTGTTCACCTGAACGGTAAGTGAATTACTTACCGTTTTGTTAGGTACAACAAACAGTAAGAACCACTTACTGTCATGGAAACATACCTAGTACATAATCAAAAAAGATTGATCGCGCAAAAAAATCATTATGTATAAATCAAGTGGCCAATAACTACCTCCTGGCCAACAATTATATCACTTACCCTAAATATCGAAGCAATCTAGCTACTGGGCACAATATATTTAGTGAGAAGACTGAAAAGAACCATACCCTTCGAGTTTATTTAACGCTTAAAAGCAGAGTCCGGTGTAGTATACTTAAGGATTAGGAAAAATAAAGGTTGCTTTTGGGTAAAACTTAGATTAATATTAAACATGATTAAATTAGGGTAGAATTAGATTGCATTTAAAAATATTTTTGAGTTACTAAAAAAGCTTTTTCCTGGGTCAATGTTGTTCATTTACGATACCTGCCTAAACCATCACTATCGCTACTAATTACGTATTTATTATCACGGACATATTATTTGGCGTATACCTATATAGCATAAAATATATATTTTGCATCAATTTAACAACATATCGAATAGAAAAATGTTTTTGTGCCTCCCTTAAATGTTGAGCATTGAAAATAACTTGTGTTTCTCCTAACAAGAGCATTATTTAAATGATATTCTCGACACAGAAAAACGCTAGACATTTATCCCAATTCTCACACGTCGCGTCGTCATGAATAAATGTAGGATATTTTTCCTTTTCATCTAACAATAGCGTAATCTATAACATCTAAAGGTTTCTTATTTTCTATGGAAAAAATCTGGAGACGAAATTTATTCATTGTTAAAAACAAAATTGTTGCTCTTTCTCGGCATTAACTTTCTTCAATATCACCTGTACGTGAGGGTCCCTTGAGAATTAGAAATATTACTCGACACAGGCAAACATATTGTAAAACTTTCCAAAGGAAGTTTTGTTTGTTACATTCCCGCTTGGAAGTGATATCGTACTTCCACCAATATATATAAAGAATAAAGAAAATTAAACCATTTTTGGCGACAGATTTTTTATGAAGTGTGCCAATTATTTTTTGTATGTGAATTAAGTTATAAAGTTCTAATAGCTATAAAAATCTGGCATTTTTTTAAAGCACAGACGAAGTTTAAGTATTGCATAATGGATAAAATTCTTCCGTTATTTAATAAAAAGTTGAGCTAACTGACACATATTGAGGACAATATGACAATATTTCTGTTATACATAATTACACTGTTTGAAAGTAATAATTAGGGCGCGGACACGAATGGTTGATGACTCTATTGAAATGTTATGTTTTTAAAGAGGTTTTAATTTTATGTATATAATTGGATAACAAGTGCGTGGTGATCTATAAAATACGTTATTATTTGTTTATTTTGTAGATCAAGCCGAGTAAAGGAGTATTAATATTTACTTGCAATACTTTCTCAAGGTTCTCTTCTGTAAGATTCGTTCTCTTTGAATGAGTACATCCTTGTAGATAGGAAACGTCCTTTCTACATCGCAGCTGGTTATAGGTGCGTACTGGAAATATTCTTTTATTTCAGTCTATTTAGCAGTTAGATTTTGTGTCATTGTCCCCATACACAATTGCCGCAATGTTATTAAGAGGGGCGTTTACCTATCGAAAACTAAGGCATCGCCGATTCGCGTTGTTTTGAATTTATTTTGTAATTCTAGAATCTCAAATTTGGGTTAGTGGTGCAAAATGCATCAATTTATAATGTCAAGGTCCGTTTTTGTACTAATTTATTTTCTTAAGAAAGTTATGTGTTTTTGAAATGACCACAAAAATGCATGAATTTGATTAGTGTCTATTAACTGAGGTTCGTACACAAAAGGAAAAAAACGACCTCTACGCGCCAGCTGCACATTTGATGTACGATATAAAGAAAAAATCAAATGTATGTACTTAGTTTTTAAGATAAAAAACATTAAACAGTAAACCTTGTCACACACATTTCACACAAGGTTTTACGCGTCGTCTATCCCCACTTTACGGTATCCCTACCGGTCCCAGCGAAGACGAAAATCTATCGGAATCGGTCGGCTATTGCAGACTTAAATGCGAGTGACAGTTAAATTACAAACTGACACTGGCATTTAAATATCATATGGTGGAAACGCGTTACATTCAGTTGCACGTCATACTACCAAAGAAAAAAATTATTCACTATACAATAACTATAACGTAATATATTTAGTAAATGAAATGCTCTAACACTTCAGTCTTTCTCAACTTATTTATTATATTGATTTAGGTTGTCGAAAAACCTTAAATGTTGCATTACGTATCCATAATATAATTTAAAATAAGCAATACTTACGCTATTCACATTAAATTTAACACATGATTATAGAAAAGTTTGTAAAAAGCCTCGACTGTTTACAGAAACCTTTCGGCATTATATTCAGTGGACGCAAATAAATAATAAATACCCTTCTAAGAAGCACTGTTTTTAAACAATTTATATCACAGCAAAAATAAACATGAAAAATTTCACAGGAGGAATATACACAACGCACGTTTTTTTGACAGATATGATTTATCTGTCAACACCGAATTGAACTATTAGTCTATTAAAAATATGTAATAAAGAAATTTAATATTGAAATGGAAATTATATGTTTATTTGCCATGAATGCGTATATTACTATCAATTTATAAATCTTCTATTTAAGCTAATGAAATAAATACCCTTATGTATAATTTAACAAAGTAACTTTTTTAGTTTCTCTAATACAGTTATGACAACATGTAAACGTCATCGATGACGTCCAACTGATCTTAACGCGTCTCCAGTATATATACCTATAATATTCGAGTGTATAATAACATAACAGTAATGGGCAAGCGAAAATTAGCTATCATCACTTAGAAACATGATGTACACAGGAATATTTCGACCAGTATATTTTTGAAGAAATGTTTTGAAAGTGGGATTGTCAAGTTTCTTTAATGGGATACTAGCCGCCAGTAAAGCTTCACAGAGTTCTTCGTTAAAATTGTCAGCTTTCAACTGGTCAATGTCTGTCTATGTTTTAGCGATGCTGAGTGACGTTGTACGTGCACTTTTTGGGCATTTTATAACGATTTTTTACAGACTTTGCAATAAATATCGGAATCACTGACAATGGATATACAATAAGTGTAACCCTCAATCCAATCCATCGTTTCACGATGTATTTCTCGACGTTCTTCCATATCATAGTAACATAAACAATGTGCTAGATCTAAATAAATGATAACTAAAAATGTATGCGTATGTTATTGAAAATAAACGAAATCCAGTGCACACTTACGTCTAGATAATTGGGAGAAGTCGATTCAATGAAACGGGATTAAGCAGGAACTATTACATAAATTACGAAGTACGTAATTAACAGTAAAAACAATGAAAAAACGAAACTAACGTAAGTATGAATAGGTATACACATATATAACTTTATTTATTTTACGAAATAAAAGGTAAATATAATAAATTTTGAAAACTCGTCACCCTTCTACCTACGCCGATGAAGAAAGGATTTTACTCATAAATTCCTTTTTTGATGGGCATTTTTTGTTTTCTTTTTGAGTAACTTTTCAAGTAAACAACAGATGTTGCAGTTTACCATATGAATAATGCTATTCAGAAATAATGTAAACAACAAACAGTTGTTTACATTATTTCTTTGCTCCGTTGTAACTCCGTCGCAGTTTAAACCTGGCACGTCCGCCCCCTAGTAATAATGTTGTAATAACTCAATGCGAGAGATGATAGGGATGGGTAGTCCAGGGTTCATTGCTGGACTGGACTTCTTAACAAGAGAAGGGCATACACCTTATCAGATTAAATAACGTTCGGACGGCGTTTCCGGTGATTCATTTCCTTCGTATTCAACTGTAAAAAAGTAGGCAAAATGTTTCCGTTTGGAACAAGAATCCCTGGAAGATGCTGATCGGTCGGGTCGACCAATTCAAGTGATACTGCCTTAACAAATTTCAATTATTGAACATTTAGTGCTAGAAGATCGCCGTTTGAAAGTGAAGGAATTAGCAGTGATAACAAACATTTCCGAAACAAGTGTTCGCCGAATTCTCCATGACCATTTGTGTATGAATAAAATTAGTGCTAAATGGGTACCGCAACTTCTCTCTGATTTCCAACGTGAACGTCGATTCGAATGTGCGCAGTAGTTTTTAAACATGTGTGGAGACGACCCAAAACCGATTTTGGAGTCCATTATCACAGGGGATGAAACAATGGTTCTGTTTTACGATCCTCTCACGAAACGGAAATCCATGGAATGGCGGCGACTTGATGAACCTCACCCCAGAAAGGCGAAATTCGTTCAATCAAAGAAAAAGGGATGACAAATATAACAAAAGACAAAAGGTATACGAATATCGACTCTTCCAACGAAAACAATAGTAACACAAAAATTACTCTTTTGAGAAAAACTGCATTGAATATTTGAATGTCAAAAAAAATCAAGGAATTGGTTAACATTATTGATAAATCTTGAAGATCTTAATTTTAATAAAAGTTTGTTCATTTAATGTATTGTTTTTCCATTGCTGTTGTATTTTAGGCCCTACCTGACTTACTACAGGTTTCAGTGCAAGGTTTTTTGTAAATAAAAGATAATACAGATACAGATAAGTCCTTGAATATAGACTTTCTCTGATCTCAGTTATCCATACTTCACACCTCTGTCTACCAGACATTCTACATGTTGGTCTTTGAGCACAATTATTATGCCTTTCCTATTTTTAGGTTCAATACCGCGATTCAATTTTCTCATAGGTTTCACATGTAGATCAATCCACTTATTCGTGTTTCTGGAACACTTTCTACCTGGATTACTTTTAATTGTCGTTTTACGTTTTCTAACTTTCAATGGAGCAGCAGATATATTGTCACACCTTTTTTGCACCAGACGCTGATGATTACTTTTGGTTTTACTGGACGGCGCTCTATCACTATCTGAAGAACTAGGGTCAGTTAATTCAAAATTAGAAGGCCTATATTCTGGATCCGCTTCGGAATTTACAAGCCCCGATTCGTCATTCTCAAGACAATACGGGTTCCAGAATATTGAATAGTAACACAGGGATTTTCAATATTTTGTTGTTCAACTGTATGCTGAATACTACTGTCATCGCTTATTATTGTATTGCCCTTTTGTAACATCTGAAATAAAAGCAATCTTAAATTTCAAACACAAAAAGGTGTTCTTCAGTATTAAAATGCAGATACATTATTCTTATTTTTAGGTTAGAAAGTAGTTTCCACACATAAATATAACAAAACTCAGTGCAACTACTTATCTGCAACTTCATTCTGCCCTTCACATTCGATTTACTATTGTCGGTAGCAACAAGTTGCAAAATAAACTTCTTTGAAAATGGTGGAGAATAAACGTTATAGTAACTTGAGTTGCGATGTTCTTCTTTGAAAATAAATTTGAGTTTAGACTTACTATATACTTCAATGTGTTTTATGGGTTGCCTAAAATGTATAAAGAGGTACTTGATAGGTAAAATACTCAAATATGATGCCATTTTAATTTATTTACTCGTGTCGATCGTCAAAACGATTCAACCATCTCAGCACATTGCAATCAACATTTTTTAGAGGTTATGTCAAATTATCTTTAAATAAATTCAAATGAATACTAAAAGTTTGCGCGTCTTTCTCACTTATTCAGTATGCAAGTAAGAAGTACCGATGTGATTCAAGCGTATACAATTCAAAATAAAAATGGCAAAGAAAAATTGAAGTGAGTACTCCTAAACAATAACCTTTGATTGAAGTTATATTAGAAGTATAAACAGATCAAGTATTGAGTGCATATTAAATGACGAATTAAATATTAGTAACTTTAATTTGTGTGTTTCCCTCGCTATTCTCGGACAAAACTGGATGTATATTTTCATATTATCATGTAGTATATTTTGACTTCCTTACGTAAACCTCACTTTTGAATTATATATGCATGTGCCTATACGCATAATGTAAAAGGAAATTGTTATGCAATATTCGAGTTTATTTTAACATTGTGGTAACGTGTTCAGAAACCGTAGTGGTTTCGCCGTTATTCCCATCCATTAACATTGAGATTTATTTTCAGAGATTTATCAAGTACAGCGATAACGTTTCTACCGGTCGACGGCCTAAGGGAAATTGAGATTCTCAAGCTACAAGATACAAAATCGTTAACAGTTTTTCCATCAATATACAATTTTAAGGTAAGTGTTATTATTAAATTTAGTGTTTTAACTTTATTTAGTATTATTATTAATTAAATAATAAACTTCTTTAGTCATAGCTATTTTTTTCTATAACTTTAGTCGCTACTATTAATAGAACCAATCAATAATTACACACCTTTTATATGAATAATCGCGATGCTAAAGAAATATAGTCTACACCAGTTCGTCTATAGTTCCTGTTTATAAAAACAAAATTCATAGCTTCGACCATCTTCTACTACTTTACAAATCAATTTATTGTGCTCAGGGAATTGACCTGACAGCTACAGCATTTTAGACAGCTATAATTCTCGTATGAGTTTTTGCACATCTTTAATTTCATTATGCAGTGCATATGGGACATATTTCAAAAATTAAATTTATGTTCCTAATAATAAAATTATACGAACCAAACAAAACTATTGTATTAAATACATTTACAAAATATAAATTGTTGCTACACACGTTTTCTTACTGCTTTCAGGCTATCAAGGAAGCGTGGTTGACGTATCCTTACCACTGCTGTGCATTTAAATTTCCTCATACTCACAACCCTTGGGAGTTTGAACGGCATAGACAATTCGTGTTGCAGCTACAAGAATCATGTAGATTTAATAACTTGAGTCGCTATAACACGCGACATGCAAATGCAACATTTGGTGAGAGCATACACATTCCAGAGAATCCAGTTTTCGTTACGAATATAGAGACGGCAGAGGAATTTTGGGATGGCGGCGAAGAAATCTTTCATAATTATTCTCTTTCCACCAACGACGATGCACCCGTTAAAACTGCAATTTGCGGAAACATCTACTTCAACTATCACGAGGTAAATATTCTAAATACACAACTTTGTTTAATTTCTTCTAATTAATTATGATACAATACGAATCATCAAATAGATTGCAAAATAAGAATTATATTTATATTATTAAAGCTATACCCAGTGGTAACTAATATCAATGAAATTCATATTTTAGAGGATTTACTAAAAAGAATTTACAAATCTGTCAGAATTTAAGAATAATATGGTACAAATATCTTATACCTGTTAGTAGATTTTCGGAATTATTGAAGTTGCACATTCATGAATTAGCAATAGTTTGAAAATATCACAGTTGCAATAAATAACAAAATTCTACTGATCCTTTTAAATGCATATCAATGCTCCCTGATTCAACATTCAATTGTTCTTGACGCCTAGTCTCACACGTATGAACATTTTCGAAGTTCTTCAAGAAACTCTCGGTAAAAATGTTGATTGACCGTTTGGCCTTGAGATAAAAACTCTTTTTAACGATTCCAAATAAGCATGCATTTGATCTTCGACTTGCTCATTCTTGCTTTTTTGGGCCTTGGAGAGGCCTTCCATTCTATGCTCTGGCGTTTGGTTTCTGGATTGTACTCAAACACCCAAGACTCTTTCCAGGAAATGGGCATCATTTTCAATCAATTCCAAAATGTCAAGATACCTTCCCTTCCTGATGTCCTTTTAGCCCTGGAATTATTTTTGTGTAGACTTCATTCATTCCCAATTCATTGATCAAAATCTGATAAACCCTGGTACGCTGGTGTGAGTAAAATTCAACTCATCTCCGAACATTCTGACTGTCAACCGACAATCTGTTCTCACAAGATCCTGAATTCTGTCGACATTTTGATCGGTTTTTGAAGATAAAGGCCGTCCGCTGGGTGGTTCATCTTCAGTCGACTCTCTTTCTTTTTAAAAGGCCTTAAACCACCAGAAAACCTGGGCCCTTAAGAAAACACTTTCTCCGTAGGCCTGCTCAAGTTTTGCAAAAGTTTCCGTTGCATGGCGCCCAAGTCTGAAGCAAAACGTGATAGCAGACGTTTCCTCGAAATAGATGTCACACATTTTTAAAGCGCACTAAAAATAACTGTTTCGCCAAGAGAAGTCTACGAACAACGAAATAACTCTAGCGAGTTTAAGCTCGTTCTGAAGGTGTATCATATGCTTGCCTCCTGCTCCTTCCAGTTTCGCGTCCCAAGTGTAGCTAGATTGAACACTACGTTGCCTGTCTCTCATTATTTAATTTACACACCTCGTATCTCCTTTCTTTTAGTTCCTGCCCGATTTGCGTTTTATTACTAATGACTTAACATGTGGCAGTTTAAAGATTCTATGACCATCTTAATCTTAAGTTTCGGTTTCGTATCCTATATAATAAATTCTTCCACAATTAACACCTAATATCAAAAATGTTTGTTAGCGAGTTATAAATGATTGAAATCAGAAAAAAATAGCTCTTTGTAATGATGACTTGACACCCATAAAAAATAATAAAGTGGATGATGTCAGAAAAGAACCAAAACGTGTCACGATCATGTCAAGAACACCATTAGATAGACGAACAAAAGTTGAATGTGTTTTCAATTTTTCTTTGCGAATTCAAATAAAAGTGCTCTAGCTCAAAGAAAATAATAAGCATTTCTAGTCTTTCAAACAAGTCTCGATCAATCTTTGTCACAGATCTATTTTATCTCCGAGTCTGTAACAAACACAAAATTTGTCAAATTAAAACTTCTATTCCCAATAACAAGTGACCTCCGAAAACAAATCAGTCTGATGCACTGAACACGAAAAACATGTTAAGAAAGCTTTTAAAGTTATGACTTTTGTCGACAAATTTGACTTAAAAACACGGTGATTTCAGTTACCTATTGCACTGGAAAGAATTATCTAAATTACATAACATTACAAAACAACAAAAAACTAACAACAGCAAAATGAGTTCAGTTACCGTTTTAAGTAGAAAACTTAAAAACAGTGTTAAACGAAGCTTTTTGGCTACAATATCACTTTTGAATATATGCTCTTTACCAAATAGCCAGTGGCATAACACAAGTGATAGTAGTCTTATCCCAGAGGCAATATGATGAGCATATTTCCAGAGGTTCAAAGGTATTTTAGCAAAAAACGCTTCATTTAGCAGTATTTTCAGGTTTTCTACTGATAATGGAGATTTAGTTGCTAAAATATGTAGTTTATTTTAATTTTATTGTGATTAGTAGCTTTCTTTTGATTCAGACATTAAGCATTTCAATTAAGGTTGAAGTAAAAATAATTTACAACTAATTTCCAGTATAATCACACTTTATTTAAAAATACGACATGTTTCGCTATGATGTAGCTTCTTCGGGTATTACATTACTACTAAATATATTCTACAAATTATGATTTTTCCAACACATTTTCTACACACTTGTTCATTACTTAATTACTATAAATCTCTTAATGACTATTTAATGTACTTTAAATATATTCTTAAAACTACCTACGTCTTTAACGGTACCAATTTAACAGCGGGGAATTATTTAGATCTATTTGGTCATTTAACAGTACATCTGAATATTTAAGCTTATTTATTTCTAAGGCTTCAAGTAAATTTAATTTTAAACCTTTTTCTTGAGAATGTAGTATCTCAAATTCGGTGTTGAAATTATGATTATTTTCTAGTAAATGAATTGCATAATTTGAATCTGTTTTTTTATTACTAAAACTCTTAAAATGTTCTTTTATTCTTTTGTCAAAGCACCTCCCTGTTTGGCCTATATATGTTTTAGGGCAATCCATACATGTTAATTTATAGACCCCTGATTTTTTACCCTTGTTTATCTTTGATTTATTGTTTTTTATATATTTCCCCAAAGAATTATTTGTTTTATATGCTACATTTATATCTACTTTATGTAAAATTTTTCCTATTTTTTCGCTTGTTGATCAAATTTTGAGAAAAAAGAAATATAAAAAGGCAATAGAAATGGTTTACCCAATAAAAAAAAGAGAAATTAAGTAATTATAAAGTATTAACTCACATAGGATCAACAAGCGAAAAAATAGGAAAAATTTTACATAAAGTAGATATAAATGTAGCATATAAAACAAATAATTCTTTGGGGAAATATATAAAAAACAATAAATCAAAGATAAACAAGGGTAAAAAATCAGGGGTCTATAAATTAACATGTATGGATTGTCCTAAAACATATATAGGCCAAACAGGGAGGTGCTTTGACAAAAGAATAAAAGAACATTTTAAGAGTTTTAGTAATAAAAAAACAGATTCAAATTATGCAATTCATTTACTAGAAAATAATCATAATTTCAACACCGAATTTGAGATACTACATTCTCAAGAAAAAGGTTTAAAATTAAATTTACTTGAAGCCTTAGAAATAAATAAGCTTAAATATTCAGATGTACTGTTAAATGACCAAATAGATCTAAATAATTCCCCGCTGTTAAATTGGTACCGTTAAAGACGTAGGTAGTTTTAAGAATATATTTAAAGTACATTAAATAGTCATTAAGAGATTTATAGTAATTAAGTAATGAACAAGAGTGTAGAAAATGTGTTGGAAAAATCATAATTTGTAGAATATATTTAGTAGTAATGTAATACCCGAAGAAGCTACATCGTAGCGAAACATGTCGTATTTTTAAATAAAGTGTGATTATACTGGAAATTAGTTGTAAATTATTTTTACTTCAACCTTAATTATTATGGAGTTCCAGCAAGTAACGGCCGATTCAATCAATATTATTAAGCATTTCGTTGAAAAGAAATTTCATTCAAAAAATTAATTCATTCAAAATGCCAATTCCATTTTTCAATCACTCTGCAAATTTGTGGTTAAAAGCATATTACTTACTACCAAATTATATAATTGCCTAAATTATATTTTAGAATGAAATTTAATAATTTTCTCTACTAAGTTCAGGTTTATATATCCTAAGGGATATATTTAAAGCAATTTTAACTCGTGTATAACATGTTATAAGGAATTAACGTTTTTTTTATTTATTATTTAATAATTGTGTTCATTAAAATGGATTACATCTATCATACCTTTATAGTTAATGTGATTCCTTTGCTGTACTAACTTTACTACATATAATAGTTTTATAGTAACTACTTACTTATAGCAAATTTAATATTTCAACTGAAGTTCTTGTTCTTACACTGTTACCTTACCACTAGTGCTTTTGTAAGGTTTATTTACATCATTAACTTTCTACTGCGTGGTAGGAACTTGAGTGTATTTATCGATGACGTTGTTTGCCACATGGAGCTTCTATTTTGTTTGATTATCCATCTTTGATTGGCGTTCTCATATTACATGTTCAATATATATATATATATATATTAGGACAACCTGTGTTTGGTAATATATACGCAATATTGGAAGATGTTCAGAACTTTTATTATAGGATCCCGTACAATATTTTTGTTTGGATATGAATATTTACATAAGCCAAAGAAACTTAGATAGAACAAAGTAATGAAATGTATATTCATGTACATTTTTAATATACTATATGTATGTAAATATTTAATAAAAACTAGGTATATGTATGATATACGGTGTGATGATAAAGTTTGGAACAAAATTCATAAAAGCGTTCTATAAAGTTTTTAAGAAAATCACTCGGACAAATCAATTTTTGTTTCTAAAATGCCGTCTTTTGACGAAGTTTTTTCACTGTTTTTTTCAGTTTTTACTAGACCTTCTTACTGCTTAAACGGTGATGTAGAAAAATTCGTACCTTATATACCATTTTTTTTGAATAAATGTCACACTAAGTATTATTCTAACAAAAACAATCAACTCAACTGGAAAAAGTTTGACATTTATCTACATTGTAAAAAGCGAATCTAAATTTTGTAGTTAAGCGCAAAAAATAGCACACTTAACTGGATGGGGAAGAATAGAGATTTTAATAATGGTTGGATACGGCGACAGGCTAAAAACTCATGCGGACGCTTGTGAGTTATTCAATGAAGCACATCTTGATAGGTCTCCAATTGCAAGATCTACAGTAAGTAAATTGGTCGCCAAATTTTCAGGAATTGGAAGTGTAAATTTTTGTCTCGAGAAGGTCGACCACGAATAAGTGATGAAGCAAATTTAAAAGTGTCACTTCAGGTAGAGGAACATCATTATATTTCTACAGCTCTAGATAACAACGTTGACTACAGGTTTGTTATAAAATTATTTGGACCCGTACAAATTGCACCTAATTCACAAGTTAAACGAAGATGATCCAGACTGCCGTTTGCAATTTTTCTGACAAATTAATGTTACGATGTAATCAAAATTCTAATTTTTTAAACAACATAACTTTTTCTGATTTTTTTTCCTCAACGGATCAGTAAGTCGCCATAATTGTAGGTATTTGTCACGGGGCAATCCTCACTGGATTCAGGAATGAAACAGTCAACATCAAGACAAATTAAATGTATGAGTAGGAATGATAGGACCTTCCTTTTTTCAAGGAAACCTGAATGCTGTTCGATATTTAATGCTTTTGAAATTTTATTTCGTGTCAGCAGTGGCAGTTCTTTTTCTTAATAATGAAGATAGCGACGTACCTCATCAGAATGTTTGGTTTCAACAACATGGGGCGTCTCCTTATTTTGGCATAGAGGTCCATCAATACCTTGATGATACATTTACAGAAAGATGTGTATAGGGCGACAGGACCATTTGTGTGGTCAGTGCGTTCTCCCTACCTAACGCCAATTTTTAAATATGGGGTTTCTTAAAGCTACAGGTTATTTCAATAGACCCAACAACTTAGAAGATTTACTACAGAGAAATCATTATGCAATACAACAAATTAAGCCAGATATTATTGAGCGCAGTACTTATAGACAGTGTTTATTATCACGCTGGTCAATGCCAAATGGATAGAAAGTGCCCTCTTTGAATATTTGCATTAAGTATTGTTGAATAATTTGTTTAATATTTTTATATGTTTGTTTTTTGATTATTATTTTTACTAAATTATAACTATTGAAGTTGTAAAGTAAATGTGTCATTTATTTTATAAAAAAATGTTGTTTAAGTTACCAATTTTTTCACGTTTAAGCAATAAGAAGACTATTAAAAACAAAAACAAAAGTAGTGAAGGTTGTCATTTAAAAGAAGTGATAATATCATTGAGCAAAACCAATGACGTCATTCAAAAAAAAAATCGTCAAAAGATATTTTAAACAAAAATTGACATGTCGGAGCGATTTTCTTGAAAACAATATAGAACGCTTTTATAAATTTTGTTCCAAACTTTAGCAGCATCTACATTAAATTAGGCAAGGAATATAGAATTGGACTCAAAAATTATTATCAAAAACCGTCAACACAATTCTGTGATCTTATTGTCATTTTAATTGTTCTACAATTTATAATTTATATAAGAAATAAGAAAGGCGTTATAGTCATAAATTATAACGAAACTAAATCAGAAGGTAATAATTGTAATCCTTTTTAATGTTGACAAATTTACAGAATATCACATCATGAGTTATCATGACTGGGATTCACTCATAGCATAATTAAAAATAGCGAAAAAACTTACTTATATTGGTTGACATTTTCAAATAAGTAATTTTTATTCAAATTTCATGAATTCGCAAACTTGAGAATTCATAAATTAAGAAAAATAGCTATCAAATTATGTCAAATTTGACCTCTATTGCTATTAACAAAAAATCAAGTTGGCTCGTAAAGTAAAAACGTAAAACAGGAGAAAGAATCAAGGAACAATAGATATTAATTATCAGAATGCAAAACAAATTTCAAGTTAATCCACTCAATAGTTTCGAAGATATTAAGCCTGTTCCAAAATTAATGAAGAACCTGTATATGTGTTGAATCAAACAAATTTAGTAAAATAAACAATTCAAAAATATAAAATATATACCTACTTATAAAAACACTAAAAATTTAAGCCACGCTCTCCTAAAAATAAACGAGATGCAATATTATCAGCCGAAAGTAAAGCAGTGTGATCTTCTAGGCTTCGCCATAAGGATTTTTGCAGCAGGTATAAGCACAGTATAGAGCTGTATAGACACAGTAGTTTCTCTCGCCGTCGGCACCTTTGATGTTTGTGTCCCAAAATGGTACTGCGCATTCACGCCCGTGCAACCAATTCTTCTATTCAGGAATAAACCAGTGGCGTCAGAACCAAATCGTTTATGAGAAAATTATGTTAATCCATTTTTAAAATTATGAAAAAGCTATATCAATAATCCAAAAAATGAGGATAACACTCTCTTTTTATTAAGTACATATTACACGCGCATTTAAAATGTAATACATTATACGTACAACACAAAATAATTCCGCCACGACTCAACAGCTGATAGCTGACTACTGCGCACTCAGAAATTGGTCCGCACGCGTCGGTTTGCCGGTGGACAATTATTTCCCTCGAGAGAAACTACTGTTTCTATTACATACGCTCTATGGCACGACAGTGTGGGGCTCGCCCACTAACCCCCCCCCCCCCCATTACCAAGATCTATTCCCTCCGGAACTGCTTGTGGCATTACTTCAGAGGGAAGGCTGTTAGGTCTTAGAGCTGCCTTCCATTCTTTATATTCCGCATTGCGTATTCTTGCGTCTTCCATGTCTCTCTTTCTTCCCCAGAATACCTCTAACCATTTTCTCCACTGCTCTCCATCCTTCTTCGCTTCTTATCATACTTGCTATGACGGTAGTTGGTGTTAAAGGGCCCGTAGTCTTTTCTGCTAATTGCCTCTCCGGCACCCACGTTGGACACTCAAAGAACGTATGTTCCGCAGTATCCGTTCCGTTGCAAAAACTGCACTCATCGGTTGCACTTATCCCGAACCTGTAGAGGTACGCCTGATAGCATCCGTGCCCCGTCAGGAACTGTGTGAGATAGTAGTTCACTTGGCCGTGCTTCCTGTCCATCCATGGTCTTAAGTCCGGTACCAGTCTCTTGGTCCATACAGCCCGTTCGGTATCGCTGCTCCATCTCTTCTGCCATTCATGCAGCATATTGTTGCGGACTTCGTCCCGTCTAATGTCGCAGCCCTGCTCAATGTTGGCCCTTTGCTGCACCAGTAGATCAACGGGCGGTATTCTTGCCACCACAGAGAGAGCTTCAGAGGATGTAGTTCTGTATGCTCCTGTTATGCGGATGGCAAGTTTCCTCTGGGTGCTCTCGTACATCTTTTGATGCCCCCTCCTCCGCATAGCGTCACCCCAAATGGACGCCCCGTACAGCAGTGCGGACTGCACCGTAGTGCCAAGCAGCATTCTGCTGCACTCACCCGGCCCACCAATCCAGGGCATTAAGCGGCACAGGGAGCCAAGAGTCCCATTCGCCTTCTCCGCAGTTTTCGAGATATGGGCCCTCCACCCGAGGTTTCTATCCATGTATACGCCCAGGTACCGTAGACTCTCCTGGGTCTGAACTGTTACGTTTTTTACTTTTATACTGTGGTATAAGTTAGCGTAGGATTATTCAATATAATGAGGTGTGGCCACCACACGACATTCTTATACTTAAAAGCGTTTCAAATTATAGAATTTTAAGAATTTTTTTAAACAAAAATTATTCAAAATCCTATTCTAAGTACTTCTACTCTCTTAATAAATCTCTATAGAATACATACTTTGCAAGATATTCGACAAAACGTGATACTCGCTAAGAGTAAAAGTGTTACTTCCGGTCCGAATTTTGTAATTTTATGTATACAAAAAACATTGTAAATCAATCTCTAAATACTTTTGTACTCTTGATAAATATACAGAGTGAGTCAACTACGCGGGTAAGGCCGATTGTGCCTTTACGAGTAAAGATATTTCGAAGTGGTTTTTTTCTTGTGGTAGCTGTTTATTAGGGGTACATTTTAAAAATATTTTGTATTATACATAGTGTTCCATAACTTGGTGGCTAACCATAGTTATAGTTTTTTAAATGGAACACCCTATATATTATTGCATTTTTGAATTCCCCGTATCATTTTTAGTCAAAAAGTTATAAGATAGTATAGGCCTAAAGTGTAAAGTTTTTGACTTATTCCCATTTTTCTGAAAAATTCAATGTTTGTATAAAATTATATTTCTCGAAAACGACATATTAGATGGACGAAATTTTTTGCAGTTTTGTTTACAATAAGAGGTCCTAATAGAAGCATGTTTTATTTTTTTACAGTTACTAACTGCATGTGCAGGAAACTGGTTTAAAATTAGATGACACGTTTTTGTATAAAAGTCAATTTTTTTAAATGGAACAGCCTGTATATCAGTTCATTTTTGAATTGTTTATTAAATATCATGTCAGAAACATGTAAAACGTTAATACTTTAGAAGTGACTATTACAGAGTTATTGTCGTTTTTTTATATGCTTTTGTTAGTTTTTGAAAAAGAGTCAATTTTTTCAAATATATTATTTCATTTTCGAATTTCTTATTAAATTTCACATCAAAAACATGTAAGACGTTAATACTTTAAAGGTGACTATTACTGAGCTATTGTCTCTTTTTGATATACTTTTGTCAGTTTTGAGGTTTTAATTAATATAGTATAGTACTGACAAAATTGTATCAAAAAGAGACAATAGCTCAGTAATAGTCACTTTTAAAGTATTAACGTCGTACATGTTTTTGATGTAAAATTTAATAATAAATTCAAAAATTAAATAATATACAGGGTGTTCTATTTGAAAAAATTGCATATCAAAAAACGACAATAACTCTGTAATAGTCACTTTTAAAGTATTAACGTATTACTAGTTTCTGACATAAAATGTAATAAACAATTCAAAAATGTACTGATATACAGGGTGTTCCATTTAAAAAAATTGACTTTTATACAAAAACGTGTCATCTAATTTTAGACCAGTTTCCTGCACATGCAGTTAGTAACTGTAAAAAAATAAAACATGCTTTTATTAGGACCTCTTATTGTAAACAATACTGAAAACAATTTTGTCCATCTAATACGTCGTTTTCGAGAAATATAATTTTATACAAACATTGAATTTTTCAGAAAAATGGAAATAAGTCAAAAACTTTACACTTTAGGCCTATACTATCTTATAACTTATTGATTAAAAATTATACGGGGAATTCAAAAATGCAATAATATATAGGGTGTTCCATTTAAAAAAACTATAACTATGGTTAGCCATCAAGTTATGGAACACTCTGTATAATACAAAATATTTTTAAGACGTGCCCCTAATGAACAGCTACCACAAGAAAAAAACCGCTTCGAAATATCGTTACTCGTAAAGGCACAATCGGCCTTACCCGCGTAGTTGACTCACCCTGTATATAGAAAGCATAATTTACGACATATTTGCAAAAAATCGCTATTCGATAAAAGTAAAAGTGTTACTTCCAGTTTGAATTCCGAAATTTATTTTTATACAAATGGTATTGAAAATTATGTTTTAAATATTTTTATACTCGTAATGTGCCTGCCTAAAAAGCATGACTTGCGATCAGATCTCAAGAGGGAGATTATACTCGTAAATACGAAGTTTGGAATTGATAGCTATAGCGGTGTGACCGATATCGTGGTCAGAGAGAGAGAGGGACATTTTTTAAAAACCACTTTGTCGGTATCAGGGGACTTCAAAACATGGACATCTGCAAAAATCTCGAGATTGAAAATTTTTTTCATCACAATATTTCCTTATACTACTTGTAAGAAAGTGAAAACAGTAATTTGTATGTATGTAAAGATTTGTAGCTTTCATAAGCTTCAACTGTGCTGTACGTTCAGTTGTCAGGCAGTGATTTTAATATTTTGACATTTTAATCATGTGTTCCAACAATACATTTTAAATTGTTTTTAAAATTTCAACTCAAGTGTGGTATGATTAGTGATTGAAGTAGAATTGTGCACCCAGAAAAATGTATTTGAAATGTCACTTAATATATATTATAACCATGACAAACGGTTCGCGACGAAAAGACCCTGGCGAATCGGCCGCGGCATTACGGCGAGAAAATATATGCTAAAAAAATAATCGAAATTTGCTTTGTTTCTATAGGTCTCTTGATTGCTAATAATAATATATACTATGCATCACATACACTTTTCTCTAAATTTCTCAATTTTTTCTTTAATCATGCTATTTAAATAACGTATTTATTTCATACATTTATACATATACTTAACTGGAATACAAAATTCAATAATACTTATAAACTAACTTAATTCGAAATTTGCTAGAAAGAAGCTTTGCCCTTCTCCAAAAGACTTTTTAAAGGACACATTTTAACATCAACTCATTTTGTAAGTGATATTTTGTGTATATGTAGCTCTGTTTTTATTATACGACGTGGCCGCCGGCATCTCGTATACGTAAAATAGAGCACTAGTTCCATGAAATATATTGCTTACACCGACGCTTGTTCCTGGGCATAAACCCCAAAGCGATTTGACCTCTTATATTTTATTTATCTCAAATGTTTACTGCCACCGATGTTAATACTTTGACATAAAATTTATTTCTATATGTACACCGTTCGTTAATATAACGTATAAACGGTCTATAAATTACAAAGGATCGAAACATATTTTTTTTACTATTTTACGACTATTTCTTACTACTAGGATTTCTTATAAATTTTAACTTTATGCTTCTTGTCATTTTATAGTCACCTTTATTACATACCAATACATGGATTAGCTCTTTCTTTAATATGTAAATAGAGGCCCCGCATTAATATAATGAATATAATAATGCTTCAGATGCCTGATGCCAAGCTTTTATTCATAATTTAAACTTTAGGCGATATGGTTTCACTTTACATAATTCTTTACGAAAATTACAGTTTCAAGAATACCGATTACCGTTTCTTGGTAATATATGTAGACATCTGGCGTGGTAAAATCCGTCAAGATTTATTAACTTTAAAGAATTTGCCTGCGTGGAACATGCAACGCTATTGAAAAAGCTGCAGTCATATGGTATTAAGAGAGTAGGGAATAATTTAAGAAAATCCTACCTTTACTATTTCTGGTCTATATAAATGATTTTGTATGCAATATTTCTAAAGCAAAAATGATCATCTATGCGGACGACATGACCCTCCTGCTGACAGATAAACAACGTGACAGGCTGGAGTCAGAACTGGATGACAGAATAAATAATGGTAATAAACACCAAAACAATAATTTGTAAATAAGAAAATCAAAAAGAGACAATTAACCTGGTATGCACAGCTGATGAGGATGAAACGAAGTAGAAAAACGAAGAGAAGACGTAAAGCAAGAAGTATAGTAAAAGCGACAAAAAAGGGGAAGAAAATTAATGCAATAGATAATAGAGGCGATTGAAAAAAGGAAAAACTATGAAGATAAAAAAATAATGACTGAAAATAGGAATATACAGGCTGTCCCAGAAATAAAAAGACGGAGTAGCAGGTATGGAAAGTCCGAACAGAAACAGGAACAAATATACCGTAATAACGAAGAAATTAAAAATTTAATTTTCTGTGTTGTTTTTTAGATAAAAAAATTACATTACGAATCTGGCACAGAATGTATGTTTATAAATACACGTAAGAATGTTCATTTGTTAATAGAAACGAACACGCATTCATAGAAAAATACGCTTTTATTTGTATAAAACGGGGAAAAGACGTTAAATGTACTCATTCATATAAAACATATTTTTTACTAGATGGGCGACCCACTTTATTGCAGACAATAAAAGATTGTTTTTATTTTTAAAATAGGAAGGTTGTTGCTCTTTAATGTCTTTGTAGTCGGAAACAGCTGATTACTATTATTTTAGAATATTCAATAAATCGTAGTTTTTCTAGATTACAGTAAATATCAAGAATGTCATTATTTTTTTTTAACAGGTGTAAAATTAAAGTAATTAATGGTTTGATATTTATTATGAAGTATCTATTCCTCCTCCTTTTCTTTAACACAAGTAATATGGTGGCCCTGAAAAGGACCGATTGTGAAAGTGAAGCAGGTGGTTATTTAGTCCAGGGTCGGCGTAAGGCCAATTGAATTCTTTATTATTTTTTTTCTGCTATCTGCGCACGAATAAAGACTTGATATTTTGAGGGTACGTTTTTACACAGTCTAGCTTCCGATTTCTGCTACTCCGTCTTTTTATTTCTGGGACAGTCTGTATATAGAAAGAATGATTGGGGAAGGACCCAAATTCGGCAAGCGAAATGTCAAATTAAAGGGAGTAGCAACAAATTCAAAATCTATAATACTATAATGAAACCAATAATACAAATTTGTCTCACATGAACTATAAGATTTGAATTGCGAATTATTTGTGTACAACTGTTTCACGAAAATGAGCGGTCATTTTCGATTGCATTGAGAAAAATCCGCACAAGATAAGGAAGGAGCAAGTTAATATATTATATGGCTGCAGTGAAAGAATGTGTACTAATTCAAGCACATCAATTCAACGACGTTCACAACAATTACATCTTTCAAGGGCCACCGCGCATCGTATTTTAAAGAAAGATCTACCACTGACAGCATAAAAAATTCAGTTAACTCAACAATTACAAGTTACAAACCATTTGCAGCGTCGCACATTTGTGAATTGGGTGTGAAAAAAACAAGATGATCCTGATTTTTTAAACGGATTTTAAGCGACGCACGGAGCACATTTTTACATTGATGGAAGAAGAGTCACTAAACAAAATTGTCGCATTTGGAGTGAAGACAATCCACATGCTGTTCACAAATGAATAATGCATCTTTAGAAATCCACTATTTGGTGCGCATTTTGGAATGGTGGTCTGATTCGGATCATAATTTTTCGAAAATAATGCTAGTAATGCTGTCACGGTAAATGCAGAAAGCTATCGTGATATGTTAAACAATTTTTTGGCTTTGCTTTGCACATCATGTAGTAACTGAAGGGTACAACGTGCACTTGTGACCATAACTCTCTAACATTTTCAATTTCCAGATCGTGTTATCTTTCGAAATTTTGACATCAATTGGCCTTCAATATCATGTGACTTAACACCACTGGACTATTGGATTGATTCGGTCTTTACTTGATGAAGATCCATCGTATTAATTACTAAATAACAACAAAAGTTGGATTTTCACTATTTATTATTCAGAATAAAGTTTAATATTGACAATTGTTTCGCCAACACAGTTTCTGAAGAAGCCACTGTGTTGGCGAAACAATTGTCAATAGTAAACTTTATTCTGAATGTTATTATATATATATAAAGGAGAAGTGTGCACCAACAAGCCAAGAGTAATCAATAACCTCAAAAAAATATTCAACGTGTTATTCAAGAAATAGAGCCAGATTTATGAGCCAGTGTTATGGAAAATTTTGCTAAACAAGTAAGGTCATACCAGAACAATCAAGGCGGCCACATGAATGATGTCTTTTACTTTCTTTACGTAGTATAAGGAAGTATTGTGATGATGAAAATTTTCGACCTTGAAATTTTTGCAGATGTTGAAGTTTTGAAGTCTCCTGATACCGAAAAATCGGTTTTTAAAAAATCTCTCCCCCCCCTCTCTATTTCTCTCTCTCTGTGTCTGTATGTGTATGTATGTGACCACGATAACGGGCAAACCACAATTGCTAGTCATGCATTTTAGACAGGTACGTTACGAGTATAAAAGTATTTAGAACTTAATTTGTAATACCTTTTATGTAAGAAAATTACAAACTTCGAAGTAACACTTTTACTCTTATCGAATAGCAATTTTTTGTAAATATGTCGTAAATTATGCATTCTGTATATATTTATCAAGAGTACAAAAGTATTTAGAGCTGGATTTGCAATGTTTTTTTGTATAGATGAAATTTAAAATTCGGACTGGAAGTAACACTTTTACTCATAGCGAGTAGCACTTTCTTTAGAATATCTCGCAAAGTATGCATTTTATAGAGATTTATTAAGAGAATAGAAGTACTTATATGATTTTGAATAATTTTTATTTGAAACAAATTCTTAAAATTTGCCTTATTTTTCTAAGATAAACTATTTAAAACAATTTTGTATAATTTGAAACGCTCATACGTATAAGAAAGTCGTGTGGTAGCCACACCTCATTTTTTAAAGTTATGGTGTATCAGCAACTCTAAGTTAAAAACATGTTTCGTTTTGCCGTGACAGACTGTATAATGGTTAGGTGAAATATTTTCTCACTACTGAAACGTATATAATGTGTCAGATGACAAAAATTCCTTATATGTATATGCCTATATTTCACTTCAAGTCGTTTCTTTTTTGTTTTAGGTGAAATGTTATCCAGCACCAGACGCATTCAACCCCTGCGAAGATTTAATGGGGAATTGGGTGCTGAGAATTCCGGTATGGTTCATATCCTTGTCCGCGGTAATTGGCAACTTGTTCGTTGTCATCGTTATCGCTACCTCCCACTTTCGTTTAACCGTCTCGAAGTTTCTCATGTGCAATTTGGCCGTTGCCGACTTGTGTATTGGAATTCACCTCCTTCTCATAGCTATCGTCGACGCTTGTTCAATTAGAGTTTACTTCAATTACGCTATTAATTGGCAAGAAGGTAGGTGAAAATTCTTCGAAATCTTATTAGCACTATTTGCGGTATAGTCTCATCGCGAAACATTATGAATATTCAAAAGTTTTGATTAACTAATTTCAAATAAAACTCGACTTTAATTGTCTCACAGTCTTCTCTAACATTATTAAAGAAATAGATAATCTTGTATTTTATTGTGAAACAATTAAAGTTTAGTTGTGATAACATATATACATATACAGAGTGGTTGGATTTTCATTGTACACTCAATATTTTCATTGAGAGTATAATATTTAAAAAAGAACAAAATGTGTCTGATACTATTTTTTGCCCTCTTTCTAATCCTGTGAAATAGGATAATGTTTGAAAAACAAAAGATAATTAATTTTTTTTTTAATTGAACACCCTGTATATTATTGGATATTTTGATAGCTTATTCAATTCTGAATATAATATCATTTATTTATTTTTTCGTTGTGCAATGAATAACGCCATAATAACAAAAAATAAAAAAACACATTATGTATTGGTTAAAAAAAACAATGGAAAAAAAATAACACAAAAAAGCAAATATCCAATTGAAGAAATTGTTCAAAATGGCCACCATTTTGGTTGATACATATCTGAGCTCGGTGCAATAAATTATTTTTGGATTTTCTTAACATATCCGGGGTAATTTCCTGTGCTGCCAATTGTATTTTATTTTTCAGTTCTTCTAGGGTATTCGACAGAGTGCAATATACCTTATTTTTTATAAATCCCCAGACAAAAAAGTCTAATATTGAGAGGTCAGGTGATCTCGGAGGCCATAAATGTGGCCCTTTATTCCCAATCCACCTATTTTCAAATTCTAATTGTAGAAAATTCGTCACTGATTGTGCATTATGCGGTGGTGCGCCGTCATGTTGGAACCACATTTGTGTCCGGATAGCTAAAGGCAGATTGTCTAAATATTCTTGAAATTCAGTTTCAAGAAAGTTTAAATATCGATTTTGAGTAAGTGTGCCGTTATAAAAATAGGGTCCTAATAACTGATCCTCTATCACACCTATCCAGACATTTGTAGAAAAACGTATTTGGCATCGAGTTTGCTGAATCCTACGAGGATTCACGTCATCCCAAAAATGACAATTGTGTTTATTAAACACACCATTCCTATGGAAATTTGCCTCGTCCGTCCATAAAATGTGTGACTAGTACTGCCTTCCAGCATTTAATACCCAATTACAAAAATTCATCCGTTTTTGCAGATCAAGCGGTTGTAAATTTTGCACTAAACGAATTTTATAGGGTTTCATTTTGTGTTTTTTAAGGACTTTCATGATTTTATATCTGTTGATGCCAGAGCTCTTGCACAGCAATTCTAGTTGAAGAAGTGGGATATGCTCTAAGATACGCCAAAATATTTACTTCATCATCTCCTTCTGCATCGTTTTGATTTATATTTCTATTTCTTACATTTCTTATTTTTTTAAAACTTCCGTACCTCACTAATGAAGTGTGTAAATTTAGAAATGTATTCCAATGCGGTTGCCTTCGATCAGGGTATTGATTAACATACATACTTGCAGCTTGCCGGCAGTTATCATTTGATAAATAAAAGCATCGTAACATATCTGCTTTCTCTGCATTAGTAAATTCCATTTTTAATAAATAATCTAGAGAAACTATCACTAATGATTCACTAATCACTAAACTGTGTCACCTCATCAACTGATATGCGAACTGACATTTAAATAATATTTTGTTTTTTACCCGGTCATATTTTCAAAGCATACTTTTTCTTTTTTATTTTTTGTTATTATGGCATTATTCATTGCCCAACGAAAAAAAAATAAATGATATTATATTCAGAATTGAATAAGTTATCAAAATATCCAATAATATACAGTTCAATTTTTAAAAAAAATTACATTATCTTTTGTTTTTCAAACGACATTATCCTATTTCACAGGATTAGAAAGAGGGCAAAAAATAGTATCAGACACGTTTTGATTTTTTTTTTGAATATGATACTCAATGAAAATATTGAGTGTACAATGAAAATCCAACCACTCTGTATACGGAAAGCATATATCACACATATATGAATATATGCATGTGTCAGGATACACACATACATCTAGTGTCATTATCGACATAAGTAGCGATCCTATTTTAAAAGTCATTACCGGCAGTCGCACGTACACTGACGAGACCTTAAATGACAAAACAAGATGTCTGTACGGTACAGACATCTTGTTTTGTCATTTAAGGTCTCGTCAGTGTACGTGCGACTGCCGGTAATGACTTTTAAAATAGGATCGCTACTTATGTCGGTAATGACACTAGATGTATGTGTGTATCCTGACACATGCATATTTTCATATATGTGTGATATATGCTTTGCGTATATACGTATAGGTATATGTTATCAGTATTATATCTTGATGATTGTATAGCATCTAATGTATTTAACCCTTTTCATTTTCAAAGTCTAGTAGTATTATTCGATATTAGTTAATCAAAACTTTTGAATCTTCAATTAACATTTGCAATTATGCAATTTAAATAATCGTACGTGATTCATAAGTAGTAGGGGACTTGTGCCGATTCTGGGACCACCACCACCCCCCACTCCTACTACCCCCCCCCCTCCCCGCAAGATAGGTAGAACCCTCTACCAACCCAACTGATATGGCGCCCCCTAGCGGCCGCCAACCCAACTAAAAATTGCAGATTTCATCATTACCAACCCAACTGATGTGGCGCCCCCTAGCGGTCGCCAACCCAACTAAAAATTGCAGATTTCATCATTACCAACCCAACTAAAAATTGCAGATTTCATCATTACCAACCCAATGTGGCGCCCTCTGACGGCCACTAACCAAACTAAGGAATGGCAGATTTCATCATTACCAACCCAATGTGACGCCCTCTCACAGCCACTAACCAAGAAATGGCATCTCTCATGATTACCATAATGCAGCATCCTCTCACGGTCGCTATCCAAACTAAGGTGACGTCAGACAAAATGGCGGACCATCAAGATGGTCTTTGTTTCTAGAGAATTCCTGAATAAATTACCAGGCTTGCTATCGCGCTTCTCAATGTACTTTAAACAGGTCTAAACATGTTTCCAGCGGAAACCGCAACGGCTGTCTGCTTCTGTGATAGCCGCATGCTTGAAATGTATATCTTACTTATAAAATAAAATAAAACAAACAATATATTTTTTAAGAAAAACAATTTATTTATTATTATTTATAAATTAACAATATTATTTTAAATTAACAATATTTCCAAGCTTCATGACCTCAAAGTCATAGTAAAGCGAATTATAACTAATATGTAGCACTTCCATCATAAGGAAAGCGTTAAATGAATTACAATGATCAACAAGTAATTTTGATACATTCGTATATAAATCTCCAGTTAATGCCATGCAGGCGGTTAATATCATTTTATAAAATGTTATGAAATTACTATTTACTAAAAATTCTAATTTACTCTTAATGAGCAGTCGCAAATTAAACAAATTGCTATAGGTATCGGAGGACAATACCAGTTGCTGATTGCGACTGCTTAATACAATTACGCTAGTATCTCTAAATGTTGACGTTCGAATTTGATGATTCGGACTGCAACCCTCCGTCTTACAAAATTCGTCCCACTCGTCCAATGTGAAGAATACACAGCTTGCAGGCGATCGAATCTGGATGATGGGCACGAATCCAGCCGCCGGACTAAGGCCGATATTCACCCACTTCGAACCGCATTTGTTGAGGAAGTATGATGACTGCCCAATCAGTTGTTTTTCCTTAACGATATTATCATCAATCATTTTAAGCGAATCGCCAATAAATTCATTATAAGTTTCTGAAAAGAATTAAAAAATATATAGATATAAGTTTATGTACATAATAATTTTGTATTCTTACTAGCTTCCATTTTAATCTTAGAGGTTAAAAAGAATATGTGTGAACTCGAATGCAAACAAACTAATACTGATTTAGTGGGAGAAAATTACAGTGAGAAGCAAACAAAAAAAGGGTGGGTGTACTTACACAAAAAGGGTGGGGGTACTTACACAAAAAAGGGTGGGGGTACTTACCCAATTTGAAGCGGTAGAGCAGCTGCACCCGAGGCATGTGCAGCGACCATCTAAGGAGCTGGTGAGTCGATTTTATATTCAAAACCATCGCTAGAATCAGCTCACGTCATGAAGCGGTTCTGAAACCCCTATATTAAAACCACACATTCAAACCACTATCAAATCCCTCTTTTCTCAAAAAGCCATCCAACCATCCATCAATCCATCCATCCATCCATCCATCCATCCATACATCCATACATCCATCCATCCATCCATCCATCCATCCATCCATCAATCCATCCATCCATCCATACATCCATCCAACCATCCATCCAACCATCCATCCATCCAACCATCCATTAATCCATCCATCCATCTGGACGAGATAGCAACCAAGTATGAATATACAGGACGTTTCAAAGGTAGGGATTTTTAGAAAAGCAAGATGGCGAATCCAAGATGGCCGCCAAAAATCTAATAAACTAAGGTGTCGTCAGGCATCCAATCTATCAAAACCATGCACTCAAACTCCTATGAAACATCATTTCAAAACCATCGCTAGAATCAGCTCACGTCATGAAGCGGTTCTGAAACCCCTATATTAAAACCACACATTCAAACCACTATCAAATCCCTCTTTTCTCAAAAAGCCATCCAACCATCCATCAATCCATCCATCCATCCATCCATCCATCCATACATCCATCCATCCATCCATCCAACAATCAATCCATCCATCCATCCATCCATACATCCATCCATCCATCCATCCATACATCCATACATCCATCCATCCATCCATCCAACAATCAATCCATCCATCCATCCATCCATCCATCCATCCATCCATCCAACCATCCATCCATGCATCCAACCATCCATCCATCCATCCATCCATCTGGATAACATAGCAACCAAATATTAATATACAGAACATTTCAAAGGTAGGGATTTTTAGAAAAGTAAGATAGCGAATCCAAGATGGCCGCCAAAAATCTAATAAACTAAGGTGACGTCAGGCGAAATGGCCGACTATCAATATGATCGATCAAAATATAAACTCAACTTCTAGAAAATACCCAACTCCATATCACGCATCACAACAACAACCACCACCACAACCACCACCACAACCACCCAACATAGTTTCAAACGCCACAACACCAGACCAACTTAAGAAGATACATCTAGGTCAATCCCCAACACAACATACTTTCAAACGCCACCACCGCGGATTTACATCTAAGATCGGCATACTTTGTCAAAATCATAAAATAAATATATAGTATGGTACTGGATAACATAGCAACCAAACATGAATATACAGGACATTTCAAAAGTAAGACTTTTAGAAAAGTAAAATAATGAGCCCATATTTTAAGAAAACAATTTATTAAAAATAAAACAACTACACACATCAAACAAACCTCAACCATACTTTCAATTTCACAAATATCAAAATTTAAACAAAACAATCAAATGCAAAGGCAAGGAATGTTCTCGAGATGACCCATATAGTGCAATATAACAATGCAGTAAAACGATAGAGGTGAGATACATGGTCTATCAAAAATTTTTATTACCCACTTTTTTTTCAGCAATCAAAACTTTTTTGACAAAACACTATACATATGAAAATAGACATAACATTAAATATTTCCATTTTAGAGATACCCCAGTTTAATCTCAATTTTAAATAACATAAATTCTTAAATTGATTTAGTTAACTTTCTTATAATATTTAAAAAAAGGTTGAAAAAGAAAACATACTAAGTCCCACAACAGATAAAATATGTACTATCTTTTTACACTTCATGTTTAGTACTATCATTAGAAGAAATATGCTTGAGGTACAGCTTTTAATATGAAATTTAGAGGTTTTTATGCAAAATACATAGTTTATCACTAATAAAACTAATTTTGAAACACATTGTCCACATAGCAAATACCACTTCCTGTACATTTTAAAAAATAACAATTTTTATATATCATAAAAGAACCAAACAAAAAACTAATATAAAGACAGCATTAACGTTCTAACCAAAAGATTTACAAAAATATTAAATATATACTTGTTCTAAAAATGCTTCTATCTCTCTTTTACAGTTTATGTTTGTACAGCAGCGAATGTATTACATTTCCTTTGAAATTACATAAAAATCCATGCAATACACTTAAAACATTTGAAAAATCATGTTTGGTAAGCCCACTATATATCAATATTTAAGACAAAAAATTATTATTAATTTTCCATCTACAGATACCCCTGCTTAATATCAATTTGAATTAACATAAATCCATAAAATGAGTCTATCTTTTACAGTTCGTGGGTTGTACTATCATTAGAAGAAATATGATTGACGAGCGGCTTTTAATATGAAATTTAGAGGTTTTTACACAAAAACATAGTTTATGCCTAATAAAAACTAATTTTGAAACACATTGTACACATAGCAAATACCACTTCCTATACATTTAAAAAATAACAATGTTTATACATCATAAAAGAACGAAACAAAAAAAACTAATATAAAGACAGCATTAACGTTCTAACCGAATTCGAGCCATACTTTCCCATGTTTTGTGAGCTGTTGCATTGTCCTGTTGGAAATACCCATGTAAAAGTTCGTCATCATGAAGATTTTGT
Organism: Amphimallon solstitiale; assembly: GCA_963170755.1. Taxonomy (NCBI): domain Eukaryota; kingdom Metazoa; phylum Arthropoda; class Insecta; order Coleoptera; family Scarabaeidae; genus Amphimallon; species Amphimallon solstitiale. The sequence continues at coordinate 47,050,304 of OY720676.1, read as the reverse complement.
AAAAACGGTTCAAGTAAATTATTTCGATATCTCTCAGCATTTATCGATCCTTCAAAAAACACAGGTCCAAATATACACCTTCTAGAAACCGCTAGCCAAACACCAATTTTCTGCGGATGGAGAGGTGATTGAATAAACTCATGAGGATTCTCCGAAGACCAAATACGCATATTTTGTTTGTTTATATAGCCGGATAGGTGAAACCATTCTTTTTGTATATATTTGTAGAGTAAAAGCAGCATTCGATCGACTAAGAAATAGTAGCACTTAAAACATTTGAAAAATCATGTTTGGTAAGCCTACTATTTAAGACAAAAATTATTATTTATTACCATTTACAACAGATAGCCCACTATTTATCAATATTTAAGGGCAAAAAATTATTATTAATTTCCCCATTTACAACAGATTTCCTTGTTTAATCTCAATTTTTGAATAACATAAATTCTTAAATTGATTTAGTTAACTTTCTTATAATATTTAAAAAAGGGCGAGAAAGAAAACATACTAAGTCTCACAACGGATAAAATATATGCTATCTTTTACAGTTCATGTTTCTGTACTATCATTACAAGAAATAAGCCTCGCGATTAGCTTTTAATCTGAAATTTAGATGCTTCATAAAACCACCTCAGAGACACTAAAAAAGTATGATTTTCAGCTCAACCAACCATTCAAAAAGTTGATACATCAAATTCATGAATATTAATATCACTCTACACTCTTAATAAAAAATTTAGCAGAAGTCTCACATTAAATGAATACAAAATTTATATATGCACTACATTAAATGAAGATTGAATTTTATACACTGCTTATATCACCAGAAATTTTGTTACAAGATTATATGATTAGATAGACTCATGACTAAGCCTAAACGGACACCAGGCTTTCAATATGTAGTAAAGTTTTTTTCTTCATACATTTAATATAAACTAATGATCTATCTTTAGAAAGCATCCACAGGTCCATTAGAACTTGTGGGTGGTGCAACATCTACTTTAACCCTCTTCTTAGGCGGTCCGGCAACATGCTCACATGTATCCACACCCTCCCTACAAATACCGCAAACAAAATTGCGGTGGAGAGTATTCACATGTCGCTCCATGCTATCACGCCGGGTGAAGGATTTTCCGCAAATGATGTAATTCATTCTATGAAAAACAAATTAAAAATAATTAATATAATAAATTTAAGAGAATAAAAAGCTATTGAAACCTAATTTTTAATATATCGAAATTGCTAATTTATTTGACTGATCCGAGTATATTTAACTAAAAAATACCTGTATTATTCAGAATTTATTTAAATTATTAAAAAAAATCTCTTTAAAGAACCATATAAAATAATTAACTTAATTATATAAATTTACATTAAAAACAATTTAAAGAACGCACTAAATGCAAAAAATACTTGTATTATACAAAATTTATTTAAATTATTGAAAAAATCTTTTTAAAGAACCGTATAAAATAATCAACTTAATTATATAAATTTACACGCTTAAACGTTAAAAACAATATAAAGAAGCTACTAAATGCATATAAAATACTTTGAGGCACCCTGGATTAATTGTATATAAAAATAATATTCAATAAAATATTCAATAAAATTAGCACCATTAAATTATTAAGAATAGCCTTATAATTGAAAAACAATTTTTAAAAAGTCCTATAAAATTTTAGAGTGGTAGAAAAACTATGATCCGCGTATATTTAACTAAAAATACCTGTATTATTGAGAATTTATTGATAAAACCTTATAAAATAATCAATTTAATAATATAAATTTACGCACCTAAAAATTTAAAAAAAAGAAAAAAAAAAGAAAACAATATAAAGAAGCTACTAAATACAAATAAAATACTTGAAACATATCCTGGATTAATTGTATATAAAAATAATATTCAATAAAATATTAATAAAATTTACGCCATTAAATTATTAAAAATAGTCTAATTGAAAAAACAATTTTTAAAAAGCCCTATGAAATTTTAGAGTGGTAGAAAAACTAATGAAAAATATTGCAAGTTAATATTATATAAATTAGGGTTTCTAAATACCTTATAGTAAACACAAACAAGCACTAAAAACGATGTTGACTGTTTAAAGACACTGGTTATAATAAAATTAAATATGCCGATCTATGTATATATAGATACACATCTGTTTTTTCCCGCGCATACATATATATACATATATACGTATGCGACCAGAGGTAATTTAGCGCTGTAAAATGCCTTTCTCACGGTGGTCCGGCTACAATAGGCCCTTTTTCACACACACACACACACACACACACACACATATATATATATATATGTATATGTATGTATGTGAACGGAGATAATTAGTAGCGGCCACATTCCATTCTCACGGGTGACTGTGTGTTCTAAAGCATCTGTTTAATTTTTAGCGTCGCATACCTGCATTCAATGAGGGTTTCGAGTCCGGGAATTTCGTCTTTCTACCTGTACAGATAGATCTGTCTTTATATAAAATTCGTATATATTAACTATGATTTTAGTTTTAAAATAAAAAATAATAAGAAGGTTAAAATAATTCGTTATTTTGTAGATAGTTGCATAGAGCTAAAACATTATTTTGCATGCATATACATTCTCCAGTAGTTTTATTATTATGATAAAAACAATGATTGACATTTTTAATAAGCTTTGGTACATCATTAAAATATTCCAGTAAATTAAATGCTAATGATGTAAAAATACCTAAAAATATTTCGTAAAACAAGAGTATTTTAGTTAAATATACGGAGATCCATATGAAAAACTACGAAAGTTATATTAATGTTAAATATTAAATAATTTAATTAAATGAAAACACATCGTTTCACAAAAATTATGTTTTATTAAACACAAGATGTACATTTCATTTACCATAACAGTACATTATAAACCTTTCTTAATATTGATGATACAGGATCACATTAAATTAGTATAGTTGTTAAGAAATTGGAGGAGCATTTGATAGTATTTTCTTCATAAAAGTAGTATGTATTATAATATAAGATAGTGTTATAAACTATACAATAAATATTATTCAGTATTGGAATACACAATGAATAACACAAATTTGAGTAGAGAAAGATAAATATTTCTAATTGCACATGCGTGAATTTGAATTTATCGGGAATATACAGAGTAATTATTTACATCTGATGGTGAAACATGGTCGCGTATTTTATATCATTCAGTAATTTAATTTGCTCTATAGCTAGACAATGAGGTGGATGCTAAGCATTAATTTGTACACACGTAATGTTATGATCGTCAGTGTAACATATATATTCAAGTCTAACACAAACTTTTTGATTTATTGAAACCCCAATAGAAATTATCACTATTTCGAGAAGAATAGTCATGTACCTGTACATATTCAAAGCCGCTGAAGTATGAGTACATTAACAGCTGTATACGCGTGTCTTTATCATCCACTTTAATGTGTTACTGTAATTCCAGTTACTTTTTTTATTTATACGTACATATATTGTGAATTATTACACTAATTATAAATCAAAATTAATTATAGATAGACAAACATTATACAGGTATATTGCAAACATGTAATGCTAAGATAATCAGAGTGATATATACATACATGTGAAGAAATTTATAGTTTATTCAATCTCTTATTAAAAGAGTTATTAATATTTTTCAAATGAATACCTGGCAGTGGTGGAAAACTGTTGAAATTTGGATAGATTAATAGTTACATATGCGAGCTTCAGAATAGCTTCTGAACATGTTGGGGAGAGGTTTAAACTGCTTTCTATTCAACATGAACTCCGGCGAACTTGTTAAAAAAACCGGTTCTGTATCGGTTCAGTTTGACAGGAGCGGCTTTTAGAATTCTAAGTCATGAATGGCGCACCACAGATAGGTATTTTTTTATTAAACTGTATTATCACACCCTCTTCCGATGCCGATGCTTCACCAATTATCTTAGGGCTGGTGCTGGTTCTGCAATTCTTGCTGATCCAGCTATAGCCCTAAGATAAATGGTGACGCATCGGCTTCGGAAGAGGGTGTGATAATACAGTTTAATAAAAAAAATACCTATCTTTGGTGTGCCATTCATGACTTAGTATTCTAAAAGCCGCTCCTGTCAAACTGAACCGATACAGAACCGGTTTTTTTAACAAGTTCACCGGAGTTCATGTTGAATAGAAAGCAGTTTAAACCTCTCCCCAACATGTTCAGAGGCTATTCTGAAGCTCGCATATGTAACTATTAATCTATTCAAATTTCAACAGTTTTCCACCACTGCCAGGTATTCATTTGAAAAATATTAATAACTCTTTTAATAAGAGATTGAATAAACTATAAATTTCTTCACATGTATGTATATATCACTCTGATTATCTTAGCATTACATGTTTGCAATATACCTGTATAATATTTGTCTATCTATAATTAATTTTGATTTATAATTAGTGTAATAATTCACAATATATGTACGTATAAATAAAAAAAGTAACTGGAATTACAGTAACACATTAAAGTGGATGATAAAGACACGCGTATACAGCTGTTAATGTACTCATACTTCAGCGGCTTTGAATATGTACAGGTACATGACTATTCTTCTCGAAATAGTGATAATTTCTATTGGGGTTTCAATAAATCAAAAAGTTTGTGTTAGACTTGAATATATATGTTACACTGACGATCATAACATTACGTGTGTACAAATTAATGCTTAGCATCCACCTCATTGTCTAGCTATAGAGCAAATTAAATTACTGAATGATATAAAATACGCGACCATGTTTCACCATCAGATGTAAATAATTACTCTGTATATTCCCGATAAATTCAAATTCACGCATGTGCAATTAGAAATATTTATCTTTCTCTACTCAAATTTGTGTTATTCATTGTGTATTCCAATACTGAATAATATTTATTGTATAGTTTATAACACTATCTTATATTATAATACATACTACTTTTATGAAGAAAATACTATCAAATGCTCCTCCAATTTCTTAACAACTATACTAATTTAATGTGATCCTGTATCATCAATATTAAGAAAGGTTTATAATGTACTGTTATGGTAAATGAAATGTACATCTTGTGTTTAATAAAACATAATTTTTGTGAAACGATGTGTTTTCATTTAATTAAATTATTTAATATTTAACATTAATATAACTTTCGTAGTTTTTCATATGGATCTCCGTATATTTAACTAAAATACTCTTGTTTTACGAAATATTTTTAGGTATTTTTACATCATTAGCATTTAATTTACTGGAATATTTTAATGATGTACCAAAGCTTATTAAAAATGTCAATCATTGTTTTTATCATAATAATAAAACTACTGGAGAATGTATATGCATGCAAAATAATGTTTTAGCTCTATGCAACTATCTACAAAATAACGAATTATTTTAACCTTCTTATTATTTTTTATTTTAAAACTAAAATCATAGTTAATATATACGAATTTTATATAAAGACAGATCTATCTGTACAGGTAGAAAGACGAAATTCCCGGACTCGAAACCCTCATTGAATGCAGGTATGCGACGCTAAAAATTAAACAGATGCTTTAGAACACACAGTCACCCGTGAGAATGGAATGTGGCCGCTACTAATTATCTCCGTTCACATACATACATATACATATATATATATATATATGTGTGTGTGTGTGTGTGTGTGTGTGTGAAAAAGGGCCTATTGTAGCCGGACCACCGTGAGAAAGGCATTTTACAGCGCTAAATTACCTCTGGTCGCATACGTATATATGTATATATATGTATGCGCGGGAAAAAACAGATGTGTATCTATATATACATAGATCGGCATATTTAATTTTATTATAACCAGTGTCTTTAAACAGTCAACATCGTTTTTAGTGCTTGTTTGTGTTTACTATAAGGTATTTAGAAACCCTAATTTATATAATATTAACTTGCAATATTTTTCATTAGTTTTTCTACCACTCTAAAATTTCATAGGGCTTTTTAAAAATTGTTTTTTCAATTAGACTATTTTTAATAATTTAATGGCGTAAATTTTATTAATATTTTATTGAATATTATTTTTATATACAATTAATCCAGGATATGTTTCAAGTATTTTATTTGTATTTAGTAGCTTCTTTATATTGTTTTCTTTTTTTTTTCTTTTTTTTAAATTTTTAGGTGCGTAAATTTATATTATTAAATTGATTATTTTATAAGGTTTTATCAATAAATTCTCAATAATACAGGTATTTTTAGTTAAATATACGCGGATCATAGTTTTTCTACCACTCTAAAATTTTATAGGACTTTTTAAAAATTGTTTTTCAATTATAAGGCTATTCTTAATAATTTAATGGTGCTAATTTTATTGAATATTTTATTGAATATTATTTTTATATACAATTAATCCAGGGTGCCTCAAAGTATTTTATATGCATTTAGTAACTTCTTTATATTGTTTTTAACGTTTAAGCGTGTAAATTTATATAATTAAGTTGATTATTTTATACGGTTCTTTAAAAAGATTTTTTCAATAATTTAAATAAATTTTGTATAATACAAGTATTTTTTGCATTTAGTGCGTTCTTTAAATTGTTTTTAATGTAAATTTATATAATTAAGTTAATTATTTTATATGGTTCTTTAAAGAGATTTTTTTTAATAATTTAAATAAATTCTGAATAATACAGGTATTTTTTAGTTAAATATACTCGGATCAGTCAAATAAATTAGCAATTTCGATATATTAAAAATTAGGTTTCAATAGCTTTTTATTCTCTTAAATTTATTATATTAATTATTTTTAATTTGTTTTTCATAGAATGAATTACATCATTTGCGGAAAATCCTTCACCCGGCGTGATAGCATGGAGCGACATGTGAATACTCTCCACCGCAATTTTGTTTGCGGTATTTGTAGGGAGGGTGTGGATACATGTGAGCATGTTGCCGGACCGCCTAAGAAGAGGGTTAAAGTAGATGTTGCACCACCCACAAGTTCTAATGGACCTGTGGATGCTTTCTAAAGATAGATCATTAGTTTATATTAAATGTATGAAGAAAAAAACTTTACTACATATTGAAAGCCTGGTGTCCGTTTAGGCTTAGTCATGAGTCTATCTAATCATATAATCTTGTAACAAAATTTCTGGTGATATAAGCAGTGTATAAAATTCAATCTTCATTTAATGTAGTGCATATATAAATTTTGTATTCATTTAATGTGAGACTTCTGCTAAATTTTTTATTAAGAGTGTAGAGTGATATTAATATTCATGAATTTGATGTATCAACTTTTTGAATGGTTGGTTGAGCTGAAAATCATACTTTTTTAGTGTCTCTGAGGTGGTTTTATGAAGCATCTAAATTTCAGATTAAAAGCTAATCGCGAGGCTTATTTCTTGTAATGATAGTACAGAAACATGAACTGTAAAAGATAGCATATATTTTATCCGTTGTGAGACTTAGTATGTTTTCTTTCTCGCCCTTTTTTAAATATTATAAGAAAGTTAACTAAATCAATTTAAGAATTTATGTTATTCAAAAATTGAGATTAAACAAGGAAATCTGTTGTAAATGGGGAAATTAATAATAATTTTTTGCCCTTAAATATTGATAAATAGTGGGCTATCTGTTGTAAATGGTAATAAATAATAATTTTTGTCTTAAATAGTAGGCTTACCAAACATGATTTTTCAAATGTTTTAAGTGCTACTATTTCTTAGTCGATCGAATGCTGCTTTTACTCTACAAATATATACAAAAAGAATGGTTTCACCTATCCGGCTATATAAACAAACAAAATATGCGTATTTGGTCTTCGGAGAATCCTCATGAGTTTATTCAATCACCTCTCCATCCGCAGAAAATTGGTGTTTGGCTAGCGGTTTCTAGAAGGTGTATATTTGGACCTGTGTTTTTTGAAGGATCGATAAATGCTGAGAGATATCGAAATAATTTACTTGAACCGTTTTTACAAAATCTTCATGATGACGAACTTTTACATGGGTATTTCCAACAGGACAATGCAACAGCTCACAAAACATGGGAAAGTATGGCTCGAATTCGGTTAGAACGTTAATGCTGTCTTTATATTAGTTTTTTTTGTTTCGTTCTTTTATGATGTATAAACATTGTTATTTTTTAAATGTATAGGAAGTGGTATTTGCTATGTGTACAATGTGTTTCAAAATTAGTTTTTATTAGGCATAAACTATGTTTTTGTGTAAAAACCTCTAAATTTCATATTAAAAGCCGCTCGTCAATCATATTTCTTCTAATGATAGTACAACCCACGAACTGTAAAAGATAGACTCATTTTATGGATTTATGTTAATTCAAATTGATATTAAGCAGGGGTATCTGTAGATGGAAAATTAATAATAATTTTTTGTCTTAAATATTGATATATAGTGGGCTTACCAAACATGATTTTTCAAATGTTTTAAGTGTATTGCATGGATTTTTATGTAATTTCAAAGGAAATGTAATACATTCGCTGCTGTACAAACATAAACTGTAAAAGAGAGATAGAAGCATTTTTAGAACAAGTATATATTTAATATTTTTGTAAATCTTTTGGTTAGAACGTTAATGCTGTCTTTATATTAGTTTTTTGTTTGGTTCTTTTATGATATATAAAAATTGTTATTTTTTAAAATGTACAGGAAGTGGTATTTGCTATGTGGACAATGTGTTTCAAAATTAGTTTTATTAGTGATAAACTATGTATTTTGCATAAAAACCTCTAAATTTCATATTAAAAGCTGTACCTCAAGCATATTTCTTCTAATGATAGTACTAAACATGAAGTGTAAAAAGATAGTACATATTTTATCTGTTGTGGGACTTAGTATGTTTTCTTTTTCAACCTTTTTTTAAATATTATAAGAAAGTTAACTAAATCAATTTAAGAATTTATGTTATTTAAAATTGAGATTAAACTGGGGTATCTCTAAAATGGAAATATTTAATGTTATGTCTATTTTCATATGTATAGTGTTTTGTCAAAAAAGTTTTGATTGCTGAAAAAAAAGTGGGTAATAAAAATTTTTGATAGACCATGTATCTCACCTCTATCGTTTTACTGCATTGTTATATTGCACTATATGGGTCATCTCGAGAACATTCCTTGCCTTTGCATTTGATTGTTTTGTTTAAATTTTGATATTTGTGAAATTGAAAGTATGGTTGAGGTTTGTTTGATGTGTGTAGTTGTTTTATTTTTAATAAATTGTTTTCTTAAAATATGGGCTCATTATTTTACTTTTCTAAAAGTCTTACTTTTGAAATGTCCTGTATATTCATGTTTGGTTGCTATGTTATCCAGTACCATACTATATATTTATTTTATGATTTTGACAAAGTATGCCGATCTTAGATGTAAATCCGCGGTGGTGGCGTTTGAAAGTATGTTGTGTTGGGGATTGACCTAGATGTATCTTCTTAAGTTGGTCTGGTGTTGTGGCGTTTGAAACTATGTTGGGTGGTTGTGGTGGTGGTTGTTGTTGTGATGCGTGATATGGAGTTGGGTATTTTCTAGAAGTTGAGTTTATATTTTGATCGATCATATTGATAGTCGGCCATTTCGCCTGACGTCACCTTAGTTTATTAGATTTTTGGCGGCCATCTTGGATTCGCTATCTTACTTTTCTAAAAATCCCTACCTTTGAAATGTTCTGTATATTAATATTTGGTTGCTATGTTATCCAGATGGATGGATGGATGGATGGATGGTTGGATGCATGGATGGATGGTTGGATGGATGGATGGATGGATGGATGGATGGATGGATGGATTGATTGTTGGATGGATGGATGGATGGATGTATGGATGTATGGATGGATGGATGGATGGATGTATGGATGGATGGATGGATGGATTGATTGTTGGATGGATGGATGGATGGATGTATGGATGGATGGATGGATGGATGGATGGATTGATGGATGGTTGGATGGCTTTTTGAGAAAAGAGGGATTTGATAGTGGTTTGAATGTGTGGTTTTAATATAGGGGTTTCAGAACCGCTTCATGACGTGAGCTGATTCTAGCGATGGTTTTGAAATGATGTTTCATAGGAGTTTGAGTGCATGGTTTTGATAGATTGGATGCCTGACGACACCTTAGTTTATTAGATTTTTGGCGGCCATCTTGGATTCGCCATCTTGCTTTTCTAAAAATCCCTACCTTTGAAACGTCCTGTATATTCATACTTGGTTGCTATCTCGTCCAGATGGATGGATGGATTAATGGATGGTTGGATGGATGGATGGTTGGATGGATGGTTGGATGGATGTATGGATGGATGGATGGATTGATGGATGGATGGATGGATGGATGGATGGATGGATGTATGGATGTATGGATGGATGGATGGATGGATGGATGGATTGATGGATGGTTGGATGGCTTTTTGAGAAAAGAGGGATTTGATAGTGGTTTGAATGTGTGGTTTTAATATAGGGGTTTCAGAACCGCTTCATGACGTGAGCTGATTCTAGCGATGGTTTTGAATATAAAATCGACTCACCAGCTCCTTAGATGGTCGCTGCACATGCCTCGGGTGCAGCTGCTCTACCGCTTCAAATTGGGTAAGTACCCCCACCCTTTTTTGTGTAAGTACCCCCACCCTTTTTGTGTAAGTACACCCACCCTTTTTTTGTTTGCTTCTCACTGTAATTTTCTCCCACTAAATCAGTATTAGTTTGTTTGCATTCGAGTTCACACATATTCTTTTTAACCTCTAAGATTAAAATGGAAGCTAGTAAGAATACAAAATTATTATGTACATAAACTTATATCTATATATTTTTTAATTCTTTTCAGAAACTTATAATGAATTTATTGGCGATTCGCTTAAAATGATTGATGATAATATCGTTAAGGAAAAACAACTGATTGGGCAGTCATCATACTTCCTCAACAAATGCGGTTCGAAGTGGGTGAATATCGGCCTTAGTCCGGCGGCTGGATTCGTGCCCATCATCCAGATTCGATCGCCTGCAAGCTGTGTATTCTTCACATTGGACGAGTTGGACGAATTTTGTAAGACGGAGGGTTGCAGTCCGAATCATCAAATTCGAACGTCAACATTTAGAGATACTAGCGTAATTGTATTAAGCAGTCGCAATCAGCAACTGGTATTGTCCTCCGATACCTATAGCAATTTGTTTAATTTGCGACTGCTCATTAAGAGTAAATTAGAATTTTTAGTAAATAGTAATTTCATAACATTTTATAAAATGATATTAACCGCCTGCATGGCATTAACTGGAGATTTATATACGAATGTATCAAAATTACTTGTTGATCATTGTAATTCATTTAACGCTTTCCTTATGATGGAAGTGCTACATATTAGTTATAATTCGCTTTACTATGACTTTGAGGTCATGAAGCTTGGAAATATTGTTAATTTAAAATAATATTGTTAATTTATAAATAATAATAAATAAATTGTTTTTCTTAAAAAATATATTGTTTGTTTTATTTTATTTTATAAGTAAGATATACATTTCAAGCATGCGGCTATCACAGAAGCAGACAGCCGTTGCGGTTTCCGCTGGAAACATGTTTAGACCTGTTTAAAGTACATTGAGAAGCGCGATAGCAAGCCTGGTAATTTATTCAGGAATTCTCTAGAAACAAAGACCATCTTGATGGTCCGCCATTTTGTCTGACGTCACCTTAGTTTGGATAGCGACCGTGAGAGGATGCTGCATTATGGTAATCATGAGAGATGCCATTTCTTGGTTAGTGGCTGTGAGAGGGCGTCACATTGGGTTGGTAATGATGAAATCTGCCATTCCTTAGTTTGGTTAGTGGCCGTCAGAGGGCGCCACATTGGGTTGGTAATGATGAAATCTGCAATTTTTAGTTGGGTTGGTAATGATGAAATCTGCAATTTTTAGTTGGGTTGGCGACCGCTAGGGGGCGCCACATCAGTTGGGTTGGTAATGATGAAATCTGCAATTTTTAGTTGGGTTGGCGGCCGCTAGGGGGCGCCATATCAGTTGGGTTGGTAGAGGGTTCTACCTATCTTGCGGGGAGGGGGGGGTAGTAGGAGTGGGGGGTGGTGGTGGTCCCAGAATCGGCACAAGTCCCTACTTTCATATTTATTTATTAAAAATAGTGTAATAATAAGAACAGAATAAAATTAAACTAATATCATCTTTATAAATGACTATTAGAGTACTATATAGTAACTAATTATTTTTGGAAAAGTTTACCGGGATATTGCCATATATTTTTAGATATTTTTACCAATTTTTTTGAAAACATTTTAACGATGTAAGTTATAGAGAGGGCTTCTCAGAAGGCATCATGTTCTGTCCTATAAAGATCTTTTGAAAGTATAAATGGACAAGACCTTATATGTGCACAGCATGCAAATGGAGTTTTGGATATGCTTCATTAAAATATAATAAACTTCATCCATACATCTGAATTCCCATTTTGATGAGATTTTAAGAATACCCAAGCGCGATGGTCTCTATGAAACATTTTATTTTGCTCTAATCTTTAATTATAAATTTGAAATTCCTTAATGAAACCATTGTAAAATATTAAATTTTTAAATTCTGTGTGTTTTCAAACACACCAAGAATCTTTTCAAGGAAAAATTGATAGAAATGAGTTTTTCATTTTTATTTGTAATATTTTTTTCAGGAAATGACGACAAACTTCGATCGTAAGTGGCTCACCTTCTTGGAACTAAAGTTGATGCAAAATGAAACATTCCCATATCCGTTCATATAATCACAGAATACACCTAAAGGCTCATCAATTAATTTAAAATTTTGTTATGAGAAAGTTTCTCACATTCTACCGAAATTTGTCGTCGTTTTCTAAATTAAATTAAGGTGCAAAACAAAATTCCTGTCAATTCCCTGGAAAATATCTTTTACCGTTATTTTCGAAATACAGATAATTATTCTAATTAAAACTTTAAAGTTTGAATTCTTGCGATAGTTAAATTATATAAGATCACAAAGTAGCGCATACAATTCAATTTAACACGCTTCACATAGGAGTAGATACATAAATTTCGACGGCATTATACGCTGAAAGATTATGAATAAATTATCAATGTTTGAGAAAAACCAAATGTTTTGTGTAGTTATTCTGCACCGTAATATTAGTTTGAAAAACCACAGAACCAGGAAACTCGTAGAAGGTTCTTTCAAATGTGGGATTGATTCGGTCTTTACTTGATGAAGATCCATAGTAATTCAACTGTTGGATTTTCACTTATTTAATATTTAATATGACAATTGTTTCACCTCTTCAGAAATGAATACAATATTACAAATATACTTATGCAGGGTGAGTCATTAGTAGCCGTTTCTTCAATTGCTCTTTTGTGTTTTAAATAAAAGAAAAAACAATTAGTGGAAGATTCATGGTTGCTTGGGCCTCATACTCTAAAAATACTATAGGGTGTGACGCACTTCCGGTTTTACCGGATATGCATAAAACTTAATATTTTTAAATGACTCACTCTATATATTTCTGGATTTTCTAGTACTGTGTTAAATTATCTATTCAATTTTCTTTTTCAAAATTGAGCCAATAGTTTTTGAGTTATTAATTTTTTTTGGAAATTTTTGACCAAAACATGTCTTAAGGATAAAAAACATATTTTCATTGTTTTTAAAAGTAAAAACATTAACATTGGTAATGCTTATAGTCATGAAAATTCTGCATCATTTGGTATAAGTTGCATTCGACAATACCCCAAAAAACTTTGTTTTTTCAAAGCCGACTTTCTAAGATTTTCACATACCAAAAACTTATTTTTTTTAAATGGAACACCCAGTGTTTTATTGTGACATTTTATTCCCTTTTTCATTGTCTTTCATTTTTGTTAACAATATCCTATACCTATCTTTTGTAATTTCTGAGATAATCACTATGAGGTCAAATAAAGAACTACGAGCGCTGTTCTATACACCAAAATATTCGTCCAATAAAAGCTGGAATGCGGTCGACTGCCTGAGTCAACTGTTAAAGAAAGTCGGTAAACATTTATGTCAAATTTATAAAAGCATCACTATTAGTTATTATCCAAATGAATTATTCTTATGAAGAGTTAATAGATATGATTGACGTTTTGGATAAATCTGAAAGAAATTCCTTGCTAGCATCCAGACTTTATGCACGGCGATCCCTGGTAGAAGTCAACCGAAGCCAGAAACCTTCGAACGTATAAAGGAACGGCTCATGTGAACAGAAAGTATTGAATATCAAAAAAAGAGCGGACAAAATCAATAACTGGTGAGGATAAGGAGTTTTTGGTACTTGCGAGTGAAGTCGAACACCCCCATACTAGTACTACGAAAATTAGTCGCCAGTTAGATGTAAGTCAAATTTGAGAATCCAGAATAATTAGGAACTATGTAATTCAACCGTAACATATTCATACACAGGGTTAGATGAAATAAATTTTCAGAATCGGTTACATTTTTGTCAATGGGCAGCAAATAAATTATCCTGACTTTATCATTTTTTTGTTGTTTACCGATGAAGCTACCTTCTATTAAAATGGATACGTTAATCGTCACAATTTTCTTTATTAGAGCACATAAAAACCCTCACTTGATCACATCTGCAAACTTTCAAAATCGTTGGTTATTAAATGTTGGGGAGGAATAGTGGGGTAGTTAGATAATTGGACCTCATTTCTTTGATGAAAATGTTAATGGCGAAAAGTATCTTCGTTTTCTACGGACGGATTTTCAAAACTTAATTAAGACGTGAGCATTAAAATCCGAAAAGCGTTTACAAGAATATGTCAAAACGTTTCACTCAACGTTAGTACTTCTTTGGAAAACAGAATACCCACGTGCATTGCACAAACTTGTGGTTATGTTGAACATATTCTTTAATGATATTTGTTTTTCTTACTTTTGATTGTTGTTACGTTGCTCAATAGTTTTAGGTTATTTAAACGGCGTTATTTTGTTGCTAAATTTTTTCTATTGAAGTTTTAGAACATCAATTTATAATTTTGAATAACTGCAGCCATCTCTTATGAAGAATGAAAGAATACGAGCAATTAGGCAAATTAAATTGAAGATAGCAGCATTGTTTCATGCACCTTTTAGTGGGGCGGCATCTTAAATATGTCAGTAAATATAACCTTTATTTTATTTCGTTGTTAACCAACAGTGTAAAAAATGAAATACTGCAACTGGACATTGCTGGAATTAAAAAATTGAAATGCGATGCCCTTCATTCTGTAAAATTATTTCTTTTGAGATAGTTGGATTTAACCTTTACTTTGTTTGACAGTTGACTAAGGAAGTCGGGCGCCATTCCAGCCTTCCATTGGTTGAACGAATATTTGGGTGAAAAAACAGTTACAGCACTAGAAAATCAAAAATATATACGGTGAATCATTGAAATAAATTATGTTCCGTGCACAAGCAACCATGAATCTTTCACTAATGGTTTTTTCTTTTATTTAAAACAGAAAAGAGCAATCGACGAAGCGGCTACTAATGGCTAACCCTGTATATCTAAAAAATAGACAACTTAATAACAATAACTGAAAACTTATTCTGAAACATTGACCCTATCGCTGTATATACAAATGCCTAAAACATGTTCATATATACATATATACAACAGTAACAATTCTTTTTCGTTGTTTAGCAGTGGTCCCACCAAGTCAGACAATATTAAATTAAAACGTCTTGATATTAATAATATTATCTTTGTCAATTAATAAACATTAACTAATTAAAACATCAAAATATTAACAAACCATTAGTAATATATGTTTAACAAATATTTTTTGACACATGTTCAATGACAATTCACAAATAAGCAAATTATATCTGAATTTAATACAATAAACTCACGATAATACTATTAATACGACAGGCTAACAGACAATAAAATTTAATTTACATACGACAAAGCCCATGACAAAACTCGTGATTCTCAGCTTGATGGCTCGTTTTGACATTTACCCTAGAACCCAAATTGCTTTATATTTTTTTTTTGAATTATGTTTTCATCCATAATCATTATTACTATCTTAATCTAGCCGTTTCACAATATTTATATAATTATTTCTTTCTAATTGTTACGTACGTAAATCTGATGAATAATTAAGTTCTGTAATATTTTAAATTATATTAAGAATTCAATAATAATAATAATAAGTTAGATACAATTATACTATAAAATATTATTGATATCTGGGCACGTAGATGTTTTTTGATAATAAATAGATACAACATAATTGTTTCTCTTTTGTAAATATACTGTATGTTCATTTTGATTTCCTTCTTAATTCATTATACTTAAAACGTCTAATACATAGACATTTTTAACAAAATCTTTCTGTTTTGTACGCTAGTTTATTCACACAAAGATTTATGAGACGTTTTTATCTATAGTTAGATGAATTAAATTTATAAGTATTTTAAATTATTCTACCGGGTTTTTCTTATATTGACCGCTAGTTGAAGTGATTAACGGTTAGACTCATGTTTACCCTGTCGTAATCATTAAAATTACAACGGCTTTGTTATTATTGTTTCCTTTTAATAGATAAATTATTTATATTAATATTTAGATTATAATAACCTTGCGACTGTGTTGCTTTATATCATACCAATATTATATATACATACATAGATAAGAACAATATACTGTTTCAATAGGTTAATTATTTAATATACTGTATCAATCAAGTAATTATTTTATTGTTGTATGTATTAGGTATATTTTAGATTATGCTTGAGTATACTTTCAAAGGAACAACGCTATTAAGTGCAACCAAATATTACTTACTTGAGTGGTTTTATATCTATCATAAAATTTTTATGTACCCAATAAAGTTGATAGATACTAAGACGCAACGGTAAGCTAATTTTCAATTTGATACTCTGACGGTTTTATGGTTTATGTAAATGCTACCCCATATATTAACTTTTTTCGCAAATACATTGGTGTAAGGAAATTAATTTTCATTGAAATTCTAAACTTGATGATTTTTAATATCATAATTGCCGTGTTGAAAAATCCTTATTCCTTAGGATATGCATTAGCTCATATCCCGATTTTTAGGACTTTATTAAAAACGATTTATGTTTTCATATTCTTATTACAAATTTTAAAACGTATAGGCCATCACTGTACGACGATATTTTGTTAGAACGTGGGACAAATTATTAACGATGTTTGTCTTTATTGTTCAACATATTCCCTTTTAACATCAATACACTTAGAGCAGCGGTGCTGGAATGCTACTATAGAAGTTCTATAATCATTAGCATCACTGTTGTCATTGGTTGCATTCAGCAGACACAACAGTTGCACAACTGTTTAGTGATCGGAACTCAAGAGAAATAATATCGTACATATATCGCATTTCTCCACTGCATCTTATATAAATAAATATACTGATACATAATAGAGTGTTGGCATTTTAATGAGTATAACATATACACACAACGCGAGCGGTAAACACCACAGACCACACATATATTTGTGATTTATATTTTTGTATAGGAAATGCCCATGATGCATTTCAACAGTTTCCTTGGCAAAATATATTTGGAATCGAAAACTTGGACAACTTCTTTTTCAAAATGTGATTGAAATCAAGATTTAAAAGATTTTAATTTAGCATTTTACTAGATGCTCACTGCAATGTTACGTGTAATTTTGTCAATACTTATAGTTAGCGGAGAATTTTCAGTTCCCTTCTTCTCTGTTTTATTATAATTCGATACTATTGTTTGTCCGTTGGCATTTTTCTCATTTTTACGTCGAATTTTTTGCCAGAGCACCTTTTTTTACCTTGTACATTTTGTCGTGTTGTGCTGAATACCTCCTGTTTGTTAAAGGAACATTAAACGGGAATAAATATATGATTATTAATTATGAAATTTTTTGCAATTTTTATTTTTAGACCAAGTTGAATTTCATCGGGAAATATTTGTTTCATTCACAGAGTTGACGGGTTCGACCGATTAGTTTCGTGGCCATTCTGTCGAATGTGCATTTAGGTTGTGACACGCAAATAGTCAGTTTGTTAAGTACCTACCGCTCTGTATTGATTAATGGCATTTATCTGCTGTATCTCATTATGTTGTGGAGTTCTTTCTATTTTTCTTGTGTTGAAGGCGAGGATTTTTGTTTTGTGCGGGATAACTGATTAAGTAGCGTTGTTAATCGCGTTAACTTGTGGACCATATGATTATTGGACGTTGATCTGTGTATTTATTTGATTTTCTTCGAGATAGAATTTATTCATTTTGTTGTTTGTATCTTAATTTGAATTTTTTTTTGGGAAAGTCTAATTTCTAAAACGCGGTTGTGTATTATATTCTAAGACTTACTGGAACTTATACTGTTGAGGTAACTTAGAGGTTAATTCTGATTGCTATTTTAAACCACTGAGCTGCTGCTGATTTAGGTGCCATACGGAAACCTTAGGTGTTATTTTAGGAAGATCTTTCAGCTATTTTATTTTTGCCAGTCTTCGAAGCACAGCATAAGATGTGTTTAATAATAATGTTAGTACTCTGCCGAGAGTATCAGACGTTACCAGATGAAGATAGAAGTTATCTTGGAGCTTCTGTAATCGCGTTTTTTTTTTTTTTGAGGAAGGAATTTATAGACTTTCGTGGTCTGCTTGTGTAGAAATTAACCCTGCCGTTCGGGGGATGACACTTTTGGGAAGCGAATGAACCACCGGCAACCGGTTCACTTAAGTGCGATTATATGTATCGTTATTAAAATTGTCTCCTGTTGATTGTTTTGTCTTAGTATGTTTCATATGATAATTTCATCTTTGGAAATTTTGTCTCTTAGTGTACGAGTAATATCAATTTTTCGAGTAGCTGTTAATATCTAGACAATGTAATTTGAGTTGGTGTTTGGACTATTTCCGTGGTATATTGGATTTTGAATCTTATTGGTGTTTCTCTTTGACTTCGCCGTTTATTCTGCCATAACTCCATTGCACGGCTGTTCGGATGATTTCGTAATCTTAGTCGTCGGTTATGTTTCTTATATCCAGCTTGATTTTGAACCGTATCTTGTTGAACCTGTGATGGTTGATTCTTTCCCTAACTAGTGCCTGATGGCTTCGTCTTTCGGCTATTGTTTCCTGGATGCTTCTAAATGGAAGTGTAACCATTAGGCCTTTTGAGGTGACTTTGTTATTTCTTGCTTGTTAGATGGCAAGTTTAATCATATTGCCTGAAAGACCAATTTAATTCGTGCTCATACCGAAGTTCTATCCCAAGACATATGATTGTTAACGATGGAGTATAATTTGAGTTGGTGTTTGGGCTATTTCCTTTGCCAATTGTATTTTGAAGCTCCGACGATTCGGCAGATACTTTTCTGCCATCTTCAAGGTAACCCTGGCAAGAGTTGTTTCTTGCCAAACTCATACCTGAATTTATAATTTTGCAAGTGTTTCCTCAATTTCTTAGTTCGGATGTGAGGCTAGAACCCGTGTCTGAAATAGATTTTCACTGTTCAAGCGTTGAAGATTCAGATTATATGTACGTCTGTAAAAACATCTATTTAATCTGCACTTGTATGCGCAGAAGCAGATGCGCAGTAATTATATTTTTTGTGTGCGTCCTATTAGATGCGCAGTAACCTAACCTCAATCTTTCGTATTTGGTGTAGTGCTAGTTGTTGCGCTCTATGTAGTCACGAAGAATTGGTGTCCAGACCTCTTTGATTTCCAGGCTTGGTGTGCTTACGGAATTAGTGCTGTGGCCATATATGCCGCTTCTTTAATGTTTTTCTGGTGCCATGTCCTTCTTTGGAGAGAATAGTTGCATTATCCCATTTGATTTGGTCGTCTACTTCCCGAACTTGTTGTGCCAAGCAGAATTTTTCGACTTGAACAAAATCCAATAGATGATGGAAATCACACCAACTCAAATTATAATTTATAGTCTCTTTTAAGTATACTAGTAATATTAAATTCAAGAAAAGCTCAGTTAATTTGTCAATTATTTAATATTTGGAGAATCTACTTCCTTCAGAGCTACCTCTGCTAAAATATTATTAGGTGTGTTTTTAAGTATACCTTCACTATAGGCACATTAATTTTGTTTAATTACTTTAACTGCATTTTTTATTGATGTTTTTTTGTAACCATATATTTCAAGATGTATGTTCTTTGTACTGAAATTAATATTTGATTTAATATGCGATATTTTCCTTTGTAACTCTGTCGTAAAGGTAATTTTGATTAAGATGACTCACTTAAATTGCTTTACCATAAATCTTATGGTTAGCGAATCATCACTAGATTATTAGTTTGGTCATTAATTCCAGTTTTTAATTTACTATTTTTAACATACATTTGTGAATGCTGTAGTTTCAGATCAGTTGTCTTTCGATTTATTGTCTAACTTTTATTTAATATACGTTTCGAGTTATGTAGTTGGACTTGCAGCTGATCACCTTGACTAGTTGCAGTGCAATTTCTTTCTCTTAATCAGATTTTGTTGATATTTTTATGCTATATGCAGGTTGGGTTCATTTATATATATGGGTTACTTGTGCATTATATACATGATGGGTTTTATGTGAGCTTGTGTGTATGTTTTCTATTTCTTGCATTAAATTATTCGGACCCTGGGGTTTGAGATGCAATTGCCACCATATATATTATTATTTTAAAACTAATTGTTATTAAGTTAAAACATTTATACACATAATTTCAACAACAAATTCCCACACACTTCTCAGTCTTAACTCTAAATATCCCTCCAATATACTGTTATAGTATAAAGGCATACGTTAACAATATAATATGGAAAGTTGATAAAGTTACCAAATTTAATTAAATAAACGTAGAAAAATTTATTATGATGTGTTTAAAATAAGATTTATTGAGTTAATCATAAAAGAGGTTTATAGCATTTAATAAGTATTTGAATTTTATAAATAACCACTTGTATATGGAAAGGTTGACCATGTTCATTGTTCTTAGAAGTTCAAAATATTCTGGAAAGAAGAGAGTTGAATATTAGTTGTTATTTTGTAAAATGTATTATAAATTTGTAAAAACTTGGGTAATTGACGTTTATGAGGTGATAAAAATATTTAGAATCTTATTTTGAAAGGGTTATAGATTGTATTGTAGAACAGTTCCCGGGAATAATTTGAATTACAGGAACTGTCATTATTTGACATGTGTTCAGAAATATAATTGTAGAGAGGTATAGGGATATGAATATGAAAAGAAGGGTTGTTAAAATTATGAAAAGAATTTAGATATTCAGATAATACAATTTTAAGAAGTATTCTAGGTATATTAGAGAATTTAAAGGCTATGTTGTTGATGGTTATTGCTGTTGTAAAACTTTGATTGGTGAATACAAAATGAGAAAGGATTACTAGGGAAATGAATAAATAAATAGGGAGAATTTTTCGAATTTGAAAAAGCTATAGACGCGTTTTCAGAAAAGAGAATATCTTTTCTGATATTAACGCGATATTAGATATTTATAAATGAGAAAAGTGTATCTTGGGTGAATTTCTTTAACTACAGATAAATTAGTATAAAATAAATAATTGTACTTACCAAGTTGGACAAGATCCAGGTAGATCCAATATAGGGTTGTTATTTCCGGGATAATAGAAGTTTTCAAAAGGCTATTTAGTACCAGAGTTTTGAAATTACATAAAAGGTGAAGAAATTTTCAAGTTCCGGTTATTATAAAAGGTAGCAGATTCCAGAAATACTGGTTTTCAATAGAGGCAGGTTATCACAGGAGATCCATAAAGGTTGGTGAATTTCTCAAGTTTTCGGGTGTATTGGAGAATTTGCTGTGCACGAAGAGATTTGGCTTAATATCGAAAGGACTATATATTCCCACATCGAGCAAGTTCCTGTACGGAATAGTTGGTATTTTTATTTCAATAGTTGGAACTAGATTGAAGTTTATCAACATCAGAGAAGTAGTATTCGGCCAAAAAACGTCATCAAGAAGTAGATAGTACTCATCTAAAAGAAGAAAGCAATTAAGTATTACCATTTTAGTAATTTTTCTTGTGTCAGTAGTAAAGAAAGATAACATTTTGTGAAGGTTGGAGAAGAGTTAATTATTTGCAATATAATTCAGTATAGAAATAGACTGTACTAATTGTTATCACAACGAGTACATTTGTTATAAACAACATAAATTATTTGAATTCTCTACTATCCAGTAATATGTCAAGATTATGAATAATTTTCATTTGAATACAAATTTATTGAGTTATCAAGTCAGTAAATATTTTTGAACACATTATAATAATAGTATAAATTAATTTGAGACGAAAATATTAGAAAGAATTACTTATTTAGGTATATCAATAGTTATTTATATCAGGGTACGTACCTGCATTATTTAGTTGGGTTTGGTACTAAACACTTTGAGGAAATATATTTTATAAACGTCAAATATTCAGTTTCCTTATTAAAATATTGTTAACCATTGTCCCGTATAAAAAAAATAACACACAAAGTTTGAATATAACATATTATTAATTAGTAGAATATCGTTTTATTGCATCATAGTCAAATTCTCGTTTAAAGGTAATATTTTGGTTTATTTATAACCTCAAAGAAATAAATGTCATGAGATATATTGAAATGGAATAAGTAGTGGTGACATCTATGTGTTTTATTGGACACTTCTTAGTAAATTGGTTTATTAAAAGTATAGAATGTATAAAAATAATACAGAAATCGGTAATTTATATAATGTTAAAGTAGAGAGAAAATAGATAATTCAAAAAGGATTATTGAAATTTATCAAAGTATATAATTAAAGGCAGAGTTAAATACTGTAAATAAAATAAAGAGGTAGAAGAGAGTAAAATAATTTAGGTAAAGATAAAATATAAAGCTAGTCGGGCATAAAAATAAAATACCTTCGTATTATGAGTGAAATAGGATATGATATATAAAGAGATTATAAAACTAGCATATACAAGGGTTGTTCATCAAATAATAACAATTTAAAAAAATATGTCTATAGTGGTATTTCATTGCATATACAGTTAAATTTATGACATTTAAACTGTGATAGGATTTTATAATTATTTCGAGGTTTGAACTGATATGTATGAGATATTACCTAGTACATTATATGACGCATCAACGTGGGGCTATGTAAAATAAGACTCGCAATATAGTATTTTCAATATTTTATTTACATTATTATATGTGTGAACATAAATAAACATTTTACGAAGTGGATTACCATAGTAAAACTTATATTGATAATATTGGAAAGTATATTTGTATTGTTGTCACATAATAGTTATTAAAAATGAATACTAGGTCTAAAAGTAGTTCAAGAATGAATAGAGTAGAATCATCTAGCGATGATGAGGTGGAGGTTAGTCAGGAAGGAATTTCACAAGATGGAGGAGATGTAATACAGACACAGGAAGAAAATCAACAGTCAGGAGAGATACAAGATAGGGGGTATAAATCGCAGGTACAGACAAAGATGTCATGTACATCAGCAGACTTGTTGTTAATTTATCAAACGTTAAAACAAATAAGGGAAGATAATAATAAATGGTGGAAGGAATTTTTCGTAAGTTGTGAGAAGGACAGAGAAGAAAGATGGCGACAAAGAGAGGAGGATAAAAAAGACAAACAAGATACAGCAGAGGATAAGGAAATATTGAATGTGGAAGGAGTAATTAGTGGAAATCAGTTATTAGAAATAGAAATAAATGAGACTAAAGAAGTGTTAGGAAATTTTGAGAAGGAAGTTATTAACAGTATCGACCTTGAACAAAACACAGATGTAATTACGAAAATGAATACAATTGTGCTATTACAGAAGAAAAGAAAATACTTAGATTCCGGCAGAAGAATTTTAAGATCAAAATTGGACACTCTTTTATTAGGAGAAGAAGATGGTAATATTTTAAATGTATATTTCTCAAGGCAGACAAAAGGAATTTTTATAGGAGACGGAAAGTTTATTGGAAATATAGTTAATGTTGGACGGAATACGATACCTAAATATATGAGAAATAGCTTAAGAAGTGGAAAAATTAATATGGTCAGTAAATTTGAAGGAATTGTAAGTGGTAATGAATTTATTGAGAAGAGAAGAGTTTATTTAGTAAGATATGCGACCAGAAATATTTATCAGGAGACATTGATCTTGTATATAAATTGTAACGTATTATTAGAATGTGACATTGAAGGTCAGGAAGTTTTAAATACATTCACATTAAATCATATTAATCTTGGGAGAGTATTTAATAAGATTAGGAAAATGAATAATGAAATTACTTATATAATGGAACGAGAGGATACATGTTATTTAGAAAATTTGGTACCAGTAGAAAAATTGGGTACATGGAAGAATAGAGTTAGATTAAAAATAGAAATATGAACAGAATATTATAGTCAGGACAGAAGAAAAAAAGAGGTCGTCTTCTGAAGGTATTTACGACACCTGCTTTCCGAGTATAAATTAGATCTCAAGTTATAGTCAGGACAGAAGAAAAGAGGTCAACTTCTGAAGGTATTTACGACACCTGCTTTCCGAGTATAAATTAGATCTCAAGTTATAGGCAGGACATTACATTAGAATTGATTGTGTTTTATAAGTGGGTAACGTCACTTCTGTATCCAAATATTGTTAATTCATTCACATGTTGTTTTTGAAGAATCATCAAACCATACAAGTAATGTTTGTATATTCAAGAGTTCAAATTTTTATATGGTATAGAAGTTAGGGGCATAGTAGGAGTATTTTTTATAACAAGAACATAATCGGATATAAAAAAAAAATATGTTGAATTATTTGATTTGTTGAGAAAGGGGCATGTTAAAGTTCATAAGTAGGGTGAATAAAGCCTAATATAAAAATGGATATATAGAAAGAGGTTCAGAATCAAAATATAGAATATAGAGTTTAGAATATTAGAGATATTTGAAGAATGTTGTTTTAAGAGTTGTATCAAATGTTACTCTCATTCCTACATATTTTATATATAAAAAAAAAAAGAAAAATAAAACCAAAGTACTATAAGAAAATCTATTTGGAATTAAATGTCTAATTATATGCCCAAATATAAAACTTAGAAGGAATATATTTAGTAGTTGAGGAAAAGAAAGAATTATATAAAGCCTTAAAATTGTAAAATAATTGAAGCAGTAAAAGAGATTTGCAGAATAATAAAGTAGGTGATGTTATAAAGCTAATTATAAAAAGATAGTAAAAGCCTTTATGATATAATATTTTAATTGAAGGAAAAATGCTTGCAATAATAAATAAATATAAAATGTACCATTAAAATATGGAATTATAATATAAATGATAGAGAATGGGTTAAAGGTAACCTAATATGATGATTTATATAGGACTAAAATGTCTAATGAGAGATTAAGGTAACGTACGCCAATAAAACGTAAATATAAGTATAAACTTTCATAAGTAGAAAGTATGGGGAAGACGGATATGTCTATAGGAATATTATGGGATACATGCGCAAAGGGAATAGAAATAATAAATATAATATAGATGTATAAGTGAGCATAAGTAAAATATTTTATAGAGGCAATAATCTTTACGAGAAAGAGTTGAACAAAAAAAAATTGAAACTATCACCTAAAAGAAATGTTAAGAGTAATACAGTTACTATGAGATTATAAAAATTGTATAGAGGCTAAATATTTATATGTAGAGAATACTTGCTAAAATATTAATAGAATGTACAGGGCATAGTTATTATGTATGTTAAATTTTCTTATAATGAATTAAAATAAATGGTACTTATATTACTTTGGATAAACAATAGATAAAAAAAAAAAATATTTGCTTAAAGATATTTGGTAATTGTTGAGAATTGTGAAATGTTTGTACATTGAGTTTGAATATGAATAGTTATTGTAATAACATTGTTTACAAGATAGGAATTACTGAAAGTGTAATTATTGAAGTTATATGAGTTTAATAAATGAAAATTTGTTTATTTGAGGTTTAAATTTACATTTATTAAAAGGGGCATATGTTATAGTATAAAGGCATACGTTAACAATATAATATGGAAAGTTGATAAAGTTACCAAATTTAATTAAATAAACGTAGAAAAATTTATTATGATGTGTTTAAAATAAGATTTATTGAGTTAATCATAAAAGAGGTTTATAGCATTTAATAAGTATTTGAATTTTATAAATAACCACTTGTATATGGAAAGGTTGACCATGTTCATTGTTCTTAGAAGTTCAAAATATTCTGGAAAGAAGAGAGTTGAATATTAGTTGTTATTTTGTAAAATGTATTATAAATTTGTAAAAACTTGGGTAATTGACGTTTATGAGGTGATAAAAATATTTAGAATCTTATTTTGAAAGGGTTATAGATTGTATTGTAGAACAGTTCCCGGGAATAATTTGAATTACAGGAACTGTCATTATTTGACATGTGTTCAGAAATATAATTGTAGAGAGGTATAGGGATATGAATATGAAAAGAAGGGTTGTTAAAATTATGAAAAGAATTTAGATATTCAGATAATACAATTTTAAGAAGTATTCTAGGTATATTAGAGAATTTAAAGGCTATGTTGTTGATGGTTATTGCTGTTGTAAAACTTTGATTGGTGAATACAAAATGAGAAAGGATTACTAGGGAAATGAATAAATAAATAGGGAGAATTTTTCGAATTTGAAAAAGCTATAGACGCGTTTTCAGAAAAGAGAATATCTTTTCTGATATTAACGCGATATTAGATATTTATAAATGAGAAAAGTGTATCTTGGGTGAATTTCTTTAACTACAGATAAATTAGTATAAAATAAATAATTGTACTTACCAAGTTGGACAAGATCCAGGTAGATCCAATATAGGGTTGTTATTTCCGGGATAATAGAAGTTTTCAAAAGGCTATTTAGTACCAGAGTTTTGAAATTACATAAAAGGTGAAGAAATTTTCAAGTTCCGGTTATTATAAAAGGTAGCAGATTCCAGAAATACTGGTTTTCAATAGAGGCAGGTTATCACAGGAGATCCATAAAGGTTGGTGAATTTCTCAAGTTTTCGGGTGTATTGGAGAATTTGCTGTGCACGAAGAGATTTGGCTTAATATCGAAAGGACTATATATTCCCACATCGAGCAAGTTCCTGTACGGAATAGTTGGTATTTTTATTTCAATAGTTGGAACTAGATTGAAGTTTATCAACATCAGAGAAGTAGTATTCGGCCAAAAAACGTCATCAAGAAGTAGATAGTACTCATCTAAAAGAAGAAAGCAATTAAGTATTACCATTTTAGTAATTTTTCTTGTGTCAGTAGTAAAGAAAGATAACATTTTGTGAAGGTTGGAGAAGAGTTAATTATTTGCAATATAATTCAGTATAGAAATAGACTGTACTAATTGTTATCACAACGAGTACATTTGTTATAAACAACATAAATTATTTGAATTCTCTACTATCCAGTAATATGTCAAGATTATGAATAATTTTCATTTGAATACAAATTTATTGAGTTATCAAGTCAGTAAATATTTTTGAACACATTATAATAATAGTATAAATTAATTTGAGACGAAAATATTAGAAAGAATTACTTATTTAGGTATATCAATAGTTATTTATATCAGGGTACGTACCTGCATTATTTAGTTGGGTTTGGTACTAAACACTTTGAGGAAATATATTTTATAAACGTCAAATATTCAGTTTCCTTATTAAAATATTGTTAACCATTGTCCCGTATAAAAAAAATAACACACAAAGTTTGAATATAACATATTATTAATTAGTAGAATATCGTTTTATTGCATCATAGTCAAATTCTCGTTTAAAGGTAATATTTTGGTTTATTTATAACCTCAAAGAAATAAATGTCATGAGATATATTGAAATGGAATAAGTAGTGGTGACATCTATGTGTTTTATTGGACACTTCTTAGTAAATTGGTTTATTAAAAGTATAGAATGTATAAAAATAATACAGAAATCGGTAATTTATATAATGTTAAAGTAGAGAGAAAATAGATAATTCAAAAAGGATTATTGAAATTTATCAAAGTATATAATTAAAGGCAGAGTTAAATACTGTAAATAAAATAAAGAGGTAGAAGAGAGTAAAATAATTTAGGTAAAGATAAAATATAAAGCTAGTCGGGCATAAAAATAAAATACCTTCGTATTATGAGTGAAATAGGATATGATATATAAAGAGATTATAAAACTAGCATATACAAGGGTTGTTCATCAAATAATAACAATTTAAAAAAATATGTCTATAGTGGTATTTCATTGCATATACAGTTAAATTTATGACATTTAAACTGTGATAGGATTTTATAATTATTTCGAGGTTTGAACTGATATGTATGAGATATTACCTAGTACAATACCTATGTGTATAGAAAACAAACAAACCAATACAAAACTAAAAAATACATCATAATTTGTTGTCAGATTCTGCCTACTGAATTAAATAAAAAAATTCTCAGCAGAATATACCCCATCGTTTATGTGTAATATTTTGACACAGTTTCGAAGTTTCCGCAAACATTTATCTGAAATAAAACACATATTTAATAGTTATATAACTGATAGGAACTTACCTTTTCTGAACAATATCAGGTATCGTTGTTTTTGTCAAGTTGATCGGTTGTTGCATTATAACATATAAGAGCGTAGGATGCGTACTGAAATCTCAATTACCTATTATAATTCATATTAGGAAACAACTCTTGGCATAAACAAAAAAAAAAAGTAAACAAACCCTAAGATGCAATACCTACATCAAAGAAAAAAAAGTGCAAATATAGCAAACAGAATAAAATGAAATTTTCAATTTTCTTCTTTGAGGGAAGAATCCCCAATGGAGAGCCATTTCTTAGCTGCTTCTATATACAATGTATTATATATATAATATATGTATATATGTGTGTATGTATCGTTCCTTTTTATTAACTCGCTTATTGTTAAATTCTGTAAATATTAATTTGTTTTTCATTACTTTTTATATTTTGTATTAGTCCTATAAAATACTTCGATTAACTCGAAAAACAATTGGTAACTATATATTACACCAGCGGCTTTATATTTTCCCTTATTACCACATCCTTTTTCGTAAAATACGGCATTTATTACTACTGAAACACAGAATTTTATATTCGCTATGGCTAGAAGCACGCGAGCGTGCCGCTTAGTTTGGAATTATAGGCACGTAGCTGACGTCACTGCTGTTATGACGATATCATTTAACGTGCCCTGAAATCTGAAATTAAAAGCACGTGGATAAAAAACGGGGAAAATATACATTTTCTAGTTTGTGGTGCGGATTTCTGTTAATTTTAGTGGATTACTGCAGTTGATAACGACATAAACTATTAAATATGGACGGTCTAACAGGTAAACGCTGTATTTAATAATTTCTATTTAATAATAGTTAAATCACTAAACAGAGCGTACTCTGATTTTGTATTATGCACACATAATGCTAATACAAAATTAATGCTTGAAGAATTGGGGTTAGGAAATAATTTATCCTGACTAGATTTACGTCATAAACAATACTTCATAAGGTATCTTATTATACATGGGTGAGATAGGGAAATACTACGGTTCAGTTTCACTCAGACTAGACCGACTCGTGTTTTGTCAGCTCTCGGGGAAACCTAACTGAAGAAATATTTAGAAATCTATGAACAGACAAAAACAAAAAATTTATAAAAAAAAAGTCGTACAATAAACTCCTCTCTTAAATACATACAAAGACCGTTAAAGTCCTCTCTTGAATTTTATTAACTTGAATATGCATGTATCCATGGTAAAGAACGTCCTAAAAGAGGAAATGGGTTACGACAGACCAGGTTACAATAGCTTTTAAATAACCGATAAAATTGTTTTGACTTCTGTAATAATTTTCAGCACGCTACGCTTAGGATGTATTGCGAATTTCAAACTACGTATTTGTCCAGCAGGCCAATATTTAAAAGTATATAGTTGTAATAGAACATACAAAACATGAACTTTCGATTGTAAGCAAATGGTTTTATTTTTTAGAAAGTTTTTGATCATTTCCCTCAAAATCGTATATTAAATGAAACAGACCCTGCGAGAAGTTGAATATTTCTAAAGAGGATCGAGATTTATCTTTAGAATACCTTCAAAAATTAGTCTTTTGTAAGAATGAGGCTGAATATGATATCATATATACTCAATTTAAGGAATGCGTTCCTCAAAGCGTATGTGATTATTTTGATAAAAATTGGCATACTATTCGGAATGAATGGCTTGTATGTAACATAACAAAAGGCAATTTAAATAATACAACAAATAACCGTATGGACTCAATTAACCATAAAATCAAACAAGTAGTACCTAACAATTCAACTTTAACCGACTTTGTTAAATATTTTTTCATTGTTTTAGATAGCCATAATCAATCGATAATCGACAATCAAGCAGCTAAACACATTTTGAAGCGACCACTGCACCGATTTCAAAACCATGAAAAAGATTTATTGCAGTGTGTGAATATTTTAACAGGTTACAATTTCAAGTACATATATCCAGAAACGGATAGATTTAATCACTAAAGTACAAATATTAAAGGAATATAATGACGGTATGTTTCAAACTACTTGTGTCACATACGATGGACAAAAAATTATTATTTATCAAAACATAGAATTGCAACAACCAAGTCAGATATTGTGGCAAAAGCAAAACATGTAGTAAGCGAAAAGCCTAACGTGATGACGTTAACCGAAAAACGAAAATCAGCCACTTTAATTACGAATTCTTTAATCAACTTAATTAGCATTTCCAGCAATAGTGAATTCAACTATAGATTAGATTTATTGAAGAAAATGGAACACTACTGGAGAACTAGAAACGAAGTGGGAATTATATTACAACAGGTGAGGCAAATTGTGATCTGATCGATACAAAAACAAGTACTGAGGCATACGATAATAATTAAGAAACGATCTCACAACAAAATAGTGTTAGAATAGTATTGTCTGATGGAAATATTAGTGAATTGACAGATAATACAAGTAATTTAGCAAACATGCCACACATTACATTTGTTGATGAACCCTTTGGTGATAATGAAGATAACAGTAATAACAATAATAATAATGAAAATATTGAAACTGATTTATTAAAATCATTAGTGTTGCCCTCAAAAATTAAGAAAAGGGGCGACCCGAGGGACATGATTCTACGACAGTAATAAATCTTAATAAACGCAATAAAAATAGTAAAAGCAAGATATTCTCACATTTATTTTAAATAATCAACTAGACGCTATAAGCAAAGCATCCTTTGATACAGAATGTTCTACTAAAACTTTCCAATAATATTTTACTTATCCTTTGTAAGAATTTTGTTAATTTGATGTTTTGAATTTTGTAATAAAAAGACTTATTTTGACTCTAATTGTTATTTATTCCTTAAAAAAAATTAATAATGAAAACTATTATTAATTATTCTCATAACTTATAGATTGGCGCAGAATAAACTAATGATTTGACGTACCTCTAATTTCAAATTTAGGTGCACGTTAAATGATAATGCCATAACAGCAGTGACGTCAGCCACGTGCCTATAATTCCAAATTAATCGGCACGCTCGCGTGCCCCTAGCCACAGCGTTTTATATTATACAAAAATATACAGAAGCAAAAAATCACTAATGGGCGCCTATTTTAAAACTTACGAAGAATGCCATAAACATTTGGTGTGCAAAATTACTGAGAATGGCCATATAAACTTTGTGAAAACCCTAATATAACGATATATTTTTAACCGAATATTCGTACCATTTATGAAAAAAAATTAATAAATCAACGCAATATATTCTAATATACTAAAATGCACGAAACAATCCACCTTCGTCATCAAAATCCATGACGTATTAGTTTTAGTACCTACATCAAGGTGAGCATTGTTATCGACAAATAAAATTTACAATTTGTAAAGTTCACTACAACCGAACGTTAAATCTACTGCCAAATGATGCACTAGCGAAGTGTAAACGAAGTTTTGTATGCCAACATCGGATGTTAATATTTCTATATTGAAATAACCCCAAAAATTAATATTTAAAATTAGATGTATATAATTGCTATTATATACATATAATATATTTTACATTAATAATATGATATATTGAGTAATATAAAACGTAATTATTTTAGTTGTTATGAGACTGACAATACAGACGTTATTATTTTGCGTTTATGACAAAAGCGGATTGTTTCGTGCGTTCTATTATATTCTGTTGGACATGCTTCAATTAATATGGACATTTCTACAAGTTTATTCGAAACAACTTGTGAGATGCTTCAACTTCATTGGGGAGTTAAGAAGCACGCCGACCCTTCGACCTGTCATATCCAATATATGTTCTATCAACTTGTCAAGATAGATTAGACTGTTAGAATACTCCCGAATTAAAACAAATATCTAACAATTTAAACGACCCAGCTACATAAAAATGAAAACATAGAAAAGGCATACAAAGAACACCAAAAAGTCTTACACAACCTATTGCTACCCTTCTTGCGTTAAAAATATGAAATATGCAAGAGGACAGAAGGTATGATGCCACCACGGTAACTCACCTTCTATTGATAAACTAAAATAAGCAATGACGCTTGTCTACTAATAAACATTTAATCGCCAGCTTATTCCTCACTAAGCCTTACCTTTCACTCTTCCCAAGGTTGATGTCGAAGATGATGGTCAGTACTGCCGCTAACTAGTCGGGCAGGGTAGGTTCGTTCACTCAACAAGTGAAGGTGTTATGAAATGAGGGCACCAGTTCCGATTAATTATACTGACCAGAAACTGACAGATAGGCCCGGAACAAGTCTATTATTAAACCCCAGGTATAATGATCAGCAAAGCCAAACACACTCATACAAACTTAACAACAGGTTTATTAACTGATTTAAATTGCCCAATGTCCAAAGAAAAGATTAAGCTTTTGCCAAACTATCATTCAAGTCAACTACAGTAACGACTCTTTACAAATTAAGTACAAATAAGAGTAATAAAAAAGAAACATTAAAAATAAAGAAACGCATAAGTGCAAACCAGTTGCAAATGTTTAAAATTCTGAAGTAATCAAAAGAATTAACTCATATGAGGCAAAACCTCGAATACATGAGAAACTACTTAAAACTAGAAAATGATTACAAAGGTAACATATGCCAGGGAGTCTTCCCAATGTCGAGCAGTTTGGTCGCAATCAGCAACCCATTAGCAAAAACGAAACACTCTATATATTAGAAGCCATCGACCTGTCATAGATCGTTCTTGAAACTAAAGAGATGACATCTGGGCGGAACCATAGAGAATTACAAAACACCAATTGGCCGAATAAATTGATATTTGACTCGCAAACGGTAATCCAAAAGGAAATAAATAATTTACAAATTAAATTAAAAGAAAAGAAGCCCAATCATTGCTTAACCTAAACAGAAAGCAATTACGTAAAGTACCTAGAAAAGTTACGAATAACCAAGCATACGCCATCTATGACTGTAAAACAGCGCTACACACTCCTGGTGAGATACAGGTCTCGCACGACTACGGTCGATCGCGAAATCGCACTGCGCAATTGGTCACAGGATGGCGGTAAAAGGTTCAATCAATAATAAATCGATCAAATTAACGAGCAACGAGAGGAAAAAAAACTAAAATTATGCTACCAAGCGTAATTAAACACTCAAAAGATAGAATTAAGATTCTCAACTAAAAAATAAAATACAGCAAACTAAGAACAAAAAAAAATTGTAACACTATCAAATAAATAAAGCAAACCAAAATGGGAATCAAATATATATACAGGCTCTGTTCATTTCAAAACTTCCCACCTTAAATTTCTGGAAATATGGAAATCTATGAAAAAATCCCAGAAACACGCGGGGGCCATTTCTTGATGCAAAAATTGTCCCACTTTAACCCCCTGCCCCCAGGAGCTGCCCCCTTAAAAATATTAAATGGAAAGGGGTATCGAGTAATACATCATTTTAAAGATCTTTTGAAACAGTACATTTCGGCGTTTAGTTTTTTAAAATTGATCGATTCATTTTGAAGATTTTTAAAAAAATCTTCTGGTTTGTTTTGTTTTGTATTTCTAGCTAGTCAATCTGTTTAAGGAGCATCGGAACCAAAGCCAATATTAAAAACTTTTCTAATTTTCTCAAAAACATTCTGAATAGAGATGAAGACACCCTACTTGATGAGGGCGAATTACATTTTCAACAAAATGGAGCTCCTTCTCACTAATTCTTTCCAGTACGGCGGTGGTTAGACAGTATACTTCCAAATAAATGGATAGGACGAAGAGGACCTATAGAAAGGCCAGCCAGATCGCCTGATTTGTTTCTATGGGGTTATTTAAAGTCTGTTGTATTTAGCCTTCCACCTCAAAATTTAGAAGAACTTCATC
This sequence comes from Amphimallon solstitiale, assembly GCA_963170755.1. Classification (NCBI taxonomy): domain Eukaryota; kingdom Metazoa; phylum Arthropoda; class Insecta; order Coleoptera; family Scarabaeidae; genus Amphimallon; species Amphimallon solstitiale. The sequence goes on along the minus strand of OY720676.1, from coordinate 47,015,854 downwards.
GGAGGACTAACGCAAGCCGCCGCGCGTCGTGGAATTTAGTGAAATGTTTTTGAAAATGTATGCCAGTTTTGAACAATTGCTATACCATTGTTTAGCGATCAATAGACAACATTCTGAACAATTATTGGATTGAATTTTTCTGCAAAAAAATATTTGAATTCTTAAATAACTTTAAAAACAAAAATAAGACATTTTAAGCAGGTAAAGCGTGTTCGAGTAATAAATATTTAGCCTAAAACAAAAATTAAACAAATTAAACAAACCAAAAGATTTTTTTAAAAGTCTTCAAAAGGAATCGATCAATTTAAAAAAATTAAACGCCAAAATGTACTTACTGTTTCAAAAGACATTTAAAATTATGTATTACTCGATACCCCTTTCCATTTAATATTTTTAAGGGGGTAGCTCTCGAGAGCAGGGGTTTAAAGTGGGTGAATCAATTTTTGAATCAAGAAATGGCCCTCACGATAATACTTTTTAAGTGTTTCAGGGAATTTTTCGTAGATTTCCAGAAATTTAGGATGGGAAGTTCTGAAATGAACAGCCTGTATATTGAGGTTACTATTATTGACCTAACTTTTTATAATAATGCGATATTGTGTATACAATTTACTACTGAACGTTTTATAGGTCTGATAGGTTTTAGTGTAAACTCAAAACTATATTTGAATTTTTTAAAAGTATACTATACCACCATCACATAGACTCCTATAGTAATATTATAATTATTGAAAAAGGAGGCTTAGTAAGCCAGAAACATGTATGTTTTTGAAGAAGAGTTCATTAAAAAATTTTGAGTTTACACTAAAATCCACCAGACCTATAAAACATCCAAAAGTAAATTGTACACACAATTTCGTATACCGTTTGACTGAAATAAAAGTAGATATAGGGAATCACAAACACGCACACAAGTGCATGCAAACATGAATTGGAGGGGTACGATAGTAGGGGAGTACAGATCAGTTCATATCGGGACACCGGGGTACCGAGGCTTTAGTGCAAAACGTTGAAAGTTAGTGTGTAGACGTTTGCTTTAAGGAATTGCTACGCTCTTTACGGCTTTTGTATAATATTTTGGTAACTGATGTATTAACATTGAACTGAAACAAAACTCTATAAAATTTGTAACTAAAATAAAATTCTTATAAAAAAATTAAATAAAATTCTCACATTTAAAACGAAACAAAATATTAAATGAACTATACAAAATTTAATGTTGAAGATGTTCAAATGTCTGTCCCTCTTGCATCAAGCAGTACCCTAAACGATTATAAAACCCATTTCGTACATTCGATAGCATTTCAGGAGTAATCATTTGTATGGCGTTAAGAATTTGTTCTCTTAAGCCATCCAAATCAATCGCTCTATTTCCTTCAGCGGTATTAATATTTGCGAGATTGCTCAGATACTGTATGTACGTTCACGCTCTATATCTGTATATATAACGAAACATGTAACAAACAAAAAGCTATCAGTCATCAATAAGAAAACGAATAAACCTACAAATAGAGGAGAGACAGACACAAAACTCTCTGCAAACAAAGTTAATAAGTATTTCGCAAACACTGGAAACCGAATTTTAACTTGCTCGAACTCGGATATAGAGCCCAGACAAAAAAAATTACAAAGAAATGTTGAGATAATAAGAACGCTACTATAAGAATTTGTATACTTTTTCATAGAATAACCGAGGTTACTCCCTACAGTATTGGGTTCAACCTCAGTTAAATTCCCAATATAATTGTATATTATTTCAATGTAGGTATAAAAAAAGCCTAAAGTGAAATGTTAGTCAACTTATCCAAAGAGTTTCATATAAGCGGAACAATTAGGTGAAGAAATAAGTTCTTGGGAGATTTAATAAATTGGATAAACAAAAATTCCGTGTATAAGTAAGGCCTATGCCAGTTCACAAACAATGCTATCCATTCTGAGCAACACACATAAATCGTTTCTTCAAAAACTACTTTATTACACTACCTATATTCGCCTTTGCTTCATGATATATTGGTAAAATTTGGGGACGCATGATTTCAATAATTGTATCGGAAATAAAACAATTAACATGAGCTGCTTGGGAATGCTTGTTAAGTTAATAAAAATTAAGAACATTTGCAAAGCAACCCAGATCGCTTAATGCATTCTAGATTTGTATTTTGGATAGACCAATCCCTGTCTCTTAGTGTATGCTTTTCATCATGTCCTTGCACCTCTTACTAACTTGTGCCGCCTCCTGCCAACTATTTACGCCAGCTCTGTGTTATATCCTGTTTTACTTCTAGCAGCCATCTTAATCTTGGTGATCATTTCGATATCTTCTCTTGTTGGTGAATCTGTGGTCTGTTTCTTCAGTTTCACTCCCTGCTTTATTATTTCTACTTCTTCCACTTCTAGATTAATAAATAGTTCCTTAAAGTGGTCTATTCACAATGTCCATAGTCTTTACTCTTTGCTCTTTATTCTTTATCCTTTGTCCATTGTCCATTGTCCATTGTCCATTGTCCATTGTCCATTGTCCATTGTCCATTGTCCATTGTCCATTGTCCATTGTCCATTGTCCATTGTCCATTGTCCATTGTCCATTGTCCATTGTCCATTGTCCATTGTCCATTGTCCATTGTCCATTGTCCATTGTCCATTGTCCATTGTCCATTGTCCATTGTCCATTGTCCATTGTCCATTGTCCATTGTCCATTGTCCATTGTCCATTGTCCATTGTCCATTGTCCATTGTCCATTGTCCATTGTCCATTGTCCATTGTCCATTGTCCATTGTCCATTGTCCATTGTCCATTGTCCATTGTCCATTGTCCATTGTCCATTGTCCATTGTCCATTGTCCATTGTCCATTGTCCATTGTCCATTGTCCATTGTCCATTGTCCATTGTCCATTGTCCATTGTCCATTGTCCATTGTCCATTGTCCATTGTCCATTGTCCATTGTCCATTGTCCATTGTCCATTGTCCATTGTCCATTGTCCATTGTCCATTGTCCATTGTCCATTGTCCATTGTCCATTGTCCATTGTCCATTGTCCATTGTCCATTGTCCATTGTCCATTGTCCATTGTCCATTGTCCATTGTCCATTGTCCATTGTCCATTGTCCATTGTCCATTGTCCATTGTCCATTGTCCATTGTCCATTGTCCATTGTCCATTGTCCATTGTCCATTGTCCATTGTCCATTGTCCATTGTCCATTGTCCATTGTCCATTGTCCATTGTCCATTGTCCATTGTCCATTGTCCATTGTCCATTGTCCATTGTCCATTGTCCATTGTCCATTGTCCATTGTCCATTGTCCATTGTCCATTGTCCATTGTCCATTGTCCATTGTCCATTGTCCATTGTCCATTGTCCATTGTCCATTGTCCATTGTCCATTGTCCATTGTCCATTGTCCATTGTCCATTGTCCATTGTCCATTGTCCATTGTCCATTGTCCATTGTCCATTGTCCATTGTCCATTGTCCATTGTCCATTGTCCATTGTCCATTGTCCATTGTCCATTGTCCATTGTCCATTGTCCATTGTCCATTGTCCATTGTCCATTGTCCTTTGTCCATTGTCCTTTGTCCTTGTCTTTCTTTGTCCTTTGTCCTTTGTCCTTTGTCCTTTGTCCTTTGTCCGTTGTCCTTTGTCCTTTGTCCGTTGTCCGTTGTCCGTTGTCCGTTGTCCGTTGTCCGTTGTCCGTTGTCCGTTGTCCTTTGTCCTTTGTCCTTTGTCCTTTGTCCTTTGTCCTTTGCCCGTTGCCCTTTGCCCTTTGCCCTTTGCCCTTTGCCCTTTGCCCTTTGCCCTTTGCCCTTTGCCCTTTGCCCTTTGCCCATTGCCCATTGCCCATTGCCCATTGCCCATTGCCCATTGCCCATTGCCCATTGCCCATTGCCCATTGCCCATTGCCCATTGCCCATTGCCCATTGCCCATTGCCCATTGCCCATTGTCCATTGCCCATTGCCCATTGTCCATTGTCCATTGTCCATTGTCCATTGTCCATTGTCCATTGTCCATTGTCCATTGTCCATTGTCCATTGTCCATTGTCCATTGTCCATTGTCCATTGTCCATTGTCCATTGTCCATTGTCCATTGTCCATTGTCCATTGTCCATTGTCCATTGTCCATTGTCCATTGTCCATTGTCCATTGTCCATTGTCCATTGTCCATTGTCCATTGTCCATTGTCCATTGTCCATTGTCCATTGTCCATTGTCCATTGTCCATTGTCCATTGTCCATTGTCCATTGTCCATTGTCCATTGTCCATTGTCCATTGTCCATTGTCCATTGTCCATTGTCCATTGTCCATTGTCCATTGTCCATTGTCCATTGTCCATTGTCCATTGTCCATTGTCCATTGTCCATTGTCCATTGTCCATTGTCCATTGTCCATTGTCCATTGTCCATTGTCCATTGTCCATTGTCCATTGTCCATTGTCCATTGTCCATTGTCCATCGTCCATCGTCCATCGTCCATCGTCCATCGTCCATCGTCCATCGTCCATCGTCCATCGTCCATCGTCCATCGTCCATCGTCCATCGTCCATCGTCCATCGTCCATCGTCCTTTCTTCTTTCTTCTCCCTTCTCCCTTCTCCCTTCTCCCTTCTCCCTTCTCCCTTCTCCCTTCTCCCTTCTCCCTTCTCCCTTCTCCCTTCTCCCTTCTCCCTTCTCCCTTCTCCCTTCTCCCTTCTCCCTTCTCCCTTCTCCCTTCTCCCTTCTCCCTTCTCCCTTCTCCCTTCTCCCTTCTCCCTTCTCCCTTCTCCCTTCTCCCTTCTCCCTTCTCCCTTCTCCCTTCTCCCTTCTCCCTTCTCCCTTCTCCCTTCTCCCTTCTCCCTTCTCCCTTCTCCCTTCTCCCTTCTCCCTTCTCCCTTCTCCCTTCTCCCTTCTCCCTTCTCCCTTCTCCCTTCTCCCTTCTCCCTTCTCCCTTCTCCCTTCTCCCTTCTCCCTTCTCCCTTCTCCCTTCTCCCTTCTCCCTTCTCCCTTCTCCCTTCTCCCTTCTCCCTTCTCCCTTCTCCCTTCTCCCTTCTCCCTTCTCCCTTCTCCCTTCTCCCTTCTCCCTTCTCCCTTCTCCCTTCTCCCTTCTCCCTTCTCCCTTCTCCCTTCTCCCTTCTCCCTTCTCCCTTCTCCCTTCTCCCTTCTCCCTTCTCCCTTCTCCCTTCTCCCTTCTCCCTTCTCCCTTCTCCCTTCTCCCTTCTCCCTTCTCCCTTCTCCCTTCTCCCTTCTCCCTTCTCCCTTCTCCCTTCTTCCTTCTTCCTTCTTCCTTCTTCCTTCTTCGTTCTTCGTTCTTCGTTCTTCGTTCTTCGTTCTTCGTTCTTCGTTCTTCGTTCTTCGTTCTTCGTTCTTCGTTCTTCGTTCTTCGTTCTTCGTTCTTCGTTCTTCGTTCTTCGTTCTTCGTTCTTCGTTCTTCGTTCTTCGTTCTTCGTTCTTCGTTCTTCGTTCTTCGTTCTTCGTTCTTCGTTCTTCGTTCTTCGTTCTTCGTTCTTCGTTCTTCGTTCTTCGTTCTTCGTTCTTCGTTCTTCGTTCTTCGTTCTTCGTTCTTCGTTCTTCGTTCTTCGTTCTTCGTTCTTCGTTCTTCGTTCTTCGTTCTTCGTTCTTCGTTCTTCGTTCTTCGTTCTTCGTTCTTCGTTCTTCGTTCTTCGTTCTTCGTTCTTCGTTGTTCGTTGTTCGTTGTTCGTTGTTCGTTGTTCGTTGTTCGTTGTTCGTTGTTCGTTGTTCGTTGTTCGTTGTTCGTTGTTCGTTGTTCGTTGTTCGTTGTTCGTTGTTCGTTGTTCGTTGTTCGTTGTTCGTTGTTCGTTGTTCGTTGTTCGTTGTTCGTTGTTCGTTGTTCGTTGTTCGTTGTTCGTTGTTCGTTGTTCGTTGTTCGTTGTTCGTTGTTCGTTGTTCGTTGTTCGTTGTTCGTTGTTCGTTGTTCGTTGTTCGTTGTTCGTTGTTCGTTGTTCGTTGTTCGTTGTTCGTTGTTCGTTGTTCGTTGTTCGTTGTTCGTTGTTCGTTGTTCGTTGTTCGTTGTTCGTTGTTCGTTGTTCGTTGTTCGTTGTTCGTTGTTCGTTGTTCGTTGTTCGTTGTTCGTTGTTCGTTGTTCGTTGTTCGTTGTTCGTTGTTCGTTGTTCGTTGTTCGTTGTTCGTTGTTCGTTGTTCGTTGTTCGTTGTTCGTTGTTCGTTGTTCGTTGTTCGTTGTTCGTTGTTCGTTGTTCGTTGTTCGTTGTTCGTTGTTCGTTGTTCGTTGTTCGTTGTTCGTTGTTCGTTGTTCGTTGTTCGTTGTTCGTTGTTCGTTGTTCGTTGTTCGTTGTTCGTTGTTCGTTGTTCGTTGTTCGTTGTTCGTTGTTCGTTGTTCGTTGTTCGTTGTTCGTTGTTCGTTGTTCGTTGTTCGTTGTTCGTTGTTCGTTGTTCGTTGTTCGTTGTTCGTTGTTCGTTGTTCGTTGTTCGTTGTTCGTTGTTCGTTGTTCGTTGTTCGTTGTTCGTTGTTCGTTGTTCGTTGTTCGTTGTTCGTTGTTCGTTGTTCGTTGTTCGTTGTTCGTTGTTCGTTGTTCGTTGTTCGTTGTTCGTTGTTCGTTGTTCGTTGTTCGTTGTTCGTTGTTCGTTGTTCGTTGTTCGTTGTTCGTTGTTCGTTGTTCGTTGTTCGTTGTTCGTTGTTCGTTGTTCGTTGTTCGTTGTTCGTTGTTCGTTGTTCGTTGTTCGTTGTTCGTTGTTCGTTGTTCGTTGTTCGTTGTTCGTTGTTCGTTGTTCGTTGTTCGTTGTTCGTTGTTCGTTGTTCGTTGTTCGTTGTTCGTTGTTCGTTGTTCGTTGTTCGTTGTTCGTTGTTCGTTGTTCGTTGTTCGTTGTTCGTTGTTCGTTGTTCGTTGTTCGTTGTTCGTTGTTCGTTGTTCGTTGTTCGTTGTTCGTTGTTCGTTGTTCGTTGTTCGTTGTTCGTTGTTCGTTGTTCGTTGTTCGTTGTTCGTTGTTCGTTGTTCGTTGTTCGTTGTTCGTTGTTCGTTGTTCGTTGTTCGTTGTTCGTTGTTCGTTGTTCGTTGTTCGTTGTTCGTTGTTCGTTGTTCGTTGTTCGTTGTTCGTTGTTCGTTGTTCGTTGTTCGTTGTTCGTTGTTCGTTGTTCGTTGTTCGTTGTTCGTTGTTCGTTGTTCGTTGTTCGTTGTTCGTTGTTCGTTGTTCGTTGTTCGTTGTTCGTTGTTCGTTGTTCGTTGTTCGTTGTTCGTTGTTCGTTGTTCGTTGTTCGTTGTTCGTTGTTCGTTGTTCGTTGTTCGTTGTTCGTTGTTCGTTGTTCGTTGTTCGTTGTTCGTTGTTCGTTGTTCGTTGTTCGTTGTTCGTTGTTCGTTGTTCGTTGTTCGTTGTTCGTTGTTCGTTGTTCGTTGTTCGTTGTTCGTTGTTCGTTGTTCGTTGTTCGTTGTTCGTTGTTCGTTGTTCGTTGTTCGTTGTTCGTTGTTCGTTGTTCGTTGTTCGTTGTTCGTTGTTCGTTGTTCGTTGTTCGTTGTTCGTTGTTCGTTGTTCGTTGTTCGTTGTTCGTTGTTCGTTGTTCGTTGTTCGTTGTTCGTTGTTCGTTGTTCGTTGTTCGTTGTTCGTTGTTCGTTGTTCGTTGTTCGTTGTTCGTTGTTCGTTGTTCGTTGTTCGTTGTTCGTTGTTCGTTGTTCGTTGTTCGTTGTTCGTTGTTCGTTGTTCGTTGTTCGTTGTTCGTTGTTCGTTGTTCGTTGTTCGTTGTTCGTTGTTCGTTGTTCGTTGTTCGTTGTTCGTTGTTCGTTGTTCGTTGTTCGTTGTTCGTTGTTCGTTGTTCGTTGTTCGTTGTTCGTTGTTCGTTGTTCGTTGTTCGTTGTTCGTTGTTCGTTGTTCGTTGTTCGTTGTTCGTTGTTCGTTGTTCGTTGTTCGTTGTTCGTTGTTCGTTGTTCGTTGTTCGTTGTTCGTTGTTCGTTGTTCGTTGTTCGTTGTTCGTTGTTCGTTGTTCGTTGTTCGTTGTTCGTTGTTCGTTGTTCGTTGTTCGTTGTTCGTTGTTCGTTGTTCGTTGTTCGTTGTTCGTTGTTCGTTGTTCGTTGTTCGTTGTTCGTTGTTCGTTGTTCGTTGTTCGTTGTTCGTTGTTCGTTGTTCGTTGTTCGTTGTTCGTTGTTCGTTGTTCGTTGTTCGTTGTTCGTTGTTCGTTGTTCGTTGTTCGTTGTTCGTTGTTCGTTGTTCGTTGTTCGTTGTTCGTTGTTCGTTGTTCGTTGTTCGTTGTTCGTTGTTCGTTGTTCGTTGTTCGTTGTTCGTTGTTCGTTGTTCGTTGTTCGTTGTTCGTTGTTCGTTGTTCGTTGTTCGTTGTTCGTTGTTCGTTGTTCGTTGTTCGTTGTTCGTTGTTCGTTGTTCGTTGTTCGTTGTTCGTTGTTCGTTGTTCGTTGTTCGTTGTTCGTTGTTCGTTGTTCGTTGTTCGTTGTTCGTTGTTCGTTGTTCGTTGTTCGTTGTTCGTTGTTCGTTGTTCGTTGTTCGTTGTTCGTTGTTCGTTGTTCGTTGTTCGTTGTTCGTTGTTCGTTGTTCGTTGTTCGTTGTTCGTTGTTCGTTGTTCGTTGTTCGTTGTTCGTTGTTCGTTGTTCGTTGTTCGTTGTTCGTTGTTCGTTGTTCGTTGTTCGTTGTTCGTTGTTCGTTGTTCGTTGTTCGTTGTTCGTTGTTCGTTGTTCGTTGTTCGTTGTTCGTTGTTCGTTGTTCGTTGTTCGTTGTTCGTTGTTCGTTGTTCGTTGTTCGTTGTTCGTTGTTCGTTGTTCGTTGTTCGTTGTTCGTTGTTCGTTGTTCGTTGTTCGTTGTTCGTTGTTCGTTGTTCGTTGTTCGTTGTTCGTTGTTCGTTGTTCGTTGTTCGTTGTTCGTTGTTCGTTGTTCGTTGTTCGTTGTTCGTTGTTCGTTGTTCGTTGTTCGTTGTTCGTTGTTCGTTGTTCGTTGTTCGTTGTTCGTTGTTCGTTGTTCGTTGTTCGTTGTTCGTTGTTCGTTGTTCGTTGTTCGTTGTTCGTTGTTCGTTGTTCGTTGTTCGTTGTTCGTTGTTCGTTGTTCGTTGTTCGTTGTTCGTTGTTCGTTGTTCGTTGTTCGTTGTTCGTTGTTCGTTGTTCGTTGTTCGTTGTTCGTTGTTCGTTGTTCGTTGTTCGTTGTTCGTTGTTCGTTGTTCGTTGTTCGTTGTTCGTTGTTCGTTGTTCGTTGTTCGTTGTTCGTTGTTCGTTGTTCGTTGTTCGTTGTTCGTTGTTCGTTGTTCGTTGTTCGTTGTTCGTTGTTCGTTGTTCGTTGTTCGTTGTTCGTTGTTCGTTGTTCGTTGTTCGTTGTTCGTTGTTCGTTGTTCGTTGTTCGTTGTTCGTTGTTCGTTGTTCGTTGTTCGTTGTTCGTTGTTCGTTGTTCGTTGTTCGTTGTTCGTTGTTCGTTGTTCGTTGTTCGTTGTTCGTTGTTCGTTGTTCGTTGTTCGTTGTTCGTTGTTCGTTGTTCGTTGTTCGTTGTTCGTTGTTCGTTGTTCGTTCTTCGTTGTTCGTTGTTCGTTGTTCGTTGTTCGTTCTTCGTTCTTCGTTCTTCGTTCTTCGTTCTTCGTTCTTCGTTCTTCGTTCTTCGTTCTTCGTTCTTCGTTCTTCGTTCTTGGTTCTTGGTTCTTGGTTCTTGGTTCTTGGTTCTTGGTTCTTGGTTCTTGGTTCTTGGTTCTTGGTTCTTGGTTCTTGGTTCTTGGTTCTTGGTTCTTGGTTCTTGGTTCTTGGTTCTTGGTTCTTGGTTCTTGGTTCTTGGTTCTTGGTTCTTGGTTCTTGGTTCTTGGTTCTTGGTTCTTGGTTCTTGGTTCTTGGTTCTTGGTTCTTGGTTCTTGGTTCTTGGTTCTTGGTTCTTGGTTCTTGGTTCTTGGTTCTTGGTTCTTGGTTCTTGGTTCTTGGTTCTTGGTTCTTGGTTCTTGGTTCTTGGTTCTTGGTTCTTGGTTCTTGGTTCTTGGTTCTTGGTTCTTGGTTCTTGGTTCTTGGTTCTTGGTTCTTGGTTCTTGGTTCTTGGTTCTTGGTTCTTGGTTCTTGGTTCTTGGTTCTTGGTTCTTGGTTCTTGGTTCTTGGTTCTTGGTTCTTGGTTCTTGGTTCTTGGTTCTTGGTTCTTGGTTCTTGGTTCTTGGTTCTTGGTTCTTGGTTCTTGGTTCTTGGTTCTTGGTTCTTGGTTCTTGGTTCTTGGTTCTTGGTTCTTGGTTCTTGGTTCTTGGTTCTTGGTTCTTGGTTCTTGGTTCTTGGTTCTTGGTTCTTGGTTCTTGGTTCTTGGTTCTTGGTTCTTGGTTCTTGGTTCTTGGTTCTTGGTTCTTGGTTCTTGGTTCTTGGTTCTTGGTTCTTGGTTCTTGGTTCTTGGTTCTTTGTTCTTTATTCTTTATTCTTTATTCTTTATTCTTTATTCTTTATTCTTTATTCTTTATTCTTTATTCTTTATTCTTTATTCTTTATTCTTTATTCTTTATTCTTTATTCTTTATTCTTTATTCTTTATTCTTTATTCTTTATTCTTTATTCTTTATTCTTTATTCTTTATTCTTTATTCTTTATTCTTTATTCTTTATTCTATTTTTTATTTTTTATTTTTTATTTTTTATTTTTTATTTATTTTTTATTTTTTATTTTTTATTTTTTATTTTTTATTTTTTATTTTTTATTTTTTATTTTTTATTTTTTATTTTTTATTTTTTATTTTTTATTTTTTATTTTTTATTTTTTATTTTTTATTTTTTATTTTTTATTTTTTATTTTTTATTTTTTATTTATTTTTTATTTTTTATTTTTTATTTTTTATTTTTTATTTTTTATTTTTTATTTTTTATTTTTTATTTTTTATTTTTTATTTTTTATTTTTTATTTTTTATTTTTTATTTTTTATTTTTTATTTTTTATTTTTTATTTTTTATTTTTTATTTTTTATTTTTTATTTTTTATTTTTTATTTTTTATTTTTTATTTTTTATTTTTTATTTTTTATTTTTTATTTTTTATTTTTTATTTTTTATTTTTTATTTTTTATTTTTTATTTTTTATTTTTTATTTTTTATTTATTTTTTATTTTTTATTTTTTATTTTTTATTTTTTATTTTTTATTTTTTATTTTTTATTTTTTTTTTTTTTAGTTTTTATTTTTTATTTTTTATTTTTTATTTTTTATTTTTTATTTTTTATTTTTTATTTTTTATTTTTTATTTTGTATTTTGTATTTTGTATTTTGTATTTTTTATTTTTTATTTTTTATTTTTTATTTTTTATTTTTTATTTTTTATTTTTTATTTTTTATTTTTTATTTTTTATTTTTTATTCTTTATTCTTTATTCTTTATTCTTCAGGCTTTATTCCTTATTCTTTATTCTTCATTCTTTGTTCTTTGTTCTTATTATTTTTCTTTTTTATGTCTACTTGTCTAGTATATTGCATTTCGGTTACACATTCCTTGTTCAGCTGCTTTCACTTTTCTATCCATTTGCTCTTCTAATTAGTTTCTTGGTTTGTTTTCTTAAATTTTTATATTTCATTGTATCCACTACTTTGATTGTCCTCATTCACTAGGCTAGCTTGTGACCTTTTTGTTGTTACTTGACAACCTTCTTCATTAAATAATTAGACATAAAGACATCGAAGAAAAAATATTTGTTTTTAATGTTTTGCCTATCATATCATATCTATAAATCGTTTCATTTAAAGAAATTAGTTAAGAAAACTCCTAATATTTTTGAATAATTAGAAAGTGTGTGTTCACATCTCTATATAACAAACAATCTTAAGGGTGGGCTTTCCCTAAGAAAAATTCTCGAACGGCGTATGTCGGATTGCCTGAAATATATTGAATATATTTACGGAGTTTAATATTCCTGTACCTTTTACACGATGACGGTATACGATCAGCAACATGAAGCGATGCCTGGTCAACTGGAAAACAATAAATTCGGGATATTTGTCTCCTGCATTTATTTCATGAAAATATTGGTGCATCTCTTTTGTTCGAAATTTGTTTTTGCAATTTTTGAATATTCTTTTGGCTTGTATTTATTTAGTTTTATTAAGACTCTCGTTTTATGTAATTTGAAATTATTTTAATGATATTGCCGGAATTAATTAGATATTAAATCTTATTCTGCAATAAATATATAGTTTTATTACTATTATTTATGATTATTAATTATTTAAGTTGTACTTCTTATTATTTCTCACCATGATTTGTATTTACTTTACATGTTGAGGTTTTGTAATATGAGTAATGTTTTAGAGAAAACAAAAATCTGATAAAAAAAATCTATTGTAAAACAGTGCCAGTGTTTCTTATAAAATGTAAAAAATATTTATATTCTTCACAATCGACACTGATATTGTTAGTTAGCGAATTTAATTAAAAAAATTTCACCGTGGGTAAGATACTAACTGTGCGAACTCCGAACTAATCATTGATTAGAAGCCAATGTTAATACCACAACTTGAAATCGAATGTTATTGATATTATAATTTTCTTTTTATATCTTGCACTGTTTAATTTTTTTTCAGTAAAGCTTCGGTAAAATTTTTAAATAACCTTTATGTGGCAGACAAAACGTCAAACGCAATCCTTTCCGCACCACCTTAGAGGTAGAGTGCAAAGGGCGTTTTTTCTAATGGTATTTCCAGTATGCCTAATTCATGTTTTTTACAACAAATTTTTTTACAAAAGTATAGACAGTGTAGAAAATAAACAAGAATGGCCAAGTAGCGTTTTGTCTAAACGTATCACAATCAGTAGGTACATACTAATTCTCCAATTTGACGTTTCTAATTTCTCGATTTCTCAAAATACGAGGATCCATAATTTGAGATAATAAAGCGAGAAAATAAAATTACTCTAACTTAATTACCATTTCTGGTCAGAGTTCTACATCTATGTGTATTGTCTCATACCAAGTATCCTTCTTTAGATCCTTGACAAAAGTAAGAAGCACAATCCGAGTGTTCACAAAAAATATTGTATCTTGGTCCATTTATAATGTCACACTGCAATTTCACTATCTATAATTTGTTATTGTTAAGTTCGAACTTTTGTAATGTTCAATTGCTTTTGTCACGGCGTCATTGAATTTAGGTTTTTTTCAAACAGTCCCCAATTTTATTTATATAATTACGTAATATGTATATGATTTCGGCACTCGATTTTTTCAATATTTTTTTGGGGACCGTAAGGGGCCGTTTCACGTAGTTTTCTAAGAACGATGCTATCAACGTCCCCTATTAATCTACCATAAATTACACCGTGCATTTCACGAGAAACCTTCCGCAATAATTGTCGACTCCATGACTGTTGACGACGAAGACTAATTTTTGTAGCATACGTGATCTTTAGATTTACCAAATTTTGCACAAATTAAACAAAATTTGTTTTTTACGCCTACATACAATTTTTTTTTGTTCGCCACCCAACAATTGCTGCCACTCCTGATAAACCGCTGTAATCAAACTTATAAGCTCGTTTGGCCCATGCTCTTTTACTTACTCACATATACAAAAAAAATCTAAAAACTGTCCTGGAGTCAAAATACAAAGTATAAATAAAATAAAAACATGAAGGCACAACAAATTCAGATATTTAAATAAATGCTTTTACCATCTAGAAAACTGAAAATTGTGTAACTTCCTGCCACTTAGTTTGAAGAGTCCGCCAAACTTCTAAGTTCGTATCTTACGAAGATAAAAAGTTGTTTTTGTCAGATTTTAGTTTTCTACAAACATTGTTCATATTATTAAAAAGCTTCAACATGTAAGGTTAGAAATAATAATATAAGTCGTGCAACTTTATAATTAATAATAATAATAATGTATATTTATTGCCGAAGAAAACTGCATTTCTGAAATTCCATAAAGCCGGAACCTTGTCCTTGAAAAATAAAATGCATTTTGAAAGTGAGAAGAATATTAACGAACAGAAAAAAATGTCTAACAAAGTAGACGCATCCATGTTATCGCGTAATCAATCATAAATTAATACCGAAAAATTTCTGAAATATATTACAATTTGCTTGTATATACCAACCGCATGTAGTTTCTTTTACAAATATGTTAAATATATACTTATTATTATAATAATAATAACAAAATATATTTATTCCAGACGAAAAATTAATATCTAATACAATCTCGCAAATATCCTTAAAATAATTACAAAATAAAGCCGATATATGAATGAAACATTCGTTTACCTAAGGTAATAAAAAAAAGTTGTAGATCTCTCTGTTTATATGAAGTTCGGCTTAATACAGTCGACCAGGTATACCTTCCATATAGCTGGTCTTAGACATCACAAAACTGTGAGTAAGAGGTTGAATTGTGTGTTGCCTAGCTGCCATTTATCAATGCGGACTTTGTGATCATTCTCATTGGTTTCAAAGTAATTTTTTGTAGACCAGGGTTATTTTGAAAGGAAAGTAAATACATTGTCGTGTTCAGAATAAAAATATCTAGGTACTCACGATTCAAAAAAGTACTTTTTAAGCGCAGTAAGCTTTATATCGCTATAAAACGAAAAAAATTCAAAGTGCTGTATTTTAACTATGTTTTAATATAATTGCAAATTTTAATCGTGAGTCACTAGAACAAATATTGGTTATTTCGTGCATGTAGCGGCAACTTTTTCAAGTGCCTTAATTTTTGCGATTTTTTACGTTAAAATTGACCATTTTGTGGCATACGCCGATCAAGTAAAAACCTCCCTTAAGTAGAAATAGAAATTTTAAAATAAGAGGCCTAACTACGAAAACGCGTTGTATCTGTTTTTCGATGTAATTCAACTCATTTCAAGACTTCTTCGACGGTCAATAGAAAAATCTGTGTGCAGGCCACACGGGATGTAACATTTTTCTTACACAATTTTGTTAATTAAAATGATCGGTGTATACAGAAAAAATATATATTTCAAATAACTTACAAAATAATGAATAGGTTTAAGTCACCAGAGACATACAACACCCTCCATGTATTATATTTTGTTTCAGGTAATGGATGTAGGGTGGCAGGGTTTCTCACAATATTCGGGAATATATTGTCAGTTTACACATTGGCCGTCATAACAACTGAACGCTGGTATACAATAACTTGGGCAATACATCTTAACAGGCGCTTGAAACTACGGACAGCGGTACGTGTCATGATAGCAGGATGGATTTGTGCCATATTTATGGCAACCCTACCCCTAGTCGGTATCAGCAGCTATTCCAAAACAAGTATTTGCTTACCGCTCGAAAACAAGGGAAAAGCAGATGCGATATATTTGTCAACTTTACTGGCTTTCAACGCAATTACGTTTGCGTTAGTGTGCGTGTGTTATGGAAGTATGTATCGATCAATTAAAGAAGAAGGAATTAATTGTTCGGTAACATCTGTGAGATCCGATTTAACAGTCGCCAAAAGAATGGCATTATTAGTATTTACGGATTTTGCTTGTTGGGCGCCAATAGCTTTCTTCGGCTTAACCGCATTGTTGGGTCATCCGCTCATAACTGTTACTCAAACAAAAATCCTTCTAGTTTTCTTTTACCCTCTAAATTCATGCGCGAATCCTTGCTTGTACGCTTTACTTACTCAACAATACAGGCGGGATTTCTTTATATTAATGGGCAGATACGGGTTGTGTAAAGACAGAGCGGAAAGACACAAAGGAGCTATAGGTGGTAAACCCCTACCTTACGGAGCTGTACCTCAATATAAAAGGACAGGCGGTGACACGATCAAGACCAACAGTACTTTTGGAGGAAATCATCGAGAATCCATGTTGACGACGGTAGTTTCTGTTGAAGTTCCCATAAGCAGGACTAATTCTAGCAGTGCACGTTTAAAGCAGGACCCATTAAATAATGAATATTCGCTCAAGGCTCTCAATAATCTTAATAAACAGAATATTTACCAAAAGCATATATGTAGTGAGAATCTATAAATTAGACGGTGATTTAGAATAGTGAAATCTCTCATGAAAAGAATAGTGATATAGTAAGCGGTAATATTTAGTATTATTTTTGTAATGAATATATACCTAATATATATTAGTATACTTTTTAGGTTTAAGTAATATTATCCATTCATAATTGACGTATGTAAATAATGTGTGAGGAGGGAAGTTTCTTCTAAATATTAAACGAAATTAGCCTATATTCAGTAGTCTAGGTTTTTCACCCTCAGGTATTGTTTAGTATGGCTCACAGTGGACGGAATGGTATTTCTAGTGGACAAATGTTTTCAAACCCTAATATCGTCACACTAAAAAAAATAACAATAATAATAATAATAGTCTTTATTCCTCTCAACTCATGAATATGGAAAACGTCAAAGTAGAAAATGTAAAAGTACATTAAAACATAGGTATTAATAAAATTAAATTATATACAGGCTGTCTGTTTAAGCTTGCCCACCGGCCATATCTCGACAACCGTTTATCGTACAACCTGGTGGAAAAAATCTTGAAAGTAAAATTCACCACGGGAATTACAACAAAAATGTTTTTAAGTTACCAAAATGATCGCAAGAGGGCGCAATTCTCAAGGTGAATTAAAAGTTCGATAATTTTTCACTAAATTCATGTTTAAGATAGATTAAAAATTTTTACAGAGAATTGAAGTGTATGTAGTAGAAAATGACGTGGTTGTCCAAAAAATAATATGTTCGTAATATTGTTTTTTCTTTAAAATTATAAATGAAACGATGTATTTTTAATATCATAATATTGAAGCACATATAAAATTGAAGAAATGATGAAAGCCGGAAGTTGCTATCTTTTTTCTTGACGAAGATATACAGTCATACGAAGACAAGCCAGACAAATAAACATTTTAAATATAAATTTATTTATTTATTGCGGGTAATAATTTTCTTTTTCTTTTAATATGGTGATTAGACAATGTACGAGTATAGTTTGCTTTCATTTGAATTTCTATCATACTCTTCCATAAATGTATTCATTTCAATCTTTGCACCGACTTTTTAATTCATTGCATTTATTACGTTGAATTCCCCTTTTATATGTGTTCAAATTCTAGTCCTTCTTTTTTAAATTTCTTGTTTTTCCAACATCAAAATAAAATAAAATAATAATAATAATAATAACAATAATATATCTTTATTATCCAATTATCCAGATTCTAAAAAAGTGGAATCTGCTATAGCTGCTTCTGTAGATACTCGTACTTACATTAATGTTAATTATAATATGGAACCACATATTGTAAATATTTTAACAGCATCAATAGATCCCACAAAACAGTATGATGTTCACGATCGTCAAGCACGTAATACAACGATTCCGTTACCATATTTTGGTATCTTACCTGTACCACAATTAAATCCAGCTACAGATAATACACAATTACAAAATACTTGTGCTTATTGGTCAGTTAAAGCAGATTTAGAATGGAAGTGATTGCAGACTCTCTTTTACAATTGGAACTGCAATCCATGTAGGACCTCAAGAATTTAACTTAAGAGTTAATGAATCCGTAGAATCAAATGATTATAACGATTTCAGACCTGGTAATTTAGTTACATTTGGTAATTAAAAATTAATCTTCAAACATAATTATTCTTTATTTTCACACCTAATTAACAAAACAATGTTATAATTTTCTTTTACACAGTTAAAATATATTATACATAAAGCATAGTTTGTTAAATATCGTAGTCTAACAATAAATGATAAAAAGCAATCGGAATTGTTTTTTATACAATGTTTTGTAGCGAATCATTCTACAAGTGAAAGTTGTATCGGAACCACTATTTTAATGATTTAAAATAACTATTAAAATGAATAAATTACTATTTAATTTTGCCGACTAACTCATTTGCTCTCAGGGTCGTGTAAGTTTGTAAGAAATAATTTATTAATTCAATAATAGGGTTCCTCCACAATATTTATATTTTGGTAAAATAATACGAGTGCAAATTTAAATTAATTTGTATATTTAAATCCAATGAATCGCATACATATGCACATATAACAAAAGAAATGAAATATATAACAATTTTTTTTTTTTTATTTATACAAATAATTAGTGGCGATGGCTATAGATATACATATATATATATTTTTCTTCTAATTTATAATATATTTTATATTATAAACGCCGCCTATGAGAAAGGTTACAACATATGCATTTTACGCATCATATGAATACACAGCTAAGCGAATACATTTTAAATTTCATATTCATAAATAGACGAGATTTATGTTATTAACTTTAGGTATTATTTGCGTTTCTATATATATAACATTCAGTCTACAATTCTTTATTCGCTTACTACACACGAATATATTTCTTTTAGAACAATTGTTTATAGAAAATACCTTGTGATGACAGCTATGTTTTTCTATTTTTTTCTTTGCTCTTCGGCACTTTTGCTTCTCAGGGAACACAGTCCTTGTCTTGCGTCATCTTTTTCACGGATTTGCTTTGTCGTCACTATCTTGAAGCAACGAATCTATTTGCACAATTTATTTACTACACCTAACACATTGCACATTTACTTTATGTGCCACTCTTTTAATTATATGTTTAACTTTAACATTTCTTTATCTCGTTATGTGATCCGTTTTCGGAATTTTTAACTACAACTTTTAATGAATATTACTTTTTTTTACTGCTAGTCGTAATTCGATGACTTCTTTAAAATACTACGAAGCCAGCCAGCCGAATTTGTAACGACTTTTCGAGTTTTTCTTTCAACACCCTCGGTCTGACTGCTCTAGCCTTCGACTCTCTCTTCTCTTGACGCGTCTTTCGTTTTTATCTCCGGGCACCGGTGGTTCCCCGTTCTTTCTTTAGTTCAGTGGTTCCCATTTAACATTTCCCCCACGCGCACTCGTTTGCTTAGGCGACTGTTTATCACACGTAGCGTTTATTGCCCAAATAAAATACTGGCGTCGCAGTTCTTATATCTAACTGAATAACAAACTTATGACTAATCTTATACTACGGTATATTCATTGGATTTAAATACTTCTTAACATATAAAATCTATACATATATAAAAATAGTCTGTACCGTTACAAAGTAATATCATTTGGGAAAATATTATTATTTGATAAAACAATAGTCCTTCATATGACTATCTCTTCGTCAAGAAAAAAGGTAGTGACTTCCAGTTTTCATCATTCGCTTCAGTTTTTTATGTGCTTCAATATTACGATATTAAAAAGACACCGTTTCATTTGAAAGTTTAAAGAAAAAACAAGTAATGTGCATAAATTGAGAACAGCGCCCCCTGTTATTTTTTTTGACAACCATGTAATTTTGTACTACATATCATTCAATTCTTTGAAAAATTCTCTATCTAATGAGCCAGAAACATTAAAATCCGTTGAGTTAAACCGAAATTATACCTAATTTTGTACGCAGACATATCTTCCTCCACCCTCCCCTTCGCAAAAAGTTTCAACTGAAAATTGTATAAAAACGTCTGAAAATGTTGCTAGTAAAAATTTCAATCTATCTTTGATCTGTTGTTATAAGCTTGCAAGTGCTCCAACTACACCAAAACTTATCATATCAACTTGCGCGCTCGTGCTATCGCATCTGCTACACGCGACGCACAGTGTTCAAAATGAACGAATTCGTGATCGAAATTAATCACGCTGAAAAAGTAGGTTAAAAATGGAATCTTGTTGAATTACTTTATGCCTTTCAACCCCTTAGGGGATGAAATAAGTACTGTCACGATCTCAACGATCGTTACTTCCTGTGATATTTAGCACATAAGTATTTGTTTATTAATAAATGACTACTAATATTTAGTTATAAAGAGCTAGTAGTGCTATTATAAGGGGGAGCTTGTGGTTGACGTTTTTTAG
Source organism: Amphimallon solstitiale (assembly GCA_963170755.1). Lineage (NCBI taxonomy): Eukaryota > Metazoa > Arthropoda > Insecta > Coleoptera > Scarabaeidae > Amphimallon > Amphimallon solstitiale. Next base: position 46,996,102 of record OY720676.1, on the reverse strand, counting down.
CCAGTTGTCAGTTGTTTTATTGCAAGTACATATTATAGAAACTATTTATAGTATACACATATCCATAGCGGGGTTGATTTTTTGCGTAGGTATATCTGTCTCGATACTTTCTTACGTCCTTATTTTTTGAGTCTTAGGCTTCTTCTAATAATTCGCCGATAGGCAATAGAACTTCCTTAATAATTTCAGCACCGTGAATAAGAATTTTACGTACTGTAGGTAGCATGATGTACCAATCGTACAAAGATACATATAATTATGCAGTGGCCTTACAATATTCGTTAAATTTGTCAATATTAATCCACTATTTAAAACACGCAAAGGCACCACTTTATACGGTATTGCGGCAAAACCATTATTTCGTAAAATTTCCGAGGGCACTAATTGTAATGTCATCCTCATCTGAGATAGCCCAAAACACAAATTCTATTCAGAGAAACACCTTGACCAGATACTTCCATCATTACACATCATCAGATGTGTAATTTCCGTAGCGGCGAAACGCCGGAAATGTACCAAAGACACTAACTAAACACTAAAATCACTAAATAAAAACTAATTAAAAATCATTACATATTAATTGAACAAACAATTATGTGAAATTAAAAACTTTTCTGAAGACACCAAAACCTTAATAAACTATACGTACGACTGCACTTCATAACTTCTAATAAAAGACTAGATACGTCGGCACTTATCCTACATTCTATATTACTTATACACAAATTGACGCCATTTCTTTCTATCCTGGGCTACCTTTTTCGCTTCACTCCATGTTTTGCCTTTTTTGGTCAACATTTTTCCAATTACGTTGTCCCTCGCATGTCTTGGTCTGCCTCTAATTCTTCTACCTGGACTTCTTGATTCCCATACTGCCTTGGCTGGCACACTTTCCTCCAGTCTTTGAAGGTGTCCCCACCAACTTAATTGCCTGTGTTCAATAAAATCAAACACCGAAATGATTTCCAACTCTGCCCTGATTCTTTCATTTCTAAATCTATCTCTTCTTGTCACACCCTTAGCTCTTCTAAGATATCTCATCTCTGCCGCCTGCTACATGTTCTTCTGTCTTGCGGATAGTACCCAGGATTCACACCCATATGTGAGTATAGGCCTGTATATTGTTTTGTACACTTTCATTTTTGTTTGTTTCGTTATTTCTTTCTTATTGATAAATCCTCTGCTCATAACGTAATACATCTTATTAGCTTTTTGAATTCTTTGATTTATATCAACATCGTTGTTCCAATTTTATTCCATCTATACATATATTCATATTATCTCTTTCTCTTGCTACCATCATTACCTTTGTTTTCATCTTATTTAATTTCATTCCGTTTTTCTCCAATACATCATTCCATACTTCTAAATTCTCTTTCAATTTCTTTTCGCTATCTGAAATAATTACCACATCATTGGCAAAAGCACAGACTGTGATTTCAACACTGTTCAATTCTCTATAGCCTAAAAACATTGACTTGGTCCGTTATCTGGTCCCATTGATGATGTCATCCATATAGGTTATGAACAGTAATGGGCTGAGTCCACCACCCTGCCTAACTCCTCTACTTGTTCTAAATAGATCTGACTTGAGATTATTCTTAATTATGTAATTATTAGTTTCTTTATATTGCTTTTAGTTATTCACTGTTGATGTTTCTTTCCTCCAGGCTTTTCCATATACTTTCCCTAGGTATGCTGTCAAATGCTTTTTCCACATCCATAAAAGCAAGTACGTTTTTTTTTACATTTAATTAGGCTTCTACTCGTTATTTCTTTAATTGTAAATATATGTTCTTGGGCACTTCTTCCTTTTCTAAACCCACTTTGCGACTTATTAAGTGTTGATTCCATCATTTTCCTAAGTTTTCTTTCCAAAATCTGTTCATATACTTGTACCGCTGTATTTAAAATAGTTATCCCTCTGTAATTGTTGCAATCTTTTTTGTCTCCGTGCTTGTAAATTGGTATTATAACACTAATCGTCCAATCCCTAGGCACTCTTTCTCCTTTCCAAACCCTATTATAGATCTCCAAAAGCAGATCTCCCATGTTCTTAAACATATCTGCTGTTATTTTGTCGTGCCCTGGAGTTTTTCCATTTCTTAAATTCTTGATTCCTTCTTTCAATTCTTCTTTATTTATGGCTTCGTCATGTGTCTCTGTTATAGGGTTTATAGTTTTGTCGTTTTCCTCAGTTCGGTATTTTATGATTCTTACTGAGTTTAATAGACTTTCAAAGTATTCTTTCCACCTATTCATTACTTGTGTTTTTTCAGTTATCAGCGTACCGTCTGCATTTTTAATTGCCATTGTTTACTATCTCTTTTTAGTTGTTCTCAAAATTTGGCCCACGACTTTTGTTAAGCTTCTTTTAGCAAGTATTTAATTTGTATGAATTTAGGTTTTATTCTGTTGGCTGACTCAGGTATTTCTTCCATTTTTTCTTTTTGTCTTTAATTTGTTGTTTTAGTTCATCTGACCACCGGACCGTTTCTTTCGCGTTTTTATTAACTTTTATTGTTCCAGATACCTCTTTTGCCGCCCTTAGTATGATATTTTTAAAAGCTTTCCATAATTCTTCCAGTTTTACTTTATCTTTATTCTTTATCAAAATCGCCCTTTCTTTGTCTATCTTTTCTTCAAAATGCGTTGCTTCTTCTCTATTTCGCAACTTGTATGATCTTATATTCTCGTTAGTTTTTGCCCGATAATTACTTTTAATGTTTTTATATTTTAATCCTGATTCCACTTTGAGCCTTGCTTCTAATAGGTAGTGATCACTGTTTATTTCGTTACCTCTTTTCACTCTCACGTCCACTACTGATACTTTATTACTTTTCTCTACTATAATGTGGTCTATAATTGACTTTTCTTCTCTGCTAGGTGCCACCCTGGTATACTTGTATATGTCTCTGTGTTGGTAAAAAGTGTCTGCTCTAACCAAGTTGTGCACTTGGCAAAAATCCAACAGTCGCTCTCCATTTTTATTTCTTATATCTTCACCATACTTGCCAATAACGTCATGGTAAGTCTTATCAGTTCTACCAACTCTGCTGTTTAAATCTCTCATTAAATATATTCTACCTTTGGCCTCTTCAATTACAAGTGATAGTTCATCCCAGAACATGTCTTTGTTTTCCTTTTTCTCATCCTCATCTGGCCCATAAGCTGCTACTATTGTTTCATATTTTTCTTCTTCTCTTAATTCAATCACCGGTAACCTTTCTGATATGGCCTCCCAATTATATACAGACTTTTTCCTGTTGCTATGTATAATACACCCGATTCCTGCTGCAGCTCGTTCTTTTTCATCTACCCCACTGTACACCAACATATGACCCCCATCCATTTCCAAACTACCCCTTCCTTTCTTCTTAGATTCAGCTACAACTAAGATTTCTATATTTGCCTTCTCAAATTCCTCCGTCAATTCCTTTTCTTTGCCATTCAGACTTCTAACGTTCCAAGCACCATATTTCTTATATTTTCGAATTTTTACTTTTTTCAATTCCTAGTTTTTTGCCTACATCGTCACCGCCATATCCCTTCCTCTATTTTTTTTGTTTAGTTTTTTGACCCATCGAAAAAACTTAATTGTTGTCTGTATCTTTTCTCTTTTCTGATTATCTTCTTCTTCATCCGGTGACCGTTCACTATAGGTTCTTGTATTTTCTTTCATTTGCACCTGCGTATCCTTTACCATTACTTTCTGTTTCGATTCTCCTTAGCCTTTCCTTTCTATAAAAACTCTTCCATTTATTATAAGTTTATTATAGACAAAATACGCTTTATTTCCTTTTTCTCGCAACACTTTAGTTAATGCACTTCTTTGCTAACGCACCTGTTCGGGCAGGTCTTCCATGATCCATATACCTTGTCCTTTTAGATGTTTTTTCTTCTTCAGTATTTCTCTTCTTAATTCCGTCGTCGCAACCTCTATCTGTATTGATCTCCCTTTCCCTTCACTTTGTTTTCCAATTCTCGTTACCTGTACTAGATCATTTGCTTTCTTCATTACCACTCAGTAATAACTTTTTTAATTACCTAAATTATAATCTTTCATTTCATGAAAAATACACGAACTAGCAAGTATTAGCAATAAACGTTAACCCTCAATAAATAGTCAATTATACATAGCTGTTATAGGATTATAGGCAGCCGATGTTACTTAAAAATTAAAAACAGCTTCCTAGAAAGTAATGATGCCATTTGAATCCTTAAGGTAAGTACTTCCACCTGTAATAATTACTTTTAAATCGATCAAGACACCTGACTCAGGTAATAACAAACACGACTTAAGGTTCTGTACTAAAATATACACTATAGAAATATTGTTAATTTTTCAGTTTTTCATAATTAATATCTCTGGTTCTGGCAAAGATAAAACAGCAATTCTTCGTGAAAAGTTGTATCATCACGCGCAGAAACAAATACATAGGTTAGAGCATTATCAAAAATTTTAAACTTATTTAATTACGAACACATTTTCGTCGATTTTGAACACTGTGCCACGTAAGCAACAATGTTTCTAATGCTATACAGAGTGTTGATTTGTGACGATATCGCAGAGTAACGGCTCACAGTGTTTAACATTGGCGGTTTTTTTAATTAATAAAAGCTCTCTATATGATTTAGAGATTAAAGGTATGATATCTTGGACTGGGCTAAGAATATATCGGCCATTTTCTTTGTTTACCTGTTAATTTAGGCAATAAAATTGCACCACTGGAATAATATATCAGAAATTTGCTATGAAATGAGGGTCAGAATGGACAAATATCGATTTTGTTTATTGTCTCATTATATGGTAAAATAGTCAAAAGGCGTCCCATAGTTGAATGATTTACATTGTGATGCTTATGAGACCAAAGGTTAGTTGTATGTACATATATTTATCATATATTACATTCTCTTGTAAATGATAATAAAAGTATTTATTGACAAATTAAGATATGTAATATATTCCTACTATTAATTAAGATATGCATTGTGTTGTACATTCATTAAGCAGGGTATTGTTAAAATAGAATTAGAAAATATGCTAATTATATTATGCATACCTACATATATTTATTTAGTTTCCTCTTAAAATAAGTAGACTAAAAAATCTGTTTGTTGTGATATAATACAAGAAAGACCTAAATATTATACTTGCGTGTTCATTACATTATAAATATTTCTCTTTCTGAAAATGATTGATAATACATAGAAAGGTATTATGAATTATTAATGTCTAAAATATTATTACAAAACTATAAGTGTTACATATAAATACACCATTTTAATTTTAAATATTATATTAATTATGAATTGTATAAATTTCCCAAAAAGGAATCTAAGAATTAAGTGTTTACAGTAGGCATACTTTACATACATGGCAGTAATTAATACTAGGGCCAAAAATAAATAAGATTGCAATTAGACAAGCTTAGTTTAAATAATAAACTTGTTTTTCCTTGTAATTCCGTTTAGTAATACATATATAAATTTTGTTCTTTCTTGCTATGTCAATAAATATCACATAGCATATAATAAATAATTATAGGTATCTTTATCAGTAAAAGTACCTAAACAAGTATAATGTCAAATTATAAAAGCAATAAAAGAGAAACAAAATATAATTGCAATGATACAACAAACTGAAATCATTTGACATTTCAGTAATAACATTAAAAAATTAAAAAATATAACTAAAATTTTAAATAAACATATTAGAAATATTAATTTAAATAATAAATCAAAACTGAAATTATTAAGAGCAAAAATTTTTGAAGATACCTAAAAACTTTAAATAATAAATTTTCATATAAATCTTGAATACATTTTGTTATCATGAAGCAGACCAGTTAAACTAATATAAACTCAAAGTATTTCTATTTATGTAAAGTAAGTAAACAATAATTGGTACTTAGTAGATCATGTAATTATAAATTCGTAATATACATATATTTCAATGCAGTGATAATTCAAATTTTACTTGCATTATTTGTACTTATTCATATAAAAACATATTTTATGTGTTGCCCCGTGAATGTGTGGGCAATGTTCAACTGTGTATCTATATGTTTAAATAAATGAAGACTTTTATAATTATAATACACTGAATGTATAAAATCGAATAAATTAATAAAATACTTATTTCCCTTTAATAGATTTTTATTTAAGAAGTACAAACACATTTATTCAGGCTGAAAGAAATAACGAATCAATAATTTTAGAGTAGATCAGTGGCGGCTGCTGCAGGGAGGGCAACGGGGCACTGCCCCCCTTGATAAACTTCTTTTAACAGATAAATTTAAATACCTAATTTGTATGTAATTTTTCTGATTTGTTTGATAACAAATAATATCGCTAGCAGCAAAATCAGTATATACACACTTGTCCTACATTAGTAAATATATATTTTTATCCTTCTCTAAAATTGTGATTTTGCTGCTTGGGTATTTTTTCGGAAGTAACAGTCCGTCTCTTCAGCGCGTTTAAAAATCACAGTCTGACGTAGGCTCCGGGGCATCTTGCGCCACTGCCCAGTTTGTACTAGAAATCGTGCGTATAAAAAGTGGTGCGGGGCGAGAGCGGTATATGTCACGATAGGGCACTAGACTGTGATGCCGGATGACATCCAGTATGTAATATCACAAAATAACAGAAGTGACAAAAGCGTCACTTGCATAATTCCGATATTTGTGCGCAAAATCAAACAAAATGGCGTGTTTTGTTTTTGTTGTGTATGCACTTGTATAAATATAACCTGTCTTAATTTTATAATTTATAATTTACGAAAAAATAAAGGTGCCAATTAAATTGTTGTTGATATAAATAATAGAAACTGTACGAAAGAAGAAATCCGGAGTACATAGATGTTGCATTTTTGCTTGTAAAAATGTTTAACAACAAAGTATATTCTACAATTTCTTTTCGTTTCCTAAAGAAGAAAATCCGTAAGTTTTATAACAGATAGTTTGTAATAATTCATCTTTGTAGTAAACACTTTGAATGAAACTTTTTATATAGTGAAGGAACTTCCTTCGAAAATAAGAATTTTAGAGAACATCATTATCTCTCACAGCCATAACCATAATGAAAAGAAACCAATTCAAACCTCACTGGTTAAGAAACTATGTAAAGGTAAATGTTTATTATAAAATGTTATTTTATAAGAACTAAGTATTATTTGAAATTTTAAAAGCATACTAATTTCAAAATATATTTTAGTATGTGTGGAAACTATGAATGTTCATAGCACAAGTGAACATGAACCCACCTATAGGTATGACAATTAATATTTACAATACAAAATTATTTTATGAGCAAAACATAAAATACGTTTAGTTGTTAACTGAAGAATTCGAAGTCATTTTTGAACAAAAATTCAACACATATGTATTTAATCTAGTATAAAGTAGAATAATTTAGAACTTTTCAATTACAAACATACAATTAATTTGTTTTAACGAAATGTATAATTTTTTAATTTTATTTTACCAGTTATGGAAATTCCTACCCTATGTTGGGGTTCAAACAGAAAAAAAATCTCTGCCCAAACACCCACAAAGGAAAGACAGAAAATCTCTAAAACAGCATCGAGTTATAGCTACTAAATCTAAAATGAAATCCTATTCTAAACAGGAGAATTTACAATATTTTCTAGGGGTTTGTGACAGATATTTATCAAATGAACTGGCAACTGTTGTTAAATTTAATGCAGTTAATAAAAATAAGAATATTGCAAGATACAGCATACAGTACAAACAATTTGCTTTAAATATCTATTTTTTGAGATCAAGAGTTTATAAATACTTAAGTAAAATAATTCAATTGGAAAGCGTAAGAACATTACAAAGATTAACACTGAATTGGAATATAACTCCACGAGTGTTGATTTTGTGTATTCTGCAAGTGAAATAAAAACTGCTCATTTTACACGATAAGCACGTGAATGCATTCCACGCATTGATGAAATGTGACTAAAAGCTAATTTATTTTATAATATAACTAAAGACAAAATTGTAGGATTTCATAAAATAAATGGTCAAACAACATATAAACCAGCAAAATTTGCTATGGTTCTCTTTGCTAAGGGCATTCATATGAATTGGAAACAGCCATTGGTTATGTATTAGTCAGCAGCACATGTAGTTTAGAGAAGACTGTAGATAATACAATACTAAAGTTATTTGCAGTTGGGCTTTCTGTCCGAGCACTAGTATCTGATGTCGGCTCAAATTTTTGTAAATATTCAAAAGAAAAAGGAGTTACTCCAGAATCACCATACTTTTACTTAGAACATAAAATATTTTATTCTTTTGATGTATCACATCTTGTTAAAGCAACTAGGAACACATGTTTTAAATATACAATACAATTTGACAATTTTACAGCAAACCAAAAATATCTAGATGAATTTTATAATAAAGATAAACTCATGAACACCAAACTTCAATGAATTAGTTATTAATCATTTTGCTAATCGTAAGGAACGGCGAATGGATTTTATTTTCAAACAAATTAATTATATAACATATTGAGTTTATTTTTTTGTCTGTACTTAATTTTTGAAATTAAACACTCAGACCCCCCCCCCACCCGGTGCCCTCCCGTCCTAAAAAATCACGGGCCGCCACTGGTCTAGATGTATGTAAACATTTAGATGCTTAAAGTGTTTCTTGAAATGATCACATAAATATTGAAAAATAAGTAGTAGGAGGGGTCTCTTCAAAATTTTTAAACAACCATAACAAATGTACTTGTGATTCTTAAAATTTTAATTTGGTACATGAACTCGATATATGACGGCAAATTCCATATGTTCAAAATTAACTGTATGATCCTACAACACTCGCCAACAAGTGGAGTGGTTGATCGAATTGGCAATGAGATGTGGTGTTTGGTGGTGGAAAAAAGCCTTCACATTTTCTTGATTTAATTGAGGATGAGACGATGTGTTTCCTGAAATAATTCGACTTTTCTATTTTGCTTTCTCATGATTTCGTCAATTTTTTTTGTCACATGATTTTTGTTGCCATCCAAACCTTTCTATTAGACACCTATTCTAAGGGTAGTTTGTTGATATGAGATCTAAAAAAACAACGAAAGTATTTGCGCAAAATAAAATTACCAATCTTTGCTTTAAATTTTTTTTTACCAGTACATTTATCGCTTTTTGTTTTGTTCGGCATTGTACGGTAAAAACGGCCGGTGTCATCAGCGTTATAAACATTTTTTGGTGAATACCCTTGCAATAATACTTGAAGCCTTGCCTTCGAAGCTGCAACAGTCTCCCAGGAAACAGACACCCTTCGGCATATTGTTTTAATGTATACACTGACAAAATTTCACAAGCACTCATTTAAAACTTTTAGGTCTTTAAAACGTGTAATTTATAAACATTCGGCTGTTTCCAAAGCTTTTCCTTTTATTAAAGGTCCTGATATGGGGATGTTTTTATTTCTAGCTTTACAAAACCGATTGTAAAATACTTGGTTAAATGAAGATGTTTTCTTTTGCACTGTATTTAAACCTTCTTCAAGTCGGAGTTGGTTTTTATAATTTCGTTAACATGTGCTCTTCTAAAACTAAACTTTCCACTTTCCACAAGCAAAAGCTGAAATACATAATCTGCCGAAGCAAATGCAGCGTCTGCAAAGAGAAATAGGGAAGTCTCCTTAGTACGTTTGTCATGCACCCCACCTAAAATGAATACGGTATGTGAGCTACTGCTGCACAGTCGATAAAAGTAATTCACCGATATTTAACACTTACGGCATGTTCCTTTATAACATATTGCTGTGGTTCGCAGCATTATAAAATTTATGTTTTGTATATTTAGTATAATTTAAAAATCAAGATATTTTGATATCTTAACTTTATGATTATTATGTAAAATAATTGTTAATTTTTGCTAGTGTGTTGTCAAAGAACACTCAGTATACTTTAAAAATACCGATAATTCGTTGAGTTATATATATAGACGTATAGGTGATACTTTAGCCAAATATATATAATTTCTGTATGTGCTTTGCTTGCAGATGTGTTTTTGTACTTTTTCTATATTGATAAAAAAGGAAAAAAGGAAAAAAAGGATTTCACTAAAAAGAAATACAAGAGAGTGGTTAAAAAATAATTAGATTCGCACGAAAGCAACAGTTTTGATATGTGTTAAAGGAGATTCGCACGAAAGCGGCAGTTTAGATGTGATGATGTTGATATTGTAGTTTCGAAAAGTTTAAAAAGAATGTAAAGTAGGCTTTACACGGTCAAATAAATTGGTGAAGAAATTCATGAATTTATTCATGAAGAACTTCACGAATAAATTGACATGATGAGAGTGTTTTACACGGTCAAATTTTTACCAACAATAAACTAGAGACTTTTGTATTACCCATATGTTACCTCAGTGTCACCAACTGTCGAACTGTCAGTGTTGTTTGCCTTCTTTGGCGTTAGTTCGAACTTCGAGGTTAGATTTAGAAGCAGAGAGTAAAAAAATAAAATGAAATTTGGAAAAGTAACAAAAAAACGTTGCGCTGCATTCTACGCATTAGCAGTAGCTGCGTACGTTTTAAATCAGTCAAAAGAAGTGGCTACAAAACGGCGTTGGTGGGTGAGGCCCTGGTTGTTACGTAAAGAGAAAGGCAATTTACATTTGGTTAATGAAGAATTTAACGAAGATCCAGGACAGTTTAAGACATTTTTAAGGATGGACGAAAGGTGTTTTGCTCTTTTACTTAGTTTAATTGAAAGAAGAATAGCAAAGGAAGATACCCTGAAAAGATGTGCCATTGCTGCACGGGATAAATTAATAATAACATTAAGGTTTCTGGCGACTGGTGAAACATACAGAAGTTTAATGTATTCTTTTCGGGTTGCTGAGTCAACTATATCCTTATTTATACCTGTAGTTTGTAGAGCAATCTATGAAGCACTGGTGGATAAATATATGAAGGTAAATATGTTGCTGTATATGGTTGGATTCTAGTAATACTATTAAATTATTATTCGTATTTTCCTTAGGTTCCTCAGACAGCAGCAGAATGGCTCAATATTGCAAGGAAGTTCGATGAAACATGGAATTTGCCAAATGTGTTGGGAGCTCTTGATGGAAAACATGTAGTGTTCAGAGCACCAAAGAGTTCTGGGTCAACATACTATAACTATAAAAATCAACACAGTATTGTGCTACTAGCTTTAGTTAGCTATGATTACAAGTTTTTATATGTAGATGTAGGAACTAATGGAAGGGTGTCGGATGGTGGAGTGTTCCAACAAAGCTCCTTGGCCACTGCAGTTGGAGAAAATACATTAAATTTTCCTGAAAACAGATGTTTGCCCGGTAGAAATACACCAGTGCCACATGTAATAGTTGCAGATGCAGCTTTTCCACTGTCAGAAAGAATACTGAAACCATTTCCAATGAGGAATCTGACACATGATCAAAGAATTTTCAACTACAGATTAAGTAGGACTAGGAGAGTAGTTGAAAATGCTTTTGGCATTTTAGCCAATCGCTTCAGAATATTTTTAACGACTATCAATTTAAATCCACAAAAAGTGCAGGACATCACACTTTGTTGCTGTGCTTTAAATAATTTTTTAAGGACAGAATGTCCGATATTTGTACTACCAGATGAAAAGTTTGATGACACATATACATTTAAGTATGCACTAGCTCATCAAGGATCGAACAGGTCAAGACAGCATGCACTTGAGGTACGAGAAGAATTCATGCATTATGTGAATGAAGAGGGAGCAGTTCCTTGGCAAGAAGATGTTTACTAAAATCTTATTATTATCTAGTAAGTGTTATTAAGTTAAAATAAAAACTACATAGTAAGAAACTATATATTTATTTTTAATCCTGCATATCATCCTCTAATGTATCAAAAATGAGATTCATGACATCTCGTTTGATCCTGTTCACTGTTGCTGGTTTTTTTATGCGTCTTAATTCAGTTGCAATTAATCTAAAATTTACGTATGTGTGTAATGTGTTGTAGCAAGTAATACTGATTACTTACTTTCCAAAGGCAACAAAGTGATCCTCTTGTGATGCACCACAAACCTGTTCCAATGCAGCGGTTGCTTTGCTTAATAGATCCACCGACTGATTTTGAGAGGCACACTTTTTCCTTTTATTTCTTGTTGATTCAGCATGGGCAGCTGGGTATCCTTCTGACTGCGAAGTTGAGGGTCTTGACGTCTCATCTGATGGTGGTGGACTCATATCCAATTGAACAGTTGGTAAGCTGTCAACTGGACCATCATAAATAATTTCCATGTCACTAGCAGGAGAAAAGTTCATTGAAATATTTTAATAAATGGAAAACAATGACACTTACTGTTCTATAATTCCGTCTTCAGCACTACACGCATCAGTGTTTGCAATTTTGAAATTGCTTTCCCCATGACGTACAGGAGCACTATTTTTGAGGAAATATAACAATTCAAAACACCACCAGTTTGATTTATAAATTTCATCCCTGCCTTTTCCACTTGTTTCGCTTTTTCTCTCTTTTGACACTTCAGTGAAAAATTGAGTTCGCAATCCATTGATCTTCTTTTTAACTTCATCCACTGTTAATGAAGTGCCACATAATGCATTTACTTCGTTACTTATTAGGTTCAAACACTCTTGTCGTTTTGTTTTATTTTTGTACAACGCATGTTGTACGTTGTACAATTCCGGGTATTTTTCATATTTTTCAATGAGTTTTCTAACAACGTCTCTTGAAATCGAAGACATCTGCAATATTATTATAGGTGCTACATAAATATTCATTCATTTCAGGTACCATAAACTCACCCGTTTCACTGCCAATCAAGAATAGAAAATATATAGAAAATAAATATCAAAGTTATTAAACCAGCGTCGTGTAGATGATAACCATTACCATCACAGAACACATAACCTCACTTCTTGAGTCACTATCGCCATGCCGTTTGGCGCCGTTGGTATTAATTTATAACACGAAATGTAACTAGAAGTCCCCAAAAAATTCACGAAAAATTAGAGCAAGTTCTAATTTGACAATTTATTCATGAATTTCTTGTCGTCAATTTATTCACGACAATTTTGTGTATTACATGCAACAATAAATTCAAGGTCACAAAATGCATGAATTTATTTGACCGTGTAATACAGCCATAAAAGAGTTACAATTGTTTAGTAATAGATAGATAGATAAAAGAGAAAATAGTTCCGTAAAGTATATACTGTGTAATTGTGACACATAAATGATGAACATTGCTAATTGTTTGTGTAAAAATTGTGCTTCAGTAAGTTTGACACCGATTGAATAGGTATATTCGGTAAAATAATAGTTTTTTTATGAATACAGATAAAACTATATATAAATATATTTGTTCTAAGATGTATTGTCAGTTTTAAAATTAATCCTTGCCATACCATATCAAAATTAGAATATTATAATTGATTTAAATAAATATATATAAAAATAAAAAAACTACACCCTGAGAGAAAGAGAGCTGGTTTTTGGGAAGTGTTCTTGGAAAGGTAAGAGAGACAAAATATGTGTGTAAATCGCTGTAAACCCATTTACATGTAGTTTCACAATATATCTGTGATCATTTATCTTTAAAAATAATTAATTAAATTCACTAATATAAAAGAATTAAAGGGCACAGCATACATTTATTTGGCTCAACTTGTAGGGCATCTATATTGTACCCTAACTTAAAGGTCACAGCAATATGTATATGTAATAAACTGTGATGATGTGTTGAGAACAGAAATGAAAATTTTTACCTCACTTTATGCGCAAAACTTAATAATTGACAATCAGAGATACGTGTTTTCCCATATCGTTGGCTTAATCTGCAAAACCCGTAAGTCCACTTTTGGTCAAAATCGACATTTTGGTGCCATCTGTTGGGAAAAAAAAAATCTATGAGTTAAGAAATTCCCAGTATCTCCAAGAGAATTGAAAACGTTAAAATGCAGTGATTCGTTTTCCACGTAAGTCCTAGTTGTTTGAAAACAAAACGCAAAACCAGTAAGTCCGCAGTTTCTGTAACAATCTATGGCGATGCATGCGTGCAGAGTGAATTTTATGCGAAATTGGCTGTGATAAATACATTTCATTGCGTAGCAGGCTTTATAACTGAAGGTAAGTTGACGTAATAATGTTAGTAACTAGTAGAGTCAAAGATTTTGATAGTTTTGGCTTTAATTGATAGTTTTAATCAGAAGTTGGACTTACGCGATATTCTTAAAATCAACTTAATAACATTTTGTTAACATGTTGTGGACTTACATAATTTTAGAGTACGTAAATTTTTACAATTTTTTTTTTTTTTGGACAACATGGCCAATTTTGGAAGTAGAACCCTTAAAATAATGGAAATGGTGCAAACAGATTCAAAAGCAGAAGAAATAAAGTGTACGAGAGTTTTAAACTCCAGCAACAACAATTTCCAAAATCAATTTTCGTCACTGTCCAGTTGTAGTTATCAAGATGAAATGTTACTTTTAGATATTCCTGAAATAACTGGACCCCTATTCAATAATCTCTGACTTAGCTGAAAACCAAAACTTTCAGTCGATTAGCAATGACCAAAATGAATGTGATGTTATGAATGTTTTGGAATCGACTGAAATGGTTAACCACACTACAAAGACTGCCGAAAAAGACTTATTAGATGATAGAGATAAAAGTTTATTTAATAATAATACGTTGGTGTGGAAAAATGTTCAGGAACAAATATTAGAATATAATGCAGCAAAAGCAGAACAAAACCATGATCCGGATTTTGTACCTCAAGTTGAGTCCAATTCTGAAAGCGACTTGCACGAAGAAAGCGAGAATGAGAGCTCGGGGGATGAAGAGAAGAATGCAAATCAGAATTATAGATCTGCACCAAAAGCCGATGAAACAGAAGCACGATTATTTGATTACGTACTGGACAGCAACTCTCTTGAGAATCATTTATCAGAAAGACCAAAGAGAAAAAAAAGGCAATTTGTAGATGAAAAAGAATGGAGTGAAAAGAAAAGGAAGTTACATCGCGAGAAAGGAAAAGAATATTATGGCAGAAAAAAAATTAATAATAAGTGGATTTACGACGTACACAAAAAGGAAAGAAAATTAGGAAATCCTTGTCACTGCAAACTCTCGTTGAAGAATAACTGTGTTTTGAAATGTCGAGACTTTTCTGAAGATGAAAGAAAAAGTATATTCCAAACATTTTGGTCCGACATGACCTGGTCCGAAAAAAAAATTTACGTGTCGTTTTTAGTAGAATCTAAAAAGGTTAAAAGACACAGAAACAGAAAAGAGGCGGGTGCATCTAGAAGAACAGAATCCTTAGTGTATTTTTTGCGACGAGGAGATGAACGTGTAAGGGTTTGCAAACAGATGTTTTTAAAAACTCATGACGTAAAGGAAAATATGATTTTAGACTGGTTAAAAAATAAGGAAAAAGGTAACTCTGTACCAATTGAGGTGCCAATTGTCAAAGATAATACAGGGCAAGATAAATCTAATACTCGTCGATACCAAGACCTAAAATTAAACTTAGAAAGATTTTTCAACGAGTTGCCTAAAGTTGAGTCACATTATTGTCGTTCGTCATCGAAGAAACTATATCTAGAACCAATTTGGCAATCCAAGTCATCAATTTATAAGTTTTATAAGGAATGGTGCAGCAACAAACAGTACCGGTGTCTATCAATTGCTTCATTCAGTCATGTGTTTGAACAAATGAACTTGTCAATATTTCGACCAAAGAAAGATGAATGTGACCAATGCGTTGCTTTCAAAACCAAAAATATGTCAGATGAAATATTTAATCTTCATCAAGAAAAAAAGAAAGAAGCTAGAGAAGAAAAAAATAGAGACAAAGACTCAAACAACAGGGTGTTCTGCATGGACCTGCAATCAGTTTTATTATCACCAAAGTCAAATACTTCATCACTTTTTTTAAACAAAAATTAATGGTTCATAACTTTACGTTTTTTGACATGGCCACCAAAGATGGATACTGTTATCTGTGGCATGAGTCCGCTGGGGGTCTCTCAGCCAATGATTACGCTTCGATCATTTGTAAATTTATTACAGATAATATTTTTCCGAGCATGAAATCTGAAGAGAAGATAATACTGTACAGTGATGGCTGTACATCACAAAATAGGAATTCAACTCTGGCCAATGCGCTCATTAATTTATCGATGATTTTAGGTATAACAATAGAACAAAAATTTCTGGAGAAGGGCCACACCCAGATGGAAGCGGACTCAATCCATTCCACAATTGAACGAAAACTGCGCCGCACAGACATAAATGTACCAGCGGACTACGTAAATCTATGTAAAAGAGCTCGGGAAAAACCTAAGCCTTATAAGGTGTTTTATTTAAATTATGACTTCTTCAAAGATTTCCAGAAATTAGATATCTTAAAATCATTGCGTCCAGGTAAAAGGGCAGGAGATCCTTGTGTCACTGATATACGTGCCATAAGATACCTACCCGATGGTTCCCTTTTCTATAAATTGAGACACCCGGAAAACTTTGTGGAACTGATGTACAGCCGAGTCAGTAAGGAAAAAAGAAAGGAATTGATGTGTCAAATAAATGAGCTTCCACATTTATATAAAGAACCGATCCCCATTAAACGTGAAAAATTTTTACAGTTGCAAAGCTTGAAGAAAAGTATTAAAAGCGATTATCACAGTTTTTACGACAATTTGCCGTTCAAATAATTTTATAATAATAATAAATAATTTTAGTTTTTGATTTAAAATTATATTCTCAACCATGCAAATTTCATTATTTTCTTAAATTGAATAATTAACAATGTTTATTTTTCTGTTTTGTGTTTCGCCTCTTTGTTCTAATAATTTTTGTGAATAAATAACCTTTTTTTAAATCTTGTTAATCCATTTTATGTTAAATAATAACGTGGCGTAAGTCCCATCTCTTACAAAAATCAACTGGAAAAAAGCGTAAGTCCATTTAAATATATTTCGGCATCCTTTTTTTTTTAATCGACCGTAAAAATAATACATAAATATAATACAATAAGACTTTCTTTCGCCAGATTTTAAATAAGAAAGATACTAAAATTTTGAAACGTTTTTTGTCTCTCCTGTAAAATTCCACATTATGGACTTACGTGTTTTGCAGATTAAGCCGACGATATATACTTTTAGATTTTGTGGAAAAGTGACCGTTATTAGAGGTGACCGCAAATAAAAAATGCTGTTTTGATTTATTATCAGGGCGTAATTTCTTGTCCTTTTAATTTTGGAAGACCGCGTACGTTAATTTGAATTTAAAATCCTACCTTAGCGATGAGCAAGGCGAGCGTCCACCAAGGCATTTTAGGAATAAAAGCGGTAGCAGGAAAAATGGAACCCTATAATCAGATTACTGTTTACTGTTGGATGTTAAGAACTGAGGATGCTGATGTAGCTTATAAGAGACAATACAATATTTCGTCACATTTCCAAATGTAATAAATTAAAATCTAAACCCAATTGTCATAGAATTTACTTTACAGACACCATTACAGAAAGAAGTCTAATGCATTAAGTCTTGGAGACCGTACACAGAAGAAGAATTACTGAACCTTCGTGGTCTAATATATAAGTAAGTATTTTTTTTTCTTAATTCTAGTAATTTATTTTCTCTGAATTCTTTATCGAAGAAATCTTTTTTTAAAAACTTTCATAAGACAACCAACTCGAGTATTGCATGTAAGATTAAAATAAGTCAACCTACCTAAGAATTTCCACAATAAGAACAGAAATCTTTCTCACCGGAAATAATACCAAAAAAAAACTCTTTTCGGTAAGAGTGAAAATATTATTTCCGACTCGAATTTTAAACATTTTCTTATACCAAACTTATGCCAAACTAAGATCTGAATACTTTTATATTCTCAATAAATCTCACATTAACACATAACATTTTACTTCCGGTCCAAATTTTGAAATTTCTTTTATACAAAACTTGTTCCAAATGTTAGTTCTAAATATTCTCTTTTGAAATTTAGCTTTATTTATTTATTTATTTATAACATTAATTAAATATCAGTTTTGGGCGTGGCTAACCATCATTCAATGATGCAATATTGTACCAGGGGCCGTTGTTGAATAACTCTTCTACTAAATCGTTTTCATGATGTATGGTACGTTCCTTGATGATGCCGTAACTTCAAATGATTGTGGAGTGTTTGGTTACTACCACTATAGATCCTACCCCTTTAGTCTTAAATTTTTGAATCAAAAACAATTAATGTTGATTTTACACAACCCTATAGACCCAAATATACTTAAAAATGGTTTTACATAGCAGGATTTTTTGTGGAGCGAGCATTTTCTTTGAGCGTTTTGATTTTTGACCTAAAAACTAGTTTATTTGTTAGTAGTTTATATCTAGTTATTTTCGTGTAGTTTGTATGCTACTATAGATATTTGTACGTTATTTATTCTTACATTGTGGTAGATGTTAAAATACCTGGTAAACGTTTTCTATACTTTAGATTTTTTTTTGTTTACTTTTATTTCCTGAGCACCAGATTATTCAGGAAAATTTTAGGTGGACTTGTCCACAGCAAGTATCTCTACGTCATCGACAAAGCAAGCGCTGTGGTTTTTAATGCTTTTATGCATATAGGTTATGTAGATTAGCAAAATCAGTAGTCCAAGAACACTAAGTTGGGGAACACCGGAGTTATAGAACAGAGGTTGCACCGCTAATTATTAAATTTTACAGAAGTGCATATTTAATAGGTAGCATTCGAGTGAGAGGAAATAACTACTATATATTGCATTTTTATACTTTTAATATATCTGTCAAGAATATATAATTTATGAGATATTTACAAGAAATTGTTTTTCGATAATGTTAGAAGACCTACTTCCTATAGGAATTACCCTTTTAGTACTTTTGTATTTTTTAGTAATTTGTCTAAAGTTACTAGTTGAAATATTTAAAAAAATATTTTGTTTTTCTGAAATAGAGTAGGTACTTACTACTTCCAGTCTACCGATTTTTCAAAAAATCTATTCAGATCTTTAGATGAAGTTTATACCCATACACATAATGTATGGTATTATTGACGTAACCGTTTAGCTGTTATCGTGGTCAACATACACAAACACACAAAAATGTTTGCAAATATCAGTTTTTCGTTGCCACTGGACTTCAAAACGTAAACACTTGCAAAAAGTTAAAGGTCAAACATTTTTATGAACGCTATACTTCCTTATAACGGATCTTCGAATCTATCAAGGTCGCTTCAATACACGCGATAGCTTTCACTACCGGTTTTATAGTACTAGCTTAATTATTTGTAATTAAATTTCTTAAATAAATCTTTGTTATTTTCTAAATATTTGCACTTTTTCATCCTCAATGTAAACCATTTTTTATTAAGGAAATGTCATTTATCAAACACAATAGTTCTCATTTTCATAGCTTACTTTAATAATGTTAACTTTTCCATACTACAATAACTACGATATTCGACATTTAATAACTCGAAAATGGTTTAAGATACCGGTATCATATGGTATATTTTTGACATCAGAAAAAAAAGACCATTATAAAAAATTAATAATATACAGGCTGTCCCATTTAAAAAGAATATTTTTTTTAGTCCGTTGTACCTGCACGCCACTGTGTTTTTGATAGCATGCAAATAAAATTCGCGTGTTTTTGGGCCACAATATGGACATTTTAGTTGATTCTTTGTACCAAACATAGTAAAAAGCTTCGAGATCTTTTCAATAAGTTACATATGCTTTGGGAATGTTCGCCTAAATGTACACAATGCAGGAAATTAATTTCTTGCGTTCCTTTATAAACAGTGAATAGCTCTGAGTTTAATTATTAATTTCATTAATACAATATACCTAATTCCCTGAATTGGTATGTATGTACTCACTCGCATGAACATCCCCATATATGTATGTACCTATATACATATAATGCATGCACATTGTTTTGGAGAAGAAATTTATTACAAGCATTACATACGTATGAACCTAAGAATATATCGTTTTGATTCAAATATGCGGGACAATGTATTCACAAGAGAAAATGTATGTACCTATATCGAAAATGACAGTTAATTTAAAGAAAAACTAATTAATTTAATTATTTCGTAAATTTGAAACGACTGATTTCAAAATATTAAGAGAAATAAATCACTTTTCATTACCGATTTTAGTAGAATCCTATAAGAAATAACATAAAGTTCTGAAAAAGTTTATTTCCTTTGTGGGACATTCGAACAATGCCCGGAATCTGTTGACCTTTTGCAAACATTGCGAAAACCATTCTCTGGCATTCCGTGCTCGGACATTCAATTTAGGAAAGAAAAGATTTTTCTATATAGTAGATATAGTACAAGGTACCTACTCACATTTGCATTAAAAAATGCTTCGTTTACAGTATAAGGAAGAAAGCATTTGCAAAATATATTTAGTTAATAGATAAAATTCCACCAAGATACTTCAAAAGATACATTAGTCACTGCAATTGTTTCGTGATGCGGTTGCTTCATCAGATGGTAAAAATTAGAATACAAAATTTAGTAAAAAAAAATTATTTACGTTCAGGTTGTCAATTAAAATAAGATTTAATTTAATTGATCTATTGATTTTTAAACCCTCTAAAAGATTAATTTTTACTTTCTTATACGTAGTATAAG
Organism: Amphimallon solstitiale; assembly: GCA_963170755.1. Classification (NCBI taxonomy): domain Eukaryota; kingdom Metazoa; phylum Arthropoda; class Insecta; order Coleoptera; family Scarabaeidae; genus Amphimallon; species Amphimallon solstitiale. The sequence continues at coordinate 46,975,423 of OY720676.1, read as the reverse complement.
GAAGTATTGTAATGACGAAAATTTTCGACCTTGAGATTTTTGCAGATGGACGTTTTGAAGTCCAATAATACCGAAAAAGTGGTTTTTAAAAAATGTCTCTCTCTCTCTGTGTGTGTGTGTGTCTGTGTCTGTGTGACCACAATAGCGGTCAAACGACTAAAGATACCAATTCCAAATTTTGTATTTATGAGTATAATCTTCCTCCTGAGAACTTAGGTTTTCAGTAAAATCGGTAGACCAGGAGTAGTAGTAATATAACAAAATTCTTAAAATTTTATAATTTAAAACGCTCGTACGTATAAGTCGTGTGGTAGCCACACCTCATTTTTTGCTCTTACATGCGTGCAGTATGTCCAAACTACTAATAAACTTGTGTTTGTGTTCTAGACAGTGGCTAGAGTACTTAAAGTCTTTTTTCTAGTTTATACCCTTCTTTTTTGAGGTAACAAACAAGATATTACCGTCTAGGGTTTAAAAAATGTATTGGCCAAGACGGAGATTTTGTTTCCGCGCGTATAAAGATCTTATTTTAAACGTCCAATTGATGGAAAATAACTTCACTTTTTTAAATTAGTTGTGTAAACTGCCTTTCGACCCTCCTAACATAACTATAGTAGGTAACTAAAAATTACTGTTTTGGGAAAAACTGGATTGAGTATAATACTTAGAATATAATTGGTATCAAAGCATCCAGAGTTGCGTGTGATTGACTTATCGTCCTTATGCACCAATGACGAAAAGATTTGCGTAAAATGGTAAATTGTTCGTTATCCTCTGATTATAACTTTCAAAATGTCTGAAATATCCTATATATCTACGCCCTTTCGGGAGTCTGAAAGTCAGTCTGGTATGTTTGCTTTAAAAAATGTGGCCGAACTTGGGCGATTCCTCTTAAGTTCTGACTTTTTATTTTGCCACATCGCCATGACATATTTTCTTCAATGCAAATAAGGCCTTGCTAATTGGTAAGCATTGCATCTACTCCCATGAAAATCAAGCTTTTCTAGCAACAGAGTCAAATATTTTTGGCAAATCGCTGCAAATTAGTATTAGATATTCTTTTTCATTACACACTTACCTTATCTCTTCTATATACATTGTCTATAATAACTGAGGTTGTTGATGTATCTTTTCTATGGCTATGTTGAGTATTATTTAAAACCTCGTGATAGCGAAAGAATTTTGAGAATCGATCCTTTACAGCTACTTCAAAAATATTTGAAATTGTTGACACTATCGCTATTAGTCTAGTTATTAGTTATTAGGATCCGATACTTATCCATTTTAAAGATTGTTCAACGTAAAAGTACTTTCACATACTTTGTCTATTTAAATTTTATTCAATAAGACAATTTTTTACTTACATATAATGCACATTTTCTATAAAAATTTGGTGCGTATTTTGAAATACTTCTATTTCTATTCAAATGTTGATTGTTTAGAATCATGTAGGTGTATGAGCAAGTAATGACTCTTTAAATGATTATTTTCATTGTGTAAATAAAGACGCTTCAGACTTATTTTATTATTGATTTAATTGCGTTAAGGTACCTATTTCTATTACATACAATTATTACGTATTTCTTTAAAAACATATTCTATTGAAACTATGCCCTTATTTTAGTCAATATTTTTTTCCGTGATATGGGTCAAATTCATTAAGGTGGGAATATTATTTCTAATTCTGAAGAAAGTAAATAATATTAGATTTCTTTATTGTCAGCTAGTACACCTACGAGAATTTCAGACAAGTAATTCTGCTTCCGTGAACCTTTATAGTAGTGTATGTAACGTAAATACCAGCAATAAGTTGAATTGTTTCACCGATAATCAGAAAATAACATGGCTTCAGGGAGAATAATGAATTTGAGAGAAAACAATAGTATATATTACATATACATTATTAAATTAAATAACTAAATAAGGTTAATATTTTTGTTAGCCTATATCTCTTTTACTAATTGATAATTTAGTTAGACTAAAGGTTAATATTATATGTGAAAATTGAAGTGAAACTAAAAAAGTTACATTGCTAAATTATAATTGAGGGCTTTTATTTCATTAGTTTAGATAGAAAATGTATACATTGATCGTAATATACGCATTCATGGCAAATAAACACATAATTTCCGTTTCAATATTAAATTTCTGTCTTACATATTTTTAATAGACTAATAGTTCAATTCGGTGTTGTCAGATAAGTCATATCTGTCAAAAAGGCGTGTGTTCTGTATATTTTGCCTGTCATATTTGCGTGCTTATTTTTGCTTTGATATAAATTGTTTAAAAACAGTTCTTGGAAGTGTATAGAGGAAACGCGTTACATTCAATTGGACGTCACACTGGATCCATGACGTCTCGTCTTGTTTATGTTGCCGGATCTATTTTTATTTCTGTCAGTGACATTCGATACAACCAAAGAAAAAAATTATTTCACAATACAATCGGCCCTGTGCTGCATCATTTCTGTTATAAATCGTATATAACGTACACGTAATATAACATAAACATGTTATGCGTATCCGTTATGTTTTTCATAACAGCTCTCGAATAACATTCAGAAAAAACATGCGTTTTAAGTAAATGTACGCATGTTATGAATAACATTAATGCAGTTTAGCAATATCCATGTCAAATTATTTGTTGATTACCTGTATCTAGTTTATAGCAGTTGATGTGCGTGAATACCTACTGTGGTTTATACTTTATACTGTTTATACATTAAAATTATTACAGGAATATGAAAATCATGTGGCTGATGGAAGAGAAGGTGAAAGTAATATTTTTATAATTAAACATTTACAAATTTTAATATACTTTTTTTTATAAACTATCAAGCAAATAATTGATTACCATAGGGCAGAGTTATTAAGAAACTGGCTCATCAGAAATAAATTTAATTACATTTGGGAAATTATATAAAATTGAAAAGTGTCGTGAGGAAAGATTTGATAATTACTATTTGCAATTTATTTTTATTTTACTGAAAAAACCTAGCGTTGAAAAATTTTTGCATGAGAAATTCAGACCGCATATATATACGTATAAGAAAGTCGTGTGGTGCCTACACCTAATTTTTTTACTGTAAAATTAAATGGAAGATAATGTAGACATATTTCAGGAGCAAACTGCAATTTTAGTGTTCCTGCGCTGTCTTGTATAAAATAAACATTAAGTTACTTATGTGTATAAATAAAAATATGTTGTTTTTAAATATGAACTTTTTGTCACTATCATTGTAATAGATTCACTGCTTGTTATTTGGCGCCATATATTAATTGTAATACAATATACAAGTGTATTATTTCTATTATCTTATAAATTATTATAGGTAAGTATAATATTTGGTTTTAAATTATAATTTAAATCTTTATGCTAAATGTTGGATATGTGGATATAACCACAGTTAACTCACAAAAAATTAATATAATTAACTACCAAATACTTTATGCCAATTTCTACAAGGAATTTCAACGTTATTCAGTTGAAAATCTTTCAAGAACTGAATATCGAGGTGCTGCTGATTTTAGAGGAAATAGAAAAAGAATTTAGGGAAAACAAAAAAATCATGACCTTTTTCTTGGTGTAATAATAAAATATAATATTAAAAACGCCAAACAAAAACACCATACCCCTAGAGCTTCTATAAAGTGTCATTAACATTTTAGGGTGCATTTTATAGACTTAACAGCTAGAAATTCAACACACATTTAAAATTATATATTTTGGTAAAGAAATAGTAAGTTTTATTACAGTTATCCTAAAGATAATACACAAAACGTGAGAAAACCCAAATTTAATTTCTGTAGTTTTCATATAAAATGCTGTCTTAAAATAATACATTTACCATTATGTGGAAGTTTTCGATGAAGATGTATCTGTTATCAATATTATAACAGCAGTTTTGGTTGGAATATTTATCGGCACTGTGAAATGTATTCATTTCAATTTTAATTAGTTGATGAATTTTGTGAATGCTATGTTGCAGTAACAGTATAACCACAGAATTATAACTGATAAATAAATTGAACACACAGAAATAACTTTGTGTATTTATTTTATTACTGTAGTTGTAAAAACAATATTCTTTCAATATTTAACTTATTGAAACTTGATGTTAGCAAATTTGTTGGATTATTTTGAGATTTTTGTTGAAGATGATTATTATATTAGCAGTTTTGACAGAGATATTTATCTGCACTGTGAATAGTTGTTCATTCCAATTTTAATTCATGTATTTTCTGCATGTTACTTTGTAATAAGTGTATAATCACAGAATATACAACTGCTAAATAAATATGACAAACTGATAACATTGTCTTTGTTTTATTGTTGTAGTTGAGAAAGCAATATTATTCCAACATTTGACGTATTGGAATCTGATAGCAGATCTTGTGTACAAGTCTTAAGTTATATTATCTAATATATACATAGTAAAAAAGTTTACAGAAGGCAGTACTAATGTATTTTAGAACACGAAAATATAATAAGACGATAAAGGCCAAAAACAAGCATATATTATATACACCGTAGTCGACAAATTTTAATTTCTGTTAGCTATCTATCCCATGCAGAAGATGACCTTATAATATGCAGCGATGCCTTCTTTCCAACAGTGGTGGGAGAAGCAACGCAGTCCGGGGATTTTCACATTTGATAGCAAACGTTTGCCGGGTGTACTTGGCAGCCTCGCTATATATTTGTATTTATTTTATTTCGCTGTGTTCTTTTCCTCTTCTACTTTCGTACCAGAAATTAAAATTTGTCGACTACGGTATAGCTCATTAGTTTCAGTAACAGCTGTTAATATTTTTTGATTAAATTTAGTGCCAAATTAGAAGGAATTATGCTGTTTATTAGAAGGAATTGTGCTGTTTGATATAACTTATTTGTTAAGTTATATCTATTTCAAAATACATTTCAATATATAAACAGATTAAAAATAATTATTAGGCACTATTTAAGACTTACAGTGCAACATAAATGAATATGTTTCTATTTATCGTATTATTCACAAGATTCAAATTTGAATTTTAACCGTCTTCTTTTACCGTCCCTGGTCATCCAGCGAAATAGTCATGCAAATTTGGCGGGTGTTTTAAAGTTGGCACGACACTCAAATATATACAGGTAGACAAACAGTATACACAAGCCCAAGATTGGCCAAAAAATAGATGCAGAAACATTTATTGATAAAATTACATTTCTGTTCACTTATTTTGCAGTGATATATCAGCGAATATACTCTCTCTAAGTAGGTATATGTGATTCTATTGCGCCCAGTGCAAACTTAAAACCCCCGCGAAATTCAAAAAATTTTAATGGGATTACTTGATTATAATCATTCCACTGTATCCTAAAATATCATTCGGTGCGCTTACACATACGGTACTGATATAAATTATGAAATTCTTGTTTGTAAGCTTAGATAATGGTGACTAATGGTACGTATACTAATAATAACGGAAAATGCGTTGACAGGCGTCCTATTGTCGCATTTATTTAGAATCCGTTCTCTATTATAAATACTTCATCACTTCATTAAATTAATATCCTAGGTACTCTTGCAATGGTTAAAATTTACTTCAACGTTTGCTGGGATCATAGTTTTAGATTCACCCCTCGGCCAGTAATTCTATTTTTTTCTTTTCGTATTATTTCTCTGAAATCTTCCACTGTTGTATTATATTTGTTTATAATAGAATATTTAGGGTTTAATCTTGTTTAACCTACATTTGGTAAACACAAACATATTTGATTCACCAAACAAACTAGCCGATAATGAAAGAACAAATTCATTCCTATAACAAAATCTCAAAATTATCATAGTACTGCCCTCTGTCGATACATTATATCAATAAAATTAGAATTCTATGTTCCAAATGTTAATTTGAAATGTTTACTTTGTTTGCTAACTCTTAGCAGATTATGAAAACAAAATATTTATATATGTGTGGTGGTGTAGATTGCACAAAACGTTTACACAACTCTTCTTTATTCGTTAAGTGTCAAGTGTTATTCATAGAATCATTTTCGGGGAACACGGAACCACAACGCACCAACGGAACTAATGTCAGCTGATATCAGTTAACCTTAAACTCGCATTAGATAAAGTCATAAAGTGTGATAGTGTGCGTGTAAATGTGTGAGCTTTGATGTGCTCATTAGATTCTGTACAAAGAAATGATTGAAAATGCATTGTTTAAAAGTATATATCGATGAATTAAGTAAAGATATTGAACTGGAGCCTGTCAAATTAAGTGAAATTTATACCTGTATTGCAAAGATTGATGTAGAAGCAGAAGATGGAAGTTTGTTTGAACAAGAGTTTGTGCCTAAGATATATGATTTAATTAAAAATGGAAAAATTAACAAAACCATATTATTTATTAGCATGTTGACAAATCCTGGACTCTTACAAACATGTTTGAAATACGAGGAATCAAAAGTAAAATTGGATTTAAAATGTTCCGATTCCGTTTTGAATTATGTTTACTATAAGAATAGACATTGGTTATTTGACATTGTGGATACAATTGATAACCATTTAAGTAATATTTCACCAAGCACTCATACTTTGTTACAGGTTTTAAAACTTGTGCTTATTACAAACTCTAATTTAATTAATATTGATGAAATAGATCATTACTTGGAGAGAGACTATAATGAAATAGATTCCTTTTTTAGGATGTATGTCGAGAATATTAAAATTGTGTCCAAAACAGTAAAATTAATAAAAGATAATACTGTTTTAACTAATGATGCGGATATAATTAAAACATTAAGCAAATCATCTCTCTTAGATACCTTATCCCATTTTATTTGTATTTCTAATACAAATATTTGGAATAATATAACACATTTATTAATGGAAAATGAAGATTTCAATGCAAAGCATTTTATTTATTTAAATGAAAACCAATTGGACTATACAGAAACTGAGATATTCACTTCTTTCGAAATATTATGTACCATGATTAGTTGTCTTATATATTCAAAAGATGCTACATTAAATAATGTTAACAAGGACATGGTAACAGATACTTTCAGAAACTTAAAAGATATGATACTTGATTTGAAAAATAGACCTCTACAAATTGAGCTTTTAGAAAACATATTTGCACTGATGTTTTTACGAAACAGTGACTTTGAGAATAATGCTACAGATGGATTTTTTTGTGGAGAGTGTGAAATAAGATTAATACTATCCTTGTTGAAATCCATATTTGAAGATTTAAAGAAACAGTATGGTGACAGGAACTCCAATGAATTCAAGGCATTTGTGAAGTTGAATAAATATGTTACAGATGGATACTGGAGACTGGAATTACTTAATTGTATCAAGACAGGCTGGTGTTTGGAAGGCAACTGCTCTGTTCAGAAAAAGAACATCTTACTTTATATGTTATCTTCTCCAGAGGGGCTTATTAATATGTGTTTAAAGAAAAATAATATGGAAAAAGCAATAGAAGTAGTAAAGGTTAGTAAATAATAAAAAAAATTAAATGTACTCTGCAATATTCAGTATATTTTACCTTGTATGTAAAGGATTATATATTATGTGTGGAAATTCACCACCCTCTTATCCTAAACCTGTTTCAAGATATTAATGAGTAATAGAGGAAAATGCAATTTTTGCTTATTAAATTATTTACAAATAAAACCAAAATAAAATGGCTTTTGATAATCAAAGAGTGTGTTTTCCATTAATTTAATCAGTGGTGGCTGGTGAGTACATTTTGGTGGGGCACGTACATAGACAAGACTGATTCATTTATTATCGGTGATATGCTTTGGCATCTGGGAATATATCACCAATAATAAACGAATCAGTCTTGTCTATGTACGTGCCCTACCAAAATGTACTCACCAGCCCCCTTCCATTGCTTGTTAATGTAATGAGAGATTCAAACATATTATCTATCCTGTTTTGTTAATATTGGTTGCATCACTTTGGCAACCGACATGCGCCAATAATTTAAAATGTCTTCAAATTTGAAATGATCCAAGTTTTATCTTTCAAGTAATAGGTATAACCTAGAAAAGCCATTTCAGGACTGTCAAATAATATTTATACACCTTTTGACAGTTGTCCTATAACGGGGCAATCTGGGTCAATCCAAACTACGTAATCCAATATGGCGGCTGTGGGCAAATAATGAACGAACGTCAGAAACGCCAGTTTCGTATGCTATCATTAGTTTTGATGTGGTTTTGCTTTTCGTGTGTGTTAAGTTTATAGTGACTACTTGAAGAAATTCTTATCTGAAAATCCAGAATTATAGAATGCATTTTTTAGCAGCTGTCAGATGAAGATTAAACGACCTGACAATTTGAATCCTTTCACTCTTAAAATTAAGGATGAATCAATAATCTTAGTTCACTGTACATGCATGCATGCTGGTAACAGCCGAACTTTGTAGTCATGTTGGTGTATTATTATTTACAGTATATATGAAGAAAAAGTAATCCACATGATGTATGTACTACTTACTATGAGGTTAAGATATTTAAAGGTTTCTTTAAATATATAAGTAATAGTTAGTAATTAGAATATAAGTTTAATCATAAAAAACGCTCTGTGTAAGATTATAAAAATATATTATTAATATTTAACTTAAGGTACAGTGTATATCAGTTTAGGACTTAAGCAAACGTAAATAGGTTTCAAATATATTGACAAATAAATTTCTTATTAAAGTTTTGTGTTTTGTATGTATTGAAATGCCTACTTAAATTCTAAAATAATGGCCACCTGGTACAAGTTAAAGGATTATATAGTGCCATAAGTAATTTTAAATACAAAATCATTTACAATGTACAGGGTTATTGACTATATTTGGACCAATAGATAACTTTGTTATTTGAAGGATTAGAAAAACGTTTAAATTAGGAAAGTTGTAGGATTTCACTCAAGGCGCTAGAATTTGATATCAGAAAAAACCAACGAACGTCGTAAAGCCGTCAAAAACGGCTAACTTAGTTTTTTTTAAATGGAATACCCTATATAATGTTACATAATCTGATTCTAAATAAAATTTCGAGTATATTCCATTTATATAACGTATACCACTGTTTTTGCGCTATCGCTGATTGAAAATCGTACTACTATTATGTTTCCATAGAAACCCCGTAATGACTTACGTAAATTCATATACGAAGGGTGTAGAAAACATTAGTAGTACGATTTTCAATCAGCGATAGCGCGAAAACAGTTGAATGTAGGTATATGTTATATAAATAGAATATACTCGAAATTTTATTTAGAATCAGATTATGTAACATTATATAGGGTATTCCATTAAAAAAAAACTAAGTTAGCCGTTTTTGACGGCTTTACGACGTTCGTTTGTTTTTTCTGATATCAAATTCTAGCGCCTTGAGTGAAATCCTACAACTTTCCTAATTTAAACGTTTTTCTAATCCTTCAAATAACAAAGTTATCTATTGGTCCAAATATAGTCAATAACCCTGTACACAATATGTATACACATTCTATTTCTGAAAGATCCTAATGAATTCTTCCTTTGGTGAAGGGAATAACTAAGTTGACATGCTCTATCTGCTAAAACAACAGATCCTGGGTTAATGTTGCAAAAATTACTTCACTCTGTACATTACCTCAAGTTTCACTAATGTAGCGTGTACTTCCCTGAGGAGTTATTGCTATTAATATTTTTGTTGTGCTTATAATTATACCAGCACTGTTGCCGAGGTATAATCTTTTGCAATAAAAACTTCAAAGTAGTCAATAATACAGTGTTTTTTTTCTTGAAACATACTGAAATACACAATGTTCTGGTCACATAATTATGAATTTTAAACTTTGATACAGAACAACATATTTAGATAACTTAATAATTTACTTTAGTAAGTTAAATAAATAAAATAATTGTTTAATAGGAGCACACTTATAGTCAAATTTCAATGATCATCAGTTTGCTTATTTGCCAACAACCGCCATATTGGGTTTGATTTGTCAGGTCATTGGATTGGTCTATTACCTTTGATGTTTGTTATAATTGTCATACAAACAATATAAATTTGAACTGGCTTTCATGTAATAATATTTTACTACCGAATGCTATATACCCTGATATATTAATTGTTTAGTTGAATTTGATTGTTCTGAAATGTTTCTTGTCGATGGAAATTTGTAGTGGCATTGAATCATCGTGTTTAGTTCGTACTTTAGCCATGTGGGGCGCCAAAACGATTCAACTATACAGGGTGTTATAAATTAAGTCGGCACTATTGCTAACTTTGTTATTAATGAAGCTACAGTATCGGTTAAATTAGCAAAGTAGTAGTATTTTTATCGTGAAAAATGATGGCAGAACCGAAGAGACAGTTGAACTTCTAATTGTCGTGCTATTTACAAAAGTTCATTTTTTTTTAAATGGAACACCCAGTTTATTTTTGCGTATATTGAAAGAAGGAATTATTATAAAAATGACGCTTTCATACATTATTGACAAGAAATGAAAGTTGCGGCAGTTATCCACTATTTTGTACAGCAATTCATATCAATAAAATCAAGATGGCTATGATAAAAAAACAGCAAATATTAAATAAGCATTGTGTATTAATATAATAAATATATAATAGATGTTCGAAGACATCACCGTTTTGTCCAATACACTTCCGACTTCGTTTATGTACATTGCGAGTTACTTTTAAAATAGATCTTGCATCTATGTTATTAGCAATAGTAATTATTTTATTATGCAGCCCTACAACGTTTTCATATCTTCCTTTGTATATTTCATTTTTTAAATATCCCCAAAAATAAAAATCTATAGGGTTTGGATCCGGGGACCGTGGTGGCCACTGAATTGGTCCATTCGTACCTATCCACTTATTCCAAAACATTTCGCTCAAAAAATTGTGTACCTCGCGAAAATTATGCGCTGGTGCTGCATCTTCTTGAAAATGTATATGTTGCCGAGTAGCCAAGTCCAGGTTATCCAAAAACATTCCTAAATGTCTTCGAACATCCATTATAATAAACATATGCACAAGGCTTGCTTAATATTTGCTGCTTTTTTATCGTAGCCATCTTGATTTTATTGATATGAATTGCTGTACAAAATAGTGGATAACTGCCACAACTTTAATTTTTTGTCAATAATGTATAAAAGCTTTTTTTTTTTAATAATTCTTTCTTTCAATATTTGCAAAAATATACTGGGTGTTCCATTTAAAAAAAAGTAACTTGTAAATAGCGCGAAAATTAGTAGTTCAACTGTCTTTTCGGTTCTGCCATCATTCTTCACGATAAAAATACTACTACTTTGCTGATTTAACGGGTACTATAGCTTCATTAATAACAAAGTTAGCAATAGTGCCGACTTAATTTATAACACCCTGTATATGAGATATTTTAGGCATATGCCGCTCTTTGAGAATAATGTTCTGCATTTATCATTAAATAAGATGTCTAGAAATATACCATTGGTGTATAATATTGGCTTAGGTTGCTACGTTTTTTATTTTGTATAGGGCATAATAAAGGTAAATGATAGACCAGAGATCATTTTAAAAAATTCATGTTGAAACGTCAATTAATAATAAAGTGTATAGATAAAAAGTACTTGCATGGGAAGTCACAATATCCTTCAACTTTACTATTAGCAAATAAATAAAAATGTAAGTAAATATAATTTCTAATTTTCAATATCTAGGAGATTCATAACAGATTAAAAAGCGTGTTTTCCAGAGGTAAAATAATACTTTTAAAATTTCATTAATTAAATTTAGAATGTCAGTTGGTTTCATATATGTACAGTGAAGTCCGGATATAGTGAACTAGAAAAATGCATCAAAATTTGTTTACTATATCAGAGGTTTACTATAAAAGAAAAATATACTTTTGTACACACCTGATGTTTGCCTGATGAAGGGGGGTTATGTATATGTTTGTTTTATAAAAAAAATGCCATGATGTACCTTCGTTGTTTAAAGTTAGGTAAAGTTTTATTTACGGAACATATGTAAATCACATTCTGTATAATACCTGACCTTAATAAACAATAGTAACAAAGACACTAAAAGAACCTACTCTTTGATATTGTACTCGGTTATTTTGGTTTGTACAAGTCTGTTAGAAAAACTAATGTTACTTATATAGCTTTCAAGGTTGCAAAAAAATTCCAAACTTTTTCGGGAACTTCGCGTGATTGCAAAAACGTGTGAATCTCTACCATATTTTGTGTCACCATTTTCACTGAAGGAACACTGACCATGACATCTTCCTCATGTGCCTCCTCGTCCAGCTCCTCATCACTCAATTCTGCATTTGTCATTGAAAAAATTACATAAATCAGTCATCATTCTAATGTTTCATTTTATGTTTATGTACATACCTGTTAAGACGGACTGAATAATTTGGTCTTCCGTCAAAGACTCTGTTGGAATAACTTGATCGTCGACTGAAACGTAGTGTTCAAAGTCAAAATCTTCAATTCTATTCCTCATTTCTGTTTAAAGAACTTTTTGGGTGTCGGAATTTTCGGAATCTCCTGCTTGTTTCTTGAGCCACTCATTTAGAGGCAATTCGTCATCGGAGTCAAAGTCATCTTCTGCTTCAAGAAATCCTGCATGTTTGAAACAGTTTGCGATGATTTCTCTGCTAACTTCCTGCCAAGCCAGGTGAACAAAATTCACAGCATCCAAGAGGCTCACTGAAAACTCTTTTCCATTATCAATTGCTTCTATCATTTTCATCAGCATAATCTTCCTGTAGCGACACTTCAGAGAATGAATTATCCCTTGATCCATGGGCTGCAGCTTTGAACTGGTATTGGCTGGCATAAAAACCAGTTTGATTTGGTCCAGCGGAACATTGGGATGTGCTGGGCAATTGTCGACTAAGAGAAGAATTTTTCTGTTTTTACGCTTACACTCTGCATCCCATTGGAGTAGCTCTTCGGTGAATAAATTAGATGTCATCCATGCTTTGCTGTTTGATTTGTATTTGACTGGTAGGATTTTGTTTTTGAAACATCTGGGATTGGCTGATTTGCCTATAACAAACAGTTTTCTCTTTTCTGTCCCAGACATGTTTGCAGCGACCAAAACTGTTATTCTAACTTTAGACATTTTCCCACCTACACAGCTTTCTCCTTGGAATTTCAGTGTTTTATCAGGGGTCAGTTTGTAGAAAAGGCCGGTCTCGTCGGCATTAAAAATATTGTCAATGTCATAATTTTTGCGAAGATCAGGCCAAACAGTTGTAAGCCAGTTATTAACAACATTCATATCAACTGATGCAGATTCACCAACAATTTTTCCTCCAGAAATACAATTTCTCTTCTTAAAACATTCAATCCAACTTCTGGAACACACAAAATCTCTTCCTTCAATTTTACTTCCTATTTCACTTGCTTTTTGCTGAAGAATTGGGCCACTCATGGGAACATTTTCTTGTCTTTTTTGGGTGAACCACTTTAATAGTCCCTTATCAACACCTTCATGAGCTGATTTTCTCAGCCTTTTACACCTTGCGTTCACTTGACCATACGACGAAAGAATCTCATCTTTTTTTTTCCAAATGATGGAGACAGTTGATTTCGGCAAATTCATTTCACGACAAATATCACTTTGTTTGATACCACTTTCTATTTTTTGTACGACATCATATTTTTCCTTTAGAGTTAACGCTTTACGTTTTTGTTTCTCCATTTGAAAGTCTGTCAGTGTACAGTATAACCGTCAACCAATGTTCGCAACGAAGTCTAAAACGCAACTGAGAACAAAACAAAGACGAATGTGCTCAGCGCTTCTGTCTCTAAGTAAAAATCAGGGAATCCCCGAAAAAGTTCACTATAAACGGAAAATTTAACTTAACCTTTATGAAATTTGGTTCACTTTATCCGAAAGTTCATTATATCCGAGTTAACTATAAACGGTAAAAAATTACATTGGTCTGATGGGAAATTTTATGGGTATTTGAAAAATCGTTCATTATAACCGAGTGTTCTCTATAAACGGGTTTGCTATATCCGGACTCCACTGTAGTTACTCTTTGATAATTCAAATACTGCTAAATAAAACATGACAATAATAAAAACCTTCCACTTTTTTATTTTCTTTAAATATTTCTATAAAAATTTGCAATATATTTTGAGATTTTGGCTTTAGACTATGATCATGCGATTAAGGCATAAACATCAGTGCATCTTTTTTTATCTTGTTAAAAATGTAATGGGCTCTCTAGCGTTGTCATCACTACATGTTTATCTAGAGCACAAAGCTCGTTCCATTAGCAGTGTATTAGGTTAACAGAATGAATTTCAGTATGAGTTCATATCAGATTTAACATCTACATAGATCTATTATTTGTTCTATTTTTTGTCATTTCCATTTCAGTATACATATATGGAAAAAATACAAAATGCGGATATAATATTTTAATGCAAGTATTTTTAATTTATGTATATATTTCTTTCAAAAATATAGTTTCCAAAACTATAATGCTTATAAAATAAAAATCTTTGTAACAATTTTTGGAATCTACGTCTGAAAGCTTTTCTTTATCATCCATAGAGCGATAAAAAAAACTAGATTACAGTAGCTCAAATTAGTTAAACGTCCAGTCACAGTAGTTGCAATACGTCAAGGTTTAATCAATCGCTGATCTATGCAAAAATAGTAAGTAACCAATGGGCGATAAATCTCTGGATCTGATAACTACAGTTAGGGAAGAAATCTTCTGAATTATACTCAATGATCTCTTATAGTTTTGCCAAGGCTAGTTCTAATCTCTTATGTGCATATTTCTCATAGTGAGTAGGTTTGTATTTTATAACATTTCCATTTTTCTTGTAAGTACCAGGAGGGTTATTAGCAATGAACCTTTTCACTTCGTCAATTCGTAGTTGTGGTTTGCAGAACTTACATTGAAAGCAACAGCAACACCAACCTGTAATTTAAACCAATTTTGACTTGTAAATAATAATAATTAAACAATGTACACACTATTTTTAAAAGGAATCGTACTCATTTATATTCATTTTCTTCTGACTTCTTTCATATTGTTTTGACTCAACCTGACGGGTTTAACACATTATTTAGTGTCCATAAAGGTGGTCTTGTGGTACGATGACCAAACACTGGAAGTATACCCTCAACAGTTTCACAGTGTAGCAGGTTCGAATCAATTTTATATAAGATCAAAATGTTTATAATACCTAATTAAGATAACAGGTGTATTTAAATGAAGCGCGTAAAGTGCAATCATCTTGTTTGTTTTGTTTGTGTAAGGCTCAACTACGATTTTACAGTCTTTTATGTGTGTGTTATTTCATCTCCCCAATTGATGAAACAGCTGTGAATTTCGATTAGCTTAGTTCAATGTTTACTGATAGTGTTTATTCTTGTTCGTTTTTACCACTGGAACAACCTTTTGTTTGTGATTAATATTACCTTTTTGACACCAACAAGGCACTGCTATCAGTATATATATAATTAACCATACAAGGATCAGTTTCATAATTCTTTTATATAAAGTTACTTTTCTTTCTTTAGTGTCCACCTTTTTGAAGTCCTGCCAGAAACATTCAATAGCAGCCGCTCCTATTTTACAAATAGACTCTATAGGTCAAATAGTTTGGCTTAAATTGTCACATACCAATTCCTTTCATTTCCTCTTTAGTGCAATTTCTTGCAGGATTAGTAAAATTAACCAAATTTTTAACAACTTCATGAATATTTTCTTCCTCTGTAACATCTACAAAATCGAAGGTCTCGTTTTTACCTTGGGCAATATTCATATCACTTTCATACTCTTGTTTAAATAAAGCATAATCGTACTCGCCAGCTTCTGTTTTAGATCGTTTTTCGTCAAATTTGTAATCCATCTGACTTTTTGCCATCTCGTTTAAGTAATAAACATTTGCATTTTCCTATAAAAAAAATAAGCATCTTTCTGTAGTAATGTTGGACATTATTGAATACTATCGATAGATAGTTGGTACTATCGATAACTATAGTAATAAAACTGTCGATAGCCGCTAACGATAGTAACTATTTTCTGTAGTATTATAGAGATTATTTACAAGGTACGTTTATTTAAAAAAAATGAGTGTGTTTTTTATTGTTTCTTTTATTCTGTTGAGCGTCTTCTTAAAATGGCATTAGAAAAAAAATATTTTAAGAATGTGTTGTCTTTATATGATTAAAGTATTTTCACTACATTTAAGGGTGGATCGGAAATGTAATATTGGTTGCATAGCACATAGGGAATATATAATAAATATTTAAAATAATAATTCAATATCTAAGCGAATAAAAAATCATTTATGACCAAATATTTACACATTTGTAACCGCGGGAAAGATTTTTACCAGAATAACAATTCATTGTAATGTGGGTTGCCTAATTTTAATTTATTTTATATTCATTTAAAACAAAATAAAGAATAGTTGAACGAAAAATAAGTGCAAAGCGGGGTAGCTTTTTATTCAATTTATAACGTGAACTAAAGCAAACAAATCTGCTACAAAGGATTTTTGAGAAAACTTGTTTTTAATATTTTGACATATTAATTAATTTTCTTTAATCAGATCATTTTTATCTACATTTGATTATTCAGCAAGGTAGATTACTAAATTCTTCATAAGTTGACGTTGAAAGGTTTTCTCCAAATTTAAAATCAACAAAAATATCTTGCATGAAAAATCTCCTATTTTTCAACTATTCACATATCCAACCCAACCCTTAAGATCACATTTACAAAAGTTGGATTTCACTCTGCCATTCATTTGTATAAAGTAAATTCAAAGTAGAGCTCTTTTCGAACAATTCATTTTTATTTATAAATATAGTACTTATATGTCAGGTTCCAAAGATTTCTTTTGTTTAAACTGTTTCAAGAGACACATGCATTATTGGACTTTTAATTCTAAAATCGTCAACAGTTGTATTTTACATATTTGCACATTATTTGTTTAATCACTAGGTAGAGAATTAAGTAAGACTGTAATTAACACATGAAAAAGCGAAGCTGCTCGTTTATCCGTTATAATTTTATATACGTGGTGATAAAGTTTGGAACAAAATTCATAAAAGCGTTCTGAAATTTTTGTGTGAATGACATTATTAGTTTTTACACAATAACGTCATCATCATTTTTTTTTCAATGAAAACCTTCAAGAATAATTGGTACATGATATAAGATTTTTTTTGAATAAATGACACATTTACAAAGTAAAAATTATGTTAACAAAAATCTTAATTCAAATCAACTCAACCAGGAAAAAATTGTAAAAGTCAATCTAAATTTTGAAATTAAGAACCAAAAATGGCACATTTACCTAACTGATCGGGAAAGAATAGAGATTTTAATCATAGATACGGCGATAGCATAAGAAATAATGCGGAGGCATGTGGTATTCAGTCAAGCACATCTTGATAGGCCTTCTATTGCAAGATCTAAGTAAATAGGTCGCCAAATTTACGGCAATTGAAAGTGTAAACGATTTGTCTCGAGAAGATCGGCCAAGAATAAGTGATGAAACAAAACTAAAAGTGTTGCTTGAAGCAGAGGAACATCATCATATTTCTACAAGGCAACTTGTCCTAGATAACAACGTGGATCCCACAGTTTTGTTGTAACATTATTTAAAAAAGAAAAGGATCATCCGTTCAAAGTGTACCTACGAGGGTGTATTTTTATGTTATCTACCTAGCCATGAAAAAAAGCACATAAGAGAACAATTTTTTTTTATTTTTCTACATAACTCCCTTCAACACTAATACACTTATTCCATCTTTTTTCCAGTTGCCCCATACCCTCAGAAAAAAATTGCTTCGGTAACCCCGCAAAATATTCTTCAACAGCTTCTTTGAGTTCTTCATCAGAAGCAAAACGCTATCCTCTGAGATGCTTTTTTAAATTTTTGAATAAGAAGAAGTCTGACGGAGCTAGGTCGGGGCTATAAAGTGGATGACTTAACTCTATAAACCCACAGTCATTGATTATCTGCTTAACTGTGTTTGCCTTATGAACCCGACAAATCTCGTGCAGCAACAAGCTTTTTTGTGGATAAGAATGCGGGCGTTTTTCCTCCAGAGCAGTTTTTAAATTTTTAATTGTGTTTCCGTAGGCCTCTCCATTTATGGTAGACCCTCTCGGTATAAATTCAATAAGCAAAACTCCTTCAGCATCCCAGAAAACAGTGGCCATCAGTTTTTTTCCAGAAAATTGTGTCTTGGCCTTTTTTGGTGGTGGAGAGGCCTTATGAACCCACTGCATGGATTCTTGTTTAGTAGGAGGGTCCCAGTAATATACTCAAGTCTCATCCCCGATAATAATTCGAGATAAAAATGTTTTGTCCCTCTCCAACTTGACCAAATTTTCTTGAGAAACTTCTTTTCTGCACAGTTTTTGTTCAGGTGTAAGCAATCTGGGTATCCACCGTGCAGACACCTTCTTCATACCCAAATCGTCATGCAAAATTTTGAGAACACTTGTTTCGGATATACAGACTTCATTGGCAATAACAGAGATCTTTACATGCCGATCTTTCAGTACCAAATTTTCGACTTTTCGCACAATGTTTTCAGTTCGAGCTTCATGGGGTCGTCCGGACTTTGGGTCATCATTGATTGACTCTTGACCCCATCGAAAGAGTTTAAACCAATATTTTACTTGGAAATAAGATGGTGTATCTTCCCCATATACAGCAACCATTCTTTCATGAACTGCTTTTGGACCATTGCCTTCCTTTGTCAGGACCTTTATTACGCTGCTATGTTCAACTTTAGTTTGACTCATTTTATCGAGATATGGACCGTCTCAAATCTCTATACACAGCATAAACTAAACACAACTTAGCACATGTACTTCTAACAGTGACAGCAATTTTTCAATAATTTGTTTGACATCGTCACTTTTTTGTTTCATGGCTAGGTAGATAACATAAAAATACGCCCTCGTAATTCCCAATTTTTTAAACAAAATTATTTTTCTGATTAAGCTACTTCTTTCCTCAACAGATCAGTATATCGCTATAACTGTAGGTATTGGTCACGGGACTATCCTAACTGGATTCAGGAATCAAACAGTCAACATCAAGACAAATTAAATGTGTGGGTAGAAAGATAGGACGGCGTTTTTCAGGACCTTATGAATCCTGACTGCTGCCCGATATTTAAATTTTTTGCAATTTTATTTGGTGCCAGCAGTGGCAGCTCTTTTTCCTAATAATAAAGATGGCGACGTACCTCATCAGATATTTGGTTTCAACAAGATGCACCTCTTCATTTTGCCATATAGAGGTCCGCCAGCACCTTGATGCTACATTTCTCCTGACCTGACGCCCTTAGATTGTTATCTATGGTGTTACTTGAAATCAAAATTTTATTTCAATAGACCCAACAACTTGGAAGATTTACAATAGAGAATTCGTGATGCAGTGCAACAAATTAGGCCAGATATTATTGAACGCAGTATAGATGTGTTTACTTACTATCGTGCTGATCAATGCCAAATGGTTGAACATTTGCGTTAAGTTTTGTTGATTAATTTTTTTAACATTTTTTGTAGGTTTGTTTTTCGCTTATTATTTTTCTAAATTATTGAAGTTCTGAAGTAAGTGTGTAATTTATTACAAATTGTTCTGTAAGGTACTAATTTTATTTTCATAATTGTTTAAGCGGTCGGAAGGTGTATTAAAAATTGAAAAGAATAGTAAAAAAAAATGATGATGACGTCATTGTGCAAAAATCAATGACGTCATTCAAAAAAAAATTCGTCAAAGGACGACATTTTAAAAACAAATGTTCACCTGACCGAGTGACTTCTTTAAAAACAATATAGAACGCTTTTTTGAATTTTGTTCCAAGCTTTATCTCCACACTACAATGAATTGTATTTTCTGCCAGGTGGAATATCGAATTTCTGAGTCAAAAATTAGTTCATTTTACTTAAACTATTGATAGCGATTATAGATAGATACTATCAATTGTGACTATTGATAGTTTAATCGAAAAGCAGTTTATGTTATATGAATGTAAGGCTTACAGTAAAAACGTTACTCTGATTATTTGCAAAGTGACCAGCTATCCAAGGTTTATCTTCATCATCTATATAGTTAGTCTCAGGCCATTTTATCTTTTTCTTCCGTTTTGTGCTGGGTTTATCTTTGTATGCTTGCCTAATTGCTAATCTGTGTATTCTAGCATACTTAGCAGAATCTTTGCTTATGTTTAAACTTCTAATGTCAACTTTTTGTATCATTTCGTCTTCCTCCGAATAAATATCATCAGGATCGTCACTTCCAAACTTTTCAAATATAACAAACTCTTCACTCTGATTTAAGAAGATTTTATACGGTGGAGGCCATATTCCCATAATACCATTAAAATAAGTCAATATAACCCAGAAATTAGATAACATCATTGTGACATTTTTAAATAAATGTCATATTTAAGCATAAATTAGCCTCTTTTGTCATTGATTAGAATACGTAATGTTTATAGAGCAGACGCGTTAAGTTCCGTTGCACGTGCTGTCATAACTGTATTAGAGAAACTAAAAAAGTTACTTTGTTAAATTATACTTAAGGGTCCTCGCTAGTGGATCTGTCAACAATGGAAAAATAGCAGATTTTAGATACAAGATATTTTTGTTGATTTTAAAGATGGAGAAAACCTTTCAACGTTAACTTATGAAGAATTTAGTAATCCAGCCCGCTGAAGAATCAAATTTAGAAAAAAATTTTTGGATTAAAGAAAATTAATTAATATGTCTCAAAAATCCTTGGGAGCAGATTTGTTTGCTTGAGTTCACGTTATAAATTGAATAAAAAGCTAGCCCGCTCTGCACTTATTTTTCGTTCAACTATTCTTTACTTTGTTTAAAATGAATATAAAATAATTTAAAATTAGGCAACCCACATTACAATGAATTGTTATTCTGCTATAAATCTTTTTCGCGGTTACAAATGTGTAAATAGTTGGTATTTCAAATATTTATCATATGTTCCCTATGTGTAATAAGTACTCGGACATCCTTGGCTTATTAAATTATGTGCTATGCAACCAATATTACATTTTCGATTCACTAGCGAGGACCCATTTATTTCATCAGCTTAAATACAGTATTTATAAATTGATTGTAATATACGCATTCATGGCAAAAAAGCACATATTATTAAATAATATTAAATTTCTTTGTTAAATATTTTTAATAGACTAATAGTTAAATTCGGTGTTAGAAATGTACATCCTGTTTATTATTTATTTGCGTCCTTTGAATATAATTCCGAACGGTTTCTGTAAACAGTCGAAGCTATTTACAAACTTTTCCATAATCATCTGTTGAATTTAATGTGAATAGCGTAAGTATTGGATATTTTAAATTTTATTATCGATATGTTATGAAACATTTAAGGTTTTTCGACAATCTAAATCAATATAATAAATAAGTTGAGAAAGACTGAAGTCTTAGAGGTATTGTGAATAATTTTTTTCTTTGGTTATATCAAATGTCACTGACAGAAACAAAAATAGATCCGGCAACATATACAAGGCGAGTCTTCATGGATTTAGTATGACGTGCAACTGAATGCGTTTCCACCATATGGTGGAAAGGACGCAAATAAATAATAAATACACTTCTAAGAAGCACTGTTTTTAAACAATTTATATCAAAGCAAAAATAAACATGAAAAATTTGACAGGAAGAATATACACAACGCACGTCTTTTTGACAGATATGATTTATCTGTCAACACCGAATTGAACTATTAGTCTATTAAAAATATGTAATAAAGAAATTTAATATTGAAACGGAAATTATGTGTTTATTTGCCATGAATGCATATATTACGATCAATTTATAAACCTTCGATTTAGGCTAATGAAATAAATGCCCTCAAGTATAATTTAAAAAAGTAACTTTTTTTAGTTTCTCTAATACAGTTATGACAACATGTAAACGTCATTGATGACGTGCAACTGAACTTAACGCGTCTCCAGTATAGTTATGTTTGCTTTTACAAACCTTATATTCTTTGTGACAATTGTGCTTCGCATCTATAGCATCTATAGTCCAGTCAACAAAAAATCCACTAGTTTGGAACTCCATATACTTATCTATAGGTGCGAGGTCTAGCTGCAGTAATTTTTTCGGAGTTTTCTTAACATCTCAAAAACTATGATTTGTAGTTAAAACCGCAACCATATACAAGATGAAAGTTGATAAAATTTGTTGCAAAATTGAAAATACCCAGGTTCTTTTTTTTCTAAAGTTTGCCAGGTCATGGGGCTTTGAAAATTGAAAGAAAATTAAATTAATTATATTATCATACAAATGATAAAGCAATAGTAATTATAAAAATAACTAAATTGGAAAGAGAAAAAGATTATATCACTTGACTCTTCGTCTCTTCCCCGTAGAGGGCTCTCAGGTTTGAACTTCTGATCATCTTGTCAATCTATTGCATTGACTGTTTGAAATAGAACCTAGTAAAAAGACAGTTTCACCTAATTTCTAGTTTAGTGTCTTCCTCAAGATGTATGAAATCCAACTCCTCGGGGAGAAAAAAAATTACATATTTTTGGTCACTACCATTAGAGGTCGTCACTGATTCATCAGGACATGGGCAAGTGAATCTCGCTATCGCTGCGCGATATCAAGGCCATAAAAATGAGATTTTGCTGATTCTGCTAAGTAACTAATTCTGCCCTCTGTTTGGCGGCATCTACCAAGCATTGTAAACTATTAGATGATCGCAGAGCACCTTTAAAATCACGTGCTAAAAATATGCAATATGATGGGAATATAACGAGCCGAACTAAGAATATATTGAACTGATTCTAAAAATTGACACGTATACATCAAGTACATCGGAATAAATAAAACAATAGAACTAAATAGTAGCATTAAAAGTTTAAACACATAATATAACTGACTTCCTTTATACATATGAGCTTACAGTACACAGATTCAAGTTTAAAATACACAGTATGTTCCATGAACTACTTTAGGCATAGAGATAATTTCTAATTATCTAATTTGACTAAGGGACCTTCATCTCTTGTTTGTTATTGGTATAATATCTTAATTAGCATTATTAAAATATTCCTGGCATCAATCGTCTGGTCATTGTACGTATTTAACCTAGAACAAAAAACGCATTAGACATTTGTTGATGACACAGTAGCTAAGATACTCATCTTTTAGAATGTAAAAGACTGCCATATCGACACATAATCTACCCGCATAAGTTGGAAATGTTTCCATTCTTAGTTGAAGTGTTGTACACAAACCTAGATATCTGTAATAAGTAATATTGTCGTCAATATTTATGAAGAAGACTGTAATTGAGGAATTGACGTAGTTTGTTATAGGAAGACACTCTTCGTAAGAAGATATACCTATCGTGGACCTAATGATCACAGAGTCATATGAAAAAAGGAAATAAGAAGTCTGGGGCTTTATTTATAAAGAAATACGTATCAGTTCAGCCAATGACGTGTACAGTTCGGAGAACAAATTTGAGAAAAAATAAAATTATTTAGTTGGGTTATAAACCAATCATATACAGTTGATGTGAGATTTTGCTGATTCTGCTGTCCTCTGTTTGGCGGCATCTACCAAGCATTATAAACTATTAGATGATCGCAGAGCACCTTTAAAATCACAAATATGCATTATGATGGGATTATACCGAGCCCAACGCCCTCTGAAATTTAGATTACAAGAATTTGATTTTGACATGACAAATATTACGCATAAATGAATTATACTAAATAAATAAATAAAAAATTAGTAACACTTGCTTCTGCAAAGTTATATCTTTATTTCTCCTGTGTCTAATTATATTTCTTTTTTTTTTCTTGCTTTTCATAAGAGTTAAAATCATAAATCAGTTGAAAATCAATTACAAAATTAGTTCCCAATTTGTTAACCTAAATGCAACGTCAACCTTATTTACTAGACCACAAATGCAACACAAATATTTAAGAAATTCTTTGTTTTTTTACAATATTATTATTTATTCGATATAAATTTAAACACAATATATTTTTAATAAATTCTATGTATATGTACTAATAATCTTTATCAACTAATAACGAGTGTGAACATGCCTCTCGTGGCTTTAATTTTTGTCAAGAATAACCCCCCCCCCCCCCCCCCCCCCACAGCAACCTCTTTTCTTCTAAACAAACACCCAATTACTCCATCCATTGCGTAAGGAATATCCATTGTTATTTTTATACGTTTTATTTTTATCAAATATGCAAATGCATTTTTAAATATTATATGTACTTAATTTTCTAGATATTTGGCATGGAACAGTCCACATTAGCTAGTGAAATAGAATATTCAATGGCTTTTACAAATTTAAGACGCAATCTGGAGAATTCGAACGATAAAGATATCCATCGTTCATCAGCAGCCATAATAGATGAGCACTTAAATTTCTGTAAATCTCTATTCACTTCTGAATCTTTGGAAAATACAGAAGACATTCCTAGTCAAAAGGCAGTAGACACTTTTGATCTTATAATATCCCTACCATTAAAAGATAACATTTTAAAAGAACTTATTGAGATTATTGATGGAGAATACGATGACAAGAATTTGCTGCCATCATTTTTTCTTGCTCTGAAACATACAGAAAGTGGTGATTTGTCTGTAAGTGAAGTCCTTCTGTCGTGCAACTCAGTGGATATAAGCAAATTCAACGACAATTTTAAGCAATACACAAAATTGGAAAAAGTTTTTGATAATTTTCAAGCTAATCTTAAACGTACTGACAATGGTGTATTACATTCTATTCATCCCCTTCACAAATTATTCATGGAAATACAGGAAGTATGTATAGGTTTCAAATTCAACACTAAAGATCAAATACAGTACATGCAGAGGCTCCTAAAATATCTGAAAGCGTTCTATAAAATATTAATGTTAGAAGAAAATAATACTGATTTAATATCTAAAGGACTTGATGTATCTCTATTTGAAATATTGAAACATAACCGTGTTTATCTGATGAGCAAATTGATATACGAAAGAAATTTAGATGGCATAGAATTCGACTATATTTTCGGAAAATTAAAATTAGATTTAACTTATCACATTGCAGCTTGTTCTTTTCCAAAACTTAATTTGAACAGAAGCAACGCAAAGTCCCATGAAGTGCAGATATTTAAACCCAGAAAGGACGTTGTAGGTTATATAAGAAAAAGAAATTGGCTGTTGGCTTTTGTGATTAATACAATACATGGAATTCAGGACGAAAAGATTGATTCCAACGAAGTTCGAATCAGAACTTTGGGCAATTTGATGCATCTAAAAGATGTACAGAATTTGAAATCGCTCTTCAACGATAACGAAATATTAGCCGTGTTGCATAAAGACTTTTGTACTTTCGAGACTGATAAACGAGAACCTATATCTAATGGGGAAAGCTTTAGCCCGATCTTGCTCGAACTGCCAGAATCAACAAATTGGAAGCAATTGTACGAAATGGTATCCAGTATTAATGAAACAAAAATTGACGACAGAATATCCAAATTACGTGATTTAATTCTATGTAATCTGGTAAAAAGTAGACAAGAAGAAAAATTTTACCATTATATCCGATTCATCAAGAACCGTGACATTCGCATCCAAATTATTTCAGAAGAATTATATTATTGGCCTGATGATTTCTGTATTGACATAATAAACTTCGAGTGTTCTATTTGCGACACTGATGATGATGATGTTCTGGATTTGAAAGACTGGTGTAGGAAAATTCAATTATATGCTCAGGTATGTTAAAAGTGCGTCATTATAACCACGTCAAATTTATATTGTTTTAGATGAAGGAGTTGTTTGCTTCTACTTCTTGGTATGAAATACATGAAGAATGCGAAAATGATAAGCAAAATGCACTGGATAAAATTTTAAATACCTATAATGTAAGTATGTTTGAATATTACAAATTCGGGGAAACCTTTTCAGGACAACAATCAGTTAACCAACGCTTATTAGTTTTGCTTTTACGAAGGTCACTAGAAAGTAAATAACGTTTAGGTGTCATTCAGCTACAGTAAAGAATATCACACAACATTTTAATCATTGGCCGTAACACTATTTTTCCACATAGTCGCCAATATTAGTGAAACACTTCTCATTGCGTGTTACAAGTTTCTCAATGCCACTGTTGTACTATTATACCGCCAAAGACTGTAACCACAATGTAACTGCTTCTGTGAGCTCTTCATTATTTTGAAAATACCTTACCCCCAAACACTTGTTGCTAAGTTGGGGCTATAGGGAAATGTCCAAAAATGTCCCACTTGAAGCGCTGCTATTCTTGTTTTGTTATTACGTGAATCAACACGATCCCAACCAACAATTTGTAACGCCTTAAGCTATGAATAACATGTCGAAGTCGTTCAAGATTCTTACAGTGTGATGCTAACGCTATTGTTTCCCATCTTGGCATGAATTCAACAAATAGTAAGCTCTTGCGATCCCAAAAAAGTTGCTCTTAGTTTCCTTGTGATCAGATTTGATTTACTCTTAGTATTGAAGGTGTCGTGAAAACCGAGTAAAACAATCAGTAGTTGCTATCTTCTGTTTTGGCTTGTGGACTTTCGTCAAAAGCATGGGGACCCAGTGAGCATACATTTTTTCTATCCAAGTTGATCTGTTACCAGTCTCACGAACTTTTTTGTCCACCATTTCTTTCAACTTATCCATGATGGCCGGCCATTTTGACTTTTATCATGCAGCTTTGTGAAAAGTGATGCTATTATGTGTGTATAGTATAGGCAGCCATAGCCACATGTTTTTCAAACTTATTTATTTTCTTCGGTATGACATAGCCAAGAAAGTGTTAAATTGATTAAATAATATGTGTTGTATAACAAGAGAACGACTATAGAGAAGTGACAAAGATATTAAAGGAGGCTCCTGTTTATTCGGTAGGCCTCGCGTCCATAGTTGTCTGCACGATCATCTATCTAAATATCCGTAACAAATTCACAAACATGAAGGTAAATTAAAAAAAGCCGAGAGGAAGCTAAAAATCTTACTTATAATATATGTATATAAATAGTTTTTACTTAATTAAGGTCGAAGTTAAAGAAGCATATGGAGAAATAACACCACAATTATGGCGACCAACGTGGGGCATTTTGGAACCTATAGCTAAATTATAATTTACTGTAATATAGTATTTGTAGCTAGGGTAAATGAAATAGTTTGGGGATGTGGTAATTGAGTATATTGCTAGGATGTTGGAAATAGGTGAGAAGTAAATGAAAACATTTAAAATATAAAGATAGGAATGTTTTTGTTTTTGCTTCAAAAGTATATAGGAATATGATGAGTTCGTAAAAAGTAGAATCATTAATGAACAGAATTTAGTTATTAAGTGGCATTAAATATAAAAGGTGTGGTAAAACTGATATAGTATAGATTTTGACAGGCGTTAAGAATGACAAGTATGGTATTGCGTATGGTGTTTGAATAAGATATTTGTGTACGACTTCATACATAATATATGAATCGCGTTTTTATAAAATATATTATTTAACAATCTGTAAGTTTTAATGAAGAAGCAAAAAACTGTTTCGGTCATATGTTTTTACTAACATCGCAAATTTATATAATGGTGATATTGTTGGTATTACCTAAATATAATGTAACGAACACTATTAAGAATTTCTGATATTCTACAGAGGAACACCACATGATTTGAATGATATCAACTAATATGTTTCATAAAAAACGTATCTCTTGTATTTTTTTATGGTGTTTATTGCTTTGACACAAACAATTACTTTTTCGAGCTATGGCATACTGAAGAAAATAAATACGTTTGAAATACATTTGTCTGCGTCAACCTTGCACCTAATAGCTAGCTTACATGTTCACTTTTGTTTTACACAATTTCTAGTTATCATTTTCCTTTGCTTTGTCACTCATGTGACAATTAATACATAAGCCGATATTGTTTGCCATGTGTTAGAATGTCCAGTAGATGGTACAATAATGATATGGCTGCTGTACATCTAAACGTTTACATTTTCTCTTTTCTATCAAAGTAGCCCTCACGTCGTGATTAATGAAAATTACCATTAAAATCTTCACTTAAATCAATAAAAATTCTCGTTTTTGTACATTTTTTTTCTGTATTTTCAACAAGTACTATAAATTCACCAAAAAAACAGAAATTCTTTACCAGGTGGTAGCACTTGAGAGGGTAGTTAACTGACACAACCGAAGTGGTAGGAGGAGACGTGTGCGTGGTGTAGTGCGGGCATGTTCTGTTTTGAAGATAAAATTTATTTATAAAACAGGAAACAACGCAATGTAATAAGATTTCTCGTTACCTGTATAGCCATTGCATTAAGATCGTGTTGAGTTATACCCTAGTTTAATTCTTTTCTTCTCTTCTAATTCAGATTGACATCTTGAATAATTTTTTGGATCTACATCAGCTAGATAACGATCTGTTTTCAAAAATCGGAACTGATTATTTCGTTAAAATGTTTGAAAAAGAATATCCTCAAGCAAAAATCAAAACTTTGTTAAATAACTTGCCTGAAGAGCATTTCGTACGTACCTGTAAAAGCCTTATAAAAGTACTAAAAAATCTGGAAGATCTCCTTTTTATATTGAGCTGCATGAAGCTGAAGTACGATGTACACGAATTTAACATGACAAATATAGAAATAAGTTTGAAAATGATTGCGTGTTTCACTCATGATGAACAACAACACTATCTTTGTTTGATGGACGATCCGCTAAGCATTGTAGAAATGCTACTTATGAACACTAAGTTAGAAAAACTTGGACAAACTATACAAGCTATCAGGTCAAACATTAACGTGGATGAGCAGAATGGAGAGATTAGTATTAGTAAAATTGACGAATTGTTACGAAACTATGCTGAGAAGAGTCTGGATTTTAAACTTATATCGCGTCCGCCTTCAAGTATCCATTCGGAAAGCAAAATTATGATGTCCATAGATTCGCTTTCCTTAGAACAAAAGACGTTTGTGATGCCTGAAAAAGTACCAACTAAAGAAGAATGGGTGCAGGATGATAACGTAAGTTGAGGCTATAAAAATGTATTGAATAAATAATTAGATGGACTTAGTTGAAAATATCAAAGCAATTATTATTTGAGTTACTTACAACATACAAGTAACAATACACTGTTTGGATATATATATACAGGGTGAGTTTTTTTGAATGTTTAGCATTGGGATCTCAGAAACTACTGGAGATAGAAAAACGCTTAAATGGGGAAAGATGCGCAGTTTTACGAGTTTGATTTAAAACTGTTTTTATTTCTCCGATAACTTTCATGGCTTATTAGATATTCAAAGAAAACTAAATTTTACTATTTTCTTTAAACATGCTTAGCATCGTTAATAGTAATTTTAGAGAAAAAGAGTTCAGACCAAAGTTTTAAGATAATTTTACGCCAAATAAAACTGTAGCTAATATTTTTTTCTTTCGTTCACCATTATCGAGCTATGATACAAACTTGTATTTTTTGTATACTGTGTCCTTTAGTACACCCCACAAGAAGAAAATCCAAAACTGATAAATCAGGGGATCTAGCCGGCCCACAGTGGTTCAGAATGGCCTAATCCCTGGCCAAAAGTCGAAAAGTGAGAATAATAATTCCAAAACTTCCAATTTTAGGTTTTTGGGGTCGCTGATTACGAATTTGATATCAAAGTTATGAAATTCAAAATGGCGGACCAAAAATGGCGGACATTTTGGAAAAATAATCACTTTACCGGTCCGAAAATTTGCAATATTGGGTTTTCGAGGTCGCTGATTACGAATTTGATATCAAAATTAAGAAATTCAAAATGGCGGACCAAAAATGGCGGACATTTTGGAAAAGTAATTACTTTATCGGTTCGAAAATTTGCACCATTGGGTTTTCGGGGTCTATGATTACGAATTTGATATTAGATTCATGACATTTGAAATTCCAAAATGAAAAACAATTTTGTAGAATATGTAAATTTATATTTTATCTCACAATACAATATACATCCCATTAGATTAATTCCATTGGATTAATTAAAAATCATAATCTAGGTCAGATGGATCCGTCATACATGTGTCGATTTCTGCTGAGGGTAAGCTACTATTTGTAACATTAACTTCTGTTTTTGAAATCCGCATTCTACAACAAATCGCAATAACGTGAAATCGAAAGTGAGAAAAACGTTTAAATGAAAAATTTCAATGATATAAACAATAGAAAAATAGACAAACCGCAATAGCTACGTCCTTGTCAAGCCATTCTTCATGATTGGCGTAAAAGCGCTTCAGAATTCTGCGGCTATCCTGCCATTTTTCCTTCATTGTAAATAGGAGATTCCTTAAACATTTCCTTTTATCAATTGAAATTGCGAAAGGACATCCTTCCGATTCGGTAAAATATTTTTCCAGAACTTCTACTTGTTTGTCAAATTTCGAGCTCCATTCATTACGTAGGGCCAAGAATATTTGTCTGCGTGTACAAATGACTTCTTTGGATGTATGTCCTGTTAAAATTTAAAAAGTTGTATATACCGTTTGACTGAAATAAAAGTAGATATAGGGAAACACAGACACGCACACATGTGCATGCAAACATGAAATGGAGGGGTACGATAATAGGGGAGTACAGATGAGTTCATATCGGGACACCGGGGTACCGAGGCTTTAGTGCAAAACGTTGAAAGCTAGTATGCAGACGTTTGCTTTAAGGAATTGCTACGCTATGTACGGCTTTTGTATAATATTTTGGTAACTGATGTATAATGTATTAACATTGAACTGAAACAAAACTCTATAAAATTTGTAACTAAAATAAAATTCTTATAAAAAATTAAATAAAATTCAATGTATGTACGTTCACACTCTAAAGTTACGGCACGAATGCCATGTCTGCGCTCTCGATCTCCCCACTATCTCCCCACACCACCGGTATGGGTAAACCCTTGAACTGTTGTATACATACATACATACATAGGTACATGTTTGTGTGTGTGTATTTGAAGATGCATATTAACTTTTAACTACGACAATCTGTATATTGTATATATATAGTATATACAGGGTGTACCACTTAAAACTCCCAGGTCGAATATCTCGGAAACGGATAAAGATATTTGAAGTTTGTAAAAAGTAGTTACTAAAGAATGTGATCGACTCTAGTTTGCTCTCACAATTGTGTTTTATTATGTGAAGATATAGATGGCGCTGCGATGAAAAGAATTTTTTTGATCGCCACAATCTTCATTTGTTTTTTATTTGAAAGAGTATTAAAATTAATGTATATTTTATTATTTGTGTTAATTTCCAGAATTTAACGGTTTTATAGATATTCGTGTTTAAAGAAAGGAAGAGTAATTTTAAAGTTTTGTCGTTATTTTGTTTAGAAACTTAAAAGAATCTAATATAACTAACAAAGATGTTGCCTTTCTGATTGCTACATAACGTATATCGCCTTATTAGTTCTCTTCCGCAAATTTAACAATGTATTTCTACTAATTTTTTGAACACTTGCATAAATTTTATTATAAAGGTCAATATCTGTTATGGGTTCCTTGTAAACTTCGGCTTTCAAGTAACCCCACAAGAAAAAATCTAACGGGGTTAGATCCGGCCACCTAAGAACGCCATTAGTACCAATCGAACGACGTGGGAACATTTGATTAAAATAGTCAGTAACTATGTTGGCATTATGAGCAGGTGCCCCGTCTTGATGTAACCACATATCATTTCGCAGCTCTATAGGTACATCTTCCAAAAGTAGTGGTAACTCATTCTGCAGGAAATGTAAGTAGCGCACACCAATGAATGTTTCATGATAAAAACTGTTTGATTTCTGGTTTGCCTTATCCACCTAGGATTATCTTCTGACCAATATCGAGCATTATGCTTAATTAAAGTACTATTGTTGTGAAAACGACATTCGTCATTCCACATGATCTGATTCATAAAGTTGTTTTCCGCTAACATTACAAAAAATTCTGCCAGAAAATCGAGTCTGCGTTGATTATCTCCTATTCTTAAATGGTGCACTAAATGAACTTTATACGCAAAGTGAGTAAATGTTTGAATGAAGCTAATTATAAAGACAATTAATAATCAAGCAAATGTCACTAATGTGTGCTAATGTCAAAATATTTCCTAAATAATCAAAGCAAGCATACATACATCTAACACAGACATGAATGCTTTTCTTCCTACATACCTATGGGTGCCTATGAAGTGGAATTTATAAAAAGGAACCAACTATAAAATTTAAATTGTGAAGTAACTATAATAGCAAGAATTGTGAATATGTTTACTACTATTTTTCCATACAAATTAAATGTTTAAACAAAATAAAGACAAAAATTTAAAATTACTCTTACTTTCTTTAAACAAGAATATCTACGAAACCGTTAAATTTTGGAAACTAACACCAATAATAAAATTTACATTAATTTTAACACTCTTTCAAATGAAAAACAAATGAAGATTGTGGCGATCAAAAAATTCTTTTCATCGCAGCGCCATCTATATCGTCACATAATGAAACACAATTGTGAGAGCAAACTAGAGTCGATCACATTCTTTAGTAACTACTTTTTACAAAATTCAAATATCTTTATCCGTTTCCGAGATATTTGACCTGGGAGTTTTAAGTGGTACAGCCTGTATATTGTACGTAACGTAAAAATGTTATAAGCAATCCTACAGTCATGAACAATCGATTAAAAAACTATATTATCGACGACTAAACAATAAAGTAGGTATTATATTAATCACTATTGGCTAATAATAGGACTCATAATACCCGGAGGGAATAATGAAATGCGACCGGGGAATAATGAGCCATAACGTTACCATTATTCCCTGCATTCCGTCAATAAGAACATAACGTTACCAACGTTTTTATAGTAACGATAGACAAGTCCGCCATTTTACTAACTGTCAAATCGTCAAACGTCATATTGATATAGTAATCTAACATTTTCGTTTAATTATTTTGGTTTTTTTTAGTAATTTTCAGTTAGTCGTAGATAAAATAGTGTATACAAACTCGCAATAATGACTATTATACCCTCGAACCGAGTTACTCCCTCGCCGCTTCACGGCTCGGTTCGTAAATTCGGCTCTCGGGAATAATAACTGTCATTATTGACTCGTTATATAAACTACTATTATTATGTTTTACAAATTGTGTTTATTGTCCATGAACAATATTTGAAATAATATTTGTAAACATATTTCGATGTTTGTAAAAATGGTCATTACGGTTGGAATTTTATTTAAAATCTTTATTCACGATGCTACACCGTTGCATTAATATATCGTACTTATCTCCACAATACTTTAGAAAGAGATAGAAAACATCTACGAAAAACCCTCCATACCTGTGACCTTTCAAGCCTCAGGTATAAAAAGTTAGTCACAGTCGTAATGTGCACGACAGCGTGCACGGTGACACTAAAACCGTTATTATTCAAAATGAGCAACTTTCGAGCAGCTAATTCTTGAAAATTTCATTAATAGATAGTTCAACAAACATGTCCCTGTCAATGCCAGCGTTAAAATGTGTTAAAATTCTTTTGTATCCACACAAATGTATTTTTAAAGAAGCGAAAAAATATGAAAATCACGGCTCCCTTTAGCATAACATTTCATAAATAACAACCAACATTTTCGAACATTGGTACATGAAATGTTTCTACATACCTTCATAAACATTTTCCATTTTAGAAAAATGGAATCGGACGCGTCGTCGTAAAATTATGTATGATTTTCTGGAGCACTGTCTAACTGGGCACTGAAGCGTCGCGCGTGTGCTCCTACGAAAGGCAACTTATGACTGACGCAGGAAAGCAGGCATACAATATTGTGACCTCTGCTTATGCGATCTGAATGCCCCAAACCTCCCTTTACTAGAATCCATTTCAAAAACATCGATCTTTCAACCTTCATTTTTCGACTTTTGGCCAGGGAATCGGCCGTTCTGAACCACTGTGCGGCCATTCAATGGGTGCATTTCGTCCTATCCATTGATTAGGGAAGTTCAAATTTAAATAATTTCTAACATTTAGTTGATTGTGCGGAGGCGCTCCGTCATGTTGAAACCATTGCAGCATTGCTCGGGTTCTTAAATTTAAATTATCTAACATTTCCTCGAAATCTTGTAAAAAATTAAGATAACGATTGCCAACTAGTGATCCATCAAAAATAAAAGGAGGAAGAACAGTTGATCCTATAACACCACACCAAACATTAAACCCAAATTTAATTTGTTGTCTCCTATGTTCAACGTGAAGTGGATTTGTTTGAGACCATATGTGCTCATTGTGCCTGTTAAACATTCCACAATTTGTGAAACGAGATTCATCAGTCCATAATATTTTCATTGAAAAGTGTGGATCGTTTTGACACTGATCTTTAAACCATCTACAAAAAGCTATTCGTCTGATGTTATCACCTTCATGTAAAATTTGTGACACTGATAATTTGTAGGGACGAAATTTATGCTTCTTCAACACTCTGACAATAGTGCGTTGAGAGGAGCCCATTTCTGTTGAAATTTGTCGGGTCGATGTAGATGGATTCTGAGCGACACATGCTAATATGTTTATTTCTCTATCATCATCCATCCCTTTTTTTGATTTTGGTTTAACGAACGAACCATAATCTGCTAAATTATCCCATAATCTCATAAAAGTAGGTAGCGACGGCTGACGTCGACCAAAATAATTTTCAAAATAAACTTCAGCAGCTCTAGCAGAATGTTTCCGGCACTGAATGTAACATTCAACCATATCATGCTTTTCTACGTTAGAATATTCTATAGCCAATGCAAACTTATGATTAACGGCCGTTTGCACCGCTTATAGTTAAGTTACAATTAAATTAATTAATAGTTAATTGTCAATGTTTGACAATTAACTTGACTTAAAAGTAAAAATTAACGGCTCTCACTTCTGTGACTCAACGTGAAAGCAATGTTAGTATATTTATCTCGACTGCTCCAACGAACACTATTGTAACTCAGATTTTTGGTTTTTTGAATTACAAAACACCAAACATTTTTTTTTTAAGTTTATATCTTATAAAGTGAACAATCATAGAAAGGTCTATATCCTCTTTATTTTTTAAAATAACAATATCAAACCTTATATCATTGTAATCAGCAAAAAATAATCTTTTTTTTTTTTTGAAATACAAAACACCAAACTTTTTTTTTTTAAGTTTATATCTTATAAAGTGACAATCATAAAAATGTCTATATCCTCTATATTTTTTAAAATAACCATATATATCTTATGTCATTGTAATCAGCAAAAAATAAGCTTTTTAATGATGTCAAAACCAACTATGGTTTCCATTTAAAAAAACACAAGTTTCTGTCATAACTCGATAATGGTGAACGAAAAAAAAATATTACCTACATAGTTTTATTTGGCGTAAAATTATCTAAAACTCTTGTCTGAACACTTTCTCTCTAAAATTATTATTAACGATGCTAACCATGTAAAAATCGTAAAATTTAGTTTTCTTTGAATATCTAATAAGCCATGAAAGTTATCGGAGAAACAAAAGCAGTTTTAAATCAAACTCGTAAAACTGCGCATCTTTCCCCATTTATGCGTTTTTCTATCTCCAGTAGCTTCTGAGATCCCAATGCTAAACATTCAAAAAAACTCAGCCTGTATAATATTAGACTTGAAAACACTTTGCGTATTTTTAGTTTGTTGGTATGTAAACCTCATTTATGGAAAAAGTGTGACTTGTCGGGTTTTGCATTTAGGCGCCTGAATATACCGGGTGTCCTCTAAAAAACGCCAACAATAATAACTCCGTTATTTATTGTCCGATTTTATTGAAACAAAAAGTCAGTTAATTAGCATCAAAAATACTACAAGAAAGTAGTGTTTTAGTTGTTTTCAGTTGTTTTCATTAATGTCAAACGATAGTCAACTTTTTTATTTTAAATAGAAAGATATATTTTTGGCAATATATTTTTGGCAATATTCGGATTGGATTTTCTTTTCTGAATTCATCGATGCATAACATGTCTATTTTTTTATAAACGATTATTGAAAGAAAACCATTTATTAAAATTGACCGTGTTTTTAATAAATTATGTATAACATTTCGAATGTGCTATGAAACATTGAAAACGTAAGTATTATAAGTATTATTCTAAAAAACAAAACAAAACACTTCACAATAATTGTTCAAATTGCCCGCCACCTTGTTCAATACATAACGCACATCTCCTAATTACTCCACGAGTCGCATTTAAAAGACAAACGGCAGGTATCTCTTTGTCTTAAAATGTCAACATTTTCTGGAGGTGTTAAATAAACTCGATCTTGTAGATAAGCCCACAACCAAAAATCTAGGGGCGAAAGATCGGGTGAACGCGCAGGCCACTCGATACTACCGGATGGTCCTATCCACCTACTTCCAAATTGGGTGTTCAACCAATCAGTATTTACTCTGGCGTTGTGAGCGGGGGCCCCATCTTGTTGATAAAATATTCTATTTAAATTTGCCAAAGGTAATTCATCTAAAAAGTTTTGGAGATTTTCGTTTAATAAAGTGTGATACTTTTCTTGATTTAAGCAACCATCTATGAAAAACGGCCCAATTAATTGATCGCCTAAAATACCACACCAAACATTTACGCTGAAACGTCTTTGAAAATTATTTTCAATGACAAATCTCGGATTGTCTTGACTCCATTGTCGATGTATGTTTCTATTAAAAATACCATTGTTGCTAAAAGTGCATTCATCAGACCAAATTATCATTCTGTAAAAACTCCGGTCTTGTTCTAATGCATTTAAAAAAAGTCGACAAAACTGTATTCTTCGGCGTTGATCATTTTATTCTAATGCATTAACTTTTCAAGCTATGTACGGTTTAAATTTGTGTTTTCTTAAAATACTATGGACTGTCCTTTTTGATACCCAATATTATGTGCAATTTCGCGAGTCGAAGTTCGTGAATTTTCTTGTAGTGCAAGAAGAACATCATATTATATCTGTTTCCTTTTAAAATAAAAAAGTTGACTTTCGTTTGACATTAATAAAAACAACTGAAAACAAACAAAACACTGCTTTTTTGTAGCATTTTTGATGAAAATTAACTTTCTTTTTGTTTGAATAAAATCGGATAATAAATAACAGAGTTATTATTGTTGGCGTTTTTTACGGGACACCCGGTATACACTGTGTATCAGCCAAATGGAATAAATTCGATAATAAATAAATGGGGTCGTGTTCGAAAAAACGCTCGAACACGTCGATTGATATTTTTAGTTGTGCATTTTTTTCAACAGCAACTCTTTATACATGTGTGTTCTGTAACATTGCCAATACCAACTTTTTTATTTTAAATGCAATACCATGTATATTATTCAATTTATGGATTCTTCAGAAAATTCTAGACATATTTCTCTCATGTACATTTTCCTATACCTATCTTCAAAAAGAGACTTTTGTACTCTTGATAAATGTATATAGAATGCATAATTTACGACGTATTTGCAAGAAAACGCTGATCAATAAGAGTAAAAGTGTTACTTCCGGTTCGAATTTTGAAAACACTACGATGGCGATTTGTCACTATTGAATCGAATCGAAGAGAGGAACTTTCACTTTACCTGCATCGTAAAGTACCTATAAATAACACGTTCAGGGTTGCCAGTTCTGCGTACAGGACATACTGACAGCGCTGGAAGCAATTATCCACAACAGCTCATGGCTAGCGCCTGAAGTCATTGAACGGTTACAGAGCTAAATTTTAAAACTTTGCTGTCGCTCTTTGACTAGTTTTGATCCTTTTGAACAATATACAACTTCAGTATTAAACAATATGGAGTAGTTTTATTTGTTTTCATTATTATTATTGAAACTATTTGGATGTGAGATACGCACTTGTGACATCTAAACTGAAAATAAAATCACTGTATTTCATGTGTAATAACAATAACTAATTAGAAGAATTAAGAATACTTTATAAATATAGTATACCCAGACATATTACATTTTACATTAGATGTTTGTATGGATTATTAGGATACCTTATAATCACTAATAGCTAACATGTAATTATTTAATAATTGCGCCATCTGTGTGATTTGAGCTGAACTAGATACAAAACGCGCACTGGAGTGTAGCAAGAGATAGGATACATTGAGTTGGGAGTAAAAAAGAGAAATTGTGCAGCAATCCATAAAAAGTACATGCCTTCAACTTATAGAATCCAGCTAATGAGTCAAATTTGGTTAAGCAATCTTTTGATTTGCATACACGCAGTAGATTTGAAATTTAAATAAAAGCTAACCTCAATTTTGCCCTGACGACCCCCCCCCCCCCTTAAGAATTGTTGAGTAAAGATTTAATTTTTCTGTGTTCATAAGCTAAATTGTGATAGTATTCACCAGAAATGCTCATGTGATGAAATAAATTTCTTACAAAATAATAAATTAACAGTTATTGCAAAATTACCTCCATCTTATTATTTATTTTGTATATTATAATGCTGCAGCATTGGAAACCAAGTTAGGGTACCTTTATCTTAAATTATAGGTAACCGAATGTATGTGTTGCTATCAAATTACATTTTCGATGTTTAATAGGAGACATCATTGCAGACGTTGTGGTCGAGTCATTTGTTGGAATTGTTCTCTTCAAAAAATGCTTGTAAGTATACGTTTGCAACTGTAAGAACCAATTCCCCAGTGAGTTTTGCTTAGGTTGAATCATATGGAGATATCATGGTGAGAGTATGCAAAGATTGTTACAAGCAATCTAAGAGTAACGCATCGGATTCCGATAGTTTACAGTCAGAGAGATCTAGGATCGACGAAGTTTGGATTTTAACTGATAAAGTTGATCACAACACTATCGTGAGGCAAGAATTTTCTTATGAAAATGCTCCGAGTGTTCTGTTATGTCTTTCCATTTTAAAATATCATTCTAATAATGATTTATGTCCTAGGTAATTGGGAAGTGTGCATTTAATTACCTTCTTTATAAAAATACTTATATCTTTCAGATTTTTGTTAAATCAGTGCGAAAATATTCTGAAGATTTTGCATCCTACAGGAACTAGTTATGAAATGGAAATTGATTTTAATCTAATAATAAATATGTTAAAGTAAGTATAAATAACAATAAGATATAGCGACGTATTTGAAAACGGGGCTTACCCAAATTGAAAAATGAAACTTTTTTTTAATTTTTTCTCAGAGATTTCAGTAAAAACTGAATCAGAGCGAGATACGTGAAACCAACAAGTAAGGATGATGGCTTGTATCGTATGGGAAGACGATGGCAGTGAACTTGTCTTATCGTCCAAACACTTTATTTACGACTAAACTGACTTTCACGCTAAAGTTGTATGTTATATGGCACTTATTTTAAAATTCATACAGCATTGGTCAGTGAACCCGGAAAATTTAAAAACTCTGTAATTCATTTAATGTTTGGGTGAGGGCGCTGAAGTTAATGATAAATTGTCAGTCATTCAACGCCATTTATACACTGTCTCAGAATAAGAAGAAATGATTCAACTATCCCGCCAAAACCCTGAACACATAGCTTAAAATGTAGCAGACAATTTGATATGGCAGTGAACAGTCGAGAATGTAGTAATTTGTGAACGTTTATTTTAATAAAATTATTGTACAAAAGTAACTTTTTGGATCAAATATGTAAATCTACGTGAAATTAAAGGATTTAGCTGTTTTATCATTCATTTACTACTGTGGATTAAAATGGTTGGATGTTCCACTTTTCTTTATATCGGGCGGACTTATTTTTCCATGTTAAACTTTCCTACGCAAGAACCAATGAAATCTCTTGAAAATATATACCAATTTAGCGCGATATTTGAATCACTCCTTCGTATTCTGAGACAAGCTAGTAAACATGGAACAGGCTCATCGTGCTTTTTGTTAAATAATTAAAAGAAGCTGATTTGTTTAATCGCATGATTTTTTGTCAAGAAATGTTGCTGTGTTTGTATAGGTAAGAAAACTTCATCCACTGACGAATCCTGTATAAGAATCTAGACAAATTCATGCTGAAGTAGATTAGCATTGGTCCCATTCAGCAGACGCAACTGTTGTGGAACTGTTGAGGAAATGTCTGCTGGATGCATACGCTACATTTGCGCTACATCGAATTAAGTCACGATTACATCGACTACTTTACGGAGCGGACGGCCATCTTTTGTAGCGCATTCTATTACCGCTACGTATCGGTAACACGTTGAGTAAGATGGCGCTTAACTATATGAATTTAAAATTCAATTGTATGAAATTACAGATGTGGATGAGATTCACAATAGATTAGCGTCGGGTAGTTGTTTTATCGAAGGTAATTTTATGTAAAACTTAATTACTACTAGCTTTTACAGATGAAGAATATTTTGCGGATTACATAAATCGTAAATGTTCTTTTGAATGTAATGTATCACCAATGGTGACAACTACTGACAACTGTCAACAGCCAAGACTAATCAAAACAAATAATAATAATAATGATAATAATAAAATAATCTTTATTTCGCAGTTGCTATTAAAATATACAAATATATTACTTAGGAACAAAAAGTTTTTCTATAATATACTTACGGACTAATTCTTCAAATATTCTAATGTTCTTAACACTTAAAAAACCACAATTTAATCACTACTAAGTGAATCAACCCTACTTACTATCTAATTGCTACATATATTTAAATTTCCATTCTTGTTTACCTATTGTTCGTTTGTAGTTTATACAATTTCTATCAAACACTGTGATTAGTGTCACTATCCACTTTAAATTTATCGTTTGTTCTTACATCTTTATACACTTATATACAAGTATAATTAAGCTATTACATTTGTTTGTTAAATGACTACGAGCACAAAGACCACACTTGCAGCACAATTACCACGTTTCTCCATTTTTACATTCTTTAGCAAAATGATTCTACCCTGCACATTTTTAACATATAGTATTTGTAGGTCTTCATACACCTTACATTTTTTCCATCCTACATTCATTTGAACAAATAATGTAATATTTCCATAGTTCTTCCAAGGAACTATATTACTAAACCAATTTTTTATTTTACTAATATAGTTCCTTGAGTACTTTTTCTTGTCTGAGTATTTTTTTTTCTATTTTAATTTTAGCTGAGAAGTCCTTGTCGACATATGTTAATCATTTTGTATAATAGTCGCGTAC
Organism: Amphimallon solstitiale; assembly: GCA_963170755.1. NCBI lineage: Eukaryota > Metazoa > Arthropoda > Insecta > Coleoptera > Scarabaeidae > Amphimallon > Amphimallon solstitiale. Next base: position 46,934,188 of record OY720676.1, on the reverse strand, counting down.
ACTTTTTCATTGTTTTGATCAATAACATCTTCTTCAACACCAGTAATTATTATTTTCGGATTTCTTAATTTCGGTTCAGAAACTACTTATTTCCAATTTAATTTATGACTTTTCTCTTAATTTTTCAAATAAACAAGAACTGATCAGCTGACCTCTGTCAAGTGTGTTAGCAAGTACACATCCAACAACATAACATTAAATTTTGAATTTCACTCAACTGTTATCGATGTAGCGTACGCTACCGATGGAGCAGAGCATGTGCTTCTGCTGAATGCAACCATTGATTTTACGTGAAACGTGTGACGTTCTACAGAGAGATCGTAAATGCTTGACCGTGCCGCTTCATAGTCATGGTGTAATTGCCGCATATATCATATTCTGAATTGTATATATTTCGTTCGTGCGACATCTATTATTTTACGTATGAACTATTTTCAAGAATTTTTGTTAAATTTACTCGTTTTAATAACTCAAGAAATACATTTAATAATTGAAAATATCTTTATTAAAAATAATTAAATACAAAGATCGATATTGCATATAGGTAACATTACATATTTAGAAATATTATAACATATGTTCAAAATGAGATCCTTCATTTTGTAGACACACATTTATACATGTTTTGAAAGCATTTTGAATCATTTCTTCTGTGAGCGGTAGCACCATCCTGCTGAAAATAGCCAAATTGTCTAATGAATGGTTCTAAAAGAAGTGTTCTATATCGTTCTGCATTTATTGTATCATGGAAGAAAATTAGCCCTATTATTCTTCTTCGATATTGCACACCAAACACCTATTTTAATAGGATGCATGTCAGTTTCAATAAAAACATGTGGGTTTATGGATGACCAGTGTGGATAATTTTGGGAATTGACATATCCACTTAGATGAAACCAGGCCTCGTCTGAGAAAAATGTGATGTCCAACAAATTATCATCCGCAAGATTATTATTAAACCACGTACTAAATTGTATGCATTTCTCAAAGTCTGTTGGCAACAATTTCTGTACAACATTATATGGATGTAAGTGTAGTTTTTTTAGTGGCTTTATGGCATGTTCCATAAGATAGTCCTATATGAACATAAAATCAGAATTAATAAATTTTCTGTATATCAATCAAAGTAATATTTTACCTGTCTGCGCTAATAGTCGCCTTAATGATTTCTTAGGACTCACTTCCAGTCGTTCTTGAATATCTTCTAGCACTTCTCCTGTTCGTAAAGTAGGTCTACCAAAAGAGTGTTTCTTAGATATACTGCCAGTTTCTCGAAAACGACTAATAAGACGGTTGACATATCTTGCAAAAATATCATGTTGGAATTCCATTTCTGGGAACCGAGTGTGAAACTGTTGTCTACATGAATCAGTAGAATATTTCCACTCTGCATTCGGTAACAGTTCTCCGCTACGAAAATAAGCCTCGACAATATACTTATCTTGTTCTTCCGTAAATGGCATTGTTGATTTCAATGCAACTTTAAAATTAAACAAAAATGATAATGATACTCGTATAAACACAAAAAGAAAATAACTTACAGTAACAATGAAATGTGTCCTTTATTGCCTTGAGAAAGACAGTTTCTAATAATCAATTAAACGCAGTAAACCAAGGGAAAAAGAAACAACAAAAAGCTTATATGACTGACAAATATGTATAAATGACAGAATATTGGAGTGACAGCCACTTTAGCGAAGTTAGATACAAACTAAATATTCATACTACAACAATGAACGTGGGGCAAACTCGTGCAAAAGTTGATATATCTATGAAGCGGCACGTTCAAGCATTTATGATCTCTCTGTACTTGCCTGGTCGTATTTGATGGCAATCGACTCGGGAAAACGCATGCGCAGTCCGTTACCTTTCCACGTGTTGTGAACAAAATGCTTTCTTGTTAGTTCCTTCCAGGCTCAGGTTCTTTCAATATGTGCAAAATGTGTGTGCTTTTTGATGATTTGTATCGTTCAATTACACTACTGGTTTTAAAATATTTACGAGCTTTGTGACTGTTTTTCGTTCCATACATATGCAACTGCAACCGCAAGGACACTATGTCTGCTATGTGTATCAGACTCGCCCTAAACCGGTGAAATATGGCGCATTCACAAAATACCAGTGTTGGGAAATTTCGGTGAAAGATTGGTTTGTTGTAAATTTCACTGAAACATTCACTGAAATGTATATATACCCCATTATCTGAATCAAAATCCTTGTATCTTGAGCGCATTTGTATGCGAAATCAGGCCTTTAAGTTCGGCGTGTTTTAAAGTCGCTCCAAACTTGTCACGCATGCTTTAAACTTATACACTGTAATATACTGATTTTTTAAATATAATTATTAATACATAAAAAAGTAAAACGGTAAGCATAACAAATTGGTAAAATTACAAAAACCTAAAAGGTTTTGTTCAGAATCAAAAATTAAAATTATGGAAGTTAAAAAATTTAAATTTATTAGATTAAAAAATAATACACAAAAACAAATAAGAAGCATAGGTAAACAAAAAACAAAAAATAAAAGGTGAAAAACAACAAAATCAGTATTCTTATTTTGATATTTTGTAAATTTTATTCTTGTATAAACACAAAATAATGACTTAACCTCGATTTGTATCTTTCACTTCTAAACCGAAAGTTATTTTGTTGGCAAACTTTTCAGTGAAACTTTCAGTGAAAAGTGAAAATTTCACTTCGAGAGAAACTTTCTGCGTCCCAGCACTGCAAAATACCATCTAAGTCAACGCAAAGTTTAATTTCACTGCTAAATGTGTGTGATACTAAATTGAAATTTCATTGCCTGTTAATCGAACCTTGTCTTGTATTCATTCAATATTGTCCTATCTTTAATTTTTTCACAGTGGAGTTTGTTGCCGCTATGCCCTTTTGCGGAGACGGGGGAGTTCTGACTCGTATTCACAACGTCCATGACATATATTGAGCGCCACCTCGCTTCGAAATTAATATCTAACTCTTCCCCTCTACCGATAGATGTCAGTTTGTATAGGAGTAAAAGAGATTGCATAATGGACGATATTTTGAGGAGAGTAGAATCAACTTTTCTGTGCAAAACGAATTTATGTTACGGCCATGATAAAGCGCGAAAATAAAATATAACAAATCTCGTTTTTTATTTTCTTTCTTATGATCATCGCAGCAGTTAGCTTTATCGTTCCCTTCGGATAATATTTGGAATGCAATTGAATCTAGAGAACCGCAAGTCACATTGCATACTGCTTTGTTGTGAAAGCCGCCTAACACATGCGGTATTTGCAAATTTAAAATAATGCCATTGTTGATATCCTATTTATATGACTTTGAAGTCATTAAATTTAAATGTACAGTCATGTGCAGAAAAAAGTAAACAAGTATTAAAGCTATTTTGCTAGATTCTTACGGACTTCATCAAAATACGAAGGGGCATGCTGTAGTGAGGCAGCATGCCACTCCGTATTGTCCGCCTCCTTGTATGTGTCATCCGCTTCTTTTCTATATGTCCCCGTTGCATTAGTTAAAAGTGAGACTCATCTGAATACATTTAAACTTGCTAATATGACGTTTAGGAAAGACGTAATAAAATTATTTAGACCACATTGTGTAAACAGCTCGGACACCGATATGCTTTGTATGACTTCTATGTTCTCCACAACGACGAATTTCATATAAAAAAGTAAAGATCTGGATAAAAAATATACACAAAGGAACAACATCTACATGCACTGGTGTCTAATAAGACGTCCAAAAATGACAAAATACATTACAAACTCAATTCTACCCTAATTTGTAGCTAGTCACTTCGTAAAGAACCAAAGATAAATTTTATTATTTAAAATTGTTAAATAAAAATACTACGTTTTATGTATCTTTGACCGCAACACCACACTTCTCATAGATTTTAATTTGAGATAATTTTTAGATTTCTATGCCTATTTCTATGAGATTTCAGAGAAAAGTGCTTTGTGTCAACTGTCTGTATAGTTCAAATACTGGGGAAAAAACTAATATCGAATTGTAACACACTGTTGTAGTTTCTGAGTAGGCGCTAATCATAATAATAAAGATTTTTTCCTTCTTAATTTCATAATAATATTTATATATTACATATTTAAATATAGTTTTGTGGAGTTTATAATAAGTAAATATTAGAAAATACGAGTATCGTGACTGATGAAAATTATAATTTTAAAGTTTTAAATTTTGATCCAATCGTTAAATTATATTTATTCGAATTTAAATGGTTTGAAAATTCTGCTTGATAATAAGTTTTCTTTAATTAATTTGTAATATATAGGATGTTTCGAAATTGCACGGCACTATTGTAGGTACTTGTTCTTTAACATAAAATAAACAAAAAAGTCCATATAAACATATGTCTCAAATTAATTTATTACTAAGATATTGGAGCATAAAGATATTTATTTAACAATACAACATTCAAAAGAACTGTTTAAAGTGGCCACCGTTTTGTTGAATGTAGCATTCAGCACGACAAATTCATGCTTCTTTGGCACTTCGTATAGCATCAGGACGATTCTTGATAGTTGCTGAGGCTTCCACGATGCGACTACTAAACTACCGATCTAACGCTGTTAGATCGGGCGATCGGGAGTCATCAGAGTTTAGTAATCGCATGGTGGAAGCCGTATATTATTGATATATAATATATATATATTGATATATAATATATAAAATTAGTTATATGTAGTTATAACAAGTTAGTACTTTGTCCATCCACCTTGATTGATTATCACAGCGCGTAAACGTTTCGGCATAGATCTTACAGTGTTCCTTATTTCCTCTACATTCACATTATCCCATTCGTTTTGAATAGCTTCCAGAAGTTCTATCCTATTATTTGGTTGGAAAATTCTTTTATAAATCCTTTTTACCTTTTTTTATTGGATTTAGATCGGCGCTTTTTGCGGGCCACGTCAGAGTATTTATATTATGTTCTTGTCACCACTCTCTTACCACTACTGAAGTCTGATTAAGAACATTATCCCTAAATAAAGGCAATAATTAATCAGATGTCACATATCACGACTCTGACTACCTAAATATTATTATTGACCAAATTTTACCTGTTGGAAAATGAAACCGTCAAGAAATTGCAAAGAAAGAGATGGTAACATTACATTCTCCAAAATTTTCCTGTTATGGAGACCAACATACACCTGGTCCATGAAAACTTATCCATCCCCAAATATTAACCGAAAAGTGGCCACTCTGACTACTAGGACAAGTATAATTATTTTCATATCAAGAGTTTTTCGCCTAAATACTCGCATGCGACCATTGTGATAAGATTGAAACACTTTCTTGTCTGAACATACTACATTCTGTCAAAATTTATCACTTTGTCTTAAATATTCTCGCGTAAAGTCCATTCTTTTCTTTTTATGCATTTCTGTTAGCGCAGTTTTTCGCAATGTATTATAACAATCCGTGTTTGTGAATGCAACGTTGACAGTCCAAAAAAAACCAGGATGATTTCTTTCTCTTACAGCTTTCACCATAGAATGAAAGGGAAAATTTCTTACATAATGACCTAATGCTTGGTCTTGTTGCGTCGTTGATATTTTAGATGCCCCTGGTCACAGCCGTCTTTACTTACAAGCCGTGAAGTTAAAATTGGCAACACCGCCTAGTTGCCTTCAAGTGGGTCTACTCGTGGACTTGAGCAGGCACTGGAATATTGAATATTATTCAAAGTGGTAATTTTCTCGTTTGACCACTTTTTTCATGGTGAAACATTATTTTTATTTCTGCTATAATTATTTAACACTATATTGCTCATTGGTCTTCCACATTCACATACAACACTAAAATCAATATAAAAGTTATCAGACTTTATACACTTTTAATTGCTAATGAGGTTAATATCTTTGATGATTATTTTTGCTCAAGAATTGTTTTTCAATTTTTATATTTTTTGTTATAAAAGCAAATATTGCACATAAGTGAAAATACACATAACCTACTTCATCAGTTGCTGCACAAAGTCCGCCTCTCTGCAGATAACCAAAATAAGCATCACCAAACAAAGCACCATTACTTTTCACTGCCAAATTTGTACAATTCACACACTTAATTTTCATTTTAATTGAATGAACAGCATAACCACTATGTATGCTTGTAATATTCAACGTTTATACATAAATCACTGCAAAAACTACCTAGATATATCTTGCTAACAAATTTTGTAACTGAGACCAACGAGTCAACTCACGGGATTCAGGTAACACCTACATAAGATTATTTGATGCTAATTCGGTATTATTAACGTAAACTGTAACTATACACTATTTATTAATAACGATACTTGAAACCATTTTTACACTTTCACCTTCTTTGTCTTTATATGACTCAAACCGTTGTATTTCACCTTCATCAAAATGTTTACAGCAAACCACTGAATTCCCTGTGGCGACGAAATTTTCTCTATTAATTGCTCGTAACCACTTTTTACGTAATTAATTTTCCTTTGAAAATGAAAAGGTTGTTTGTAGATCTTCCTGTTCAAGTGTATGTTGTAGTTCGATTTACACAATCATGGCATCTAAAACATCACACAGTTGTAAAAAAATTAACAAAACTAGTAAATGTATAATGTTCTTACCTTCTTCAAATGTATTTGTTAATCAAACTTATAAACAGCAAACAAATGATTACAAAGATCGTGTTAACACTTTGAGGTTATGTTTAATACTGTTATCGACCACATTTAGAAAATATGAATTGTTTACCCATAGGTACTTCACGAGATTGATTTTAACTTTCTAATACTTCTTCTCAAATGTTTTTGATTCAAACTCATGTAAACTTTAGCTAATAAACGTGACATGCATATCATATGCACATGGTCTCGTGAAAATTACATAGAATGAGAACCACACGCGCAGTTGCCAGATCTCCAACTTCATGGCTTGTAAGTAGAGACGGCTGTGCCCTGGCCCATTATCTCTCTTGACTGTTCCTTCAGTTAGCCATTTTCTTTTAATTTTAAAAATACAACTTTTGCTTACATTTAAAATATCAGCCACACTTTGCAGTGACCAACCATCCTCTAATTTTGTCATAGCTCTCATTTTTTCAACCTCTGTTAAATGTCTTCTAGGCATTTTTTAAATTTTTTAATAAAAAGCAGCTTTCGTAATAATTTTACTTAAACAACTGTTTGTTTGGTCGAAATATAACTAAATTATAAAATTTGCTCATCACATCACCTCAGTTATCAGTGAGAAATCCAAATCTTATTTTATTACCTCCCTAAAGTCTTAAAAGAAAGAATAATCCTCCAACCTTCGCCGAATTTGATATAAAAATAACATTCTCACACATGTATAGCAAGCATTCATACCAACAAATAACAACAACTTAATTCAACTACATTCATTGCATGTTATGTAAATATTTACATATGGAACAAAAACTGTCCTATATATTTTATTTAAAACGATATAGCAGTTGTAAATGATATTCTCTTCCAGCCCGACTTATACTATAACTTATCAGTCGTTTCCTTTTGATTGCACATGATAGTACATTGATTAAAAGAGTCATCCAATGATGCAATCTAAATGTACTATATCCGACTGAACTATGAGTATGAAGCCAGTAATTAAAAACGAAAGCTCAATGACAATGTGAAAGAGGGTTTATTTTTTAATTTCACTTCTGTTGCACCACAATTTTTTTTTAAATTATAATAATTGCCGTATGGAATTAAAATGAATGCAATTTTTGAATTACCGTTTTACTTTCTTATACGTAGTATAAGGAAGTATTGTGATGATGAAAATTTTCGACCTCGAGATTTTTGCAGATGTCCACGTTTTGATGTGTCCTGATACCAAAAAAGTGGTTTTTAAAAAATGTCTGTGTGTCTGTGTGTGTGTCTGTGTGTCTGTGTGTCTGTGTGTGTGTGTGTGTGACCACGATAGCGGTCACACCGCTGTAGATATCAATTCCAAATTTTGTATTTACGTGTATAATCTCCCTCTTGAGAACTGATTAGATTTTGAGCAAAATCGGCAGACCGGAAGTAGTAGTTTACTTCAGTGAAAAAATCGAAATTTGCAAATATTTCGTCAATTACTAAGTTTAAACAAATTTATAAAGAATTCATATGTACTTAGAATTAAGTTTGAAACAAATTGTCTTAAAAAACTTTTTCGAAATTCCAACCGGAAGTAGGTCTTTTACTCTTATCGAAAATCAGTTTTTTGCGAATATCTCGCAAGTCATGCTTTTAAGACAAATACGTTACGAATATAAAAGTATTTAGAACATACTTTTAAATATCTTTTGTATAAAAAAAATTTCAAAATTCAGACCGGAAGTACCACTTTTACTCTTATCGAATAGCGATTTTTTGCAAATATGTCGTAAATTATGCATTCTATATATATTTATGAAGAGTACAAAAGTATTTAGAGTTGGATTTGGAATATTTTTTGTATAAATGAAATTTCAAAATTCGGACCGGAAGTAACACTTTCATACGTATAAGAAAGTCGTGTGGTGGCCACACCTCATTTTTTTGTTTCATTTTAGATCTTTAGCAGTAGCAGCTAAAATGATTTCGAATCAATGTATGCTACAATGGGGAGCTTCCTTGGCAGATAAAGTGATATCTCAAGCGGAAATACTGGGACTACTGGCTGAAAAAGGTTATTTATATTTGTTAACGGCATGTTGCAGATCACAAAACGTTCAAATCGATACCAATGTTTTGAGACTTGTACGAGATAGACTACTTGATTCGGAACAGTGGCATTTAGCTCTGGAAGTGTCGACGAAAGCAGGATTAGATACTGCAGGTATAGTATGCATACCAACGCACTGGATTGTTATTTACAAGAGCCAGTATTTTAGGCGTATTTGCTAAATGGGGCAAGAGTTTTCTAAAAGCCGGAAATCTTCCATTAGCTAGGCTAAAATTTCATATGTGTTTTGAAAAATGTTCGCAATACGAAACACCAGATCTACATGAATCCTTTTCAAGCTTGAGAAGCAACAAGTCTCTATACCAATCCAAATTATCCCTGCTTTCCAGTAATAAACCAAACAAAAGCCCGCTTCTTTTAAACGAAATTATTCAAATTTTGGAATCGAAGACTGAAAAGATTAATTTGAAGACCTTAAAGACTCTTCAAACTTCGAGAGTTCTCTACGACTCTAGTACCAGCTTACAAAATAATCTTAACTTATCGGTGAGAACTGAAGATTCGATCTCTATTATAAATAAACTTCAAAGTTTAAATGCGATTGCAAATGGAAACTTCACCACTCTGTCTGACACACTGAGCGATATCGACCGAGTACAAGGGCCTCACATTGAAAATATATTTTACGACGAGTGCATTTATTATCTGGATAAATATGGTTCCCATCTGAGTTTGTGTCAATTTTATATACGGCATAATGACTTTAGACAAGCCTTGGAATACATCGTTGACAATGACGTAAGCTCGGAAGTGTTTGTGGAAATATATATGACATGCTTAAAAGATGGGCGAATTAACCGTTTACATGAAAATATGATTAAGATTGATTCAACACTGGATACGTGGAAAGTAAGTTAAAGTAACCATATTTTATTTAGTTTTGCTTGATGACAATTATCGACGTTAAAAGTAGAAAACCAAATTAATTAATATGTCTCAATCGTTTATGAAATATTACATATTGTTGCGTTTCCGGGGTCGAAATAAACAACTCATCCAATTGTTTTGAAACAGTCTGTATATTTACACACTTAAAACTAATCACACTTAAAACTGCTACAAATAATTTAACACAGGTATTTATTTCTATCACTATTATTTATGTATGTAATATTTATTTATAAAAAACTGCACCACTTATATTTATTTTAAACTGTTCAGTAAATACCACACGACTACTATTGAATAAATGAATTCTTTCTGGGCACCGACCGCTTTTTATATCGGCATATAAGACTCTGGAAATATACGCGAAAATTCTCTCTTTCTTCTCGATGTTTGTAGTAAATACGAGAAGGGATCCAGACTTTCTGTCGCTTACACATTACATATATGTGGATGATTTATGACTTATTTACGGTGCGTCGCGCCGATGTTTATTTTTCTTTTGTGGCTTTCCTTACAATATAAAAAATGGACATATTAATGCAATGTATAGCACATATATCTTTGTAGGATAGTTTTATTATTATACTTACCTATGTCCATTTACACTATTAGAGACATATAAAACTATGAGAGAAAAGGATTTTCAGTTCATGAAGTAAAGAGTTGAATTTTTAATTTTACTATATATTAAAAGCAAACCATATAAAGTTGTTCCCAACTCACATTTGCAGAAGAGGATACATTGACTAACAGTTACAATCAAATTTATATATTTTTATTTATAAGAATTGTGAATATGGTAACATATTTTTCTACTTTAACTTTTTAAAAAGAACTTCCGTATTTGGACACTTATTTGTTCACTTGGTGAACTATATCTATAGAAAAAAACTCATTTTGTTATAACTAACACCCTGCTTATTCGTTTTATTTTAGGATCACATTAAGTACATTTGTATATATTTAGAAAAACAATCAATGCTGAATAGTTTATATCAATTACAACAATTTATTGGTGATTACGTAAGGGCAGCAATGACTTGCATTAAATTTTATTCACACGAGGTGACGTCATTCGAAGAATTCAACAATAGAGTTGGATATTTACAAAAAGCTAAAGCCCACTTAAAGCAAGAATTGGAACAGGAACAATGGGTCGACGTACATTCCGGTAATTATTGCTTCTAAGTATTTTATTATATGTTTGTTATTTTTTATTGTTTTAGTAAAGAGTTATCAAAGTAACGAAGCTTATGAGGAGAAATCTATTGCAAATCCCGCTCTCGTAATGAAATTAAATTCTAAAGATATAAATAAGCATATAAATACAATTAATCGTCAAATAGAAGTTGTAGAGTTTCTAACGAAATGTGAAAAATCTAATAAGTCGCTAATTGATATTCTTGCAGATGTTCAACTGCCTACAAATGGTAATTATGTTTTCATTCTTGTAAATGTAAATGTCAATTATAAAAAAAAAGTCCTACAATAACTTTTATATTCGTAAGCCGACCGGATGAAGTAATAAATGTCATGTACTATTGAAGGTCTGTATACTAAATTGATAAACTGGTTTATTGTAATCTTTAATAGATCCAATAATGGGGTGGAGACTGTGGCTCAAAATCTTAAACAAAATGCAAAAGGAAAAAATCTCTTACACAAAAAATATATAAAAAAATCTATATACGTATTTTGCCATCTTCAGTAGAAACCTGTAGAAAAACAGAAAAGAGTGTTAAACATAGTGTTTTTGGCTAAGGTGTAACCCTAGAAGATATAAGGTTTGTTCGGGTTTAATATTACGAACGGTTCTAACACAGTTCTGTTACTGCGCAGAACTGTATGCGTCATAGTACACCGTTCGGAACGGTCTGGGAACGGTTCCGAACGATTCGATGCCTTTATCCCGAATTAGTTCTACAGTTCTAGAACGGTTCCAGAACTGACAATCAGAAACCAAAACACGAAATTTTTAGTTCCAGAACAGTTCCGGAAACCCGAACACTTAACATATTTCTGCGCATGACGTGAACTGTTCTGGAATCGTTCTTAGCGAAACAAAAACAAACCTATACTCTTCACCAAATCAACACTGGTGAAGAGCATATAAATACAATATAATGATATTGTTGCGTTTTCGGGTTCGCAATAAACAACTCGTGCAATTTATTTATTTAAAACAGTCTGTATATTCATACACTTAAAATTAATTACAATATAAAAATGTAAAACTAATGTATTACACTTAAAACTACTACGATTTAAATTAACACTTGTATTTATTTCTATTACTTAATATGTCCGTATATTTATATCACTTAAGGAACTATTTATTTCTTTCTTATATTTATTTCTACGCGCGTCGACTACCTAAGGAACTTCTTAATCCCGAATTACTCATCCATCGGTGACCCAGCCGACTTATATACACATACGAAACATCTGGAGCATTCGCGTATACTCCATCTCCCTCTCGACGTTTGCAGAACATTCGATATACATTCTGTCTCCAGGCAGTACAACGCAAATGGATGATCCACTGGTTCATGATGTTTACCAGTCGCGCCGGGATGATTTACAACCTTTTTTTTTTTTGATTGTCGCTCGGAAGTCTGCTGGTTTCGTTACAATATATACACCTAGGCCACTGCTACCAATCCAGCACCACACATTTATTTCGTAAATTGTAATTTCTGATTATTATTTTTTCTGTCAGCCAAACTTTTCTCAAGAAAAATTTTTGAATTCTGCGGTGATCTGTCGCACTTGAGCTTGGAAATCTTGTTTCTTGCATAGCACAACACTGGATTAATTAGGAGCAAAAAATTGCGTGTTCTTGACCGACGTATGAAATTCTTCATGATCCTGATTTTATTCTAATAATACTATTTCTTTGTATTTTATTCTTTGCTAATTGTATTGTACTTTTTATACTTCTAGTTCATTAGCAATGTTCCTTATACTCTTTTTGTACTCTTTTTACTTTTTATACTCTTTTTTTTGAAATTGCTTTTTAGTAATTGATTTAATAAGAATAATACAATAACTCTTGAGAACTACCTACGATAATGACTTATGCGTACTTGTCATTTGATTTGACACCTGGGTAGTGGTAATATATCAAAATTTAACTGCTGGTTTTTTTTTTTTAATGAAATTGGTAGTACATGTCAATTTGTTGTGATTATACATACCGTGCCTTCAAATACCGCGAGATCAAAAATTATATTGATAAAGGATTAAGTGTCATACTGTCATTAATGACAGTATGACACTTAATGATATAACTTAAGACAGACGTTTTACATTCCATGGCAAACCTTTATCAATATAATTTTTGATCTCGCGGTACTTTCCTCATTACAGAGGGCCAATTTTTGTTTAATGGTTGATGACAGTGCATAATTTTGATAGTTTGGTTATGTCATGTAAATAGTAACAGGCGTCTATAATTTGAATTTAAGTATGACAACTGTCAGAATTTGAAGTTTTCAAAAGCTTAGTATGTTTGGTGTACATGCTAAGCTATGGATTACTTAAAATACTTAACAAACAGCCTACTCTAATGAGGAAAGTATTTGAAGGTTCGGTATCTGTTTTACATTGGTCGCTCCAACTCTTTACTTGTAACAGTTGAGTGTTCGCAGGACGTGTACCGTTCACCTTTATGTGATCACCTTCCAAGGGGTACTTTTCACTGCTGCCATATGCTAGAATTATACATTAAACCGTATAAACAATAATAATAAATGTTTTCTGTATTACGTTTCGGTGTAGTTTTTAGTGTAAGGGCCGGTTTATCGAACTCCGATTAAAATACTTGGTTAACTCCAATATTATAATACATTTATTCCTGCGCAATACCTTTAATTTTCTTATCCTACTTTTATAGTAACTTTCTTCAATATTCTGTGTTACGTTGGCGTTGGAATGCGTTAATGGCGCATGCGGACAGAATACTGGAATTTTTCCGTTCGCCAAAATGGCGACCGCTCCACAACATTCAGACTGAGCGTAGTACGTACATCATCTGAATCCGATCACTGAATAGTTGCGCAACTGTTGTGTCTGCTGAATGCGACCATTTGTTTTTTAAGTGATCGTATCTGTTTAGGTGCGACTCACATTTATACCTACCAACCAGATTGCAAATGGAATGCAACACTAGAGAACCTAGAGCAGATAACCTAAAACTGGAGTCAGAACTGTCAAGTTAGAATCATGGCCAATTAACACCAAATAAAAAAAGGATTGATTTTTCAAAAATGTTATAACAAGCATATCGCAAGATCTGAAAATCATAAACGTCTATAATCTGCAAAACTTAAGACATTTCTCATATGTACGAGTATATATAATTCTATTATTATTGAATTGAGATGGCACCAATATCATTTCTAAGTTTTATTTAGTAATTGTGGCTGACAAAAAATTATCAAATTCTTATCAATATTATTTTGTAAATATTTCTTACTTAAGAATTATATTCCAGCTGCAAATCCAGTACCAGAATCTATACAGTTGCCAACACTATTTGGGTCAACATATGAAAAAATGCAACTTGCTATATTATGTATAGTTTCTGGAGATAATGTAGAAAACGGTTTTGGTATAGCTTACAGGTAATATAAATTATAAGGTCTTTTTATTTAAGATTAACTAGTTTGTATATTTTTGAATAGGATTATACAAGAATATAAATTAAAAGCTGTAAAGATTTATTGCCAATCTGGAAGATTATTGGCCAAAACCAGACGTTATTCAGCTTTACCAAATTTAGTCAAATGTATTAGGAGTGGGGGTGAAAAGGATAACATTCTTACAGAAATGTGCGATGAAATGTTATCTCTAACTGCAAGAACGTCAGGGGACCATAATGCTACCGATAAGCAATTGGAAGACATTATAAAACATATTTCAAATAGAACGATGAAGGTGAGTTCATACTTTTTTAGACATTTTTTTTATCTCTTATTGTTGTATTTATTATTATATTTTAGATTAACACTTATATCGAAACGAAACAATTGAGAAGTGCCTTTCTTCTTGCCGCAAAGTTCAGTAAAATTAGTGACATTCGCAGAATATCACGTGAAGCGGAACTATACAATAAACCTGATGTGAAGAAGTTATGTCAAAAATATTTGCAAATTCACGAACACTCAACATAGGTGAAATATAATATCTGAGCATACATATATTTGCTATGAGATGAGTTGTTAAAGTATGGGCTGTGACTTTTGTTTAGCGTAAAGCATTTTAAATAGTCTATTTTTATTGTACATTCTGTATTTATCAACATTTACTCTTTTTGTATAAGTAATCAACATTTGTTTAATTAATAAATGTGTGTTTTTCTATCATCTAAGAATTGTCCCTGATATTTAGACAGAACTACTTTCTTCTTGCTTCTATGCTTAAAAATATTTCTAAACACTGTGTTCCGCTATGAGCTTTTATTACTATCCACAGAAGTATATACTAGTACAGAAGAACCATTACTTGTATTACTTTTGAAATTAAATCATCGGCAAGTCACCAATTGCCACGGAAAGGAGTATACAGACGTCTTGAAGGACGCTGAAAACGAATTTGGCTTTCAAATAAAATTATTTGTTATGCATTTGCTTCTAGCACCCATAAAAGTTGAAATAAGTGACCTCTAATTTAAAGCTCAAAAAAACTTAAGAGGGGCGTTTACCTATCGAAAACTAAGGCATCGCCGTTTCGCTTTTTTTAAACTTATTTTGTAATTTTAGAATCTCAAATTTGGGTTAGTGATGCAAGAGGCATACATTTATAATGTCAAGGTCAGTTTTTGTACTAATTTATTTTCTTAAAAAAGTTATGTGTTTTAGAAATAACCACAAAAATGCATGAATTTGATTAATGTCTACTAACAGGCTGGTACACAAAAGAAAAAAACGACGACGCGCCAGCTGCACATTTGATATACGATATAAAAAATAAAATTATGTAATTATTTTTGAAGATAAAAAACATTAAACAGTAAACATTGTTACACACATTTGACACGAGGGTTTTCGCGTCGTCTATCCCCACTTTACCGTATCTCTACCGGTCCTAGCGAAGACGAAAATCTATCGGAATCGGTCGGCTATTGCAGACTTAAATGCGAGTGACAGTTTAATTACAAACTGTCACTGGCATTTAAATGTCATATATACCTATAATATTCGAGTGTATAATAATGTAACAGTTATGGGCAAGCGAAAATTGGCTTATTATTAGGGAGCGGAATCGAGCGAGCTAAACTACCACGGAGCCACAACCGTGAAAAGAAATAATGTAAACAACTGCGTGTTGTTTACATTATATCTGAATAGCACTAATTCATAGGGCGAACTGCAACATCTGTTTACGCTCGACAAGAGACCGAGAATCAGAGAAAGAAGGGCAATAAAATAAGGAATTTATGAGGTAAAATTCTTTATACACGGGTGTAGATAACGGCGTCAGGAGTGTTTAAAATTTATTATATTTACGTTATATTTCCAAGAGAAATAAAATTTTCATTTATACGTTAGTTTCCTTGTTTCATTGTTTTAACTGTTAAGTACGTACTTCGTAATTTTTGTAATAGTTCCTGCCGGTTCATTGAATCTACTTCTTCCATTTATATCGACGTAAGTGTTAATTGGATTTTGTTAAGATTAAGATTAAAATTTTTAGTTATCGTTTATTTAGATCTAGAACATTGTTTATGTTACTTTTTCAGATATGATATGGAAGAACGTCGAGAAATACATCGTGAAACAATGGCGAGTTGGATTGTATGTCCATTGTCAGTGATTCCGATATTTATTGCAAGGTCTGTAAAATATCGTTACAGAATGCCAAAAAATTGAACGTACAACGTCACTTAGCATCGCTAAAACATACACAGAAATTGGACCCGTTGAAAGCTGACAATTTTAACGAAGAACTCTGTGAAGCTTTAATGGCGGCTAATATCCCATTAAAGAAACTTGACAATCCCACTTTCAAAACATTTCTCCAAAAATATACTGGTCGACATGTTCCTGATGAATCCACCTTACGCAAATGTTATGTTTCTAAGTGCTTCACGAAAACAGTAGAATGCATTAGAAGACATCTTTCAAATCAGTACCTATGGATAAGTGCCGACGAAACTGTCGATATATTAGGACGCTGTGTGGTAAATATTGTAGCTGGTGTACTACATCCAACTATTCCATATAACGCATATGTAATAGCATCTAAAGTTATAAATACAGTTGATGCGGAAAGAGTTGCTAAAACCATTGACGAGAATTTGCACAAAATGCTTCATTCGGACGACAGGTACAGGGAAAAAATACTTTTATTTGTTAGTGACAGTGCCGCATATATGTTAAAAACAGGCAGACTATTAAAGGAAACATCCTTATATGCTGCATATTACTTGTGTAGCACATGCTTTCCACAGAATCTGTGAATATATCAGAGACAACTATCCGGAAGTTGATAGACTTGTATCGGCTTTTAAAAAAGTTTTCAGATCATCGAGAGTGGCCCTTTACAGGGAAAAACTTCCATCTTTGTCACTGCCACCCGCGTCAGTAATAACTAGATGGGGAACATGGCTGGAAGCTACTAGTTTTTGTGCAGAGAATTTCGATAGTCTACAAAATTTCGTTACATGTTTAAATGACGATGCTCGAAGTATTTCTGAGTGCAAGGAACCAACACAAATCCCAAATTTAAAAAATCAGCTGTTATTCCTTCAGGAACACTTTGGAAATTTGCCTAAACTAATCACATATTTTGAAAATCGAAATCTCAAACTAAAAGATGGATTAACCACATTAGATGCGGCTATTAATAATTTCAAAAGTATTCCAAGTGACTTCGGATGTGGCCTTCGGCAAAAGTTAGACGCAGTTTTTAATAGAAATCCAGATTTAATAACATTGTGGCAATTGTGTATGGGGACAATGACACAAAATCAAACTGCTAAATACGCTGAAATAAAAGAATATTTCCAGTACGCACCTATTACCAGTTGCGATGTAGAAAGGACGTTTTCTATCTACAAAGATGTACTTCATTCAAAAAGAACAAATCTTACAGAAGAGAACCTTGAGAAAGTATTGCTGGTGAATATTAATACTCCTTTACTCGACTTGAACAACAAAATCAACAAATAATAATGTATTTTGTATTTTATGAGTTGTTATTCAATTATATAAATAAAATTAAAACCTCTTTAAAAATACAACATTTCAATAGTGCGCCCATGAGCGATGAGTCGATTCCGCTCCCTACTTATTATAAAACATCAACAGTTCCGTAAGTACTCATTCTCTATACATTATGTTTCCCATCTATAGTATTCCTTAATCTATGAATAACACCAAAGCGCTGTGATGGACACGGAATATCGTGTAGCTCCACTTACTCACACCCCCTTGCGTCTACCCGTCCCGCGAGTAATATAAGTTGCATAAGTTTCTATTTGTTGGTAAACGCCCGTCTTAAACAAAGTGCTGAGAACTATTTCATACACAATTAAACCTTTGCACAACTTGATATTTTTGTCGTTTTTTTTTCCAAAGGGGTGTTAGCTCATACGTCGTACCCGTGCTTTGACAAACCGAATCTCGCACACATTGTCCTCAAATCTATAATTACCGAGCTTGAAAGTGCATTTTCTTTTACCACCTCCAACCATTTACTGTGTGCATCTACACAAATAATATTTTATATTTGCCTTTGAGAGGTCCTAAAAATTGTAGGTACCTACTTACATATATGTAATCGTTCCCATGGACCGAATACTCAATTTGAAAGATTACATTTAGATGGATTTTTAGTATTGCATACATAACAATCTTTAATTACTGTTTCTATTGAGTTATTTAAACAGGGCGCCCAAAAATATGATCTGGCCAATTCCTTCATTTACGATATGAGGTTGCTTTAGGATATTTAGTCGTAACTGTTTAGGTATGATTTCAAAATAAAGAATTACTACTTATATAAAATTCTATTACGATAATGCTAAATATTTGTGTCTCAATGTTTTTAAAGTTTGAATTAAAATCCTTGCTATTTTCAAAGTAAAAACAATATTCAGTATCAATATCTTTACTATTATCGTCTATTATTCTTCCCATTATTTCTTACTAATATTATTCATAAACAATCTGTAGAGTTTTGCTTTGAATCAAAGAAGGATAAGAAAGGAAGATCGAAGGAGAGAGTATATTCGACAAAAAGTGAAGCCGGGAGGGTATAGGGTATGTATACATCCGCCATTGGTGGGTCTTTACCTTTTTATTTGTTACCTATATATATTTTGTATTTTGTTTCTTTATTATCGAGAATTACAAACTTCTTATGTTAAACTATTCTTATAGGTAGGTTAAGGTTAACAATAGTGTACCTATTAGGTTAAGAACTGAATAATTATTTGTCTTTCATTTAGTAAGTATTTAATATGGCTGAATGTGCCGCTTTTCATTACACAAATCAGAGCAGCAAGAAGGATACAGGGCAGTTAAAGACAGCAGAGTAAATTATAATTTCCCCGCATAATTTGGTCATAAATATTTTTTTATTTTAACATTGAAAATAGATGATTATTGGATATCAAAAGAGCCCATTAGAAGAAATCTGTGGATAAAGAAAATACGTAGGCCAAATTGGGTTCCAAACGAATGTAGTAGACTTTGATCTAAACATTTTGGGGAAGATTGCCATTTTACATTTATGGTCGAGTCGCTCTCCCAACCGCGCCATTAAATTAAAATGGTGTCAAATTTGAGATCTTGCGAAATATTACCTGTCAGTTAAGTAACCCACTGATCGAAAGCTTCTTTGTCTACTGTTAAGGTAGTTTTGCAGAACTTGCAATTGTTGCCAATTTTTTTTACAAGGACTTATTATTTTTTTCTTTCTTGTGATGTGTTGTAGAAATACTTCACTTGCCATTTTGTGGTAATCCATGTGAATACCAAAAACCTATGTCAAGGAATCAATTTGTGGAAGGTTTATAAGAAAGTACAAGAAGAAAACTGCATAAATTTATATTTATTTGCTAAAACTATGTGTATAATACAAAAAATATTGTGTAAACAATGTATTTTAATCATTAATCGTTAAATAACACATAGACATGTAGAATACTGTCTAGAAGTATCAATGAGTTGCTTATAACTAACAAAATATAAATAATAGTATACTGAGGCAAAAAAAAAAAAAATAGAGCAAGATCTTATAGAAAAGAATAAAAATATATAAACGTAGCCATCATTTGAATTTTCTTTCCTAATGAGGAATGTATCATTTGGATAACTAAACAACTATTGTCTATGCGGATTGACAATTGTAAAACATCAATACTACAATCTTATAAAATTTGTGCGCATTTTTTGAAAATGGCCAAAGATTAAGAGGTGCGTCAACAAGTGGTTTTGACCTATTAAAATATGTATAAAGGCAGTATAAAACGAAAGTCATTGGAAGTCACAGGATGATAGTTCAAAAAAAAATCTTGTAAAATAGAATTTGTTTGGTTTTCTTTAGTACGAAGAGGCCTTATTGTCAATATTGTATTATTACTATTAATCGATGTAAATATTTTTTTATAAAAGTCATTTAAAAAAGTTTTCTTTAGTTAATGTTGTTTTAGGACTGTATCATTACTTTTTTAGAACATAAAAATGTTTTCTTCAGATGTGTAGTTTAGATGTATTAGTGTACAAAACTATTAAAAGACTGTAAAGAATATCTTTTTAAAACATACTAGATCTGTATATCAATGAACATTGTTGAGTAAGTCTTCAATTTACGACTTCAACAAAGAATATTGCCTACATGATAGAAATTAATAATAAATTAGAATTTGTATTCGTTGTGTAAGATTAGACCTGTATTCACATATATACATTTTAAACATAAACAATAGGACACTTCATAACATGTCGTGTAAGTATCAATTTTATGTCAGACATATTTAGTACATTTCAGATTTACAAAATGTACAAAACATGTTCAAACTTTATGACCTACAATATCAGAGAACATTTATTACAGAACTGGCAGTACCAGTAGTAACTGTAACTTTATAACAACATGTTGGGCATTAGTTGATTAAATGTTTAACTCACTAATAAAGTGATTATTATTGATAATTAATAAGTAAAAAACACAAATTTTAGTTTCAAAAATATTTAATGTAGACACTACATATGTTTCACCACACTGTGGCTTCATCAGGTGATGAAAGTATACAAATTCAATTTCTGTTACAAATAATAGATGACACAATTATTGTTAGGTAGGGGTACTCAATTACAGTTTTAAATTTAGTAGGGGGGGGGTATTTAGGTCCAAATAATATTATACCTATTTTATTAAATTTATTTATTTCTAGACTTTCCAGTAAATTAGGTTTTTTACTTTTTTCTTGAATATGTAAAATTTCAAATTGTTTGTTAAATTTATGATTCAATTCCAGGCAGTGGTTAGCAAAGGTCGAATCTGTTTTCTTATCATTATAGCTTCTTTCATGTTCTTTCATTCTGGCTTCAAAAGTCCTCCCCGTCAGTCCTTTAAAACTGTAATTGAGTACCCCTACCTAACAACAATAATTGTGTCATCTATTATCTGTATTTATAAATGCCATTGTAACAGAAATTGAATTTGTATACATTCATCACCTGATGAAGCCACAGTGTGGTTGAACATATGTAGTGTCTACATTAAATATTTTTGAAACTAAAATTTGTGTTTTTACTTATTAATTATTAAAATGAATTTTCAACAAGTAACTCTCCAATCAATCAGTTATTTATGATTATTATTATTATATACGATGCTTTATTTCCAATTACATTTAATTGCAATTAATGATTGAAAAAGTTTATTATTAATTGCAGGAGAAAATTAAAAAATATATAATAAAAGCAGCTGGCAGTTTCTTAAAATCTCTAGTTTATATGGGATTCCTATAGTTTCGAACCGCGCATCCAATCAAGACATAAATAAAAGGTTTCGGGCGATTTCGAGTAAAATTTCATAGTCTTAGCTCTTCAGCAGGCGCATATATAGAAGATTAAAGTCGGAAAGCGTGTTTTCGGTGACATCACAAAACCTTTCACCTATCTCCAAAACATCGGGGAAATATGCAATACCGTAGATTGTACAATTGCACGACCGAATCGTGGGGCCAAATAACGGGACACAATTCGTAATCTTAAATCGATGAACATGCAGACATTAATCCACGAATTTGTTCGACACCCGTAAAATGCACGGCAAACGTTTACGTAGCATGAATCTCTACGTAAAAGCAGATTTGTGTGGCGAGAATCTAAAAAACAAATGACAAACGATATAAAAAATGCACACCAACGTTAGATTTGCCCTAAACGTAATGTTTTCCAGGTTTTTCAACTAATGAAAGCCCTGAATTGAAGAAAAAGTCGAAGAAACATCACACGCTATACGTATTTCGAGTTTCAGGACGTGAGATCGGCGGATAAATCACAAATATAAGTTAGGTTGAATGGTAAGATCCATATGTGCCGCCGTTGACAGTCAGTCTTGTACAATCGGCTTCTTCTGTTCTACCTGCTTTTAACAATTTCATTCTGGCATCTTTTTATTTAGGACTAAGTCACATTCTTTGTCAAACCATTCATTCCCCTTTCCTACATCCTTATTTGATAATATACTTTTAACTGCTTGTATTATACCAACCTTTAAGCCATTTCATTCATCATCAATTTATTATTTTCTCAATCATATTTATATTTTCTTGAATTTCTCTTTCATATTTCTTTCCTCTTTCTTCAACTCTTAACTCACCAAGATTCCCCTTTTTGCCATAATTTTTGTTTCTTCCCTTTAGTAATATTTCTTAATACTATCTGAATATCTGAACACTAGAATATGTAATAACACAAAATCTGTTTTATCTCTACATCAAGATGGATTTGTCTCTGGAAGATCTACAATTACAAATTTAGTCGAAATTGCTCAATATCTGTCGAGTGCAATGGATCAGCGTATAAGTAGATGTCATATATACGCATTTCTCCAAGGCCTTTGACTCCATAGATCACAACTTGCTTCTTGCCAAATTGGATCAGGTTGGCTTCTCTTCATCCCTTGTACAATTAATGGCGTCATACTTATCACATAGAACGGGTTATGTTTATTATAATGGTCATTCATCCAATATCATTTCTATTTCTTCTGGTGTCCCCCAAGGTTCGAATCTTGGGCCATTACTCTTCAACATATATATTAACGATCTACTGGAAAAGCTAAACAGCGACTTTTTGGGTTATGCGGATGACTTAAAAATTTATAATGTGGTTAACAATTGTGCTGACTGTGTCAAACTGCAGACTAACTTCAACATAATCAAAGAATGGTGTAATCTAAATTTAATTTCTTTAAATGTGGAAAAATGTGCAATTGTTTCTTACACAAGGAGCTCCAATCCTTTACTATATAAATATACATCGAATTCCACGCCTATTGTTAGAAAGTCTGTAATCAAGGATTTAGGAGTTTTCTTCGATGATAAACTAACTTTCACGCAACACATATCGACAATTTGTTCTTTAGCCACTAAATCTCTGGGATTTCTTTTGAGATCATGTCGTTCATTTAGTAACTTAAACAGTGTGAAAGTATTATATTACACCCTAGTGCGTAGCAAGTTGGAATATGCATCCGTAGTCTGGTATCCATATTATTTACATCAGCAGCTTTCGATAGAACGCATTTAAAGGAGGTTCTTAAAATATCTGTCATATAAAATAAATGGCATCTACCCTGGTCATGACGTTGATTATATAAATTTATTATCATACCATGGTTTTCATTCTCTGTCGTGTCGCCGTGACTGTTCCAGTGCGAAATTTCTCTTAAACTTGCTAACAAATAGAACTGATTCCCCTTCACTACTTGCTCAAATAAACTTTAACGTGCCGGCTCGAGATACTCGGCATTTCACTTTCATTGCTACTCCAAGAACTAGGACCAACATACTAGTTAAGTCTCCTGTTTCTCACATGTCAGCTAATTATAATAAATTATATAGAGATATGTTTTAAATGTTTAATATTTAACTATTTTTGTAATACCTCTTATTTTATTTGTCCTATAAATGGTTTGTACTGTTGGACAATAAAGATTATTATTATTATTACTAAATGTTAGTCGGAATCAGCTTTTGCGCCTCCGTATGACCGTACATCGTGAATTTTTTTTCTTTTTTCTTTGTTTTACGTGGTTAATCTGATTTTCATAATATCTTCCTGGTATAATCCATATCTCTGTACGTTGTCTTGTGTGTTGAAATTTTGTACTCATGACCCACATGTTTGATTCTTCTGCCAAATTGCTAAGTATTTTTTTATTGTAGTTTGTTTTCTTCAGGTTTGTATACTGCACTGTTACGCTACTTAGTTTTCTTTGCCAATCTTCGCCTTTAAGGCTGGACGCCCGCTTCAAGCTGAGTTCGATTTGAAATGGGCGTACCACTGCTTTTCGTGCAAATGTAAATAAAAGACAAATGTTTAAGGGTCCGCGTGCTCTGTCTTATGCTGAGGAAAAAGATAGAGAAAAGAACTTGTCACCTAATCTAATCTGCCTGTAATTTATGGCTGCGTTATGGTCTCAGATAATCGCCGGTTGGCTCACATGTTTGGCAATCGGGAAGCAACCGCCCCTAAATTATACAATCTATATTTTCTCAAACACACAAAAAAGTGAAGCTGGATATGTAAAATCACCTGCCGGATTCAAATTTTGAATTGGAAAATAAAATCGAAATCGCAAAAAGGTCGAAAAATCGTTTTTTTGTGTAAATTTTAAAATTTTCATTTTCTTCAATTATTAATACTTATCTCGTGATATCTCAGCAATGCAGAGAGCTAGGGATCTGTTTTTTTTAAGGTTATACCGTAAAGTATTTGGATGATACTAGTGTTTTCGATTTTTCTTTATGGTGTGTAAATTTTATAAAAAAAAAAAGTTTTAGTAGACCACCAATTTGTGTAAGATATTTTTCAGCTATCGAGTAACTAATCTTATTTTTCAGAATTTACCCATATATATGTGAAACAAAATAAAGCCAACATTCCAAAATTATTTTTTGTGCAAGAAATAAATTTCTAGATCGTTTCAGAAGCAAATTATTGCGAGTCAAATATAATAATTATACTCCCTGCCCGCAAGCCGTGTGAGTCCTAGCATGCGCTTCTAGCAGGTATATCGTTAGGGACGGGAAGAGATATTGCTTTAACTTTCTGATACGTAGTATAAGGAAGTATTGTGACGCTGACACTGTATATGTACACTATATTGTAAAGAAAATATCAACGGTTTCGATAAAATAATGTCCGAGTAACGATTACTTTCTTAACATACACCGATCTCAGAAGTATTTTACAAACTGCGTAGAAACTGCCCGAAATGGTAGGCAGAGCTACCTCTCGACACAATATGCGGGCGTACCACATACTCTATTTGATTTCAGTGAATTTCGCCCAAATTTCAAAATTTTGTTTTCCGTGTCGTGACCTTATTTTTAAAAATTAAGAAAAAATTAAATTTATGTATTGCTGTTGAGTGTTACATAATTTTAAATAAAGGCTTGTTTTTTGAAATTTCTTACATTTTTATTTTTATTTAGGGCCCTTTGGACAATTTCGAAGAAATTACGATTTATCCATTGAAAGGCATTTTTTTCTTAAATTAGCGTGTAAATTCGGTAAGGTTTTCATGAAAAATACGATTAGGAAATGGGAAAAACGATTTCGAGGCCGGGCGTATAGCCTTAAGTCCCCCATTATTATCAGTGTATTACGCCTTAGTACTCCTTCGCACAACAATATCATTGCCCTGTAGAAGTTATTTCTTTATCATTTGCCTCATCTGTTGAAGCATAGATACACATTTATAATTGTTATGTTATATATGCCATTTTTCAATTGTAGGTTATTTTTCCGTTAATTCTCTTAAACTCCAAAACTCTTTTCTTGTATTTCTTGTCAACCATAAAACTAGTCTCGTTTCCCCCTTGTTTATCTTCACCTCCACATTATAGCATCATATACCCTACTTTATCAATTTTGCCTTCGCCTTTCCATCTTAATTTTTGTATGGCAATGGTAAATTTCATCTTCTCAACTCCTTCTGATATGCTCTTATTCTAAGGGCCGGTATTTCAATCTCGGTATAAAGTATAGTATAACTATCTTCCGGATAAATTTATACTGAAGTATAATCTGACCGATTACCATTTTCGGTGTTTCAAATAGTAGCAAGTATAAATATATCCTAAAGATAGTTATCCCCTAAAATAACGTATTTTATACATAAGTTAGCAACACTTATTTGTTTCCTATACAAAGAAAGAAACGAGTAGAAAGGGATGTTACTGACGTGCAAAAGACAAGAACGGAAAAAGTGTGCGTATCCTTGTATCACTCACTGTAACTAGTATACACAACAGATAACCTATTTCTTTGTGTTTCGAGGTTATTTTCTAAATACATACTTCAAAACATTATGAATACGCCGAAAAGAAAACGAGCAATACATTTTACAAAACAGGTCTTACGTACAATGTATTATTTATTACCTATTAGTGCGGTGTAATAGAGAATTTTCATTCTTTGGTATTAACAAACAAATTCTGTATCACTATTTTTCGAAATTATTTGGTCGAAATCTGATATTGTTTTCTAGATTGTTACATATATTTCCAAGTTATTTTGTTCATCCAATTATTCATTTAAGTTCTGAAAATCTTGATGCATTGTGAAAAGTATAAACACAACATTTAACCTATAAATTGAACCGCTTTGTGATAACTTTCGAATATGCGAGTCTATTCGTCTGTCTTCGATCATCATCGTCACTTATCTTCCGGATAAAACTCATAATACGGCCGTTGACTACCGGGTAACTTTATCTAAGACTTGTTTCGAAGATAATCGTTATTTGAACTTCGAAAGACAGAAATATTGAAATATCTTCGGTATATCGCTTATACTTAACTTATACTGAGATCGAAACACCGGCCCTAAATATGTACATTAGATTTATTCTTTCGTTGTTTGTTCAGTTTCTTGACTGTTACCAATTGATCATATTGTGTTTTGAGTTTTAAAACCACCTCATGTGTTAACCTAGTTTAGCTTGTTACCTTTTCTATTTATTAGCCATGTATCTTAATTCCTTTTAAATGTGCCTCTCCTGCACTGTCAGGTCGTTATCTATGTATATTTTCGTGCCCATTAATAATTGTCCTCTATTTCCAAAATGTATTTGTATCTGTATCTTTCTTTAACATTAGCTTGTACCTTGTGTTATCCTTTTTGAAGTGGAAACATCTATGGGCGCGTTGATTGTGGGCACTGAACGAGACTGAGCCGTCACGCTCGGCTATGTAACGCTCGTTCGAGTAAAGTCGCCTCGAGTCGACTAAGGGAGCAAGAGAGATATAGTTAACGCGTCTCTGCTGGTCTCTCGCCTTGATGAAGTTTTCACTTCTGCCGTGTGGTCTTAAGCACACCCATTTTTTATAGCGTTTTTATAACAATATTGTGCCTTCCCTTTTCTTTTTCTATTTTCTCAATATTCCCTTCTGGTTTTTGTAATCTCATTATTAATTGTTGTTTCTCCGTTTTCCACTCGCTCCGATCTTCCTTCAAAATCGTTCCACAGAAAGAACTCTTGTTCAATTCTCAGCCAGAACAAATATGCTGTACATAGCTTTTTTAATATAATTATTACACATCTTTTTTAAATATTTATATTAAAGAATACTTTTCTTGAAATTTAGTTTTACAATTATACATAACAGTATATTTTAAACTACTGTACTACAAAGAAAACGTATTAGTTTGGTCAATATGTACAGGTACTGTGTTTTTTACTTAGAATTTTGAAAAAAACATTTAAACAGGCAAGAAATTATAATGAACGTATTTAATTGATTTACTAATCGCCCATTTGCAATTGAGCAAATATTACGCTTTTCCAAGAATTCCAATACCACATGTAAAAATATACAGGCCGCTTCATTTTAAAAAAATATATATATACAGTGTGGAAATAAAATAACGGATAGAGGCATTGATTTCGTTAATATTAATGTTTTGAAAAAAATTCGAAGGGGTATTGCGATATTAACTAAAAGGAATATTTTCATCGCATTTTTAGTTTCTTACTTCATTTGTTTTTCATGTTATGACGTCACCGACTTTTTTTTTAATGATCTATTTTTTTTAATTGATTTAGATAGTACTTTCCTTATCTAATGGTATAAAAATTTTAAAATGTTATATTTGAAAAAAATTGAGAAAAAGTCTTAAAGTTCAAATATTAAAAATTCATTAAACGAATTTAGTCACATAAATTTGATGGAAAAGTTGACAGCAAATTGGTTTTTATTATAAAAATGGCTTTTATTGTATATAATATAAAAATATTGAAAAACCGAATTGTAAATTTACTATCTACTCCATTCAAAGTTAATATTCCCATTAAAACTAAATTCATTGACCAGGCAAAAAAAATCTAACAATAACATCACACAAAAATAAGCACAGAAATAACACTTTTTAAATTACATTTCCATTAAGTGTTCAAAATGACGATCCTGTACCATCCGACAATACCCAAGATGATTATAAAACTCATTTATCACATTCTGAATAGTTTGAGCTGATAATGCATTTTCTGTCGAATTCTGGGCCTAACTTAAGTTATTTTAATTTAAGGAATAACACTTACTTTAATGTGTCACTGACAAACTGTTTTATTCTGACAGCTGCAACTAATTGTTTTTTGTTTTAGGCACCGGTAATTAAATTTATTTTGCCAATATAATGAATTTTTAATATTTGAACTCAAGACTCCTTTTCTCAATTTTTTTCAAATATAACATTTTAAAAATTTTATACCGTTGGAGAGGGAATTGAAAGTGCTATCGAAATAAATTAAAAAAATTATAGGTTTTCATTAAAAAAAAAAGTCGATGACGTCATAACATAAAAAACGAATGAAGTAAAAAACTGAAAATGCGATGAAAATATTCCGTTTAGTTAAAATCGCTATACCCCTTCGAGATTTTTTTCAGAAAATGAATATTAACGAAGTTAATGTCTATCCGTTACTTTATTTCTACACTGTATATATTTTCACCATATACCGCGCCTTCAAATATTTTCCTCATTAGAGACGACCATGCTTTTTTATGGTTGGTGACAGTGCACATATTCAGACACAAAGGCATAATTTTGATAGTTTGGTTATGTCACGTAAATAATAATAAGCGTCTATAATTTGAAATTAAGTATGACAACTGTCAGAATTTTAAGTTTTCCAAAGCTTCGCATGTGCACCAACGTAGATTACTTAAAAACAGCCTACTCTAATGAGGAAAAAAGTAGAAGAAAATAGAATTAAAAATTATATGACAAAGAGTTGAACGTATAATAAGTTTCAATTGTTTTACCTAAGAAAAAAATAATATAACCATATATAACTAATCACAAACAAACATTTTTGTTAGTTGGCACTACATGAAAAACTAAAAGGTAAAAATTATCAAGTTTTGCTAAATTTTGTAGAATATAAAAGAAAATATCAAGTAGTTTTTTTATGTTAGAAAATGCCGAAATTAAATTGACACTATTTAATTTTAGTGTCGTAGGATAAATTTTGAAGAATCCTTAACTAACACAAAAATTCTAGAATTTCCTGAAATCTTTTACAGTCAATACAACAAATAATTTTTAAAGTTTCTTGATTAACTGTTAAAGTTAGATCGACTAGCTATAAAAAATGACGCATAGCACTAATGACATGTTAATGTTAACTGATAAATAAGAATAAAATCAGTTGATATAAATTAATGAAAAAATATAAATTAATGAAAGCACATGTGACTAGTGTTGAGATTTATATACATGATGGTCACATAGTGTGGGACCGGAAAAAATTGTAAAAACTACTTGAAGAACAGTAAGACAATGTTTTCGAAACAATTCTCAACTTTTGTGTTTAAAATGGAATAGTATATATTTTCTGTGTCAGTTGTACATAAAATAATTGTATCTTTTATTATGAGTTCGCCGGATACTTTAAGCTTGGTGTAACGCCTGTGAAACTCAAAACATCCCGAGAACCAGTAATAAAAAATAGAAATTATTATCACTGTTTCCTTCGGTTTGACGAATCCTGACATTGTTTGAGACTAACGTTGCTCATAATTACATATAATATAAAATGTGTGTGTATTAAACACACACTTGAAAACTGTTTTCAATTTGCGAACGTATAGTTTGTGCCTGTAAAAGTGCCGTGGCAAATACGACGAATGTTACCAGGGGTACCAACTGAGCTAAAGAAAAGGTTCATTCAATCTTTTCCATCATAATCACGGCCCCTTAAGCTCCCGGGTAACAATTTGGCGCCCAACGTGGGGCTCGAACTGACGACTCTGAAATTAAGATGTGCTAAAGCAATAACACAGTAATTATTGGTTAATTTAAGCTTACTGTGTTATTGGTTAATTTACTGTTGTGAAACACCTTTGGATGTGTGTCAGACAGCATAATTTTAACCAAACACAATTTTACAGACACTAAGTCTAAGTTAAGTTATTTTAAGTGCTCAAATAAGTCTTTCCGAAGCAAGATTGAATTTTATTTTCGATTTGACTAATTCTGACAATGTGTGAGAATAACTGTCTTTAATTTGAAGTTTCGCGTTTTTGAAGCATTAATAAAAATAAGGTCGTAAACGACATAAAATATTAAACATGAATTGGAAATCTTCCATCAGTTCTTTTCCAAACGTAATATTTTTGTGGTTGCAAAAGTGCCACGACACATAACATGTATACCATTCCGTATTTAACAACAATAGTATAGTCAAAAATAATTTAAAGAAATATACCTTCTTTTCTATGTGTTACTTATGTGTAATTCACCAATATACCACACTAAGTAATCACCTAGTATACAGTTTAAATTTTTACCTAATTCAAAGAAAATGGAAAATTGATTACTTGTAGTTCATAAATAATACTCTAATTTTGTAAATATAATAACATAATAAAATTTGCTATCGAGAGAATGCAAAAATTTACATTCATTTTTATAACAGAAGTCAACAATATTAAATACAATTTTGAAAATAAGGCCCATTATATGAAGAATTAAAATATATACAATTAGCTTTGAAGGATGATAAACATACATTTCTTTTATACACATGCTCAATTCCTGCTATAGATAATGTATAACTTTATAATTACTCTTCATTTATACAAACATGGAAGCTACTCGTTCACTTCGGTTGTTGGCTTTTAAAGCATCAGCACACATATGAGAGACATTAAGAATCAATCAACACGTCAGTCTCAAAAATAAAAAATATAATACATGTAAGAATATATATATAAATATATCATTACATCATTTCGAGCAGATGTATTTTCTTTGGACAAAGTTATATAACAGAAAATATGAAAGAAAAGACTTCCGAGACGATTTTTTTTTTAATAATAAAACGAGTTTTCTTTAGGATAATATTAACGAAAAAAGACGGGCATATCTATTGAAATAGATGATACCACCTCCCCTGTTAATGGTAATGTAAATCGATAGTATTACGTAACCAGTCCGCAGGGGGGTGGACGTGACCTCAGTAAGATGACGCTTCTTTATATTCGGATCCCTCCAGTGTAAAGAAATCTTCAAGTTTCCACTGCAACGTTTCGAAGGTTGGCCTCTTCATTGGGTCTCTGTGCCAGCACTCAAGCATTATGTCATATAATGTTGCAGGACAGCCTGGTGGAGCAGGCATTCTGTATCCATGTTCTACTTGATGAAGTACTTCTGCATTAGTCATACCTGTAATAAAATAAAGGGAAAAAAATGAAGCAGAATAAACACTTTTAGAATAAGTATATTATTGATTTACTAAACTGACCGACAAAAAAAAACCGCCCACCCATCTGATACACGTTTTATGTTTGCACATGTAGTTTATTTATTTAGTTTTTAATTCGCAAATTCGACTGGCCTGCTTGTAGCCCAGATCTCAATCCTATTGAACATTTATGGGATCAACTCCAGAGGCGTATTCGCCAACGCGTAGTCGTACCAGAAACTCTTCAAAAGCTTAGATTTGCACTTGAAAAAAAATTGAGGAAATTCCGCAAGACTACATAAGAAATTTAATTAATTCAATGCCGCAACGATTACGTGTTTTGATTGAAACTCGTGGAGGACATACACGTTATTGATATTAGATTAGAATTAAAGGTTACCAATTTTATTTATAAAGTTAAAAGAGATATCATGTTTTTTAAACTGTTTTTCTTATTCAATAACATTAAATTTACTTCTGTCAAAAATTGTCTTAGTACTTGAAAAAATTTGCATATGTTACACATACACTGAATAGCTCTTGGATTCAATCTCAATAGAAACTTAAAATGATTGTGTAGCTGATTATTCGAAAAATTTCAGGTGGTCGGTTTTTTTTGCCGATCAGTTTAGTTTGCATTATAAATTTAGGGAATTTACGTTCTACAAATTGTTGTTCTTGTTCTACCATGTATCCAAACCAAAGAGATTGTAATATAATAGAGGAAGCATGAGTGCAGTTTGTAGGCGAGGTAAGTGGTCGCAACAACTGCAGGTGGGGTAAGGGGAATTTATACGATTATAGTCCTTAAGGTAGTCCGACTTCGTGCTGTCATTGGTCGAAATGTCGTGCTCGTATTTGGTTCGTATGATTTCGTACGAGCACGACATTTCGACCAATGACAGCACGAAGTCGGACTACCTTAAGGACTATAATCGCTTGGCAGTGTATCAATTCCCGTTACCCCACCTGCAGTTGTTGCGACCACTTACCTCGCCTACAAACTGCACTCATGCTTCCTCTATTATATTACAATCTCTTTGATCCAAACATTTTTCTTATATGGATTGGATTGATTCAATAAAATATATAAAAAAAAACAATACTTTTATTTTATTACTTTATGAACTCAATTTGCGACATCTGTTCGATAAGGTATGAACTACATAGATATAGTGGCAAATTTAAATATTATTTACAGTTTTTATTCCATGTTTAGGTATATGAAATAGATAATAATAAGCAATTGTGAATTTCGAAAATATATGCAGGTTGCGGAACATATTTTATTGATAATTTTATTGTTTTTAGAAAGTTGAAAAATGTTTAATGCAAAAATTGCAATAACCGAACTATAACATCTACCAATTCTTCATTTCTTTTTTTTTCGTTGAATTCTGTTACATCTGTCTGTAGTGCTTAACCATCAGAAAAACATAATTGACTAAGATCTTTATAGAAGCACTGAAATTCGAACAGTTTTCCCTGCATAAAAAATTCCAAACTAAAGACTTTTTCGACGGATTAACTTTCAGTTACAAAACATAACGTTTTCTTCTTGGAATTAATAATTAATAGTAACTTAGACAATCAAATCCTTTTTGTATATGCAAATAAAAGTGAACAACAAAAAATTCTTTTACGCTGTTTGTATGGTCCGTTGCTAAATCTTTGGAAATACATTATTTATCAAGAAAATGTATTATTTGAGAGAAATAAAAATATGTTATTTATTAAATTCCCTGTCAACCGCTAAAATACTTAGGTTCAAATATAAACTGAATAAGATCATGTTACTAAAAAAAAAAAAACTAACCTGGATATGGTATTCGACCATATGTCACAAGTTCTGTCAGTAAAATACCAAATGACCAAACATCTGATTTTATCGAGAACTTGCTGTAATTAGCAGCTTCTGGTGCTGTCCATTTGATGGGGAATCTGGCACCAACTCTTGCCTCGTATTCATCTTCCTGTAAATCAAGTTAAACTATATGTGAGTTATAGTTTTAAAATACACAGGCATTATAACAAAGTCAGCGCAAAAAGTAAGAAAGAGGGAAATAATAACAGTGATATTATTATTGTACAGATTAATTTTGTTTTTAGTTTAACCACGATTTAATATTTAATTAATTAATTAGTTGATAAATGCTGACTTTGTACGAAAAGATATATTGTAAAGGAGGTGGCGGCTATTCTTGGTGAATCAAGTGAAGGACTGATTCACCTTAAATTTCTGTTCAATTAGAGAATATTTTATTCCTTGTTTCTTAAATTATATGTAATTGTATGGTAAGTTTTAACCGTAATCACTATTTATTTCTTTTTTAATCTTGACTACATACACATTAATTTTTCTAAGAAGGGAGGGGGGAGATGGATTTTGCCGACATTCCTTCACCTGTTATTGAACTCAGGAGCCGCCACTGTTGTAAAGAACTTTAAAACATTTTGGAGAAATAAATATTTTAGTTCCCTTTACAACGGGACAAATTCAAAGACAACTTATGTATTAAAAAAAAGATTCTTTTGTCATTAAATCTCTTTTCTATATCAATTTTGAAAATGATATAGTTTAATACTTACAAGACAATTTGGACAGGAGAAATTCAGGATTTGCAAGTAAATTAAAGGAAGGAACATGATTCTGAAAAGGAGATTGTATCTTATATTAATACTTTGCAAAGAAAGTGAATAGGAAATACGGTTCTGTTCAAAAGAAATTAAAAAATGATACATAAGTATACTGAAACATACCTTGATAAGTCTAGCGAGACCAAAATCTGCTATTTTGACTACATTGTTATCAGCAACAAGCACATTCCTCGCGGCCAAATCTCTATGAATGTAATTTTGCGATTCCAAGTATGCCATACCAGCTGCAATTTGCGCAGCCATGTCTATCAACTGTTGTAATTTGAGCCCTTTTCCTTTACCCTGCAGGTATTCCAAAAGAGAACCGTTCTTCATTAATTCCGTGATGATATATATGGGTTCCTCCATTGTACAAACAGCATACAACTGTATAAGTTTCTGGTGTCTAAGTTTTTTCATAATCTGGGCTTCCGCTAAGAAGTCTTTTGGATCCATTGTGCCGGGCTTTAAGGTTTTAATGGCGACGGGCGTGGTGTTATTCCACTGACCCTCCCATACTTCACCAAATTGTCCGTGCCCCAACTTACGCACAAATTTAAGGGAAGTCCTGTCGATTTCCCATTGGTCTCTTGTTCTATGTGAAAGGCCTTCCGGTTGTGGTTTTTCAACCTAAAATAATAAAAAGAATAATGTTACTCGGATGTTACGTTACGACTATATCATGAGAAAAAAAATTACAAAGTGTAGGATAGAGTCCAACTTTAAAAGCAATTTCTGATCAATGCCCAAATATTTTAAAGTGTAATATTTATATGATGCTTATACATTTGTAATTTCTTTCTCCAAACACGCAATAGAACTTCAAAAACTCTTAGTAGATGCAGGTTACCACTATGTGCAGGGATATCTAACGCATAGGAGTAATGAAAAAACTTGAAAACAAATTTTCAAGTTTGAGAGTATGGTGCCAATCTAATACATTATGTTTAATGAATTTTTCAATCATTATAACTGAGTAAACAAACTATTCTATTATTACAGCACATGCCTACAAATGCACTTGATTTCGAACTTGATGAGGGATAACAAATGATGAATGTTGACATGCTGATGTTATTAGTTCTGGTTGCAGAGTCATTAATTCTCTAATAAGTTTTTTGCTTCAAAATTTCAAGAGACAAATTTGACAGAATACAATGAAAAATAATTACATCCTTGTCTCTTCTACCTCTAGGCCAGAAGAAACCTTTTTTGTTTAATAAAATGTTATTAATAGGTATATAATTTACTTACATGTAAGCTATTGTATCTTCGGATAGAGATGATTCGACAAGAAAATATTGATAATATTACGAGAAAAAGTCAAAATTTTTGTCGTATGGATGAGTTTACCATAAAAAGTACATATATGCGATTAGATGTACAGAGTGCTAATAAAATAAGGAAATGTGAAAATGCTAGCTAGGGAAAAGTGTCGTTATTTTTTATTTTAGAAAAATTGTTTATTAAAGAACTTGTTGAATTCTCTGAGGAATTTATAAAATCTTGTTTTAAGCAAATCATAAAAACTAACTAATAAATAACATGAATGTGTTAAAATATTTTTCAGCAAAATTATGAGTAATCGCGGTCCAATGTACACGCAGTGATCAGAAATTTTTCTTTCCTCGAGTCTGAGCCTGTTGCTATTAATACACAAACATAATAATCAAATACTTCTATTTAACGCGTATAGGATAAACAAAGTTATGGACCGACATTAACTACATTTTGGCCCTAAAAATTTAAAAATTTTTGATGAGTTACAAATAAATTTCTTTTTTGATTTCCAGTTAGACATTTATACGTTTTCTTCAAATTTGCTTAGCCTGGTACCTATTTAGCGGTAACCCTGTATGTTAAATAAGAAGTTTTTTACGGTTTAAGGTTTAATGTCAACAACGATTACGTTGTTGACATTAAACCTTCAAGGAAGTTTTAAGATTGATATTAATCAATCTTAAAACTTCCTTGAAACACATTAGTCGATTTCTGGACCAGTATTTAATCCTATTGTCTCAAAATTATATTTTCTTTTAATAAAATCGCTGAATAGTGTCGATAGCAAATGCAAATAAATCCACCACAGACCTTTCGAATGTTTTCTGGTAAATTCATTTCATTTCCGCGTCTGGTAAACATGTTTTTAGTACTCCTCGGCCATATGATAGGTCATTTAATAAACTTTTTGATTTAAAATACAACACAAGCAAAGGGTAGGGATCTTTAGCAGAATCGATAGGTCATTTAATAAACTTTTTGATTTAAAATACAACACAAACAAAGGGTAGGGATCTTTAGCAGAATCACTGTCTGTACTTCGTATAACAAGTCAAAAAAAATTGTCAAGTCTTCTTAGCCATCTTTCTACGGAGTGATATATCAGTCACTGCCGTGCCAAAACAATGAAATTAAATATCGAGTATCATAATTTTTGAACATTCCTAGAAATTCTTGTTTCATTTTTATTGTTTGTTAAAAAAACTATAAATGTGATTTGAAACTTTGTATTCAGCTTTATTTTGGATTGTAAAAGCTTTTAATGGGTTATGCGTTCCTCAACATCTGTGATACATTTAAGTGCTTGTTTTATTAGTCTGCCAAAAAAATTGAAAAATAAATGGTAGATTCACTACTACTGCAATAACCGGTAGCTTTTTCTATTTACATATTGTACGGTTTATTATGTTATTTGATAAAAAATATTGTTTTAATAATAGAACTACTTTAGTTTTTTATTTAGCGGAATATATTCCTCAATTAATCTATTAGTCAAACAATAACTAATAGTAGTTTATACAACGAGTCAATAATGACAGTTATTATTCCCGAGAGCCAAATTTACGAACCGAGTCGCGAAGCGGCGAGGGAGTAACTCGGCTCGAGGGTATAATAGTCATCATTGTGAGTTAGTATACACTACTTTATCTACGACTAACTGATAATTACTAAAAACTATCAAAATAATTAAACGAAAATGTCAGGTTACTATATCGATATGACGTTTGACGGTTATTAGTAAAATAGCCGAACTTGTCTATCGTTACTACGACAATGTGGTAACGTTATGTTCTTATTGGCAGAATGCAGGGAATAATGGTAAAGTTATGTCTCATTATTCCCCCTATACATTTAATGTAGAAAGATGAACGTGTTTCAAGCTAAATTTGTTGCCGTAAAACCATAACTTTAAAGGTTTACATCCTAATTTTCACACTAGTCTTCCCACGGTCACTAAATGACTGAAAACTAGTTTTATTTGACACGAATTCTGAATAAAATTAATTCAATTAATCAATTTAATTATATACACCATAAATTATAGTATCGCTTCCTATCTGTAACTTAAACTCAGGTCAATAAATTTACTTTTAAAAAATCCTAGATTTTTCGACTAAACCGACAAATTTTTAAGTTTTTCAAAGGGGGGCAAATGTTCAGTTCAGTTAACTGTAACTTATATTTACCGTCTTTTCTACAAACACACATTTACGTATGTACATAAATTTTGAGTTATGTTTCTATTGTTCGGATACTGAAAGAACGATATCGTCCGATAATAGATGAAAGACCGTTATCAAAGCCTAACACAACGCGCCGCAGATGACCGTACACACGCACTATTTGTAAACTGAATAACTATGCGTATAATTCATTGTATGCAAATGTATAACAACGTCCTTTCTTAATACCAACAATTCAGACCGAAAATCCCGTCTAATTCTAATTTTTCATAACTACATGTAGCTTCAGCTAATAGTAACATGTTTACACTATTTTTAATTTTAGGTAAAAATATTAGCGATTTACGATATAAATAATTCATAGTAGATGCATATTAAAATAATTAAGAATAATTAAGAATTTAACATTCGCATAACATAATTTTGCTTACAATGACGTTTAAATTTGCTACACTTGATGCTATAGTCTTGAACAAATCGCACTGCTCCAATGTCTGCAACATTAACACACAATAACCCTGACATTCTTGCCTGAAAAAATAGTGAAACTCCACAAAGTTAAACTGACTTCGTATATATGCGGATTATATTGTCGCAAGTTGATTTTTCAATAGTTGGCAATTCTTTCGCCATGAGTATATTTCTCAATTGTCATATTTTAGAACA
Organism: Amphimallon solstitiale; assembly: GCA_963170755.1. Taxonomy (NCBI): domain Eukaryota; kingdom Metazoa; phylum Arthropoda; class Insecta; order Coleoptera; family Scarabaeidae; genus Amphimallon; species Amphimallon solstitiale. The sequence continues at coordinate 46,895,862 of OY720676.1, read as the reverse complement.
CAAATGTAAAAATTTCGCCAAAATCTATCAGATACATACGTTTTTACCAAAGAGATTGGAATATACAAGAGGAAGCTTGACTGCAGTTTGTTGGCGAGGTAAGTGGTCGCAACAACTGAAGGTGGAGTAAGGGGAATTGATACATTGCCAAGCGATTATAGTCCGTAAGGAAATCCGACGGCGAGCTGTCATTGGTCGAAAAATCGTGCTCGTACTTGGTTCGTATGATTTCATTAAATTCAACACGAATTTGTTTTAAAAATGTGTGTGCTTTGTGATATATAATAACGCCAATTAAGCACTTTTAATGCGAAATACATAGTATGGTGAAATTGTGTTATTTATGTAAACGTCGATACGAAAAGGCATCCACTCAATCATATCATAAGTAAGTTGGTCAAGAATTCAACTTTACGTGTTTAACATGGTTTAAATATAGAGCGCTGATTGGATGTGCTCGAGTGGATGCCTTTTCGTATCGACATTTACACATATAGCACAATCGCACCATTTTTACTATGTATTTCGTATTAAAAGTGCTTAATTCGCGTTATTACATATCACAAAGCACAAACACTTTTAAAACAAATTCGTGTAGAATTTAACGAAATCGTACGAACCTAGTACGAGCACGATTTTTCGACCAATGACAGCTCGCCGTCGGATTTCCTTAAGGACTATAATCGCTTGGCAATGTATCAATTCCCCTTACCCCACCTGCAGTTGTTGCGGCCAAACATTGCTGCTTGATACTTCCTCTAGTATATTCCAATCTCTTTGGTTTTTACTATCGTTTAAAGTACAATATTTGTCGTATTTGAGTTAATATAGAGAAAGAATAATTTGTATGTTGAATGAACATTCTGTTTTAGGTTGGTAAAGATTTTGAACTGTGAAGTTATATTATCAGTGGAATGAATTATAAGTGGTTCACTGCTCTCAAAAAAAATGTCATATAAGCACAGATGATGCTGAACGTTCAGAGCCTTCATTTAGAGTAATTTTTCAAGAAATGACTAATAGAAACATTTCAACCGAATGGATACACAATACTTCAACACTTAAATATGAAGTTCATTTCCTGGGATGCCAAAGACGTAATCTTTACTTGGAGTTATTCATCAGATCTTACTCTGACCGAAAAAGAATCGGAAGCAATGAGGAAATGATAACAGAATCATACTACTGCTTCGAAAAGTTGCCGAAAGATTACTTTTTAGACAGCTTAACAAAATGAAAAGTCGGTGTGCTAAGTATATTGTATTGGATGGAAAAGATTTTGAAAAAGCGCCATAACTCTGTTACTTATTCGACATATAACAAAGTTAAACATTTTTTCTTAGTTAAAGTTACTTACCGCTACAGAAATATTAGTTTTCCCTACTAAAATGTTCTGTTAACAATTTACTTGATTTATTTAAAAATCGCTATTGCCTTTGCTATATTTGAAAGCAATTAGTTGGTTGATTTAACAATTAAACAATCAACAGACGCATAATCGGGTGTGTTAAAAACATTGGAAGTATTTTGGGACGTCCCCAGGTATTACTAGGTTCGTACCTCACGAAGTACAGTTTGAATTATGAAAATATTCCCGCTTCTGCTAGTTGTTGGGAATAAAATAAATAGTTCTTTCCTTCTAACAAGATAGAGGTGAATTAACAAACCCATTAAATTAAATAAAGTAAATTTTCTACAAATAGGCTTGTTTGTCAAACATTTTTTGGCAAATTATTAATTAATAATGTGTTAATAAATTTCTTTGACATTAATTATAAATGCCAAATGAATGTATAATATAGTTTTACATGTTTTGTCAAATTTGTGTGCAAAATGACTTTAAATAAATTGTTTATCAAACATTTTGTATAATTACTGTGCACCCAGCCTAACACATAAATTATACTAAATGACTCTAGTAGTCTTGAAAAGCGTAAGCTTAATATCATGAGCGGGTTGCATTACAGAATAAAATCTATATTATCTATTTTCCTAATGAATCCCCCCGCCCCCACTTGTATACTCGATTTTTATGTCTAAGAATTATGGCGCACTATTTATACCTACGAGGAAAGAATAGAACAGGAGGGAGTCTCCTTAATATAAATATTTGTCCAAAATGGTAACTCAATATGGCCGCCGCAATGCATAGGCGTGTGCATAGGGTATATGTATATTTCGTATGTTCTCGATAATCATTTAAAATAGGTTGTTAGTCCAATAGTAATTAAACAAGTATCGTGAGTGTATTATGTTTTCAATTCTTTTTAATATGTATTAAGGAAAACATAAGAAAAAACATGCCTGGAATATGTATGTTAAGCCACTGAACACATAATCAAACATACCGGATATATGACAAGTTATTCAAAATACTCATTTTATAAATTATGATTGGTCAGCCTGCCTTAAAGTTGTAACTTCCGTCTAAATAATACCTATTCCTCCACCAGTTTATTATCTCTCCTATTCTATTCTTTCCTCGTAGATTTATACTGTGTGTGGCCATAAGTAGTAAATTTTTATATAAACGCCTACATTAATAAATTTTTTAACAATATAATGCGACTATATATAAGAGCACTTATTAGATATAGATACTTTAAAAAAATCATGTAAACATTGTTTTCAAATATATTTAACATTTAGTAAATTATAAAAGCAACGAATCAGGTCCAGCCTGAACATTAGAAATTAGTACGGTTTTTGACTAATATAAGGAGGGTTATTTCAGTAATGATGGCAGATCAGGAAATAAGAGGCTAAGTGATTAATACTAATGAAAATGTAAACAATATTAAATGCAAAATAATTCCGTAAAGTTGAAAATACGTGTAAAAATACCATGTTTAAGATATACTACATTATATACAATAATTAATCCATTTGTTTGTCAATATACCTACATATATCATTCGCTATGTTTTTATTCGATTGCACCACTTCGTCAAGATTAAACTGGATTTACATTACTAGACGACATGTGATTGGAAGTAATGTATTCGGCATAGATTTATATAAGAATTATAAATAAACAGTGATTATTTGGTTCTAAAAGTACAGATAATAATTGTAAGTCGAGTCAGTTTGACAGGCAACGAAAGTGAACGATTGTTGCAGTCATTTTTGATGCAGGATTACAATGTTTAATTGTTTGCTAGATGGATAAGCGTACGTTAATCCAAGATTTATGATTATTTTACATAAAACTGATATTTATACCGTTAATTCAAATAAAATAAATATAAAATATGCCATATGCAAATAGATTTTCGGAATTAAATAAATACTATAATACCCCAACCTTGATATCAATTGTATACATACATACATGTGCAGTTATCTGTGGCAGATTAAAATTTCATTGCGTTGCAAAATTGCATTTCTGCCACAGCAAATAATCAAAATAATACATAATTACTTGTCTCTTGTCGCGCCATGCCGGGTAGTAGTTTGACAGGTCTATGACAAGCGTCAACCATCATGGTTGAGTTTCAATTGATTTTTGTATTTAAAAAATTTCGAGTTAACTTCACCCCGTGACTAAAGCGCACGAAGCCACCGCTTGTCAAGGCATGTTTGAAAGGTCCTTAGCGTCATAGAAACATATACGATAAATGGTATTTTAAACAAGGGAGTAGAAAAACATTATTTTCGTCGTTGTTTAGGCATCCAAGTACTGCATAAAACAGAAATATAACAAATCACGCTTTTCTACTTCAGGCTATCATAAATAGTATATGTTTATGTGTACGAGATATTCCGTAATTTCGAAAAAAACCTTAATTACAGATATGTCGATCTATTTTGACTTCTCTTCTACAGGCATGTACAAATCAAATCGTAATTTATCTGCAGATCTGCGGCGTGTGGAATAGACTCAAGTAGGTGGAAACGCGTCCACGTTTCGCTAATTAGCAATGGCAATATCTTTTTTTTTAAAAATACTACATATTTACACCGAAAAATACTCGACAGCTCCTACAATTAAAAACTGTAGCCAGTGTATATAAAAATATTTTCCAAAAAGAGTGATACTTTTTGCTGATACTGGATGTTAGTTACTACTAACACTTTCTGTAAATATTGATACGTGTAGCAAGTCATGCGATATTAATAACGTTAAGTAGTTTCTTAAGCTATATAATTATTATTACTTATTAACATAAATAGATCTTTTAAGTATTGCTGAAATCATTAAAGACTACTAAAAGGAGGCGCACGTGTCTCATTATTTACTGTAAAATCAATAAATTTGAATTATCGTAATAGAATTATTTGTGTAACTGTATTCTGATACAATGTATTCAAGCTCAAACCCTAGTAGTAAAGGCATGTTATTAGATATTTCTTACATTAAATGTAATAACTAGGGGGCGGACACGAGCGGTTGATGACTCATCGCCCATGGGCGCACTATTGAAATGTTGTCTTTTTAAAGAGGTTTTAATTTTATTTATATAATTGGATAACAAGTGGCTGGTGACCTATAAAATACAAAATACCTTATTATTTGTTCATTTTCTCTTCTGTAAGACTTGTTCTCTTTGAATTAAGTACATCCTTGTAGATAGAAAACGTCCTTTCCACATCACAACAGGTTATAGGTGCGTACTGGAAATATCCTTTTATTTCAGCGTATTTAGCATACACAATTGCCGCAATGTTATTAAATCTTGATTTCTATTAAAAACTGCGTCTAACTTTTGCCGAAGACCACATCCGAAGTCACTTGGATACTTTTGAAATTATTAATAGCCCACGTCTAATGTGGTTAATTCATCTTTTAATTTGAGATTTCGATTTTCAAAATATGTGATTAGTTTAGGCAAATTTCCAAAGTGTTCCTGAAGGAATAACAACTGATTTTTTAAATTTGGGATTTGTGTTAGTTCCTTGCACTCAGAAATACTTCGAGCATCGTCATTTAAACATGTAACGAAATTTTGTAAACTATCGAAATTCTCTGCATAAAAACTATTTCTGTGTATGTTTTAGCAAAGCTAAGTGACGAACTTGCGATATTTTGGCATTCTGTAACGATATTTTACAGACTTTGTAATAAATTTCGGAATCACTGACAATTCATTTTCATATCAGAAAAATTAACATAAACAACGTTCTAGATCTAAATAAATGATAACTAAAAATGTACGCGTATGTTATTGAAACTAAATAACAGTAAGTATATACATATTTACATTATTTCTCTCGCGAAATATAATAAATCTTAAAAACCTCAGGCTCCTATCTACGCTGATGTAGAAAGGATTTTACTTATAAATTCCTTCTTTTATGGCGTTGATTGAAGGAATACATAAAGATGCGCCACTACATAGCACTGAGCGTAGCCAAAACTGGTCCGAGATCTATAGCGACTGCATCAGTCGTTTGGATCCGAGATTCGAAACAGTTTGGGTCCGAGATCTATAGCGACTGCATCAGTCGTTTGGATCCGAGATTCGAAACAGCCCGAGACAGCGATGATGTTTCTCGGCAAGGCGTTTGCGGGACGACTTAACGGAAAGACACGCTATTTTATTATAGCGTTGCGCATCTTTATATATATTCCTTCAATCAACGTTAATGGGCATTTTTTGCTCTCATTCTCGGGCACTTCTCGGGCGTAAACAGATGTTGCAGTTCACCGTATGAATTAGTGCTATTCAGTAAGTGGGTGTTGTTTACATTATTTCTTTGCTCCGTTGTAACTTCGTCGTAGTTTAAACCGGTCATGTCCGCCCCCTAGTAATAACGTTATAGAGCGCGTTAAAAAAATGTCTTATTCAAAACTAATAATAATAATAAAATTTTAATTTATAAAACTACGAAATACAAACATTTTAAACCATTTTAAATTTCTGTAATTTATGATTCGCACGGTACTGATGCTCACTGCACAATGTTCGAGAATGTACCTAAGTCACTTATTTACGTCTCGCAGTTCTGTGGTGTCATTGTTTCTCACGTTCTTTACGATATGTTTAATAAGTTTATTGATATTTTTAATACTTATATCGGCGCTAATAAAATAGCATTTTTGCAGCAAAGTAGCAGATGACTGTCGAGGCAGTCAATCTACATTATGGAACTTAAGAGTTTATGGTTTATATATCGTAGGATACTACTTTAATTATTATAATTATATGCAATAATAAAAATTGTGGCCTTCATATATATCTACATAACAAATAAATACTGCACAAAAATAATTAAAAAGACATGAAAAGTTTTAACGATGCTTTTAATGCAAATACTTTACTATGTACTACCAAATGTTACTAAATTTCAGAGCCAGCTATGATCTTAAACACGAACGAAATGTCGTATTTTACATTTCAATCTAGAAGCTTTAGCAAATTAGGTGCAATGATCAGTAATAAATTCTATCAAAATTTTATCATACTCGTATTTTTTACTTTCTTTAAATAAAGTAGGTACGAATTAGAGATAGTAAAAAGGTACGACAAGGATTATTTTAAATTGTCGGTTACAATAGGTACAATTATTTAAAAAAAAGTCAAAACTCGTTAGCTTCCTTCTAAAAATAGGGAGAATTCTATTAAAACACTCATTTAATGTTTTAAATCTTATTGCGTAAGAATTTTTGAATTTTCATTTATAAATTCCATTATTTCCAAGTTCTTAACTCAACAAGTTTTGTAGCTGAATGTAAACTCTTTTAGGAAGAAGAGTAGTGTGATACCGCCGGTCCTACTCCCGCCTCCGGAGGCGGAGGTCAAAGGTCAAAGGTCAAGGGCCAAAGGTCAAAGGTCAAGGGGCAAAGGTCAAAGGTCAAGGGTCAAAGGTCAAGGGCCAAAGGTTAAAGGTCAAAGGTCAAAGGTCACAGGGTCAAAGGTCAAAGGGCAAAGGTCAAAGGTCAAGGGCCAAAGGTTAAAGGTCAAGGGTCAAAGGTCACAGGGTCAAAGGTCAAGGGTCAAAGGTCAAGGGGTCAAAGGTCAAGGGGTCAAAGGTCAAGGGGTCAAAGGTCAAGGGTCAAAGGTCAAGGGGTCAAAGGTCACCGGAGGTGGAGGTCAAAGGTCGCCGGAGGTGGAGGTCAAAGGTCAAGGGTCAAAGGTCACCGGAGGTGGAGGTCAAAGGTCGCCGGAGGCGGGGGTCAAAGGTCATCGGAGGCGGAGGTGGCGCCCTCTGACGGCCACTAGCCAAACTAAAAATGGCAGATTTCTTGATTACCAACCCAACTAATATGGCGCCCTCTGACGGCCACTAGCCAAACTAAAAATTGTATCTCTCATCATTACCAACCCAACTAAAGTGGTGCCCTCTAATGGTCACTAACCAAACTAAAAATGGTGCCCTCTGACAGTCATTTGCCAAACTAAAAATTACATCTCTCATCATTACCAACCCAACTAAAATGGCGTCCTCTGACGGTCATTTGCCAAACTAAAAATTGCATCTCATCATTACCAACCCAACTAAAATGGCGTTCTCTGACGGTCATTTGCCAAAACTAAAAAATTGCTAAATGACGCCCTCTGACGGTTACCAGCCTAAATTAATATTCCCAGTATTGAATATAGAGTATATTTCAAAAGTAGTGTTTCACAATAGTATGATTTAGGATATATTATGATCATCACTAAATTTTACTAGAATTGTCAGATCAGGAAGAGGATCTATTATGCAGGAAAAAGAATAACAATAATATTCAATTATACAAATTTATATTTTATACATTTCCAAATCAAAATGTAGAGTATTATAATGTAAATGTAACACTTCAAGCATGTACAAGGTATTTAAGGAATTATCATTACAAGACAATAAAGATTTAATATTTTCATATGAATCACCCTCCATTTGTGAGCAAGCTTCCAACGTACTTTTATAAAATTGAATAAACTCAGTACTATTGAGCGTACTTAATTTTTTATTAATTAAGTCCCTCAGGTTGTAAATGTTGTTGTAAGTATCTTGGGATAGAACGATCTGTTGATTTCTACTATTCAGACGGATCACCTGAATATCTTTATACGTAGCAACTTCAATTTGATGGTTGGAACTCGAACCCTCAATTTGATTAAATTCATACCATTCTTCCAAAGTGAAGAAGATGCAAGCATTCACTGAACGTATTTGTATTATAGGTGCATAACCAGCTGCCGGACTCAGTCCGATGATAAGCCATTTAGAACCACTTCTGTTCAATAAATATGAGGATTGCCCCACAAGCTGCCTCTCCCGAACGATCGTTGCATCCTTAATCTTCAGAGCATTATCGATGAATTGATTATAATCGGATTCTTTTATAATGTCGACGGTTGTGATAGCTACAACAGTAGAATGAGGAAAATTAGTAAAAGAAAATTAATAAAATTATTGTATATACTACTCACCAGATTTCATTTTAAAGATGGAAACTTGTAGTGACAACTCGAATAATTAAAACTAGAATACTAATATATTTTTTTTTTCAAACTTTATTATACTAAAAATGTTGGTGGGGATATCGCTTGATAGAACGCAGGTGGGGGAATGATGTTCCTGGTGTGTACGGTTTCTAGGAGGTTTCTATATAAAATCAGAAATAAATATTAGTAATAGCAAATTATATAAAAAATAGCAATTACCTTCAAATACGTCATCATTTTCTCCATTGATATCTCGATGACCCCAGGCAAGAGTATGTATACCATCCACATTAATATATCTTTTATCGTCAAACGGTGATATGGCCAATTTATTCTGCTCTACCGTGTGGATGGTGTGTAATTTTGATTTAAAGAGCTTTTGAGGTCGTAATATGCATTGATTGTTAAATAAACAGTTTTTATAGTCGTCAAAGCTAATTTTATCTCTGACAACATTTTTTTTAACGCCTTTAGATTTCTTAACAGTTCTACCCTCAACCTCGAGGGCATATACTTTGGCTCGCAATGCAACAAATTCCCTCATTACCTTACCTGCATTTTCGTCTTTCATCAAGCCCAGCACAGCTTTGTTTTGGGGTGGAATGTTGAAAATATTGTCATTCGGAAAATTTGAAGTGTCAAATTTTGATATATTAAGTCTCATATCACAATATATATCATCTGTTTCAATTTTTAATATGAAACTATCTGTATCCATGTAGCATAGACAGACCTTTTCAGCATATTCGCGTTTCAAATAATCATAGTAAAAATCGTACATTAGTGATTTGGAAAGTTCCAGCACGGAGAAGCCTATGTAGATAGGTTTATTATAAACCACTCTAAGCTTCTCCATCTGGATTGCAACAAAGTTCTCTGTAAATATGCTAATATTTTTAAAATTTAATTTTGAAATTAAACTGCCAGCACCCCGCCTATTACCTTTGTCATCCCAATGTGTAACCAATTTAACATCAACTCTCTTGTCTACATTCTCCATGGTTTTACCATAGACGGAATTATTCATTAACTTGTAAAAATCTTTTTCAAAATCATTGCGCGACTGCTGACGGAGACTGGTGTTTAAATTAATATAACTTTGAAGCCAATTGGACTGTTTAAATTCTAAAACGCGATGAATTTGAATAATTTTGAGTCCCGCATTTAAAGCTTGCTTTAAGTTTCGGTAGTGTATAACATATTTACATTTATCATTCAAATTAGCTATAAGCTTCTTATTGTTAAATTTTGAGTTGGGGGGTTTTATATTTTCGGGCAAAAAAGGTAAGTCATTATGGCTACTATGAAGTGTTGATGGATACTCGATATCTACTTCCAAAAAGTATCCTATTTCAGAATCGTCCGCGATGTTAGCTATATCTAAGTTTTCAATATCGTTTTCTGACAACCAACGAAAGTCTCCGTATGGTAGATATTGTGACATGGCCCACCCGTACAAGTTGTTAGCATCCCAGTAAACTAAGTATGACGTTGGACTACTCGCATCATAATCCCCTGAATATTTATTGTTAGCTTTGGCATATCGTAATGAAGCTTGTGCTAACCCTCCCCTAATATTTTTCTTTACAAAGTGATGCATATCAATATCCGTAAGTAGTTCCAACTCGATTTTTGTATACTTCAACATTGCATCCCAAGACAAACCTGGGCTGGTATAATACTGAGCAGGATCCAAACCGTATGTTTTATAACAAATTTGTCGGAAATTTTCGAAAATATCTGACAATAATAAAACGTCTGTTTTTAAGTATAAGTTTGAATAATCTAATAAATTTTTACAGTTAAACATGTTCCATACGGTCTGCGCGTGTTTATAATCAGCATCGCTTATATGTTCATCTGCTAACGAACTATAAAAGGCGTCTTTTGGTGGTAGAGTCGATTCGTACAAACGTTCAAAAGTATTTAAATATTCGTAAGGGAAAACACCTTTTCGTCGTACTAAATTAAATTGCAAATCATTGGGAAAGTGAGATCTAACATTATTTAAATCCGTAGGAGATAGATTATTAGCTAGTTTATCTAGTGAAGCTGCCATAAATCTAAAAGAATCTAAAAAACGTAATTTAAGAGATATATTCCTCTTCGCGCCCGTTTTATCTGTATATTGATCGACTATCACGTTTTTACTGAAGCTAATATATTTTTCTTTGTTAATTGGTATTACGTCAATATCTAGGTCGTCATCAGCCAAATCTTTAATGAATAGATGACTATCGTAGCCACTTAGATTATGGGTATATATTGGGATGAATTTAGGTATCTTGAAATTTAAATTACAAGCAGAGTGAGCTGCACCTCTAAATTTTCCTGTAATGTGACAGTGATCTCTCACCTTATCTCCGTCGAGAGATTTTTCACAAATGTGACAGATCACTGCATTATTAAATATCATACTTTCACTTGACGTTAATTTAAGCATCGGAACGACATTTTTTAGATACTTGTTGTATATAGATTTGACATCTTCAACTAGTCGCGAAATAAATACTTTTGGACAATCCGAACCGACATATGACACGAATTTATTTAAACTTGAATCATGCGCGCAAACGATCTGATATGCAAAGCTGAATGGAACATGTTTTTGTATATCGCGAGTGTATGAAACGCTTGGATCACTGCTACATGATTGAACTTGTTGTAATAAACACTCGAAATCACAATATATTACAAAGTTGGCCTTTAGCTTTTTATCAAAATTATTAAAACGCAATTTATTTTCAGGCAACATATCACCTGTTTTAGTTTTTTTAAGATTAGTTGAAGGTAGAACTGTACATACCCTATTGCAATCAAAGTTTTGATGTTGTTCCAAGCTGGCTTGAGTTTGGAAACGGTTGAAACAACCGTCACACAAGTGTATTTTATGTTCATGAGTGCTAATCTGAGATGAAATTAGCTTTGACAGACTTTTAATTAAAACATAATGCGACTTTTCTCCGTTTTCAATTAATAGTAAATTAATGTGCACATCCATACGATTATGAGTATAATAAATTGGCCCTACAACATTAATCTTGTCACATGTGGAATCAAATGCCAGGCCATATACATTAATAGAAATATTATTCAGTATTTCTATTTTACTGATATCATGTAGTTTGACCGGGAATTTAATGTCCTTTAAGTTTAATATTGTAGAATAATGCGGATAGCTACTTACTCTATCACTATTTTTGCCAGCAGGATGGAGTGCTGCAGTTATACACCACGCAAGACATTTATCGTCTGAGTTCATTATATTAATACAGGCATTCCTTTTTTTTATTGAAGTCGGTAGAACTATATACGAGGAACCGCTGATTGGGTCAAATAAATTTATATTAATTTCTAAATGTGATACCGAAACAAGACTCCAACCAGACTGATTCCCCATAAATTCTTCCGACTTTGTTCTGATTATGTCACACAACTGATCATAAATATGATGTACATCGCTAGATATCGTTATAACAGTGTATCGAGTGTTAAATGATTTTAGACTGGTTATTTGATCCTCACATTGTGGTTTAATGTAGTGAGCAAATAACTCAATCTGCACCTTGACACTCGAATCTAACCGTTCAATCGTATTTATGATCAGTTGGCACGCTTTATTTTTTAAATTGTTCAATGTAGATATGATATCTACATTTTCATTGATAAATAATCTATAAGACGTGACGCGATGTCTAAAACTGGTGGCAATCTCAAACACTCCATCCTCCAAAGCAATAGCAGTGTCAGATACGTGCTGCTGTGACCTGAGATGTCCCTTGTATAATAAATTACTAGAGAAGCTCAGACCACAGCATTCGTACCTTACCTGAGGTTTCAAAACATCTTGTCTGGCCTTCTGAGGTTTTGGTGCTTCTACTCTAGGCTTTTTGATAGGCGTATCTCTTGATGTGGAAGCGCTCCCAGCATTCATCATCTGATGCGTTCTCTTCAAATGACGAGTTAAATTATCCTTCCTCGTGAAAGATGACTGACATATTTCACACGTAAAGGCTTCTTTATTTAGACATGGATGTCTTTTAAAAGCATCTGTGCGTGCAAAAGTTTTACCGCAATTACCACAGTCCATTTTAAGCTAAAATTACAACACTGCTTTAACAAATGGTCTACATTCATAAATTCGTGTTATTTACGCGGAAATATAATTTAATGAACAACTTTAAAATAAGAATCCATAATATTTTTGTTTAATACCGCAAGAACATTAAAAACATTAAAAAACGCATATGGCGCAGCTCATTCTATGAGAAACAAATTAAAAATAATTAATATAATAAATTTAATGCAATAAAAAGCTATTGAAACATAATTTTTAATATATCGAAATTGCCTATTTATTTGAAAACTCCTCGTATATCAATTAATATAAAATACTAATTATAGACCTGTATATATAAAAAATAATATTTTAATACATGAATGATCCCCATATATTTAACTAAAAAATACTCTTATTATTGAAAAAATATTTAAAGAGTTATATAAAAATAAACAACTTAATATTATGCAAATTTACAGGTTTAAACATTAAAAAACGCATATGGCTCAGTTCATTCTATGAGAAACAAATTAAACATAATTAAGATAATAAATTTAATGCAATAAAAAGCTATTGAAACATAATTTTTTAATATATCGAAATTGCCTATTTATTTGAAAACTCCTCGTATATCAATTGATATAAAATGCTAATTATAGACCTGTATATATAAAAATAATATTTTAATACATGAATGATCCCCATATATTTAACTAAAAATACTCTTATTATTCAGAATTATTTAAATTATTGAGAAAAATATTTAAAGAGTTATATAAAAATAAACAACTTAATATTATGCAAATTTACAGGTTTAAACATTAAAAAACGCATATAGCTCAGTTCATTCTATGAGAAACAAATTAAACATAATTAAGATAATAAATTTAATGCAATAAAAAGCTATTGAAACATAATTTTTTAATATATCGAAATTGCCTATTTATTTGAAAACTCCTCGTATATCAATCAATATAAAATACTAATTATAGACCTGTATATATAAAAATAATATTTTAATACATGAATGATCCCCATATATTTAACTAAAAATACTCTTATTATTCAGAATTATTGAAAAAAATATTTAAAGAGTTATATAAAAATAAACAACTTAATATTATGCAAATTTACATGTTTAAACAATAAAAAAACGCATATGGCGCAGCTCATTCTATGAGAAACAAATTAAAAATATATACTTACATTATAAATGTAAAGAAGTATCACACACAAACAGTAGATATTCACAATTAGATTAGTATACAGCGAAATGTAAAGACGTATCACAAAGAGGTGTTCACACTTTGATTAGTATACGGTGAATGGTATCAAGTATTCTTTATTGCGAATATATATCAATAGAGTTAATGATAGAAAACGCTAATTAGTTGACGTTTTCACCTATATGACAATAAATAGAAAATATATTGTGGAAATTTTAAAATGATTGCGTTAGAAAGCTCTCGAGTATAATTTGTTATAAGTGAAACATTCCTTAAATGTTTCATATCTGATGTATAATTGGAAAAAAAAATTCCACAGCGTTAATTAGATACCTTGAGGTGTTTGTCTAGTTAGAAAGTGTATTTTAAGTCTGACGTCAGAAATAACTTTGAAAGTATTAATTAGTATTTTAAATTATTGCTAGAAAAATTTGTATTATGGAGAAAACATGATATTTCACGATTTGTATGTATATTTATATAACCTTAAATAATAAAAATAAAAAACAACTTATTTATATATATCTTCATATATTTATTTAGATTGCAAATATTTATAAATAGTCATAACATTATATTGTGTGCACATGCATTTTTCATTATCTTTATTATTATGATAAAGACAGGGAAACATAGTTTTAACAAGATTCGGTACATTTTGTTTACAATATTCCAGATTTACTATATCTATATATTTTACATATTTCTTAAGAAAATCATATTTTTGATGTCCCTTCACATATATTTTATTGTAAGAACTAGAAATGTTTTTTAATATCTGAGTAATCTCTTTCAATTCTATATATCCCTGAGAATAATTCAAGTTTAAATGATTTCTTTCCAGCCATCTCACTGTCCTTTGATGTTTCCTTGGTAATAGATGAAAACTTACGGCAGGTTTAAATAAAAAATGCAGACTTCTCTGACCATCGCTTATACTCATTTCTTTCGGTATGAAGTTTGGTGTGGCAAATCCTTCTATATCGATGATGACGAACGATTCAAATCGCTGTTTGTAGATTTTATCTCTATGTGTTTCAATCAAAACTTGGTTTAAAATTTTATTTAGGTTTCGAATTCTTATACTAAAACGTTGCTTATCAGCAGCACAACGGAACCAATCCGATTTTCTATCGATTTCATCTGTACACTGATAAACCGCCTCACCATCATCAATTGTATCTCTTTGCATCATGATAACTTGAGTGTGACTAAATGTAAATTTATTTTATAATCAGTATATATGAGGAAAACTTGTTAGGGGGTTTTAACATGTTCACCCTGAATTTATAGATGTATGTTAAACAGATATTATGAATATAGATCTTTATTTTTAAAATGTTATATAATTTTCTTAACAGTACCTGTTAATGCACTATATTCAACAATACAATCTTGTAAAATTAATAATAAACAGGAAGTGTTCTCACTAAAAGTCTCCTGGCACTCTAGTTCTAATTTTACATCGACAGTAGACGTTTTTAAAGATTCATTTTGCTTTGAACAGTCTATTACGTAAAGTGGTGATTCGTAAAATCTGTTATAGCTCATAAGAGGTCCACGAGTCTGACCATAATAACTAGATTGAAATTTTGTATACATAAGATATGCTGGGGCATAAAGCTTTTTGCTCATGTCTATATTCATATTACTATAGGGATAATAGTCTGAATTTAAATGCAATTTAATGTTTGTGATTGAAGAATGATCAAAGCTAGAAGCATCTTTTTGAAAATTATCTTTCTTGTTTTGTTGAAACGCTATAATAGCGTATCGTGGTTTCTCTAGATTAGTGCTAGTTTTAACAGGCCAAATATCAGTTTTCGTTGCACGCAAAGCTGGAAGTTCGTATAATTCCCATTTGCGAAAAGTTAAATATATTGGCTTATTGGTTTTAAGGTTGTTTAAGAGCTTTAAACGTGTCTCATCATTTACACTTATATGTGGTACACGCCACTCAATCTTTTCAATCTCGATTGTAGCCTTTTTTGTTCCATCATCTGCCTTATTTTGATAGCAGTTTTCATCTGTTTTACTTCTAATTAATACTAATTCTTGGCTAACATTAATAATAATCTTCTTGTAATCATTACAAAAGCCGAAATACATACTGAGCGGCAGACATGCATTGAACTTATTATTGGAAACTGTAGGCTGTTGTTCGAAGGGACACCACCCAGCTATTGACAACATACGACTTTCAGCTTCATTATAGGAAACTAATGCTTTCATCGTAGAACTAATACCAGGTTTCATTGAACGATCGATTTCTACACCATTAATTTCATATCGAATCTGATCAAACAAAAAAGCGTACGCATTATTTGTTAATTCAGGTTTACCAATTCCATTATCATCAGGTTTAAATTTCCCCTCAATGTATATATAACTCTCGGAAGGTAGTGTATAGACATCTTGATTTTGAATGCTTATGCGGATTTCATCATTTAAATTGAAATTGTGCGTTCTCGGATAATATGTGTGATATTCATCCTTAGTTATAACTTCATCGAATTGCACGTCTTGGAATATGGACAGCTTTTCCTCCATTTTTCACTTGAAAGCCTAGTGATTGTAGAAATATTATATTAGCTGATGTTAACTGTTTCAGGTTAGACTGTGAAGTGATCTTCTGTCGTGGTATTGTAGATGTTATATGACGATCATAAAATGAAATACCCATTATGCAAGTCTTTTCAGCTCTAATCTAACAATGATCTGTTCCCCACGAAAGTTTACTGCATCACCATCTTGATCGAGCAATGTTAATGTGATATTGTCAATACGTTTAGAATTAATAGGTAGATATATTATATGTTCCGGTGAGATACTGATTAAATACCCCGGTTCTACTTGCGGAGAAAATTCGTACAACGTGTGAGATAGACGACTATCATAGTAGGCTGATGTTGTGATATTACACTCAATTCTTATTGTTGCAACTTTTATAATGTTAACAGGTAGATCAGACTCATGATTTTGATTAGCTGGTAATAGTCTCCTACTAAAGCCCAACATGTTTGCTATAGAGTCTTTAGGTTCAAAATTTATTTCAAATTTGCTTTTAATTTCACACTTTATTGTATTATTGTTTGGTTTGAGTGATATTGTGTCTTTAGGCATCGCTTTCATCAAGAAATCTGCAATATCACTTATCTCATAAGATCCTGTTGGAATTATAATAACTTTATCATTATCATAATAAAATTTATTACTGCCCTCAACAATGTTGGGAATCGAATTGTAGCTATTGAATCCTATTAGACCCAGAACGTATTCATAGTGAGGATTCAAATCAATAGGCGGATAATAATCAACAGAAAGCACAGACTTTGTGCCCTTCAACGTAAAAGTGTACGACATGACTAATATACTAGCATATAGATATATGATTATATATCATTTAGTAGGAATTCTAAACATAGGTGTCCACAATTAATAGTGTTGAAACGTTGATAACGTTTATGATTGTACATTATTTTATTAGAACTTTTTGCATTGAAATATTCTATCAATTCCGGCGGAGGCATTAAATTGCCAAACGAATCATAATAATATATATTAAAACCTTTCTTCTTATAACAGACCCAATGTGTTCCAGGTCCTTTAATACTATCCAAATTAACGACTGCGCTTTCGTTTTTGTGGGGTGATTTTGGTAGAGTATCTAACATAAATACACCTCTAAAATGTTGAATATATTTAGCATATTTCAAAATATCATGATCGGTTAATGCTCTTTGAGGCAGTCGACTTATTAGTTTTTTGATGGTTTTAAGTATAAACCGAGACCCTTCTTATATGGCTTCATATATAAACCTTCACCTTTTAATGCAATAGTTTCCATAGTTTTATTATGTCTTTCAGCTTCTCGTAATCGTCTTCGAGCGGTCTTAGCTTTGAGTACTGCTTGTGTTATACCACTTACACCGCCTGCCAGTGAGCCGAGAGCGCTTAGCCCGGCGAATATTGGTATGAGTGGGAATACTCCTCCAACTTTCGGTATGGGGATTATTCTGGGGGTTTTAATACGTTTTCGACCTCCAGCTTCTCTGATAGCGACCTTAGCTGCCTCCAATGATAATTTCGCACCTTGTTTAATATCGCTTCCGAATCTTTTAAGAGTCTTCTTAACAGTAGCACCCGATATCTTTTTAAGCGGTTTCTTCTTTAGACCCATGCCTAATTTTCTTTTAGCTTTCATTGTATTAGTTACTAACCAGGCGGCTGTCTTTTCACCCACGCTTGCATCTGATGACTTAACACGATTCCAAGCTTTTTCTTGAAGTATCAGGTCTGCTTTATGTCTATCTTTTAAATCTTTATGTTGCGAATATGCAATATCGTGCTCCCGACAAGCTCTATCCAATGGATTAATACCGAGATCGCCTCGCGCTAAGCGTTTTTGGAGCTTTGTACCAGGTCCACAGAAAGAATACCCCCCTGGTATGTGAAGCTCTATAGGTAACTTGTTGATTAGAGAGTTCACAACACCTCCACCTTCTTTAAATGTTAACATTGAAATGAATTAACTATGTAAACGTCCGACAATTTATATATAATTCATTCATCATGAGATTAGTGAAGCAGAAGGATGCTCTTGAAATCCTTAATTTAGATTTGGATACAGACGAAAATGCTAAATTTCGGAAACATAGCAGTCTACTACCGAATTCCATAAGAGCACTACTTTGCGGTCCATCAAACTGTGGTAAAACAAATCTCATGCTATCCTTATTATTCGATGAAAATGGTCTCAAGTTCGAAAATATTTACATTTATTCTAAGTCTCTGTATCAGCCAAAATATAAATTGTTGGAAAATGTTTTAAACAACGTTAAAGATGTTAAATATTTTCCTTGTAAGGAAAATGATGAAATAATTGATCCTACGGAAGCTGAGATAGATTCAGTTTTCATTTTTGACGATGTAGCGTGCGGATAACAAAACAATATTAGAAAATATTTTTGTATGGGGAGGCATAAGGGTGTCGATAGCTTTTACTTATGTCAAACTTATACTCGTATACCGAAACATCTAATTAGAGATAATGCAAATTTGTTGGTATTGTTTAAGCAAGATAATACAAATCTACAACATATTTACAATGATCATGTTGGTGTTGATATGTCATTTGAGCAATTTAAATCGATTTGTGGTAAATGCTGGATAGATAAATATGGATTCCTGGTGATAGATAAGGATAGTGATATACATAATGGTCGTTACAGGAAAGGTTTCGATCACTATATATGTTTGTGAATTATTGTATGGATATCATTTAATATATAGATGTATAATCGTATAGGTGACTTCAGTAAATCATGAATACCACCGACACCTCACTACTTGATGATGATATGTTTGTGGGATGTTGTGACATCTTTTGTATATTTTTTGAGTGTATTTTCTCACTGTTAGTAAACATTTACATCTAGATAATCTTTATAAAGAACTATACGTATTCGCATTATTCATTTAATATATGTCTGTCTACAAATAATCATGCGAGGACAAGCAGTTAATAGTAGAAACATAAATTATGATAAAATGAAGCGGGATATTATTAAAGCAAGTAAAGTTATAAAAAATAAGTATATGCAGTTGAAACTTAATCGTTCAGATGAGGATTATTTAATTCAAAAAATGTTTAAACCAATTACTGAGAATCTGAAAGGTTTAAGTACAACAATAAAACAGGAAACACGGACAATTAAAGAACCGCTAATGACGTTTGCCACCACTATGAAAAATAATGAAAAATTGTCAACTTCTACAGTACCCGATATGCAAATGTACGATCAAAACATTAACATGAATGAAGCTGTGAAAGAACCTCTGACAGAAGTGCATCCATTCGATCAACAATCTAATTCACTGTTAGAAAATAATTCGCACTCATCTGGCACGTCTTATAAAAATCTTAATCCATTACCGAGAGAGTTCGTACAGGGCTTTTTTGAAGATACAAGCAATGTATATGATACGACGTATGGTGTGACGTTTGAACCTGAAACAAATAGATTAAAATTGGGCGCTCGTGCATTATATCTAGATGGAAATGATATAATAATCAATAATAAACGATTTCCTGGTTCATATGGTCTCTATGAATTAATATTTAAAACTAGACCAAATAACTATAATGACAATGATCTATTACAATACTATGATATTTTACAAGAAACCAATGTACATCGCAAACAATTCTATTTGAAAAACCATTTGAGAGGAACTAGAGCGTACAAATGGGGAAAAATAATAAAACCTCTTCTCGCTAAAAAAATTGGATTTTCGACTTCAGAAACATGGTCTGGCGGACGTATAGGTGACATGTTAGTTGCCAACACTAATGCAACATATCAATATGTCTATTGGGATGATATAAATGAGCTCGTGGATCGTCTTAAACTTTTGAAAGCTTCTCAGGATTCTGGTAATGAAATTCATCATAATGAGGTTACATCTATCGTTGAAGAGCTTAAAGAATGTGGAGTAATTGAATAAATAATCAATACTCTCAACATTTTTTATCAGTATCGTAATGAGTGTAGACAAATTTGGTAGATATCTTAGCAGTAGTAAAGCTAGCGTTAAACGTCAAAAGCCATCTTTACCATTAACAGAAGAAGGTGATGTTGATATTGGCGGTAAACGCATTTGTCGTGTAGCAGATCCTATACACGATCAAGATTCTGTTAATAAGCGCCACCTATCTAGAATACTTGGTATAATAGATCTAAGGATTGATCATGTAGTGAATGATATTCGAATAAAGATAGATACCTCAAACTCCAAAGTAGGTGAGGATGTCAGCAATATCATACATCAGATGCAAACTGCTGTTGAGAACAGAATAGAAGTTGAACTTGACAATTTAAGAAGCAACCTTGCAACAAATGCGGAAGTTAGTGATAAGATTGGTAAAATTAAGAAGGAATTGAATGAGAACTTGAACACATTTAAAACTAATTTAAATAAAACTGTTAATTTGGATATATTTAAAGGCATTGTTAATGTTAGTGTAAATAATGTGCAACAGTCGATTAATGGGAAATTAAACCAGATGCAAGCTACTGTTGAGAAGAAGATTGATGCTAAATTTGATGTTTTAAGAAAAAACTATGCAACAAATTCTGAAGTTAGTAAGAAGATTGAAAAAATTAAGAATGATTTGGATGGTGAAATACTTGCATTGAAAAATAATTTAAATAAAGGCGTTAACTTGGATACAATCAAAGGGATTGTCGACGTTAGTGCAAATACTCTACAAGATGAAACTAATCAAAAGCTGTATCGAATGGAAAAAAATGTTGAGAGTAGAATTGAAGCTAAACTCAATGCTAAACTAGAAGCTATAAGAAAAAACCTTGAAAAGAAATCAAAGACTTGAAATAATGCAGTCAGGAATGAATTTTTAAAAAATTAATTACCATTGTTATATGAAACAATCGCGCATATATAAACACTAGATTACAGTCATTAATAATGAGCAGTATTAAGCGTGATATAGTTAATGAGTTACACAAGCCCACTCGAAGATTCTTCCCCAGACGTCGCTTCATTATTAGAGGTTTTGATGATTTGTGGCAGATTGATTTAGCCGAATTTATCCCGCATGCTCGGGAAAATGGCGGGTATAGATATATACTCGTGGTTATAGACTGCTTCTCAAAGTTCTTATGGACTCGACCACTTAAATCTAAAACCGGGTTAGATGTATGTAATGCAATGGAAGACATTCTTCAAGATACTCGACAGCCAAAAAATATACAATCCGACAATGGTAAAGAGTTTTATAATACCCGATTTCAAAATCTCATGAAACAATATAATATAAATCATTATTCGACATATAGTACAATGAAAGCGTCTATTGCTGAACGTGTTATTCGTACACTTAAGGGAAAATTATATAAGGAATTTACTATGAAAGGTAGCTATAAGTGGATAGATATTTTATCTTCAGTAACTGACACCTATAATAAAGCAAAACATCGAACCATTAAAATGCGACCTTGTGATGTCACCAAGAAAAATGAAAAGCTCCTGCTTTCTACTGTCTACAATGATATACAAACAATTGGAAAACGAAAATTTAAAATTGGAGATATCGTTAGAATTAGTAAATTTAAGGGTGTTTTTTCGAAAGGCTATGTTAGCAACTGGAGTGGTGAATTGTTTAAGATTGTTAAAGTTAAAGTTACTAATCCAACAACGTATATGTTGGAAGATATGAATGGACAACCAATATTAGGAGGTTTTTATGAATATGAATTGCAGAAAACTAAACATGGAGACGCCTATCTGATTGAAAAAGTTTTATGTAGGAAGGGTGGGAAAGTTTATGTAAAATGGTTTGGTTTCAATAATTCTCACAATTCTTGGATTGATAAAGATAATGTGTTATAATTTTATTTTATAATATTAAAAAATATGTATATATGACTATCTATAAATAAAAAATCAATAATTTTATTTGTTCTTTTATTTAATTTTTAGTTTGGCAAATGACCGTCAGAGGGCGCCATTTTAGTTGGGTTGGTAATGATGAGATGCAATTTTTAGTTTGGCAAATGACCGTCAGAGGACGCCATTTTAGTTGGGTTGGTAATGATGAGAGATGTAATTTTTAGTTTGGCAAATGACTGTCAGAGGGCACCATTTTTAGTTTGGTTAGTGACCATTAGAGGGCACCACTTTAGTTGGGTTGGTAATGATGAGAGATACAATTTTTAGTTTGGCTAGTGGCCGTCAGAGGGCGCCATATTAGTTGGGTTGGTAATCAAGAAATCTGCCATTTTTAGTTTGGCTAGTGGCCGTCAGAGGGCGCCACCTCCGCCTCCGATGACCTTTGACCCCCGCCTCCGGCGACCTTTGACCTCCACCTCCGGTGACCTTTGACCCTTGACCTTTGACCTCCACCTCCGGCGACCTTTGACCCTTGACCTTTGACCTCCACCTCCGGCGACCTTTGACCTCCACCTCCGGTGACCTTTGACCCCTTGACCTTTGACCCTTGACCTTTGACCCCTTGACCTTTGACCCCTTGACCTTTGACCCCTTGACCTTTGACCCCTTGACCTTTGACCCCTTGACCTTTGACCCTTGACCTTTGACCCTGTGACCTTTGACCTTTGACCTTTGACCCTTGACCTTTGACCCTTGACCTTTGACCTTTGACCTCCACCTCCGGAGGTGGAGATAGGACCGGCGGTCTTACACTACTAAGAAGCATGCATAGGTACAGAAAAATCGTAACTGGATATGAAGAAATACATTCAAAATGCTGTGAGTATTGCTAATTTACAATTGTCGAAATTACAAATGGCATAATATTGTTACTTCGAAATTTTACAAGTGAAAAAGGAAGAAAAAAACTATTGGGTTCCTCCCAAAATCTCAGAGGTACGAGTTGCGAGAAATGACCCGCGGCCACCGAGCGCTTTAGCGCTGGATCTGTATCCAGCGCTAAAGCTCGGTAAAAAAATAAATCAATATATAAGCTGTTCCAAAATTAGAAAATAAATTAATATAGGTACATAGTGTTGCACAAAAGTAAGATAGAGGATGCATTATTGCTGAAACCAGAAATAATAATAAATAAATGTGGTTAAATTTGAATTACAAACATATACGGCCTCATACTCAATGACGCATAACTAATATGAATATACATATTATTTCAAAAGTAGTGTTTTACAAAAGTAAGATGACCACTGTCAGAAAAAGCTCTGCTCAAATAACGTAATAAATAAATATGACCGTAGCCAAGATATAGCTGAAACGGAAAATTTGACTACATAACATGGGATTTTAAAACCCATTTTCTTTCCCTACTAACAAAATTTATATGATGCTATCGCAATTATGGCTGTGCAGAATCAGTCTAAACCATATATCAAACTTATAGTATAGCATTTCTGTCTTTTTATAAATTGATTTTGCTATATTAAAGTTAATCGATTATGTTATTAATAGTTAAAAATTGAAACAAAAAAAAAAGAATTAGTAGGTTATTTTTTTTCAATTTATGAGGATAATTATTCTGGATTATTGTCAGCAGCATGTAATTAGGAAACTAAACTTGGAGTCTATGGCTTGAAACTACATAAAAACACTAAAACACCTTCACCACACTAAAGCACAAAAATGGCTAAATACGTATTTTTAATCAGTGCTACTGATGATGACAACTTAGTTGTTGAAATACGTATTTAGCCATTTTTGTGCTTTAGTGTGGTGAAGGTGTTTTAGTGTTTTTATGTAACATGTAATTAGTTTATTTTATATATAGCCTCATCTAATATAAATAATAAGAATTCAAACATAATATTCAAAAACAAACTAATATACAGTCTCTTGTCTATTTCATACGAAAGAAAATGGTCAATAATTTTGACCCACCTGTATAAC
This sequence comes from Amphimallon solstitiale, assembly GCA_963170755.1. NCBI lineage: Eukaryota > Metazoa > Arthropoda > Insecta > Coleoptera > Scarabaeidae > Amphimallon > Amphimallon solstitiale. Next base: position 46,871,785 of record OY720676.1, on the reverse strand, counting down.
CCCAAAAAACCCTCTATAATACTGAAATTTTTGAATAAAACACATCAATCAATATTTATCAAGGAATTTAGGAGATATAAAAGCTAGTTTGTTTTAGATTTATTCTTTTTTTACGCGTTTTGAGTTCCTATTTATTTGACAAATAGGAGCCAGCGACTATTGTATATTGTGGTACAAAATTGCCTAGAGGATCAATTATTTAAAGTTTAATAGCAGATATAAAACATCTCAATTTCCTTTATTTTTTAAACCGCTGTTCGATCTACTTCAGGAGTAATGCCAAATAAGAATTTGAATTATGACTCTGAAACCAGAATGAGTGAACTTTTACAGCTATTGATTATACGCACGAGGTGTAACAATAAAGTCTGGAGAACACTCTTCTAGTAAAATAACATATATGTATATGGTTGTTTCCTTCTGATGTTATTTCCATTAAAACGTTTCTGCGCTACTCCTTCAATTGGAGCGCAAAGTGTGAACCTTGTGAAGATAAACGCGACTTTCATGTTTATAATTTGTGTAAATAAAACGTTCTATTGTTTTTATTATTTAATTCCCTTTCACAAGAGGAATTGACATAATCGAACGTTCATATTCTTTCCTAAGATATACGAAATCCAAATATTACGGTATGTTAGGTGGTTCTAGTCACTGCGACACTTTGCACAGCCTAGATAGCCTTCGGCGTTCTTCTACAATAGCTCTGTTAGAATTAGAAATACGACAAATTGTTAGTACAAAAACTCACCGCACTATTAAATTGTATATTTAAACACTATTTTTTAAAGATGGGGGAAGGGGGGGGGGGGGCTACACAAGAACACAAGAGAACTAATAACCAAGCAGCACAGGTCATTAGGACAATTTTACCTGGTTGGTGGTCGCACATCGGTTGGTTTTAGGCTTTGTGGGTATGCAATTGGTGATCTTGCGCGAAATTGTAAGATGATTCGTATACTTATTGACAAGGATTCGTTATCAACGCAAAGGTCGATCAAATAATAATATGATTACTCGAGTAATTGATAAAATATGCATGAAAATTCAAACGCGTCAATTTATCATCCATAAAGGGCGGATATATGCAAAGTGCATATATTTGCATATTTTGCATATTTTAACAAATTTCACAAAAAATTGCATATTTCGGCAAAAATAAAATTTGTGTGCATATTTTTATGTTTTTCGTTTTATGAAAAGATTAATATGCAAATATATGCAAAGTGCATATATTTGCATATTTTGCATATTTTAACAAATTTCACAAAAAATTGCATATTTCGGCAAAAATAAAATTTGTGTGCATATTTTTATGTTTTTCGTTTTATGAAAAGATTAAGTGCGACCCTGTTTAGGAATTTCCAAGTAATCAGCTTGCCTAATGGAGAGCAGATGTGGTCTATTCTTTTATATTTATATTGTATAGTTTAGTTTGTCGATAGATTCCAGTGTGAAAAGAGTGATTTCGAAAATATTTTATTTCAAACGCCTAAAATGCCGAAAGCCGCTTCGTGGATTAAAAATTTTCCTGAGTTGGAGTTTAGTGGGGATAAAGTGTTTTGCAAAGTTTGTGCCAAAATCATTGTTTGTGAAAAGAAGTTCCAAATTGATCAACACTTGAAAACAGCTATGCATAAAGCTAAGTTGCAGAAAAATAAATCAGTGCCTGTTCAGCAGTGTGTGCAAACCGCATTTCAAAATGTCAAACCAAAGAGTGAAAAGGAGGTGTTTCATCAAGACTTATGCAAAGCTTTAGTCGCAGCAAATATACCTTTGAAGAAACTGCAAAATACACAATTCAGAGATTTTTTGCAAAAATACTGTAATCAAAACATCCCTGACGAATCCACACTTAGAAAGAAGAATGTGCAAACAGTATACGAAACCGTAATGGGAGAAATTAAAGTTACACTGGGCGATGAACATTTTTATATTATTGTTGATGAAAGCACAGACTCATGTGGTCGATATATCGCACATCTTATGATTGGAGGGCTTCAAGAAAATGAGCCAGGGAAACCATATTTAATATCTTCTAAACAGTTAGACAAAACAAATAATGAGACCGTAACTCGATTTATTCAGCAGTCTCTATCAAATTTTTTTTTACCAAATCCAGTTCCAGTAGAGAAGTTTTTAGTGTTTTTGTCTGACGCAGCGCCGTATATGGTTAAAGTAGGCCAAAACTTAAAAATATTTTATCCCAATATGGTACATGTCACTTGTCTTTTACACGGGATAAACAGAGTTGCAGAAATTATTAGAACAGCATATCCCTTGGTGAACAAATTAATTTCAAATGTAAAGAAAGTGTTTTTGAAAGCACCTCTAAGAGTGCAGATCTATAGAGAGAAATTGCCAGGAGTTTGTTTACCTCTAGAGCCCGTAATTACTCGATGGGGAACATGGATTAAGGCCGCGATATTCTACGCATACCATTTTGAAGCCATTAAAGACATAGTTTTAGATTTAGAAGACAATTCGCAGTGTGTAGTGCAAAGTCAAGTATTATTCAAAAATGTAAATTTAGCTAAGGAACTTGTTTTTATTAAGGTTAATTTTAGTTTTGTACCAGATATAATAACCTCGTTAGAAAGTAGGAATATAAGTTTAAGAGAATCAATTAATATTGTTGAAACTTTTTCCGACAAATGCAAAAAAGTTCCCGGTGATGTAGGAAATCAAGTAAGAAGGAAACTCGAAGTTATTGTGGGAAAGAATGAAGGCTTTAAGTATTTAATGGAAGTCAAAAATATTTTTGATAGTAAACCATCCAACGAAGTAATACCTTGGCCTTATAACTTACTACCCAAATTAAAATATTGCCAGATCACATCGGTAGATGTTGAAAGAACTTTTTCTTTGTACAAACATATTTTTACAGACAGAAGGCAAACATTTTTATTGGAAAATTTTGAAAAATATATCGTTATAAATGCATTTTATACTATTTCAGGTTGAAAATTGTACCTATTATGTTTTTCTTTTAATTTTACTTAAAATAAATAATTTTTGTAAGAGTCGGCGTTTCTTTATTTCCATTTATCCATGTTATATTCAAGGCATATAATTGCATATTTTGACAAATAAATGCATATTGTTGCATATTTCAGAGAAAAACGATGCATATATATGCGCATATTTTAACTGAATTGACGTGCATATATTCCGCCCTTTAATCATCCATCACAGCAATTAAATCGTTCTGTACTATTCAAAGAATCTTCGGAGAATATTTGCATTTAAAAGCATACATCACTCAAATCATTCAAGAACTTTACGAAGTTTATCACCAACCATAAATCTACTGCATTGTTTGTGAAATAAGCTTTGGCAAAAACGAAAATTGCACTCCTTGTTCAACATTATGGACTGGGGAAGTAATTGTACCATACTCTCTGAGTTGGCACTCGATCGGAAGATGTTAAATAACTTTCTTTCAATTAAAGTATTTGAACTTAACATGTGATTTCAATACAAATAATCTACATGTTACATACCACGTAAAACGGTATTTTTACGTCAAACCAAATTTGATTATCGTGTTTTCTCTTGGAAGAGTGACCGATTGCCCATTGAGGTCATATGATTTGACCACGTAAGAGTTTATGTCAGCCAGTCTGCCACGATTACAGAGATAAAAGAAAGATTGAATGTGTCATGGGTGAAATAGACCCGAATAATTATGGAAAACTTCAAACATGATATTTCATGTTAGTACTAACTTTATACCACAGTAATAGCAATAAAATTAAAATTTTTCCAATATATGTGTTTTATTTAGAAAACAACTTCAGGTTGAATTTGGGACAGCCATTAACTGTTGCTTTCTTTGCATTTGATTGTTCTTTTTTATTTTGGAATAATAAGCGAATACTTGGAACTAGTCACAAAAAATAAATTAGGTATATAATATATTTACTGCTTTCCAAAAATCTTTTAAAAACTCTCAATCCAATTCTTAATATGATGATGTGTTTGTTTTCTGTATGCTCGTGAAGAAGGAGTTAAAACTAGACAACTGAAAAATCATCTCTATTCTACCCGTTAAGCCAGAAAGAAAATTATTCTCCAGACTTTGTTGTTACGCTGAGTACTATGATTAGGAAAGTTACTAATGAAGTAATAAACAGTGCATGATTACTATTTAACTCGGGCAACATACCTCCACAGTCAATGGATTCTGCATGTAATGACAGAAAATTATTATTGAAAAAGCAAACATAGCTGTACGGGCGGTCTCTGGGTCTCATTTTATAGCCAATAGCTGTTAAGAGTGAGAAAATTTCGCATCATAAACTAGCAATATTGAACGTTGCGTGAAACGTAATTCACTCCATTAAATGACAGGGTTCCTAGGTACGTTCATAATGTAGTAATTGTTGTTGAGATGAACTCACCTGAACGCAGGGTTTACATAAATTGACGCACAGGCCGTCGGCATCTTTACTGTAATGTTCAACTAGTTCGGGTAGTGTTCTGAAGGTTGTTCGTCGTGCGATGAAGAATCCACCCTCGTCTAACTGTCTTATCCTATAATGTTTCACAGTGTCGCCATCTCGAACTGAAAAATATAAGAATGCAACTTATTAATAACAAGACAAAGTAAGCTTTGTGGAATAAGTAAAATCACCTAATAGTAAAAGCATAATATAATAACCTCCACAAATTTTCTATGATTCATTATTCAAGAATTAGGCACAGAAGTTCTTGTACAGATTGTCTCAAAAAAAAAAAAAGAAATGAAATGTGGGGATCACATGACTTTCTTATACTTTCAACATGTGTATACAAAAGCTGTTCCAAATTAAGTTTTAAATATTCTTAATGAAATAAACTGCCCAAGTAAAAGTGTTACTTCTGGTCCCAATTACGAACATTTTTTTTACATAAAAATTATTCAAAACAATATTCTAAGTACTTCCTATACTCTTAATAAATCACTATAGAATGGATAATTTGAGATATTTGCAAAAACCTGCTATTAGATAAGAGTAAAAGTGTTATTTTCGATCAGAATTTTGAAATTTTTTTTATATAAAAATTATTCAAAATCCAGTACTAAATACTTTTGTACTCTTGGTATATCTGCACAGAGTGTATAATTTACGAGGTATTGCAAAGTGTTATTTCCGGTCCCAATTTTGACTTTTTTTTTTACACAAAAAGTATTCAAAATCAAGCTGTAAGTACTTTCAGACTCCTTATGTATCTTAAAGACCAACTTCCAGTAGGAATTTCGTAAAACTCTTTCTATAAAAAACATGTTCAAGTTAACTTTTGAGTACTTTCGTATTCTCTAGAAATTTGTTTAAACATAGTGGTAGACGAGATTTTGTAAAAATATGACTTTTTCACTACATCCGGTCTACCGATTTTGCTGAACACCTAATCAGCTTTTAAGGAGATAATTACAGAGAGAGGGCGAGGAGGGGGAGGGGAGGGAGGAAGGGATAAAGAGAAGAATAGAGATTTGTAAAACCACTTTCTTGGTATCACACCTTCAAAATATGGACATCTGCAAAATTCGCAACAAACATTTTTATATATGTATTAATGAGATTACCGATTCAAGAGGACGTTGTATTGCTCATTTATTGACTGGTGTTCTTAGCGACAAGATTCTGCCAAAATCTCACCTCACTGCTTCTAAAGAGTTAAAAAAAAATGCACTGACAGTGGCCAGATTTATTCAAAGGAAACTATCAATATTTTTTCTTCCTATGCCTGCTCCCTCACTGATGTTAAGCAATTATTCGAAAACAACGAAATAAAATAAAAACTTTTGTTTATAAAAACCAATTCTAGTTTTGTTTCTAAAACAATAACACAAATGGAGGAATCTAATTTGCCATTAACCTTAAGTGTAGAACTAGTAAAACAAAGCTTTTCAAAACGTCGCAGGCAAAATGGGGGACAAAAATTCAAAAATGTCATGGAAAAAAGTTATAGATTTCGGTTTCGTAGCCAAATAGCTAATATTCTAGATGTAGAATTTACTGAATCCATTGATTTGGAGCCTGTAATACTAAGCAATTTTAAAAACACCCCTATTACATCGGTAGATGCGGAAGATAGTTTTTCCATTTATAAGTTTTTATATTCCGATAGGAGACAAAAATTTTTAATTGAGAGCTTCGAGAAACATTTGGTGGTTTACTATTTTTACGAGAACCTGCTTTGTGTAATAAATTCATACTTCATATTTAGGTTTAGTTCAGTATGTAGAAATATTAAAATGTCTCTTTATTTTTAAGTGAATCAATAAATTTATGTATTATAAGTATGTATTTCTTATTTGCATATATTCAACATTTTTGTGCATATTTTGACTAACTGATTTGCATATTTGGGTTTCTCTAGTTATTACATTGTAGAGCAATATTTGTTTTTAGTGTCTTTTTTCCACAAACGTTTTATTTTGTTAAGTAAGTGTATACTTATGATTGTTGCTTTCAGAATGAAAATCTTTATCAGAATTACTAAAAGTATACGTTTGAATTTGAGAAGAAATTTTTTTGACAGTTTAGCCTTAAAGCCTTTATACGCCCAACAGCTTATAAGTGATTTTATTAGGCCATTTAGTATCCTATTCTAACCATTTAATTTGGAGTATAGATAATAAAGTCCTCCGATGAATAATGGAATTATGGACTGGAGACAGTCTGTATATAACAATACATTCTGGTGAGGAGATTCTCTAGAAATAGTAAGTAGTGTTACAATTTCTTTTTAGTTTCTAACGCATATTCTCTTGTACAGATAATTTTGAGGTACCCTGTATCTATACGTTTCGTTTGCGTAATCTTAGTAATGCTGTTACCTTTTGTGCGGCTATTAGATGAATTTCTATTTCTCAGTTTAGTGGAATTTATTCTTTTCCTTGTTTATTTCTTTATTTGGTAGAACATTTATTTTGTTTCTATATTAATTATTGATTTATCGTTTTATTCGGATTGGAGTATATTACAACATCTATAGGTAGATAGGTAAGTGCCGAAATTCCGAACTTGCAAGTGCACTGTTTCTCACCGCAGCGGTAGCCGCTGTTAACAACTGTAGATGGCGTGCCTATTTATATTTTAATTTTATTGAAATTCTTTTGGTTTTTGTCTTGTTGTCTATTGTAGGCGTTGTTTGGGAATTTATAATTTATATTATAATTATTCCGCTTGAGATTATCGTTATTTAAGCCAAAATAGTTGTTTTGTCAGTTGTTATTGTGTTTTTCCATATTCGGTTAGAGGGCGCTTTGATAGGATTTTATGTCAAATTGTCTGGAACGTTAAACTAATCTTTCTCTTTCCGAATCCAGCTTTCGCCTTAATAACACCTATCGATGCAAGAGTAGATATTAGCTTCTCAGTCAGTCTGGTTTATCTGACCCTATTTAATTGTGTGATTAATTATTAGTTTTGCCAAGCATATTTATGTATGACGTTTAAATCTCAATAGAGGATGTAATTTTTGGATTGGAAGCTCAATTTCTACTTTTGCGGTTTATGTATAGTAATTGTTGCGGCTATTTGTGATTCATGAGACACGTGGTTGTTGTTTTTTTTCTGGAAGAAATTGCTGTTCCGTTTATGTCTTAATGGAGGATTTTAAACTACCGCCCTCTGGACATTAATTCGCAGCCCTGTACCACGTGGGAAAACCTTTGAGCTTATATCTGTTGAGGAAATCTTGTGCCGAGTCCTTGTTGTTACTGTGTGGACAAAGCCAGGTATTGTGAACAATTTTGTAGCTGTCTAAGTGTAATTTGCGTGCATAGAAAAACTGCCGATTAAGTTAATTAGGCATAGTCACTTGGGTGTTGCCTGAAGTCATTACCCGAAGCACATCGGAGTGATTAAATACAGTTTTCTTGGTCAGTTCATAATTTCAGTATCTTAAATTTAACTATTATAATTTTATGGCATTTAGGCCTTGTACAAATTCAATTTAGTCACTTAACGTTCAATTTTTAAGGTAATTTAAACCTCTTTGTGGGGTTTTTCGATTACTGTTGTTCGGTTACTGTCAAATGTTTTTAATTCATTGAGATTTAGTGGGCTACTTTAATTGCCAAACCCAGTGTTATATTTTGTAGTTTATAAACCAGTGTATTGCCCCTGATATACAGGGTGTTTCATATGCTTGTGTTTTGTTTTGCAATTTAGCGACCAAGCTGCTCGACTACTATAGGTTTAGTATTTATTTAACCTCATTTAATATGAGTTTTCAAAATTCATTAAGTCAAACCTTTCGTATTTCATTTTATCATTTAAATTAATGTTTTAATTTTATAATTTTACTAGGACTGCTTGCACGTTAATTGTATTTTCTTTTATTGTTATTCAAGCACATGATTTATTTGATGTTTCTTAATTAAGCGTCCTATCTGTGTTGGAATTTAAGAAGTCGATAATTGACTTTAGTAATTATCTCATATTTTTGTCTGTAGTATCCCTATTTAATAATTTTTGGTGACTATTTCATAATTTTATTGTAAATAATAATTTTGGGTGACTATTGCATAATTTTGTGGTTATTTATTCATTTTTGGTGACCCTTTCATTTACTTTTGATATGAATCAATAAATTCTTGTTATTAAATTTGAATGTGTGTGAGTTTGGTTTTAGCAATCATTTTACATGGGGTTTAAATGTTGAATTTGGTCCGGAGCTTAAAGTATCAGGTTGGTAGACAGTAGATTACTACGGACTGGCGCCTTGACAACTAATGACCTTCGAATTGCACAGTGTTCGAACCTGCGCTCGCGACTGGAGCAAGAGGCACTACTGTCTGTCATATTTGACACCGACCCTTGGGAAGAGTGAAGGTAAGACTATAAGTGTCGTATGCTGGCAATAAATCAATAGGAAAGCATCCCTTAAGATATTTTAATTTAGTCTTTGGTAATTTTTGAATAGAAGGTTAGTATCGTGGTGGCGTCATACTTTCTGTCTACTTGTATTTTAGAACAAGGGGGTAGCAGTCGTAACAACTGACAATATTCTAACTAACAACATGAAAATATTGTACCATTATTCAAACGCGTAGCTTTGCAAATGCTATTAAAACAGACATTTATTCTACCGTCAATATGTTAACAAAATTATATTATTAAAAAAAGGCAACGCCTGTTTAGGACGTATAATCAATGTGTTATAACTATAGGTAATCAATCAATTTCCTAATTTTATGTTTAATTTGATCTGGCGTAGATTGCGAACACATGAAATATTACTTGGAAATAGCCGCATTCTCAGTAAACCTGATTTTAATAATTCCAATGAGAAAACAATAAAATTTAATTAAAAATGCATTTAAGCATTCTTATGTCTAATATAATTTTAGATTGATAAGTACGGCTTCACTTCAACAAAGGCTAGTTATCCATAGCTAACAAGCCATTTTCCTTATTTTTAAAAATTCCGGAATAAACAGATACCAAACGAATACAACTTTTACAATCACACAAGTAACATGATCCCGTAACATAGCAATCAGCGTGAGAAGAATCCAATGCTATTTACAACCAACACAACAGTCAAGGGTACAAGGCGGCATTTTGTAGATAAAATATTCGTCATCTTAATATATAAGTAACTAACATATGAAAAATTCATTTTATTACGATATCACTCTATTCATTTGTTTTATGTAAATTTAATAATAAAGCCCATATACACAATATAATTATAAATTTAATATTTATTTAAAACCTTACATACAGGTAAAACGCAACAGTCACTACTGAAAATCGATAAATATAATGAGTTACGTTCAATTTTAGAAGATAACTGAAATTAAGTAACTCTTGATTTTCAAATTTAAAATTAAAACCTGTCACTTGATGAAGCCATAGTCTGGCGAAATAATTCTTGTGTTGACAAATTCTTCGAAACTAAAACTTATTTACTTTCTAGTTAATAATGATTTGTTTCTATTATTAAATTAGGAATTATCATTTATTTCAGGCTATGTACTTTTGAGGAATATTTTTGTCATGGCGTAGATCTGTCTCCAATTATTAATTTTTGATAACAACAATTTTATCGATTTTGTTTTTGTCGCATTTTTGTGCATAATGTTCACAAGGAAGCGCATTAAAATTCACTTTTCAGCGAAAGTAAGTGTTCACAGACAAATTTCTTTTTAAAAGTTGACTATTATTTAAGAATCATATTTTTAATAGTAGGTAGTAGTAGGTAGGCGGCGCAGATATAAATGGATTCGAGTGAAAAAAATAAAAATAAAGAAAGGAGATTGAATTAATTTTAGGACTTATGACTATTATTATAATAGGTGGCAATAGAATTATAAAGCCCATCAATTTTTAATTAACGCAAAACTCGTAAATAAGTATTTTCCTATATGCATATGCTGGGCTTTCCCATTCTTTATATTATAAAGTAAATTACAAATGTGAACCTAATTTTTAATTTACATTATAATATACAGGATGTTACAAATATATGGTATATTACAAAGTTATTTTTTTCCACTTTTAGATTCTAGAGATTGAAAATAATTACTGTTATAATTTTTATCTCAAACTAGAAATCAAGTATTAAGTATGCCCCTTGTTTGTTACAGTTAGATGTTTATTTTCATATAAAAGACCAAGGCACAAGTCAAAAGTAAAATTGTCGTAACAAACATGAAGACATGATTAGAATGCTCAATTTAAAAATATCTAATTTTGTCATGGACATTACACACTCTGTACATTAGGAAATCAATTTAAAATGTTCATATAATATTCATCTAAAGTTAACGGTTTCGCGATAAACGATCGATGTCGCGTCTGCAATCACCAGCCTTTAAAATAATATACAAATATACAATAATAAAGACGATCCAAATTTCTTCAAGAAAATCATTACATGCGATGGGTCGTGGTGCTATGGCTATTATTCAAAAAGTAAACAACAGTCAACTCAATTCAAATAGCACTCGTCAGGTGAGCCCGAATTAAAAATACTTGCCTTTTTTATAAATTCGGTTCTTTTTTGGTACGGCCCTCGTAACTAGATGTTTTCTAAAAGGAATAGTTTTTTAATAGGGACAATTCACTGTACTCCCTATTAAAATAAGGGATGTGCTGTTCCGCGCCGAAATAGTGAGAAACTTGATAACGCAACTAATTTAATTATTATGTTTATACAACAATACGTAAATATAAATATTTGCGTATCTTACCTGATAACGAGTAATCGTTGTGTCTACTCTCGGAGTCTCGAATTAAAAACGCCCCATGATCGTTCTCTGGCAATAATAATTTCTTCTCAGCCTCAATCCGCTTTATTTTTCTGAAGTACCATCTGCAACAATAGTATATGACATTAGTAAATTATCTCTTGAATTCGTACTAATTACATGTAAAATTAAATAAAGGTAGTATCATCTTTGGAATAGCCATTCAAAATAACAATGCTTTTAAATGTGCAACTATGGAAGTGCACTTATATAACGGGTAAGTAATTCAATTTATAAATACAAAAGAAAAAACGCAGAACGGAGAAATTTAGAATTTCAGTAGGTTAATGACATTTGGTAACTTAAAGAACATCAGTAAAATTACTTTTTAGAAAGTTTTCTGAACCCGACACAAATAAATACGATAATCTGGTACGACGGGTATTAAAAATTAGAAATAGTATTATATTTAATTAGATATAGTGTATATCTAGTATAAAAACTAAGGAGTTATTATGAATTTCTATTTTTTTTGTGCGTATAATTCATATTCAAAACTTGCTGCTTCAAATATTTGTAACGTAAATCTTGAAAAATTAGTTTCTTTAATAATTTGTCGAAATTGCTTTTTAAAACGCATGTAGTCCATTTTAATGTTATTTTATACACATAAATGTTCGAAATATGAAATGTTTTTATTTTAAAGAACACCTAAACATCGGATGTTTGCACACATTTTGAAACGTATTTGGCATCATCACAAAAAGAAACGGAAGTCGATTATAATGTTATATAATATAAAATTTTTAAACACACTTAACTTGTTTATTATAGATATGGAAGGTATGAACAAGTCAGAATCGATACATTAATAATAATAATAATAATAAATCACAATACTTGTTTGAACAGTCGTAATGATATTGTCGATACAAACATAAGTAACTTACGTGCAGCTCACATAGCGAGAGTTGGCAGGTTGGAGAAATCTTCGCTGCGCAAAGTACGTGTCAGTGTCAGACAGAGAAAGTATTCGAAAAAAAGAAATGATAAATGTGACATGTACATACATCATGAAGTTGTTTGCCTAATCTTTGAAAAAGGGTTTATAATTAATACAATGGATTGTGGATATTTGCGTTATTACTAGACACTAAATACTGTAATATTTATATAGATCAGAACTTATATTCCAAACAGTTTTGAAAAAAACTGATTTTCAAATGAAACACACTAATGAATAGCTTACACACCGAAACCATACGATCAGCGTTAGATGCTAACTGACGAATTTTCCGGTCCAATGTTTTCGGAATGACTGTACATGCTAAAAGTATAGCTATTTCTCTCGCTTGGGACCCACTTTTTTCTTATGTTCGACAATCGTTTTTGCGTTGGTGTCATCCTAAAGCGATTTGACTCCACTTTGTTTTAGAATGATGTAATAACGATTAATTCAAAAAGATTGTTTATCTCACCCTGTTAATATATGACACAAATTAGATATGTGCCACATTGTTAGATTAATGTCTAAACTTGCCAGTAAGTAACATGCCTACATTACGTGCATAGGCGTAGGTTACGCTGTTCTTCTGTTAGTGGTAATTCTACTTCGGAACAAGAGAGAAATCATTTTCATTCTATTAGTCTACAAAAGATATATGTTTCTAATGTCAATAATAAAGATAATAAGTAGTAATTAATTGGAAAGTCTTATCCCATGATAAATGAATGATTAGATGTACGTTACTTAAATTTATAACAAATATGTAACACCTTTGAAAACAAACTTGATGTAGTTACGCCGACTACTGTTAGAGCAGTATTAGGTAAACGTGATTAGTATACCATTGGTTAGATGTATTTTTGTTGCGTCGACCATGATTTGGTATAACAGAGAATTGTATAAATCTGTTAGCAAATTCGACACCAAGTGCCAATTAACCTTCATGTTAACCTCATATTGTCAAGTAAAGTTGTATTTTGGTTGTGTTAAACATTCGTAATTCATATAATTTCATATTTTAGTAAGTAATATTAAAATATTAACAGCATTATTTTATTGTGAAAGCCTGATCAAGTTGAAGAACATGGATTATGAGAAAAAACAGTACCTAGGTATTGTTTTAATTTAGACATAAACACGTTTTGTTAAAATACCAGATGCTTTAATTAAAAAAAAGGGGTCTTTGATTACATAGTTTATATTGATACCCTAAAAGAGATCTACCCATTTCATGAGAGTATGGATATATAGAAATAATTCCTGTTATAAATTTGAGTCATACATGAAAAAAGCTATATAATTACAAGTAAGTACTATTAAATAAAATATTATATATAACATAACTTTGTCTGTGAGGATCATGTGCATATTTATGTAAATTCTCTATGTAGAATTACATTTTTAAAGTATGTGTAAAATGCACTGACCGATAACAACATAACATAATAAATTTTAATAAGGTGATTCCAAATTCGGCCTATTTCCAACTATTCTAAATTTTTGTCGATGCAATTGGAAAGAATTTTAATGCGGATTAACGAAGACTAACAAACTTATTTGGGAATCTCAGTGCAACCGGACATAAATCACATCCAAATATAATTTCTATGTAAATAATATTATTATAAGTTATATAAATATTACTTTAGGTTTTATACTAATTTTACTGACAATAATTATATTAATTATTCTAATTCATATATTAATTTTTAATATACATAATTGAAAATTGCTAATGAGAATCTGTTGTGGTGATTTTGTAGTATAGTGACCTGTTTGGCGAATGTCAGATCGTGGGTTGTCATCCCACCTCTAGAGCTACGGTGAAATTTTATAATTAGAATTTCATCTAGCTAATATGTTATACACTAAATATGATGTGTATGTATTATAATGCAATACCTTTAGTATGTTTGGTATCCAGACATCAACAAAAATCTATAGCGTAATTAAACACCACTGTATTATGTTTAGTTTTAAAAAATAACTGCGAAACTTCAAAATTTTACCTCTTTTCTAAGGCATCCATGCACAGAATCGACTGATTTTTAAGGATTAGCTGCTACAATACAATCAGGTGAAAATTAAATGATAAATATGGATGGATAATAACTTGTCGCTATAATTACTTTTTAATTTCTGTAGTTGATCAAGTACTTTATTAAGTACGTATTTCAGAATACACTTCGATAATCGTTGTTATTCATCAGTGTGTATAAACAATTGACAGACATTTTACGTAGCTGCCTGATATTTGATAAACATATCATAACGATTGCGAATATCGATAGAAGGCATCGTCCGATGTCTCCACTCATATGCAAATATTTATATATACGAGGGCGAATCAAATATGAACCGGACTTTTCCTTTTAACGCTCCCTAGGTGAAGTGAGTAACGTGACGTCTTGATATATATTGGGTGGGGATGTAAAGTGGAGAGAATTAAATTGGTCCAGCTCGCCAGAGCAGATTGGCTGTTAGTAGCATCATGTCTGAGCAAGAGATGTACACGTCTGTTGAGCAACGCATTATTATTAAGTTTTTGTCGTGGGAGGGCGTAAAACCTGCCGTAATTTTGCGTCGACTAACTGCATAGTTCGCTGAAAAAACGCTTTCAAGGACACAAGCCTACGACTGGCAAAAAAAATTCCGATGGCCGCGAGTTAGTGCAAAATGACACTCATGCACGCCGATCGCGGACAAGCATCAGTGAGACGAATATTCTTGCGATCCGTGAGTTGATTGAAGAAGACCGCTGCCGTACCACATGGGAATTTGCTGCACACGTCGGAATATCGTATGAGAGTGCTCGATCAATCATTTCAGATGATTTGGGTTACCGAAAAGTGTCGGCAAGGTGGGTTCCTCTCCTCTTGACAGTAGATCAGAAAGCAAACCGTCCTGCCGTGTGTGAAAGACTTTTGGCACGATATCAAACAGAGGGGGATGATTTCTTGAGGCACATTGTCACCTGTGATGAGACTTGGGTGTATTCACTACACCCCGGAGTCTAAGCAGGCAAGTATGGAGTGGCGAAAGCCTGGAGAAGCACCACCACGGAAAGCCAAGACCCGTCTTTCTGGCATATTAGTCGTTGATTTTCCTCATGAACAGCGTACAGTTAATACTGCCAACTGCTTGATGAAGTGAAGCTGGCCTATCAATGAAAAAGGCGAGACTTGTCTAATCAAAGTGCGATTCTGCTCCATGACAAGGCTCGGCCACACACAGCTGCATTAACCTAAATAAAAGTGGACAAAAGCCATTGGATACCACTGGAACATCCGCCCTACAGTCCCGATCTGTCGCCGTGTAACTACCCCATGTTTGGGCCACTCAAAGAAGAACTGGGAGGTTATCATTTTGACGACGATGAAGGTGTAAAAACATTCGTGGGCAATTGGCTACAGACGCGTTGGTTTAGAGACAAAAAAGAAAATCACAATAGGTGGCGCTGTGGTCGAGCTATTGATAAATTTTATATTTAAAAACAGAAATGATGCCTATCCGTCAATCGCACTAACGACCTCTTCTGTCCAGTCTTTCTTATACAGGAACTTCAACCAAATTAGTCACCACGCCACCTACTGGAAGAGGCAGAACAACGTCTGCTGGGCCAGCTAGTTATTTATATAACAAAATAGGAGTTATAATATTGTTTATTTTAGAGAATGACATTAGATATTTTGACTTATTATTTTGCTAGTTAAAAAGAAATTTTCGCCCATTCATCAATAAACATCTTCAGTTGAAATTTTTGTGAAATTGGGAATGTGCTACCCGTCAATTTACACAAATTTTAAATTTGTATATATTGTTCTTCTTGGATGTTAAACTACATTGTATTTTGAAACTAAATCGGAAATTGCGGCTTGACAGTAACAACAAATATACTATAACACCGTTACCGCAATAAACTATGTATACACTAGTGTACCGCCATGGTAGTTTTAATCAGTGTTACTGATGATGACAACATAGTTGTCGAAATACGTATCTAGCATTTTAATCATTTTTGTGGAAACGGTGTTTTAGTGCATTTTATGGTAAAATAGTATTCACATTTTCAAACCCCAAGCTCAACAATTAGTACTTGACAACTGATTTCAGCAGAATGGCGTTGCAAGTCGTATTGCAAGGGCTTCTATGGAAATCCTGCGAGAATTTATTCGTCGATTATTTCTCGATATGGTGATTTATCGTGATAGGTTTTCTAAGACGTGAGCTATAGAAACATATCACAAACTATGAAAAAATGTTTACAACTATCGAGCACTCAAGTACTCTAAATAAGAACGTGTTCGAGATTAGTAAGCATTTTTAAAAAAATAATTTGATATCAGGAGCACTTAGCACTTTTAAAAGTTATACATTTAAATCAAAAGTCAATCAATTTGCAATACTTTTGACTGATATCAATCGATAAGTCATCACTTAAATTTTAATCCCTCCCATATTCAGGACACTGAACAACCGAGGTATTTAGTAATAATCCGTGCAATAACAAGAAATGTTCCCGTTTATAATTTTCAAGTAGAAATTGGTATTTACTTGCTTGTTAACCAATACATACATTCACGATCTAATTGTTGTATGCATGCATGGCTGAATGTACATCAACACCACCACATCACATTTTAAACAACAACGCACGTACACGTGTTTCAGCCTGTATAGGCCTCATCAGCGTACGACGTGTTATCATGATGCATGTTGAAAGGCCGCCGGTATTTCTGTCGACTTGCATAGCAGATCTTAATGAGAGATGTCAGCAACATAATATGTTACCCGAGTGCACCGTACCCAGACGTCATTCATTCACAGTATTACCATGTAAGGAATTACGAAATACGTACAACTAGTGAATCGCCAACAGAAATGTACACATGATCACTTGTTTTGCTCTTCCTTTCGATCGTGGTTTAAAGCAATAGAAAAATGTAAATACATATACAAAAATAAGACCACGTCTAATGAGCATATTTTTGTGTGTATTCATATACAGCTCATTCGAAAATTCCGTGACATATTTCGTACTTATTTACTAATTTACTATTTAATTCTATCCAAAATTCATCGTTTGCAAATTTAGGATTACTAAGCACTAAGCCTTTTGGTGAAATGCTCGAAGCACTAAGCTTCAATTTTGAAAAGTGCTTGTAAGAAAAGTGCTCCTCGCAGCAAAAATAATTCGAGCTCCTTAACATATTTAAAACTTTATGAATCAGTTTTGCGTTTAATTACTATTATTTTTATGTATACAAGAAATATCAAAGTTTTAAAGTGATAAGACGCCTCCGAGACGACTCGTATACATATATATATATATATATGCATATGTACAAACACATACGTATATGTAAAATGTAAAGAATTCATTGCTCTCAATGCATATTTATCATTTTCTTTTTGGCAAAGTGTCAGTAGTTTCTGATTTACGCTTGCCATGTAATGGACTTCGTAATATCATTCGTACTTGCTTACGTATTCTATATTATGCATATGTACATACTAATACATACGTATGGTATGTATTTCGTATTTAATGCGTATGAGAGTATGTGTGTGGTAATACCGTCGTGTAACAGAATTATTATTGCATTCCATATGCAGTTGGCCATTCTGAGAAAAACAATATTGGAGTTTAATGTCGTATATATACCTTTACATATCTATTCATATACTTATATTTAGAAGTAATTCTTAATCGTAATTTATATATCAACCGGTCTAAATAAGCGCATGTACTTTACATTCAGGAAATTAAATACTTATCATGTCATGAATTTGAAAAATTTATTAGCGGAAAATATAGATTGTTTATAGATGGACATAGTAATATTTTACTTATGTTAAAACAACATTTGATAAGGAAGTATATGTGTAATACTCCAGGCAACATTATCAGCAAATGCGATTTGCTATTAGGGAATGATTTCATTAGTAGACCTCTTCTGCACGACCTTAAGTTTATTTACAGCAAGCGTTAGCATGATCCCAAAACCCACAAAATAGGATTTTTTTAATTGAATTTGGGAAAAGGCAAAGAAGATAGACGAAAATGAAAAGTGTAAACACATGGATGTTAAAACTAACATCAAGCAGTAAATAAATACTGTGACTTACATATATACATTTATACGTAAAACGTATATGCATATATGCATGTGTAGTTTAAAATCCAAAATTTATTACCACTGCTCACCTAGATCGTTGATCACACTAAAGAGAGTTAGAGCAGTTTAAAAATGCAATGTGGTCTTTGATGTTTTAAGAAAAAACTAGTGCTTTAGTTCGAGTTGATATGTAAAATGAAGTTTTTTAATCAAACTTAAGGGATTCAATTTGGGGGTCGTCTTGCTTTTCATACCAGAAGAAAATTTTTATTTGAAATTTAAAGTAATTGTAATGGGAAAATGTATAATATACACGCGTTAAAAATAGGTACTATTACTTGACTAATTTGAAGAATTTCGTATCACTAGTATTAACAAAGACCAATACTTAATTTGGATTTACTTATATAGCAAATTATCGGATAGATTATATGTTAAGTAAAGTTATTAGTATTTAATAGACAAGTTACGCGAAGTTATCACCAAACACCTTGAAATATATTATATATTCCATTCCTTAACATCTCTCAGCAACTTTACGCCAATGGTAATAGGGAGCTTCGTAGTGCAGATTAACTAACAAATTATTAAGTAAGTATACATCATTAGCCCGACTATAAAAAGCAAATATAATAATAATTTACACACTATGTAACCCTCTGCATGTGTTATACTTGCATAAAAAATAAATATGAACGTTATAAAAAGCAATTAAATTTTCTGGACAGACGACACTTTTGAAGGTTGTTATTAGAATATTAAATAAATTAAAATCTGCTTTGAATAGAAAGAACTATTACATATTTATAAACAAGTTTGTATATATGTTTTCCTTAGTATTTCTTACATAATTGGTGTGTTAAAATTAAGGTTACGCACTTGGGGAGTAAAAGTATAAGAACGAATAACAAAAAAAGATCCAAATATACGAATTATCAGTCAGGTAATAAAAGACAACATTATAGAATGACAAAGTAAAGAAAGAATGATAGAATAATAAATAATGAATCATGAATCAGCACCTTCTATAAGCTAAGGCGTGAAAGGTCTAACACAAAGGTAGAAGGAGAAAAGAATATTACTATTAAAATTTATAGACTTCAAAAAAAATATATTTTAGCATACCTTTTGCTAAGTTATATAAGCGCTAATATAGAAGAACCGTAATAACTAAAGATACATCAATGAATTTATGTATATAGATTTTCTACAAAATATTTTTTTAAATTTTTTTTTATATAAATATTAGTATGAAACGTTGCAAGCCTGCGATATTCTTCAATTAAGAAAATCCATATTTACACACATAAGTGTGGAACAAATGCCACTTGTTATGTATGAAAATAAGGTTTATCTTAATTAGAGAATATCTCATGAAAACACTTCTTATACATAAATAGGGTGTGTAAGAATTGCCACTGCACTTGGTATGCCAATCTGAGGAACATCAAAAATGCGAAACCTGTCATTGGGTTCATAATCAGTTACAAACACATTTTTTCAAAGCCTATGACTTTGTATACATGTTAAGTGATAGTGACACACATCGCCCAAATATAAATAAAAATAATTAAACATACTTATTTTAAACAATTTAATCAAATTTTATACCAAACTTTTACAGCTTTATCAGACTCCACCGAGAGTTTATAGATATATAGTTATTACTATGAAATACACAGTCTTTCTAGCTACATAGCTGGTCATAAAGTTTAATTTCAATCAAAAAGTGAACTAATTAACAATCAAGTTGACCCGCCCTACCTTCTGCTTGCAGTAGACTTTTAGGTTCCAACGTATGCAACGCTTTATATAGAATAATATTTGTTTAGTTATCAAAGCACGAACTAATATTTTGGTTACAGCACCATTAACTCACTTGGTCATCCACATATAATTTTTTCCTTGCTACCAAGTCTTTGCTTTATTCCTTTCTTAATTAAATTAGTAGAATATTGATCCAAATTGGGTCGAGTGGTTTGATATTTGACTTGAAATACTGTAATATGTATTTTGCTTTTGCTTAAATATTTTGTTCTTCTTTTATGTACTAAAATAATGCTACCGTTTCTTGTTAGGATTAGGATTACATATGTTATTTTTTTGCACTGTACTACAATGTAATTATTGTTTTGTCCCGTAAATGGTTTTTGTAAGTCAGATAATAAGGTTCATTATAATCATTATTATTACTAGGCTTTTATATGTATATTGTATTTAAAATCATTAGCATGGTATTACATACGCATTGCACACAGAAATGTTTACATTACCATGCCTTTTTCAAGAATTTATAGGTTAAAAATACTATTACCTCTACTGCATATCAAATTAGGCATAATAAAGCAATTGCTAAAGGCACATTTATAGCGAAACACGTTCTGGGAAAGAGTAATCATTTATAGGTTACAGTGTGAGTTTTAATCTTTACTTTCTATATATGCTCGTAAATGGATTGATCTTGGACAAACGATGAACAAGAGATGTCATCAAAACATGCAGAACACTGAAATTCAATTCCGAACCAAAAAGCTTAAATTTGTAAATCATTTTCATCAATATTTCGACTTGCTTTTGATATTATCACAGAAACAATATAAACGACGATAAACACAGAAAAGTGAAATCAAACATCACAATTACAAATTCTGCCCGATTATGTCACACTAGACATGCAAAATTGACAAAATGTTAAAGCAGACCGATTGCGAAACACACTTGGTTTGCAGCTCCGAGTCACGATCATTTGCGTAACTACAATTAGAATTAAAACAGTCGAAATTCGACCATGGAATAACGATAAAAGGAATAGTTTCGTTCATATTTTTCTATTGAATGGAGCGGCAAGGTGTTCATAAAAAAAACTGAGAGCTTTTGTAATAAATTTATGGATTTTAGCATTTTTATGCAAATATAATTTATAGTTCCTATAAATTTTAACTGTCAGGTACCTATATATGCCTTGCTCATTAGTAATTTTTTAACCACAGTTTCACATTAATTGTTTGAAGTTATGTAAAAATGCATTCTGAACAAATTCTAAATTATACTTAATGCTTCGTTATTAAGTTCATACGTATACAAACATATACCTATGTAATATGTGTGAGTTCATGTTAAATGATAATATTCATTAGTCTCACATATTTATTTATATCGGGATTATATCCAATTACTGTTGAATTTCTACGAAACATAAGGACGTCATATACAGCTCACTTAATTTTTAACTACATATACACCATAATCAAAAACACTGCACATTTTTGTCGAGTTGATAGGAACGATTAAGACGGAATAGTAATTGCTTAGTTGGGACATGCTCCTTGCTAATCTGAATCACTCCTTAGGTTTTTATCAGAGTAGTTTTATATGCAATTACTATTAAAATAAAGGCAATTTATTATTATTATTAATAATATATCATACGATACTTAAAGTTATTTGATAATTTATTAAATAAATAATTTAGTATCCCGATACAAAGGATTTTTCTCGCAGAAACTTAATCTGTGCTTAAGAAATTTCACTGTTCACATGTTCGCATTTTGGGTGCAATAAGTATCTTTATTCAGCTTTGGCAATTACAATGGCCAACCAAATTTAAAGCATTCACGATTTGTTCGTAGGAACTGTCACAGAACTAGAAGTAGGTAAATGTTAAGCAGATTTCCACCAGGTCAGCCAAGTCGTCTGGTTGGTTGTGTTGGGTTAGGATTATGGAAATGGTGCCCGGAATTGGTACTTTGGTGAAAAGGTATACGAGTCGAAACATTATGTCCTAAGGATCAACTGTCGGTTCCTGTAGTCGGTGGATGAAATGACAGAAATTTAGGATGAAAGACTCACTGTTACCATTCTAAGGTTAGAGGTAATTGGAAAGTTCATGTGTAGGGTTGTTAACAGCACTGACAATATGTCGAAGAGAAACACTCTATTTGTGGATTTTGGGTATACCGTATAGTTTTGGTGGTTTGGAGTTACTGGGTGATGAATGTTTGATAAAGTTGATGATGGAACGTTCTATGCGTCTGGTACGGTTTAATTTAAGAGGCCTGTAGGAACCGTCTAAGATCAGGGAGTCGATTTTTTTGTCTATATTCACTGTTGTCCAGGACAATTGTTGTGTTTCACTTGTCAGCAGCTAATACGACAATAGCAGGACTGGATTTGAGGTTTTTGAGAGAGTTAAATTCAGGTTTGGAAAAATTGGATTTTGGTGGTTCGGCTCGTTGTAAGGTTTTGGAAGTTTCGAATCAAGTATGACGGCTATGGAATGTGGTAATTTTAATGAGTGATGTCCTTTGCAGACATGGATTTAGGAATGGGAGCGCAGTTGAAATCTTTGGAGAGAATGTTGATGTTATCAGGAGTTAAGGGTTGTTATGGAAGATATATGACTGTGTTTTAGATTAGTGTTAGAGGAAGAAGATTGAACGGATGTATCTTTGCGTGATAAAGTTGCTAGAGATATCTGCTTCTTGGATGGTTATTTTGTTGAGTGTGTGAAAGTCAGAAAGTGATAAGGTGCTGGAGAATTTTAGATGAAGACCAAAAAGTTTAAGTGATATTGAATTTATGTCTCGTCTAGTTTTCTTGATCCGCTCCCGAATCAAAACAAGAACAGCCCGTTGGAAAATACGGTTGGCGGTATGCGAACAAATATTTTTAATATATTTGAATCGAAGGTTTCAACGACAACAGTGAAAATCTACGACTACACACATGCAACGGAACATCGTACCGAACTTCGCCGCGCTATATTTCTTGTTGCGATATGATGATGTTTTGAGGTTCAACAGATCATCGTCGCGTACATCAGCGCGAGCATAATGCCGTCCCATCCTCCCATAATCAGCCAGGCACGTCGTCCGAACATGTGGCGCAACGTGGACGCGTAACATTTCTTTGATGCGACGACGAAAAACCGACAACTGATGGGACACCGTTATGTTGCGATGTTACGCTGTTGCGCGGTTGCGTCCACACTTGATACGCGGCGGAGTTCGGTACGATGTTCTGTTGCATGTGTGTAGCTACCTTTAGATTCGCCAACCTCCATGAGGAGAAAATTAAGAAGAGCAGCAGATACTTGGCATCCTACGACAGAAAGTGGTTAGGCTTATTTGTACTTTAACTTTTCTTATTAGACGTAAAGATTACAATGTAATGCCTAAATTTCTTCGAATGAAATACCATATTTCTTCTTATATCGCCAACTGCATTTTCCATCGTTACACGAGTCTTGAATTCCATATTCCTTAATAAAAAAACAGCCTCTAACACATTTAAACACCAAAACAATCCATAACTTCTGAAGACATCACCATTATATCCAAACGCCTCAAGTACGCTCCACTCCTAAACCCGTTTCTACAAAGAATGTAACACTACTGATGCAGAATTTGTACTCATCAAATTACCACATTTCATAGATGCAAAATCCTACAATGAACCAAACTACCAAATCCACTGTGTCCATAGCTGAATTTAACTCCTTTAAAAATCCCAAATCCAATCTTAGTAACTGCTGACAAGAAAAACGCAACCGTTCTCTTGGATAGCAGTGAATATGGACAACAAATCGACTACCTGGTCCAAGACATACTTTGTTGGCCAATGCTAACAACATTTTTCTAGAAGCCTGCTGGAGAAAATGTGTAAGAAGAGAATTAAAAAAGACGAACGACATGGACGGGAATGAAAGTTGAAGTGAAAAATAAAGAAATAGGAAATTGTAGAACGCAATGCTTCGGATGAAACGAAGAGGATTAGGCAGATTCCGCATGCGATTAACGGTCGGAACTGATGATAAGTCCTTTCGACCTGAGGTCATTTGTTTAAATGGGCTGACAACAAAACGCAGCCATTGTCAAGGGCAGCAGTGAATGTGGACAAAAAATTGTCTACCTGAACCAAGACATACTTTGTTGGCCAATACTAACAACGTTTCTCTAGAAGCCTGGAGAAGAAGTGTAGAAAGAGAATTAAAGAAGAATGATACGACATGGACGGGAATGAATGTTGAAGTGAAAAATAGAGAAAGATGGAAGGGAATTGCAGAGGCTCAATGCTTCGGATGAAACGAAGAGGATTAGGCACATTCCTCATGTGACTGACGGTCGGCACTGATGATAAGTCCTCGAGCTGAGGCCATTTGTTTAAATGGGCCTTAAAGCTAAATTTATTTGTAAACAGTATAAGAACGTAACGAGTTTAAGGGACGAGACTTCCAAAACAGGAATAGTAATTTATTTAGAACAAGGTATTACAGCATTGTTCAGCCTCCCACTAATTTGTGTAAAAAAATTAATACAGAATAAAGAAATATAAATCATTGAATGCAATTACCAGAAAGAATGTTGTTATTGAATATTGCTGTGTTATGCTTAAAACTAATACTTAATGCGAGTAAAGTTTAAAATCGTACTTCAAGAGAATATTTAAGCAAAATTAGTTGTATAAACAGCTATAGTTGAGCACAAAACTAGAATAACTATTCCGAATTATAACATTATACAGTAAATAATCTTATTGTAACAATATTGCTTTCGTAATCTTGTCATAAAAGGAATAAACAGATAGGAAAAATGAGGTTTATTATCACCTGTTTACTACTGTTCTTACTGACACATCCTTACTTGTTTAATTTGAAATATTATATATATACCTATGTGTGCCAGTTTACCTACTTATATAGTTGTTACAAAATATCTGAGGTCATATTATTACGATTTTTGGCTGAAGCGCTGATAAGACAGTAGACAAGACACGTTAATTCTCCAATAAAGAGATTCTTAATGAGAGCACGTAATTAAAATACCTATATCGTACCTAAACGTACACAATTCTTGTTTTTGAGATTCAATATCGATAATCTGTAGTACGTCGTCGAAACAAGAGTAGACGTAACTTTCTAGACACAGGAAAACCATGTTTATTTAACACTGATGTCCACATGAAAATGCACTTCTTCCACGGAATAATCCCCACTTAATTAAAGTATTTCGTAACGATTGAGCTGTCGGTCGCTTCACTTTTCACATACTGACAGGTTAGTGGAAATTTGAAGAGGACGCACGTACAGTAATAATAATAATAATCCAATTAATCAATCTAGATAAGATAGCTTGAACGGTAAATGCGTATGTAATGGGAACAGTATACAGGGTCTTTGGACTTTTCTAAATCTATTATTGATATACAAATTTATAAGTATAAATTAAGCCAGTAAAACCTTCATAACTTTTCTTTTATATTACGTTATCTTTCTTATTCATTCTATATGAGCGAAATGACAAGAATGGAATAGATTATAGAGTGAATATATAATAAATGCACGCGAAAACAAATTCCCTTAATTAAAAACGTAATATTCTGCCATTATGAACATGATACGCCCCTATAAATAAAACTCATTAAGTATACATCTAAACCGTAGGTTTCCAGGATTGTCGTTAGGTATAAGTTATTGGCTTCTATGTTGAAACCGCGCCGCCGTCATTTCTTTCCCTGTAGACGTTTCGTTCACGATCCAAAAGTATATCTTCAGGGCGCTTTCAGCTAATCGCAGAAGTAGCAATAACGGTAAAAATTTTCACCATAGATAAATTTAGACCAAATATTCAAGGTGTTAAGTTCTATGTTATTACCGATCAATATAATTGGTGTCACAAAAAAACGGTATTATGAGGGTTATAGCTGCGATTACCACTTCTTGGGGTGTACATACCTCACAATAGCTCTAATGTTATCCCTGATGATTTGATTATATATATATTTTAAATATGCATGCTAAAGATTTGCGCAATAATAAATGCAGTTGTTGTCATGGTAAGAAACTGCACAAATACTTGCAGTAAATCACAGAATACACACGCAGTCTTCATTTCAATCCATGTAGTGTCGATTTGTTGGTATAATAGATTTCATCCATTGCGTAAATGGAGAGATACTGTGGTCTCAGTTTGAAGAGAATTACTGCGGTCGTCATGTCAGTCTCGCTCCGGCAATATAAGCTGGCATACTATCTTGTTATACTGTATGTAAATGATTTATCTAAGGTCCAGTAATATAAATTACTTTTATTACGCCTTACACAATAATACAAGAAAAATCACGATATAGCCCAAGTCCATGCGACGACCAACTTGTAATCAAAACTAAATTTCTAAGGATTTATCTCATTTACCGATCAATTTTAAATATTATTCTTATGTGTCATGTATTAACAAGGTGGGACAGTCAATATCTCTTCAAATATCTTACTATGTACAAATTTAACGTTAAAGAGGCAATCATATCTGTTTTACATTTTCCAAGTAAAGTTGTTACTGCTATTCAAATTCAAGTAAATTAAGTCACAGATAAAGCAATAAGGATATTTAAAGTGATTAGATTACTAATAAATATGTATAAAAATAAAATATGAGGATTTAAAAATTATTTTAAAATATCCCCTACATTAACTATTTTACGACAAGATTATGACTTTTTGCTGTATATCTAGTACTTGTGTATATGGTGTAGGATAAAAGATGATAAATAATATGTAAGAATGCTCTCAAGATACATGTTTGAATATGTTTTTAAAGTAGATAACATGTGCTAAGAATATGTTTTTTTCAAGCACAGTTCAAAGTATCAAACAATTTCACATATGGATTTAAGAAAATTTGTCAAGGAGATATTAATTTTATTGTACGAGGTGTGGAAATTAAATAACTGGACTGGTGCTGCAACCGGTAAACAGCGATTGTACGTCGCTCAGTTTCGCTACAGCAAGTGTTCAGATAGAGTAATGACTTAATCTCAAGTTTCTTGTAAAATTTGGGAAAACTGCTACAGAAGCTCATGGCATATTAAAGGAGGTGTTCGGTAGTGGATGTTTATCGCGCATACAGTTTTTAGAGTGGATTAAAGAAATCACAAACGGACGACAACATCCAGAAAATGGGTAAACTGATATGTCAAAATCATCGTCTGAGAGTCCGAGCTCTTGCTGAATCTCAGTAATTAACAAAGAAGGTGCCCGTATATTTTGCATAAGTTACTCAATAAGCACAAAGTTACAGCAAAAGCGACGACGTTTCTCAACAAGCTGACAGAAGCCGAAGTCTAGCACTGCTTTAAACAACGGAAAATGCGTATGGGGCGTTGTTGTCGGGATAGGTCAGGAGAGTACTTTAAAGCCGATAAACTTTCTAATGTCTTTTATTTAATTTCCAAACTTCGTACTTGTACTCGTAGAAGCAGATTATTAATACTAGATGAAGGAAGGTTATATGGTGCAAATTATGGTTGCTATGCATATGAATGTATTACTCAGGTATCTTAAACTGTTAGAAAAAAGGACTACAATGCCTCATCCTCATAGATTAAATTATGATGTAGAGGTTAGGTGACGCAAACAATTATAGTCTGTAGACCGTCTCAACCTTAGTATTCAGTATGTGTCTTATGGAGACAGACAACATAGTTGTCAGTTCGACAATGACAGGTTAGGTTGGTCACTCATTATAATGACATGACATTTAAAATACTTAATAATATTAATTTGACACTTGACAGGAAGGTTATGTTGTGATACTTACACCCTTAGACCGTTTATACATATAGACACGCCGTTTTCCGTCCCGCCTTGAATACGAACTGAAGCAAACATAACGCACAAACAAGCCCACCAGTGACATCACATTCACGGGTGGGCTTGTTTCTATTGTTGTTGTATGTCAAACGTCTAACATATATTCAGATTTTGGGGCCATTATTATGACAACTAAATTTAATTTTGGCAATTATTGTAAAAATTAGATGAAATTTTTAATTCGTGACAAGATGAGAAAAAGTTTTTAATGACATTGACGACCAAAATTTAATGCTAGTAACTGTACTAGTTGTATCGTGCCCACCAGTGACGTCACCCGCGTAGAATTATGTTTGCTTCACTACTTGATAGTTACGGCGTGTCTATATGTTTAAATTGTCTAAACCAGATAATAACAACCATAAATATAATAAATCGAACTGACAACATTGCCTTGAAATAAAAAAGACTGTTTATTACAAATTGCTTAACGGTAGTAAAAGAGGTATGTATCCCATAAGAGACTGACTACAAAGGTTGAGGCGGTCTATAGTATATGTACTTGCTACTACCAACTACTAAGTAATATTTCATGCAAAATATGCCTACGTTAAAGTTAACAAAACATTGCATGCTGGTAAATAAAACATGTTTTAATCCATATCCATGTGACTTCTCGCTAATAAAAAAAATGCTGCAAGAAATTGCATAACTTGAAAGCTTATTTTCATGCAATTCTTGTGTAAATTGGTATTGCTGCCAGTGTGAATTTCTTTAAAGATAATTTGAAAAACCAAGTAAGCTCAAAGTACGCAGAGTGGTTTAAATAGTGACGGTACCAATCACTATTTGCGAAATAACAATATCTTTCCAAATGATTGCTTATTCAATATTTTGTCCAAATAAACCGTTATAATTTGTAAAGCGAAAATAACATACAATACATGTAAAACTGTCAGAGATAGAATATTTTTCAAAATATAATCTTTTTAAGTCCTGTAATAAGGTAACTACTGCTTTGTAAACACTAAAAACATCGTTACTCTTACAGCAAATTACGTAAAACGATTCATTCATGAATATTGAGATTGAATAACTTCTTCAACTTATATAGCCTTGTCAAATCTAGCTTGATCCGTGAAGGGCATTTGCGAAGTTGTTTCAGAATGGAGATGTATAGGCACGTAATACACTCCTCTCGCTTCCTAGTTAGCGCGGCTACATTCGATAAGCCATACGGTTGTATTTCTCCTATAGAATTAATTATATTAATCATCATTACATAACAAGTGTAAAATATGTATGTATTATTCCTATCGTTGCACAACCAACAAAGGACCATTACAAAATATGTATTATCATATTTCGAAAAAATGCACGAAACAACTATTTTTTCCGCATTACCAATGTTAAAACAAAACATACTGTGTAAAAGTAAACAAGTTAAATTATAACATTCAGTGTTGATCGGACTCTATAATTATTATCTACACTGACATTAAAAGTTGGTTAATTCGACGTATGGAACCTGGCAAGTAATTATATTGCATTAAACATGCAGATTAATGAAATTACCATACTACGGATTGCCTTGACCTAAGAATAAATTAGAGTTATTAAATATGTTTGCCTGTTATAGATTAGTGAGGCACCAGCGTTCAATTGCTGTAATTTTTGGATATAGGTATACATCCAACAATTATTACATGAAACGTATCCCAGATAACAATTCCAGCATAGGGATCTCGCTTACTATAAAAGATACAAGTTTGGTTAAATTAGGATTATTCTTAAGGACTAGTAAAATTATGCGATATTCTCCAATTACGAGGGCGTATTTTTATGTTATCTACCTAGCCATGAAACAAAAGAGTGACGATGTCAAACAAATTATTGAAAAATTGCTGTCACTGTTAGAAGTACATGTGCTAAGTTGTGTTTAGTTTATGCTGTGTATAGAGATTTGAGACGGTCCATTTCTCGATAAAATGAGTGAAAGTAAAGTTGAACATCGCAGCGTAATAAAGTTCCTGACAAAGGATGGCAACGATCCAAAAGCAATTCATGAAAGAATGGTTGCTGTATATGGAGAAGATACACAATCTTATTTCCAAGTAAAATATTGGTCTAAACTCTTTCGATGGGGCCGAGAGTCAATCAATGATGACCAAAGTTCGGACGACCCGTTGAAGCTCGAACTGAAAACATTGTGCGAAAAGTCGAAAATTTGGTACTGATAGATCGGCGTGTAAAGATCTCTGTTATTGCCAATGAAGTCTGTATATCCGAAACAAGTGTTCTCAAAATTTCGCATGACGATTTGGGTATGAAGAAGGTGTCTGCACGGTGGATACCCAGACTGCTTACACCTGAACAAAAACTGTGCAGAAAAGAAGTTTCTCAAGAAAATTTGGTCAAGTAGGAGAGGGAAAACACATTTTTATCTCGAATTATTACCGGGGATGGGACTTGGGTATATTACTGGGATCCTCCTACTAAACAAGAATCCATGCAGTGGGTTCATAAGGGCTCTCCTCCACCAAAAAAGCCCAAGACACAATTTTCTGGAAAAAAAAAACTGATGGCAACTGTTTTCTGGGATGCTGAAGGAGTTTTGCTTATTGAATATATGCCGAGAGGGTCTACCATAAATGGAGAGGCCTACGGAAACACAATTAAAAATTTAAAAACTGCTCTGGAGGAAAAACGCCCGCATTCTTATCCACAAAAAAACTTGTTGCTGCACGACAATTGTCGGGTTTATAAGGCAAACAAAGTTCAGCAGATAATCAATGACTGTGGGTTTATAGAGTTAAGGCATCCACCTTATAGCCCCGACCTAGCTCCGTCAGACTTCTTCTTATTCAAAAATTTGAAAAAGCATCTCAGAGGAAAGCGTTTTGCTTCTGATGAAGAACTCAAAGAAGCTGTTGAAGAATATTTTGCGGGGTTACCGAAGCAATTTTTTTCTGAGGGTATGGGGCAACTGGAAAAAAGATGGAATAAGTGTGTTAGTGTTGAAGGGAGTTATCTATTTTTTTGGTCTCTTATGTGCTTTTTTTCATGGCTAGGTAGATAACATAAAAATACGCCCTTGTACCAAATATCCATGTATTTCAAATATATGTATGTCAAATTTATTTTCCTTGTAATAACTTTTTTGTTTTGGTAGACACATAATTTTTATTTGCACTTTCTCGAGGTACTTTTTAGGTAGAATTTAAATATCGACATGGATGTTTGCACTTTCCATTTTTTATAGTTTTAATCCTTAACTTATTTTTCTTATGGAATGTCAAGTTGGCTTTGAAAGAATTCAACGTGTTTTTGTATCCTCTTTAGAATGATATACCCTATGCTATTTTCAAAAACAGCAAAAAAAAACAATAAAAACCATTTTATTAAACACTCTAACAATAAGTAGGCCGTACACGAGAAAACAACAAATAATAGATAACAATAATAAAAGAAAATGATAAGAATATCTTCGGCCAAACAAAAAAAAATCCAATGGCCATAAAATCGGTCCTGGATTACAAAACCAGGAATTTGGAACCCGATTATTAACATATTCATTGATTATGTTAGAACTGTGGGGCGAAGTGCCATCAGGTTGCAAGCAAATGTCAATATTATCAATCAACGGTAGATAATCAAGTCTATTTTCTAAATCAGTTTGAAGCAAATTCAAATATCTTTCACTATTTAGTGTTTCATTAAAAAATATAGGACCAAAAATGTAACGCCAAAAACGTCATATACCAGACGTTAAAACCAAATCTCACTTGATGCCGATTTTCCTTAACAACGTCAGGATTTTCTCTGTCCCAGAAATGAACATTGTATGAAGTACTGAAGAGACCATTATTTTCGTCAGGCAATAAAATCGCAGCAGAAAAATTATCGTTATCTATCGCTATAACATACCATTGGCAAAATTGTAATCTTCTCTCTTGATCTCCATCTCTAAGTACCTGCAGAATGGTGTACTTATACGGGTGGTATTTGTAGCGCATTAAAATTCTTTGTGTAGTAGTTTTCGAAATACCAGTGTTATGTTCAATTTCCCTAAGATACGTTGAATGATTTTAAATAACAAACTAATACATTTAATTCTACATCTTCATTAGTTTATTTCGAATTTCTAGTAGGTTTGGAAAACGAACTATATTGTCGTTTTATCATCACATTTTATTTGCTTTTTATTTTTGTGTTTCTACGTTTTTCGAAATTTGTCTTTATAAAGACAATATTGTCAATTATATATTTAGCTGTTTGGCTGTACACAGGCTATACATAAATGTCTCTCAATATTACCAACTAGTCAATGTTGTATCACTTAAAAATTCACTTAAGATTGATCACAGTGTACATCGTTGTTTTCAGAATAAAAATCTCAAAGTTATGTATGTATGTTCAAATGTGAAATTTTTTTTGCCACTTTAGCCTTAAAGCTCGTAGGGCTATGGATTTAGTAGCTGATTCGCAACCATTTAATTTGGTGTATAGATAATTAAATTAATTATTAATTAATTAGAGATAGTCTGTATAAAGAAAAAAAGGTCAATTCAAATAAACAAATTTCACTGATACAATCTTTCTTGCAAATGATGTAATAGATAGTGTAATGTTAGTTAAAATTTAATTTAGAACAACTTTTGTATAATATGAAATACTCATACGTATATATGTCTTGTGGTGCCCACACTTCATTTTTTCAAGTATTTATGATTCAGTGTATGGCAATTAGAGGTTTTTCCAATGAAACATTACTAGATACTGTTGGTATTTCATCTATAGAAACGAAACAGAAAAGTATGGATTTAACACTTCTTCAATAATTATTACACAACCAAGTAAATTCAGTTGTTTTATTAAATAAATTAAATTATGCATTTTTATCGTTCAAGTCATGAATGTCTTTGTTTGCAATATTTTATAATAAGATAACAAATATCTGTGATATATTTGTTCTACTATCAAACAATTATTGTTGGAAAATACCAATTATAATAGTTCATCTCTGAATATTTCACATATTATTTGATGTTAATGCGTTAAGTTATTACTTATTATATTCTATTAGACTTGAAATAAGTTTAATCATTTTAATGGTTTTTTAAAACGTAATTATTGTAATCTTTAAATGATTTCTTTTCCATTTCCAGATAAGACAACAAAAAGTGACCACCTAAATCGAAAAACCGCTTATATATTCAGAAACGATCTGAGTGCAAATTCTGTTAAAGTTTTCGAAGAACGTTAAATAAATTAATTATAATAATCAAATAGATTGTAATGTTTATCAAATTATAATGTTTTACATTTTAAAGTTCGATAAAAGAATTTTTTGTTTATAAGAAAATTGTAAAAAGCCTACTACAATTACGGTGAAAACAAATATAAACAAACAGCTACTGATTGTAAATATAAACACTTGATTGATTCTATAAACACTAATACATTAAATTAAACTGCGAAATCCGTATTTCTATATACAATACTGAGAATAATGAGACACTGTTGTGACGGAAATATGCAATACTAAAAAATTTGAATGCAAATGTAAAATATACAAAAAGGTCGAATAAAAACTACCGAATTGAATTTTGTAACTAATAATCAATTTATCAAAAAATCCTAGATGGATTTTTGTTCTGATTAAGCTATTTACATTCTTAACATTTAGACTGCAAATAGGCGGAGTAAGGATTATCACCTCAAAATTTTAAAATACTAATATGAGGTAAAAGACGTAGTTTTAAACCCATACTTTGCTTTGTGATTCTGAAATTTTGTTCAATATCTATCGAGCAGGTTTTTTTTAAAATACATTAGCTGAAAGTGGGTATTTACATTTACCTAGTATTACTATTGTGGTGATAAAAATGTTCGAAATCAAGATTTATGGAGATCTTCCCATTTTGATGTCGGCAATTATGGAAAAGGATTTTCCTAATAATGTCGGTGTCTCTCTCTGTGTGTGAATGTCTAGCTGCTCCTAAAAGGCTAAAGCTATCGACACCGTATTCGAAACTTAAGTTTGCAATTTTAATAGAAAGAGATGATTAGTTTTGAAGCCATACCAGTTAAGTGAAAATAAGACTTTACTTCAGATAATAATCATATTTTGCTAATACCTAGACAACTATCAGTTATATCAAAAGGTATGTAATTCAGGGTGCCATAGATTTGACCACGCAAGAGCTGCGGTAGTTAATTGGGTATATCGTGCAGCCGAAACCTATATTATTCAAGACAACTACAGGGAAATTTCTATAATAATATTTTGCTGCTTAAATGTATCTGCGTTAAATAAAGAAAATATATTTTCAAACACCTAATATCTTGCACACTAAAAAAATAATTAAATAAGCCATATCAGTAAAGTGAAAATAACACTTTACTTCAGGTAATAATCATATTTTGCTAATACCTAGTCAACTGTCAGTTATATCAAAATGTATGTAATTCAGAACGCCATAGATTTGACCACGCAAGAGCTGCGGTAGTTAATTGGGTATATCGTGCAGCCGAAACCTATATTATTCAAGACAACTACAGGGAAATTTTTATAATAATATTTTGCTGCTTAAATGTATCTGCTTTAAATAAAGAATATATATTTCCAAACATCTAATATCTTGCACACTAAAAAAAATAATTATCATTTACTTAAAAATAAATAGGATTCGAATTACAGTACAATCGCGAAAGTGTGAACACAAAAATACAGTGAGTCGTTCAAACTAACGGGGGTGTTTATAGAAACGAGGGTGTAATTAAACAAATTAACTTTATTACTTAAACTTAAATGGATTATACATGAACATCCCTAAGATGTAAAAAAATCAGTTATTTTTTTCTGAACATTATTTTGAGCAATTTTAACCATAACTGTTTTTTCTTGAATTGCTTTCAAAGTGATGATGTCACTCATATATATGGAATTTTGATTGGACCATTCTACAGCTACATTAAATGCTTTAATTGCATCGAATGGCAAATTTTTCGTTCAATGGACTCAGTTTCATCCTCATCTGAAGAAGACATTTCCACAACATCTGCCGCCTCACCCTTGTCCAAATCTTCCACATCTGCAGTAGTGTAGTCAGCCTAAAATTTGCAGTTTTGATTATGCTATTGACTTCTAAAACCACTTATGCATTAACTTACTGGAGCAAGTTCCTGTAGTAAATTTATTGTATCCCTAATAGCATCAGGAACCAAAGTTTCTTCACATCTTAATTTTTCCCGTAATGTACTTAATGGAATGTTATCTTCGTCTGCATCCTCATTATGTTCATTAAAATCTGGCAGGATATTTCTCCAACACTTTTCGATTATTGTTGAGCTAAGTTTCTCCCACGCCGCAGCTAAGTGTATTATTGCATCTTTTAGTGAAATCTTACCGAGTGCTGCAGCTATTCCTTCTTCCGTTGATACAACAGAATTCAGCAAACTGTTCCTATAGTATAGTTTGGTGAGCCTTAAAATATTTTGGTCCATGGGTTGGATCAAAGATGTAACATTAGGAGGTAAGAATTTTACAAAAATCATCCCATCTTTAGTCCTCAGTTCTGTTGCTGATGGATGGGACGGGGCATTATCCACAAGGAGAATTGCTTTCTGAGGTAACTGCTGATTACGCAGAAAACATCTTACCTACGAATTAATAATTTTGAAATAATCAGGCGTATGAAACACACCGTAGATAATTTTAACTCTCACCTCAGGTACAAAATGTCGAAAAAACCATTCCTTAAAGAGTTCCCCGGTCATCCACGCATTTTTAGTGTTTTTGTACAGCAATGGATTGTTAAAATTCTTCAAACACCTTGGATTTTTTGATTTCCCTATCACTAGGGGTTTCAACTTATGTACTCCTGAAGCATTTACACAACCCATAAACGTCAGTCGTTGCTTAGAAATTTTTAATCCAGGAGCAGTTTTTTCAGCTAATGAGACATAACTTTTATCAGGCAATAAGCGCCAATACAATCCTGTCTCATCAGCATTATAAATCTGGTGCAACTTTAGGTCATGCTCTTGAATAATATGGTTTAGATCCTCTTTAAAAGGGTCTACTGCATCTGGGTTGGCTGATAATTTCTCCCCTGTGATTTTCAAAAACCTTATGCCACGACGATGTTTAAATATTTGTAGCCAACCATCACTGGCTGTGGAAGTATCAATATTCAATTGTTTTGATAGTGACAATGCCTTCTGTTTCAGCATAATCCCTGAAACTGGAAAATTCTTGCCTCTTTGTTTAAGAAACCAGTTGTACAATTTCTCTTCTAAAAGCGGAAATGCTGACTTTTTCAATGTGCATTTTTCGATGGTTTTTGCGTGTGAGTTAACGTATCGACAATAACTTTTCCATTTTTTTAAATATGTAGCACAAATGGTTGATTTTGAAACTCCGTATTTTTTAGATAACACTGTGACTGACATTCCTTTTTACGTTCTTCGATTATATTGGCTTTTACTGTTAAACTCAAAAATTTCTTTAATTTCCCCATCTTGCTCTAAGCATTTATACTATGTATTTACACTGGAGGCACATTCACAACTATACCTTTATACACGGCGACGGCGCATTTAGTATACATGCTTCAATGTATAAAATAAGGGACTTCCCCGAGCAGTAAATAAATAAAACTCCGACATAAACATATAATGCACTTGTTCGCACCATCGAGGGTCCACGCTGTTCATACTACTCGGCGTTCAATGTAAATAATTTCGTGTTCACACCACCGACAGTTTTTCAGTACCGCATGTTCACACCATCGCGATTGTACTGTATTTCTTTTTCAAAAGTTACACTGTATAGAAGTATAAAAAACTCGTCTGATGACCACCAACTTATTTCATATATTGTCTTTATCACCGAATAATCTTTTTGGATAATATTTGGCTTTCCAAGTTTTTGTGGAATTTTGCTTACTTACTTACTATGTCAAGAACCTACTAACAATCATGAATATAGATGTATATAGATATAATACATGTCAATATTAAATTAATTAGACGTCAAGAAGATAAGTGCTCTAAGTATGCTGTTTTGGATTATAGTTATATTAAAGTGATTCTAGGGTAACTTGATTAAAAACAAATTTGCTAATCTTCTTCTTCAAAGAATTTTAATATTTATTAAACACTTCCTGCAAACTTATTATGAATGTAAACAAAGTTTAATTGCCAAAACAGCTAATGTTGGAGATAATCAACATCTGATAAGAGATCTAAACAATAACAGGATGTTAATCAACATTTTAGATGTAATATCAATGATTTGACAAACAATGCCAAGAATTGAAGGAAAACCCTGATTTGTTATAAAATTATAATATGACCTTATTTATCCAACGTGCTGAACATATGTCGAGACCAATATAATATATACCAATTGTTTCATTGTTTCCAAGCTTTTCCTTTCAACGGCAATAATGTTCATTTAAAAAAAAAACTTTTGTTATGGCTCTTCTTATCTTAAAATTGCAAAATATTCGATATGCTTGTTATGTCCAATTAAATAAAAATTTACTTAAATTCTTATCTACCACCACTGCTTTTGAAAAGTGATGTAATTATTTTCTAATACAAATAACATTTGACGATTAGATTTAACTATTAAACATAAATTTTAAAATGTGATTGCACTTATTGCGATTGATGAAAACAATACTCAAAGATTACCCGAATTATAAATATAATATGATAAGAATATATCTTTGAAATAAACATGTTTCGCATTATCGACTCACATCATAATCTGAAGAGAACTGTAACAGAATGACAACCGAAATACCGTCTATGAAAGATAACTGTTTAAGATTAACTGTTTCCATGGCCCAAATTTCTATTCCGATTTTTAGAGTCACCATTATCATATTAATAATAACAATAACATAGTTTATACTCCAACAAATAAATGCTGTTTACGGAACAAAAAATATCAAATAATAACATTTGCGGGTACATATTACAAGAAGCAAAAAAAAGTACAGAATAAAGGAAAAAGAAAAGTGTTTGAGTCAATACTTTGTAAGTATATTATGCTGCCACAAAACCTAACATCTCAAGTATGCAACAAAGTGTGGAGAGGCGGTCTACAATTTACTCAGTTTTACACAATTTATATCGGAGGTTTTATTTCAGGCATCAACTTTGTTGGCGTAAATTGATGGGTTTGAGCTTGAATAAATGTTTAGGCAATATTTTATGCTCTATAATGAAGAAACTTTTAGAAGCCAAACAAGTATTGGAAGATAAAAGAAATTTTTGCAAACAAAGAAAATACAAACTGGAAAGAAACACTACATCAAAAATCAGAACAATTTATTCCTTTTCTCGAACATTAAGTTAGACCTTGTAATGGTACAGTCTACTTTATTAATTAATATTATAAGTTTACGATATTAAATAATCCAATTAATAATACTTTATGAATATTTTAAATATATTTCAAATCAATGAATATATTACTGTAATTTTAATTGTCATGCAGGCATAGGTATATGAATAAGTTTTATTATATGTAAGCATTATGACGCCGAAAGTTTATGTTAGTGAGATTAGCGCTGCGATATCTATAACTTCTCGCGGCATAAAAGAATGTATATGTGTGAATTGTGAGCGGGATTACCCAGACTATTTAGAAAGCGGGATATCACAGGCGTCCACCTATAAGAAGGGAAAGAACCGGCAACACGTAGCTGCCGATTCATACGATTGCAACAATCGTATGAATCGGCAGCTAGACTTCATCTAAGAGTCGGAAAGCGAACTCCAGGCATAGACTCCTGTAGAGGGTCGACAACGGCTAGTAGAGTCGTTAATAAGTGAAATTTAAGTAAAGAGTCGACGAATAAGTTTAAAAAGTGTATCATCGCCAGTAATTGTGCTGGGTGAGTTTTTTTATCTTGAGACAACGGAATATCTCTAAAACACTGCATAAAATCAAAAAAAGATCTTAATAAAATGTAAAGGGGGTTCATTGAATGGTGCCGAACTCGATCCCCACTTCACCCCCAGCATCGAAGAAAGTATAAAGAAGAAAGAAGCCTTAAAATAAGGTATTTCAAAAAATTATTGTATGTAAATGTATTAAGAAATAAAGAATCAAACATTATAAATCAGTTTCAAATAGAAACGATATAAAATATATTTATCTGGAGAATAAATATATTTAATAAAGAGCATCTCAACGTGTAAATGAATGATGTAGTTTGATATGTTTCTTAGCGTTGTTTACATTATAATATAATAAATGATAGAAGTAAATCTTGTTAAAGGTTGCCTTTGTAAAAGTTTGTGATGTTTTCTGTTTCTTTTGTTAAAAGCATTTTATTGTGTTAGAGTTTCCTTTATTTGTAATAACCTATAAAATCATTGATTTCGAAAATAATTATTATTTAAATTACACAATGGCATTTTATTATATTACCCAATAATGCTTTAGGAACCTGTTAATTTAATTATCTCTTTTATCCAATCGCACTCGAGATTAAGAATTCAGCTAGCAGGCAAAACTATCTATTTTATTTTATTTTAGAATTCATGATTAATTTAAATTTCATTTTTTACATTGCATTTTTAAATTACAATAAATTTATATTGATGGTTCCAATACATATTGGCGCAGCAACGTGGCTCATATTCCTATCATATTAGTATTATTAATTTAGTTTCAAATACTAGATCCATTACAACCTAGTAATTTTTTGTGTAAGCCCTTCTATATGTTCTGTTCTCATATCTTGGATGAAAACTTCGTTTTTAGGATACTTGCTGCAACTTTTTCGTCGGCCCTTAGTATCGCTCGGTTTAATGATTCTACTCTTTGCTTGTTATATCACAATAAATGTCCAGTTACGTTACCAACATTTCCTTGGTATTTATTACGTTTCTATTCGGCATGTAATATATTTCGTTGTCTATTCCTTCAAATCGATTATTATATATTTCCAAGAACTCCGTAACTTCTTCTATTTCTTTGTTTCTATTAGTAGTTTTCGCCATGTCCTCTTATATTATAACTTCAGAAAATTCCTATTCCTATGCCCACGGTTATTTGCTACTATACTCGTAGGGTAATCTTCTTCTTGCGCCATCGTCTTCATCGACAAAGAGATTTAAAAAAAAATTTTTTAACTAAAACCGTGATGATAAGCTTTAATCCGAAACACGTATCCAATGAGAGTTCTTCATTTTTATGATTTGGGGCGTTTTGCTAAAGTGTGGTCATTTACAATTACAACGAGTAT
This sequence comes from Amphimallon solstitiale, assembly GCA_963170755.1. NCBI lineage: Eukaryota > Metazoa > Arthropoda > Insecta > Coleoptera > Scarabaeidae > Amphimallon > Amphimallon solstitiale. The sequence continues at coordinate 46,831,608 of OY720676.1, read as the reverse complement.
AGTTTAATTCATATACGTTTCATATTTGAATAAATTTCTTGTATAACCTTCATTGGAATTCGATATTTGATTTGGATTACATTTGCAGCTTCATCTAACGCATAAATATCAAAAATCTTACAGTCAACTGTATTATTATTATTACTAGACAATACAACAATACACAACGTAAGTATTAAAATTCAATTACAGTATTTTCTTTGCAAATACAAATTAACATATCTATTCATGAATCATTCTTATGGCTACAACAATTGGACATTAATATATCTTCTAATTGAGTTCGTGGACAATAAAACTGCCTTATGGGAAATATTTAGTCGTACATTTATTACATCTCCATGTTAAATTAACCAAATGCTTTTAGAGGTCGCTCAAAGTCGTAAATATCAGCAATATTACCGTGTTATATCAATACACTTGTTGATATGCAGGCTATGTCATCTGGAAGAACTGTGTAACAAACTTATTATTGAATATGTTCTTTCATGAATGCTATGGTAAACAAAATGGCGCAGCAACTATACAACTGGGATTGATCTATTCGTGCGTTTAATATAATATAATATAGAAATGTATGTATATTATATAATTCTTTTTACCCTAAATCTCTGAGAAATTCTGAAATACTCAATATACTGTTTTATTTACTTTTTGCTTTGTGAGATTTTCTGAGTTATTTTATTACTCCCCTTCCCGACGAAGCACTTGTCCAAAAGCTGATGCTTTCTTCTTGAGTTTGTAAATTGCATTTGCGCAGAAGGTATGATTTGATTTCATTTTAAATTTGATATGATTTGGAAGTTATCTAGGTTATTCCAAATAAATAATTTTTTTGCTGAAAATGGAAAATACACGTATTTTGCATAAGGATTGTGAAAGGCAATATTTTTGTAACTCTAAAAAATAATCAAGCTGTTATTTTCAAGTATATATGATAAATATGAGTATACCCGTTTTATTTAAGAATTTTGGACTCACGCTTAATCATCTCTTAGCTGAATAAAAGAATACATAAAAAAACACACCTTACATGAAAGCCAACATTACGAAAATGGGAATTGAAGTATGGATCAAGTTGTAAGATGTCATTTTACGTTTGTAAATCCTTAAAGAGAGAAAGGATAAATGTGAATATCGCAGTTTCTATTGTTCGTAGAATATTTTTGTTTTCTTAGTTTAGTAGGTATAACTATTTTTTTGGATAAGATAAAGATATAACACTAATCAAAACTGTTTAAGATTTGGAGTTGGGAAGGTATAAAATCCACAGGTAAGTTATTTATTCTTCTCTTTTATTTTTTACTAGCTAATTACATTATTTGTTTCGTTCGTTTTCCTATGCAGACGTACGTATATTGACAATGCATGCGCATGGACAGCTGAAAAATCGTTTATTGAGCTTTACCTCAGTGGTGTGTGGAAAAGGGTTCAAGGAGATATATATGATGTGAAGAAAATATTAAAAATAAAACAATAAAATTAAGATGTAATGTTAATAAGTTAAAATATTCCTAACCTTCCAGAAATAAATATTATTCACTCAACATTGACAAATTTAACGGCATTTATTTATGATTTTCTTGATCCACAAAAAATTTGTTCATACAAACATTTTGGCAAATTGAGAGCTCTACAAAAACACTGCATATTTTGTCCAAAGATAATTGCTGAAAACGATTCCCAATCCCAAATCTTAGAGTCTATAGGTAATAACTGTTTATCCAAAAAAAGTTATTGGAAACATTCCTACGAGACTAAGAAAACAAAAATGTTCTACGATCTATAGACGCCAGGACATTCACATTTATTCCATTTGTTAAATAACGGCGCGAGTACAAATGTTCTTCAAAATTACTGGAATTACACTCCCCAGGAAGAGACATTACCAAAAAAGAATATCTGATGAAGGAATGTTTGCATTTGCTTTTCCTAATATGACTGGACTATTTTGAATGGTGTAATTGTTATAAATGTTAAGCGCAACAACAGACGTTCGTGTGCATTAATGAAGATTCCAGTCAGATTCTGGGAATATAATATGGTTCATTTGAATTAATATTGATTCACGTTATTTGATACATCACAGCCTCTTGTATTAGAAGTCTATGGATTCTGTGTGATTTTAGTATATGTATAGATACATTTTGAGAAAGTTTTGTATTTGCTGATGTTTGAGCGGAGGGGCAATGTTCTGAATAGCAAAACACATTTCTACAAACCATTTTAAAATAATATCAGCCCAACAATGTGCTCAACGCATGGATGAAACGGGTGTGTTTTTCAAATGTTTGCCCAATAAAACTCTGACTTTCAAAGACGATAAATGCTTCGGAGAAAGCTTAGTAAAGAACAAATCACGGTTGTCGTTCGTGCGAACATAACCGGTAAGCAGAAATGAAAGCTTCTTGTGATAGGAAAAAGTAAACAACCGCGGTGTTTCAAAGGCGTAAAATCACTTGGAGTTGACTACGATTTTAACAAAAAATCGTGGATGACCGGAGCAATTTTTGATAAGTGGGTAACTAACTTTGACAAACAGATGATCAAGCAAAAAAGAAATGTGGTTCTCTTCGTGGACAATTGCCCGGCCCATCCTAGTTCAGTACAACAAAAAATGACTAACGTTAAACTCGTTTTCTTCCCGCCAAATACGACCGTTAAATTACAACCCATGGACCAAGGCGTAATAAAAAATTCAAAACTTCATTACCGGAAACAAATTCTCAAGCGCTTGATCTCCGCATTTGAAAATGACGAATTTACAGAAAAACTTATAAATCTCCGATTTTGTATAAGCGCATTGGCCAAAGTATGGGGAAATGATGTCTTACTTACTTAAATGATGATGAAGAGCATACAGATACCGAAAATAGAAAAGAAGCATGGAAACAACTCGAATCATTAGGAAAAGTAAATGACGGAATTGAATTCGAACAATTTCTACACGTGGACGACAATTTAATTGTGGCTGATTACCCCAACGATCAGGAAATACTGGATGACTGCTTTAATGAAGATGAACCCAACGATGACGATGAAAACAAAGATGAATTTGTAATTGAAAAACCATCTAGAAAACAAGTAATGGAAGCATTCGAAACTATCCGAAACAGCTTGATATTTATTTCTAACGTTCCTGAAGAAGTTTTCACCTATCTGAATATAAGTGAACACTATTATGATGTGACTTCGGCAAATAGTAATTATACACAAAAGGATATAAGGAGCTACTTTGTCCAAAAAAAAAATTTATAATACGTTTCATTACATATGTATAAGAATGTATGTAAATTTTTAGATGATATACATATTATATATATTCAATATGTATGTAATTACATAGTACTATTTTTAAAATAAATTTATTCCACTGTTTATTTTTTTTAACGTTAAAAAATGCCTTTAACTCTAAAAAATTAACTGTACTTGTTTTTAGTTTGAAAATGATGAAAAATGTCTCCATATTTCTATATATCAAATTTTTTTAAAGGAACCTTCAAATTCGATATATAGAGGTTCGATTGTAATTGAAGGCACGGTATATGTATTTGTACCATTATGCTAGCTAAGTTTAATTCTAAAAGTTCTTTGCAGGCTCTAGCTAAGTTTAATTCTAAAAGTTCTTCGCAGGCTAACAAAAGTATTTTTTTCTAACAAGAAGTTTTTTTTTAGATATCAAATACCGTGCAAACCGCGTAATTAAAGAGTTTGTTAATTATAAAACTAATATTTAATTTTAAAAGTAATGTTTGCTGCAACATTCGTAAACAGTTTTTTAAATTGTATTTGTATGCCTGTCTATGATTCCACTTGACTAGAAGAACTTGTACTATAAACTCACTAATATTACATAATCGTGAATATAACTCATCGATTTTACAAATACATAGATATATATGTCTAATTTAAGTTGTATCTCGCTTATCGGGACTTGTTCGTATCAATGTTAACACAATAAACATCAATAACAGAACACGACTATCGTATAGGTATCAGATAATTATTACACACACTCACACACAAATTCTACAGCGCCAGCGTTATTACAGAAAGCATACGTTATTTTTTTTATGTAAGATTGGAGACGAAGATGTGGATCCAGGTGTACAAGTTCTAATATTAATAGAACCATAAAAAACACCGGTTGCTATGGTGTTCTAACAAATTATTAACATAACGACATGCATAATCACCTAAATCTCTGCGTGTCATTTCAGAATGATTTTTTCCGTTATAACACTGAGGTATTTATTTATACACGACAATTCATTATGATTCTTGTTTCTATTTAAATAGGCCTGAATTGTCTTTAGAAATGCTCATTTGAAGCCTTCTAGAATAGATAAATATCAAGTTATCTAAGGTCTCGGCAAGCTCTGGAATAATCATCATTTGTTTTTTATTGACACAATTAAGACAGGTTAAAACGTGGACGTCCTGTCGTTTTGCAACCAAACGTATCCACTAATCAATAATGTAAATTTGTAACCTTTCCTTGCATTTCTGATCAGTATAAGCGCATGTAGAATTATAATTCAAGTTAATTAAAGTAATGGGTATTTTTCGGAGTTTATATGTAATGTTAAAATGCTAATCAAGTCATGTATGGTGTTCTTGTAAGTGATTTAATAATGTGTTCTATTTAAATGCGACTCGAGGTATGAAAAATATGGAACGAAATGTTTTACTTATCGAGATATACTTAATTAGAAAATAAAAAAGAACTTTTATGATACATTTATATTATCACTTACATTACTTGCCTTAATATATCACAAATATCACTCTGCTATAGCATTTAAAAAGATAAGTTTGTGGTCAATTACATTTTGCCTGACAAAAGGTGAAGCAGTTTTGGATTTTCGATATGTTATATGTACAATGTATTAACAATTAAAGTTTTCTAATTTGGCGCGACTGTGTGTTTTTGCTCGATAACTCTTTATTAGTGCCTTATACAGGGTGCCCCACCGAAAACGAAACAGATTGAATACCTTGAAGGAGAAAACTTTTTTTTAAAAAAACGCAAAAACAGATCGATTTTTGATCCAAGGGGGACTCCCTTCCATCATATCTTCAACTGTGATACGTCATTCCCCTCCCCTCCATCACTCTAACCATTACAATTTAAATAGGGAAAGTACTAAATACGATACATCATTGAAAAGGTAATTGTACGGAGAATTCAGCAATAAATGAAACTCGCCGTCTTACAATCACATTACTCAACTATGGAACTAAATTATTCAAAACCATATCATAAGCCTTCCTGTAGGTTAGTCAAAGGTGACGATACAAGATTTAAAATTAAGGAGCACAGATTGTTCCTTCGCTGGAAGGAGTGATGTGAACACTGTCTCAACTCAAGATGACTTGTGGTGACATTGATAATTGGAAGACATACTATTTTCGAAAATTTATAGCGTTTTTGTTTGTTGCCTGCTCCATAAATCATTTCCAAACCCAGTATTGAAAGAATTTTTGGCCACTTTCAATAAATCCAATAGACATCAGATAAAGAGGGCAGTATTTGATTAGACGACAGTTAATTTTTGAGGAAATAATGAGCAAGTAAGCTCTAAAAAATTAGTATGATATGCGAGTTAGCATTAAATCAAAAACAAATCAGCATCGTTATGAACTCGTAGCCAATTATGACTGCTATTAAAAAAAAAGTTGATGTTATATCTTGATAATTAAGTATGTCATAAATTTTTAACTAATATATTAAATTCTACGCAAAAATTACTACCAGAAACCATTTTTCTATCTTCAATAGTTACGAAGATATGTATAATTGATAATTTCGGCAATGTTCAATTTTTTAAAAATATCTTCAAAAACTGACAATAAATGTTACATCTAAAAATACTATCAAATACTGCTCAAATTTCTTAACAACCTCGCTATTAAAAACTTTATGTTGGGCATCTTGCAATGAATAAATGAAATGATAATGAAAAAAGTTTCAATAATATCTAATGAATATATTTTGTAATATAAGAATCTTCACATTTTACCAATAATGCTGGAAAAGTTTTTGATAGACAAATAAGGTTCCATTCATTTAAGTTTAACTTGTTGTGTGTTGAACTGAAGGTCTGGAAAGAGATGTACGGCTGCCGGATCACCTTGACAGCTATTATAATTTAATCTGGACAAAAAAATGACAAGCGAAAGTCAAAAAGTTGTCATAAATCTCTGTTTGTCTAGCAACAATATAGCTTTATTTATTGAGTAATTATACATAGTAGGGATTGAAAATCGTAAAATTACATAACTTCATTTTAAAAGTTTAATTTCTAATATACAACTATCCAATTATTACATCAGTGTGTAAGTAATTAAAAAGAAAAACAGCATTTATAAGTACAAAATCGTACACAAAAACAACATTAAGTTTTTAAAAAACGTCGTAAAATATTATTCAATTTTATTGTGTTCATCAACAAGGTGTTAGTATATTGTCTCAATTTATTCAGGATACAAATATATCTTAGTAACCGTCAATGTCAATTACCGTTTTAATTAAATGTCGCAAGGACAAGATCTAAAATTAACAAGAACTAAGACATTAATAAATACCGGCGTCTGTAATTGAAACATCAAGGAGTAAGATCATAAAATTTCTTCAGACCGTTATAAATAGTATTGTCTCGGGTTATGTAAGAACCAGAATCACCTTTTTTGGAATGTTCTTTTATTTATAAAAATAAATGATTTCCAATAACTGTAAGTAATTTTATTTTTCTGTTTGTTTTAATCGGTATATATTTGAAGGACATAACAGAATATATGTTCTATTCTTAGCTAGAACATAATAGTGTGAGATTAATGAGCTTATTTGAAAACTAATGTATTTTTTTATCTATTATTCATTTCTTCTTTCGTTCATTCGAAATTATTGACCAAAGTTTATACAGATAATTTATTCTTTCGCTAATGGCATTGAATATTTGCATGTTAAATAATAATAATAATAGTTATACCATAATTACATAGAGATTTATCGATGATGAGTTATCATCGCGCGAATGTGGTGAGTCTTCAATTTTCGTCTCTGCATTCGCCCATGAGTGTGACAAACCCCAGAAAAATCAACACTTGGAGCCGGGGTAACAATGCATAAAATTTGTCAAATTCAAAGCCACGATATTACGGTGATTCAAACTAGCATTTAAAGCATCAGATTCATATCAACCACCTCAAAAACTGTATGTTTGAATAGACATCGTGAAAGATCATTAAAGAAATAAAATTTAAATAGGGATTATAGAAAATCAAATGATACCGTAAATTATTTAATGTGATTTAGCAGAAACCAAATTTACTGGAAAATGAAATAATGGTAGTCAAACCAAGACGCTCGCAGTAAATCGGGTACAGAAAATAATATACTGAAAGATTCATAAGAAAACATCACTGACTACTTCAGAGAAATAATTAATAAGATGTTTTTTAAAGTGTACAGAAGCTTACAGAAGCTTGTTAATATTATTTTTCCTGGTATTACCCTTAATATTTAATTTAATTTTACTATCTGCGAGTAAATATATTTTGTATTTCTTGTGAACGACAATTTTATGTAATCGTGGTCGATAATTACACTAATTACTATTGCACTGGATGGCAGAAATTCAAGAAAGAGCCACTTTTAAATAAAATGTAATTGTTCTACAAGTAAGATTAACATATCTATTTCACTATTTTCAGCTGTAAATTTAATCATCCCCGCGGTTATAACAGTACCAACATAGCTCTCAATAGCTTCAAACCAGTTACCTGGAGCATCATTGAGCTGTTATAAGGGGAAGTGGTGCAATTTCAGTTTTTACGTCTTCGCATAGGCTTTCTTGTGAGAAATAATACCAGCAACTGCACTCTAAAAAGATGTCCTACGATGCAACTCTGTTAAAAATTACCCTTTCATAGAAATAATACTACTATTACTATTATTATATTTATAATTGACATTGAACTATTGTTTAACATTTTGAATCAAAGTTTCTTACCGCATAAACCGAGTTGCAACTGTTAAAACATGTAATATGATAAAAAAAAGAGTGTTGAAAGATCGTTTGAGGCAAACAAAAAAACAACGATACCAAATAGATATAGATGCTGTCAATGCCTTAAAGGCGATTTTAAAGCTTTGTACTGTTTAAAGTTAATAAATCTTATTTAAATATTTATTGAACAGTCCTAGTATATTAGAAGTGCTTACAACAAACTTTATTTTTTCACATGGTTAATTCGTTAATTTTTTACTTTCTTATACTAGTATAAAGAAGTATTCTGATGAAGAACAAAAAGACCATGTTTCGAAATCCCCTAATAATAAAAAAGTAGCTTTTGCAAACATACCTCTCTCTCTCTGGGTTGGCTGGGTGACCACGATAGCGGCCAAATATTTTCAGCTATCGATACCCTTATTTAGTGTAATCGCCCTTTTAAAACCTGATTAGATCTTCAAACGAATTGATAAACCGGAAGTAGTAGTTCACTTCAGTAAAAAAAAATAAAGAATTACCAATATTTTGTCAACTACTATGCTTTGAGAAATCTCTAAAGAATACACAAGTACTCAAAATTTGATTTGGGGAAAAGAGATATAAACACGTTTATAACAAGTTTTTCGTAATTTCTATCGGAGGTAAGCTTTTACACTCATCGAAAAAATATTTTTTTTTGCGAATATTTTGCCAGTCATACTTTCTAGACAAATATATTTACAGTAATAATAATAATAATAATAATAATTTTATTCTGAAAACCCATAGATATTGAACATGTCAATGTTAAATATACTAAGGAAAAACAAGACCTTTCCGTATAATAATCCTACCAGATCATCAAAATTTGACAAAAGAAAATGTTTTTTTTTATAAAATGCGTTCTTTCCCCAAAACTATTTTATCATCTTTTTAAATGTTTTTAATTGTAAATTTTTATACAATGGTGGCAAATGTTCATACATTCTCAACATCTGTGTTATTTACACTTGCTTTCGTAGTTTGTCGTATTTGCTGCTCTGCTACTGTCACGTGTATAATGTAAATGGTCTACTTCAGGGGTCTCCAAACTACGGCCCGAGGGCCACATCCGGCCCGCGGACAGATTTTGTCCGGCCCGCGGAGAGCTAGCATACTTGAAAACTCCTTTTAGAGAACATATTTTTTATAGCAAATTAAATTTAGTTTACTGAAGTATTCTAATTTTATGTTGAATAATTATTAATATGACATCTACATTGATATGGTCATGGGCTAACTACTCATAACATTGTTGTAGGCTTATTGTTATTGTTTTTGTGATAAGTTGGATAAAGAAACACAGAATTGTAATGAGTAAAGACATGTATAATATGCAGAAAATTTTACTTCAGTATATAATAACTAACAAATTATTGAAATGAATCCAACTAATATTTTATACATTTTAAATAAAAACATAACTTATAACAAGCATAATGACATATGAAATACTAATGAGATTTGTGTAATTGAGATTTTCCACTGACAATAGTTTGTAGTTGTGGACTAATTTTACTTGTACCAATTATTAAAAGAGATTTAAGATGCTCATCAGTTAATTTAGATCTGTAAACATTTTTTGTGTACTTCATTTTGGAGAAGGTCTTCTCACACAAATAAGTAGCACCAAAAACAGAAAACAGCCCACGAGCAAATTTATGCAAATTATCAAATTGTGTCAGTGGAAGACTCTTATAAAATTCCAACAAAGATGAGTTTTGATATTTGTTCTTAATTATATCACTGCACTGTCGATCAATTATTTCCATTTGAAGTTCCGGGGCTAGGGTTTCAATGTCAGTATCAAAAGGATTCTGAAAAATCTTAATTTGATTCGCAATGGCATCAAAGTCCGAGAAACGAGTATCAAAATTTATTTTCAAAGCACTCAAAGTTTCGATTGCAAAATCGATAGGAAACTCAGTCTCAGTAGTGTGGCTGAATATTTCACATGTTTTAAAATGTGAAAAACATTTACTTCGTAGTTGTGATTGAAACAGTATCAATTTCTTCCGGAATGATTTGATATTAGTGTATAAATCAGGAAGATGCTGGTTTTCTCCTTGCAATCTCAAATTCAGTTCGTTCACATGTTTTGTCAAATCAACATAGAATGCTAACTTCCACAGCCATGCGTTGTTTTGTAATTCAGTAAGAGGGCGATGCTTTTCATTCAAAAAAATTTCGTTCACTGCTCGAAGTTCAAAAAAGCGCTGAAGGACTTTCTCACAACTAAGCCAACGTACGGCAGTATGATAAGGTAAGTCATTTTCTCCAATCTCTTCAATAAATTGTCGGAATTGTCGGTGATTCAGCCCAAAAGATCTGATAAAATTAACAGTTGATATGACTGGTTTCAGAACTTCAGACATATCCAAACATTTTCCGCACAAAGACTGTTGATGAATGATACAATGTAAGACTAATGGTTTTAAACCACCGTCATTTTCTACAGCCTTTGACACAAGAGCGACCACTCCTTTATCTTTCCCACTCATGTTTTTGCCTCCATCAGTTGTAATACATTTCAAGTTTTTCCATCGAAGGTTCTTTTGATTAATGGCCATTTCAACTCCTTTAAAAATATCTGTACCAGTAGTTGTGCCATGAATACTATTCATATCAAGAAGTTCTTCATGCACCTCATAGCTTTTATCTACTCGAATATAAATCAACACCTGAGCAGTATCTGACACATCCGTTGACTCATCCAAGGCCAAAGAAAACCACTCAACATGTCCATTTTTGTCGAACAGTTGAGAGGATATATTTTCAGCGATGTTTTCTACCCTTCGAGCCACAGTGTTTGCTGACATACTGACACTTTTTAATAAATTTACCTTTTCAGGGCACATTTCTTCGGCTACTGCAATTATGCATTCTTTGATCATTTCTCCATCGGTGAATGGTTTTCCACGTTTTGCAATTTCAAGAGCCGCACGAAAGCTGGCACGCGTTGCAGCCTCTTGTTCAGTTTTGAGTTTTGTAAATGAAGATTGCTGCGATCTCAATCCGCGCTTCATAGCTTCGAATTTTTCTGTCCGCAAACTTCCTGTATATTTTGAGTAATTTTGAAAATGTTTTGTTTCATAATGACGTTTAATGTTATATTCTTTGAGAACGGCTATGCTTTCATTGCAAATCAAACATAGCGCCTTCTTACTGGACTCAATTACGAAATACTGAATGTTCCACTGATCTTTGAATTTTCTGCATTCACTATCAATTTTTCGCTTCTTTTCCATACTACTAAATCACACACAAAAGCAACAATTCAAATCAAAATACTGTTACAAAGATGTCTTAAACTTAAACACGCACAAACACGTTTTAAGGAGGTACGCACTATTTTATTTCACAACAGTGTCATAGGAACTGACTTGTGGTTGCGCCACTAGCCTTCTTATATATTCCAATTACTGCCATCTAGAAGTGAGTGGAAGACACCAGAACTTTCTCGAACCAACGAGATTATTCTGTACGTGCTATTAGCGCCATCTGTTAGCGATAGAAGGTACTACCTATTTCCGCTTGTGTCCACCAGATGTCGTGTCACGTTACTCCTCATGGCTCGTACTCTACGACTAATCTAGAAATTACAGATGACAGGAAAATTAATAATATGCAGTGTTGCCGTTTTGCAGCCTTTTTTAAACGTTGCGTACTTTTTCGGACTTTTTTTCATCAGTGGACTATTTCACTTTTTACCACCGGCAACAATGATAATATGGTTTTGGCCCTCGGAACTTACTGGAGTAATCAGTATGGCCCTAAGGCTGGAAAGTTTGGAGACCCCTGGTCTACTTCATGACTCCTAGATAGTTCATTATATTAAGATTTTACAAGGTTTTGTATATGGTTTGCATGCACGTCTTTTGGAATTTAAATATTCTAGGCGCATCTACAGAGTTGTCTCAGAATATTCCATATATCACCATTGAATAAAAGTACCTATATAGGTTAAGAAGCAACTGATGCACTTTCACCAATCGAAGCTGATTTAGTTCGTAAAGCATACACAAATGAATATAAGGCTTGCAAAAGGCCATTGATGTGCTTCTTCCAATCCATCCTTGAATCCAACACTACACCCAGAAATTTACCATTGTAAGGTACGTCAATTTCTTCTTCTTTCTTTAAATAAAAATTTATAGTCTTAGTTCTTTCCGCATTCAACTTCTAGCTGTTTGTTTGATACCATTCCTTCAGACCGTTTAAACTTCTTTCTATCTCCTTTATCAGCTTTTCGTTACCATATGCTCGTATTATTACTGACATGTCATCAGCAAACATACCTACTTTATGCGTTAAGACTGAAGATAAATCATTAGTGTACATTATGTGCAGCACTGGACCCAGAATGGAGCCTTGTAGGACACCCTTATCTGTCGATATCTAGTCCGAAGTTAGAACTTAGTGTTATTCTTTGACTTCGATAGCTTAGATATGACTTTAGTAGGCCGTATATTGTATAGTACAAAAGTATTTAAAGCTTGATTGTGAAAAATTTCGGCAAGTTTTAAAGTATATAAAGTTTAGAAGTGACGCACAATAAGTGCATTAGAACGATAAAAATATGTAAATGTATATTTATATAACTTATATATAGCGGTAATACATCAAACACTTTTGTGAATCAATACTAAGTGCAGATAATTACTTTAGGAAAGCGCATTTGAATTGTACGTCAGTAACATTGTTAAACGAGATGTATCGTAATTAAGCGTACAAGTTTTTATCGCAAACATACACATGTAATCATGAAATCGCGACCACAGAGTACCATTAGTGGGTATGTCTCATTTCGTGTAAAAATGTGTTAATTGATCGCAAGGTACATACATGTCAATTATAAACGAACAAAGGGCAAATTGAACACATTTAAAATTCAAGTGAAAAAAGTAAGAATCATCTAAAATGAATTGCTCATATTAATGCCAATTATTACATCGCATAATAATTCAATTTTATTACCATATTATTAGGAATTAAATTAATAATTGACGTATTTAATTGATTTTCGCATTGTCATTTAAAAACTTTTTAAATTTGCATGTTAGCAAATTAGCAACAGGGAGAATCCGTTCCACCATCAGAGTCGTGTCTATATATTTAAGAAATAATCAATCCATAATCATACGATCATGCAACATATGCAACTACAAGTCTGCCAATATGATGAAATAGATATAAATAACCTGTAATTTTTAAATTCATGTTCTGTTAATATTGATTAGTTTATATTGATAATGTTTGCGATCAATGGTATATGCACATCCCTGGAACTGATCTTATGGGTTTACAATGTCAAGTTCTGTAATTATGTTGAAATCAAGCAGGGACAGATATTGTAAAACATAGAATTCCCTAAAATATAAATAGTAGATCGGTGAATCAACTAAATGTATAAGTACTACAAATCTCAAATACTGTAACTTTAACGTTAGATTCAAAAAGTAAAGAAATGAAATATTAAAACACTAATAAAATCTAACGTAGACACGGATAAATCCAAATTAATTTCACATGTTAAGCTTTTTTTAATAATCAAAGTAGATTATATGTTTTATATGCACAGTATACGCCAAAATAAACTGAAGCAAAAAGGAAAATTATATTTATTTTTTAAATCACATAATTTAAATGATTAAAGTTTGAACCATTGCGACGCGAGAAAGTAACTATTTTGCAGGTCATTAAAAATGTTTAAAAATTCTGGTTGCTATAGTCGCTCAGAAGTTTGTTATTTTTCACCGCAGCTCTCTGATATTTGTGGCGAAACTTTTAAAAAGTTTCCTAAATCTCTAAGAAAAGGTGTAATAGTGTTCTGTCTATAATGGTCTTGCAACCAGTAACTGCTGTTTGTTTTCGTCCTCATCAAAATAAGCATGAATATTCTCGTGCCTAAATACGGGACACTCTGGAGTTGTTTGTCTACAATTATATCAGGACGTTCAAAGCCAAGAAACCGTATTGTTTGTCGATTGATGTATGCCTTAATATAATAGTGACTTTATTCTGAAAACGATGTCTCTCAAAAATGTGGGTCCTTAGTATACTAGGTTCGCACTCGCCCGAAATAAATTTTTCGTGCATCGTTATCGGCAATGTATAATTGTTGTTCAATTTGAGTGCTGTATACGTAACCACCAATAGATTTAAATAGAAAAACGCGCGACATGTGGATGTTTGATCATTTTATATACAGTTCGTCCAAGACTTCTCTATTGCTGATATAGCACTCTACCAGTATGACAAGATTTTTCAACACTTTTACTGGGGACATTATGTTAAGCACTTGACAATATTCTTCTTCTTCTGAGACTAAAATTTAGGCCATTATTCCGTTCATTACCATATTAGCAAAAATAATGCTCTAAGACAGACGTCATTTCAAAAACCATTTTCCAGACAATTATATTTCGAATCTAGTATCAATATGACAGCTAATGTCAAAGAAAAGAGACACGAAACATACGTACCGCGCGAGCAATTCTGAAGTATACTAAGTTTCGGTACAATTTATTTTGGCACATACCGTATGTGTTGTAATTTTAAAAATTTTGATATCCGTCATTTTACTTCACCACAGGGCAAAAGAAAAATGTTTAATTTATAAATAAAGCTCGTGCCTGAATATTTTTTTTATAATTTTCTAAGATTCAATTCCTAACATTTTATTTGTAACTTTCCACTCAAACATTATATCTATGTGACGTAATATCATTTTAGATATTAATTATACCCAATAATTTCAGTACGTTGTAACTTCATAATTATAAAAGACGTACCTTAACCTTCAATATTAAAACAAGTTTTTTGCTTGACTAAATAAATCAATTTATAATTAAAATCAATTAGGACTTTGTTAATTACATCTAATTAGCATTATGACTATATATTTATATTTCTTTAAAAAAATAAAAAAAAACGAGTTTAATAATAAAAAAAAATGAATATTATCCAGAAATGAAATATGTGTATATCGACGAAATAGAGCAAACACTTCAAAATTCGCCCAGAGAGACGTGCATTGATTCACGAAGATGAGGAAGCAGGGGTGCGTTCAGAAATGTTGGATAGGATACTGGCATGGTCGGCTCATACTTTATGACGTCATCCACTTGGTAAACTTAGAGTGCTTTACAATTCTGAACGCCGTAGAGTGAGTCGAGTTAGTTTGTGGCAAAAGTCAAAGGTCAAAGCTAAGCATTGCAGAGTTAGATGTTATGTATGAAGAAATAAAGTCATCAAAGAAATAATTCGAAAATTAAAACTAATTAGAACAATGGATCATAATCGAAAAATTTTTTTGGATCAAATTAAAATTGTCCAAAAACAAACTGATGACTATATGAAACACACATATGACCATATGCTATGAAATGACATGAAATTATAGCTTTAAAAAACACTCAGAACCGCGCTTTAAATACCCCGACCCGAATGCCCATGAATCGCCCGCTATTAACCATCACAAATAGGTGGGTGATAGAAGAAACACTCCGAGTGTCGCACCAATCATTTCTGAACGGCAATGGCGTCATAATTTTGGGACATCTTTTTGTTTCTGAACAGCAAGTGTGAAATTGGAGTGACACTTGGATAACATTCTTTCCTTTTCTGAACGCACCCCAGCGAACTATGAAAAAGGCTATGTATGCGGTATTCTTCAAAGTAAAGGCTTAGTAAATGCAATCAAGCTTGATGGCCAAAAGACAGTTACTAAGTGGTACAATAGCGTTCCAGACAAGCAAATTATACTCCACCTGAAAAAAATATAAAAGTAGTAGAACATCTGCCGTACTCACGTGATTTAGCAATGTGTGACTTTTCTCTATTTTTGGGCTTAAACGTAATTTGAAGTTGAATGTTTTCGTCGGAAGAAGAGATTGATACCGCAGTTCACGCTTATTTTGAAGGTATTCCGAAAAGAAATTGGTTGGGAGCTTTTAAACAGTGAAAAGAAAAAATGGTCAAGCGTAACATTGCTGAAAGGAATTACTTTGAGCGTATTTAAAATAAAATCCTTGAAAATATTAACCATGTTTTTTTTCTCTCAATAATTTCAGCTTGTTCCTCGTATACTTGTTTAAATGATTAACTGTTTGTTATAAAAACTTATTTTAATCTACACTTGTTTATATTTTTTCTACGGCCAGATTCATGAAGCAATGTATATGTCGCAGCATAATAGTCATTTTCGGCAAATAGCTTTTACCTAGGCAAATGATATCTGCCTTGGCAAATAGCTCCGTATCATTTATTTCTGCTCAAAAGCTATTTTCCTAGGCAAATGGTATCTCCCAGCTGGATTTTTAGGCAAAAAGATTAACAATAAGACAAATGTCCTGTAGGCGAATCGACTTCTTTTCTTAAAACGAAATAAACAATAAAATAAACATAAGTAAACCAGGGAAATTGTATTTTTATCCCTATTAAGTTGCAATACAAACGTAGAAATTTAAAAAAGAAGACATCTTCTCTTAAAACGAAATAAACAATAAAATAAACACAGTAAACCAGGAAGATTGTATTTTTGGACAAAAGAAGCTGTCAACTTTTTAAAATTGCACTAATTTCATTGGTTCGTTGCAGGGTCCACGGCTTTTTAATTGTTGTCTGTTCGTACTTTGCATTCAGCCTTAAATAAAATTCATCTTTATCTACCATGGTGTTAATATTAACTTACATGTTATAGGTAGAAAACTGCTAAATGAAGAACCGAAGCACATAAGCATTAGGTAAACACGAATAAACATAACCTCAAATAAAAATTAAAAACCCATTTGCCGAAAAAATGTTGTTGGCAAATACTATTTGCCTAAAATAACTATTCGCTCACGACATTTGTCTTGTTGTGAATCTATTTGCCTAAAACCCCAGCTGGCAGAGACCATTTGCCTAGGAAAATAGCTTTTGAGCAGAAATAAATGGTATGGAGCTATTTGCCTAGGCAAAAGCCATTTGCCGAAAATGACTATTAGCCTGCGACATATACAAATATTTGACCCATGGTCTGTAACCTTTTCCCTGAGTGTTGGGTCTTGAAGTTTTCCTCACTCCGTTAGCGAATTCATAGAGACCAAAATTGGAAACGCATCTAAGATGCATAATTAGTAATTAGTCCAGATGATTGTTGTCGAACATTCAGCCATAAGTGATTGTTATTTTTCTTAATTTTATTATTATTATCGTTGGTAAAAGTTTCAATTCATTATTATAACCATATGTTTGGCATTAATTCAATAGAGAAGTGAAAATAATTGAGGTCTCTTCTATCTCTAGCGCAGAAAAATCATTGCAAAACTAATTTAACAAGAAAATATAAGCCGCGAAAATAGACGAGAAAATAATACTAAGCTTTGTGTGTCTATATGACGAATCTAATTTGCTACAACTGCTAATTGAGCATATTTCCAAACCTATAAATTGATCCTAGGTGTCTATTACATAAAAACCCGACATTGGGATAATTATACGATTATTTGTATGACTGTTTTATTTTTCAAGTGGTCTTTTTAGCGAGGAAGCACATATAGACTATGGCTCGCCAAACTTTAGTTATTTCATTCGTTAGATCTAATCATCTAACCATTAACAAATCCAAATTTATTTACACAGCATTAGCCGTTCAAGTTTATTTTCTCACACCTAAATCTCAGTTCAATTAGCAACACAGAATATGTTACATAAACACTCCTTGTTCCTTTTAAGTCATAAAAGCGTATGGATGTGCCTGAGATATACATGTGAACTTTGCTAAGGCAAACACACACACACACACACACACACGGAGGGATATATCAGGTTGTGTATGTATATGCATTATGTTTGCGCGGGCAAACAGTGCCGCATAAGGAAGCGACCATACCGAAACCGGAAGCCAACGTGTTATTAAATCGATCGTAGAAGTCACCCGGTTATGACTGTTTGAACACAATTAAATCGTAAAACATTTCGCAATCTGCACGTATATAGAAGCAAAGCGTGTTTATGTGATACGCGACTGTTCTTTTCCAAATACATCTCTGGGATACACTTGTATCTTCGCATAATTTATGAGTATGAGCATGTAGTGTAGGTATTGTGTGTTTGACTTTATCATGAGCTTCGTCACATACAAATTGAAATATCATCGTGCGTATGCAGAATGTGTTTATTATTATTAGTCCACATAAAATAATGGCAGCTATATACATTTACATAGCGTTCAGGTAGACTATATTCTATTCCAGGGAAATAATTTTTAAATTTGTACGATAAAGAGACAATATGATTGGTTTTCATCAAGCGGTGTTGTGACTGTAAAAATAATTTCGCTCTTTTATTAATTTCCGTGCGCTGAATACGTAAATAACGTTCAAAAGCGCTTAGCACTAACAAGATTATAATGATTTTATGTCGGCGTATGCTTGTCTCAAACAAACATGCTGTTCACCTTACATTTTGATTTTGAATCTTGTTCGTACTAGAGGTGTGTATTTTTGGCATTACGACTCCGCTCGACTTTTCGAACCGATCCGACTTGCCCAGGTGGTTCGACTAACCGACTCGGCTCGACTGCGCATCGAATCGACCGATTCACGCCAAAAAAGCATAGGCGGATTAAACGCCAAAAATGTCACAAAGAATTTGAAAGCGTTTACTTCTGCATGAGCGCCAGAACCACGTGAATTCTCATAAGAATAACACGGTAAAAAAGTACAGTGTACTTTCTGGAAGGGCAAACTTCTTAAATATAATATTTGTCTGATGTCATATCTTCGAGAACGGATCAATTATGTATACTACTGCAATAGATTCAAATCTGCGGAATTTGCTGCCACGTCAGGCGTTCCACAAGGGTCTAATTTAGGCCCTCTGCTTTTTAAACTATTTATTAATGACCTCTTGGAATCGATTTCGTATGATGGGATGGCGTACGCTGATGGCTTGAAAATCTATCGTCATATTGATACTATCTCAGATGCTCTGAGTCTACAGTGTGATTTAGATACACTCTATGAATGGTGTCAGCACAATGATCTGGCACTTAATGTCAACAAATGTCATGTTATGAGGTATTCTAGAAGGATGGAACCCTTGACTTCGATTATAGCATTGGCGGACAGGTATAGGCCTGTGTGCAAAAGGTAAAGGATTTGGGAGGGCTATTTGATCGACATTTGTCCTTCGCCAAACATATTACTAATGTATGCACTTCTGCCTCTGTTACACTTGGTACAGAAACTGACTGAAAGAAAGAATAGTCAACTATATCATTGCTGAATGGAATTGCATTGAGCACATTTAAAATAAATGCCTAGAAAATATTAACCGTTTTTCTTTATTCTCAATAATTTCAGCTTGTCCCTCGTATGCCTGTATATTAGATGCACGGTGTAACTGAAAAGTCTAAAGAATAAAATCTACAAGCTTCTTCGAAATGACCAACAATATTAAGGAATACACGAATTAATCCCGAATCGTACACTATTATTCAACAACATTAGCAAAGTATTCTAGATTTTACGTCACTTTGTCCAAAGTTCCCCTTGAAAGTAAAAATACGAATATCAAAATAGCCTCATTTTCAAAAATTATTTTTGTGAGAATAAAGAATATACAGTAGATTATGAACTAAAAGAACACAGCTTTCTACAAAAAACATACAAGTCATACCGTCAATTAATGCAAAAAAGTTTAACGATTTAAAAAAATTATGTGAAACGCATGCAAAATATCATTTCAAATAAGTTCAAAAGCAATAATTTACATGATGTATTAGTTGAGACATATATTCAAGATTTAGAAGGATTATTTAGAGCGTTCATTTTATAGAAAATGCCAGTAGTGGTGTTCTGAATGTATTTTTAATAATAATGAACTCTTTAAAATGTGTATATGACACAAACACCAAAATCTATAAAGTTTAAGTAATAATCAAAAATTAACATAAGAGGTCATACACGCCAGAACTCTATGAAAATGTCTAGGTGGCGATGGCATAAATTCTATCAAAAAGACATAACTAACAAATAAAAATTGTGAATGGCATAACGGAAGAATTTTCATTAATATTCAAAATTGAATTTTTTTTTATCAAAATTGATTCTCAAACAGTCAGAAAACAATTTAAACAATTATATTATACAACAAGAAATTTGGTTCATTAAAATACAAGAAATTTCGAAGAAACGAATCGGTTATTCCATTTCCTGTAAAATTTAGCAAATGGCGTTTAGATCCTTTTAGAGTAAATCCATGGATATTGGCAGGGGTATAGTTGTGAATAAGCATGATTCTGTGATTACAAAATGTTGTTTATTTTGAGAATTAAATATTTAGATAGGATTCTTGTGGTAGAAGAGATGAAGAAACACGTTTCCAAGTTTCCGAATCAATAAGACGAATATTGTTAAATGGCAATGTGTAAATCAATTACAATTACTCGCTTTTAACTTGGGTAAAATAGATTTATTTGCTATCTAAGTAACCGTTGATATTGGACCTTATGTTTATTAGTTATTTAAGAAATAATTTTAAAAGTATATATATATTATACTCCTCCTATGTTTTCAATAGGATATTAGTTAGTTAATTACTACTTTATTTATTTTAAAAAATATGATTTTAATTTTATAACAAGTTTAAAACTTATTTTCAACTATAAGTTTAAAGTTGTACAATATTTATTTTTACTCACTGTATCCAAATTATCATGAATAAGATTATAACTACATTCATAGTATTTGAATAAAAATTACGAGGGAAATATGCATGTATGCAACAAAAATTGGTTATGTTTATTATTTTACCGGCTTAAGAATTCTTCGTATATAATTACTAGCTCAGTTTTAGTTTATTTTTGAGACTCCATGAAGTCATTTCAGGTTGTCAGAGTTCTTATAGTATAGAAGATTACCCTCGTATAAAAGAAAAACAGTGTGAAATCATAAATAAAAAATATATTAAAGTAGATACATCAACTTATAAAAATTAACGTTAGAATCAAACATTTTATATAATAAACAAAACTGCTAGTGTAATGTTACAATGGAATTGTTTCTGTCCAGCAATAATGGGATCAACTAAATATAAACGGTATGTATATATATTTTTTTATAGTAAATAAAATCTACGTTTAGAAAAAAAATCAACAGTACCTAATCTAAAAATTCTTTTATATCTTATGTATAGAAAACTTTAATACTCAACTAAAGATATTAACTTGTGATGACGATTAGCATAGAATAACTCTTACAATTAAAGTACATTCTTGAGATTAAATTATTTAGATAATTGTATTGCAATTATAATTTTTCTAATTTCTGATTCTTTTAAAATCAACGTTAATAAAATTTTAAGTACTTAACTCGAGTTTTTAATACTTTGTGGAATTTTTTTAGCGGACAATATCTTCGAAATCTACCGAAAATCTACGATCTTCTATACCCGGATGATCCTCTTCGTCCTGGATACTGTGTTGGTACGCTATTTCTCCAATTGAGCTGCTTCTTCCTCGAGCCTTACGTTGTACTTCTTCTTAATTTCAGGTATAATTTAATTTATCACATATATTCACAATTATTTAGTTTGGATTGTTTACTTGTAGATCAATAGATACAGTTTAATCGCCGGGAACTTTATAATGGTAGGTACATTTCTTCACTATTTTAGTATAATGTTATTGTTGAAATCGTGATAAAAAGATCTGCACTGACATGTATTTAATATATTTCTTTTAATAATAAAATTTAACTTAATTTCTGGGAGCGTCCTTTTAAGCGTCTCTTACTTGTGAAAGAATTTTTAATAATCTCATTTGTTTTTCTTTCTTTGCCCGCTAGTGGTTAAGCTGATTTTTATTTTTGACTTGTATATTTATTAAATTGTTAATTAGGTAATTTAGGTAAAAATTACCTAATTAACAATTAAACTAATTTTAAATTAATTTGAAATTAGTATTGACCTCTAAATCGTCCAAGAAATTTAATTATATATATGCACATGAATATGTGAATAAGGTCAAGAAAAATTTAGAATTATTTATCATATACAGCACATGGACGTTTCGGTGCTTATATACGCTGGTATACCAGCAATACTTTCCATCTGTTACTTGCTATATGTATATGTATATGTATATCAGTACAATTAAAGGAGTCAAGACCGAAAGCCCGTGGTAGTGTAGTGGATAACACACCTGACTAGTAATCAGGAGATTTCGGGTTCGATTCCTGGACCGCTGGGTAATTTTTAAAGATTAAAAATTACCTAATTAACAATTAACAATTAAACTAATTTTAAATTAATTTGAAATTAGTATTGACCTCTAAATCGTCCAAGAAATTTAATTATATATATGCACATGAATATGTGAATAAGGTCAAGAAAAATTTAGAATTATTTATCATATACAGCACATGGACGTTTCGGTGCTTATATACGCTGGTATACCAGCAATACTTTCCATCTGTTACTTGCTATATGTATATGTATATGTATATCAGTACAATTAAAGGAGTCAAGACCGAAAGCCCGTGGTAGTGTAGTGGATAACACACCTGACTAGTAATCAGGAGATTTCGGGTTCGATTCCTGGACCGCTGGGTAATTTTTAAAGATTAAAAATTACCTAATTAACAATTAAACTAATTTTAAATTAATTTGAAATTAGTATTGACCTCTAAATCGGCCAAGAAATTTAATTATATATATGCACATGAATATGTGAATAAGGTCAAGAAAAATTTAGAATTATTTATCATATACAGCACATGGACGTTTCGGTGCTTATATACGCTGGTATACCAGCAATACTTTCCATCTGTTACTTGCTATATGTATATGTATATGTATATCAGTACAATTAAAGGAGTCAAGACCGAAAGCCCGTGGTAGTGTAGTGGATAACACACCTGACTAGTAATCAGGAGATTTCGGGTTCGATTCCTGGACCGCTGGGTAATTTTTAAAGATTAAAAATTACCTAATTAACAATTAAACTAATTTTAAATTAATTTGAAATTAGTATTGACCTCTAAATCGTCCAAGAAATTTAATTATATATATGCACATGAATATGTGAATAAGGTCAAGAAAAATTTAGAATTATTTATCATATACAGCACATGGACGTTTCGGTGCTTATATACGCTGGTATACCAGCAATACTTTCCATCTGTTACTTGCTATATGTATATGTATATGTATATCAGTACAATTAAAGGAGTCAAGACCGAAAGCCCGTGGTAGTGTAGTGGATAACACACCTGACTAGTAATCAGGAGATTTCGGGTTCGATTCCTGGACCGCTGGGTAATTTTTAAAGATTAAAAATTACCTAATTAACAATTAAACTAATTTTAAATTATTTTGAAATTAGTATTGACCTCTAAATCGTCCAAGAAATTTAATTATATATATGCACATGAATATGTGAATAAGGTCAAGAAAAATTTAGAATTATTTATCATATACAGCACATGGACGTTTCGGTGCTTATATACGCTGGTATACCAGCAATACTTTCCATCTGTTACTTGCTATATGTATATGTATATGTATATCAGTACAATTAAAGGAGTCAAGACCGAAAGCCCGTGGTAGTGTAGTGGATAACACACCTGACTAGTAATCAGGAGATTTCGGGTTCGATTCCTGGACCGCTGGGTAATTTTTAAAGATTAAAAATTACCTAATTAACAATTAAACTAATTTTAAATTAATTTGAAATTAGTATTGACCTCTAAATCGTCCAAGAAATTTAATTATATATATGCACATGAATATGTGAATAAGGTCAAGAAAAATTTAGAATTATTTATCATATACAGCACATGGACGTTTCGGTGCTTATATACGCTGGTATACCAGCAATACTTTCCATCTGTTACTTGCTATATGTATATGTATATGTATATCAGTACAATTAAAGGAGTCAAGACCGAAAGCCCGTGGTAGTGTAGTGGATAACACACCTGACTAGTAATCAGGAGATTTCGGGTTCGATTCCTGGACCGCTGGGTAATTTTTAAAGATTAAAAATTACCTAATTAACAATTAAACTAATTTTAAATTAATTTGAAATTAGTATTGACCTATATATATATATATATATATATTTTAATAAAAAAATTTGGAGAACTATACCTATTTACATATTATACCGCTAGTTTCAAGTACCATTAAGCGAGTTTACAATTCACCTAATAAAATTTGAATAATGCATTTAGCTTAGTTTGCAAATTCAAAGTTTAACAATTTACAATGAATAAATTTAAGAAAGAAGCTTATAAGTAATCACATGGTGTCTAATTTTCTACTATTTTGAGGTTAAATAATTTTGACAATGATGAATTTTAATGCGAATTCCAGACTTATTTCCGGATTATTATTAGTGGGTATGTAATGTAATCAAGGAGTATTGCTAAAATGTACACGAAGGCCAAACTACTTAACCAGTTTAAAAAATACGCCTGCAACAAGATTATTTTTTGGGAAGACCGTAAAGACAATAATATGAAGTAATTTAATGTTATTTCGATTATAACAATGCAACGCATTTGTATTGCAATATGTTTAAGGAATATGAACATCTTACAAAGCGACGAAACATCTTGCTGGTCGTAAAAAGAATATTAAAACAGTTTTAGTGAGTCATTGCGTAATAATTAAGCTCGTATTTGAATGCAAATATCGATCTTTGCAAATACTATTTCGTACGGTCTGTTATTGCCGATTCCGTGCAACTCTAGCGAAGAGTAAAAAAAAACAATACGTAAACATTGCACTAACGGCCTCGATTTTACACAAATTTCGTCCTTTCTCGATTGTTTTCCGATGACCTGAGTGTGTGCACATAGGAAAAACAATCGACGGAAAATAACATCTGCAACGCCTTTTTGAACACGTCAATTATTCGACCGCAGATGTGACCTCGTTCCGGTCGTGTAAAATGCACAAATAGTGATTTATGTCGTTATAAATTTAAATCCGAGATATTTTTTAAGACGTTCATTTATCCTTCTGACATTTTTAACCGCTGGAAATGAGTTTTTCATACGTGACAATGTGTGCAACATACTAGTACCTAAGTACTAGTATGTTGCACACATTGTGTGGTAAGTGAATTGGCCCAGTTTAAGATGTTATGTTTATTGGGAAACTTGGAAAAATAAGATATTCAATAAAATAAACATGTGCTTTATAAATTTCTAGCATAATATTTGTAATGCATAATGTTTGTAAGATATCAAAAGCAGGATTATATTAATAGAGTGGGGAATAGTTATTTACAAACCAGTTACTAAATGTAGAAAAGCTGTTTCTTTCACGTCTGTACATAAGGAACTACTTGAATCGCAAAAGGCTATTGAGAGAGATGATACGGAGGTGCCACGTCACACGAACAAGTATGGTTTGAGGAACAGGAAAAATGTGCTTACGCGACTATCCAATTACCTTCTGACGCACGCAATTTGCAAACGATAGGGATTGTTAAAGCCCAAATTAACGCCCCGCTAATATGTGAAACAACATAATTTCAGAAAATTTCTGGGCGGAAGTGAGCGTGTTCCTGTTGATCTCAACTGCGGTTGTGTCCCTAGTCATGCTCTTCCGACGTTATATTTGAGCATACGTTGAACCACATGATGGATTCTGTTTGGGTGTAAAACGTTTACTTCACTTGCTAGTGTCAAGCTTCCAGCTTAGTAGCAATTAAACAATGTCTTCCTCGAAAAAAAAAATGGAATCAAGTATATATCAAGTATATGAGTTATGGTTTGCTTTACCATTACTGCAAAGAACCCATTGAAACTACTGTTGCAAATTTGTACAACTATATGCACTATATATAGCAGGTATACTTTTGTTACTATATCCCCAGTTTCTGTGTTACTCTATAAACAACATAATTTGTTCTACTGCTATTTTTGGTGAAATATCTCATTCTTGTCACACTAAGTTTTAATGGTGTATTCTATAAAAATAATAAAAAAAAACCAAGTGCGGTAGCGCATTTTGAAAGCACGAGTGACCGAAGGAAGTGAGTACATTTAATTGCACGAATGCATAGAAGATGTCTTCACCCAAATGGTTTGTACAATATTTTTTGTATGTGCATTAAATTAAAAAAGTATTCTTAATTAATGATTGTCTAATTAATTTAGGCATTTCATGTAAGTACCTATTACTCACATGTCCATTAAGTTTAAGTTATTATATTCTTGCATATGACGTTTTTATTCTTATATTTATAGTTGGATTTGCCGCTTTTTGATTACAGGTAACTGTCAATGTGAATGTTGCTTGAGAGATCGTCAGATGGCGCTTACAAATTTTATGGAAGAATTTTTAGGAATTACTCCTATTTTCCTTACTTTTAATAAGGAAGAATCCAGGGAAGTACTATTTTGTAAACTATATTTTATTACTATAAAGATAAATTTCTTTTTTAATGTCCCAAAGAGCCAGTGTTTTTTGTAATTTTTACAATCGAGTCGCCCGGGAAACACTCGTTGCTGGTCCAGCGATGCATGCGCCAAATGTCACTTTACAGGCGGTGAGTACAAAAAATTATTTTCGACGTCCATAATTCGTTTATTTTGTGCGAAGAATTAATAATAATTATAACAATTATGTCTAGCGATAGTGACAATATAAATAATACATAATGGTTATCATCATCTGATGAAGTACTACTAGAAGTAATAAATATGCTGCTAAGACCAAAAGTATATCGGCAAAGAAATAATAATAATTGTTAAAGTACTATAATGTCTATTACAAAAGTAGGTTTTTAAATGCATATAGTTTATTGATATGCCCTAATAAACGTACATATGCTTGAAAATTCCTATGACAAATGTTCACAAAATACAAGTAAGCGTTACTAAATAAAACGAAATTTCCTTCAGGTTGGACAATAATATTCCGATGTATTGCTGGACTGTATATACATATTTACAAATTATCAGAATTAATGTTCAAATTACATTTTTAAATCCTACTTAAAACGCAGCGACCGAGAACGGCATAAACACGTCACAAATTTTCATGACGCAGTGTTAACTAATGTATGTCAAATTTTCATCGACGCAAAGAGAAAGAACTTTAATGGGGATTAACTCTTAACATGGTGTTAGCTTACTCAGATTAACAAATTTAACAACGGATGTAGGTGCAACCGGTCATTAGTTGGATATTATTCGAAGGTCGTATCTAAATGAGGAAATAATTGACGTTACATCGGTGATTAACATTCCTTACAATTCATCTGTGAATCGAGACTAACAGCGAAAAACTATACACTGGCCACAGTGATAACTTCTTCGTTCTTATGTATTATGGTTTTCCAAGCTTTTTTGTAATAACTAAATTTAATAAATGTGTTTTCTTTATGTTCATTTTCAAATTAAGCTCTGCTCTTTATACTGTTTACCAGATTTTCCATATTATTGCTCTTTAACTAATATCTTTGCCTTCTCAACAAAACTGGTGTTGTAATCTGGAGGGTCAAGATAAAGTTGTTTGAAAGGGAAATAGAATCTTTCCAAAATAAAAAATTACTATTATTCAAGACTTGCATCGTTTTTAATGATGAACATGTAAATAAAGGAACATGGGTTGGACTGGGTTTGTTCATATTTGCGACTGTATAAAGTGGAGAGTAATTAGAGACTAAACAGGAAATAAAGCAATGGATGTTTAGCAAAAGTGTAGACTAGAACTTGATGGCGATCTAGGGAACGTTTAATTAAAGATTAATCTATTTTAGAATTTGCAAAAATTCTTGGTTCTGGATGTTAAAGAAAATACTAGTATTGCACAAGACACTTCTTGAGTTTTCCCTGAAAAACATTTTTTTTTTTGCAAACCATAACTTTCTTCGTAGGTGACTCCTAACTACTATGAAAATACTAAGTATGTATTTGTAAGTGTCGGTGATGCCTATTTTAATACTAATTATCTTTCAAAATTGGTCTATATATACGCCATTGGAGTAAGAGAAAGGGGAAATTTGCGTATAAATATATATATTTTAAAAATCATAGTATTTTAACATTTACGTTCAGAATTTAATACTACATTCGTGGCTTTAAATAAAAATTAGTTACTAAAAAGATATGCAAGTTTTTACATGACGTGACTAATTATATAAATTGAAGAGAACAATTTGTTGTTAAGCTAAGGGATAAATTTTGGATTGGCATAGAAGGTCAGCCAGCAATTAAGATAGTAAGAAAAGACCAAACCAATGCATATATACCATGCCTTCAAATACTTTCTTCATTAGTGCACGTAATCAGGCACACACGCATAATGTTGATAGTTTGGCTATGTCATGTAAATAATAATAAGCGTTCTATAATTTGAATTTAAGTATGACAACTGTCAGAATTTGTAATTTTCAAACGCTTAGCATGTACACCAACATTGATTACTTAAAAAACAGCCTACTCTAATGAGGAAAGTATTTGAAGGCACGGTACATGGTCTAATTCCTATATGCATGCCCCGGTAAATGCATATAAACACGCAAGTAGCAGTAAACACAAAACACGTACACGTGTTTCGGCCTAGATACGCCTCATCAGCGCATGACGTGTTCTCATAAGGCGTGTTAAAAACTTAAATCGCCAGTGTATCTCTCTACTTGCATTATCAAATGTAGAAAATGTCCATCTAGTAACTCGCCAATAGATAGAGAACCTTAATTACAAAATGTAACAGGCAATACTGAATACATATATGCCCAAGAGCTTTTAAAAGTCTTACATTCAAGTATTACTTGTCACATTCTGTAGTAACCAAAGCTTCAAGAATGGTTGTTATCACTGGCAATATTGTTGTGTTTATTTGGAAAAAATTAAGACAAAATTGAAAGATCCTCAAGGCTTAATATGCCTTAACTATTGCCGTGTCCTCCACGCTGAGTCGTCATTATTTTGGATGACTTCTCGGAATCTCCTTGAGCAAAGAAGTTGAGAGCTAAATAACTAGAACTGTGGCTTAGCAATCTAGACTTGACCTTTAATCTTTGCCTTGTGTAGAGAAACCTCAAGGAGGAGCTTCAGGAAGAAAGTGTTCAGAACATACAGTTTTCCAAGCTGGCTTTGTTGACAGAATTCAGATTATTCTTATGGACGAACAGAATCATTAATAAAAAAATTTGATATGAGAATAGAATAGAAGGACCAATTATGAAAACACTTAAAATGTGCTTTGCCATGAAAGCATGTAACAACAAAATAAAATTAACAAAGTTTTTTCCTAATTGTTCGATTGAACAGAGACAAGGCACATAGTAAAATAATATGTATATTGTATAATAATAATAAAAATAATATAGTCTTTATAATATAATAATAAAGTAAACCATGAAATTAACTATTTCAATTACCACATACTATACACGTAGTTTTCCTTTCTATGATGTTTCCACATCCAATGAATTTTTAATGGGAGCACAACAGTATGCCTCCGACAAAATTGACATTTCCGTCACACTATCAGAGCGTGGTTAGGAAAACATCGTCGTCGAGGTTAATGAAATTACAAACGGCCGAGGTGAACGTAAGCCACTTTAGTAGCTGGTAGCGCATGAATTATGCTGTGCGGTCCGAAGGATTCACCGGAACAACATTAAATATGCACCGAGCATTTCCGGACATGTCGTTTGGGATTTCTAAACAGGCCCAAACCCGATAAACCGAGGTCAGTGTCGTTTACATTCCAATCCTCACCTTCTTCATCTTTTGTTGCGAAACAAACTGAATATATGTATACGCTCAATGGATAACGATGATACTGTTTTATTTAGGTATAGATTATCCTTGAATTCGCAAGCATATACATAATACGACATAATATGCTTGCCTCCGCATATTTAAGCATTATTTAATGAATTATGACATTTTAATTGGCATTTTAGAAAATTTCTCCATAAAAATGTATTACAAGTGCATATATAGTACTAATAAGGATTAACATTCAATGATCAAATGATAATGTATGTATGAAAAGAACACGCTAATCTAGTAGCATCTAATAAATTTACATTTAACCATATGTATGTTAAATAAGATTTAAGTTTTTCCAAAAACTAAAAAAGACATTTTCGCCGGAACGGCCAATTTCTAAGCTGCTGTGTTACCAATAACAAATGTCAAATTTTACGTAATAGTAATCAGACAAGGAGAATAGAAAAGAACGAGAGAGCATTCGCGACAAAAAGTGAAGCCGAAGAAAGAAACATACATGTTTACATCCGCCATTGGTGATGGATCATTACTAGGGGGCGGACACGAGCGGTTGATGTCTCATCCCCCATGGGCGTATAAAATACAAAATACCTTATTATTTGTTCATTTTCTCTTCTGTAAGACTTGTTCTCTTTGAATTAAGTACATCCTTGTAGATATAAAACGTCCTTTCTACATCGCAACTGGTAATAGGTGCGTACTGGAAATATTCTTTTATTTCAGCATATTTAGCATACACAATTGCCGCAATGTTATTAAATCTGGACTTCTATTAAAAACTGTGTCTTAACTTTTCCGAAGGCCACATCCGAAGTCACTTGGAATACTTTTGAAATTATTAACAGCCACATCTAATGTGATTAATCCATTTTTTAATTTGAGATTTCGATTTTCAAAATATGTGATTAGTTTAGGAAAATTTCCAAAGTGTTCCTGAAGGAATAACAACTGGTTTTTTAAGTTTGGGATTTGTGTTAGTTCCTTGCACTCAGAAATACTTCGAGCATAGTCATTTAAACATGTAACGAAATTTTGTAAACTATCGAAATTCTGTGCATAAAAACTATTTTTGTGTATGTTTTAGCAAAGCTAAGTGACGAACGTGCGATATATTGGCATTCTGTAACGATATTTTACAGACTGTAATAAATTTCGGAATCACTGACAATTCATTTTCATATCAGAAAAAGTAACATAAACAACGTTCTAGATCTAAATAAATAATAACTAAAAATGTACGCGTATGTTATTGAAACTAAACGAAATCCAGTGCACACTTACGTCTAGATAATTGGGAGAAGTCGATTCAATAAACCGGTATTAAACAGACTATTACAATAATTACGAAGTACGTAATTAACAGTCAAAACAATGAAAAAACGAAACTAACGTAAGTATGAATGAAAATTTTATTTCTCTTGGGAAATATAAGGTAAATATAATAAATTTTAAAATCCACGTGGAATTTCTTTAGTTCAGAAAGTCATCTTTAATAACATTAACTTTTATTTCAATTATCTATAGTTTGTTTTTCTAAAGTATAATTAAATTAAAAACAATTTAAAAAAAACACGAATTCATATCATTTAATAAATTGTATTACCGCTAAGGTTGCAACATTTTTACCCTCCCACGTACTCCACTATACCTTGTTCCAAAAAGAGACGAAATTCTAAATAGACCCAAGTGGGAGTTATTTCTTACTGGTTGACAGCAAGGCGAAATAACACCATAGTATACATATTTACTTTTGGCTATCAATTGTTAAATATTTTGACATCTTTGACATTCTTTGTTTTCTAGACAAATTTATTTACTTTCATGTGTTGTGATTACTACATTTACCATTCTGTTGTCTTAACTGTGTAAGTATCCAATCTAATTTGGTACAGATTTCTTTTTTGAGACAGATATTTAAATTTAATTTTATCGCCTAAAATTGATTTCACCAGTTACAGGTTGTACTTTGGACTGGGGGTCTGTTCAGAATTTCGTCTCTGTCTTTTTGAATTAAGGTATAGGCTTACTTAATTTGTCAAGAAACTGGCATTATGCTATCTCTATATAACTTAAATACTCTACGTTAATGAGGCATTTCAATGGCGCCACCTAATCGGTCATTTTCAAAAACTAAATAAGCAGAATTGCACTAGAAGCCTTCTACAGACAAAAATTATTAAATAAAATGTGTGCTATGCTAGAACGTGTGCTCTGATAACAATATTTTGGTTAATTTATTATTAATAAAACGAATTAGTAAAAATACTTCTATCTCAGAATATATTATACTGCCAGTGTCTAGTAGAAACATGATTAGAATATTTTAGCAAAAAAGAAGCTATGCTATGAGGAAAATAACTGGTAGAGCTTGCAAGAAAAGAATTTGAGCAGGAACAAAAGATAAAAGAAGAAGAAATGAACTGATAGAGATCGGGCAGAAATCTTCCTATGCCACATTTTAGCATAGGCCATGTAAGTATATTGAAGAAAATATTTATAGACGCATAATTTAACTATGAGAGGATGTTGGCAGAAAACGGCTACGTGTTTTGAATACCACGAATCCCTGCCCGATAATGGTGCTAAACAAATAGCATCCTATCCAGATTACACAAAAATATACTGTAGCAGCAGAAACGTTTTTGAAGCAATACAAGATTAGAATATCATACTAATCACGCCCGAAATGACAGAGCTTAAAAAAACTAATCGTGATCAAAATTCCCCATTATTGGCACTAATTCGTCCAGACCATTCCAAAAAAGTAAAAAAATTGAGTTGTTGAATGCAAATCAGAAGAAACTTAAATATTGCTAGTATATTTTGAATTATACCCTGTCTCAGAATAAGAACGAGTGATTCAAATATCCCGCCAAAACATGGAACACATAGCTTAAAATTTAGTAAACAATTTGATATGACATCATGACAATTGAGGTTAGAAGAACTGTATTAATTCTGTGTTTCATTTACTATTTCGTTAAAATAGGTGGATGTGCCGCTTTTCATTCTACTAGTCGAAGCAGCAATACGAGTGCACGGCAATTGCAAACAGGAGAGTAAAGTTATAAACAGTAAATACAAGTAGGTGCCTACATCTATAATTTGATGAATACAAATCTCTTAACATTCAAATCTGTTCATTCTAGTTTTGCAAAAAAAAATTAGAAGAATCTATGGATAAAGATATAGGCCCAATTAACAAATGAAAGCATAGACTTTGTTCTGAGCGTTTTGAGGAGGATTGCTGTTATAAATATATAATAAATTACTGCACATTTTAGTGAATGTGCTATATCAACAAGAAAATTGTGAATCAAGTCTATTTATTATTAAATATTTGTATCAGAGAAGAAGAATGAATCAAACCTTTAATCTTTTATCAAAATGTCCTTAAAAACTTGCAGAAAAAGTTTTGCTTATTAGTTTCTATTTTAAATATCAATAAAGAACTTATACAGATAAATCATTCGTATTACTGCTACAAACCTTGAGGTAAATTCAAGCAACTAGTCTTGGAAATGTGAATCTTACATACAAGAGTAATAAATAGAAAAATTTACATCGGCTGAAGTTGAACTGCAAAGATAATTACATATACCTACACATTACTACTACACATTAAAATTATTATTCCCTATTAAAATTTATTTATTATGAAAATATATAAAGTATAACAAATATTTATTTCTACTATATATTGGAAATTAGCAATAATTTAGTGTTCACATCATTTTAAAAAGATTAAAAATTTACATTGTCGGCACAATTTTTCCAAATACTTATTGTAACATTTGTAATTGCTTCTGTCAAAAGTTCTCATATAAGTGATATTCCGAAAGGGGATTTCTTTGAAGCAATTTCATCTTATGTGTTAATTCAGATCCTATATGAAGTATTCTTAATTGCCTATCTTTATCGGTATGGCTATTTAATCCTTCAGGTTTTCATCAAAGCTTGTCGTGCAGTCATTATACTTGTGGCAATCCAAACTTTTTCCCATATTCTCCATCAGATATTTTTACCTTTTTCTATTAGTACAAGTTTCTTTACGTTTGACATATCTGAAATATAACATGTATATGAACATGTGGTAATGTAATTAGTATTTAATTAACACTTACTTGAAATTAATGAGTCAATTCTAGAATATGTGTGAGTTGTCCAGTTCATTTATGGTATGAACTCATCTATAGTTATTTTTGCAATGGTATTAATTGTTGAATGTTTGATTTTTGCACTGACGTACAGTATTTTTGACAGATTCATCAAATTCAAAGTTTCAAATGCATGATGACTTGTTCCTTAGGTCTTAAGCCGTCTGATCAACGCATGCTCATGCTGTACATAAAAGTACGGATTTAATTTAATATTAATAACACAATAAAGCATAATAAGCCATGGCTTGGCTATAAACATAAAATGACGTTTTGTCAAACTTATTTTCCCATGTTAAACTTGTCTACGCAAGAACCAATGAAATACTTTAAAAATATACGCCATTTTGGCGCGATATTTGAATCACTCCTTCTTATTCTGAGACAAGGTATAGTACTCATTAATAGTTAGACATCAATTTTTATGCGTTTTTTAAAGATCAAAACTTGTTACTTGTATTATAATCCTTTTGGCAACACATGAATATTTAATACCTATACAGTTACAATTCAATTAATTGCTGACGAAATATATAATTTCTAAAATAGCATTTTAAAAAACATAAAAAAATGGTTATAAAATTTCATGTTCAAAAAGTTCAAGTTTGAATGAACTTAATAGTTCGAGAAAGCACAACTTCGAATCGCCCCTATCTTGAATGTATTTTTCAAAAAAAGAAATTTCTTCCCTTTCATTCTATACAGATATTAATTATTGTGCTAATGGCTTATTGATATTCATTTCTAGTAATATATATTCGATTAAAATTAACCATAGTTATTCCAACAGGAGTTGCATCACATATAAATTAGGTGAATGTCGAATATTATACACAATTGGTCCTGAATATTAATGAACAAGAATCAAGTTGTCACTAAAATTTAATAAACTCGTCACTACTTTTAAAATATACTTTGAATATAGCAACTCAAATAAATATTAACCTCATAAACGTTAACGACGAAAGGCGATCCGGATGTTGTTTCTAAATGAAGAAGAAAATGCAATATTTCCACACATTTCTAATTGTAAAAGTATAAAACATCCATTAAAAGTATGTTACTGACAGGAAAAAATTAACAGCAATTTTTTGCTACAATCAAATTTAAATCTTTTGATTACATTTATTTAGAATTAAGATTATTCGAACGAATAATAAAAAGTAAGAAAAGAAAACCCAAGAAACATATTAAACGTTTTAAATATAATGGATATTAAACGCTTTCTCCAATATTCCCCCTAAACATGAAATTTTAAGCTCCACTTCATGGTGTATAATAGTAATATAAATTTAATACCTACTTCTGCGGTTATCTTGACCTACGCCAATAGATATTTTCTTAGAAACGTGCGAAATTCTTCGGATATGATTATAGTAAATTTTGAGGAATATACGTCAAGCAAAAAGAAAAAAACCACAAACACCTTGAGAAATCCAGACACGCTTAGGCGCAAATTTGAATACAAATAATAAAACCGGTATTATGATTTTTCGGGAACGCAATCAAAACATAGCATGTCTAAAAGATGTTTAACGTTACCTTTTATTTACTTTTTTTTTGTTCCAGACAGTATGTACTTTATTATTAAAATATTCAATAATCTGTGTACACATTATCGCTAATGCTATTAATTGATTCTAATAATCATAGGTCTATAGTAATAGAGATTATAACTTCTACACTATTCTCAAGTTTGTGAAGGTGTATACTAATTTTTATGAATACTAATTTCATACTGATTACTTCAAGGATGATGTGAGTTTATCTGATTACAGTGATTGCAAATTTATATTCATATAAATAAATTCATAAATAATACTTGCGCCATGCTCTATCTCTAAGTATAATTACTGTAAATACAGGGATGACATTACAGTCGAAACTACGGAACAAACTTACGTATGTTAAATATGATTAACGATTGCTGCTTTTTAATACACAGTAAAACATGTCATATGATATTTAAAAAAAGCTTTTTTGTAATGTATTTATATACACAACAAATACACACATGCAAAACAATACATGTATGAGAACGAAGGTAAATTAAAATTAGATAATGACTATCAATTGTAAGACAATAATTTATAATAGTTGTCAAAGTACTAACTTTTTATGGTGTATGAACACGTGTATTTAATTGATAAAAGACTAATGATTGCTGAATTCGGCCATAGTTAGGTAATTATCATATTTATTTACATAATATATTTAAGTATCGAAGGGAAATGTAACATGGGACTTTTTTTAGATCAGACGAAAGCGTGGGGCAAAGTGTAAGTACTGTTCGAAATATATGTCTATCGATTGTGCAAAATCAAGTCAGTACTACATAATATGTGTAGTAATTGTAGTGTACTTGTGTGTAATATTGTGGGCAGCATGGGTTCACCGTATTATCATCCCACTCTTGAGCTCGACACAATTTATTATTTCTATATACCTTTTGAAATTTATTATACTAAATCGAGTTCGATGTTTTTTCTAATTTGATGCCATAATAACGCTATTAACGCATCAAAAATGATGCGTTGATATATTATCTAGATCAATTTAGTTTTTCGAGGATGGCTACTTGTAATTTGATATTTTAATGTCAAAAAATCATAATGGAATGTATATTTTCAATGTAGGATGTGTAAAATATGTATTAAAATGAAATGAAGCAAAATATTTTACAACTACAATAATTTGAGCGGACGGTGTTCATCGAAAATTTTTCAAGTTTTAGAAATATATATCACTATGAGTAAAATAAAATGAAGTTGCAACCATCATTCTTCAACAAGAATCTATTCAAATATTTTATTTTGATTATGATCTTGAATTCTACAGTTACTGTATACATTGATAGATACATGAGATGTATCTTGGGCATTTATAGTAACACCAGACAAACTACTTGTAGAATAAATAATAAACGTAAAGGTAGTTTCAAATAATTTTTATTGTTTCACTCACAACAATATTGTTTCGCCAAACTTTGGCTTCATCAGGTGATGACGGAATAATGTTTACAAAATTATTACAGCGTTATATATACTTATTTTACATAAATGTCGGGGTTCAAAGAGGGGGTGTTTTAACAAATTTAGAAAGACAGGAGAGGGGAGTGATTTAAATCTGTTTGTCGTTTAGTGCCTGACCTATTTTCTTATATCTATTAATTTCTAAAGCTTCAAATAAACTAAGTTTCTTTCCTTTATCTTGTACATAAAAAAAATTAATAATCTTGATCTTCATTGAAAATTTCTAAGAATTCTCTACAAGATGTCATGCAAAGTGAATTTTATAGGGGTGAAAACGTAACTAACTAATATCACATTATTTGGTTTTCATAACAACCTATTCAAAATGTGCCATACCACTTGCCGAACCCTGTATAATGTAAGCTGTCCGAAACTGATTTACAAAAATGACAGAAAGATGGTAAAGATAACTGACTGTGATAATTCGCTGTGCATTTAGTCAGATTGAAAATGGAAGCAAACGTTCACAAAGATCGAACTACAAGTTTGTGAATATCTTTGGACGAGTTACAATTCTAGCTTCTAACTAAAGGATTTGTTTAATTCTGTGTGTTAAAAAGAAATAACGGTACCTATAGTTATGACTTTACAGTTTTTCCTATGTGGAATGAGGATATCTGAGCTACTACTGTTCTGATTATGTGCAGGTAGATCTCGGGAGCTCCAACGGACTTCCACTTATTCTGCGGGATGATTTGGAATTTCTGGCTATACTGACGTTTGGATAGGAC
Source organism: Amphimallon solstitiale (assembly GCA_963170755.1). NCBI lineage: Eukaryota > Metazoa > Arthropoda > Insecta > Coleoptera > Scarabaeidae > Amphimallon > Amphimallon solstitiale. The sequence goes on along the minus strand of OY720676.1, from coordinate 46,793,900 downwards.
AACAACATCGGAAGTTAATAATATTTTCAAAACTCTCGTCAGGACAAATCTAAAAATGCAGCTTCCTACAGGATGGGTGTTGGGAGGCTACACAGCAGCTTGGGAATAATACTATAGGATTTTTAACTTCTAGTCTGAATAATTCGAAAATGTATCTAATTATTAGGGCGCGGACATGACCGGTTTAAACTACGACGAAGTTACAACGGATCAAAGAAATAATGTAAAGAACACACGCTTACTGAATAGCACTAATTCATATGGCGAACTGCAACATATGTTTACGCCCGAGAAGTGCCCGAGAATGAGAGCAAAAAATGCCCATAAAATAAGAAATTTATGAGTAAAATCCTTCTTTCATCGGCGTAGATAGAAGCATGAGGGTTTTTTAAAATGTATTACATTTACCTTATATTTCGCAAGAGAAATAAAATTTTCATTCATACTTACGTTAGTTTCGTTTTTTCATTGGTTTGACTGTTAATTACGTACTTCGTAATTTTTGTATGTAATAGTCTGTTTAATACCGGTTTATTCAATCGACTTCTCCAATTTATCTAGACGTAAGTGCGCACTGGATTTCGTTTAGTTTCCGTACATTTTTAGTTATCATTTATTTAGATCTAGAACGTTGTTTATGTTATTTTTTCTGATATGAAAACGAATTGTCAGTGATTCCGAAATTTATTACAAAGTCTGTAAAATATCGTTACATACAGAATGCCAAAATATCTCACGTTCGGCACTTAGCTTTGCTAAAAGTTTTGCAAATAGTTTTTATGCAGAGAATTTCGATAGTTTACAAAACTTCGTTACATGGTTAAATGACGATGCTCGAAGTATTTCTGAGTGCAAGGAACTAACACAAATCCCAAATTAAAAAAAAATAGTTGTTATTCTTTCAGGAACACTTTGGAAATGTGCCTAAACTAATCACATATTTTGAAAATCGAAATCTCAAATTAAAAGATGGATTAACCACATTAGATGTGGGCTTTTAATGATTTCAAAAGTATTCCAAGTGACTTCAGATGTGGCCTTCGGCAAAAGTTAGACGCAGTTTTTAATAGAAATCCAGATTTAATAATATTGCGGCAATTGTGTATGCTAAATACGCTGATATAAAAGAATAATTTCAGTACGCACCTATAAGCAGTTGCGATGTAGAAAGGACGTTTTCTATCTACAAGTATGTACTTAATTCAAAGAGAACAAGTCTTACAGAAGAGAAAATGAACAAATAATAAGGTATTTTGTATTTTATAGATCACCAGCCACTTGTTATCCAATTATATAAATAAAATTAAAACCTCTTTAAAAATACAACATTTCAATAGTGCGCCCATGGGCGATGAGTCATCAACCGTACGTATCCGCGCCCTACTAATTACACTGATATTAATTCAGTAAGGGTTGATATGTGAATCCGAATACGCTCTTAGGGGATTTGAAGTGAAATTCTCTTTCTAATTTGATTTATTCTCTCATGTACTTATAACTTTCATGATTATCAATGTTATAGCAATATTATTAACTTGCTTTAATAGAATTACTCCCAGGTTTTAAACATTTCCGGCTATATTTTTCAACATTACAGAAAAATTTACCTACTTCAGCAAGTATGAATTATCCGTAATCTTCATAAGCTATATATGTTTGCTTAACATTTTAAAAATAAAATGGATAATGTATAAGATTTTATTAATTCTCGTATTTATTTAAAACAGCACGAGTTTTGTTCTGAAATAACCTAATGTATAAGTCAGTTCCTGACACTAATATGACAACATTCATTACCAGATTAGAATAAATTACCTAACGAGAAGAAAATAATGATAGAAAATTTAAAATTCCACAGTGACATCCAAGGACAAAGACCAAATGATAACTCGTACACGACTTCGACATAGTGCATTACTTAATGTATTCACCGAATAAATTTCGTCAACAAAAACAATAATGACCAGTGAGCGTACTGATAATAATAGATTTAAACAAATACAACATAATGAGATGCTATTTAGAAGGTATTTTATTTTTAATGTTTATATGAAAAACAAAGTCGTGTCTTCCGAAGCAGATGTTTTACCTAAGGAAATTTATGCTGACGACATAAAACATAAGTTTTAGAATTTAGTAAAAAGAGGAATGATCAACAAATTTTGGATAAGTCTTTTGTGAGTGTGGACAAGCTGTTTAAGATAAATGCATTAACAATATTGAATATCATTAATTTAACTTAAAATTACAATAATTACAATAAATATAAAATAATCTCAGGAGATATACCAACAAAAAAAAAATAGAAATATTTTAAACCTTATCTATAAGTTATACATATAAAACAATTCCTCTTCGTAGTTTAGCTACTGTCAATGAACTTAATATATAAATTAAAAAGATTCGGTAACATAGATATTATATTTATCAATTAATTAAAACAGTAATATTAGCCACCAAGATATTCGTCAAAAATTATTTGTCAAATATATTTTACAGCTTTATTAAAAGTTTGTTAATATTTTAATGTTTTAACTAGTTATGTTTATTAATTGATGAAGATAATATCAACCACTAATAAAATGTTTCAATTTTTATACTGTCTGAGTTAATTTAAAACCGCTAAACCTCGAAAATGAATTGTTTCATCAAATGCGTAAGAAAGAAACGTATTTTAACGAATAATCCAATTTGAAATATAGATAAAGCTTTATTAAAATTTGAAGAAGTTAAGGAAATATGTGTATATGAAACACTTCTAGTCTTTAAGAAACTTATACGACAAAACCAAGATCCAGCAAAAATGAAAAATCGTCAAATTATTAATTCCCAATTACAATACAATAAACAACCTGACAAAGAAAGCTTTTAGTCAGCTACTACTTTTTATTTATTTTTAGGACGTTTGGAATAAATTATGTATTATTAGTATATCTATTAGAAGTCTTTAAATACGTGTTTATTCAAAAGATAACCTTCCAATATTTTCAATCAACCAAAATTGTCACTAGACCCCTACATTTATAGATGCAAATAAAAAAAACTGGAGGCAGAACAATAGAATAAAAACAAATGTATATGAAAATATTTCCCTTTTTGCAAGGTCATGTTATGAATATGCGTAACAAATGGAAATTTTACTTTCGACCATGTTCAAAACCTGCCGCCTATTAACACACAATAGGATTTTGTATCGTTACCTATCCTAAAGAATTAAAGCTTGCTGTGCACCGAACAAGAACAATGAATATTCGTAGTCAAAATAATGAAATACGAAATAAAAGAAAAAGTGAACAAGAATAAAATGAGAATAGTAAACCACAAAAAGAACAGTTACGGTTTCATTTTCGAAGTAACTGTACGCGAGCTACTTTTCCTTATTATTCCGTTGGGTTGGGTTTTTATGTTAACAGGTTTAACAGTTCCTTCTTTTATTTGCAAATTTCGGAATCCGGTATAATCATTAGCGCAATACGAAAATATACGCCAGCGAAGTATTCTAACGTTTTAATTATAAATGGAAAATGTCAATAAAAAGTTTGTACTGCAATAGTGTTCAATTTTAATTAATTTTGCAAGAAGAATATTAACATCTTGACTCCCACATCATAAGTTCATTATTATACTATATGATCGAAGTGGTTAATATTTAGGAAGATCATGAAGATCATTAGGTTGGCATTATCAATAAGTTAAATGACATAACATTAACACGGTAGTACTAAACCTCACAGGTCAAATACCTCTACGAGACAAGACACCTTCTTGATTTGATATATTCTTTATAATCAAATTCAAACATTATAAATAATTTTTAAATCCATGGCGCTTTAGTCACGGGCTAATAGGCAAAAATCAAATGACACTCAACTCAAGAATGTTGGTTGACACTTGTCATCAATCTATCAAGATAACTAGATGTGGTGCGACAACAGAAAAGTGATTCTGTATTAATTTGATTATTTCCTGCCGTAGAAAAAGTAAAGTATGAAACGTGCTGGTCACCCGTTTTACTAAACACTCACTCCGCTACGCTGCACTCGTACTCGTGACTAAAATGATGTTTATAAAACTTAGATACATAATATATTATTAAAATTAGTTTTTCTAATGCCTGAACATGCAAATTATGATTTTCTGCTTTGCACTGATAATTTAATTTTCAAACACGAGCGGGAGGTCGTGGATTTTCACGTGAGTTTAAGATCTACTCACGTGAAAACTTTATGATTAAACCCAGACATTTTAGTAAGACAAACTAAGATGCTTTTTTTCTGTAATTATTCATAATAGTTTGTACATAATTATGTCCCATATACGCAGGTATAAATATCAAAGAATTAATATTTGATAATTATATTGAATAGAAATGTATATAAATTTAATATTTACCAAAATATAGAACTAAACAACAAAGCATTAAAAATTTAAAAAAAAATAGAGGACTTTAAACCATGGGTATTACACTGATAGTAGTAAAAAGATACAAAACATTGCATAACGGTCATGTAATATGTTAATTATGATAAATATTCCACTTTTTTAAATAAATCGTTTGTCTGCAAGAGGTCAAGTGGAGGTGAATATTCGTTTTCTTTAAGTTGAACTCCTTTGCCCCCAAAGAAGAATAAGAAAAGAAACGAAGATGAACGAGAAGTTGCCCCGCAAGGTGTGAAGGATGCTATTTATAAACCAAATTCACGATCCAAAATGATTGTATCCCTTGTCTGGATAGACCTGTAATAACTGCGTACGGATGTACGTGCAAATTTTATGGAATATACTTCAAAACCTTAATTATAAAATCAGTCTGGCTGAATAAATGATCCATTAGTATTAAATTATTGCTAATCGAAATTCGTAGCCAGATATCTTTTCATTAAAATGTCGTATTAATGCGTTTCGCTATACGGTGTCATCTTGTAATTAAAAGTAATATTATTGTAAGGAGCTCCAGCTGCAACATGAAAATATGACTTGAATGACATGATGTATGTATATACATACACAAGCTTGTGTAATTATCTTCACTAGTCTTCTTTAATTTAGCCACTTTAATCTCTATTTATCAACATAATAGTACTAATCAAATAAATATTTCTTTTCGTAAGCATTTGAAGAGGTTGAGTGTTGACGTTCAGAAATGCAGATTATGTCTATTTTCCATTTTTGTTGCGTATTCGACGTAGTTAATCATAACGTGTTGTTGCATAAGTATGTTATTAATTACAGGTACAGCTTTTGGTCTTGTGTCGCTTATATACGGTGGTAGATGTGTATCCTCTTCAGCTATCAATGTCACACGGACTAATCTTTAAGGATCATTACTTGGACACCTTTTGTTTCTAGTCTATGTAAATGATCTTCATAAATGCTTTAAATGCAGTGAAATTTTCTATTTTGCTGCCTAGTGGAGCCTTGAACAATATTTCGAAGATTGGCTGGGCCTATACTTATAAGCAATGGTGTGCTTAATATAATCTAAAACTTAATCGAACTAACTGAAACTACTTTAGTTTCAATCGCCGCATTTACACGTTCTTGTGATTAGTCACTGCTTGTGTGGTTGAATGGAAAAACGATTCCGAATGAACAAACACTAGGTTTCTTGAATATGTAGTTGATAGCCTATTGTCTTGGGAATATCATATTATGCCAAACTATGTTCACTTAATTATGCAATAAACGATTTAAGAATAATAGTAAAATCACGCACATATTGCATATGAATTGAGATATGTCATTATTTTTTTGGAGTACATCATCGTCTCATCTTGTCAGATGTTTTTTGCCAGAAAATAGGATCCTGAGATCTACGTTTTCTTTGGGATGAACTGACTCGTGCTTGTCTGCTTTTAAAAATAATATGTTATTGCTTTAATTATTTTGATATGAATGTACAAGGAACACACACAAACATAGCTTTTGGCAAAGACAATACATAATATTAATAATAATAATAATAATAATAATAATAATAATAATAATAATAGGCAATAGGGAGTTATACCTAAATACATGGAGTTAAAAATTAATCACAGCAGCAGAACAGCGTATTTCATCTTAATTATTTATAGTTCACAGTTATATAAATATAGTTCAGATACTGTAAGCTCCTGTAGTGCTAAACTGTTATAATGGTTTAATATATGTTTTGAACTCTAACTTATTATTCTTCTTCTTTCAGAGATGTATTTTCAAATGACGTTATGTGACTTGATATGGGTAATCAAGTCACATTAAAGTCACCTTCTCAGAAAAAGTTTTTGCGGTAATTAATACTCAAATTTCACTATATCAACACATTCTATAATTCTCTTTCGGCTGATAACTGAAGATAAATTATAAAAAGAAAAAAATTACACCTAACTTTAATTTCTTTTTTATAATTTTTATAGTTTTATTTCTTTTTCAGTCACGTTGCAACATATACTTTCCATTTTGCTAGTTTAGGTATAATTTTGGATCCATGTGATCAAATTTCTTAATAAGGATTTATCGTTTTTAAAGTGCCTAAGTACGTTAGAGTTATTGTGATAGCTAATAAAGCTAATAAACAATTTAAACAGCATATAAAACGTCATTTTCTGTCTAACTGCTGTTATAGTATCGCTGATGACAGTATAGATGAAGTCGTCTAAATTATTATTAGACAAAGGAAAGTGTATTTTAAATTGCTTTTACTTTTATGTGTATCCTATGTGTATTTTTGTGTATACAGCATGTGTCAATTTTCATTAGCCATAGGCGATCAATTCATGCAATACGTGACAACGTGGCACCCCTACTTTCCTCTCCAATGCCAGCGCGACAGATACATGCTCGAAAATACAAGTTAGCTTAGCAGTAAATTTTGGACCACTGACTTGGGTATTTGTAATGCGTTCAGAAATAATATTTACGAGTTGCAAGGATTTGTTTTTCTTTTTCCTTTCAGTAAATGCAGAGAATTATTAAGCTGCGTTCACGCTGCATGACACAAACAAAAGCGTAATTCTAATAAAATTAAAAATAAGGTAAATAAAAAAGGATATCGAAAATAATAATAAACTACTAGATCAGGAGATCGCGGCGGCCATTTGATGTTTCCCGTTCCAGTAATAAGACGGCTTTTATTGCAGACTAGATCGCAACGTGTTCGCAGCTAAACATTGAATGTAAAATCTCGTGGGGAGAAGTGGGAAGATCGGAGAAAATCGTTGTGATGTCGATTGTTGCCGGGATTGGTGACATCCCTATACCTAATGAAAATTGACACATACGGTATATACTGTGATACTGTTATAAAACCCATATCCGTATGGATGACATGAGTAATATAAGGAATTATTATTATTATGTCCTAATCTATCGAAATCTGAATTTACTGCTTTTCATCTCACGCATAACAAGAGGCATATGAAACTAACGGCACACCATTAAAGATTAATTTTCCTCAAATTGAGTGTTGATCTGAAGTTTGGATGATTACAAGACATGTTGGTAAAGTTAACTTAAATTCCACATAAAATATTATAACAAGTAATGAAAAGTTCACTTCCTAGCTTCGCATCTATAACTAATCGACAAGAGTAATGTTTTTGCGTATATCATACTGTCTGAGGCTAATGTAGGTGTATACACTATTTGATCCCACAGCTCCCCTGGTGACCCATCGAGCAACTGACTAGTAATCGGTATGTCGTAGGTTCAGATCCCAGACAGGCAGATATAGACTTCAAATAAAAACTACACAATAATTATTGCAAAGTATATAAATTAGTATACGTAATTATACAATTAGAAGAACGCACTGCACTGTGTGCCTGAATAAATTTGTTCAGAATATTATATAAACGGCATCCGTAATTCTTATTAAATAGGAAGTATCTATCTGTATACATGTTTGCTCGTACGATTGTATGAATGTACGTATATTTCAACGATGCTGTGCTATAAAATCTGTCTAGTAGTTAGTAGTTTGGCAAATAAGACGATATAGGATTAGGAAAGTTTACAATATGCATACGTAAATAATTCATTATTTACATTACATTTTTGCACATTATTCGCAAGGAGTTTCTAATTTTCACTTGAAAAATATTGAAATAAATTTTTATCGGACTTAATTAGAAATTGCCATTATTAAAAGAGAAATTAAATAAACACAAAAAATGACATTTTTATACTCGACATTTTTCTGTAAAACGATTTGAACGTTCGTCATTCTATATAGTTCAATCGCGTCTCCAATCACTCACGTATTGTATCTTTCTTTAGAGGAAGTTGCTTAATGATGTGTACCTAAACAGTTTGTACTAACAACGATTACCGTTACTCAGTTAGACGCCTGAGTTTTTTTTAAAACATTTCGTATCCTTTTTTTTTGGCAATAAACACTTTCATGAATATTTAATTTACAATATGTGTCTCCAAAATTATAGTGTAATAAATATTAACGATTTTAATACATTAATATCTGAATTTGCCTATAATAAACAGAAATGTGTTATTTGTGAATACTTAAAAGTGAAATATACAGTTAATCATAAAACTTTTGGCTGCAAATATTTATTAATTTTATGTAAAATTTCTTCTATAGCGTTAGAAATGTGAGTGTCTATTTAATATAAACGTTATTTGCAAAAATAAATAACAAATTTTAAATTTATTTTAAAAGGGACTTCCGGTTAAAAATAGAACATTTTGGATTGTATTATTATACCTATTTAAATTTATCGTCATATTAAGGGGTCACTTTATTAACTATATATTAGGTCTACTGTTATTAGACCGAACAAAAGAAGAAACTTTTGAACATTGAAGAGTTATTTCATGCACAAAAACAGATTTTTATTCTTAGCCTAAGATTCGAAGCTATTGACATGAAACGTACACTACAGTGCCCATCCTGTTCAGACACTGATGACATTCATTTCTAACGATTTTCGAGATGATAGGTATTTAGAATTTTATAATTTTGCTTAGCGATCATTTCCTTACTAATAGCTTTTATATATCTTCCTAACATTATTAAGAACAATTATTATTTGTTAGTATCATCGGACAGTGTTATTCTTAAATACTAGTTGAATTACATGAAGGTATGTAAGTCAATACTTATAGAAGGAAGAAAATTGTGTCAAATTTATCAATAAATTACATTTTAAATTGCCAACTTTTAATTACAAAGTTTTGAATACCTCAATAATTTAGGAGAATTTAGAATTTTGAATATAAATATAAACAAAATTAGTACTAGCAATGGAAGATAAGTAATTTGCCAAACATGAATTTTTATTGTATTTAGAAGCATTTTTGTATGTATATTGTATATGATGTAAGAAGTATGTCCAAATTACATGAATATTATGCTAACAAACTAAAATTAGTTTTTGAAATATTACTCAATAACACTGATATGATTACATGTTTGGCTCACACAGTGACTTTGTTAAGTAATAATAATACTAATTTTTCCTCAATGAATGAAGTTCAATTTGAAATGAATAGAGGTGGTTCGTGCTGGCATTGAATAAATTTAAACGCCGAGAGTCTATATACGTCTAATTGGTTGTTTATTCAATGAAAGCATAGATCACCTCCGCACTAATGTCTGTCAACTGACACTGTCATTTAAGTGTGCATATTTTGCGGAATACTTTCTGCTATTGAGAATTAAAAAATATTACGTCGGGCCTTTATCTGATAAAATAGACTTCCTTCCAATACAATGAGGCGATGAGAATATGAAAATGGCTGAATATTTGCTAGCCAGTTTGTCGACCAAGCAAATCATAAAATATTACGTCGAGATAGTAACAAAAACTGACGATGAATATGAAGCAAAATTTCTCTAAAACAGGACGAACAATGGTTTCGCTTTCCCTGTTATAGATGATAAAACTATCGCTTTGTGGAATGACTTTATTTTGAAACCACTACTACCAAGTTCTATTAACGAAACTGCTGTTACTCTGGTCTGAATATAAATATTCGCAAAATCTTTTCCTTTTAATGTCCGCGTTTTTACTATTTTAAATGGATACCTAATTTTGTCTACATCACCTGACTTTAAACCTCATAAGTAGCAAAATCACCTGGAAAAGAATAGTTTCTAAAATACCTTAAGACAGTATACTGATCTGAATATGTCCGAATATGGCCTTCGCTCTCCTTTGAATATTTCAAAATTTGAAAATCTTGTTAATTATATTTCTAAACTCATGGACAAAATTAACGCACCATCGCATGTAAAATATTTTGTGTTATTCAAAAATAATGATGATTAGGCTGTGGACCTACTGGGACAGTTCAAGGAAATGCATGGGTTTCGTTTTAAAAGTTCAATTGCAAATAAAAGCATTTTTGGCAAAACTTGATCCAAAATCTGATCGGAAATTTTTGCTTATTAAGACAAGTTGTCTTTAGCCAGCAAGTGTTTTTGTTATTGATAGTGTCAGTGCAAGTGTAATACATTTTAGAAATGAATCGCAGAACAAATTTGCCAGTGGAGGAAGCAGTAAGAGCATCAACTTTGCCGGATGAGGGATATTCGATGCGAATATCCCTCATGTTGCTAATGTGATAGGAAGAAACTATTCCAGCTTAAGTCGCATGGTTAGACGATTTAACGAGACAGGTGAGAACCTGTCTCGTTAAACAGTCTAACCTTATGAAGGCCGCGAGAAGGGCGAAAATGGTTCGACAATCCATTCTTAGAAACAAGGGAACGACTAGTACTATTCTGAAAAATGAGCTCCTAGTTGCTCGCAATCTTCTTGTATCTTCCCGAACGATTAGAAGGCGCTTATATGAAGCTGGATTGGACAGCAGAAAACCGGCCAAGAAACCCCTGTTCACCAGAGAGCATAAAATTCAAAGATTGCGTTTTGCGAAAAATTATCAAGATTGGACTATTAATGATTGGAAGATGGTTTTATTTTCAGCCGAAACAAGGATTAGCCTTAAATCTCCTGATGGACGTGAGCGTGTCTGTCGAAGACCAGGAGAGAGATTTGCTAGTTGCAATATCTCTCCAAGAGACCTGTTTGGTGGTGGCTCTGTAATGTTTTGGGGAAGCATATGTTTCGATGGCCGCACAGAGTTGGTCCCTATACGTGAATGCAGATTGTCATATTGAACACATCGTTGTTGTCCATGTAATGCCATTTGCGGCTTTTGTGGGGCCGAATTTCTTGTTTATGAAGGATAATGCTCGTCCTTGTGTGGCTGGGCAATTTATACACAACTTAAATGCTGTTGCTATTCCGTTCACGGAATGGCCAGCCAATAGTCCTCACATGAACGCAATAGAGCATTTATGAGACGATATTTAAAAAAAGGGTTCGACGTCGTAGACCTCCATCTGCCAACCACAAGATAGACGCAGCAATTCAAAAACGGGAAAATACTCCCCAAGAAGTCGTTCAAAATTTGATCTCCAGTATGCCAAGACGCATGGAAGCAGTAATTGCAAGTAGAGGAGGACACACACACGATATTAGAATAACTCTAAGTCCATAAATTCTATTGTTTTCGTTTGTTTTTGTTTACATGTTTGCGTTGCTTTCAAGAAAGAAAGTTTTTTAATAAAAACTGATTAGAAATAACGCCATGTTTCGCGGATTTCATTTACAAGCTACTAGAGACAGCACCTAACAATAAGCTTTCATGAAAATTTTTGCAATATTAAATTCAGCATTGTAATTATACAAGTTTAATTGAATGCTGCGTTAATTTTGTCCATTAGTTTATAATAATAATCTTGCACGACCAAAAGTATGCTTAATAACAAAAGTATTTTTCACCTTCATAGGGACCATACCATACCATACCATACCATATTAGGCAATAACTTTTTAATATATCAATAATCAAATTTATTACGCTAACTTAACATTCGATAAATCAATTGGCTAAAGATTTCTGAATCCAAATTTCCAAGCTGTATATCGCTTTGTAAGTATGTACGCTGGATACTGGAATATTATTGATCTTATTTATAAATCACATAAACTGGACTATTTATAGCCAGCCCAAGAGGACTCGAACCGTTATAATCAACCAAGTGCAAATTCAATCAGTGCTATTTTAAGCGAGCTACATCGAAATTCTTCCATGAATACATGAAAATTCATTAAAGATACGTTAGATGTACACGTTTTCCAAAAGAGCAGACACATATTTGAAAATATAAGTAAGTTGTATTCATTGATATGCGCAGCGTCAGTGAATTTATCACATTGCCAATGTATGATTAATTCTCTCAAGTCGATGTGTGTCTCCTAGGAAACAAACTCGAATAAAAATGCACGTCTCGTATGGTTGGAAATAAAATGGCTGATATCAGACGAAAATATTCCCACATCTTTCATTCAGATGGTTCTGAGAAATTAATTTTGTCAAGTACACAACAGTGCTTTCTCATCAGTGATTTGGCTTTATTTAGTTATTCTTTTTTGATTGAAATTTATGTAACTACTCCCTTAAATGGGACACATAAATATGTAAGTAACAGTGATTAAGTGCAATATTTTCTTCACTAATTGATTTTAACGGAAATGAATACTGCAATAATTCATTATATGATGATGCTATTTTTTACCAAAAAAGGACCAGCAATTGAGAATGAATCATAGTTAAATATAAAATTTTATGGATGTTGGACATTGTATTCTGTATTGAACAGAACAAAAACGTTACGTAACCATTCAAACGTGCAATTCTGTTAATGGTGAAGGTCTCATTAGCACACTTTTATGTAATATTCAATGTTACAATAAAATACAAAATGCAATGTTACTAGGCCATACCATTAATAATAAAAACGGAAACGACATTTTTATTACAGTAAAATAACCACCAGATATGAAATAATGTAAATAAAATGAGATTATATCATTAAAAAAATCGATCAACAAATTTTATTGTAATTTTCAAGCCTCATTAAGATAACTTTTATAAGAACAAGTTTGGTAAGGACTTATAGTATGTATACCTATATTTTCATTTTCTTTCTCTCTGTAATATAGTACAGTTGATAAATATTGTTCATAAAGGATATCTCAAAAATTGACAATCTACGAGGTAGGCGCCATAGATTCTCGGCCTGATATACAAGAAAGAAACTTGAAAGTTTTTCCGTCAAAATGTTCTATAACAGCTGCTTGCAACTCACTGTCGTCCTTAAAACTACGTCCCCTAAGGTCTTTTTTAAATTAGAAAACAAAAAAAAATCACAAGGAGCCATATTCGGACTATACGGTGGATGTTTCAATTCTTGAAAGCCGCATTCACGGATGGCAGCTTGTGAAATGGCGGCAGTATGGACGGGAGCATTGTCGTGCAATAATCGCACACCTTTTGTCAATTTTCCACGACGTTTTGCACGAATACTGTCCCTTAATTTATGCAATAAAGACGCATAATATGTGCCGTTCACACTTGTATTGCGCTCTTTAAAATCTATTAGCAAAATGCCCTCACAATTCCAGAATATTGTGGCCATCACCTTTTTCGTTGATTGAACGACTTTCGCCTTTCTGGGACGAGGTTTATCAGGTCACCGGCATTTCATGAACTCCCTTTTCGATAGAGGATCGTAAAACAGAACCATTGTTTCATCCCCCTGTGACAATGGACTCCAAAATGTTTGTTATCACTGCTAATTCCTTCACTTTCAAATGGCGATCTTCTAGCACTAAATGTTCAATAATTGAAATTTGCTGAGGCGTTATCACTTCAATTGGTCGACCCGACCGATCAGCATCTTCCAGGGATTCTTGTCCCAAACGGAAACATTTTGCCCACTTTTTTACAGTTGAATACGAAGGAGTTGAATCACCGTAAACGCCGTCTAAACCTTGTTTAATGTGATAAGGTGTATGCCCTTCTTTTGTTAAAAATTTAATGACCGCGCGATACTAAATTTTCGTTACTTCAGAAATTTTCGTGCGCTAGTCACGTTGGTTGGCTGGTTACTAAAAACTACTAGGCTTCGAACCGTCATATTTATAGAGTACACCTCGCGTATGTGCATGCGTGACGTGACGGAGTTTGAACACGTTTGAACCTGTATAAGCCTGTCAGGCCGAGAATTTATGGCGCCTACCTCGTATGTTATGGGGGTCTAATCAAGTTCGTGTTGCGAAGATTCATATTATGTACATCTCATGTATTTTTGCTTTTAGATATGGCGGAGTTTGGGAAGCAAGAATTTTATGTATGTACAGGCTTAGGGCTTGTAATTTCCCCTATAACCCATGTTCAACCAAGGCCATTCGATAAGTTTTTTGCTCAAGACGATCGAATTTACGTCGCCCATGCAGGCATTCTACACTTTTCGCAAGCCTTATCAGCACTATTTAGGCAGGGGCCGTAGACTGTGGAAGCATAATTAAAGGGAGGCAAAACAAGACTTTCGCCTAATATTGCTTTAATACGGATGTCAAAAATTAATCGGTATGAATATGTTTTTAGATTGGCTAAGACCAACTGCACAATTTTTGAAATACGGTCCCCAAATATGAAAGTATTATCAATCATAAGACTCAGACTCTTCGCCGATTCAAGCACTGTTCTTTCATGTTTTGAACCCACACCAGGATTGCCGAACAGGATAGCAGTAATTTTTTTCCGGATTCTAGTACATGATGCTGCACGAAATATTTGTACGCGGTGCAAGTCTTGATTACTAATGTCCATAGGTATCTGCACATCCTGTTTGAAGGAATTTACCCAGAGCTGTGTATCATCGGCATACATCTGCAATTGGTAGTATTGTATATAGACCAGTGTAAATGGGGAAAAACAAAGGGCACAGACAGAATGGAGCTCTGTGCAACACCTCTAATCAAGGCCAATGTCGTTGACATACGAGTGTGTAGTTTTATATACTGGTATATTTCGACGAAATATGTAAGAGACCCATAACGCCACCACTGAAACCCAAATGCCATAAAATATCCAACAAAATATCATAGTTAACGATGTGTAGTCCAGTAAAACTAACAGAGACATACAATTATTATCTCTAGCTCTAATACCATTGAGAAACGTTAGAAGTGTATAATAGTACAACCGTGGTTACGTCGATTAAGAGTAAATCAAACGATCACAAATGTTTAAGACTTACTTAATATCCTTTCCAAAACTTAGCTCGAAACAGCATTTCCATTTTTAGGTATAGAGATCACTAGTGATTTTTTCCAACCTTACCATTGATTCGCGCTTTAATGCTTGGCCACCAGAATGTATTATAAAAAAATGATCAGAAACTAGTTAACTACGGTTAATAATAATAAATCGTCAAATATTTGCTACCTTCCGTTGATTGAAATTGGAGTTTTTCGGGCATTTTCAATATTTCTTTCCATCGGTTTTTATTGTTCACTATTACAGTTTTCTCTTCTGACTACTCATTGAAATCTTTTGTCATCAAATGTAGACCTAGCATATTTTACCGAATTTCTTCATGGTCTTGCTCTACTTTGTTTGCCGGAAACTATTGATTCATACATGGGTATGTGTCAATTTACTTTCAAGTATCTTGTCACTGAGTTTTATTGGATATTCAGTTCTATTATTTTTATTTGAAGATGTTATTTTATGCGGTTGATTCAGTAATTGTCTCATATCAATGTAATTTCTGTGCGTTTTTGTCTAGTATCCCACAATTCGGCTGAGCAAACATTTTCTCGTTTTGTAATTGATGCTGTTTATATTACAGATGGGAAAACTGATTAACTGAGTGTTCAATTTACATCACTCAATACTGTTTTCAAATCTTCAATTGAATAGAAGAAAAAATATAGGTCTATGTGGCGGACAAAATAATGTACTGTTTTCATCAAAAAACTGCACGATTTTTCTATACTAACATGTAAATACACTGGGAAAGTAGAAGTTTAAATATTAATTATACAGGGTTATGATAAAGTAACGCACAAAATTCATAAAACGTACAATGTTCATTTTTGAAAAACATTTTTGAACATTGTCACACGTCAAACAGTTTATTTTATTCCGCGTCTTTTAACATAAGTCAAAAAAATAAAACGTCAAATTTGTCAAAGTTATGACATCATCAATATTTTTTTTAAATATGAAGCTTGGTTTTTTTTTTACTTTATTTGATAAAGCTTGTTTTTCTGCACTATAAAGAAATAATTGAAGTAGGGGTCACATAAGAAAAAACCAAACAAAAAAAACTAATTAGACATGAAATGACTCGTATAACTCCGTAGATGATCGAAGACTCTGTAAATCAGGTCTACCATAGTCTTGGCCTATGTCAGATAGTGAACGGGACACAGTTTGAACAATTCCTGTAAGAAATCGTTTTGGTTTAATGGACTGTTTAGTTCATTTAAATGTTATTACTATAATAAAGTTTATTTTGTTTTTTATTATGTGACCCCTCAATTATTTCTTTATAATGCAGAAAAACAAGCTTTATCAAATAAATTTAAAAAAAACCAAGCTTCATATTTAAAAAAAATATTGATGACATCATAACTTTGACAAATTTGACGTTTTATTTTTTTGACTTATGTTAAAAGACGCGGAATAAAATAAACTGTTTGACGTGTTTTTGCATTTTTTTCAAAAATGAACATTGTACGTTTTATGAATTTTGTGCGTTACTTTATCATAACCCTGTATAATTCACTCGTTATAATAGAAAACAGTGATCAGAGGGTGAATGGATATTGGTTATTTCGGTTACTGAGATAGTACTGAAACTGTACACAAGTTATTACGAAATGTCTGCCGTATTTAGTGATCGGAAATATGGTGATATGATTTTCTTTTCTGATATATCACAAAAATATTTTCATTTTTATCTCCGTCCATATCATAATTTTTATTAGGGTTTTTTGGTCACATTTGCCCCACAAATACCTACTCCTTATACTGGGCGTTCCTCCTCAATCACGCTGTATAGATATGTACGTATCGTAGAGGCATAGTTTTACACTTTCATTATTTTTGCGGCAAGACTATCTGCGGTGTTGTGTACTACTGCTGCAGACATTGGAGCGATGAGAATTCTTTAACTTTTTAGAACCAAATGTAGTAAATAAATCGGCAATTGCATGCAAAATGATATTTTACAAATGTTAAAGTTTGATATACAAAGTTCAGTAAGTTGAACTTTGTATATAAAAATGACATATGCGCCCCAAAAGGTACACTGATGATCAGAAAGCAGTGAGAAAATGCATATTGTGCATATGTGCTTGCCTGATTATATTCACTAATCTTTTTATACTGGTTTCCTTCGATGTTTGATAAAGTGTAAGTACATGCATTGCAGTTCTCATCATTCCATTTTCATATGTGCATAGTGCTTGTGAAGTACGCATGCGCATTAAATGACAGATCTATTGCAATTCTCTCCAGTTAAGTCTATATAATTCTCCTGCGCCTTATTTCATTTATTTATTTCTAAATGTTTGAGTTTGCCTATTAAAGTTGAAATATGTCATCACTAGTGATCGGCAGTCAGGGTCTCCTGCGCCTTATTTCATTTATTTATTTCTAAATGTTTGAGTTTGCCTATTAAAGTTGAAATATGTCATCACTAGTGATCGGCAGTCAGGGATACAATACGTTCTACATTTCACAATATTTTAAAAAATATTCAAGATTTTAAGTTGAGAGCTTTATTGTTTATTGTAAAATTTAGTACGTAATTTAATTAACCCATGACAGTCACCAATCGCTAGTGATCACTGTGTATATATATTGGCTATACAAGTAACATTTATAAAAGGCGTTTTGAAATCGAAATAAACAAGAATATCCAGAATTACATGTACAATACATTCATATGTAGCACTATATAGTAGAAGAAACAGTGACAGTTGAAAACAGGCTTGGAAGAAGATGCTCTACGAAGTCGGTTGGCCACGGATTCGGTTTATTGTTTCGTGTACATTTAAACTATGATTTATAACTTTGAGGAGACGGAACAATGGTTTATTATAACTGTTTATCTGCCTGCTACATCTGTTCCTTGCGTGAACTCCACTAGTACGCCCCGGCGCAGTTGCTTGGCTTTTTATACAGACAGTGAGGATGAATGAAGAGAATAAATAATACGGAACAACGGCGTGCAATGGAATATTATCCAACAATGATAACAGGATATACCACAAATAATTTATTTTACACGGACCATTCGCAGTCATAATAATACTCGTAGTCTATTAGTAAGTAGCAGTTAAGAGATATTACTTTTTTCAGTATCTTTTTACGAATAACATTTGTAACATACGGTCATCTGTTGTGTTTACAGTTAGGTGTAAAAGCAATCTTCATAAAAAAATAATTCTCACAATGTTACTATTATGATAATTGCTAAGCAGGGCACTAGATGTCGCTCTATATATTCGCTTGAACTACAATAAGTATTTTAAGTACAGATAAACCAAGATGCAATTTATATATATATATATATATATATATCAAATTGTACCCAGTCGTCGGTTGGTTTCTATATATATATATATATATATATATATATATATATATATATATATATATATATATTGATATACACATAAATGTAGTACAGTAGTGTTGATGAATAATAGTATTCTGAATTATCTTTTACATACATACTTATCAAACATAAACCTTACAGATTAAACGATAAAGAAAATAAGAAATGTCAATATTACTCTTATATGGACATTTTTAATTAAATTAACTACTTGCATAGACAAATACTATCATCCATGAACGCATACGGGTTTCGTGTTTGATATGTGCTTTGAAAATACTATAATTATATGATGCAAATGCTGCATAATGGGTGTCTGTAATTGACATTCATTTTGTAATTTAAAAATTTTCATATTAAATCAACAACTTGGAAGCGGCTTCCTTCATTTGATCTACCGTCAGTGGTGTGCATAAATATTTAATTTAAAAAATAAACATCCTTTATAATCATATATGCTTACGTGCAACTACAATTTTGCCAATATGATGAAATCGCATTAAAAATCTGGAATTTCGAATTCATATTATGTCAACGTTGAGTACAGCTCACCGCATATAAGTTGAGCGGTCATCGGCGCAGATGAAGAAGTGATAGAATGCATGATAGAAAAGGAAACAGCTGTGACAAATGCATGCGTGTACACCCCGCTACTACAACTCAACCCTTAATCGATTGCGCAGATGACCTTCACCGATCAACTTATATGCGGTTACCTGTAAGTAGTTTATATGTCGATAACTTTCAAAATCGTTGCTAGAAAACCCTTTAAACCGCTCTAATAGGAATTTAATGTCAAATTTGACAACTAATTTGAATTCAGGCTGGGGTGGAAATTGTAAAATGCAAATGGCGGTGGCGTAATCAATTACAGAGACATTATAATATTACAGATTAAAATGGTTTTCATGCAACAAACCCAGTAAGAAAAAAAACAGAACTTTCATAACTTGTCAGTATTTTTACCACAGTTGGGAATATACAAATATTCTACTAGGTACTATAGTTTCCTTTGTAATCAGGGAAACTTCACTTCTAATTACGAAATGTTCGTTGATGGTTGTAATATTCGTTTAATATCTTCACTTACGAGCTTTCAGAATAGTTTCCATGACATTCAAGAATATTCAAGGCAAAGCTCAACGGGAAAACTTCTTCGATAACTAAATTAAAAAATTCTCTTTCTAGATAAAAATTGTTTTTCTCCAAAATATTTTTTTTTACAGTCACATTTTCCAAAGAATCAGAGCGGTCAATATTTGGCTATAGCAACATACTCTCAGCATGATGACTGTTAAGGACGCTTATTATTATTATTTTTCTTTTATTCTTTTTTATAAAGTAATATTCTCTGTTCTATGTAAAACGTATATATGTTTAGTTTTAATCTCAATTTGCTTTATTTTTAAAAGGTACAACTAAGTAGAACATGTATATTTCTCTGTATAAGTGCTTACAGTCATTTTATTACTTCATAATCGTAAAATAATGTATATTAATAATTAAATCTGGAAAGACTGAGACTGACATCAGTCTCCTTATGTAATCTCCTTCCTAGAAACTTCTCTAATGTCCGTTCTAGAAAATTGGTAAAATACCTTGCCTCAATTAGCATTTATTTTCTTTCTTTTATTAGCATCATGCCGTTGTAGTACATAAAAATACATAAACAATTGCCGGATTTCAGAATTATAGATATTCTGTAATTGAAGAAACCCGTAAACGCACAGCAGGGCTCATATATTTATATTAGATAATTGTATTGCTATTTGCTCCTACCGAGAACCTTTAATGAAACTTACAACCCATTAATGTTCGGTTTTTCCAGACAACAATAGAGGAGGTACGGTTTTGTAAACTTACCACCTCACTCTAAATACTGAATTTGTTTGTAACAGAAAATTGAAAACAGTTTATCAACGAAACTCAACTTGTTAGCCGCTAGCTATCATGTACGGCTCCACTTGCCCAATGCAAGAAGCCTACATTTATTCGCATTGTTATTTAATTTAATTGTAAATAAAGTTGTATATAACAGTGTAGTGTTACTTCATTTGTGAATAACCACATATAACGTAATTCAGTGAGGAGTTATTCTATACTACTTCTAAAATAAGAAGATCCAAGCGAAACACAAAACGATGCAAGCCTTTCAAAACAGGAAGACTTCACAATGACTTTACTAATTTTGTTGATATTTTGGTTTAATTAATTTTTATATCTTCCTTGTTTTCCTTTAAAAACTTTGTATTTTACTGTTTTAACAATTAATATTAACATTTGCTTTATATACAGCCTTTATATATTTAATAATTTGCAATTCTCGGTTAT
Organism: Amphimallon solstitiale; assembly: GCA_963170755.1. Taxonomy (NCBI): domain Eukaryota; kingdom Metazoa; phylum Arthropoda; class Insecta; order Coleoptera; family Scarabaeidae; genus Amphimallon; species Amphimallon solstitiale. Next base: position 46,773,079 of record OY720676.1, on the reverse strand, counting down.
TAACTATATTTTCCGACACATTTTCTCTTCGTTTTAATATCTCTGTATTTGCTACTTTAACAAATTCAAACAAATTTAATTTAATGAAATTAATCCGTTTACACTCTGACTAACGTTCTATTATTTTGATAATTAGAAAAATTCAATATATTCAATTAATGCACGCTAAGCATGATTCCTCACTCATCACAATATAAATATTTTCAGCAAGTACCTTTAAATTACTTTTTTTAAGATTTCTTGGAAGTATTTGATTAATAAATTATGTTATAGAAAGTAACTTTAGCGGTAATATCTAAAATGTTATAATGTGGTATTCCCTACGAACAGATTTTATTGAAGATTGCGAATGATTAGAATAATAAAGTAAAGCCGATTCGTACTTACGTCAACAATGATAGATAGTATTGTATTGCTAAAGGGGTTAGTTCTGATTTGAAAACTAAAATATCATACGCAGAACCAATGTAGCGTAACCGTTTCGTAGTACAGAAAATACCAAAAACGGTCACGCTGAACCAATGGTTTATTAGAAATTATGTAAATGCCTAATTGATAAAATAGCCATACTGATCTTCCTACCCTCTTACAATGTATATACAGGCTATCCCAGAAATAAAAAGACGGAGTAGCAGAAATCGGAAGCTAGATTGTGTAAAAACGTACCCTCAAAATATCAAGTCTTTTTTCGTGCGCAGACGGCAGAAAAAAAAATAGTAAAGCATTCAATTGGCCTTACGCCGACCCTGGACTAAATATCCACCTGCTTCACTTTCACAATCGGTCCTTTTCAGGACCACCATATTACTTGTGTTAAAAAAAGGGAGGAGGAATAGATACTTCATAATAAATATCAAACCATTAATTACTTCAATTTTACACCTGCTAGAAAAAAAATAATTACATTCTTGATATTTACTGTAATCTAGAAAAACTACGATTTATTGAATAGGTATTCTAAAATAATAATAATCAGCTGTTTCCGACTACAAACACATTAAATAGCAACAAGCTTCCTATTTTAAAAATAAAAACAATCTTTTATTGTCTGCAATAAAGTGGGTCGCCCGTTAAATCGTACTCATTCATATAAAAATCTGGCAAAAAGTATGTTTTATATGAATGAGATAAAACATAGTTTTTGCCAGATTTTTATATGAATGAGTACGATTTAACGTTTTTTTCCCGTTTTATACAAATAAAAGCGTATTTTTCTATGAATGCGTGTTCGTTTCTATTTACAAATGAGCATTCTTACGTGTATTTATAAACATACATTCTGTGCCAGGTCCGTAATGTAAATTTTTTATCTAAAAAACAACAGAGAAAATTAAATTCGTCTTTTTATTTCTGGGACACCCTGTATACGTATATGCAGAGACAATGAATTAATAGTTTAGATTAACAACAATGATAACAGAATTTGTTGAAGATTGAGTATGATTAAATAAACAAGGAAAATTACTAAAAAACTAAAAATAAACTTTCTGTCTAAAGTTCTCCTAGCGTTCGCCTAAGTTTTACTGCTTCATTAGGAGAACAATTTAAAATTATACGAATTGATTGCAAAAATAGTAAAGTAGAAATAACGGAGACAACATACGAAACGATACAAAAACAAACACTAACGAATTGCTAATCATTAAAATGAAACAACAACCATAACTCGCGCACTCATCATGCAGCACGCTATCATGAAACTACAGCCAGTAAACAACAACATAATCATATGTGTCTGCCCGAGGGATTCTTTTTTAATTATAAAAGAGTTATAAAACACTCAGATATTCAAGTAGCAATTACGTTCGCATTTAAGCAAGCTTCCATAAAAGCACGATCATAAAAAGCTAGACATCAAAATTTTCACGATGCCAAACTGGATACAAATTCAAGAAAATTGCAGCAAATATATGACACTGTTTACTTCTGCGTCCTGAAAAATGACAATTTTTCAGTTCGTGCAAATACCAAACGATATCAGATTCGGCCTCGAGGCTGTCGGACTTATATCTTCATATAACAAGAATGCAAATAGTTCTCCGATAAGTTTCTTGACGTGAAAACAAGTACTCGCCTCCTACTATAAATATTTAGCATTTTTATAGACATAGTTTGTACAAACAACAAATGAATATAACTGTGCACGCAAAAATAAATCGGTATGAGAAAAGGCAATTATCCACTGATATTTATTACTATGAATACCTCTTATTTTTCATTTCTGTGTAAAAACCTACCGATAGCTTGGTTTTAACATATATAATTAAATAGAATGCTTTATGTTATTCTTACATTTTGTTCTGTCGAGGGGATTATTTCTCGTATGTACTTATTTTATTCCGATAATATAATTGAAGGTATTGAATTTATAAAAATAAGGAATCTAGAAAATTATTGTGTAGGTGAATAAGTATATAACATACGAACATGCGTATTTGTAAAATTCACGAGACATTCTTTACGAAATCAATTTAACGACAAAACAGGATCTGCATGCTCGCTAAATGGAACAAATGAGTGAATAACAACTTTTATTATAACAATCTTTTTGTAGGTATAATTAAAGAAGTATAAAGAGCATATAAAATATTTCCAGGCAACCGTTAATTTAAGTGGCTTTTCTTTTACAGAAACTGAAGAACAAAACAAAATTCTTAAAGAATGTATTTGAACATTTTCTACGTAAAAAATTGTGTACGTTTGTACATTACACATGATGTCGCCCTCTGTTATACTCTTTTTGTACTCATCGCCTGTAAAGTGATATTTGGCGCATGTGTAGCTCGACTAGGTAAGAGGTTTTCTCGGTCGAAGCGACTGCAAAAATTGAAAAAAACGTTGGCTCTTTGAGACATTAAAAAAAAATTAACTTGATAGTAATAAAATTTAGTCTATAAAATACTACTTCCCTCGATTATTCTTCACTAAAGGAGTAATAATTAAAAATTCTTCCAATAAATTTGTGGCGCCATCTATTTGACCACATCGACATTCATATTGGCAGTTCAGAATTTTTTGTATTTAAACCAGAAAACGCAATAAATGTACTATAAATTTATAAATATAAGAATAAATATAATAACTTAATATTAGGGAAAGGTGAGTAATAGTTACGTACATGAAATATTTAAATTAATTAGGTAATCTATTTTAGGTTAGGTATGATACTAATGACATTAATCAATAATATTTTTTTAATTTAATGTTCGTACAAAAAATATTGTACAAACCACTTGCGTGAAGACATCTTCCACGCATTCGCGCAAATAAGAGCACTCGCTTCTTTGCGGTCGCTCGTGCTTACAAAGTGCGCTCATGCCGGAAAATAGTCTTCCCGCAGTTGGTTCGTAAATAACTATTCTCATCTAGATAATAATATAATAATGTCTATCTGCTCCAGAAAATACAAAATAAAAAGTTAACAATATTCATTCGTCTTCTTTCTCACTATAATTCATTAAGCCTTTGCGCAAATTACATAAAGGGACATCAGCAATTAGCAACAACTCCTTCAGGGTACGCAAAAGAAACAAAACTGATGTTTTAGAAGGCGAAACACGTTGAAAAAATTCGAAAATCATGCTGGAAGATCTAGACAGAGCAGGTTGGGGAGCTGCCTGGAGTGAATTGATGGTCAATTTTAAGGAAAAGATTGAGGATGAAAAATGTGGCTGTCAAAGTCGTGTCTCTACTGCTAAACAAAAACACTATCGAGAGAAAGCATACTGTGCTTTAAAACGAGAGTTCCGAAACGATCAAAACTTTTTTCCAAGGTCATAATCACAGGGGAAGAATCATAGTGCAACAGTTACGACCCAGAAATGAAGCAACAATCTAGCTAGTGGAAGACTTCAAGTTCGCCCCAAAAAACCTCGTCAAGAGAAATCAAACGTCAAAACAATGTTGATTTGTTTTTTCAATGTGAGAGGAGTCGTCCATTCAGAGTTTGTTCCACAAGGTCAGGCAGTTAACCAGACTCATTGCTAAAGCTCAAAATACATTTCGAAGATATATCCATGACATCTGGAACTTTGAGCCTGTGTAGCATTAACATATTGATAATGAACGTGTACAATTTAACTGCATGTTTTCGCTGGTAGAATTCGCCGCCACCTCTTAGATAGGCTTTGATTGAAAGATCATTTACATACGGGATATATAAAGAATATAAGGATTGTTCTGCTGACTTAAACATGTTCACAGGCAGAGATTCTATGCTGCAATAGATGGTCTGTTTTTAGGTAGTTTTGGTGGTTAAACTAATAAGTTTCTTAAATTTATGTTTTGTTGTCTATTGTCATAGTTTGGTGCTTTTTTAGTATGTCTAATCCCAGGGCTAAGTGAAAGCAATGAGCATAATATTTTATGCAATTGAGCCTCGCTGATATTGTGCAGTTTGTGTTTCTTTCTCAATAAGTATCGCGTTGTCTTCTCCAATCCTTATGTTCAATTCACCATCATACAGGTACATATATTTTTCATCTAGTTATGGAATATTTATAGAATAAAAAATGAAAATAAAAAATCAGTTAAAGTTTGGTTAGTACTTCAAAATATTGTTTTAAATACTTTTTAATTAAATGAGTGGAAATAACTACAAATTTGCCGGTACAACCAACTAATTTCATGGTCACCAAATATTGGACCATCAGACACATTTTTGTGGAAATTCTATTATTACTATTGTTATTACTATGTAACTTTACCTAAAAGATGGATAAAAGAGATAAATAAAACTCTCTTTTATCGCAGCACTGCGTTTACAAAGATCTGAATGCTTCACAAAAAAATTATCCTAATTTCTTTAGTTTTATGTTGATCAAATTTGCATAATCAGCTTTAATAAGCAAATTGGCATTAATACAATTATCTTTCGACAAATTACCGATTACAACTTGCATACACTACGTATATACATCAAATTGTCTTACACGACAGTAGTGATAATTAAAGTGTGCAATAAATTGCACTTTCTCATGGACGAGGCGAATATGTTGATATCGTCGTTAGATCGCTGAATTTCTAAAGTGTGAAATTCTATTACCTCTACAAACGAGGTGAACATATCAAGTTGTTTGTCGGACATTACGGCGACAAGAACAACATTATGGCCAATTATAAAATGGGAAAAAATCACAATAATTATAATGAGAAGGTGTTTGCGTTATTTTTATTAGCAACTACTAAATGTATTATTAAAAGCTGTAGGTAGTCTGGCGACAGAAAACGTCTAATTTTTTGAAACCATTTATAGTGTCTAAACATACACTGAATATTGACAATGAATATTTAAAAGAAGGTTTAGTAGTTAGTGATACTTCTTAATCGCTTATGTTTATCTTTAGTTTAATTCGTCGCGCTCTTTTCCTCTTTCTACTTTCGTATCAGAAATTAAAATATGACGACCCCGGTATATGTCAAAGATAAAAATTTAATATTTGGATAAAATTTAAAATCGAATATGTAGAATGGTAGAATTTATACTAAAAAATAGAAATATTATAAAATTTAGTAACAATCAAAGAAATACTGAAGGAAGGAAGATTTTCTTGCTGCGTAGATTATGGAAATGTTTTTAGATGTCCACGTTTTGAAGTCCCTTATTACCGAGAAAGTAGTTTTTGAAAAATCTATCCCTCACCCTCTCCATCTCTCTTTCTGACCACGATAGCGGCCAAACGGTTGAAGCTATCAGTACTCAACTGTGTATTTACAAGTATAATGTTCCTCTTGCGATCTGATTAGATTTTTAGTGTAATCGAAAGTAGTAGTTTCTTTCAGAGTAGGTATATTTTAGTCTGATCGAAAAACAGTTTTATTGAAAATATTTTGAGAGAATAAAAATATTTAAAGCTTACTTTTGAATACTTTTTGTAAAAAAAAGGACCGAAGCAGTACTAGTAGCATTTTTTTGCAAATATATCAGAAATTATGCATTCTGTACATATTTAATTTAGAAATATAAAACTAGTTAGAGTTGCATTTGGAATAATTTTTGTATAAAAAAAAATTAAAAAGTCTCACGAGAGTACCACTTCTACTCTTATCGATTAGCAGTTTTTTGCAAATATCTCGCAAATTATGCAGAGATTTATGAAGAGTATAATAGTATGTTATACATCAAGTTTTATAATAGTATATTAAAGGACAAGTTTCATTTTGACGTTTCAAAGTACGAATTCAGAGTTTAAGAAACGAGTGGCGTAGCCACGAGTTTCTTAACTGAATGAGTGCTTTAATGTCAAATGAAACGTGTCTTTTATGCTATTTTTTGCAATTAGTTTTAAAATTTCTCTTTTTGTAAGAGCAAAACGAGAAAAATTTGATAATCAAGGGAAATTTTGTGGCGGTTGTCACCTTGGTTTGGCACAAGATTTAAATTGACAAGTTAATTTAAAATTGACACATTTTTGATAATTTTCAACAGAATGTTTCTACTGCACACGGTATCACTATCACTTCGAAAGATAATTCAAACGTTAATATAAATGTTTATAATAGTTGTACTATTTCAAAGATTAATTAAAAATATCAAATCTTACAATGAATTTCAATATAAAAACCTCAAACTTGCTTACAAAATGTCATATTGACATCTCCATTTCTGTTGCAATGTGTGCAACTTAAAATAAATCTGTTTAAATGTTCCATTTCTATTACGCAACTAGTGCTGTAATAGACCCTATTACAGCACTAGTGAAATAAATGGTATGATTACGGTACTAATTGCAAAAAACTAATTTTAGTAACTAGTTTTATTAATCACGAGCGAATCATATCGGAACGAGTGTTTTGTAAAACGGCTGACTAACGAGTTTATAAAACGAGTTTCATACTATACTTTTTCTACGATATCAAACCATCAAAATAATACAAAATTACTTGTCTCTTGTTGCACTACTTCGGTTTATTTTCAAAAAAAAAGTTTCATGGCAAGTGTCAACCAACTTGATTGAAATTTAATTGATTGAACGCACAGATGGGAGTAGAAAAAATTATTTATAGCTGCTGATATTAAAATTCAGACCGGAAATAATACTTCTACTGACAGGTTCATCTTATTTAAAATTTAAAATTAAAAACTCAATTTAGAATAACGTTTGTATAAAAAAAAAATCGGAAAGCACAAGCATGTATACAAAAAATCAATTTTTTTGATATGGTGACATAAGATATTCTCAAATGTTGAAGATTGTTTCAAAATTTGTGTATTAAAATTAGAGATATATGGATGCAACAGTATGAACAAAATTAAATAGTTCTTAATCTAACACTAAAATCACATAAACTGAAAGAGAAACGTAAACGGGGCATTGCGTGTTTACGCACTTATCCTGTCAGCATAATTACTCATAATTTGCATATTAAAGATTAAAAATAGATTCCAGGCTATATTTATTTCTATTTACCTAACAGATTAATGTAAATACGATATTAAAATTGCGGTATTAACCGGCGTCAGTCTGTCATCCTGTTAAGTTTATTTTTGCCCTTCCGATACGAAAAGGCTAAACGATGTCAACACGTTTTGACGCCGCGCTGCATATTCACGAAGACGATGCACTTATAGAAGGATCGAACTAGTTCAGTTAAAGATATTGTACAAATCCGTATATTTAGCCTTTAATGTGAGGAGTCTACTAAAAGAAATAAACGCCGCTTAATGGTACAACATTCTCGACATTCTCCGTTTTATTTTCGCCAATTTCCCAATGCTATTCTTAGACTATAAATTGACTTTGATTATCATTTACTGCTTTTAAAAATAACTGCGGCGCGAGTAGTATGCAAAAACAGCCTATATAACTGGAAACCACGATCTCCGGCGAGTTAGAAGAAGAGGAATAACAAGAAGGGAGTTCAACCGCATTATGCACGCAAACAAAAAGTTAAAGACCGGGCAAAAAATATCTGCAATAGAAAATCCATTAAAAATATAAGTACCAATAAAACCTAAATGACGGGGTGCTTTGTTTTCGATGTGGAGGACTCATTAGAGCATATAAAAATTCAAAACATGGTCAGTTGGTATCGTGAATCGTTGAATTATGTGTCATCGTTGTGTTTTGTGTTTCTTAATCCTTCTTTTTTTAATTGGATTTACGATCCTGCACTATGGAATTATCCCTGTACATGTTTGATGGAATATAAATACTATCAAGCACATTGTTCTTTTTATTAATGTACAGGAACATAAATAGCAACAGCGCAATATTTTACATCGACAGCAGTACAAAGTACCTTTTTGTACGTATAAACTATTACTGACGTATTGCATTAGAGATAACGATATTTACTACAATAACTTCTACTATAGGAAAAATGTTTTGATTATTAATAAATTGACAAGTTTCATCTAAAAACCGCATTGCCCAATCTTGTATTCTTGTGGCATCTGTTGAAAAAAATGAAATCTATTAGCTAGCAAACTTGTTTGCATCCAAACCAGCATATGCCAACATACATGCCTTTGAAAATTCGACGTTTCTGTAAATTCCGCACATGCATATTCGGTTTCTCGTAAAAAGCATACAAGCGCAGGACATCTTTTATAAATCTGTGGCTTGGTCGACAAAGGACCTAAGTTTAATTTGACCGAAATTATGTTATTGCTCCTATCCTACTAATGTAAATCTGCTCTATCCAATGCAAAAAGTCCTATCGCATTATTTTTAATGGCTATAGAAATTTAGATGTAATAAAGGCCTAAATGAAAAAAAAGGCCAATGTTCAGATTAGGTCCCCAATACTTGTATTTCCTCTATAGAGATTTATAAACTTTAAACAGCAAAAGTGACAGATAAGCTCTAAAAATATTGGACGTCTGTAGTTATGTGCCCTTTTTGGTGTTTACGATTCTACGTAGACAAGGGATCAAGTTGCGATTTAGTATAGTGTTAATAAAGTTTAGTGGCTCATATATACCAGGGAAAACCCTTCGAAAATATTGTATATAAATAGTTTTTGTGAAGAAGAAAGAGAAAATTAAATGCTATTATAAGTTTGTTGCCTTTTATACATCCAAAGAGTAGACTATTTATATGAGTTTAAAGCATAATGAAAATGATGTTCGCCCAACCGAATTGGAATATAAGGAATAATGTAATTATCGTGAGTAATGGTCTATTCCTTTAAAATAATTATTATTCTTGTTTCATTTGATAAAATAAATGTTTTAATTTTGTATTAAAATTCATAATATGTCCTAGATAAGTTATGAAGCCCAATAACGTTAGTTAATTATTTATTTTGTGATTTACACAAACTCAACAAAGTACCTATCACGTAGGTGTAAAAAAAAGTCTAATCTTAAACTGTTTTACAATAATAATGGGGTCAAAGTGCAACTTATTAGCACACAAGGGCCAAAGGAACATTGTTTGAGGCCAATGTGCTAATTATAGTGTCCTACACTATGGACCAGTGTGAAACCAGGCAAATACACGTAGAGTCAACGGAGCACAACCATTATAATTTTTTGAACCATTAAAAACATGTTCTTTATGCAAACAATAGATGCTGAAAACAGTATAATTCAAATTACAGCCAGCTGCATCATAAATTGATTGATTTATAAGTGTTTTAAAAATATTATTTGAATGACGATTTTCTCAAAACTGCGTGTATGTACTTCGGCCCTTTTTCGACCAATCTATAAGAATATTCCTTACAAAATGTACGGGTTTGTATTTAAATCCAAATTTAATATCAAATTTGGCTACCCACGTTGCGATATTTGCGCGCTAAGTGACATATTTCAGCAGCCTTTAAACTATTCTCAAATTACACAAGAAGGACAAAGAATCACGACAGAATAAAACTTGTATCAAGAAGAAGCTGAAGCATTTCAAAGAGCAAAGGCGAGTTTTAAAAACAAAGCTTGAACTGGCAACTATCCTGTTTAAGTTTTGACTTTACGCAAAACGAGCCGTTACCTCATATTCCGCCAAATCCAGTTTTGTACTCAAGGCAGCTATAATACCATGCCTTTGGAATTCACGATCTAGCGGCGGCAAATGCGGCTACAATAACAGGAATCTATCGCCTAAAATAGTGTAAACGAAGTAATGCCCATCTTTATTATATTAACAATCGGTCCATAACGGATAAGGCATCGACCTTTTGCGTTTTCACGATATTTTATAATTTTAGAATCTCAAACTTGGTTTAATTGAAATTTATTTCAAATTCAGATTTTGTATTAAATTATTTTCTTGAAATAGTTACGTGTTCACCATATAAAGAAAAAAACAAACACATTTGATGAACAATATGAAAAAAATCAACTTTATGTAATTATACTTGAAGATACAATATTTAAAATAGTAAACATTTACACAGTGAATTATTATTATATATATTAAACATTATTATTGTATCTTCACCGGACCAAGCGAAGAGGCAGTTCTATCGGAATCGCTCAGCTACTGCATACTTGAATCAGAACGAGTCTGACAATACAAAAGAATTGCAGTATAATATTTTGCAACATTTTGCACAATTTCACTCGAATCACAACTGCGAATCAAACAGAACCTGTGAGCATTACCGAGGTACTCTGACAGAAGCCGAAAATCATCAAGCTTTCTGTACTCACACCCCCTTTCTTCTGCCATCACGGTAGCAATGCAAGTTGCATAGGTTTCAATTCACATAGAAATAGTTAGTAAATGCCATTCTTAAATGAGTTCTCTCTACCAACATATAACTTACTCGGATTATCTCGTCCGGGTTTTTTAGCCGGTTCTGAATTTTAATCTAGTTGTTCGATATAAAGATATTAGATATAAAGCTCAGAATTGGGTTGAAGATTAACAAATATCATCGAAAATATTTTTAAGTGGACAAATAACAACAAAGCTTTAGAGAATAATAGTTATTTATGTACCAAGTCAGTAAAGTTATAGAACGAATCTGATTTATGAGCCAAGCGAGCGAAGCGAATAAGAGACGAGTTCTATAAAGGCACTTCACTAACATGGTGCATACAAAATTTTATGGCCAATCGCAAAAATTTGTAATTTAAAAAATGAAGATATTATGACACTTATAACATTTTATGACAGTGACAAACGATTTATGTTTAATGTCACACAAACATGTCTGTGTTGACAGATATTAGCGACAGGTAAAGTACTTAAAATACTATGGTAACGCATCGCTTTATTGACGGTTGGCGATAAATAGTTATTTATTCTACAAGGGAAAAAATTATTAGATTTTAGCTCGAGGTAATGTTTATCTCCCGACGCGAAGCGGAGGGAAATAAAATACCATAGGTTGCATTTACTTATGTAAGCCAATAACACCGTCTCCGAGAAAAAACTGCATTTCTTTTTCACATTCCATTCAAAATAACTGAAAATCAACTTAAGTTCGCTAATTTTTAAAACCAAACACAAAATTAAATTGACAGATATTTGACGCTGTTTGTCTCACAAACATTACCTTGAGCTAAAATCTAATACTTTTTCCCTTGTATAATAAATAACTATTATTTTAATATAATATTGTTTAATTCACTATTCCTTAATATTACAGAGAATGCCGCATTTAAAATTTGATAGTTATGATGCAAATGCTTCAGTTATTTCATATTTGACCATAGTCTTATTATCTCAACGTGACCTGTATTTACTTAAAGTTCATCTACTCCATATAGAAAATAAAGCATCATTTACATACTATTTTGCAATATTTTACAAGAAAATTTAAAAAAAAAAATTGCCTTAAGATTACAAACCAAGGATTTACATTTCGCAAGTGTTTTTTTTTTGAAAATTAGCGAGATGAGCGTTACATCTTTTTATGTACTTATTCTTGTTAAGATTGTAGAATTTCGGATAGTGTACTGGATGGCACGGAGTGTCCGCTTCTTTCAGATATCTACTTCGTTTAATTTTTAATGTAAAAAAAATCCGGATCACATTTACAAATTATGCCTTGTTCACAAATTGTCGCGTACGACCAATCTTAAAAGAGATCAAATGAGTATACATTTGCGACGAGTTTGTATCTTTAATGACCACGTTCTATCATAAAAACTAACGAGAAAATCACGACAAACGCAGACTGTAAAGACTAATTTACCACTGACCTTGGGGTAAGTCATGAAAAACTCACTCAAGCGTTATTAAGATGATGCATCAGTGTAATAACGACTGAACGAAAGAGAAATATTCCGCGACACTTAATACTCCTTAGCAAATCATCTTAATAAAGCGGCATTGAAGAAATAGCATATTAATAATTTAATTAAATTAATTTCTGATTCTTTTCGTAACCACATTTTAATAAATGTAAATTCAATGAGTTTAACTTTTAAAAGAATCAAAACAATTTCCCATCGATATATGTGAAGTTAAATTCTTTCTGACCTTAATCAGGGATCTTATGTGGTGGGGAATTTTAACCTGCCAAGTCAGTCATCTACAATTAAGACTGAGAAAAGTTATGAATTCATCCTAATTAAACAGATATGCATTCAATAACTTACTATTTTTACATAAACATATGAATAATATTCAAAATTGGAGACTTATAAATAAAAATTTATAAAGGTTAAAATATAAATTAAGATAAGAAAATAGAAATAATAATAAATATTAAGTAAGAACGAGTAATTTAAATTGTGAATAATGAAAAAACTATATGACAACAATATCTGAATATTCGAATATTTAAAATTAAATATTAAAATATTATATGTATACGACTATTCGAATTTAAATATCGAATAGTTGAAATTAAGTCGTGTCCATTTCTCAAATATAAAAAATAAGAAAAATTTCGGCAAATTTCATAATTTTTATAAAGAGCATTTTTCGAAATTTCTACCGAAAGTAGGTCTTTTACTCTAAATCTAACTTCACTGCCAACAGCATAAGAAAAAAAAATTTCAAAACTCATCTATGAGCTCTAAAAAAAGTATAATAGATACGATTCGAGTTTTCCAATTTTAGTTTAAATCATTTCGTAATTAATATATTCATTTTTGCATTAGAATTCATATTTGATATATTCTTCAGCATTATTTTACCATTGTGTTATATGTCAAATATAGATATTATTTTGATTCATTCACGGTTGAATCAAATTTCTAGGTAACAGCTTGTCAATTTCGATGCACACAATACTGTGTGTCAAAATAAACTCGATTAAATTGTGTGAATATTTAATCCAAAATAAGTCTAACCTACCAGCTAACTTCTTTAGCATATATATTACCCCTTATCTTATCCCTTCTATCATTTTTTACCACTCGGAGCGTACATTTTCAAAAATTATTATGTGAAATGTTTTCACAAAAGATCTTTGAGAATTTTTACACAACTAATTTGTACATCAACCCAAACCTGTAAAAAAGCTTAAAATTTAAGTGTTAGTGTATACGTTGTTGTTGCGTTGATTTGAGTGATAATAAAAATGACATTTGTTACATGAAAGATTCGAGTTGTACAGCTAATAAAAGTCACCTATGTAGATTCTCATACAAGACTAGAATCTTCACAACTATTAATTCACTCACTTACCGGAAGAAATAGTTATTTATGTACAAAGTCAATAAAGTGATACTTTATCGAACGAGTATGATTTACGAGCCAAGCGAGTGAAGCGAGCGCGGCGAGTAAAAGACGAGTTCGATAAAGGTACTTTACTGATATGGTGCATACAAAATTTTGTCGCCAACCGTGAAAATTGTTAATTTTAAAAATAAAGATATAATAACTTATGACAGCTTATGACAGTGACAAACGATTTATGTTTAAAGTCATCAGTCATGACTACATTGATAGATATTAGCAGCAGGTAAAGTACTTTATTGTGTACAGTACGATAAAGTGTTTGTTTACCTTCGAAAAACGCTATGGTAATGCATCGCTTTATTGACGGTTGGCGATAAAATAAATTTTATATGAATTCATTGGTTCATTAATAGCTATTTATTAATGGTTGAATAGACAATTTAAGACAGTACTAGAAAATCCAAAAAAATATAAAGTGCGTCATTTAAAAAAACTAATTTTATGCATTTCCGTTGAAACCGGAAGTGCGCCAGAGCTTAAAGTATTTTTAGAATATGCGCCCTAAGCAACCATGAATCTTCCACTAATTGTTTGTACTTGTATTTAAAACACCAAAGAGCAATCAAAGAAGCGGCTACTAATGACTCACTCTGTATATGTTTGTCAAATATTTTCGGATTTTATTTCTAGGTGCATTTCAAGTTCAAGTATAGTGGTTAATAATTATTTTCTTCGTGACCTATTTAAATAAATACGAGTATAATAAAAACGAAGGAAAATATTAAAGAAATGGATTTGGCGGAACTTTATTTACTACTATTACTTTTCTCGAATTTATATTAATAATGATGATGCTATAATATTAATTATTGCGAAATACATTATAAAATCCTGAATATACAATGACCTTGGATTGTTAGGAATTAAATTACACATATTATTTATTTTCTAATACATTTTGCCACAATTTACCTAGATTAGTTCTAAATCAATCTGAACACCGCTGCGGTATACGGTTGTAACAATGTATTTGTTCGGTATTCTTAAAGTGGTCCACTTTTCGGGTTTTCCAGATGTTTGTAGAAAGTATTGCCTTTTTTTCGCGGACTGATGTATCGGTTTATACTTCTTCTTTTATTTGTGGATAGAAAGATTTTATATTTCCGTTCTGATACATTTTCCATATTGTTTGTAATTTTAGCGATACACACAAAATTTATAATCTGTCTCCTGTTAAGTTTTCGAAAATACGTCAGGTAGCTTTTCAATTGTTAATCGATATTCTGCACGGGATATTTTTCTTAAAAAAACACCTATCTTTTATGACCAGAATTAATTGCTTCTTCACAAACTTTTTCATTTATACATAACGTAATTGGCATTTATTTTGAAAAATATAATTTCGTATTTATTCATCATGATCAAAACTTTTAATGGCACATCTCTGTAGGAGCTGACGTTTCGTCCGTTGTTGCGTGTGATATCTTCAGAGCTGCTTGTAGCTATAGCTTGAAGAATCGTTCACATCTACCAGCATCTCTGAAGATGTCCACTGCAACACGTAAGGTGATTTAAACACACGATTTGGAGTTTACAAAACCCATGCTCTACCATCTGAGCCACCAGGCGATTACGTTCAAGTACATTTACATGAGAAATATACAGTGTGTCCGTAAAGTATGAAATAAATTCGATATTTCTTAAAGCAAAAGCCATTTTAAAAAAAAACCTCAAACACGTCACATTCGACAACAAAAATTCATTATACAAGGTGATCCACATTAATGTGATGACGTTATCGGCATATTTTTTAAATACAACACCCTGTATTTGGTGACACTTTTAGATTATTATTAATGAGCTGATTCCAAAAAGGTAGATACTGGGGGTCTTGCGGACAGAATTTGAAAGATACATGCTAACAACTATTTCTTATCAATTGCAAAAAAGTAAGCGACTAATCTTATTTATCAATTTTATTGATAGCTAATGATAACAGATACATGACTTTGTGTTAAATGTTTGACCTGTAACCCTTGCTGTATTTGACAGTAAGCGAAATGATGAATAAATTCTTGTTGAACCTTGTTTATGGTTTCCTGAGAAATATTGTTTGTCTGATTTCAATAGCGCTATTATAAAGCTAAACGACATGTGTGATACCTTTTTGGATTCAGGGTGTTCCGTATATTCTAAAACTCGACCAATATACAGGGAGTTCCGAAAAAAAAAAACGCTAAATTAAAGCAAATTAAAAGCAAAAACCGACCTGTTTCCATAAATTTTGTTAAAATTATTTGTTTCGCAAAAAATGAATTTATTCCATACTTTACGGACATACTGTATATACTAAATAACGCGTTTCTGATTTTTTTCAAACATGTAATGAACATGTTATGCGCTTCTTGTAGGACGTGTAAGTACACTTTAATTCTTAGTATCTTTTCTAAGACAATTTTTACATATTATAATAAATGGACAGCTTTCGAATAAAAGTGAACTTATTGTAAGTTATTTTTGTAATATCTGTCATTTTCAATTCAAAACCTTGTTTTCTATTCTCGACAATTAACGTTTAAAGCACGTTGATAGATAGAATATGGATGACAAACATTTATTCTATATATAAATAAACAAGTTTCATTTGTTATTCTTTATTAAACACTTTCATATTTTAAGAATTTTCGATATTTCAAGCACAACATTGTATCTTCAGGTTGTAGGCCTGCAATTTTTCGGTATGCGCATTTAAGAGTTTATATTTTAGAAACTATAACATACAAAATTCGACTGTTAGTTGATTTTTAGTTATAATAAATAACGTTGTTAGTATAAGACAATATAAAAAGAGAAGATATACCTATAAAGTGTATACAATACTCAACGAACAAAGTGAATATATGGTCATTCAACTTCTGTTAGTATGTACGTGTTTCTTTCAAACATAATTATTTACTGAATACCCAGTACAGTAAATGTTATTACATATTATTTTTAAATATATTTTCTGGTTTTATCCAGGGAACTTTAAATTGAATTTACTGCTAATATATAAACTTAATTTGCTAGAATATATACCTTTGCAGTGTTATTAACTTTTACCTTTCTGTTTATCACAATTATTTAGACCTTCCAAATGCTACAAAAATATTTAAAAATGTGTAGGTACATTTCCTTTCTGTCACTACCGTTTCAAAATGCATGTAAATAAATATTAGATATGTTTATAAATACTCACGGTTTTGTTGAAATATCCGAATAAGATTCTGAACCAGAACTTAGTTTCCTCGTATTCCTCGCCCAAGCTTCTCGTTGCTTCTTCAATCGTTTTTCTAACTTCTTGGACTCTAGATGCCTCTTCAAGATCTTATGCCACTGTGCCGTAATCGTTCCGTTTTCTTCACTCTCGGTACTGCTGTTCGATGTTACACTACTTTTTCTACACTTCAAGTTGCTCACGGATGATCTTCTTTCAGATACCGATGGCGAGGACGTAAGGCTATTAGAGTTTCTGCTTTCGGTCGTCGATATCACACTAGATTTCTGACTTTCGAATCCCGATGAAAAACTTGATTTTCCATCGGATTTGATCGTCAAACTTGATTTTCTACTGTCGGTAGGTGACGGTTCACCTAACGAAGAGACACTGGTTTTCCTATTGGAAGTAAACGTCGGCAAACTGCATCGTCTCTTGCTGGTATAATCCTGACGGTTTTGTTGTTTGAGCCATCGCAGGACATGTTCGTTTCTATCGTTCTCCACGGTTTCGTCGAGGATGAACTTTATATCACTACAATTCTCATAAAGTTTCTCACTTCTCGGACAATATCCAAGCTTTCGCGTTCTCACTATGGCAGGAGGAGCAGTCTTGTCTTCTTCTGAATGCGATTCAGTGGCTTCAATGGCACTTAAAATATTATCGTCTAGAGCATCTCTGCTATACTTGCAGTACTTTCGGAGCAACCTCAATGCAATTTCATCGCTTTGAGAGGAAGTCTTTCTACTGCAAGCAGTCTTGTGTTCCTCCAATAGAGATCTATCGTGATTAGTATCTAAGCTAGGATCAGTCTCAGTGAATAAATTACTAATAAATAAATTTTTATCTACATTGGAGTCGTCCTCAGACTCGCACTTTTCGAACTTGAACATTAGCACTTGCGAATTATCTCCGGGCGCACTCAGCCGCCTTTCGATCGTGTCTCTGTCATCTCCTATTTCGTTGTTCGTTATTTGTATAAGTCCGTTCTCTTGCACCACGAGATTCTGCCACCTTTGTCTTTGATCGTCACTTCCTTTAGGAGCACATTCGGCATGTTTATCCGATAATTTTGCACTTTCGTTTATTATCACTTCATTGTTGAGTGTGTTAAGAACGAGTTGTGACAAGTTCTTCTCAGGATCGTCCGCCTTATTCTCTGTTGCTCTGATGCATTCGAGTTTCCGTTGCTCTTCGAGTAAGAGTACTTTTTGCTGTTCAGTAACTTCTTTGAAGCAATTATCCTGCAGCACCAGTTGCTTATTGGCCATCCGCTGTAGGAATTCCGACACGGCAACCCAATGCGCTTGAGTGAGGACGCCATGCAGCCTGATCGAAGACAATTGCAGAGGAATCCAATGATCATCTTTATAGCACCAGACTACCCCTGATGTTACCATGATCTCGCGTATTTATTCATTAAATCTTGATATTGTTTTTGGTCGACAGAGAAATTTCTGTAGATTTAAAAAAAAATAAATGAACAAGAAAGTTGGTGTAACAACGGATATTACCTATATGAATTCTGTATTTATAATTCGCGTTTTTATTGTTTAGTGAAATAGTATATTAAAATAATGATAACAGCAATAGTATTTTGCAGAAGACTATTGATAAATGTACAACAACTGTTAATGATGGAAAAATTTTGAATCTAGAAATAATCTTACTGACAGACTATGGGGGTAGAACAATAGTTGTGTCATTAGTAATGAAAAATAAAAAGATTAGTTTGGACATTTCGATACAAAGTTTTTCTTAAAGTTAAAGAAGCTTTTCTTAAAGTCTGTGGGAGAGGGGTGGGGTTAAATTTACGACTCTCTAAATGAAACATTTAAATGAAATGTAATCTAGAAAATGTGTAATAAATATACTAATTTTTATATTTTTTAATTGGCATTAAAACTCTAAATAATATAAATGTCAAATAGTAAGTATTCGTACTATCCGCCAACTTCTCGTATTTCTACTCCAATGGAACTTCACCAAAGAAGCATCAGGCAGTTACATTCGGGAAAATATACAGTTGGCAAAAGTTTTCAGAATCGCTGCATTTATGTTATAATATTTTGATAATATTGGTTACAATGGCGACAAAAGAAACACAAAGTAAATATTGAAGTAGAAGTAGCACAAAAGTTTTTGATCGAATCGATTCATATGGGTAATGTTATATACCAAAGCAGTGTAGATAGAAATGTTATATAGATAACAAAAATTATGCAAGACAAGTCAGAAAATGTTGTAAAAGTTGTCGAAATTTGAAACAACACGGAGAGGCAGTAAGTTTGAGTTGGCATCCCCTATTACTCCAAACAATGGTGTATACAAAGATATACATATTGAAAGAAGGAAAAACTCTTATCTGTATAAGTAAATACGTCGCTTACTTCGGTAAAGTAATTTTCCATGGATCTAATACGCATTCTTGCTTTAAATAAATTATTTACTTGAGCCAAGTAAGAATTAAAAGATCAAGGATTTGCTTACATAGAGGAAAGTTTTACCGATTCCAGTATGCATTTGTGTAATGCAAAACAAGAAATGAAACCGTACCAATTAGGATCTACATAAACGGAGAGGGGATGATATATCGGATGACAATACATTTAGAAAGTCAACACAACATAGACATTTTAAGAAAGAAAGTGACAAAATAAATATAAAGATGAACGTGGTAAAATCAGAAGCTATAATTACTTAGATCAGAAACCAAAAAAAAAAGAGCAGCAACTGACCAAAAATATTTATTTTATAGAAAAAGAAAAGTCTATTAAGCTTTTAATAAATTGAAAGCCAAGAAAAAGTAGACCCCTCAGGAGAAGGCTCAAAGTAACATAGAAAGTACTCGTGAAGGATGATATACAACTTTCGTAGAAAATAATTGGACAAATGCTATCTATGACCGTAGTCAAGAGAACAAGAATACACCAAGATTTGTGAAGGTGATGCATACGCTTAACGTTTTTAAAAATAAGATAAATACTAAAGGAAGCAAAAATAGTAGTTGGTCAGGATACTAACGCTTATTTATAGAAGTTACGGAAGCACCTAGAAAACAAATTAAGTCCTCTAAATGCTTAAGAAATGGTAAAAAAATCTATAAAAAATACAGCATACAGTAAACAAATGAAGAGCAATTATGTTGGCTGGGACATGTCTTCTAAATGTCAGAATAAAGAAAGAATAAAGAGTTTGAAACAAAAAGACATGAACAGAATAGGGACAGCTGCAATGGGCTAAAGAAATTGTAAGAAGATTATGAATACATATGACCCAAGCCAGAATACTGTAAATTAACTAAGGACTATGCACGTGGTATAAGTTACAGAATCACCTAGAAAACCAATAAAATCCTCTAAATGCTTAAGAAATGGAAAAGAAATCTATAAAAAATAGAGCATACAGTAAACAAATGAAGAGATATTATGATGGCTGGGACATGTCTTCTGAATGTCAGAATAAAGAAAGAATAAAGAGTACGAAACAAAAAGACATGAACAGAATAGGGATAGCTGCAATGGGCCAAAGAAATTGCAAGAAGATTATGAATGTATATGACCCAAGCCAGAATGCTGTAAATTAACTAGGCATACAATTTTGATTAATGCAAGATAGTAAATTCATTATTTCCATACATAATTTCATCTGTTCCGTTTTTGACGGGTAAATACGCACAACTCAAATTATTTAAATATATTATCAGCATAAAAATTACAAAATTCTTAACATTTACACGTGAAATATAAAACAATACAGAATTCATATTAGTGATTATTTTCTATCGTTGCGTTAGCCTAACACAGTGTACCAAAAAGGATATTTAATACTGTCAATAATAAAAAAAGTGAAACTGAAAATGATGACCTTGTATCCTCGGAAAGGTTATATTCAGTTACTTATACACACATAAAGAAAGACCAACGCCTTTGTGTGTGTGCTGCGGAGACAATACATGGATCGGTGAATAGAATTACAATTACACATTCACGGGCGACAGAAAATATTATTTCCATCTCACTCCCTCAGTGGTGGAATTTACACACATTACAGTGCCATAGTTGCAGAAGTTAGTGGCTCTGTCCGGAGACAAAACGAATAATGCATTTTATATAAAAAGGCTGGCAGAAATGCAAGAGCAATAACAAAATCTGCTTTATATATATAGAAATAATAATTAATAGTTTTAATACCTACAATTATGTACTAAAGCATTATAATGAATTACTAGCAAATATAAATTATACTCAAAAAAAGTTTCATAAGACGAATTTGTCGCACGAATTTATATTTGTTTCTGTCAATTTTCTAAAGAACAACGACGGGCAAAATGCCTTACGAAAATACAATTATAAATGTATAGTCAGTCGTTCTTGCACTTTTTGTTGTTGTGCATTAAATTTAAGGAAATATGGTGCTTTCTAATATTCTTATTTTCTTATTATCATTTGATATCTCTAATTGAAGGATGTTATTATTAAAACTTAAAAATGACAAATCCGTCAACTTTAAACATCAAAATGTAGTGGAACTGAAAATGATAAATATGCTTATATATATAGTTATCCTATTAAAGTACCTATAATTAAGTCCAAATAGAATTAATTAAGAACAACATGGTCACAAATAAACGCAAAATAGACTGTTATTTGTTACTGTTTATATTCAGCCTTAATGTTTTTATTACAATAACTTGGACAAATAGGATTTTTAGAACGGAATAAATCGTATTAGATATTTGAGGAATTTTAGAAAACTAAATAAATTTATAGATCTCAAAAGATATGGTAATAATGGAGATGTCATTAAACATCCAAAAAGACATATGTGGATTAAAAAAAGTACAAAAACCATGAATATAATCGATGGAACGTGTCAAATAAATTTAGACACTACTTATTTATAAGAAGAAAAGTTTTTCAAAGGTATGTCAAAATTATCCACTTAACATCATGTGCTGCTAAGAGACGATGATGAACAACAATTTTTAGAAAAATTTGCTTGCAGAAATTGTGTATTTTCCGTATGCTCTACCGCTGAAGAAGGTAGCCTTGCTATAATTATAATGGGCATATGGTGGCTAACCAATTCTTTTTGTGTAACGATACGGTGTTAAAAGAATATTTAACTTGCTTTCAAATGAAAAAATAAAGGCCAGATAGGAATGAAAAGAGTAAACACAAATCTTCTTAATTTTAACCCAATAAAGAACAGAAAGAAAATCTGAAGTAGATTTAGTGTCTCTCAATTAATACACGAATTAAGAACATGCCACTTGCTTTTGAACAATATATTTTAAGATTAAGAAAGTGAAACGTATCATGAAGACAAAGTTTTGCTAGCTTTTTTCTAAGGATAGTCAGAAACAGCAACAGAAAATTCTCCAATCTTTAGTTAATACATATAAAAGCAGCTTCAAATTAATATATAAAAATATAAGTATGCTAGCAATTTTATTTACTTGTATTATTATTGTTATTCTTGTCAGAACAACATGTGTAGGGCATAAATATGTGGAGTTCACAAGGTCAATTTGTAATAAATTCTTCGTAATTTCTCTGGTAACTTTCTTAGGTAATAGTTTGTAATGAGTTGTTAGAGCGACCTCTCAAAACATGCTGTTCTACATTGAATGAGATTTCAAATATTGGAATTTCAAGAGATATATTTATTTTTCTTCTTGCGTTGATTTGGATTATCATAGGAGAAAAATAACGTGATTAGCCTTCCAAATATTTCATTAAAAGACAATTTTATTGAGTTTCATTATAAAATTTTGTAGAGTCAGCATTGGCGAAAACATTAATAAATAAATAAGTTTGTGAGAAATTATTTTAAATTGGCTTTATGAAGCAGTTTTTAAGACAGAAGACAAAATAAAAACTCCTTTTCTTAATGTGTATATAATTTTCAAAATTTTGGGTTTAATATGGACATCAGAAATAAAAAATTTTTCTGATAACTCACATTTAAACTTTCAATTCTTTTTAAAATACTAATGTGCTAATAAAATGCCTTGGGGTTTTTAATAAATTTTGAATAATAGACATTATATATATATATGTAATATTTCATATTAAATTCATATTTTAGGAACAATTATATTCATATTTTTTTCTGTACAAATATGTATTTTAAATTTTTAATTAGAAAAAAAAAACTTAAGTGTGGCTTTACTAGTAAATATTTTTAAATTCAATTTGTTTTTTTGAGTCAGCAATGACTTCCTTCTTCCTTCATGTGAATAAATGTTTCCATGATAAAAGTTCTGAAACCAATATGATTTCTATAAATAGATTTATAAAGATAGCAGCACTTTCACCAATTTAAAAGTAATTTTCCTATTTAGAAAGAAAGCCAAGGCACAGTTTGAGCAAGAGTTTTTCATACAAATTCGTCAAAAACAAAAGAACTCGTTAAAGATACTATTTGAAATTTAACGAAGCGAAACATTAAAACGTTCTTGCAACTATTTCACTTTTTTATGACAAAAAAATAGGTAATTTAAGAAGTAATATAAGGAAGATATTTGCAGAATGAGTTCAACATATTAGTATTTAAATTTAGAACTATTTTAAGGTATACAATATTTTACTTCTTTTTAAATATAAAATGAGATTTAGTAAAGTTAATCAGTGGTGTAAATTGTTAATAAAACTCAGGATATAGTAAATGAGTTATAGTGACTATCAATTAAGAAATTGAATAAATGTTGTAAAGTGTAACATGTTTATAGAAATTGTAAAATATAAACATGTTCACGTTACAACATACAAATTTATATTAATATTATTTAAACAAAAAATAGCATCGTCACATTTCTTTGAATTTACTTTCACCTGGATCAAAGACTCAAATTCTCCAGAGCATGTACGTATGATCGGTTTGCAAAATATGTGCCAGCTATTTCTAAACAAATATATAGATGTGTAACTATATTTAACCTTGACCAAGTAATGCACATTTGGCAAATTCGAACAATAGTTTCAAGAATGTTTTATGGCACAGTTATCGCGTCAGATACGAATGAAATTATAAATATATACATAGACATACATACTGCAGTGATCTTGAATAAATAATAATATGTAAATAAATAAGTATAATCAAGATCACTTTAAGTTTTATTTAAATTAATTTTTACTTTATTCATTTTTACTATGATGTGTATATAAATATTCACTATATTGATAATTTACGAAAACTTTATTTTTATTTAAGTAAAACAATAAAAGAATCTTAGTAAATTTTTATAAGGTTATAATATTAAGACGTATTAAATGTTACGTGAAAAGGATCGAGCAGGTGTTTCTCGCACAAACACTTCTGGCATTGGCAAAGATCGACTGGGTGGACCGGCGCAAAAAGTATTGTTTATCAGGTGCATGGCTGAGTCATAAACGTATAGACGAATTTATATTCGCATGTTTGTTTACCTTTTTCAAGGATTATTAATACACTGTTTCCCCATGTGACCGATAAGGGCAGCACCGTCGATATACAATTTTGGAAGTGGATTCGTGTTTGCCGAAAGTTGCCGGATGTTTTTATAAAGAAATTTAAGCATAAAAGCGCGGACGGATAAAATTTCCGGGATTGCTGGTGAAAACCGCAATATTAACTAGTCTAAAAGTAGGTAATAAACCACTCCCTCCTTCTTTTTAAAGGATTATTTTAAAAATCCGGACTTAGAATAAATTTTGAGATTTTCGGTACTTATAAAATTTTAACAAGATTCCACACTTATAATATTTTTATTTTTAACATGCAGCGCGTATCACATTGAAATGTCTAAATGTATCTGAATAATTACTTATGTATGAAAATACTTTTATTTATGAACTCGGTTTTTGAATTTGTTTAATTTCATTTTATTTTCTTTTTCTAGAGAGTTTTGTTTTGCATGTAGGGGTACTATGCCATACATTATGACAAAACCTTCTAGTATTTGTAATGATAACTTTGGATAACATAATCATTTCATTTCCGTATTCTTTATTTTTCTTTTAAATTTATTTATCCTACAAAAGATATTTGAAATTAATAATTTTGTTTTATGTGTATATAGGTTATATAGATAAGTGAATCAAATTTTCATTGAAAATTTATGATGGATGAGTTTAATACGATGTACGAAGAATTGAGGTGATTAAACAATATTTGTTATAAATGTGTGTATAGTGGTGTACCAAATTCTTTATTTGTAGTGGTGTCTTTTGTATTGGAATTTCGCGAAAAAGGTAAAGTTTATTTTTAATGTATATATTATTTCTTTTGATATGTGTATTAAGTATATTTTTGCTGTATTTGGGTGTTCAATATTAACGTGTTGAATAATACATCAGGGATGTGTGAAATGAATTATGTCATTATTTAATTCATAGCATGGAGTCCTGGTGAATTTGAAAGACACGAATTGGTCTTGGTGGTACTGCGTTTGGGAGCGAGAAAAGGCACCAGGCAGAACTAATCAGGGCTGAGTTAATTTATTGAATACGCAGAGACATTATTTTATTTCATTTTATTTATTTAATTTAAAATTTATATATATTCCTTAAGGAATGTGCGCATGGTGATGTATGTTCGGGTTGCGTCCAACGAGTTGAAAATGACATGCTCGTAGGGTGGAACTTTGGGATACTCATCTGTGTGAATTTGTTATCTGATGGTACTGTGTTGGGAGCGAGAAAAGGCGCCGGACAGGACTAATTAGGGCAAAGCCATTTCCTTAATGTCTATATTTTGTTAGCAAACAGTAGACCGTACAAATTTTATTTTTATTTATATTCCAGTACAATTCATCACGGGTAATTTATTTTATTTTTGATTGTTTACATGTATCTATGACAAATATTAATCATAATAATCACGTTCACATTTTTTAGATGTAAGTTTTTCACGACATCATAATTTCATTTATTCTTTATTTCTTGTAATACTTTATTGATGATGATATATAAATTTGAATTATGACTGAATATTATTTTTTTTTTTTGGTGTGTAAATATTTGTAGACAAAAACTTTTGGATTCGTTTTAAAATTATTTTATTTTAATAAATTAGATATTAAGATTTATTTTGTATTTTATTTCTTTACCTGACCTGGAGATAATTAAAGAGCAGGAGAATCAACTCATATTTTCTGCCCCTGAGAGAACTATTTATTTTCAAACTGAGCTAGTTGCATGTAAAATGTTTTGCTTAACCTACCTTTCAGCAGAAAGTTCACCGTATCTTAGTCTAGCATAAGGCCTAGCACTAGGATGCGTGCTTGACTCTCAGTTACGCTTTAATTAAGTAAATTAAATTTATTTATATATTTATAAATTTGTAAGAGTCACAGCATATATATGGCACCCAACGTAGTGGGGCAAAGCTTTTACATTTTTATGCTGATTAGATAAAACTTAATTGATTATTTAATATTCAAATAGCTGTGTAATTAGAGGGAGGTATTTTCACCTTTAAGTGCATTTGAATAATTAATAAATATAATTCACAAATAAAATTTTGTCAAGTTTTGATTTATTTTTCTCCACAAATAAGTCTCTTTAAGTGCCAGGACAGATAAAGTAAATATGTCTGAGTATAAAGGTGAGGGTGAAAATCCTGAAAGTGGTATGGATACCAAATATTTATTTGAAACGTACAGGGAACCACAAGGCATTTCTTCTGTGACAGATTCAGAAAAGACGCTACCTCTTGATGAGGATGAAAATGTAACTGAAAATGTAAAAATTGAAACGAAAGAAATGCCAGGCGGAGACAGATTTGATATTTTATTTGATAAACTTTTCTGTAAATTGGAAAGTGACAAGATAGAAATGAAAGAAGATATAAATAGAAAGTTAGATGAAAATAAAGCTGAAATGAATGAGAAGTTTAAAGAAAACAAAGAAGAGATGAATAGAAACAAAAAGGAAATGAACAAGAAAATGGATGAGAATAAAATAGAGATACAAGCTGTAGTAAAGTCGATGAATGAGAAGATTGATGAAAGGATTAAAGCTTGTAGAATGGAAATGTCTACAATGAACTATAAATTAAAAGAAGATGTGAAACAGAGTGTTACACAGATCAATGAAAAAATTGAAGCAAATGAAAAGAAGTGCAAGGATAGCAGTAATTTTTTAATAGATGAAATGAATCAGAGGGCCGGTGTAGTAAGAGAAAATTTTAGACTAATAGAAGAAAGGATTGGAGGACAAGATGAAAAAATACAATCCTTGGATCTGAATTTAACAAATAAATTTGAGGACTGTAGGGTTAAATATGGTGCATGCACAGATTCTCTTTTAAAGCTACAGGATATGACATTAAATTGTCAAGATACAATTAAGAATTTGAAAACAAGAGTTGAACAAGGTACAATTACACCTTGTGTTGTACCGCAACAGATATCAATTGGTACGGAAAATATACCAATATTTTCTGGGTATAATAAAGACAACCCTATGGCATTTCTTAAAACCATTAAGACATATATTCGTGGTATCAATGATGATATGTCAAAATTACATTTCGTGAGAGGATGTCTTAGAGACTATGCGTTACTATGGTATGATATGGTAATTGATGAGGTACAGACATACGAAGAATTAGAAAGTATGTTTATCAGACAGTACTGGGGACAAACTCAGCAAAGACGCATCAGACATGACCTTACCTTTGGCAAATATCGTTCTATTACGTCTAGGGAGAACTATGTTATTCGGAAATATTCTTTCTTGAAACATATACAACCTGTGATCCAGGAGTGTGACATTGTTACACAATTGGCTAATCATTTTGAGCATGAGGTAGTACAAGCAGTTGCTTTACAGGGTATAGACACCGTTGAGCAACTCTTGGAATTGGTAAAGCGTCTGGACGACGTGGAAGATAGGAGTGTATCTCAGAATAAAAATGGGTATAAAGCAGGTAACAATGGTAACTATTATAATGCCCAGCAAAGATATAATGGTAATAACCACAATAACCAACAAAGATACAATGGTAATCGGTATCAGAATAATAGTTACCAGGGAGGAAGGGTGGAGAATGGTAACAACAAGAATATGAGTAATAGTAGTAATGGTAATAATAATAATTGGAGACAGGAGGGTCATGTAGGAAGGAAATACGAAAAAAATGAAACAGAAGATACCCGAGGATTTAATAACGTAATTATAGAAAATAAAGAAAATAAAACAGAAGCTGTAACAAGAGATGCGTCAAGAGGAGCAATAAAGAAGGACCTGGATTTTTGGTAGGTCCAACCAAAGGGAGAAAGAAGAAACAACGAGGCAAGAGAAACGTCGTAGATTTAAGTAATATAACCACTAAATTTCCACTGGTAGATGTTAAAGTAGGGGATGTATATGGTGTAGCTGTAATAGATAGTGAATTAGAATTGTCACTTTTAGATGGGGGATTATTTGATAAAAGGTTTAAAAAATTAGGTTTTTACAAGCAAGATAATGTATTTTGTATAAATATAGAGATGGGTGATGTAGAACTTGTAACACAATTTATTGTTACACCAAGATTAAAATATTGCTGTGTACTTGGGATGGATTTTTTGAGTCTATATACATCGAAATTGGAAAGGGAAAATAGAACCCTTCACAATAGTAAAGTAAACATGTCTTGGGACAAAGGCGCTCAAGATGATAAAATATTAGTTAATAATTCAATCATTGATAATTTTGATAGGGACCTCACTTTAAAAATAAATAATGATAGTTTGATTGACAAGGATAAAGGTTCATACCATGTGGATGATCTTCAAAGGGAAGAGTCCATGTTTGCCACGGGTGACATAAATAATAAATGTACACACCATGTGGAGGGTCTTCAAAAGAAAGACGCCACGAAATATATGGGTGACATAATAAATAAATGTTCACACCGGGAAATAAATATGGGTGACAAAAATTTGATTTGCAACAAACAGATTAATAATGATAATGTGAGTGATCCTTTGACAAAAGATGTTAAATTATTTAATGGTAATGTAGATTTAGCAGTAGACTATGATAATTGTTTTAAAACAGAAACGACTCATCCATCTTCCCATAAGCAGAAATTAAGTGTTCAATTTAAAATTAAAAGTTTGTTAAAAGATGAAATTATTGAAAATTTAGTATATAATTTAATGAACCCCATCACAGTAGTAATTAAGGAATATTTAGATTATTTAGAAAACATTAAGAATAATAAATTAAGTTTATGTTTATTTCAATCAATAAAACAACAGCTACAACTCCCCAAATTAATAGAAACATTATTGTTAATAAGTACTAATGCAAAGTGGTTTGTAAACGTTAATTCTCTTTGGTTGGTACAGCTATATAAATGTTTCGTGAAATTATATCCAATAGTGGTAAATTTATTAGTGAATTTATATAAAATTGTTCATAAGGAACAAAATATTTTACATTATGGGTATGTAAAGCCCGTACAGCACATATTAAACCCACATGATGAAAATGTGTCACATCATGTGAATGATAAAATGATTTTACAAGAGGGTGTGAAATTTATATGGACCCATGCGAGAATAGAGGTTTTGGATGCAGTTGAAAAGTACCCACAGCCCAGATACTTAAAAATGTTAAGAAGTTTTCCCAAAATAGTGGACTACAATTGCCACTTCATTTTAAGGGAACTCGATGATGCAATTACAATATTTGTAATACCTATGAAAGGTGTTAAATTTAAAGAATTTAAGTACACTTTTGTATATATAGTAATAAGTAGTTTAATTAGTTTAGGTGTTTTAAATGTCATTTGTTTAAACTTTCTCGTCATGAAAGGAGTAAAGTTTAAAATAAACTCCAAGAGTTTTGCATATTCACTTCTGATTTGTATATAGATAGAATAAGCATATTATAGGGAAATTTCATGTCTGTATGCTTTATATCAATAATATTGTAAATAATGTATAAGTATATTAACTGGTATTTATGGGAAATCTTGAATTTATACCATTGGCATTAGCGATTCTCGCTTATAAATCGCAGATATTCCCATAGGGATATTTATGCAGTGATCTTGAATAAATAATAATATGTAAATAAATAAGTATAATCAAGATCACTTTAAGTTTTATTTAAATTAATTTTTACTTTATTCATTTTTACTATGATGTGTATATAAATATTCACTATATTGATAATTTACGAAAACTTTATTTTTATTTAAGTAAAACAATAAAAGAATCTTAGTAAATTTTTATAAGGTTATAATATTAAGACGTATTAAATGTTACGTGAAAAGGATCGAGCAGGTGTTTCTCGCACAAACACTTCTGGCATTGGCAAAGATCGACTGGGTGGACCGGCGCAAAAAGTATTGTTTATCAGGTGCATGGCTGAGTCATAAACGTATAGACGAATTTATATTCGCATGTTTGTTTACCTTTTTCAAGGATTATTAATACACTGTTTCCCCATGTGACCGATAAGGGCAGCACCGTCGATATACAATTTTGGAAGTGGATTCGTGTTTGCCGAAAGTTGCCGGATGTTTTTATAAAGAAATTTAAGCATAAAAGCGCGGACGGATAAAATTTCCGGGATTGCTGGTGAAAACCGCAATATTAACTAGTCTAAAAGTAGGTAATAAACCACTCCCTCCTTCTTTTTAAAGGATTATTTTAAAAATCCGGACTTAGAATAAATTTTGAGATTTTCGGTACTTATAAAATTTTAACAAGATTCCACACTTATAATATTTTTATTTTTAACATGCAGCGCGTATCACATTGAAATGTCTAAATGTATCTGAATAATTACTTATGTATGAAAATACTTTTATTTATGAACTCGGTTTTTGAATTTGTTTAATTTCATTTTATTTTCTTTTTCTAGAGAGTTTTGTTTTGCATGTAGGGGTACTATGCCATACATTATGACAAAACCTTCTAGTATTTGTAATGATAACTTTGGATAACATAATCATTTCATTTCCGTATTCTTTATTTTTCTTTTAAATTTATTTATCCTACAAAAGATATTTGAAATTAATAATTTTGTTTTATGTGTATATAGGTTATATAGATAAGTGAATCAAATTTTCATTGAAAATTTATGATGGATGAGTTTAATACGATGTACGAAGAATTGAGGTGATTAAACAATATTTGTTATAAATGTGTGTATAGTGGTGTACCAAATTCTTTATTTGTAGTGGTGTCTTTTGTATTGGAATTTCGCGAAAAAGGTAAAGTTTATTTTTAATGTATATATTATTTCTTTTGATATGTGTATTAAGTATATTTTTGCTGTATTTGGGTGTTCAATATTAACGTGTTGAATAATACATCAGGGATGTGTGAAATGAATTATGTCATTATTTAATTCATAGCATGGAGTCCTGGTGAATTTGAAAGACACGAATTGGTCTTGGTGGTACTGCGTTTGGGAGCGAGAAAAGGCACCAGGCAGAACTAATCAGGGCTGAGTTAATTTATTGAATACGCAGAGACATTATTTTATTTCATTTTATTTATTTAATTTAAAATTTATATATATTCCTTAAGGAATGTGCGCATGGTGATGTATGTTCGGGTTGCGTCCAACGAGTTGAAAATGACATGCTCGTAGGGTGGAACTTTGGGATACTCATCTGTGTGAATTTGTTATCTGATGGTACTGTGTTGGGAGCGAGAAAAGGCGCCGGACAGGACTAATTAGGGCAAAGCCATTTCCTTAATGTCTATATTTTGTTAGCAAACAGTAGACCGTACAAATTTTATTTTTATTTATATTCCAGTACAATTCATCACGGGTAATTTATTTTATTTTTGATTGTTTACATGTATCTATGACAAATATTAATCATAATAATCACGTTCACATTTTTTAGATGTAAGTTTTTCACGACATCATAATTTCATTTATTCTTTATTTCTTGTAATACTTTATTGATGATGATATATAAATTTGAATTATGACTGAATATTGTTTTTTTTTTTGGTGTGTAAATATTTGTAGACAAAAACTTTTGGATTCGTTTTAAAATTATTTTATTTTAATAAATTAGATATTAAGATTTATTTTGTATTTTATTTCTTTACCTGACCTGGAGATAATTAAAGAGCAGGAGAATCAACTCATATTTTCTGCCCCTGAGAGAACTATTTATTTTCAAACTGAGCTAGTTGCATGTAAAATGTTTTGCTTAACCTACCTTTCAGCAGAAAGTTCACCGTATCTTAGTCTAGCATAAGGCCTAGCACTAGGATGCGTGCTTGACTCTCAGTTACGCTTTAATTAAGTAAATTAAATTTATTTATATATTTATAAATTTGTAAGAGTCACAGCAATACGTACATATATAAATGTATAAATGATTTGTTAATTGTTAAAGTATTTTTATATAATCACAAAAGTGTTATTATGATATTA
This sequence comes from Amphimallon solstitiale, assembly GCA_963170755.1. Taxonomy (NCBI): domain Eukaryota; kingdom Metazoa; phylum Arthropoda; class Insecta; order Coleoptera; family Scarabaeidae; genus Amphimallon; species Amphimallon solstitiale. Next base: position 46,740,905 of record OY720676.1, on the reverse strand, counting down.
TTATTAATATGTGGAATGCAGGACATTTAAAATATTTAATGCTTTAGTTATATTTTAAATCTTGTCAAACAAATGCAGTTATTAAGCAAAATATAATATCAACATTCCGAGAAATAATACATCCTCAGAGATGTTTTAAAAGAAAGCACCTTGGTCCTTAAATTTATTGCAACTAAAGTAATTGTGCACTGCACACGAAACAATATCTTATAAATTACAAGTTTCCTAAAATTAGTTACACAAATTCTACAAATATGACACTGTTTATTGGGTATTTTATTTATTCTAATTCAATGAAATTCCCCTCGTTTCATATTTAAAATCAATTAATTATTATTAATATTATTGCAAATGATAAAAATGTATATACATTATAAACTGTAGATACATAAAAGTAAATAGCACCTTTGGCACGATTGAGAAAGAAGAAATAAGGAAGACCGTAATGAATAAATTGGTGAATCCTGATATACTTGAAACACTTAAAAGATGAGCATCTAACTCTACATAAAAAAATCTAATTAATAAATATGGAGTGCCATAAGTAGTAGTATTGAGTCCGCTGTTGTTTATCTTCTTCTGGCGTAACAAATCAGAGATTGCAGGTTTTCATTTAGCTGTTATTACATATTCACTAAAATATATTCTGCAAATAACTGACTACCAATCGAAATTATAGTGTTTCCAACGAAGGAATGCGTTGATCACTTAGTCCTTACTTTAAAATAGAAAATTGATTATCCAAAATGTAGTACACGGAAAATTGTTTCCGAAATAGATTAAAACTGCAGAGCTTTTAATATTTATAGGTGAAGCAAACCAGCATTGATTTCTAATAATAAAGGTAAGTCTGAAGTTGGTTTAGTACCATTTTTGAGAAGTTACCATAAAAGAAGTGAGTTTATTATGGATATCTAAAAGATGTCGACTTGTTCGTGTAATCAGACTTATATCTGTTGGATAAATAACGAGATATTATTTGAAACTAAAGTAAAACAATGTTAGTAGTAGAATCATAGGTATATTGTCGAAAAATGACAGTAGTTTGAAATCTTCAGTGTAAGGATTTCTAGGTTTTGGATTAAATATAAAAAAAATATTGAAATTTGACTATGTGGGGCAAAGTGGAATAAAGCTGAATTTGAAAGAAAAACTCGATAAAAAAAATAAAAGTGTAAATAAAGTATTTATTCACAAAGGTCGCATACGTAGACAGTACATTCTTCATGAGCCCATCCTTTGCACAAATTATAAGATATCCACATTTCTCCAGAACTAGATTTTAAGAATTCACCTCCGCACAAAAAACATACGGTATCAACATCATCATCAGTTTTCATATGCTTTCACTTTTTGCGTTTATTGTCCTCTGTAACTTGATGCTCTTCATTTTTGTTTTCAAAAACTGTTCTTTTTACAGTTTCAACTAATTTCTGTGGCGCTACATTATTTTTTTTCCTGCAGTTCTTTCAAATATGGGCTTGCTGTCAGCACTGCAGTTTTACCTCTCTTACGAGATGATTTACGTTCATTAGTCTGCTTCACCTGAGGCACAGGTATGATGTCACGCGGACTGCACATTTGATTACTGCTTGATGGAACTTTCTCACTGATATTTGGAACCAATGGAGTTACCATCACTTCCACTGTCGGATAGCAGTTAGGAATTGCTTCCACTAGTACTTTCGTTGAACAGAATGGAATTGCATCTGGAGCACCTTTGCTACTGGGACAAAGTGGAATGGTCATTCCACTTTGCCCCATTTGGTATTTTTCTAATGGCAAGATGCATCTATATGATCTAGTGTAGTTGTATACAGTGAGCTCAAAAAGGTTGGAATAAATTCATTTAAAATTCAACCTTTAATTTTTTCAAAAAACACTGGGACCCCTCAATTTTTATTTTTAGATGGGCATTTTTTAAACTAATTTTTGTTTATACAGGGTGACTCAAAAAAAAGATTTCATGTGACACTTCAATTTTTTTTAATTGAAACACCCATTTTTTATTTTATTTTCGGATTCCACGTAAAAGTCTAAGTTAAGTTCTTTTCTAAAATAATCAATGTAATTTAAAAAAAAAAAAATTAAATTCTAAATAATAAATGTCTCAATGATTCGTAATTAAATTGTGAAATATTAATTTAATAAATGTTGAAATTGGCCACCACCAACATCCTGGCAATATCCGAGGCGATCTTCGAATTCTTGCAAAACATTGTGCACTATTTGAGGTTCTATCAGTCTCATTTCTTGTCTTATTCGGGATTTAAGTTCGTCAATATTGTTCGGTCTGTTGATATACACTTTAGATTTTAGGTAGCCCCACAGATAATAGTCTAACGGGGTCAAATCAGGGGATCTGGCCGGCCATTCTATTGGGCCCCGTCGACCAATCCACCTTCCAGGAAAAACACTATCTAAATATTCACGCAACGGGCGAGTAAAATGGGCTGGTGCTCCGTCCTGTTGATACCATAAGCTATCATTAGGAATGTCAGGATCTTCTGGATTTGGATACACTACAGCAAGCGCAGGTATCAAATCGAATTCTAGAAATTCTAGATATCTTTCTCCAGTCAAAGTGCCGTCAAAGAAGAAGGGACCCAAAATTCTGTTTCCAATAATCCCAGCCCAAACATTTACTTTTTGAGGGTATTGTGTGTGACACTCCATAATCCAATGCGGGTTTTCTGTAGCCCAATAACGGAAATTTTGCCTATTCACGGTTCCCTTTAGGCAAAACGTTGCTTCATCCGAGAACACAATTCTTCGTGAAAATTGAGGATCATCAATACATCTCTCCATCATTATTTCACAAAATTGCATTCTTCTATCTGGATCGTCCTCATTTAGTTCATGAACTAACTGAACTTTATAAGGATGCCATTTATTTTTATGTAAATAGTTTAATACAGATCCTTGACTAATTTTGTTCTCGTCAGCAATAGCGCGACTAACTTTATCTCTTCAACGGATAATAGCACATTCAACTGCACATCTTCTGAGATAGTGGGCCGGCCTTTTACATAATTATCTCTCACATGCCCCAAATCCCTATATTTTTTTTCAATTTTACTAATAGTTGATTGAGATATAGGCGCTCTGTTTGGGTATTTATTGTTGAACAGTTCGGAAACTTCCAGTTGGGTACGCATCCTATCTCCATAGCCAATCATCATTAGTATTTCTATGCGCTCCCATTCATTTACTCGTGCCATTTTACAGTTAAAAAAAAAACTACTTTTATTAGAACTTTTATACAAATGTTTAAATACTTTTGACAGGGAATGAACTTCAACGTCAATGTTAAATAACCTAGGTAACAGATAAAAATGGTATTAATGTTTAAATGTTTACAGTTTCAGTAAATTTGATTATGTTTAACTCCTAATATGTACAGTTTAAATGAAAAGAAATAAGCTAACTTAACTTAGACTTAGGTTATAATACATGAAATGTAATTGAAATTTTACGTATATTTCGAAAATAAAATAAAAAATAGGTGTTTCAATTAAAAAAAAATGAAGTGTCAAATGAAATCTTTTTTTTGAGCCAACCTGTATAAACAAAAATTAGTTTAAAAAATGCCCATCTAAAAATAAAAATTGACGGGTCCCAGTGTTTTTTAAAAAAATTAAAGGTTGAATTTTAAATGAATTTATTCCAACCTTTTTGAGCTCACTCTATATGTCTTACCTTGAAGAAATTATATAGCAGTTTCTGTTTTCTCGACACAATCCACTATTATAACAAATTTGCAACCTGCAAAATTTAACGAATGTGAGTCAGTTTTTTTATATTCGCACATATCAGGAACACAAGTGCATCCAACGCTCGACGCAATGAGCTGGCAGTAGAGCACATGTTTTGTTCAAAACCGGCGAGATGCAATGTTGCCATATCACAAATTCCACTTCGCCCCACCCTCCCCTAATAATAGCAAGAAAGAAGTATGGGAAATCTACGCTATTAGAAAATATTCTATATCAGTTATAGAAATACTGAATAAGTTACATGAGTATTTGTACAACAAATTTATATTTAAAAGTACATAAATCCTGGAGACCCTAAAATAATAAATATAAACATAACTTCTAATATAAATTTGTCAAAAAATAATCTTACAATTAGAACATAAAAAATAATTTATAATATTAATTTACGATTACCACACAGGTAAAACAAACTAAATTTCTATTCACTTTTCCTCTTACATTTCAAGCACTAAAATCACCAACTAATTGCATAACAAAGGCATCGCATATCCGGCTGGTACACTGTTTTGTTAAAAGAGGCCGACCCCGACCATCCCGTCTGTCAGTCGACTAGAAAATCGTGGATCTGAGAATCACCCGTACACAGGAAACATAAAATAAATTAATTCTGACCGGTAATAAATAGATAAAAGCAAAAGAAAGAGATTCCAGCTTAAAGTGATATAACTTTCTTTGACCGATTAGCAATTCTAACGGCGTTGGATTAGGAATTTAATGAGTGTAAATATTAAATGGAAAAGGTATTTATTCAAATACGATTAATATACTGATGGACCGGAGTGATTTAAAATCCACGATTTACCAAAGTAGACCACACATCTTTACGTTTTATATACCGAGGTCGTCATATTTTAATTTCTGATAGGAAAGTAGTAAGTGGAAAAGAGCGCGACGAATTAAACTAAAGATAGACATAAGCGAGGCTGCCACACTGGACATTTGTAAGGCGTGGGGGTCCCCCGCCACTCCGTTGCTCTCCCTCCACTGTTAGCAAGCAGGCATCGCTGCATGTGTATAAGATCATCTTCTGCATATGATAGAAGTGCAAACCGAAATTAAAATTTGACGCTTACGGTATATATTTTTGCGTGTAAATGAGGAAATTCGATTTAATTTGATAAATTTTTAATGTAAACAATTAATTCGTTTCTATTAGTTTTTTTTCTACACACATTAAAGTACAACTGCTTCTATCGAGAAATATTACTGATTATTATTTAATAGCAACTATGGACTATAATAAAGTCATAATTTAAATCATAAATTTGGTAGAATAATTTTGAAGTGTACAGTGGATATGGTCTAAATCGTACAAGATTTATATCACATTTTTGACTATCCTTAATATTACAGTTTTCAGTATATTTTTCAAAATGTACAAGAAATAATCATACTGTTACATGAATCACCCAGAAGCAATAGCAGGTAAACAAAATGCATGTCTACAAAACTATAAACCTTACAATAAAATATGCTGTTTGTTCAATAAGAATTTGATTAAAATATAAGTATCAAAATATAAATAAATAAATAATGTTTATTTAATATAAATGGAAAAAACTGAAGGAGTTTTAACTGAATCGCTTTTGTTTCAAAAATATGACTTTGGTACGATTTGTATCTCATATATTATTGTTACTGGAGAACACTAAAAACAAAACTATAGGTTTGTTCGAACCTGCAGTTCTGAACGGTTCTAGAACTAGTGCGCATGTCATTTAAGAAAAAGACTGGTCGGACCATGCAGTTCTGGAACTGCAAATTCTGAGAACTGATAGTTCGGTGTTCGGTCTTTCAGAACTAGTAATTCAAGAACCGTTCGGAACGGTTCTAACAGTTCTCGATGATGGGCTAGTATTTGAAATTCTGATAAATCTGGAGCATGCGTAATTGTCATTCGTATCAGCTTTCGCATTTTTCTGGTTATGTTTATCGTATTTATGTTGAACTTTACAGTTTGGAGTTGTTGTAGGTTAGTTTTTAAGTTATCGTTCAAGTACCTATTTGTTTTTTATTTTATTTTGTGATATTATTAGAGTATTGGTGTGATTCGGTTCATCAAACCTATTTTTATTTTTTTTACAGTTTTTATTCACACCCATTATATCAATTTTGTAATAGCCAAAGTAAACAGCTATATGTATGTGACTAAACGTTAATTTCTTCAAATGGTGGTTTATTGTTTTAGAAATTACTTCATTGACTACCATGTTCTTGAGTCTAGCAAGTGATTCTTCCTCTAAGAATGAAGTGAATGTAATGGTAAAATTATAGGAACTTGCGAACATGTGAAAAGTGAATTTATAATTATCATATATTCGTAGAGAAACTGACATATTTGTTAAACTTGGACAAAATAGTATTTAATATTATGTAAACTAAACTTATAATTTTTGGTTCGATGTGTCCCCCTTGAGACTTAAGAAAAATAAAGGGAATTTGTGATATCAACATATTAGATATCCCAACAATCTATTATATGTATGTGTTTGTACCAGCCTCTTACGTCATGAAAATTATAATAAATTGCAAGTTAATGTGACTCCCAGACTTGTGACACAAAACGTTCAGAGTCTGATTGATGTAAGTACCAAATCATGTAGGTATTGCAATTCAAATTACCAAAAAGGCTTCAATTCTCCAAAATGGATTGAAAGAGGGTACTACTTCACAGATTAAAAAAAGAAGAGGAGTTGGCTTTGAACATTGGAAATGTATTGTAATATATTTGTTTAAATTCATCATGATTGTTGATTTTATAGTTATGTAATACATATTTATTAATGTGTGTGTGCATTTGATGCACGTGTCAATATATTAATAACAGCTTGTATTAAAAATCCTTGTTTTATTTACCCGGTTTATCAGAAATATCCATTACAAAATTTTGAAAAATGTACTTCTGAACAACTTCATTATTTTTTAAATCCTGTCGTAATTTTGAGATGTAACATTTAAATGTTCATTTGTCCACCAGTTTGGTGTTTTTTTAAAAAATGCAGAAATATCCATAACAAAATTTAGAAAAACGTATTTCTTATAAACAACTTTTTCACTACTTTTTAAATGCTGTCGCAATTTTGGTGGTTAGATGCAGATGCAGTAACATTTAAATCTTCATTACGATTGATATTTGTCCACCAGTTTGGTGTTTTGTAATATATAAATATATTGCTTATATAAAAAATGCAGAATTATCCATTACAAAATTTAGAAAAACGTATTTCATATAAAAAACTTCTTCATTACTTTTTAAATCCTGTCCCAATTTTGGTAGTTAGATGCATTAGCTATTTAACGTTCATTACGATTGATATTTCTTCCAATAAGTTTGGTGTTTTTTTAATATTACTATTACTATTATATATATATATATATTATATATATATATTGGTAGTATAAGTTTCCCTAAAATTCCAATTTTAAAATTGTTCGAACCTTCAGGATTTCGAACCGTTCTAGAACCAGTATTTGGCCGGACATGCGCATTATTATCAGAACTACTAATTCTAGAACGGTTCCGGAACTGTTCAGAACTGGAGGTTCGAACAAACCTTATATATCTCTTCATTCGAGGAACGTTTCAAAATTGGATAAAAAAGTTAGATCTGTCTCCGTTTGAAGTAGATTTAGACGTGATGAATGTCTTGCCATCGCGAGCTAGTTGATTCTCTTCAGCCTGGTCTACGGTTTCGCAATGATAAGGGATGCGTGTATAAGATATTGCTTAATTAATTGCACACACATTTGTTGATCGCATACCAGTTTTTTTCTCTAGATATGTACTAATCTGTCTGCAGAAGCCGCAATTTTTCGATATATAACTAATTGTCAAGAAATTAACGTGAAAAATGTTTTTCCATCGTGAACCAAATCAAGCACGCGTTTCCAGCTGCTTGACTCTTGACTTTCTTTAGCTTGATGTCCAATTTCGCAATGGCATTTCGCGAAAAATTACGTATGTCGAAAAATCGCTGCTTCTGCAGACAAATTAGTACTAAGTAATTTGTAGAAGAAAAGTGGTATCCATTGACATATGTGTGTAACTACAGATTTAGACGGGTTTGCAAATGAATATGAAAGGATGGCGAAGTTATTATGCCAAATTTTGCAATTTGTAACTCAACTTTTAGAAGAAATGAATGAACAGTTTTGATAACCCGAAAAAAAATTCATTTTTAAATTTACATGAATATTTGTTTAGCTATTCAGAAACAACATACTATCAACTCCTTTTTAGTTATTTATAAATAAAGTAGGTATTATAGTTAGTATAAATAAATTGCCTATAAAATGTTATAAAATATATTTCAAAGCAGGCTCAACATAATAGCTACATATAGCATTCACAATCGAAAAAGAAACGAAAAAAAATCGAGTTCTATAAAAGCAAAATTGTCTCAGTAAATGTTTTTTTTTTCTCTTCTTAAAACAGTGTTGAACACCGAAACTGATATTAAAAAAACATTCCTAGTGAGTCCAAGAAATAAATGATGTTTGGAAACATTTCTTTTCATTCGTCATTCATCTGAATTTTATTATTAAACATGACATTGTAGCATTAAGGCCTGATGGAAGAAGGTATTAGAAATTGTTTACTATGATGTAAATGATTAAGTATTAATTTTACCAGAAGTGAATAAGAGATATCTTCAGTTTTTTTTTTGTCACAGTAAAATACTGGACCAGATAGAAGATATCCCACTGCACTATTTGTGATGTACCACATGTTTAGATTCTTATACAGGGTATACCACGACGAGATTTCATTAGAACAATATAGAAAACTAATAAGAGTTGAGTTTTGAAATTTCGCAAATATTAGTTTCGCCTTAAGCTCTTTCGATTTAAAATAGTTTTGAATTTTTGCTTCTTCCGGATACACCGGAAATGGATATCAACTTCCTTATTTTAAATAGAATACCCCATTTTTTATGATTGAATCGTATTTCCAACTTAATTTTAAGGGTAGTTTGTCTGATAAACTTTGCCTCTAAAGTTAGCCATTTTTGAAGTATTTCAATTTTTGTAAAAAAATTGACAGCAGCAGACTATTACTCATAACAACATTCCCAATAATTGAATGCATGCACATATTTAAAATTTTAGGTAATCATTTCGGAAAGTATACTGCTTCGAATGCGGTATTATAAACTTTTCAAAATAATACAGGGTGATCAGAAAACTATGTTAAACATTTCATCCAGAAAATATCAATATCTAGTAATTTTTAAATAGCAACCTACATTTTTTTTAACTTCATTGGATTGCACGTTCAAAATTAGGGTCAGTATGTATTTACTTCCCTATACCTAAACGTCTTAGTTTCAGAGTTATTTTGGAAAATGTATCAATTCCTATAAAGTTTTATTTTGTATAATCAATTAGGCTATGGAAATTCATGTGAATAAATAAAAACAAGTTGCAATCATATTACCTGTCATCAGTAAGGTATTTACTAGTGCTATTTAGCGTTTTAGTTGTCTTCCGTTTCTGAATACTTGAATAATAGTAATGTCGCTATCTGGATTTAATAACGAAGATTTTTTAAATCTAAAACATATGGCGAATGTAATACAGTAATCGAGAGGACATGTCGTGTTTATGCAGAGAAATATCCAAATTGGTCAAGACCTACAAAGAGTATCTTACGCAATCTTTTAAAAAATTGCATTTCCTTCGGATCATTCTTGCCCAAAACAACCAAAGGAAAACCTGTTGTTGATAGTGAAAATGTGGAAGTATCAGCACTTGCTTACTTTACAGCACATCCTAGTAATTCTCTAATGGATGCAGAAGCTGAAGTAGGTGCATCCAGAATGAGCAAACATCGAATTTTGAAAAAGAACAAGTGGCATGCTTACAAATTTCAACCTGTTCAACATATTAATCAAGCTGATTTTGTAACAAGAGCGCAGTATTGTGAGTGGTTTTTAATGAAATCACAAGAAGACGACGATTTTACAAAAAATCTTATATGAACAGATGAAGCAAAGTTTTGTAGAAATGGAATATCTAATCGACACAATAGTCATTTTTGGTCCGAAGATAATCCTCGAGTTGTTAGGCAACGACGTTTCCAAGAGTCTTGGAGTTTTAATGTATTTTGTGCTATTAAACATGACAAAATATTTGCTTTGCATTTTTATGAAGAAAATTTAAATAGTGAGCGGTTTATAGACATCTTAAGAAACGTCATAAATTTAAATTTAAATACACTGCCCGCAGAAGAAGCTCGTAGTGTATGGTTTCAAATGGATGGTGCACCAGCACATAGTACCAGAGCTGTTGGAGAAGTGTTAGACAACATATTTTATGATAGGTTGATCGCAAATAAAGGGAATCTTATAGGTTTCCACCGCGATCACGCGATTTAACGCCCCTAAATTATTATGTTTGGGGCTATGTTAAAGATAAAGTATACAGTATACCTCCTACCACCAAAGAAGGTATGATGGCGAGGCGCGTTCAATAATCTAGACGGTACCATGATTCAGCGTGCCACGCGTACGAATATTTTAAAAAGAGTAAGAAAGTGTTTAGAAAGAGGTGGTGATGTGTTTGAAAACTAGAAGAAACTATTATTAAGACTATTTCTTCTCGATATTGTGTAGTTTTCATTTAAATGTTTTAGGACATTATTAAATGATGCCTTGTTTTGTTTTTATTTATTTACATGAGTTTCCATAGCCTAACTGATTATACAAAATAAAACTTTAAAGGCATTGATACATTTTCCAAAATAACTCTGAAACTAACACATTTAGTTATAGGGAAGTAAATACATACTGCCCCTAATTTTGAACGTGCAATCCAATGAAGTTGAAAAAAATGTAGGTTGCTATTTAAAAATAACAAGATATTGATATTTTCTGGATGAAATGTTTAACATGGTTTTCTGATCACCCTGTATTATTTTGAAAAGTTTGTAATACCGCATTTGAAGCAGTATACTTTCCAAAATGATTACCTAAAATTTTAAATATGTGCATGCATTCAATTATTGGGAATGTTGTTATGAGTAATAGTCTGCAGCTGTCAATTTTTTTACAAAAATTGAAATACTTCAAAAGTGACTAACTTTAGAGACAAAGCTTATTAGACAAACTATCCTTAAAATTAAGTTGGAAATACGAATCAATCATAAAAAATGGGGTATTCCATTTAAAATAAGGAAGTTGATATCCATTTCCGGTGTAACCGGAAGAAGCAAAAATTCAAAACTATTTTAAATCGAAAGAGCTTAAGGCGAAACTAATATATGCGAAATTTCAAAACTCAACTCTTATTAGTTTTCTATATTGTTCTAATGAAATCTCGTCGTGGTATACCCTGTATACATGCTGCAGCTTTTGTTACTATTTATTTAATAGATCAAGGTAACAATAAATCAATATTTAAAATTAAATATTGATTTATTGTTACAGTATATTTTGCAATGGATTTTGAACGTAAAACTTTAAACATATATTCTTTGCATTTGCTGAATTATTTTTATTTTTCTGTTAGTTTCCTGTTATTAATTAAACTTTGCAATCATGAATGTAGAATATAATATATTACTAAGATATTTAGACAATAGACGTAATGTGGCTGGCGGGGAGAGAAAAGTGCTGGTTCGAAGGAGACGACTGCAAAAACCTTTATGCAGTGAAGACGTTACTAAGACGAAGTAGACATCTAAAGAAGAATGCAAAAATACTTTACAAGTTAATATATAGTTATTAAAACAACCTTGGAGGTATTACTGTCAACTGTAGACAACGAATTAAAAGCCAATATAAAATTTTGAAAGCAATCCAAGCAAGTTTAAAGCATCACCTTGCTTAAAATACGTTCTATAATACGTATCATGTACTCAAAATAATAAATATTATATACTTTTTGACTAAGGTTAGATGTTAAAGGTTTTTCAGATCGTACAAGCACCTTTAACATGGATCGATTACAGAAATAGCCGAGATCGCCGGTTTATGTGCCCTCTGAATCACGGTAGCAGGTCATAGAAATTTGAATAAATAAGAATTTTCCATATAGTGTGGTCGGAAATCAAACTGGGACCTATAGGTTGACAAGCCAGTGTTCATCTATTAGACCAAAACTGCTTCATGTGTTATATATAAGTGGTGGACAGAAACGGATATAAATAAATGAATAGAATTAATAATTTAACAGTAATCATATATGGAGACCGGTAGTAATTGAGAACATTAGTAATCCATAACAAAAATCTGAAACTTCAATAAACATTTTGAAAAAGACAGACAGGATGATTAAATTAAAATTATACAATTTTTCATAACAGAATTGAAGTTGTTTTCGATGCGTATACTCATAAATTCTCGTACTCGACTACTAAATCTAGAATCTAAACAATGCTAAGTACTGTTTGCGATTCTATTCATCTCCAATTCATTGTTTTACTGTTTACACTCAATTTAGATATAGAATTAAAAGTTATTAGTATTTTATAATCAAGAAAACTAATATGACGAATTACTTAGCAATAACCATTACACCTTCTTGTCAAAAATTCTAAAAGAAAATGATAGAAAAATAGATAAAAAAAACCCAGATATTATCAAATAGTGATTGAAAATTACATAGTAAATAGAATAACGATTACAACGATTTATGAGACAATAGATGCACATCCAAAATTATAAATAATGATAAAGCAAAAGAATAAGAAAAAAAAAACAATAAAATACCAGAGTTGTATAAAGGAAGCACCGAATATTAAGGAGAAGTGATTTTACTGACAAAAATAAATTCAATGCATTTAATTCCACCTCGGAGATAATGCAATAATTAGCAAAATCAAGTAGAAAATCAATGAGTATTGTTAACATAATTGTAGATACTATCACGTAGAGATAGATTACTGCTTTTAGACAGTGTAAAAATACACTTAATTAAAATCCTAAGCAATTTTGAGATTTAAAAGCTCAAGTCAAAGTTAGCTATTTATTATTTATCCTATATGGATGTTTCAATCAACTGTTGAAATTTACGATTTTCATTGTGATGTAAGCTTTGTACTAAAGTATACTTAATTATTAATTGGTGCAATAAGTATATTAACTCAAAACAACGTGCGATTTTCACTGTGAATGACTGTAATCACTTTAATGAACACACATTACTTTGGCAAAGAAAGTTATTTTAAAAATATTAACTACATAATGTGAAAATGTAAACAACCGATAAGTTTGAAATATATTCCAACATTTAGAATTAAAAATTTATAATAAAAGTAAACATAAAAATTACAGAGACTGTATTATACAGCAATATTGTAACAGATGATACTAACATTAATTTGACAGTTGTTGCAGCTGCATTTAGACAATAAAAAACACTGCCAAAAAAGGCATTGTCGTATATTTAACGCATTTTACAGTGTGTTTTTAAAATATAAATATTATATTTGTTATTTATTTATTTCTGCTCTGAGTATTACGAATTAATTTTTGAAGAGAATTATTCATATTTTAAATTTTAAATCGAATTTCCTCGCAATATATGTAAATTAAAATAATGTATGTACGATAAATTACCTGTTTATTAAATAAATCCAAGAAAATACACAACATAAACATGAACGCTCATTACTTTAAAAACATAGATGCAATTGAGTGTGCAAATATCGAACCAATGTATGAAATAAGCAAGGCAGACAAAAAAAAAACTGATTCACTGCGAATTATAACGGATAAGAAAGAAGAAAATACTGTCTATTGTTCGGATGCACTTTGCGCGGATAATTTTCGAATCGTTTCAGAATTATGTCGATCGTTTTTTGCGTAAATATAATCTCGATACGTTTAAATGCTAACTGAACACTGACTGAATGAGTTAGCTGCCCGTCGATGTGGTCACTACACGATGCTAGGCGCTTGACCATAGGTACACCGCGAAGTCGAGTGGGGATGAAGATGATAAGTTGGTCTAGTAAGTACAAGCACGGTCTCGCGACGAAACGCTCTTACTACTACTTCTTTCTGATGCTGGTGCTACCGTAGATGTACGAATAGTTACACAGTACGAAGTACAAAGCAAAGAAAGAACGATGAACAACAAACAGCTAGATCGTCGGCGTGGTCGTCTGAGATTTGACTTTAGATCGGGCCCCGTGTCGTTGAAGGAATAAGAAAGAAACGGGGTTACGAACGAATCGGACCCGGTCCGTCCGGATTCGTCGTCAGAATTTCTAAAAATCTTAAGAGCATCGAAGAATCCGGTTGGATAAAGTTAGTGGAGACAGCATCGCTCGGACTAGATAAAAATTGTTTTTAAATTGCGTAACATAGCATTAAGTTAGTCATGGTTATGCGTTCTTCTTTTTAAATTACAATAGGGATGTATAGGTACCATCCCAAAGTTGGATGACACAATGTAGAGAAACCCCTATCTCTAAATTAAGATATTTAATTTAAAGTTAAACTTTAGAAATCAAATGTAAAATTATTTGTTTGGCCAGCTCAACTCAAATTATCTCAGGGCGATTCGAGTTAATTGAAATGATTAGGTAAACGGGGTTCCTGTATATTAAAAAAAAATATCATTTAAAAATTTTAATAATTCTTATATTAAAATCAATGAATCCATAATTTTACAAACAACACAAGAAGTAACATATATTTAAAAAGCAATTCTAATACACTTGAATTTTTTTTTTTAATAATTCTTAAACTAACACAAACATTTCTGTAGGCCCTATGTTCGATTCAATCGTAAGCTATAAACGCCAGGATTTATTACATACAATGCACATTCTATATTATACGTGTTTATATCGATACTTGTGAACATATCAAGTTACTTTACACATATATTTGTTAGACGATATTTATTTAATTACTTTCTGTTTGAATTTTTATTCTTACAGTCTCTCCTCCCCTATTACATAAAACATTACAGTCATTAAACAATAATCATTTAAATAATACCTTATCTCAATTCTTCTTATTCATCTTCTTTTTTGTACTGTTTCCAGCAGGAACTTCGGGCTGCTTTTTATCGACGAAATCTTCTTTATTTCTACGATGTTTTCAACGGCATCATCTGCTTGTTCTGCCACTCGAAATACAATCTTTATTTTTACAATATAACACGTTGTACAATTACTTCTTAGGTGCAACTTTGACCACTACTTTATTACGTTTTCTCGGTAGTAAATTATTTATTGAAGTTATAGTAATAATGACTCTTATGCATAGTCTAATGTTAGGAGTTAGCTTTTTGATACGATATTTAACGTATCTTTCCCTTTTATATCAGCTAGTCTGGGGTTCCCCGCTTTCCACAAAATTCAGGGGTTACCATTCACATTTACCAGCACATACACGTTCATTCAGCCGCGGGATTGTATATTGCTACTGGAGTGTTTATCACGTTAATATAAACTTTCGGCGTCACCCTTTTTTACTCATAAATATATACAAAACCTATGACTAATATCTACTTAATAATACAATAACACATTCATTGATTTTAAATATTATTTCCCTTCAAAATATTAATAAAAAAATATACTTAATTAAATCCTTTAAAAAATAATAAAATTTTATAAAATTAATAAAGTGAAATGGGCTGTACCATTACATGGATTGATCGATTGTTAAATGATTATTATAGCAAAATTCTTATGGAAAGAATTGATCCAACATGTTCCAAAAAATAATTTAAAAAAGTACAAACAGAGTCATCTACTATCAAGTAATGGAAAAAAAATCTATCAGCTATTAATGAAGGACAACATATCGGCATATTCAGGGACCCAACAAAAGCTTTTAACTTAATTCCAATATAATAGGTAAAAAAATAAATAGTTAATATTCCTGAGTATATCATGTCCTATTTGACTAATCATGTATAACAAACGGAAGAGAAAGGGGTGCGATGTAAAAGCTAACCAATGGATCTAGTTGAATTAGTAGATTATACAAAGTGGTGTTCCCTAAGGATCAGTCTTGCGTCCTTTACATTTCTCAATATATGTCAAAGATCCTGCCAAAGTCTCTAGATTCAAAACCACATTAAATGCAGACGACACATCAGTAGTAATGAAAACTAGCAAGGATGAGGATGAATCAATTTCAAAACTTGATAATTTGAATAAAACCAAAGAGTTATTTTAGACAATATCTAAGGCACATAACCAATGAAAATTAAACATAATTGCATAATTTAATTTTTTTTAAACATAAAATATTCTACTAGTTTGTCGTCGACTATATAATCCATTAAGTGAGATTTACAGATCTAAGTGAAAGAAGATGGAATTTAAAAGTGAACATATTGGAAGAGGTGTGGTTTACAAGGACACACATGCAGATAAACAAATGGATAAATCAGAATTAATCTTCTAATGTATGCACTTGGAGCTATTAAAATATTATAGATTAATCTAATTTACATATATTATTTTACATCATTTTGCATTTTTGTCCGATATTCACTTTCGTTTACATTGTACTACATACTTGAATTACATATTTTGCAAGTAAAGCATATTAACGCTTACACGCTTAATATTTAGCAAAATTAGGACAACAGAGTCTTGTAATAAGTAACTTATGTAACTAATTATGTTAATATTCTCCTTAACGATCGTTATTATAATGCACTGTTAAAAGCTTGGATATTTCCACTAAAAATAAGTGGTCTTGATCTCATCTTGGAAGACTTTCATAAAATTTGAGCAAATTTATATAATTAGATAATTAATTTATCTAATATCTATCTACATCAAAGAATACGTACCACTAATTTTATCGAGTCTTTGCAACATATTGCTGTGGTATTTTCTTGTAAATAAATGAATAAATAAAATAAAGAAATTAAACAAATAAAAATCAACAAAAATAAAATATTATTATGTTTATTTTAAGTAAAAATAATTTTACATATTCAATATAAATTACAATTTTATATATTTCAATATAATAAATATTTTATTAAATAAAATACAGAATAAACTCACTAATTAATATAAATGTAGGTAGTTTTAATTATATTTTGTGTTCACTTAAAAATTCATAACTAGGCAGTAGTATACACAACAATGCAATATGGGTTGCATACCCGTAAAAATAATAGCATTCACAATTAAAAATAAAAGTGGAAAATATAGAACAATGTTAAAATAAATTAGAGCACAAAATCATGTTAAATATTCTATAAAACAATATTCAAGTACTGACCTCCGTTTAATAAAAAAGGATATATAAGAATTTAAAGCATTATTATTAGTGGTTAATAAAAATGTAGGTCAACCCAGTAATACACTCTTTAAGCAGCAATAATGGTTCAGAATGAGAATTAATCACCAAGAATATCAATATTATGACCACTAACATTGTCAAGAAGAAATGTTATGTATCACTATACACGTTTCACTTATATTTTCTGTATTAAATATTATTGAGTGTACGTAAAGAGGCACGATTTGTTTATCTTCCTCTATACACAAATATATTCTAAGAAAGACCAAGCTAAAACCAAAAATACAATATTAAACAAAGGTCTATATACATGAATAAATAAATATATACCATTTATTTCACGGTCACAAGATCAATTGTATTCTTTTCTGTATGGGACATGGAAATGCACACAAAGGTATATGATTTATCTGTTTCGACATACATCAATGCATCCAGAATATAAATATTGAGGCCTAGTTTATCATTGAAAATAAAACATTATGCTGGCTATGCAAATTCACTGATATTCACAAAATAAAAAGACATTGTTGAATGTACGTCTAAATATGCGATGGTACATAATTTTGTTCACGTACAAATGACATTCCAGGCTAAAATAAATAAATAAAGCATTAGTAAAAATATAATAAAAGACAATAAAAGAATACCTACCAACGAATAAAACCATTCAAAACGTCCATGGAAAAAAAAAAAAATAAAAAGATATGTAAAATAATAACAACAACAAACATGGTGGAAACAAGGTCACGTGATTGCATAAATTCGATAGTTACCGAAATTAACACGGAGGGCGTGACAGACGAAAATTCAAACGAAACGCACGACTTAAAAACAAAATGAGCCGTTTGGCAAATGTTTTTCGTTATAAAAAGCGGGACAGAAGCGAAAATCAGTCAGTCGATAAGTGGTCCGGATTCTCTTAAAACTCAAAAGAAAATAGTGAAAACAGTGCGCCGAAGAAATAAAGGGTCTAAAGGCATAAACGCCTTAAGATTCAAACACCGTAGTCGCAAGAGGCGACAATGATAAGTGCGCTCGAAATACACGAAGAGACGCCAAGGAACGCGATTGGATCGCATAAAGAACCCACAATAATAAATTCAATAAAAATGGAGGGATTGAAATACCAGGAGGAATTTGAGATGCTATATAACGAAGAAAAGTGAGTACAAGCACAATAAATAAACTCCATCTTGCAATTCTAAAGTAAATAAATAAAAGAGCCTTCATGACTGCTCCATATATTAGTAAATTTCGCCGGATAGCAATAAAATTTTATAAATACTATTTAAACAATTAAATATAGATTCTTCTTTGAATATGTCTTGGGTCGACGTGTGAATCTTGGCTCGAGACGGTTCAACGAGGTATTAATAAACTCTCCGGATAGCAATAAAAATTTAGAATATTATTTAAACAATTAAGAAAATAAATTCTTCTTTGAATATGTCTTGGGTCGACGTGTGAATCTTGGCTCGAGACGGTTCAACGAGGTATTAATAAACTCTCCGGATAGCAATAAAAATTTTGAATATTATTTAAACAATTAAGAAAATAAATTCTTCTTTGAATATGTCTTGGGTCGACGTGTGAATCTTGGCTCGAGACGGTTCAACGAGGTATTAATAAACTCTCCGGATAGCAATAAAAATTTTGAATATTATTTAAACAATTAAGAAAATAAATTCTTCTTTGAATATGTCTTGGGTCGACGTGTGAATCTTGGCTCGAGACGGTTCAACGAGGTAGTAGTAAATTCTCCGGATGGCAATGGAAATTTTGAACGTTATATAAACAATTTAAAACAAACTCTTCTTTGAGTAAGCTCTGGATTGACGTGTGAATCTTGGTTCAGAGCGACTTAACGAGGTGCTAACGCTTTTATAGGATAGCAGTAATCTTCGAAACATGAGCATACATGAAGGACTAGAGCAGTAAATTTTATTTTTATTCATCTTTAACAATTTGTAAAAATTAAGGATTGCAAGGTGCTTGTACCGCGGATGAAAGAGACTGGATATGACAATGAATTAAATAATGTATTGTATTGCATAGTTATGATATTTAATAATGTTTTTGTAAATATTTATATATAAAATAAAATAAGTTGTGCTGACATTCTATATCTACTTATTTATACCCATCCCAGGAGAATCTAAGGAAAGTAAACATCACAATCACAGCTAGAACTCACAATAAGTATAAGACTGTGACACATCATCCGATATGAAGATATAATAAATTCACACTTAGACCCTGAGATCAATAAAATATATTAATTTATTAATTCAATTTTGGTCATCAACCAATATAGAAGAAGTCACAGCATTAATTTGGCGCCCAACCTGCTAGGCTTATCGTTGGCCAAGATTTAATTTGGCACTCAACAATAAAAGGCTGTGTGAATTTACTTTCCTTAAAACGCCATAAACACACAATATTCTCCTATTGGGACAGGGTGAATAAGAGATAGAATAAAACAAAAATAAAAATGGCTGAAGAAAACAATAAAAATAAAGGCGAAAAACCATGGGAAGACAAAATGGATAATTTGCTTCAAGTCCTATTACAAATGAAATCAGACAATGAAAAACTAAATAAAAAATTGGACCAAAATAATGAAGAAATGAAAGAAAACAATGAGAAATTAAATAAAATTTTGAGAGAAGAAATAAAATCAAACAATAAAAATTTGATAGAAGAAATCAAAGCAAACAATGAAAATCTAAATAGAATCAACTTAAATATTGACAGGGGATTCCAAGATTTTCGAACAGAGATGCGTCAGCTAAATGCTAATTTAGAGAACAAAATAACAGAGTCTGTGTCAGGTTTAGCCAAAGTAATAAGGGACAATACAAGAAGGTGTGAGAATACGTACAGATCATTGATAAACGGAACGAATGACAGAACGGAAAAAACGATAGAACGATTTGAAGAAAGAGAAGAACCATTTAAAAATAAAATAATAAACACCGACAACAAAGAAATTACGAGGAATATGCCAACCCATGAAGATGATGTACAAATAGAAACAAAAGTCAAAGAAGCCTCCACAATAATACATACATGGAGAAGAACCAAATACATGGACTCCAACAAGAAAATTCTAAGAACACATTTGGATACGTTGTTATATGAAGAAGAAGATGACAAGAATTCACATCTATACATTTCACGGCAAACATTAGAAATATTCATAGGAGCAGGAAGATACACAGGTTCATGGAAACGACAGGCACTGATTATACAACTTGAAAAATTTTCAAAGACACACAAGGAAGTTAAAACACTGAGGTGGACCGAAGAAGTTGCACTGATAGAAAAGGGAAGGATAAGTATAGCCACGGAAATAAATAAGGAAAATAAAGTATCACTTTACCAGTCAATATATATACGTACAAGTAACCAAGAAGATAGAGAACCTAGAGCAACAACGACGTACATCAAGGATATACTTCGACATAACAAAAACATTATTGACTATCGCCTAAAGATTTTGGGAAAATAAATTCCCAATAAATCAAGGAGCACGGCGGAGGATAAATTGGGGACCTCCGATGGGACATGGCTACCCTACTCCTACCTAGCCAACGACGACACCCCAATCAAGGAGCACGGCGGAGGATAAATTGGGGACCTCCGATGGGACGTGGCTACCCTACTCCTACCTTAGCCAACGACGACACCCCAATCAAGGAGCAAGGCGGAGGATAAAAAGGGGACCTCCGTTGGTGCGTTGCGACACCACTCTAACCTTAGCTGACTTCAACGACGACACCCCAATCAAGGAAAATGAAACGAAACATGTACAAATATGAAGATCCGATGAAAACAACCAATGAACTACCACAGATATCAATCAAAATTGGGAAAGAAAAATAAATAAAATAAAAGCTACTCGACCACAGCGTTATAAATGAAAATTGTAGAGAAACAAGGACGATATATTCCTATAAAGAAGATTAACTTCATTACAGCAAAATAAAGAACCCTTGATAATCATTGATAAAGTTTTATGCGTTAATGTAAAATAAATAAAATAAACCTACTAACAGAATTTGTAGTAGTAAATAGTTAAAATTGCAACTGCATATTGGGAATGGACTTTTAAGTCAATATAGCACAAAGCTGGATATGAAGGATAAGACTTTTCACATAAGAAATATGACAATTCCATGGAGCGAAGAAGCACCAAATAAATAAAATTAATTAATAATTTATATGTAGAAGAAAGAGAAAAGGAACTCACGCGAGAAATGATTAACGATTCATATGACAATAAATGTACGCATCTCGTGAAGCATCCAGAAAATAAGGACTTCACATTAAAAAGGGATGGTACAAGTATAAATTGCAATGAAAAGTGTAAAAAATCATGTGAGCAATTTTAAATAAGCACAAGAGACTAGTCGAGGACAGTCCTGGCTTGGTAAGAAATTACGAGCATAAGCTCGAGGTAAAATGAAAAGGACCTTTCTATGTGAAAATCTATCCAAATTCCCAATAAATATTATTTAAGTGAATTATAGAAATAAAAGAAATGCTGAAGAACAATATAATGGAAAAAGCAGAATCGAATTTTATCAGAGAAATATAGAAGATTCAAAGAAACATTATCAATGAAGTACACAGATGCCAAGTGGTTTGCTACGATAGTTTTAAAAGATTCTTTTTGAACCAGGTAACATTAAGAAAATAAAAGAGGAAATACTATTCATGCAAGATAAATTCCCCGACTGATATGTGGAAAAATAATAAGATTTTATATGTATGAATATCAATTGTAGGCTTAATTGATGCCACGCAAGAGATATTGAACCCACACGAAGAAAATATTTCCAATTTATTATATATTTGTATATGTTTCACTTTAAATAAATTAAGTACCACTTTCCTATTAAAAATGAAAGGTAAAACTCAAACCAAAATATCAAACAGAAATGAAGGGAGAAAAGTTGAAATATAAACTCACACGATGAAAAATATGAACCCATGAGGAAATAAAGAGGGATAGTTCCCAAGATTATATCATTTATGTTATGTGTAAATAAATATTAAGAAAATGAAAGGGATAGTTCCCAAAAATATATTATTTAAGTTATATGAATAAATATTAAGAGAATAAAAAGGGACAGCTCCCAAGATTACATTATTTAAGATATGTAAATAAATATTACGAAAATAAAAAAAAAAAAAAAAAAAAGGACAGTTCCCAAGATTATATCATTTAAGTTGTATATATATATAAATAGACATTAAGAGAATTAAAAAGGGATAACTCCAAGATCATATTATTTAAGTTATGTAAACAAATATTAAGAAAATAAAAGGGATAGTTCCCAGAATTATATTATTTAAGTTAGATAAATAAGGCATTAAAGTAAAAAGGGATAGCTCCCATGAACACATTATTTAAGTTATGTAAATAGGTATTAGGGATTATATTATTTAAGCTATGTAAATAAATACTAAGGAAATAAAAGGGGATAGCTCCCAAAACTATATTACTTAAGTTGTATATAAATAAATATTAAGGAAATAAAAAGGGACAGTTCCCAAGATAATATTATTTAAGTTAGAATAACTAGACTTTAAGAAATAAAAAGGGATAATTCCCACAAGAAAATATAGTAAACTTAGATGTAAGGATATTAGCTAAGTAAAAGTTTAGAAAATACCATTAAGTAAAGAAATTGCAATATGCCTATATTTTTCGTAGTCAACTATGGCATATTGACAGTTTCTTAACTTGGGATATGCTGTGGTATTTTCTTGTAAATAAATGAATAAATAAAATAAAGAAATTAAACAAATAAAAATCAACAAAAATAAAATATTATTATGTTTATTTTAAGTAAAAATAATTTTACATATTCAATATAAATTACAATTTTATATATTTCAATATAATAAATATTTTATTAAATAAAATACAGAATAAACTCACTAATTAATATAAATGTAGGTAGTTTTAATTATATTTTGTGTTCACTTAAAAATTCATAACTAGGCAGTAGTATACACAACAATGCAATATGGGTTGCATACCCGTAAAAATAATAGCATTCACAATTAAAAATAAAAGTGGAAAATATAGAACAATGTTAAAATAAATTAGAGCACAAAATCATGTTAAATATTCTATAAAACAATATTCAAGTACTGACCTCCGTTTAATAAAAAAGGATATATAAGAATTTAAAGCATTATTATTAGTGGTTAATAAAAATGTAGGTCAACCCAGTAATACACTCTTTAAGCAGCAATAATGGTTCAGAATGAGAATTAATCACCAAGAATATCAATATTATGACCACTAACATTGTCAAGAAGAAATGTTATGTATCACTATACACGTTTCACTTATATTTTCTGTATTAAATATTATTGAGTGTACGTAAAGAGGCACGATTTGTTTATCTTCCTCTATACACAAATATATTCTAAGAAAGACCAAGCTAAAACCAAAAATACAATATTAAACAAAGGTCTATATACATGAATAAATAAATATATACCATTTATTTCACGGTCACAAGATCAATTGTATTCTTTTCTGTATGGGACATGGAAATGCACACAAAGGTATATGATTTATCTGTTTCGACATACATCAATGCATCCAGAATATAAATATTGAGGCCTAGTTTATCATTGAAAATAAAACATTATGCTGGCTATGCAAATTCACTGATATTCACAAAATAAAAAGACATTGTTGAATGTACGTCTAAATATGCGATGGTACATAATTTTGTTCACGTACAAATGACATTCCAGGCTAAAATAAATAAATAAAGCATTAGTAAAAATATAATAAAAGACAATAAAAGAATACCTACCAACGAATAAAACCATTCAAAACGTCCATGGAAAAAAAAAAAATATAAAAAGATATGTAAAATAATAACAACAACAAACATGGTGGAAACAAGGTCACGTGATTGCATAATTTCGATAGTTACCGAAATTAACACGGAGGGCGTGACAGACGAAAATTCAAACGAAACGCACGACTTAAAAACAAAATGAGCCGTTTGGCAAATGTTTTTCGTTATAAAAAGCGGGACAGAAGCGAAAATCAGTCAGTCGATAAGTGGTCCGGATTCTCTTAAAACTCAAAAGAAAATAGTGAAAACAGTGCGCCGAAGAAATAAAGGGTCTAAAGGCATAAACGCCTTAAGATTCAAACACCGTAGTCGCAAGAGGCGACAATGATAAGTGCGCTCGAAATACACGAAGAGACGCCAAGGAACGCGATTGGATCGCATAAAGAACCCACAATAATAAATTCAATAAAAATGGAGGGATTGAAATACCAGGAGGAATTTGAGATGCTATATAACGAAGAAAAGTGAGTACAAGCACAATAAATAAACTCCATCTTGCAATTCTAAAGTAAATAAATAAAAGAGCCTTCATGACTGCTCCATATATTAGTAAATTTCGCCGGATAGCAATAAAATTTTATAAATACTATTTAAACAATTAAATATAGATTCTTCTTTGAATATGTCTTGGGTCGACGTGTGAATCTTGGCTCGAGACGGTTCAACGAGGTATTAATAAACTCTCCGGATAGCAATAAAAATTTAGAATATTATTTAAACAATTAAGAAAATAAATTCTTCTTTGAATATGTCTTGGGTCGACGTGTGAATCTTGGCTCGAGACGGTTCAACGAGGTATTAATAAACTCTCCGGATAGCAATAAAAATTTTGAATATTATTTAAACAATTAAGAAAATAAATTCTTCTTTGAATATGTCTTGGGTCGACGTGTGAATCTTGGCTCGAGACGGTTCAACGAGGTATTAATAAACTCTCCGGATAGCAATAAAAATTTTGAATATTATTTAAACAATTAAGAAAATAAATTCTTCTTTGAATATGTCTTGGGTCGACGTGTGAATCTTGGCTCGAGACGGTTCAACGAGGTAGTAGTAAATTCTCCGGATGGCAATGGAAATTTTGAACGTTATATAAACAATTTAAAACAAACTCTTCTTTGAGTAAGCTCTGGATTGACGTGTGAATCTTGGTTCAGAGCGACTTAACGAGGTGCTAACGCTTTTATAGGATAGCAGTAATCTTCGAAACATGAGCATACATGAAGGACTAGAGCAGTAAATTTTATTTTTATTCATCTTTAACAATTTGTAAAAATTAAGGATTGCAAGGTGCTTGTACCGCGGATGAAAGAGACTGGATATGACAATGAATTAAATAATGTATTGTATTGCATAGTTATGATATTTAATAATGTTTTTGTAAATATTTATATATAAAATAAAATAAGTTGTGCTGACATTCTATATCTACTTATTTATACCCATCCCAGGAGAATCTAAGGACAGTAAACATCACAATCACAGCTAGAACTCTCAATAAGTATAAGACTGTGACACATCATCCGATATGAAGATATAATAAATTCACACTTAGACCCTGAGATCAATAAAATATATTAATTTATTAATTCAATTTTGGTCATCAACCAATATAGAAGAAGTCACAGCAATATGTTTCGGTATCTTCATACTATTCTCATCGAACGGATAGGTATACTATAAGAAATGTTGGAATGACTGCTAAAATACAAATTTCCTGCATAAACACGGTTAATTATGCAGGTAAAGATGCTAAGACGAAGAAGAAATGAAGAAAAAGAAGAAGAAGAAGAAGAAGAAGACATCTTATAAATATTAAATAACCATTTATTGCAAATTATTCTAAAAAAATATGATATTAATTTGTAGGTACCAATATTTTGAATTTGAATGTTATTTTATAACGGGAAATCGGTATATAAAAAAAGTTAGGTTTAAGGTAAGGAAGTGTATATTCAATATTAGGTATTTAGAGCGAACTTAAATTTACCGACCTACTTGGACCGACCAAATTAAACTGCCGTTTGCACGCGTCTAACCAAATTATCTCATTCCACGATTTGTAATCGCGTGTAAGTTGTATAGACATATATTTAATCAAAGATACATGTTTGTGTGTAAAAGAACACGCTTAACGTAATTAACAGAGTACCTTGCTTTCGTTTATGAAGGTCAGGGTATTTTGAAAAATCAGGCTGTTCAAGTTCAAGCACACTGAATGGAAGTCATTCGAAGGTAAACACAGACATACATACGTAACTGGTTAAATATTACATAATTATATTTATTGTATATATATATATATATATATATATATATATATATATATATACAAAAAAGAGATATAAAAATGCACTTCCTAATTATAACAGCGATGATGATCCATTTCTAATAGAAACTTTTGTTTTGAGTGAAAATGGTTAGTTGTAATTATTTACAAATAGTTTTCCAAATAATATTTCTTTTGCTGTGATTTATTCCAGTTTCAATACACGTTCTTTTCGTCTAATGAATCTCATCCCGAAGGTTAATTAAAAGAAAACAACGGAAGTCAGAATTAATTGGCTGAAATACATCACATATTTGAGTGCATACAAGAAAGTTTTTATTTGTTTGAATATCTTTTTTTCTGTTTGAAGGAAATGTAATATAAAACTGTACTATTCAATTTCTGTTACGCCGCAAAAGAAATATTGCAACTCGTTCTGAACAAGTTGTTTGATATACCATTACTGCATTTTTAGCCAAATTATGCATAAACGCAATGGAGTTTTAGAACAATTTTAAACACGCTTGAAACTTCTTTATGTCAGGTTCTCTATAAAATAAATTATATACATTACATGATTCGATAAACTATTGTTTTCAACGACGTGCTTTATTCGTGTACCTGAACCCTAAGTTTTTAGAGTCAAACAAGAAAGTATAGATTTTAGGTTAAATAACCAAAAAGAAAAAAAGAGAAATACAAATCAGCAACTCTTATATTTCCGTTTAGACATGGCATTGTCTTAAAAAGGTCTACGATTATTAATTTTTCAAATATTAGTTTGTCTATGAGAGGTAGGCCAACATAATATACATAGATTTCCCGGAGCTTATGCTAACATAGGGCAGAACTACCTTTGGCGTACATCAAGAATCCAACTTAGAGCCTTGGTTTTCGTCATGATTATTAGCTCGTTTTAAATTTATCAATTTCAAATATCAAATTTTTAGATCTTGCCAAAATTAATGTAAAATGGATATCGGGTCTGAACCTTACATCTATCAATTTCTGGATTAATATTAAATTTAATTTCGAATTTAAGTAGTTTTCAATATTAAGCTCCTAGAAACTTTTACATCTGTCATAAATTGATCAATTTTAAATGTTTTTAAATTTATAGAAATAGGACCTCTTTATTTTGTTACAAACAACTTGGGTAGGGAGATTAGATAAAACGATTACTAATGTATGGTAGCTATGTGTAGATTTTGTGTTCAGTGTTATATCGTTAAGTTATGCAATAAATACAGATAAATCAAATTACAGATTCTACTACTCGGAATAACTTGCGCAATTAAGAACACGCTGTATATGTCGTGTGTTTTTAAAAGTTTCTATTCCATAAAGAAAAAGCGAGCCCAGAGAAAAAATTTCTCATAAAAGTTAACGGAACATCGCTCACAAATAAACAAATTTTAATATAATATATAATAATTAAGAAATTCTTCTGTACCATCTGTGACATAAGTGGATGGTACAACAGTAAGAACACCATTTACTGATAGGAATATTTTGCAATGTCGTTAAGGAAAATTTAATACACATAATAATCGGATATAGATAAAGATCAAGCAAGGCCTTGGGAATGCCAGGTATGAGTGACTCATTACAAATAACATTATGCTCTTGTTAATTTAACTGTAAATATAACATGCATATTTATTTAATCAATACGTAAGAAAACAAGCAGGTATTAAAAAATTATTTCAACACCACAGACAGCATCGATAAGTTTATTTCTGTCAGATACGTCAGTCATTTGTTAATTTTTGGCAAGTTTTAATTTGGGTTGATAATAATACTCAAATTATTATAAGGTGCTCTAAAAAGTGGCAACTTTAGAGAATCTAATCTACAAGAATGGAGATGAACATTTAATTTAATTTCTTTTTCATTATAATTATTTTTAAAATATTATAAACACTTTTTTCTTATTCATCAATTTAACAATCTTAATGGTTACCGGTACCCGCAAATGACAATAAAAATGATACAATTTTAAATACACCACAATTCATATTAGCATAATGTCTTATTAACCAGAAGTGATTACGAATACATGTAAAGAAATCACAACACGTTGGATACATGTCAATAAATATTAATAAGTGGGGAATTTTCGCGATGTTGATACACATTTCTTGCGAGATGTCGGCATACAATACAAATTTATGTACATAAATATTTAGGAAAATTTATGGACGTCATTGCGATTTTAGATCAATTGTATTGGTTCAATTTCCGATTACGATTGGACGTAAATAACTTAACTTAACACTTAATTACAAGTGGAAATGAAATAATCAGCAACATGTTTCTCCTTGTTGTTATTCCATTACACCTACACAACAAGATCTTCTGTGATGTGTCGAACGCTTTGGAAGACACTAGATTAATTAATTTCGTTGAAATACAGATTATTTCTGGCAATAATATGTACATAAACCGTTAGATATTCGGAAAACACGAAAAATCCCATCTTAAAAGGTTAACTTCATTCCTCAGAATTGAAAATAAATAATAAAGCTTTCACGTAAATTGAATCATAATAACAGGAGAGCGACGAAAGAATTCAGCGATTAAATTGAAATGAAAAATATCAAACTCATCAAAAGATAAAGCCATAAAAATAATATCCTTTACATATTTTCTGTGAATGTGAATTTTAATATACAGAGTGTCCCAAAAAAAGCTGATTCCATTGCGTTTAGTACTTTCAGCACTGCAACACATGTGCACAGTAAAAAAAATTGGTATTACCAAATAAACATTTCAGTTGTACGAATTTTCAGTTGAAGCCCAACTTTGATCAGGTTGGCTTTGATTATACAGCTGACGTTTTGCAACATTAGTTGTGTTTATAACTATCATACTTTTAGTTACTTTCTTTTGCTTATCTTCTAATGTATTTTGAACAATGTAACTTTGAAGTGACATTGTTGTCAATAATCCATCCAATATGATCATAGTGTAGTTATTCAATTTTTGTAAAGATTTGCGACCATTGCAAATTCATACACAAAAATGCAAGCAATTTATGGACACGCATGTATGTACTGAGCATTCAAGTGTGCAGGGATATACCCAAAAAGTTAAGAATGGAAGAGAGAGCAACAGACGAGAATACTGCATGTGAAGAGGGCACGAATAGAGAAATTCCTCGAACGTCAATCAGAGCAATTTCAGAAAATATTTGGTGTCATAGCGTTTGTGTGCAATAGGTCTTTTATCTCAGGACCAAAAAAGCTTGGGAGTCAGCTTGTGTTTGCAGCACTTCAAGGAGTAAAGTTGAAATGGTGAATTTAAGTGTTGTGGTAATTTTTTCTAGATATATCTTTCATTACATTTTTCATGGATCAAAGATATATTTAACATTCCTCGTATATGTCACAGTACGTCCAATTAGTTCCACTATGTAATACAAGCAATTAATTATGATTATAATCATATAAGTGATAATAAATGTTCTTTAAGTCACCGGTAATAAAAAACTTGCTAGTCATTAGCGTCATGTTGGTCAAACATTAATTTGGAATATTTTTTGCCAGTGTGTTCAGGTAGTGAGGTATAAACAATCTTTTGCTATTTTGTGGAACACAAAAACATTGTTGAAACCAATCACAAAAACAAATACTGATATGTAATATCTTTGGTTTTGTAAAAATTATTGAATATTAATGTATTTTCTTATAGTAAAAATGCCACATATATATATAACAATGTGTGAGTAGGTACTTGGTCATTTGCTACAGGGGTGATATAAAGAAGGGCATTTGGAATAGTCTCCGCTCTCAACTGTTCAAAAAGTCAGCAGCCAACAAAGCTATGTTTATAGAACTTCCAGCTTGTTGAAAACTGGTTGGGGACTATAAAAAAACCTGTACTGAGAGAAATAAAATGTTCAGTCAACCAATTTCTAATTGACTGAATAGTTCTCGCTGGTTCCCGGTGAGCAATTACTTCAGAATTTTGAATCAAAACGTATGGTTTATTAAGTTTAAGTTATTGAATCAATGATTTTGCGTGTTTGATATAATATTGTATAGAATATTATTTGAACTCAACTTGAACTTTGAAAGAATGTCTCGCGTTGCTAATGCGACACTGTCAATTTATTTGAACAACAATTTACAGTGTTCGATCAAAAGTTGCGAATGATTGAATCTCAGTCAATGAGCCAAAATGTTGAATCAACAATACTGGCAATAAAAAATTTAAAGTAATTTCTCCATTAGTTTGCTTCTGGTTGTCTGAATAGATTATTTGTTCAGCCAATGTGTAAAAGGTGAAAAGTCTATTGACTATTGACTGAACAATACCATTTTTCTCAGTGTGGATATTGGAGGTGGAAGGTCGACAATCAGGTTTTATTTATTTCAGTTACATCTATGGGTTGCATGTCTTACGACAGGTCGGCAGCCGCCATCCCCAATGTGGTGCAACAACCAATTATTTCAGTTGCTACTACCATAGAGCCCGATCCACAGAATCTACTGTGCTGTCCAAAGCTTCAGTGGCAAATTATGTCAGAAGATTCCATCTATCATTTTCAGGGTTCCGACGATGTAGACGATGGCAATATCGCCTCTAACTTTGCCGAACGAATAAGGAGCCCCTCGGTCGAAACAATGGAAATTAAAATATAGCAGAATAAAAACTAGTTACTATTGAAACTCTTTACATGAATTTTTCCAAATTTGCATTTTTTCAGGAAATTATTGGGCGTACAGCCGCCTCTCTAAGGTAAAATCAAAGCTTAATAAATTTACAACAAATTTCTTACGAGTTTTCTCGTCTTATTAGTGCTTTTCTCAAATAGAGTAACATACATGAGCAAAACAGAAACTTCTAGGTTTTTGAAAATGTTTGAAGAGCTGTTTCTCGGCAAATTCGGTATGTAAGGAACTTGGTTTGAGTTTAACTTATACCAAATTGCATTTACTAACAACATAAGAAAGCATAGAGTAACTTTTTCTGTAGGACGTTACTTTAAAAGATATTGAGCAAAAACTGAAACATGTGGCACTTTTTTGTGCATCGTGCAGCTTGCACATGTCTTTCAAGCCTGCAAATTCTGTTTCTTAGTATTGGCACAGGTACTAAGATGATATTGAAAGAATTAAAACTTGAAGAGCTTTAGCAAGGTCGGTTATGTAAATTGACTGGGTTAATATATATTATCATGTTTATGAAATACTCGTTAATCGTTTTGAACAGTGTATTTCGAATAGTTTGGTTACATTCGACTTTGTCTTAGTTTCTTTTTCATCAATAGATTCACATACATTCGTATATACCGATTGTATTAGTTGCATAAAATCTTGACCTCTAGGTATAGTAGCAACGTTACAGACGTATATCGCAATTAATCACCGACTGACTTGATATATTTATCGCTCTGTACGGGGCACAAAACACACAGCAGTGTCGGACAGTGCAAGCGAGCATTTCCTTCCAAGGACAAGTTTTTGTTGGAATCCTGCACACTTACATCTCCGCACTGTACCATATAAAACGCCGCCCGGAGCGTCCTCCAGCAGGATGCCTGCGAACTGCATCGTTTTATATAACAGATTATTCGAAACGACAAGCGACCGTGACTGCGTTTTCTTCGTGTTTTCTGTACTTTAACATTGACTACCTCTTTACGCGCTACTGTTACGGTAATTGGTATTACATATACATACATAATTGTTGACTGTGGCAACGTTTCGATATATCTGATATAATTTCCGATTATGATCTGAAATAAATTTGTTATTTCTATAATGAGATACTCTTATACCCTAAACATGTCCTGTTGATAAATTATAATATGAATTTCATTAACTATATACATATATACTTCAATATATTTTGTCTTTGGCCATAATAATCCCTATTTCATCATTTCTCTGTCTTCTCTAGTGATTGTTCTACTACACATTCTTGTGTTTCTACTGGCCTACCTAGTCTTCTATCTATACGCGTTTTCGGAAATTGAAACGCGGTTAGCACAAATACGTTCGTTAATTCAGTCGGGTTCAGGAACCCGGTTGGATTTTCATAACCCTGGTAAGTGACTCGGGTAGTGTAAGTTGTTTTACTCCCTCTCCGAACAAAGTGTTAGTGTCAGTACACAAAATTGTTATATTTTCTTTATACGAAACAAATTTAACCCTATGCATCCAACTGGTCTCGTGGATCAACCACCTTTTTAAAATTTAACTGGTTCAGACCTAGTGGTATATATCAGTAACCACTGTTCACAGGCGATACTTATGGTGCCATCTGTCGTACAAAATATTTACTCCCGGATGTTTCCAGAGTAAAGCATACTGTAGAATAGTTCGTGTTGACTATTTGACAGTTGTGCACACTACTACACATTTTGTTTATTTTTAGTGTTTGTAGTGATAAAAATTGACATGGCTGGTAAGTAAAGCAACAATATTGTTATATTGTGTTGTGTTAACAGTGCAACTGGCAAATTTGGTGTTGATAACTGTATTGCCCAAAAAGTGGTGGTTTCATGAAATAACCACTAGGTAACTACTAATAGTATGCAAGACAAATTTCTTTTTTCTTTCCAGGTAAAGATAAATAGACATTCAGTGAACTTGAAGCACTAAGTCAAAGCGAAGTAGATGTGATTTTAGCTGACATTCCTTCAGACGGAGAATCTCTAGCTGACCACTATTTATCAGGCGATGAGGACGAGATTGAAAACAATATAAAAAATCCAAATTTTTTAAGTAACAACGGTAACAAAATTGATGATAATGACAATGAGATTGATAGTGACGACAAACCACTGGCTCATAGTATTTCCAAATAACATATTGTGGGAAAAAAACAATTTTTTCAGAAACCTCCAGCCGCTTTTGAAGATGCTTTGACATACCTTTGGATGAATCCTTAGAGTGTCCTCTAGATATTTTTATGTGTCTGTTTTCCGAAGAACTGATAGAGACAATTACATTCAACACAAATCTGTATGCTACTCAAAATCAGTCTATTAGAGGAAACAAAAACTTTCAGCCAACTACTTCTGAAGAAATGAAGATTTTCTGAGGCGTCAACATTCTAATGGGATTAAAAAAACTGTTCAGCTTGAAAGATTACTGGTCTTCACAAGAAGAAATACGGGATCCTTATATCCCAAAGATTATTTCTCGTGACAGATCCTTCTGGTTGTTAGGTAATTTACATTTTGCAGATAATACATTACAACCTAAGAAAGGAGAACAAGATTACGATAAACTCTATAAAGTAAGGTCACTTCTTACTTCACTCGCTCAAAAGTACAAGGAGTACTACAGCGCTGGAGAATTTCAGGCAGTTGATGAGAGTACGATCAAGTACAAAGGAAAATCCAGTATGAAGCAATTAATGCCCGCAAAACCAACAAAACGGGGATATAAAATGTGGGTAAGAGCAGATGAATCTGCCTATGTGTGTGAATTCCAAATTTACAAGGGAAAAATTGCTGATTCACCTGAAAAGGATTTGGGAGGACGCGTCGTAAGAGATCTTACAAATGATTTGAAGTATAAGAATCACAAAGTATTTTTCGATGATTATTCTTCCAATGTTCCACTTTTGTGGGACCTGCGAAAAGATAATATTTATGGCTGTGGAACATTGAAGAAAGGAAAAAAAATTGTACCTAAGGATTTTATCGATCATAAAAGGATGACATGAGGACAATCAGATTGGCGAGTGACAGAAGATAACCTAGTATGTATAAAATGGATGGATAAAAAGCCAGTGTACTTTCTTTCTAATTATCATAATCCCGATGATATTGTTACGACAAAGAGACGTAATAAGGATGGCACATTAGAGGAAATAAGCTACCCAAGATTAGTAGCTGATTACAACAAGAACATGGGCTTTGTTGACAAGGCTGATACTTTTGTACTGCTTGGAACTTACTCGTTTGTTGTCTCGTAACAAATATCATAGGCGAAAATAATCTTATACACTGTTTGTTAACATTCATTATTGCTTCTGTGAGTATTTCTCTTTTGTTAATGAAGCTTTTTTTATAAAGTGGTATACATTCATTGCACTTTCAAATCGTTTTTCTATGTCGTTTCCTTGTTTTGATGTTTCTTCGATCGTTATTTCTAAATAATAAAAATATTGTACTAGTTTTAATGTTATTTCATCCACTTCCGTATTTAGTCTGCTGCTCTTCTGTGATTGACATTACCTTTATTTTCTTGGTATTCATTTTCATACCAATATATACATATAGTATTCCATCCAAAAATATAGAATTTTCACTCGCTGCCTTAATTAACATACAATCCTCATAAGGCCATTCAAAATACTTCCATTTGCAAATTTTTTTAATCTACAAATAAACTTTCTGTACGTTCATTACATTTTTTGATGATTTGATTTACGAACACTGTAAAGAGAGCAGGACTCATTCCTCCAGCCTGTCTGCTTGTGTTATAAATATTAGGAGTACATACATATATCGTATTTCTAAATAGACTCTGTACTACTTCGTTCACTTCTCTATTCGCAACTTCGAATTAAATGATGAAGTACTTTTGTACTTGGCACTTCATCGAAACCTTTTGCAAGATCAACAAAGACCATACAGCTTTTTCCTCTTTTCAATCTGGTCTTGTTGATAACGAGTAAATTATAAATAGACGTTCTGAACACTACTTCTGACCTTCCTGAATTCGCTTTAGGGCTCTACTAGTGCCACTCTTGTTTTCTTCAGTTCCTCAATCAAGATCTGTTCGTATAATTTCATACCATACCATTATTCCTCAGCAGTCATTATTGTTCCTCTTATCTCTTTTTGTTATATAGGCAATATTGTGCAAGTTTTCAAATCTGTTAGAACTAGCTTCTTGATTAATACACATCTAGCAGCGTTTCCATTCCCTTTGTCCCATATTTTTAAGCATTGCCGATGTTATATTATCTTCTTCTAGGGAATATAATTTTTTTTAGTTTCCTTAAAGCTTACTCATTTCTTCCATTGAGTTATCTAACTTTTCTCCTGGATCCTCTTTTCTATCCTCTTCTATTTTGCCTACAAATTCAGACCATGATTTCTCTTTCGCTGCGGATATTGTTTTTTGACGATAACTCTTGTTGTTTATATTCGTCATTAGATGCACATTTTCGCACTTCCTTACATATGAGCTTACTCATTTCTCCCATAGTTATTCTTTGAGTTAGCCCACTTTTCTTTATTTATTCTTGTGTTTCGTATACAGGGTGTCCCATAAATAAAAAGACGGAGTAGCAGGTATGTAAAGTACGAACAGAAACAGGCACAAATATACCGCAATAACGAAGAAATTAAAAACTTAATTTTCTATGTTTTTTAGATAAAAAATTACATTACGGACCTGGCACAGAATGTATGTTTATAAATACACGTAAGAATGCTAATTTGTAAATAGAAACGAACACGCATTCATAGAAAAATACGCTTTTATTTGTATAAAACGGGAAAAAACGTTAAATCGTACTCATTCATATAAAAAAAATTTTGCCCGATGCATCTACATAACGCAGCTATGTAGTCAGTTGTTGAACCAAATGAGCAATGCACTTTATTTTTATTGCAGCCAATAAAAGATTGTTCTTATTTTTAAAATAGGAAGGTTATTGCTCTTTAATGTGTTTGTAGTCGGAAAGAGCTGATTATTATTATTTTAGAATATTCAATAAATCGTAGTAAATATCAATGTAATTATTTTTTTCTAGCAGGTGTAAAGTTAAAGTAATTAATGGTTTGATATTTATTATGAAGTATCTATTCCTCCTCCGTTTTTTTAACACAAGTAATATGGTGGTCCTGAAAAGAACCGATTGTGAAAGTGATGCAGGCGGATATTTAGTCCAGGGTCGGCGTAAGGCCAATTAAATTCTTTATTATTTTCTTTCTGCCGTCTGCATACGAATAAAGACTTGATACTTTGAGGGTACGTTTTTACACAATCTAGCTTCCGATTTCTGCTACTCCGTCTTTTTATTTCTGGGACACCCTGTATATCTTCCCCTCCGAGCAGTTTTTGAATATATTCTTTACATTTCTCCATTATCTTCATTTCATTTGTCAAAATGTTTCCATTATTTATTTTAGGAAAAGTATTAGATCCTCTTCTATTTTT
Organism: Amphimallon solstitiale; assembly: GCA_963170755.1. Classification (NCBI taxonomy): domain Eukaryota; kingdom Metazoa; phylum Arthropoda; class Insecta; order Coleoptera; family Scarabaeidae; genus Amphimallon; species Amphimallon solstitiale. The sequence continues at coordinate 46,704,599 of OY720676.1, read as the reverse complement.
CCTACAAATTTAGACAATGATTTCTCTTTCGCTGTGGATATTACTTTTTTGACATAACTCTTTGTTGTTTATATTCGTCAAACTATTCTTTACTAGATGCACATTTTCCCAGTTCCTTACATAGTAGCTTTGGGCAACAGATATCGCTGACATCCCATAGACATATGCTATGCAATAATTTACTACAACTTCTTTTTTATTTAAATTCGTCAAAAATAAAAAATAAAAAACGAGATTTAAGAATGTGGATTTCTATTCAAAAACTGGGAAAAACGTATTTATTTAAATTTCAAGTTGTTAAATATTATCAATAATAAATATGTTTCCTATATTGTGTCTACTCTTATGGGATGTACTGCATATGTGTTGTATATACATACATACACACATCTAATAGTAAACAAATAATTAATATTATAGAAACAGATTAGTGTTCATTAATTAAGTCATAAAAGGATTACTCGGAGCGTAATACTTATTATATTACGTTCTAGAAGTGGAATAATGTATCATGACAAGTTTAATCTTATAATTTGTATTCAGTATTTATCAGTTTGTAAACACACTGTTTTATATTTTACAATATTTAAAAATGCCACTAATTCATAATAAGACGACATTAGAGATAAAAATATCATTTTTCATAATATATCCAAATACTTCCGATAAAATGTACATAATCTATATGTATATAAAATAGTATATAGTAAAATAAAAATAATGTATAATACACTGGTGCGCCACCTATGGATATTTGCGCCTATTTTATGTCGGCAAAGTATTAACGTTAGTGTATTTAATTAATCATTTAACTATTTTGCTAAAAGCAGCTCATGGTATATATAATTATTCTATCAATGGAGTGTAAATATCCAGAATCTGTTACGTCATAAATGATATTATTGAGAACGTGGTAGCAAGACTTAGGAAAATCTCTGATTTCACACACAACTGTTGCACTAGTGCCGCTCTTTGTGTGTGTGTATGTGTAGTGCGCCAATCTGACGAACACCGAGAAGTGCGAAACCGCTTAGTGTGTGATATTTTTAAATTACAATACTCTGTATTATTGTGTAATGTATGTAGAATTTAATTCGTGTTCAATTATATATACGCAATGGCATTAGAAATGTTCCACCTGGAAGGAATAATTTGTTCAACTTTATTTTTTGGCAATGTGATAGTTTTACATCAAAAATGAAACAATAAAATTTGAAATTTTATTAACATGGGGCGGACCCCATAGCTGAGTGCACTCCTGTACACGTCTAGACATCGACAAATTGGTCGATATCTGTTTGTGGCACCTCGTTCCAAGCAACTTGAACTTTGTGGATTAACTTTGTCAGAGTCTGTGGAGGATGGTGCAAAATGGACAGTGTCCCCATGATATCCCACACATGTTCGATGGGGTTTAAATCCGGTGAACTGGGTGGTCACGGCAAAACATTAACGCCGGCTTCTTGGAGAAAATCCATAGTTCGACGAGTAATATGGGGACGTGCGTTGTCTTGCTGAAAAAGAACGTGTGGAAGGCCATCTAGATAAGGTAGTAAAGTGGTTTGTAGAACGTCATCAACATAACGCGCAGATGTCATATTGCCTTGAATAAAGAGAAGTGGTGATCGGCTACTATAGGCAATAACCCTCCCAAACCATTATTCCAACAGTACCGTGACCATGCCTGTCAACAGCAAATCCAACATCACGCCGCTCTCCACGCCGACGTCTTACCCTTCTACGGCCATCGTGCATACCTAGACAGAATCGCGATCCGTCGCTGAAGATAACATTATGCCATTCTGCCTCCCAATGCTGCACCAGTTCAACGTTGACGATAGTGGTTCGCAGTCAAAGGAAGCACTAATCGTGGACGGTATGAAAAAAGTCCAAAGACTCGAATGCGGCGATATAGTGTACGTATAGTAACAGGTCTACCTTCTTCTCCAAACGATTGGTCAGCGATTTGACGCGTAGTAGTAAAACGGTCTCGTAAAGCTAGTTGTCTGAAGCGCCTATCCTGACGCCCGTGGTACGCCTCAGTTGACCAGTTGGTCTTCTTCGTGTTCCTCTTACTTTCTTCTGCCCACACACGACATATACGCATTACCGTCATTGCAGTACAATTAACACAGCGCCCAATTTCGCGATAGGACAAACCAACATCTCAATAGGCAAAAATTCCACCCCTGTCAAAGTCAGTAACATTTTGTTACACTTAACACTAGTAGACGGAGGCACAATAACTAAACATTTCTGTACTAGTCAGCTCGCATAAACAGGTTTCTTAAAAAAAAATATAAAACCCTTTTATAACAAAAAATTATCAGAGATAAATAGTTCACATTGTTACCATATCATACTTTAAATATAGTCATTCTGATGGCAAAAAATAATGTTGAACAAATTATTCTTTCTAGATGTAATACTTCTAATGTCACTGAGTATATTATAAACTTTCTGCGTTGTTTTTTGTTCAAATTTACCTCGCACAAATGAAGGCGTAATGTAGTCTGGAATTTACCTATTTATTAGCTTCAAAGTTTCTACGGGATATACGAAATTAATATTTACACACCCATTCAGTACCACAAAGTACTTAAACAACAAGTACATTTTAAAGAGATCTCTAGTGAGATGGCATGAAGATCATTTACAAATATTACAAAATCAAATGGGCCTAGTACTAAGTCATGCAGAACACCAAGATAAATAACTTACTAATATATTTATCTAAAATGAAAATCAATGGTTTTTGTTATCGTAATATTCTCTTTAAAAGATAAAATCAACAAATACAAGAAAGGAAATAGACTATGTTTCTTTTATTTGCTAAGTAATGTGTAAAAAATATGGAGGAAAATGCTTGTAGATATGGCAAATCCTCAGTTGCGCCACGACGTAATAATCTTTTTAATCCCTTGTGCCAGTTGCGCCACCTAACCGTAAATTCGAGTATTGTCAAGTCGGTTTTTGCTTTTTTCTGAATGATGTGTTCACTATCTCGTCAACTGCATCATTAAGGTGTAACGAATCATGCTATCCTTTTGTATCGTATTGTAGACAACTAATCAACAATTCATGAACTTAGTGCTGAGTATGTACAGCATTTTACGAAAAACATACTGTAACGTTTTCGGGTTCGCAATAAACAACTCGTAGAATTTATTTATTTAAAACAGTCTGTATATTCATACACTTAAAATTAATTACAATATAAAAATGTAAAACTAATGTATCACACTTAAACTACTACGATTTAAATTAACACAGGTATTTATTTACCAGTACTATTTATACGTCTCTAATATCTTTATTGCACTATAATAAAAACTGCACCGTATTTATATCACTTCTATTTATATAACACTCTAATATTTATGTCTTTTCTTCGGCTACCACTCAAGGAACTATTTATTTACTTCTTATATTTATTTCTACTTTGGTCTGTTCCGCGCGTCGACTACTTAAGGAACTTCTTATTGCGGAATTACTCATCCATCGGTGACCCAGCCGCCTTATGTACACATACGAAACATCTGGAAGCATTCGCGTAAACTCCATCTTCCTGATGGTTGTAGAACATTCGATAGACATTCTGTCTCTTCGCAGTACATGTAATTTATTGCTTTACGACTTTATGAGCACGTCTTTGTTGTCGCCTAGAAATACACTGGGAGAAACTCCAGACATTATGTCGCGTCGAGATGATTTACAACCTCTTTTTATTGTCGCTCGGAAGTCTGGCTTTCTTTGTGCACTTGTTTCGTTACAATACATAACTCTAGACTGTAGATATAAGTTGTTGTCGAGTTTGCATCAAAGTCGTTTAGAAGCACTATCTAGCGTTTCGAAATTCTACTTGAAAACAACAGACATAAGATTTTCTTTTGTCTTCCAATGAGGCCGAAAAAGTAATTGCATTTTCAACTTTTACAAACTTTTTTTGTTCCACAGAAATATTTCATATGGACGGTACGTTTAATTACGCTGCCAAACAGTTTGTCCAATTATTTACTATATATTGCTTTAAAAATAGATACTACGTACCATTGTTTTTTTCTTTATTACCTAATAAGAAACAAACTACATATGAAAGTACGAGGGCGTATTTTTATGTTATCTACCTAGCCATGAAACAAAAGAGTGACGATGTCAAACAAATTATTGAAAAATTGCTGTCACTGTTAGAAGTACATGTGCTAAGTTGTGTTTAGTTTATGCTGTGTATAGAGATTTGAGACGATCCATTTCTCGATAAAATGAGTGAAACTAAAGTTGAACATCGTAGCGTAATAAAGTTGCTGACAAAGGAAGGCAATGGTCCAAAAGCAATTCATGAAAGAATGGTTGCTGTATATGGGGAAGATACACCATCTTATTTCCAAGTAAAATATTGGTCTAAACTCTTTCGATGGGGCCGAGAGTCAATCAATGATAACCCAAAGTCCGGACGACCCGTTGAAGCTCGAACTGAAAACATTGTGCGAAAAGTCGAAAATTTGGTACTGAAAGATCGGCGTGTAAAGATCTCTGTCATTGCCAATGAAGTCTGTATATCCGAAACAAGTGTTCTCAAAATTATGCATGACGATTTGGGTATGAAGAAGGTGTCTCCACGGTGGATATCCAGATTGCTTACACCTGAATAAAACCTGTGCAGAAAAGAAGTTTCTCAAGAAAATTTGGCCAAGTTGGAAAGGGACAAAACATTTTTATCTCGAATTATTACCGGGGATGAGACTTGGGTATACTACTGGGACCCTCCTACTAAACAAGAATCCATGCAGTGGGTTCATAAGGGCTCTCCACCACCAAAAAAGGCCAAGACACAATTTTCTGGAAAAAAAACCGATGGCAACTGTTTTCTGGGATGCTGAAGGAGTTTTGCTTATTGAATATATGCCGAGAGGGTCTACCATAAATGGAGAGGCCTATGGAAACACAATTAAAAATTTAAAAACTGCTCTGGAGGAAAAACGCCCGCATTCTTATCCACAAAAAAACTTGTTGCTGCACGACAATTGTCGGGTTCATAAGGCAAACAAAGTTCAGCAGATAATCAATGACTGTGGGTTTATAAAGTTAAGGCATCCACCTTATAGCCCCGACCTAGCTCCGTCAGACTTCTTCTTATTCAAAAATTTAAAAAAGCATCTCAGAGGAAAGCGTTTTGCTTCTGATGAAGAACTCAAAGAAGCTGTTGAAGAATATTTTGCGGGGTTACCGAAGTAATTTTTTTCTGAGGGTATGGGGTAACTGGAAAAAAGATGGAATAAGTGTATTAGTGTTGAAGGGAGTTATGTAGAAAAATATTTTTTTTGTTCTCTTATATGCTTTTTTTCATGGCTAGGTAGATAACATAAAAATACGCCCTCGTATCTTTCGAATAATTATAGATGAGTGTGAACAATAAGATCTCCAGAAATTTGGGCTTCTAAAACTCCAATATTGTATAGAACAACCAAAAGTTGTGAAAGTTTTCACTAAAAGTTTAACAACAAATTTTATACATCTCATCCCAAATTTGTTTCAGTTTTGTTTAATGTTGTTAGATGTTCAAATAGACATTATACAAAAATTACAAGCGCAAACAGAGGCACAAAGAAAGCAAGAACGGAGACAATAAAACGTCAAAATCATTAGAGAAAATAATTTTTAGCTATTGTCCTAATACCATTTTTAGATATTACTTTATAAAAACAGAAGGGTATATAATTATAATTCACTTTTTTAATTGTGATTTTTTTTAATTTTATTTTAGGTGTGTTTTTCTTTATTTAGTGTTTTGTACACAAATAAATCTGCTTGAAGAAGAGAACAACTGTTTACTTACTTATGATTCCTAATTATAGAAGTATGTTCTCGTCATACTCAAACACAAGTTCATTTACTAAGTACTACTTGTCCAGCAGGGTGTCGCTTAAGCCGGATTTAGTGCGGTGGTGGATTAAGTAAGGGTCCCTGGTGCAACTAAGCAGGGGCCGTAGATACTGTAGAGGTCAGTAGCAATAATAAAAACATCATCTATATTTATTTTTCTTCGTAGTCACAACTGTAATATAGTCAAAGAACTAAAAAAGTACTGCTGCACAAATCTTCCCCGTCGCTTCCTTTGAAAGATCGATTTATTGGCCTTCAAAGTGATAAATAGTTTTGACAAGATATTTTTGTAGTCCATTTTTTAAATTCTTAGTAAAAGAAAAAAGTATTTTGATAATTTAATAATAGTTAATATGTATTTTTTGGAGAGTGACAAATTACTTTTCTGGAAATATAGTTCCTAATCCAAATCACAAACAAATAACAAGTACAGATTACAACACTTCGTAAAACAACTTCTTCTTCTTAATTCGATTTGGAACTGCAATTTGACGCACAGTTTTTTTTTACAATTCATTAATGTTTTAACCGTAGGCGGAGTGGGTATTTCATATTTACAGTGGCTTTACATAATTTCTAGTAAATAGATGACGACAATAATCAGCCAGTCTCACTTGTTGTATATATTTGAATAGACGCATAAAATTACGATAATCATTGTTATCAGAAATATAAGTAAACTATCTAATTACTTTATTATACTTGGAGTACTTTACCGTCGATTCATAATGTTAAGAAAATTACATGAGGAATTGTACAAAAAATACAAGTCACGAATACATAATACAATTATTAATATGCAAATTAAAGAAACTTTAAAAAATCTTGTCATCTTTCTAATTTATAAACGTGGCAAGAGAAGGTAGTGAAGTTAAGTGCAATATGTTATTACAATGTTGTAGGCTATAACAATCTAACTAATATAGAGTGTCTATTATATGCGAATACCAGTATTTATAGCAGATTCGCAATAGAAAGTGCACAGAAAATAGAAATAAATACTAAGAAATGTAAGATTTTGATTATAAACAACAATATACAAAAGCAATTAAATGGAAAGAAGAAACTCTACAAATAGTCAAAGCATTCAAATGCTTCGCGTTTTTAGTTTTTATGAACGACCACTAGGTGGCGCTATTGAGATGTGTCGTTACTATTTTCGTAAAATTTGACATCTGTTATTGTAAAAACAGTGACAATTTAGAAATTGGCTGAGTACTTTTTTTACGCGGGCGTTTACAAAAAACTATTTTTTTTTATTTTAACCGATTTTAGTGCAGATCTAACTCAACAACAATGTATATAATTGCTTCGTTAAGCATTTTATAATGAAACACCAGAAAAGACTGTTTAGAATTTGTTCCCAGAATTATGTCATGGCCGTGCGTCTGTCAGTGAAGAAGACAAAAATGGACCGTATAAAGAATGCCATCAGTGGCTAATCAGAAAAATATAATAAATAAAATGCAAAAAATGACACCCCCATAATATATTAACAGTGAACTCCAATAGCTCTATGAAAACAGTACATGTCACCAGAAGAATGAGGTAAAGGTAAAAAGGAAAAGTCAAGAACATATATTATTTATTTATAATTTAATGTTTTTCATATTTTCTATATTTTTTGTATTAGGCTAATTAAAGCCGGAAAGCGCAGTTAAAATACATGAAGAGATGGAAAAAAGAAGGGAAGAAAATAAAAAATTAGATAAAAACCACAGCTTCTTTGGTTAGGAAGCAGTGGAAAGTGGGCACTCCCAGAAGGAATCACTTCCTAAGTGCGACAACGGTAATGAAAACTCGTAAAGAGAAACAATAAGTTAAAAATTAAGTTTGCAGTCATTTAATACACAAACTAAGACTAGTCCAAACGCACACTTGTATGGTGTATTCTGTAAGAAAAATGCTGTATAATCTTGTCTATTACTCTTAAAAAAAACAATAGCAAACTTTTTTTTTATTAAAGAATTACATACACATTGCTTCTTTAATGCATAATATACGTCAACAAGTTAATTAAGTTATCAAATCGTGTAGGTACGTATTAACAGCTATTGGATGGAAATAAGGGAAACAGTATTTAATTATTATAATAGTTACTTAGAAAATGTATGTTTTTTTATATTAACATTAATTTGTTTTTAATGAATTTAATTTTGCATAAGAATACATACTTTATGTTAAATTTGCATTATTACTCATAGATGTAATGAAAATAATGTGATAAACATGATTCACGGCTTGTCTTTATTGTTACATGTTTTTTTTTATTAGTGCTTACAGATATATCATAAATATTAAGTTAGAAATTTACTATATTTTTTGATACATACACATTTATAGATTACATAATTAGTGGAATTACCTCAAACTAATTTCGAATTTTACTTTTCAAACTGTTCTAAAATGGTTTGCTTACACGGGATTTTCAAAAGTATGTCAAGTACACACGTGCATAATTTGAACATGTTTTAGCCTCAATAAAAATTAGAATAAAAATTCCCTTTCTTTTACAAAGAAAACAATCTTCGTTTAAGGCTGGACGCCCGCTTCAAGCTGAGTTCGATTTGAAATAGGCGTACCACTGCTTTTCGTGCAAATGTAAATAAAAGACAAATGTTTAAGGGTCCGCGTGCTCTATCTTATGCTGAGGAAAAAGATAGAGAAAAGAACTTGTCACCTAATCTAATCTGCCTGTAATTTATGGCTGCGTTATGGTCTCAGATAATCGCCGGTTGGCCCACATATTTGGCAGTCGGGAAGCAACCGCCCCTAAATTATACATCTATATTTTCCCAAACACACAAAAAAAGTGAAGCTGGATATGTAAAATCACCTGCCGGATTCAAATTTTGAGTTGGAAAATAAAATCGAAATCGCAAAAAGGTCGAAAAATCGTTTTTTTGTGTAAATTTTAAAATTTTCATTTTCTTCAATTATTAATACTTATCTCGTGATATCTCAGCAATGCAGAGAGCTAGGGATCTGTTTTTTTTTAAGGTTATACCCTAAAGTATTTGGATGATACTAGTGTTTTCGATTTTTCTTTATGGTGTGTAAATTTTATAAAAAAAAAAAAAGTTTTAGTAGACCACCAATTTGTGTAAGATATTTTTCAGCTATCGAGTAACTAATCTTATTTTTCAGAATTTACCCATATATATGTGAAACAAAATAAAGCCAACATTCCAAAATTATTTTTTGTGCAAGAAATAAATTTCTACATCGTTTCAGAAGCAAATTATTGCGAGTCAAATATAATAATTATACTCCCTGCCCGCAAGCCGTGTGAGTCCTAGCATGCGCTTCTAGCAGGTATAGCGTTAGGGACGGGAAGAGATATTGCTTTTACTTTCTGATACGTAGTATAAGGAAGTATTGTGACGCTGACACTGTATATGTACACTATATTGTAAAGAAAATATCAACGGTTTCGATAAAATAATGTCCGAGTAACGATTACTTTCTTAACATACACCGATCTCAGAAGTATTTTACAAACTGCGTAGAAACTGCCCGAAATGGTAGGCGGAGCTACCTCTCGACACAATGTGCGAGCGTACCACATACTCTATTTGATTTCAGTGAATTTCGCCCAAATTTCAAAATTTTGTTTTCCGTTTCGTGACCTTATTTTTAAAAATTAAGAAAAAATAAAAGTTTATGTATTGCTGTTGAGTGTTACATAATTTTAAATAAAGGCTTGTTTTTTTGAAATTTCTTACATTTTTATTTTTATTTTGGGCCCTTTGGATAATTTCGAAGAAATTACGATTTATCCATTGAAAGGCATTTTTTTCTTAAATTAGCGTGTAAATTCGGTAAGGTTTTCATGAAAAATACGATTAGGAAATGGGAAAAACGATTTCGAGGCCGGGCGTATAGCCTTAAGAGGAATACTAAAATTGAAAACAGGATTTTCGGTTTTCTATGAAGTCAAAGTTGCAAGACCAACTTTCATTATCATCTGAACGAAAATTTTTCAATCGTCGGTTGAGAGGTTACACAATAATTATTATTATTATTTAATTTGTAACAAAAATATCACTTCTTAGAATGGTCTTGAGTAATATGTCTAAATAATATAATATATAGGAGACAGAATGTCTTGTTATTCCGCTGTAGTGCAACCGCAGACACGTGTTTCAGATTTGTTGGCCATCGTCAATACGGTATAGCCAAGGCATAAAAGGTGGGATATATCCTTGGAGATAGAAACAAAAGGAAGACCATCACACAGACCACTAATTGCAGCTTAAATGTCAGAAGATTCTCAGGTCTGAGTGAGGATCTTCTGACCTACTAGTTGGAGGAAATTGTTTTCAAAAAATTAAAAAAAAAATTAAACAGATCTGCAGAACTTTACTTATACATTTTTTCAAATTTGCATTTTCTTCTGTTCTCTCAACGTCAAACATCAAACTGAAACTACGCAAGTTCTAACTCAGAACATTTTTGATATTTTTTGCAAATGAAACTTCACGGGAAGCTACGCTGCACGCTGATTTGGAATTTTGGAATCCTTGCCGCAACCCTTACCACAAATCCCGACATTTTAACTATTTATGAATTAGAAAAAATCGTATTGTATACTTGAATGTACTATTGTGGAATACGTACAGTTCCATGAATGTGAAATGAATTATTATTAATTTTAAAAAATCCACAAAATTGACCCATTTCCTACCGTGTAATTGCATATGGCCCTTATCATATACTCCGCCTTGTTGTTTATAAGAGACAATGCCATATTTCGTCACAATTGGTAATTGTAAGAATTTAAAATATACGTTGAAGTACGTTATAAACGGAAAAAAAAATTAATTAAAATCCAAACTTAATTATGACTCACTTGACTATCTATCCAGCTGAAATTTGTTGGTCAGTATTATTTGTTTATTTCAACGCAAAATAAATTTTAAATGCCAAATGTTATTAAAGATAGTCAATATTTTAATGCTTTTATAGAATTATTTATTATATTATTAACCATAATTTATACACTAATATACATGAAATAAAGTTTTATCCAAAAATAATTGCAGACATCGGATACCTAGGTATACCTACATTAATGAAATGAAATATAATAGAATAAACGTTTTCATTCCGTATTCAAACATCAGTATGAATGAATTGATTCATAGTTCACGTTCAGCCAGCCATGTGTAGGTCAAGAAAGAGAAATTAACTTTCATAGATTTCGACGACCCGTTCATGCCATGAATCCCTCTCTTATCAAAACGGTCAATTGTCAGGTTGTTTACCTTTTGACAATGAAATAATGCGTTTGAAACGAAGCTGCCAGATGAACAAACGAACAGCGGACAACATAAACGCAAGGACATTAATAGTATCAAGGTAAATGACATCTGATTCATACGAATAATATACACATACCGTCGTGTTATTTTTTAATGGAATTAAATTCCCAGGCATACAAAAGCCAATTTAAAACGATACAAAATTGAAACATTTTAATTTCACATGATCAAATTAAGATTAAGATTCATTAAAGAACACCATATAATTCAAATTTCCCTTATATTGTGATGCGTTTTATAATTTCCTTGTCCAAACTGTACTTCTTCTTTGATTAAATAAATATGTATATTATTATCATTTTATTGCATAGTATATTTACAGAAACTATGAATTTCTAAATAACTAATGTTAATGATATAAAAATATAAAGGAATTGTAAAAAGAAACTAGAATCTTACAGGAAAAGAATTATGATGACAGAAAATGTTAAAATAAATTAGGGAAAACATTAGTATAAATGTAAGGATTTAAATACATGCAGGAATATGTTCTAACGACTAATCAATAGGGCGCGGACACGAGGGAGTCATGACTCATCACCCATGGGCGCACTATGTATTTTTAAAGAGGTTTAAATTTTATTTATATAATTGGATAACAAGTGACTGGTGATCTATAAAATACAAAATACCTTATTATTTGTTCATTTTCTCTTCTGTAAAACTTGTTCTCTTTGAATTAAGTACATCCTTGTAGATAGAAAACGTCCTTTCTACATCGCAACTGGTTATATGTGCGTACTGGAAATATTCTTTTATTTCAGCGTATTTAGCATACACAATTGTCGCAATGTTATTAAATCTGGATTTCTATTAAAAACTGCGACTAACTTTTGCCGAAGGCCACATCCGAAGTCACTTGGAATTATTAATAGCCACATCTAATCTGGTTAATCCATTTTTTTATTTGAGATTCGAATTTCAAAATATGTTATTAGTTTAGGCAAATTTCCAAAGTGTTCCTGAAGGAATAACAACTGATTTTTTAAATTTGGGATTTGTGTTAGTTCCTTGCACTCAGAACTACTTCCAGCATCGTCATTTAATCATTTAAAGAAATTTTGTAAACTATCGAAATTCTCTGCATAAAAACTATTTCTGTGAATGTTTTAGCAAAGCTAAGTGACGAACGTGCGATATTTTGGCATTCTGTAACGATATTTTACAGACCTTTGTAATAAATTTCGGAATCACTGACAATTCATTTTCTATCAGAAAAAGTAATATAAACAACGTTCTAGATCTAAATAAATGATAACTAAAAATGAACGCGTATGTTATTGAAATTAAATAACAGTAAGTACCTATATACATATTTACATTATTTCTCTTGCGAAATATAAGGTAAATATAATAAATTTTAAAAACCCCTCAGGCTATCTACGCCGATGTAGAAAGAATTTTACTCATAAATTCCTTATTTTATGGCCATTTTTTGCTCTCATTCTCGGGCTCTTCTCGAGCGTAAACAGATGTTGCAGTTCACCATATGAATTAGTGCTATTCAGTAAATGTGTGTTGTTTCCATTATTTCTTTGCTTCGTTGTAACTCCGTCGTGGTTTAACTCGGTCATGGCCGCCCCCTACTAATCAAAATTAAATCTAGGAAAATTAATAAAAAGCAGATTAAAATCTAAGTCGTAGGCTTAGACGGTTGTCGTTGATGACTACGCGGTTTCAACCCGCAGAAACCAAGATGGTAACAGCTTAGAATTATTATACTTTTGGTATCTTTTTATAGTTAGATTTACGAGGCAATGTACGAGGGTGGTCCCAGAAGTACCCGTTCTGACGGATAGATGACGGTTGTTGTTTGAAATAAATTACTATGATAGGAAGTACCAACCTTATAAAGCTTAAATTTGCAGTTTGAAGACGCTGCGTTGTTCAGCATTTGTTTGGTAGCCATCAATAGTGAACGCTATCAGTGAATTTCTAAACATGGAAAAAATTGGTCATCGTTATGTAATAGAAGACTGTCATTTGAAAGGTATCAGTACAAACAATATCGAAGCCGAGCAAGTGGTCGACCAAATGAGGTGACCACGCCAGAAATTATGAATAAAATCCACAAAATGGTATGGGATGACCATCAACTGAAAGTGCGCGAGCTAGCAAACATGGTAGGCATTTCATAAAGTGCTGTACATTGCATATGGACTGATCATTAGGCCATCGGAAAGCTGTGCGCAAGATGGCTGTCGCGCTTGCTCACAATTGAACAAACGATTTTTTCGTCGATTCCTAAACATAACACGGGTCCATAACTTCACACATGCGACGAAGGAACAGTGAAAACAATAGACTGAAAGGGAAGAATCGACTCCACAGTTGTTTATCTTCAACAAGGAAAAACAATCAACGGACAGTATTATGCAAATTTATTGCAGCGCTTGAGTGATGAAATCAAGATAAAACGGCCACGTTTGGCGAGAAAGAAAGATGCTTCATCAAGACAATGCACCAGTTCACACAACCGTTATCGCTAGGGTCAAAATCAGTGATTTAAAGTTCGAATGGCTTCTTCGTGCAGCCTATTCTCCAGAAGTGGTCACCTGGGATTAATATCTCTTTGATAAAAATTGGCTCGGAGGTAAAAGATTTTACCCAAATGTTTTGCGTTTTCTTTGTTAGGTCAGGTACTTCTGAGACTACCTTCGTATATCACCTTTACATTATGATCTGCAACTTCCTCTCTGACTATTGGCTTTGTTGAGGTATCCCTCCCTCCTTCCGCTCAAGTTGCACCTCAGGCACAAAATGGTGACTCACAGTTGATGCATGAGGCAGCAGATGATGTTTAAGTTATTGTTATTGTCCTTAATTATTTATATATCTATTGTCATTAGATATATTGCAGACCAATCGCACATGAATAAATATCTATCCTGATTTAGTCAAGTTCATCTTTTTCACTAGTGGGTGAATACAAATATTTGGCTAAGTAGGAGGCATACATTTTCGTGTAATAACATCATCACTGCTATCAAGCCATATAAAGTAGACTTTGAGAAAACTACTTTTCCTACAGAAAAAGTGGAAACTATTCGAACGAAGCCATTCAAAAAAACCGTGTTTAACTTGCTTTTTAATAATAATCGCTTTGTGTCTTTTACCTAGTAATCAACAAGGTGTTACCATCATTAATGTCTGATCGCACTTACTCTGTCATTTCAAGTCTCCTATTATTCACTGGAATAGTAGAAATACAACAATATACTGCTGGTGGTGCTGTGTCCATATTTTATGTGTAATATTGGCAAAAGCTGTATAATTAGGTACTTACAAAAACATAAAATTAGTCGAAATACAATAGCTTGTAAATTATATTTTTGGATCGCCTTAAAATTACTTTTCTCATACAGTTACAGTCGCTAAAGAAAAACCTTGTTAGTGTGTGTAATTAATCTAACGGATCATTAGAGAAAGAGAGAGAGAGAGAGAGATAAGAACACTGTTAGGTGTGTTGGGTGTGCAAAGTATTACATGTATTATTACATGCTCAAGTTCAGATCGTGTTAAATTTGACAGATACTAATTATATTAACAGAACATCCTGACAATATAAAGATACCCAACATCAAACACGTAAAATTATGATGAACATGAAAGCATTTTTTTGATACTGACGTGATTCTGGCGGAAGTTATTAGATATAAAGCATTATTTAAATGTATATATCTACAAGGGTGTAACAAAAAATTACGAGATGGCTTCTGTCATTCCATTCTTCTACAGAAGATTAAACATTTCAAGAGAGTTTATGGAATACTCATTTTTACTACATTTACCAAGTTGGCTTTGTTGTAGATTTTGACAGATGAAGTAAAGTAATTATTGAAGATGTCAGTGTTTACTCTACTTGTTAACAAAATGCGAACTGAAGATTAATAATATTCGCAATAATGCAACGATCACAACAGTTATTATGTTTGCAAAGAATTAACTATTCCGCTATTACTTTTATAATAAATAAGATATCCTTACTGCTAGTTTTGCATTAAAATTAAAAATTGTTGGACTCTCAAAATTTGTCATTCGCATTGTGCTGGTGACGTAAGGAACTTGTTTAATGGAAAGAAGATTATTATTATGTAAATAAAATTGCGTGTTATTGAAAGTCCTAAAAAAGTTAACATATGAAATGGATTGCAATATCTAAACAAATCCCAACTGATTTTAAATATAAGCATTGGTATGAATTCAAAAAACTTTCTAGATAATAAAATTCTGAAAATTATAAATCGTCTGTTAACTTATTGACGGTTATCAAGAGTGAGTATAACATGAGCCTGAAAATATATATTTTAGATTCGCACGTGACTGAACATAGAGAAAGACCCATCAAGACAATACTACTAAGGGAAGGTGTTACCAGGGAAGATAACAGAAAGTTTCTCAACCTAATACAAATAAAGAGTAAAGACAAAAACATTCTACTTGCAAATCGTTTTTAACATCAGTTTAATATAAGTTAAGTCGTGTCCCTCGACATGTATGTTCGAATCATACCGACGTTAAACTTTTATAATTTAATTTCGCTAATTAACAGTATCAATTGAGAAGATTATAATTTTCATATAATTCTAGTTGCAAAGAGTTATTCCGTAATTTTTATCGTAATCATTTACACATTGAGTTTCCTGGTGTTTATTGCATTAATGTGTTTACTTTATAATTGTCCGTGCTATTTCTTTTCTACATTTTAACTACACGTGTCCATGAACGGTGAACAGTAGTGAACACAATATGTCTATTCAATGTGCTAACTCTGCGCGACCTGGTGGGTGGTGGTTGTAGTGTGAACTTTTAATTTAATTAGTGTGTAGATGTTAATGGATTTTGCATACAGTAGCCCCCTCTATATCATGATCTTAATTAGTTAGATAAATTCGTTACCAATAAGATGCGAATAAAATGATTATTGTTTAATTTATTAATTTGAGATAAATTATAATCAACATCTAGTTGTAATTAAGACATCGGTTTTTTGTATACATGCATGATTCACTTATATACTTTGAAATAAATGTATGTTTATCAGTTTGAAAAAAAAATGTTTCTTTTATATTTCCTTAAGTTTTCTCTTTATAACAATAATAATAATAATAACTTAATCCTCCTTTTCAATTATACATAAATTATAAACATAACGCAAAAAAAAGAATATAATCATAAGGAGTTGTTCAGGAGCACAGATTATGCTAAGCAATGATCTTTCACTAAACCTTTAAATGTTGAACGTAATTAAATAATGTAATTATAACACTGTTTGTCTATAATCTAACCTGAAGTAAACTGTGCGTTCCCAAAATAACAAAAAAAAAGCAAGAAATGCATTCTGAGTGAAAGGGAAGAAAAATAAACGCCAGTAGAAGGGTTGAAAATTTTAGCTTATATTCGTAATTCGTATACAGTACACAGACAGAGTGCTGACCGCTGAGAGGAGTCCTCGCTGCGCGACTTATAGGTCAATGTGAGACAGAGAAAATATTCGGAAAAAAGAAATGATAACATTTGTTCATCATCGCATACATTAGCTGGACGAAGGAGTAAATGCAGATAAGAAATTGTAATATACTGAAAAGAGATACATATGTAGGAAACATATGGGCACATCGATGTGTAACGCTTGACAATTTTTCTAGACTGCTCGTGCTTATTACTATAAATATAAAGTTTTAACACAATCGCGTCAGTAGTCTTTAAACTATGTTCGATCAAGCAACTTAATCGGGAAGGAAGTGCGAAATATGGAGAAAATCGAGTATCAAATTCCGTACAAACAAGCAATGTCTGCTCATACCATACTGGAAGAGATATCATCGGTTTAGGAAGATTTTTGTCCGGGAAAGACTATGGTTTTTAAGTAGCACAATCGCTTTAAACAAGGTTGGGAATCACTTGAAGACGTCCCACGGCTGGGGTGGTCAATCGAAATGACCATTCCCGAACTTGTTAAATAAGTCAAATAATTAATTATGGATGATGCTCTACTAAAGAAGACACAACTCGCAGAAATGACTGATACAAACTTTTTAAAATTCCTCGTGATCATCTTGGCATGACTAATGTCAGCGCAGGATGGGTGCCGGTGGCATGAAAAAAGGTATACCAACAGTCAAGAAGTTTAAGGTGCCACAGTCGAGCGGAAAACTCATTGCTACTGTTTTGTAGGACTCATAAAGAGTCCTGTGCTTCCTTTCTTAGCCGTTCGATAAAACAATTCCTTTTCGTAGTTAGGCGGATGTTATTTTACTTAATCAATGCAGAAATTGGAACTTTTCAATAATATAGATATTATATTCGTCAAAATAGCAAATTGAAAACTACCTACTACTAATGTTTTCTTTTCTTAACTGAGCTACCTTTAACTGTTTGTCAAGAAACTTCTATTTGTGCAATTTCTTGTTGTTAATAGTTTCCTCTATCTAATGATCCGAAACTCCTTGCTTTTTTTATCACTTCAAACGTATTTTCCTTTATACATTATGTGAGAACATGTGTCAAATAACAATAAGAAGTTAAATTAATTAATTAAAATTAATAACAATCGCTAAAAATAGCATGCTTTCAATTTATAGAACAAATGAAAGATATCTCTGTATAGTTTATTTCAAATTATAAGAATATAATTTTGAACGCCTCTAATGCACCACCTGCGGCAATAACTACCTGCCCACTCAATACGATTATCTTTTACGCAAACAAACTGCTGAGGTCCGTAATGACAAAATTTAAGTAAACCAACAGTTGTTAATTTGAATATATACTATGGTTAAATAGTCATTAAATTTCAATTTAGATAAGTGCTGATATTTATTAAAGAAAATTTAAGTAAATATAGTTAGGAGAGTTGGTATATATCTAATATTGAGTCTATTTATCATATATTGTTAATCTTTACTGCTGTATACATATTTGATTTTTCTCTCTTTACTTCACGAACATGTGGCGACCTTTTGCTGAAAGTGTTAGTGATGATGATGTGGATAGTGATAATACTATTGGGAGCACGACAGAGAAAGCATATATCAGACGATGCAAAACAGATCATTCTCAATGTTTATCATACCCTGATGGAAGAAAATAACGAACTACAACCACAGAACATTCAACCAACGTCGTAATTAACCAAGGTGCCTTTTGGAACAATATATAAGATAATTAAGAATAACGCAGGGCCTCGAAAGCAAAGAAGTGATAAAGGAGCACCGAGAAAAATTGAAGAGTATGAAATTGATACTATTACACAGCAAGCATACTCCTTCTACAAAGGAAATGTTGTATCTACACTTGACTGCTTACATAAAAGAATCAGTGATGAGCCTATAAATATTCAGTGTTCTAAAGCAACCTTGTGGCGGACGCTAAAGAAAGCTGGTTTTAAGTGTGGCACTATAGATAAACGTCGCACAATTATGGACAGCCCGAAGTTACAGAAACTTCGATATGAATACTTAACGGCAATTATAATGTATAGACAGGAAGGTCGATTCATATGTTCTTTAGGCGAGACGTGGTATGACACCCATGATACAATTTGCAAAGGTTGGGCGGATAGTTCAAGTAAGTGTCAGTTGGGCCCGCTATTATCTGTACAAATGTTAAATCCTCAAGTTCAGATTACCATGAAAATATGAACTCATCTTTATTTGAAGAATGGTTTTGTGACACTTTGCTGCCAAATTTACCAAAAGATAGTGTGATAGTGATGGACAACGCTCCGTATCATTCTCGACAGCAAAACAAAGTTCCTACAAAATGTAATAATAAGAAAGATATTAAAGAATTTTTAGAAGCAAATGATTTATATTTTGAGGATCATTATACAAAAAACCAATTAATAGAGGTGATGAAGACAAAAGAATATTTAAAGGATTATTATGTGGATAACAAAGCCAAAGAAGCAGGACATACAATTTTGCGTTTACCACCATACCATTGCATTTTCAATCCCATTGAATTGATATGGGCCCAACTGAAAAATACCATAAGACCAACAAATCAAACACCGAAATTTAGTGAAAGCAGTGTAACACACATAAAAAATGCTATGGGACATATAACTGCTGTAAATTGGAAGATGCTGTTAAACACGCAATAGCAAAAGAGGTCGAATATATGCGCATGTACAAAATAGTAGCACCTTTGATTATAAATTTGCAATACGATTCAGACACAGACACCGATTTGCAAGACGACTCAATCACAGAAGATGATTTATGAAATACGGTGACACATAAAAATTTTACTGTGTATTACAAACTAATTAGCTTTATATATCTATATGTATGTACTACACATATTGCCACAAGATTTGTAATTTTTTCTTTGTATATAAACCCAATCTATAGATATTTTTTATTATATACTTGACATTTATAGTCAATACGGCCTCTAGATTCACACGTTGCAAATAGGTAAACAGCACCCGTTCAATAAGGAGGCCAGGTATAATAATTATCGTCACAGAAGGTGGTGCAATAATAGCATTAGAGCCGTTCAAAGTTATATTCTTATAATTTGAAATAAACTATACTAGCATAAGAGATAGCATTCAAAAACCGCATTTCTTAAAGAAGAATACACGGGTGTGAAAGACAAGTAACAAGTACTTGGTGGAGATATGTAAGACAGAATAATAGTAAATGTATTAAATAAACATATATATGAATCGGATATGTGTAAATAATATTACTTAAATGGTGAGAATTTTATAATCTTCTTAAAGTGGTCCTATAATTAGGCCAGGTACGGTGTACTCATCACCGCGGGGAAGGCAGATTGTGACTTTATAAGAAAAGATATTTCGAAACGTTTTTTCTTATAATAGCCACTCATTAGGAGTACCTTTGACAAAATTATATCAAAAAACGACAATAGCTCTGTAATGATCACATTTAAAATAATAACGTCCTACATGTTTTGGCGAGAAATTTAGTAAGCAATTCAAAAATGAACCGATATACAGGCTGTTCCATTTAACAAAAAATGAATTTTAAACAAAAATGTGTCATGTAAGTTTATTCCAGTTTTCTGCACATAGAAATAGTAATTGAAAAATATAAAATATGTTTGTATTAGAACTATTATTATGAACAACGCTACCAAAAGTTGTGTACATCTAATACGTCGTTTCGAGAAATATAATTTTATAAAAGCATTGAATTTTTCAGCAAAATGGCGATAAGTCGAAAACTTTAAATTTTAGGCCTATACTATTTTATTACTTCCTTACTAAGAATTATACGAGGAATATAAAAGTATAATAATACATAGAATGTTCCATTTAAAAAAAAATATAATTATGGTCAGCCACCAAATTATGGAACACTAATGAGAACTAATGAGAAGCTATCATAGAAAAAAAACCGCTTCGAAATACCTTACTGATGATTCAGCCTGTATAAACATGCTTCTACTAGGCTCGTTAAATGTGTATAATGCAGTTTATAAAAAGTAAGGTTAACTATAATTTTGCTTATTAGCATTTCTATAAATAATTAAATGATGTAGCTCGCTAAATTTCATTTCGATCATAAAAGGGCAGTACTGGCAAAATAAAACAGAAATTAAAAATCATACGTTGTGATTTTGTTTGTTATCAGATTTTCTTAATTCATTTAAAAGAAACACACGAATTTCTCATATACGTTGCAAAAAGCTTCTCCTCAACGCACTCGTAAACAACATCTGTGAACTTAGATAACTTTCCTGTAAATGAAGTGAAAACTGGTAATTTTTACAATTAAGGATATTTTTGCGAGAAAGGTCTATAGCATATCGATACTGCACTTCCTTGACAATTGCATTTGGGTCAAGATTATGTTTAATTTGATTTAAATTACAATCGCCGTATTATGCATATGCATGTGCAGGTGGAAAAACCTCACACGTTCGTGCCTATCCCCAATCTGAAAGTACTTCAATTAGCACCGAGCTCGCATAATAAACGAGTATGTTATTGATTTCTGGCACTTCGCAGAATCACAAATTAATAAAAGGCAAGAGTTTAAAAATTATGTAACATTTTTCACGGTAAAATCTATTCTAATGTTAAAGAAAATAATTTATTAATGGTATACCTACATTTGCATTTATTTAAATAAATATAAGTAGTACAATCGTGGTAAAATATCAAAATTTACAGCATTAGTTCAGTGATAAAAATTTATGCTTATAATCAATAATATATTAGTTTTAATCCTCCCAGCAACATTCGTCACTATCAGAATCTTCATTTAGATTTATTATCAATTCTGTATCGTTCCTACCAAACCTAACCTCTCGATGCCACCATTTCTTTATATCGACCTCAGTATGCAGTGTAGTGTTTGCCCAAGTTTCTGTTGTTACTGTAGAAAGTTCTTTTCGCCAGAAGAAGAAGAACTATTTTTATGCAATTTATATCAAAGCAAAAATAAACACGAATATACAGGAAGAATGTACACAACACACGCCTGTTTGACAGATATGATTTATCTGCCAACACCGAATTGAACTATTAATCTGTTAAAAATATGTAATACAGAAATTTAATATTGAAAAGGAAATTATGTGTTTATTTGCCATGAATGCGTATATTACGATCAATTTATACGTTTTCTATTTAAACTAATGAAATAAAAGCCGTCAAATATAATTTAACAAAGTAACATTTTTAGTGTTACAGTTATGACAACATGTAAACGTCATCAATGACGTACAATTGAATATAACGCATCTTTTCTATATATATACACTAAAATTCTTAGCCGAATATACAAAAACTATAATGATAGTGATCTGTCATCTTCACGTATCGTTTATACCGATTAAAACTTTAATAAATAACAAAAATGGCAATTGAAAATGCAAACTGCCATCCAAACAGTTTCATTGTAGTTAATATTGATTAAAAAAAAAAATAACAAAAATGATCATTAGGGAAGCGAGTCAATTTAATAGAATTATTAGAAAATCTTTGATTTATCAAAAACGATATCCAACAACATTAGAAGTAAATAATGCCGATCTATGAATATAATGACAAATAAGTGAAGTGAAAATGTAAATATTTAAGCATAGGACAGTATGTAGTTTCATCAAAAGATCAAGATTTATCAAGAACAGTATTTAATTCCACTACACAAATAATATCGACGCGAATTGCGTAATTAAAAGAGTAAGGTATAAAAATTTACACTACAGGAGTCGCATACCATTCATGTATGTATTCGATACGATTTATGTAGTGGAATTATAGGCTGTTCATGATAAAATTGCATAAATAATAGCAGCTGTTCTATGTTTAAATATTCACATTTCCACATTTGACGTTTGCTTTGGAGGGGGGTATTGTACTGCAAAAATTGCGCGCAAGCGGCTGCGTGTGATTGGTTCGGGTGTTTGTGATTCCTGCGTGTGGGCGTGTTTCGGTTGTAGAGTGTTGTGTTTAACGCGAGTCTCGATCTGTATGTCGGCCAGGAGCGGTTTCCAAATGTGCGGCAGGTGTTGGCCACGGTCTCGTTTATTTAAACTTTTAGGTATTTTCTATCTCTATTGCTTCTCTAGTGATTCTAATAGCTAGATTTTCGCTCTTAGCGAATAAACTTAGTATTATCAAAGTCGATAGTAGGTATGCCCCGTTATCAGACGATGTTGTGCTGCGTTTGTGTTCTTCTTTTCTCACGCTTATTCACTTGTTCGTCTGGCTTACATAGGATTGGTCGCACTCCGCGCATCAAGAATATCATATACCGCATGTGTCAATTTTCATTAGCCATAGGCGATCAATGCATACAATACGTGGCAACGTGGTGCAGGGGGTAGGGACTTTCCTTTCCAATGCCAGCGCGACCGATACATGCTTGCAAATACAAGTTAGCAGTAACTATTGTACCACGGACTTGGATGTTTGTAATGCGTTCAGAAATAATATTTACGAGATGCAAGGATTTGTTTTTCTTTTTCCTTTCAGTAAATGCAGAGAATTCTTAAGCTGGGTTCACGCTGCATGACGCAAACAAAAGCGTAATTCTAATAAAATTAAAAAATAACTATAATAAAATAAAAAAATAACCCTAATAAAGTAAATAAAAAGGGATTCTGAAAATAATAATAAACTAGACAAGGGGCTCAAAAATTCCTCCCTGCACAGCAAGGCATTGCCCTAGACGGTCGTATAAATTTACTCTTACGTTTTCTAACATGTGAGCAGTTACTGAATTAGCAGCCTCAATTATTTTTTCTCTCAAGGCAACTATGTTTTCTGCTCTACCAGCTTCATGGGTATAAACAATATTTTTTACATACCCCCACAAAAAAAAAACATTTGGAGAGAGGTCAGAAGATCGCTTTTATTGCAGACCGCAACGTGATCGCAGCTAAACATTGAATGTAAAATCTGGTGGGGAGTAGTAGGAAGATCGGAGAAAATCGTTGTGATGTCGGTTGTTGTCGGCATTGGTGACGGACAGTAGGGGTACCACGTTGCCACGTATTGGATGCATACGTATAGATCGCACATAAACATTGAATCCCTATACCTAATGATATTTGACACGTGCGGTATATTTAAGTGGCTTCAATAAAATGTAGACAATTAAACACACTAGAAATAATTTAAACTGACTCATACAGTAAATGCCATCTCTCATATAGTGCATGAACACTTAAATATATCGTTGGGCACTTAGTATCGGTTCGATATTATTAGGTTTCGTACTGAACACTCCTACTATAGCACCAAATACGCAATAATGAAAGTTGGACCTGAAGAATAGAGAAAAACAAACAAATTGCATTCAGCAATTAAAAATTCGATATAATTACTTGATTCAAATGATTTTAATACGTCTCCAACGAAATTTACCAGCAAACGCAAGATAAAAAATGAATTCTTCGAAACAGGTGTTGTACGGTTTAACGAATTCCAGAAGAATGCGCTCGCTCTTTTCAGATTTTTTTGTTCTTTTCTTGTTTTAAAAGCGTAGCATCAGAAATTTATTATTACCTACCCGCTAATTTTCAGACAACAGAGAACACACACGCATCTGGTCCAGTAAACAAATCCTTCCAGGAAAGTGCATCAATTATATACCATCCTAGCATCGATTCCACGGAAGGTAAAGTCGATATGTGTCTGTTTTCATACACCCAACCTTGCTCAAGGCGCGAGTTGCGGTTTTTAATACAAAACATTCTTTGTATATTTATGAATATTCTGCAGAGGAAAAGGTTGAGAGTTTTACGACCATCCTTGAAACAAATTCGAACGATAACATACGCCACACATGTCATGTACATTTTAAAAAAATCATGGAGCTTCTAGCAATATTTAAATATACCTTGGATGTATATTCAGTTAAATAGAAATATACACCGTTTCTTTTATTCCTATGTTAGTAAATCAATAATTTAACAAGAAGATACATTATTAAAGGAACTAATAATACAATTTCAATTTATAAAACAAGTTAAAGGAGGCGAAATCTTTAAATCTGACAATACTTTATCAAAAATAAAGCATTTAGCTTGGACGTCTCAATTCAAAAGCAATCGTAAATAAATGTATAGTTACAAAAGGACGTGTTTGTATGCGTGCGTGCGTGTGTACGATGTCCAGACAAATCTATCATATCAGTATTGGGAAAATTAGGTATGTAATTTTGAAGTTAGTATATGGTCTATTGTAACTTTTAGTGATAAATTTGTAATAATTATAGGCTCAATTATCGATTACTATAACCTTTTTAATATCATACCTTCTTATTTGTGTATGATGTATGGTGTGGCCTGTTTGGGGAACCCTTAGGCTACATGTATAATTAATTAAATAAATACATAAGTAAATAAATGAAATAGTCCGGAAAAAACTTATTACCGTCCATCCGAGGATACGTATCTCGACCTTCGAGAAAAAATTCCTTTCTGAAAATGTCTATCGTTTCACGAGCTATCATTTCTCTCATGATTTTATGTAAATCCCATGGGTCTGTTTACTTTGTTTCATAAACGCTTTCAATTCTAACGTACAAATTTAACTTATAATGTATGTAGCTAATAATATAGTTATATAAATATTTTTTTTAAAATATTAAAATAGTAATCGCATATTCAATACTATAAAAGACACCACACCTCAGTTGTTTTGTATTGCAAGGAACATCAATTTGAAGGATACATAACGACCCATTAATATGCAAATATTGTTCAAAGCACCATTGAAAAAGATATAAAAATCGATTGTCGCAGGTGTGACTTAACTTTTTTTTAAGTTCAAGGCTGTCACATAACCAATAATTATAGAAGAAGCACGTTAAATAAATACACATACATATTATAAACATATTAGTGACAATAAAAAATGCACACAAGCCAATTAACATGATTGATCTACTTCATTGATTATTTGATTTTTATTAATTAGGCAGAAGTCATATATTAAAAAAGTTATATAATATAGTTATATCAAAAAGATACACTTTATATGAAAGTGGAATTTGAATTTCAAGCAGCATTTTATCATGTCGCCGTTTATGTTTGTCTTAGCATATGGACTCTACTAGCATAAGACTTCTATCATAAATTTGTGGGTCAATTTCTTTCTGTTTATGTGTATGTGTTTGTTACGGTTTTTAATTAAATTTAGCAGTTTAAGTTCAATTTCATAAGACATGTAACACTAATAATCAGCCAAGCTTTGAATATCAGACAAATATGGCGTCATCGGCTGGGTACATGACGTCATAAAGCAAAAATGACAAACATTAAATCATGGCAAAAAAATACCCATTTAACTTTTGTTTCTAAAAACTTTTTTTTTCCCTAAAAATAATAATAATCTCTTTCTCTCTCTTCTTTTTTATACACACTGTATATACCCATAGTAATTTAACAAAAGCTCTCCTATTAAACTACTTCTTGCCTTTCTTGAATAATTATCTTTCGATTATATTACTTGAGATGCATACTTTCGATTTTATTAGTCGCTGGCATGATACTCATTCTGCATTCAACATTCAAGCTTGGAATGAGGAATTGTCTTAACATACAAAAATGACGCTTTTGTTTATTAGCTACAAAGTAAATAGTTATGTATATGTGGCTTCTTAATTACGTCAAAGCTAAGTCCTTCTTTTATGGTATGCGTAGCAATACACTAATACGGCAAATATTGTACTTTATACATTCAAAATTTATAGACTTTTTCGAAAGACATTATATGGATTAATATCAGTAACCTTTACGGCAATATACCGTTTAAAAATTATATAACGATACTTACTTTTCCTGTAAATATTACATAAATGTAAGATAACAACTTCTATGAATTATTATGTCAGTGATTCTTGTAACAATTTACAGTTTATTAACAACTGAATTTGTAAAATTAAACAAGTAGAATAACATCTAAACATTGGAAAACAAAGGATCCGTATCGCAATCTATTTAAACAAGTTTGCTAAATAATACGCTTTGTTACTCACCAAATGGTCATTCCAAAGATTATGAATGAAACTCGAATACTTACCTAAAACAAAGAAAAAAAATATGTTAAAACAAACACAAACAATACAATGGCACGTACATAAGTGCGGTCCTAATTTAATAAAAATATATGCTCAGAAATTCGAAATTAACACAGACTACTTGATTTGAGTTCGAATTTTGAAAATATTTTATACTAATCTTGTTAGAAATTAAGATTTAAATATTCTCATACTCATTAGCCAATGTCTACACATTATTTACTGCAGAATTTAATAAGAGCACAAATTTACGAATACGATACGCAAAACAAAAAATTTCTGATATTTGATTATCGGTTAATAGTAATAATAAACAATCAAATAACCAGAAAGTATATATATAATATATAAAATAAAGATAAAATTTATGTTACCAAAGAACACATTAAAATATATGATTTAATAAATCCTGTATGAAATTGAAAGCATTCTCTATATGTAGCTGGTGCAATATACTCCAACGCCAGACATTCATACTTATCATTTGTGAATAATTAAATGAAGTGATGGAAATCTCTTGGTGAAACATGTCGAAATATAAGCAAGTATGTGTTTGTTATTACTTGCTTATATTTTATCATTTGTGCCTTTTTTATCGTTTGTTGCCGTCCGTTTCCTTTTTATTTTATAGGCAAGTCAAAATTTTCTTAATTTCTTATAGGGTAAGGACGAACGTCGGAGTGGGTTTTGGGTGGATTGATGGAAGGGGTGGATATACATTACATTTAAGAATTTTGCACTGTTTACATAATTCTCTACAACCAAGTTCCTAAGAACTCTAACTGCTTCAAACTGTAGAATAAATAGTGTATCATTTTTTACATATATTTGTGTGCGTGTTTAACAACGATAGCGACCGAACGGTAAAAGCTATCAATACAATACCATAGCAAACCTTATTTCAATAGTATAACTTCCTCCAAAGATATGATTAGATTTTCGGTGGACATAATACCCTGGAGGTAGTAGTTTACTTCAGTGACAAGCTCATTTTTTCCCAATATCCCGCCTACTACAAAGTTTAGATAAATTTACAAAAATGCTCAAATGTGGGTTTTAAAACAAGTTTATAAAAACAATTTTTGAATATTCTGTTACGGTCTAAAAGTTCTCCCCGTATATGTCTACATTTTTCATTTTGTTTACAAATATTTCATAACATAGTGGCATCGGCATCGCTTCTGAACGGATTCCGATTTATTATTTTAAATTTCAGTTCGTCTCTTACAGGACACGCTTTACATAATGTGTGTATAATTGGTTGTCGAGTTTACTTTATTCTAATATATATTTTATTTGTAAATACTGGCTCTTTTAGTCACATACGAAGGTCAGATTATTGTTTAATTGTTGGTTAGTAAATAATTGTCAATGCTATAGCATTATGTATTGTTTAAATTAGTTTGTTTAGTTATAGTTAGCAGTTTTTTTAGGAATATCTCACAAAAAAAATCAAAATTGGGACCAGAAGTCACTTTTACTGTAAAGCAGAGTTTTTGCAAACATTTCTCTAACAATGCATTGCATGCAGACTTAAAGATCATAGCTTAATTTAAGATAATTTGCGAAACAAGTTTGTTTGAAAATATTTCGCGGATTATGCTGTATATCCAGATTTATTAAGAGTATAAGTATTTGGACCTTAATTTAGAAAAACTTTTGTATAAACAATTCGTTCCACAAATACGTATGAAAAAGTTATGTGGTGCCCACACCTCATTTTTCATATTCATATGTGTGGAAAAAAGGATATACAAATTCTACAATTAAAAATAACATTACCAAAAAAAAGTTGTAACAAAAAGAATTAAATTTGATTTGAATTTTTGACGTGCAGACTCTTGTAAATTTGAAAAAAGCTTACTTTACGTACATAAAGTATTTATTCAATTTAGCCAAAACTGCAGTCTCATAATAAACGAGGGCTTCAAAATAATAATAATAATAATAATGTATATGTACTATAACAAAAATTACAACAAATCGTCAATTAATAATAAAACATTCAAATAAATATACTAAAATTAGATTAAAAAGCATATTGCTGTGAATCTTGCGTTTAAATAAAATTTATATAATTTATTTATTTATTTGTTAAATAAATAAATAAAATTGAAGTTTGTGCTAGCTTTATAGGCAAAACAGCATAATTCATTATCTCTCGTGGGTTCTACTGTGATTTACTTCTTTCCTTACTTGTTTCACTTTCGTTATTATTGTGATGTTGTGTGGGATAGGGTTATAAATAATTATGACACCAGATTACTCATGTGAAAAATGTATTATATACTTATTGATTACAATAGGTAAAATTTATTATTGACTGTATATTATTTATTTTATTTATTTATTTACAATTCTTACAAGTAACAGTTTTCACAATAATATCGTGTTCGTTCATTTAAATATGTATTCAATCAATACAGGGTTTCTCCGCTTTCACTCTTTTCTTATAAAAGCCTGTATATTTGGGCCAAATTATATTGACTTGATAATGAAGGTACTGACTAATCGGCTTTATGC
The DNA here is from genome assembly GCA_963170755.1 of Amphimallon solstitiale. Lineage (NCBI taxonomy): Eukaryota > Metazoa > Arthropoda > Insecta > Coleoptera > Scarabaeidae > Amphimallon > Amphimallon solstitiale. Next base: position 46,675,354 of record OY720676.1, on the reverse strand, counting down.
AAACATTCACACGTACTACATAAAGCTTGGATCAATCACCACCCCAGATACATTCCTAATGCATCACAAACTAATTGTCTAAACCTCTATTCTCACGGAGACTTTAGATTCTTAGTGCGAAGCGTTTAGGCGTTCCTGTTTATAAAAGTTTGAATATTGTTCAAAGCAGTACTTACTAAGGTCTTTCTTAATGAACACTGGTCCGTTGTGCAAGTATTCGCACACAGTACACTATTAAGACTAATGTTCTTAATTTTTAATTAAAAATTGTGTCCCTATATTTACGTTCTATTATTTAAATAACTAAGTATTAAAAGAAATGGAGTGTTTAGAGAGAACCTGTATATTTTTGATTGAATTTAATAGTTATAACAATATTATTTACTACTCACTGCGTAGATTCATATAATTCCTCGAATTCTTGTTGAAATTGGGTTTCCATTTTTGTGGATTCTTCTCTCATTGGAATCTTCTATAAATTAAATGATGACGCTCACTTTTTGCAAATATGGCGACCAGAAAACAATTGGAAATTATTCCTATAGAAGCGTATAGGCTTCTTGTTTGTTTGTGAATTGTTAGGTAATTCTTTTATATTTGTTCTGCGGTAATAATGGTAAGCATGTAACGACCCCACTTAACCATTATTTGCTCAACACGTAGATGTATTATTTACTTCAAGAGACGCTATTACTTTGTTGTGAGTTAGAAGTTTTTAATGTCACAGGAACCAGCTAACAACTAACTAATTTTCTGTTCCGACGCGCTTTTTATAGTTGAAAATAAATGCCACTCGCTATTTGATTGTTTTGCGGACTTTTATTTTTTAATTGTTCGTTGTAGCGCCTCTAGCGGATATCTCGACATTTATGCCTTGTCTCTTCTTCCTCTTGTCGTATTTTAGGTTGGTATTTATTTTAGTATGTTCGATCTTGACATTTGATGTCTTCTACATTCACCAACGTTGTTGTTCCATATATTTATATCTAATGGGCAGTAAGTATATAGATATTTATTTTGATGTTTTTCTTACGTTATTTTATTCGTTTGTTGCTATCGTAAACATTCATTGTACTTATAAATATATTCATTGCTACTTTCGTTGTTTCGTAGGTACATTCTTCGACCAAGCGCTAACCTTACTCGTATTTTTGTTCTGGTGCTTTTAATCGGAAAGAATGGAAAGAAATTGGATATTGTTTCGATCGCCAGTCCCTCCGTCTGCGGCTTCTCCGTCTGCTTCGTTCTCTCCTTGAACCATCTCACCGTTCGTGGAGAGTTTTGTATGTTTAATATGCTGTAATAAATCATTGCTTTTTTATATTAATGCTGCTTATTCCTTTGGTTACAGATGTTCGTTTGTATGTGCACTAAGTTTGGAACCATGAAAAGGATTGCAATTACTCGCATTACAATGAGAATTGATACCTTTGTTGCATATATTAAAAATATTATACGATTTTGTGATGTTCTTAATGATATACTTTATCTTAATATCCTTTTCAACGCAAGTGTATGTATTTTATTTTTAAGTTACTTGAGTGCATTAAGCCTCTTCATATACATTACGAGCATATCTCATTTTATTCTCTATTAAAATACTTATATTTTAAGTGCATACCTGTATTATCGTATGATCGAATAAATATTTATTTTAAAATAAATATTTCTTAAACTATAAGTGAGTTTTCTTATTGCTAATATTGATTTAAATACACGAGTATATCTTAGTGTCAACGTTAATTATATCTACTTCTAACATTTTATGATTATATACAATATTGTTTTAATTTCTAAAGTAAAGTTCACGGCAATATGTAATGTGATGGTTTAGAAGTATTGAATTATTACACAATGATTGTATAAGTCAAAGCAATTTTGTTCTTATTCTAGTTTTAATTTTCCTTTTCGAAGTTTTCTGTATATACATTTAAGCTTATAATATGCCTGATATATTGCGCAATCCATGGTAACTTTTACAATTATTGTCATCTAAATTATTTTTAAGATTCTGAATATATTCAGAAAAATATTAAATATTCTTATTGTAATTAGTTACCTCCTTTTGAGGGAAGCATTCCTCATAATTGTTGTAAGCCCTCCAAGAAGATAGTGCACATTTCTTCAGATGTCCTATTATGGAATCCATCCATTGGTAAGTATTAATTTTGCGTATGAGTTCCTCTATTTTTCAGTTAGTGAATATAATTTCAGCTATTTTTCGCGTATCGCTATATAACACTGTGATAAAGTCATCAGCTATATGAAGGTTTATTGTATCTATAAGGTAAGTTACTCGCATCAATATTTATAAAGATATTATATACTGTGTGTCCAAAAAGTCTGGAAACACCCAAATAAAATCGAAACGGATGATTTTTGAGAAAAATGCAAAAACAGGTCAATTTGTATTTTCAAAAAACTACTGGCTAATGGTATCTGCTTGGAATTTTTGATGACCTTGAAAAAGTTACGATGTCATCAAAAAAAATTTAAATGGCAACGTCGCATTTTTATTTTTATTTTTGATAGATCTTTTAATTGTCTAAACGACAGTCAAAAAAATATTTTTCATTCTACTTAAGAAAAATTTTGAAAAAAAAATCATTATAGAAAACAAAGAAAATTTTAATCGTAGAAATCAGCAAAAACTCTTACAATAAATGTTCAAAATGTTGTCCTTGAGCATCTTGGCAATACCCTAAACGATAATAAAATTCATTTTGAACGTTTTCTATCATTTCAGGAGTGATCCTTCGTACTTCAATCTCAATCCGTTGACGCAAGTCTTCCAAATTTTCAGGTTTAGTTGCGTATACCTTATTTTTTAGGTAACCCCACAAAAAATAATCAATAGGCGTTAGATCTGGCGACCTAGCCGGCCACTCGACAGCCCCCCTCCTGCCAATCCATCTGTTTGGGAAGGTATTCTCGAGATAATGCCGAACATTTCCCGCATAGTGGGGTGGAGCCCCATCTTGTTGAAACCAAATTCTTTGGCTGGGCAAATTAGGATCTTCATGGTTCGGAAATATTTCTGCTAATGAGGGAATTAAATAATTTTGTAAAAAATCCAAATACATTTCCGCCGTCAGGTTACCGTTGAAGAAAAAAGGCCCTATAATTCTGTTACCAATTAAACCAGCCCATACATTTAATTTCTGAGGATACTGAGTTCGTACCTCTCTCATCCAGCGTGGATTTTGGCGTGCCCAGTACCTGCAGTTTTGTCTATTAACAGTCCCATGTAATGTGAACGTAGTTGTTCGCAAAACTGTACACGCCTATCGAAGTCGTCTTCAGACAGCTCATGAACCAAACAGATTTTGTAGGGATGATACTTAGTTTTCCGGAAAATATTACCAATTGTACCTTCGACACGTTAAACTCCCGAGCAAGCTGCCGTGTACTAGAATTTGGAGTTTCCTCTACTGACAATAATACGTCGAGTTGCGTATCTTCTGCGATCTTTGGACGACCACTTCTAGGGCGATCTAGAACATGGCCTTCTTCTTGAAATTTTTTGTGAATCTTACTCACAGCAGAAATACTAATTGGGGCACGCTCCGGATGTTCTGTATTAAATAAGTCGCAAACTTCTCTAACTGAACGAGCCCTATCCCCAAAACCAATCATCATCAATATTTGAATACGTTCCCTCTCACTTAAAACCATTCTTAAACAGATTTTTTTAACTTACACACAATTCGTATTTGACAGAATGTCACAAATAAAACAAAATGTGTTCGAAAAATAATCGACTTTTAAGCCAACTATGTTTTTTTTTTAAAGACAAACTTTTCCATTTTCGAAGAAGTAATTAAATATTTCTCGGTCATTTTCTTAAGTAAAATGAAAAAAATTTTTACAGCCATTTAGACAATTAAAAGATCTATCAAAAATAAAATTAAAAATGCGACGTTGCCATTTAAATTTTTTTTGATGACATCATAACTTTTTCAAGGTCATCAAAAATTCCAAACAGATACCATCAGAAAGTAGTTTTTTGAAAATACTAATTGACCTGTTTTTGCATTTTTCTCAAAAATCATCCGTTTCGATTTTATTTGGGTGTTTCCAGACTTTTTGGACACACAGTATACAACTTATTCTCATGGGCTGCAATGTCATGGATTTCAAATTAAGCGACCGAAATAAATTCAGTAAATTGTATGTATTACTTGTTTTATTCAAAAGATAGATATTAAAATTCCTAGCTATGAACATTCTTATACTTCATTATATGTTCAAGAGATTTGACATAATATTTATAAATAAGCTTCCATCAAGCGGTCATACTATGCTAAAAAAAAGCTGTCAGAGAAAAATACATTGCAGACGTATGAAATTCTGTATTAATTTAATAAACATTGTTGTTCTCCGTCTGCTTACGGAATATTTTTCGAGAATAACTTTCTTTTATATTGGTATTTCCAAAGAAATGTTTACTTGTGTACAGAGCACGATTCCATGATATTCTATCTCCAATAATTAATAATTGGAAAGTTAGAAAACGGCGCCTCGTTTTTAACCATATTTTTTTTGCATCCTGAAATGGCGTAGTAAATTATTTAATTAAAGTGTTGGTCGTATGGAATTCGTGTTTTGTTAATGATGTAGGCGCAGTTATGACTACCAATTCCATCAATATTACAAGCGGGTATGTAATTTGTGGGAAATTGAAGAGTCATTTTTTAAGTTCTTCACTTAAAGCAAAATTGTCTGCGCGAAATAAGCTCTTGATGTTTAATAAATTAAAAAAAAATAAACAAGAATAGTTGAGACTTTAAACTTAGTTTAATCAATAAAAATACTATCGTGCTTATAACAATATACCAAATATTTCAACTCTACTTTTGAAGACAATTACAGTACTGCAACTTTTAATTATAAAAATATTCACTTGTTAGGTCAAATGCGAACGCATTTCTTATGATTTAGTTTTTACATGAAAATTATGCATTTAACGATGATGCAATATCAGTGATGTATTTGCAAGTAATCTAGGTCAATCAAGCACTACCTTCAGAATTCTTCTTGGCGCCAGAAGGAAAGCTGTAGGAATTTTACATAATGCAAAAATAAGTTGTTTCCGAATGTTTGTTTGAACGAGTAAATAAATACTTATGTTATGTTATACATTTCAAGAATAGGAAATGTTTTTAAAAATGTCTAATTTAATTTAGATAGTACATATTCGTAGGAAATATTTTTATTAATCTCTAGACACGCGGTAAGTGAAAAAAGCTGCAAATAAATATATGAGAATTGAAAAAGTGTTTGACAAAAATGGAATGAGAATTGTTACACTTCACCTTGGGCACCAAATTGTTATATTTCAGGTTGGGCGCCAAATTGTTACACTTTAGGTTGGGCGCCAAATTATTACACTTGGTATTATGCTGGTCCTTGAAATTGTTTATAAAAGGTTGTACAGTAAACAATGATTAATTCATTACGTGATGTCGGCATGGTTATCCATCAAAGATGCAGGATACTGTGCTGTAAAAGAAAGTATTAAAAAAAAAGAATTTAAAGTTTTTATTTAATAAAATGAATAACAAATTAAAAGAAAATTACGATTAAAAAAATAAAGCAATTTCAATTTAAGACAGGTAAGTTATGGGAACGTAAATAAACAGGGATTATTTACAATTCGGTTCAAATGTGTTTATACTTGCGTGTGTATGGATCCGCACAGATTCACAGATCTATCAGACAGACCCCAATAAAAAGTCACCAAGAAATCGCGAAACTACTAGGAGTGTCCTGAAACTGTTTTGAGGTAATTGGGGAGAGACTAAAAGTAATTTTAATACCTAACAACGAGCAATGCAAATTGTAATAGAAAAAATCCAACGACAAGAAATTTACATCAAAATAGGTGTCACGACAGTAGAATGAGTAAGTAGTACCATATGCCCCAGGGTTCGATTCTTGAACCTTTGTTCTTTTCTATTTGTGCTTTATACTTTCCAACTATATTAGATACATGTAGCTGTCATTTTTATGTAGATGATGCGCAGCTTTACCATTCATTCTAGATGAATGTAGGAAGCAGGCTATAAAATTAATCGATTATTATCTGAAAGCCTTAATAATGGTTCGTTGGACATGTATGAACGTCGAGTCCGTCCTTCATGCGTTTTGTTTGTATTACAAGATAATTGTCAACTTGACCCCTCGTTATCGCTCCCTCACTATATGAGTGTATGTGTGATTGCTGTTCTTCTCTGTTAGTGGCCTTCTCGGTGTTGTCTCACTATTTATGGTGAATATATTTATTGATTGCAGGGAATTTGTAAAAACATGAACACCATCCATTTAAAATTTGATGAATAAAATATATATTTGCAATTTATATAGATGCAAGTATGTATCGTTGTTGGTAATGTTGGATGTCTAACTAAAGTAAACGTTTTTATGGATTTTGAAGTGCCAGTTATATAATATAAATAAATAATATTATAATACTTAATTGCAATAATGTTTGAATCATTTTTACAATCACATTGGCATTTAAAGCAAGTACTTTATCACTATTTTCTAATCGAACACCAATGGCTGTGAACTTTTTCAAAAACTTTTTAATCTAATTTAATCATGTGTACGTACGCTATTTGTATATGTAAACTCAAAGCGACACATTCAAATAATTGTAATACATATGACATTTCAAAAATACTCATCAAGAGTCTTAAACATATTCAAATTACCAATGCTATTTTTAGAAGCTCACAGTTTAACCCCTCACACGTAATTATCCACTTCGTTTTTATCTCAATTAATTACGATTTAATAGTTTACAAAATGCATCTAAGAGCAACAACAGTAAATTATGTACATTCACATGAGTCACTATATTATATGTTTACTATCGATTTACACCTTCTGTTTAGATGCTTATACATCCGTTTATGCATAACGATGTGGAGAAATTACCGCGACGTCTGTCAATAAAAGTTTTAATTGCCACCCACGCTGCTTCTCTAAAATCCAAGAACTGTTTGTTGACCGACATTATAATAAAACAAACAATAATTGACTATGTGCACTGATGTTCTATGCATATGCAAATGTATGTACGCATATACCATAAGTTGTATGTACATACAGGTTGATTCAATATAAAATTTCATTATTTTCAGTAGCCAGAGAGGGTAATAAAATAAATATATTGTATTGATATCTGTCATGTAAAAAAATACTATATTTCATTTTGAGTTCGTAAATAATAAACTATAATTTTAAATTAAGCTATTTGATGTTTTAAAACATAAAAAACTGATTATCTTTTTAGAATGCAATGTTAGGAAATAAGTGTGTTTTGGAATTAACTGATATGTAACTAAATAAATTTGAAAAAAAAGTTGTTAAGAGATCATTTATATGTCAAATTTTATGTTTAATGATTAATGGTGTTAATTTCCAAATACATAAGATTTATATATACCGATAGGTCCAGCTCGGAACGGGCCATAGTCAGCAATGAGTGGCAACACCGAAACCCCCACCGAAACCCCTCTACCCGCAGCAGCAGCACATTGCAGTTAAGAATTTAGTAAGACTTAAACCGCGCAAGGATATAGTCGTTTGCATATTCGTTCTGTATACGTAATTTGCCCATTTGTTTCAGACATAATAAGGTCCAATTTATTATTATTATTGTATTCTTAGCTGCCACGGAAAAGTAATTTTAAGTAATAAAAAAACAATAACGTTTTCTAAAAGATAAAAGTAAAAAAATCAATAATTCTACAAAATAAATTCAAATTTTAAGAAAGTCACTCAAAATAGGAGCACGCGGAGTGGTATCGTACACACGTTGCCACATAGCACGTTCCATACGTATATTGTTGCCTATGTATGGCCCGTCGCGGGCTGGACCTATCGGTATATACAAACATTAGAAATTGGAAAAATCGCATATATATGAAGATTAGATAAAAGTACAGAATTGGATCCTAAATTAGATTTGCCAACTAGAAAATAAATCAAAATTGGACTGCCTATAAAAATAAATATTGCTAATACATTCCAGAAGAAAAAAGCATTAGAAGGTTAGCAGTCTATTTTTGTAAACACTGAATAGTCCTGGGGCGTTAAAGTTTGTGATTTTAATTGGAACAATATCAATTATCATTTAAAATCTGACTAGAATATGTATCTGGGTAAGTATTTCTATTAACTTGTTACAAATTATATAAATATCCAATAATTCTTAAAAGTATTTAAACACCAAATTTATATTCTGGTTTATAAATTGTTCAATAGTTAACTGAAATTAATTTACAAAAATGACATAAAAATTATTAGCGGTATTAATGTAGATATTGAAATAGATATTGAATACGTTTCTTTGTTTATTTTTTGACATTATGACATTTCATTAGTTTCTTAATTTATTTGGCGGTCATACTCAAAATTATTGGTGAAAATGGATAAAACGCTTCGGCAGATGAAATGTATGGACTCAATATTTTGTAAACGAGACTGTGATATCAGTAATATGTTACTAATATAAATATAACACGGAATAAATAATGCCGCATCGACTAGATTTGTACACACAATTGAGCAGGTACACAGGAGGTGTATGACGTAAGTACTTTTATCATTTAATAATTAATTATATAATTTCTTACTTTAGGTGAATATCGGAATTACGAACAGTTTCATAAAACATTGTACTCTTAATGCATGTTTAAAATGAAAATTGATATTTGGTGAAAACTGTTATATTAATAAATTATTAAAATAAAGTGCTAGTTAGAATATAGGACATATTGTACTGTAAAATACATTTAACATTTTATACTGCGAAGAGACAGAATGTCTGTCGAATGTTCTACAAACATCGAGAGGAAGATGGAGTTTACGCGAATGCTTCCAGATGTTTCGTATGTGTATATAAGGCGGCTGGGTCACGGAGATGAGTCAATTCCGGAATAAGAAGTAATTCCTTCAATAGTCTCGTGCGAAGATAAATAAACAGAAATAAATAGCTCCTTGAGTGGTAGTCGAAGAGTAAACATAAATATAAGTCGTACGGTAGAAATAAATATAGTGGTGCGTTGTTATATAAATAGAAGTGAGATAAATACGGTAGAGTTACATAAATATTAGTAATTGAAATAAATACCTGTGTTAATTTAAATCGTAGTAGTTTAAGTGTGATACATTAGTTTTACATTTTTATATTGTAATTAATTTTACGTTTGTGAATATACACTGTTTTAAATAAATAAATTGCACGAGTTGTTTATTGCGAACCCGAAAACGTTACAATAGTAATCGGAATACAAATTTAAATCTAAAATTTCCACTAGTCTCTTGAAATATTGCCAATTCTTTGATTTTTATATGTAAGAAAGTATATTATGCGGAAAGTCGATGTAGGAATGTAACATAAAATAAATAACTTGAATTTATCACATTTACATTTACAGTGTATATTAACTGAATAAAACTTTTACATAAAAACAATGTACATATTACTATAAAGAAGTTATTGATTAAAATTTTTCGACATCACTTAACCTATAAAACGTAAATGTATTTTACGGAATAGAAATGCAGGTATATATGTTTTGCAGAATTGAAGAAATTACCTATCACTGCTTTGATTTTTTATATTTTCCAAAGATGTTTCTGATGATGAAGGTTCTGCTATTATTACATTCAATTAATAGAGCTAGTTCATTAATTATTAATCTATCACATTTCCGGTATAAACCACTAAAAAAATATTATTTTAAAATATGTATGTCAGCTACATTTTCCTCATAAAGTAAACTTATACATATTAACTTCCAAAAATAAAAAGGTCAGAAATGCACACATGGAACAATTCAAACGATTAATGGTACTCATTTTTTGCAATTAATTATAACACAATTGATACAGAGCTACATAGAGCCCTCATTAAATATGTGTATGTTCCATAATAGCACAAAATATAACAGCAATATGATTGCAAACTTCAGAATGATCTATTATGCAGATAAAATGAGCTGAATGTATTGCACTGACCTTTTATACATTTGGTTACTGTAAGATTGTTAAATGTTACTAATGCTTAATAGAGTAGAAAATGTAAATAAAATGGCACCTGCAGAAAAGAACATAAGAATTAGTTATTACCATCAAATTCGTCTGAATCATTCACAAATAATTACTATATATTTGTATCTTCTGCAACTTTTGTACCCCTCTAATTTGGTGCATTAAATAGAAGCGATGACATACAACCAATTATGTTATCATTTCGAATGTGTTTCACAGAGGCAGCGTGTGTTTATCTAGAGATCAAAATAAAAAGAACATATCCAATAACTAATAGTAATAGTGTCTTTATATCTATTTTCACATTTTGGACGTACAAAATATTTACATTTCTTTTAAAACGACTTGACACCACTTTTTATCTGTAAAATTCACTTTAAAAAATATAACGCAGACAATTAATTTATTGCTAAATGCTATTTGTTGGATAACGAACGCGATAAAATGAATTATTTGTATGTCTGCATATGCCAACATGGTTACAAGCAGCTATATTTGTAAACGGAAATTACTTGTTCTGGACAGGTCTATTCGTCAAAGCCGTATGTCAAGGTATGCGATTTGATACCAATACTAGAATGAGACGTCATAATTTCGTATGACGTAAGTCAACTGCTATGTAAATTAGATTGTAGGTCTCTCATCTTTAACAAAACCCATATACCATATACTCAAAATTCATTACAAATGTTTCAATCATAGTCAAATATACAAGTGTCCCGTGGCGTTATGTTCAAATTTTGGGAGTGCAAAGTAAACTTCATTTCAAGTAAAGAAAACGCAAAACTTGTATATCCATTTAATCTATTACTAAATCAAAACCAAAACGCGAGTGTATGTTAATAGTTTTAAGATTGCAATATTTTTCCACGAAGCGGAAAATCAGACGGTATACAAAAAAAAAGGGAGGTCATGACCGTTGCATTACTACATCTGAAATTTCGCGATGAATAATAAGTGCCTCAGTATGAGGTAATGAATATCTTATTAAGAAATTAAACCAGGATGCTGACTGATATTCGCAAGGCGTCTAATCTTGACGTCATTGTAGAAATTGAATAGAAAATGTTAAATACATATATCGTATCATTATATCCTTATATTAATCATCTATAATTTAATTTTATTTTATTTTAATTATTTATAATATGACTTGCACAATCCAATCTGTAGTTTTCACAAGTGCATTGAAAGGAACACAGCAATACATTATTACGTAAGACTTTACGAAAGGATTCACAGAATTATTTACAAATCGGTATACATAATATTCTATATTCAGAATTTGGCATACATTCCTTTGGGATGATATAAGATCAAGTTTTACGTTAAAGAAAATCATAAGAAATCGAGTTTATGCACACTAATTATAATAAAATTTTGGAAGTATATTCACTTCAATTTATATTTTTAGCAAAGAAAGAAACTCATTGTGCTGCCATTGATGAAACGAATGTGTTTTAACATTATTTACGTAAAATTATCTCTTTTAAATTATTGACAAAGAAGTTTTAACTATAACTTCCGTCATTTTGAATAAACACGTCCACAAATATGGATATATATTTGAAACTGCTATTTATGCGAGAAGTTATCTTAATGACTTTTAATAAACCAATAATTTAGAGTTGAATAATGTATCAAACGCAGAAGAAACACGAGATGAGCTATAAAGATGTCCTTTAAGATAGTGGACAAAAAGTAGAATAACAACAAGAAGAAACGGTTTCCACCTAGAAACCAAGTAACAACAACTGTGAAAGACTACGACTACAACATTGAAAGTTAGTTGGTCTTTATTTTCAAAAACCAGTAAATTTCTTTTCCAATAATCATGGAGAGTCTATTTGTAAAACACTAACGTAAAAGAAGAGTTGCAATTTGTATACATATATTTAATTATTGTGCATTTAGCTGTAGCTAGCTATAAAGTTGGCATCACCGACATATAGCATCGTATTCCGAATAATATTAGTTTATTAAATCATTAATGGAAGAATAAGTGAGGATTACAAATGATACATATATATTGGGCCTCCATCTACATATCCACATACATAGAGGTTGTACACTGCAAAGCAGAAGCCGCCCGCCCCTCTGGGCTTTCTGATCCTTTTTTGTGAGATATCACTTCTCATTTCAACTACTATATTTCTATGAGTTTTCGTGTGATGTTGCCTTTTTACTATGTATCTCTATTCTTTTCTGTTATTTGAGTTCATTCCCCATTTTGATATTCCTATATTGTTCAAGTTCTCTGTCACTTGTTGCTCCCATCTAATTCTTGATCTTTCTCTTTTTCTCTTACTCACTGATGTTTGCTGGGCAATGATGTGTATCATGGTATGTCAATGTATCAATAAAGGCAACTATTATTATTATTATTACTCTTGGGTTCATACAATCTTATTCTTTGGGTTTTTATATGCCCGTTTCACTGGTTGGTCCATCTCATAATTAAACTTCGCATTTCATCTTCTTCTCGTTTTGGGCCATACGTTGTTCTTACTACTTTTCTTTCAAATATTCTTAGTTTTTCCTCAAGCTTCTTTCGTCTCTGGCTATTATGACCAAATCGTCCACATATGCTATAATATGCACTAATTTATTTCTAGTATTCCGCATTATTTCCGCTCGTTTGATTACTCTATTTAACATATCCTTATGTTTCACGGATCTTCTTTTCTAATATTGGTACTAGTCGTCCTTATTTCCACTCAATTGACATTGTTTAGTGCTCCAAATATCGATTACAAGTTGAAATAATCTAGTATGCCATTCTTGACCTCCCTGTTTTATTTCATTATTCAATCCATCTGGTCCCAGACATTTATTAAATTTCAGCTTCGTTATTATTGCCTCGAATTCTTCTTTTGTGAATGTGTTAATTTCTGTTTGGCTGGGTTTCTTTTTCACGTCGTTCAGCAGGTCTTTAAAGTGTTTTCGCATTTCTCACTCTCAATGTTGGCCCAAGTTTGTGTTTTGCTAGGCTGCTTTTTCACCAAACTGAATAATTTTTTAATGTATTTGTTTTTAACTATTTCCTCCATTATCTCGGCGTACGAACATTCTCCTTCTTGTTCTGAATAGTTTGTTGTTTTCTGTTCTTATTTCCTTGTATCTCTATAGGTCTTCTTCTTCATTCGATTTTATTAATTTAAATTTAGCTGCTAGCTTCTTTTACTTTCTTATACGTAGTATAAGGAAGAATTGTGATGATGAAAATTTTCGACCTCGAGATTTTTGCAGATGTCCACATTTTGAAGTCCCCTGATACCGAAAATGTGGTTTTTAAAAAATGTCTGTCTCTCTCTTTCTCTCTCTGTGTGTGACCACGATAGCGGTCAAACCGCTGTAGATATCAATTCCAAATTTTGTATTTACGTGTATAATCTCCCTCTTGAGATCTGATAAGTTTTTCAGTAAAATCGGTAGACCGGAAGTAGCAGTTTACTTCAGCGAAAAAATCGAATTTTGCCAATATTTCGTCAACTACTAAGTTTAAACAAAGTTATAAAGAATTCATATGTACTTAAAATTAAAATTGAGAATAATTTTATTTAAAAAGTTTTCCGAAATTCCTACCGGAAGTCTTTTACTCTTATCGAAAATCAGTTTTTTGCGAATATTTCGCAAGTCATGCTTTTTAGACAAATACGTTACGGGTATAAAAGTATTTAAAACATAATTTTCAATATCTTTTGTATAAAAAAAATTTCAAAATTCAGACCGGAAGTACCACTTTTACTCTTATCGAATATCGATTTTTTGGAAATATGTCGTAAGTTATGCATTCTATATAAATTTATCAAGAGTACAAAAGTATTTAAAACAGGATTTGCAATATTTTTTGTATATATGAAATTTCAAAATTCGGACCGGAAGTAGCACTTTTACTCTTAGCGAGGAGCACTTTTTTGATAATATCTTGCAAAGTATGCATTCTATAGCGATTTATTAAGAGAATGAAAGTACTTAGAATAGAATTTTGAATAAGTTTTGTATAAAAAAATTCTTAAAATTGTATTGTTTGAAACGCTCATACGTATAAGAAAGTCGTGTGGTGGCCACAACTCATTTTTTTATTAGTGCTTCCACATTCGTTGCCAAACCAAGAGTTGCTTTTGTCGTACACCTTACTTCTAAGAATGTTTTCTGCTACATCTGCCGTACTGCTTTTTATTTCGTTCATACAATATTTATTTACTTTTAATTTGTTTGTGTGTATATCTGATAATTCCCTCAGAGTTTTATAAAAGTAATTCAATTCGGTAGTGCCCGAGTTATAATTTTTCAAATTAACATTAGTATTAATGCTTTACTATTTCAAATTGCATAATCTATAAAAGCAGTGTTAAATTTCAATAATATAAAGACAATTAGCATTAAATAAACAATAAGATATTTCTTTGATACATGACCATTAATCAAACATAAAATTTAGTAGGACCCTTCAATGTTAATTTTACCTGGCGTGTATGTAATAAACAAAAAGTGTATTGAGATGAATGTCCTCTTAACATCCCATCCGTTGCTGAATAACACGATCACCAACATGTATCAATTAATGTTACATTAAAGAATCAGCAACGTAAGAGGTATGCAGAATTGCTTCGGACATAAAATTATTCAAAAACCCTGATTAATTACAAAATTGTCGATAAAACCAAACGCAAATTGCTGATGTAAACTATTATTTTACTTAGTGCTTCTTAAACGTTTAAGGAAAATTACCGCTATGCTAATATATGAAATTATACCGGCTGCCCGACGAGAGGTCCTATAACGACAGGACAGTGGTTCTGAAAAGTTTAAGATTTAATTAGTAATTTTAATACTTAGTGGGGAACAGCAACTTGATGTTATTAAAAAATGTGATGTTTTATTTTTTTTAATTTACATAAATAATTTTTACCATTATAATTTAGATTTACAAAGAAACCGCTCACAAGCTGTAGGAATCATAATTTATTTCCTTAATGTATAACACTTAAGTTAGCCTTGGAAACAGCAACTACTAAAGTGACGTTTTGCAACGCTATAGTCTGTTTTTAAACTAGGAGGAGTACATAGAAAACTCTCTTTTACACTGTAAAAGTTACTAGATCAATGACATATATAGTATTTATAACCCTACTTTAAGAAGGTCAAACGTAATTGAATATTTATTAAAAATTAAATACATTAAACAGCAAAAATAACATGAATAAAGAAATGATAAGGTAAAGTAAACTATATTTATTTATTTTTAGATAAATATAAGATGTTCTTGGTAGTTTAAGCCAAGAAATTACATAGAGGAAGCAGAAAAAAATACCGAAAACTATTTAGAAACTTTAATAAGTATTTTAATGAAAGTAGGATCTTTGATATCGCAATTAAACGGGAAAAGAATATACAAAGGGTATTGAAATGTAATGAACAATTATATAAGCAACTTATTACACCAGCCCAGCAATTTAATTCTCTTTATTATGAATAATGCAAGTTTTATTTTAAACATATACGTAGAAATTTTATATTATGCAAGTAATAAAAATAGTTTATAAGATTTTTGTAGTTTTATTAGCAAGAATGACATACAGAAAAATATTTTTGAATACATATACACTGAAAGAACATTAGTGATAATATATAAATAAATTGAATTGTTTTTTTTTTATTCTTTGATGCTTATTCTAAATCTGAACCATCTGAAAAAGTATCACTGTCACTATCAGCACTAACAGAAATAATAAATGGTTCAATTAGATCATCTACGATTCCATCTAGTGTGCACATTTTTGTTTCTTCTTTAATTATATGTTCAATACAACTTTTCCAATAAACATTTTGAACATTATCAATAGCTTGCAATAAAAGTCCTTTCACTTCTCTCAATTTAAATGTGTTGTTCTTGGATGCCACTTCATTCTTTATTTTTGCCCATATCAATTCTATAGGATTGAGTTCACAATGATAAGGTGGCAACCTTAACACAATTTTATTGTTACGTTTTGCCATTTCATCAATCACATATAAATTATACTGTTCCTTGTTAATTTTTATTAAATTCAGTAGTTCAGCTCGTACCATATCTTCTCTGAATTCAATGTGCTTAGCTTGTAGCCACTCTTGCATATCTTTTTTCTTAGATCCTGTTGTAGGAATTTTTTCCAATTTACGGCTATGATAAGAAGCATTATCCATGATGACAACTGCACCGTTAGGTAGTTTTGGTAACAGATTGGCAAACCATGTTTCAAAAACTGCTGCGTTCATTTCCTCATGATATTCTCCAGTTTTCTTACCTTCAAAAAGTAACAACCCTCCATCGACAAAGCCATGTTCAGATCCAACATGCAAAACAATAAGCCGCTTCCCTTTTCCTGAAGGGTTCTTTAGTCCTATAGATAGCCCTTCAATGAATGTTTGACGTCGATTTTTTATACTGTTGTCTATCCATATTTTTTGTTTTGTATGACCTTCATTAACCCAAGTTTCATCTAAATAATAAATTTGTCTACCTTCCCTTCTAAATTCCTTAATTTTAGTTAAATATTTTCGTCTCCATGTTACGATATCATCTCGTTCTATCAAAATACTTTTACTGTTTCTTTTCATGTATTTGAAGTTAATTTGTTTTATAAACTTGTAAAGTGATGAACGACACATTTGTGGCAAATCTGGATGTTTCTTTATTTCTATCAAAATTTTGTCCAAAGTAGGTAATTCGTTCTTGTAAAAGAAAGCATGCACTATTTGCCGCACAGAGTGTTTGACCACTTCATCATATGCAACAACACTAACAGGTCGTCCACCTCTGTGTTTAGATGCAGTAACTGTGCCAGTTTCATTATATTCCTTTATAGTTCGATATACTGTCGATTTTGCAACGCCTAAAAGCAGAAAATTATACATTATTTATTATTGTTATAAATTATTTGTTAAACTTACCCACGATGTTACTAATTTTAGAAATGATAGCTGTTTTTCTAAGATCCGGTGTGTCAGTTCGTAGCTGTTTATATATATTTAAAGTACACTGCTTTTCAGCAAGCGATAAATGACCTAAATCAAAACGCTTGCGCTTCTTCGGGGGCGAAATTGCTGATGAAGTTGACGTTGATGCAGTATCCATATCAAGAACAACAGGATGGTACATTAAACACTACGCAAATTCTAAAAAGAACGGATTTATTTATGTTTTAAAGAGCAATAGAACAACGGGAACAGAAAAGTAAAGACGAAACACAACCGTTTGACATCGATACGTCAAACGTCATCTATTCCACATTTCGACTGTATAAACCTATCTGTGAAACAACCAATCACAGATACAGATTTTAGCGCGATTAATTTAAAACGCTCCTCTTAGTTTAAAAATAGACTATAGTACTTTTGTAACTGACACAGCATCTTTCATTTCTAGCCTTTTCGACTAGCTGTGATCAGTGTGCCGTCACTAAATGTTTGTATGTTGAAGGTTTGGAGCAATAGAATAGATAAGGTAAAAAGAGATAAATTAATAAGCTACGACCAAGTGCATTGTGTACAGCATCAACAGACAACAATATAGCATGTGTGGAAGGAAGTCCTGATTAGAGAAAATCGTCGAATTTTAATCAGAACTATCACTGTGAGTATAGGATCTGTCCACGCTATTGTACACAAATAAGGCTACAGTAAAGTTTGTACGCAATGTGTTTCTCGTCTTTTGTCTGAGGGCCTAACAGCACTCACGGAGTACAGGCAAAACGGTAATGACTATATCTTGTCAAAAATTGCTGGCGCTGAAATATGTGTCATTATCTTTCTGAACCATCCATAAGTTGTACTGGATGCAATGAAAACATTTAAATTTACTACCACCAAAGAAGTTTAAAGCACAATCTTCTGCAAACTAGGTGATGCTATTTTATTTACACCATTTTGGACCCTTTCTGACAGAGTTTAACGAAGCTAATTTTATTCAAAACTTTGAACATACCTCATCAAGCATTAAGACAAAAACATCCATAGAGGGTTGTACGTGGTGTTATTTTGCTTCAAGGCAATGGCGGGCCTTATGTTGCTAATGTAGTAATAGAAAATCTGCATAAAAAACTGGATAATTTTAGTCACACAATATCTTCGCCATGCGATATTCTTATCTTTGAGCCACTGAGAAACTCAGCACATAGCAAATTTGTTTAGTTTTATTTCGAGAGGCAATATTCAACTATTATGACACAACAAGCAGATCATAATTTCTTCAAAGTTCGAAATGTGCAAAGTGGTTCAACAATTTATCGATTGGTTCAGCGTTTTTAGCAACAAGGGGATGTTCGTGATCTTCCGCGTTTTAGAAGATATCGTGCAGCTCGAAAAGAGGAAAACATTGCTCGGGTACAAAAAAGTGATGATTTGAGAAAACCCCTGAAACTTCCCAGGTGACGTGTTCTGCCATTGGTGATATCTAGGCGGTCTTTGCAAAGGATTTTGCGGCAATTACAACTTTTCCCTATAAGATGCGATTGGTACACGAGTTAAAACTAAATGATCCACGAAGTCGCATTAAATATGCTGGAAGTTTTCAAGAATGGTTCCGAAAGTAGAACGAGTTTATTTCATCTAAATGGTCAGGTGAATAAAGAAATCTGTATATGGGGCACCAAAAATTCAAGAGTATTTGTTGAACATCGTATGCATCTGGTTAGTATGGTGTGGTTTAACCGCAGAAACGATCACTGGACCATACTAAACTACAAAGGAGATATGGTTAAGTAGATGGTCATCAATATCACACAATTATTGAAAAATTTTAAGGCCAGAGATGGTGAACAATTCTGAGTTGTGCGCGTTGGGTAGAAGCTAACAACGAGCACCATTTGTGTGGTCCTATATTCAAAACATAATTACTAAGTGCAATAATTAAATAATAGTTTAATTTATGTACCAAGTCAGTAAAGTGATCCTATATCGAACGAGTGTGGTTTATGAGCCAAGGCGAGCGAGGCGAATAAAAGACGAGTTCGATAAAGGCCGTAAAAACCGTAAAAATTTGTAATTTAAAAAATAGAGGTATAATGACTAATGACATTTCATGACAGCGACAAACGATTCATGTTTAATATCATACAATCGTGTCTGTGTTGACAGATATTAGCGGCAGGTAAAGTACTTTATTGTACAGTACGATAAAGTGTTTGTTTACCTCCGCAAAACGCTATGGTAACGCATCGTTGGCGATAAAATTAAAAAACAGAGGAGTTATTCAGTAGTAAACAAACCAAAACACTAATTATGCGCCAGCATTTACTAGGTAATTTCTTGAAATTAATTATTTTTACTTCGTAGTTTTTCGCTAATACAGATTTTTTGCCATAATTTTCATCATTAAAAATAATGTTCTGCTAACACAGAGTTAGAAGCAATGTATAGAAAACCGAATATAACTCAAATAATTCGACCACGAAGAGCTAGTAGGTTGGGACATATCTCTCGGATGCCGGAACAGAGAATTGTGAAGAAAGGGTTGCACGGAGGAGAGGGTGGTGAACGAAGAAGAGGTCGTCCAAGTAAAAAGTGGTTACAGGACGTGCTAAAGGATATAGAGAAGGAAAAAATTGATGATTGGAGAGAAAGAGTGAGGGACGGGAAGAAGTGGAAGAAAGTAGTAGAACAAATAAAAGGCAAGAAACTCGAAGGCCTGTAGTGCTGATATACAGGGTGTAAAAGATATATGCAGCAATACTTACATATGTAATAGATAGGTAAGACAGCAATTCAAATCTACAAAAAAAATTAACCTATCGAAACTTTCACTTTTGCGTAAATTTAAGAACACAAACTTTTCAAATACGGTTCTGTATTCACAGTAAATCAAAATAAATAGAAGTTATATGTTGTCTATTCAAGAACAGGAATTTCTGTGTTTACGTTAAAAAAATCCGCGGCACAATGAATTGTAATACAAGCTAGCCCATTATTTACACAAGTGTGTTTGTTGTGTATCTTTTTCTAAACATCCCTTTATTGCCTATCAGCTGCTCGCAAGGCATTGACCTTTATAATAATATCACGCGATAAATAAATGGTACATAATTTACATTACAAATTCTTTAAAAATTCTATTTTTCGTTAACAGATTTTGGTGAAACAGGTCTAATGATTAAAGTAGATGTTCAAAGTGACCGTCATTTGCGTCAATACAAGCTTCTAGCCGTTCGGTAAACTTTCGAAGTACACGATTGAACACGGCACGGTTTTCACGGATATGGGCCGCAGCTTGAAAAATACGTTGCTGAAGGTCTTCTTCGTTTACAACTTCAATGCCGTTATAAACAAGTGCTTTCATAGAGCCCCATACAAAAAAATCTAGTGGATTTAAATCGGGACTACGCGGAGGCCAAGAAATTCGTCCACCGCATCCTGTCCGCCGCGGATATGCGTTATTTAAAAAGTTGGGTACTCCACGAGAATAATGGGCAGGTGCACCATCGTGCATAAACCACATACGGCGTCGTGTATCGAGAGGTACATCGTCTAGATACCCGGGTAGCGAATTCTCCAAGAAATCCAAGTAGCTCTGTCCATTAAGTCGTGCAGGTAGTACGTGCGGCCCTAGCAATTGATCACCGACAATTCCAGCCCACACATTTATTGAAAAATACCTCCCCTCGTAAATGCACACTCATCGGTAAATAACACCTTTGACGCAAACTGCGGCTGTTGTGTAAGTTTCCGACGAAACAATCTACAAAAATGAATTCGTAGCGGGCGATCGGCTTCCATAAGTTCTTGGACGCGTTGCACATTGTAGGGGTATAGCGAACTCCTTTGAAGAATGTTATGGACTGTTGTATGTGAAACGCCTACCTCTCTCGCAACCGATCGGGTACCTTACTTGTTCTTGGATTTTCATCTAGAATATCCAAAATGTCTTCCTCCGCATCTAGTATCCTACGTGGTCTTTCATTACCGCGCCCTTCATAACTTGGGTGAAATGTACCGTGTTCTCTCAATCTGTAGACTGTTTGTAAAATTAAATCCCTTGAAGGACACCTACGGTTCGGAAAACGTTCTGAATAAATACGTCTAGTACCGCTAACATTTCCACCTGTTTCACCGTACAATAATACGATATCTGTTAATTCGTGATTTGTATAAGCCATACTTCGCAGAGGTTCATAACAGACTGATACTAACAGTATGAATCATCGCATCTACAACTCCCACCACTCCGCTTTAGTAAGAGTGACGCTGTTATAAACGAAAGTAAATTTACCAGAGTCGGATCGGGCCACGCGTATTTATTAACAAATTTTTTTCTTAGATCTCATTCGAGATAGAGCCTTCGTGCATTAACATTTTATGCTCAATATTATTACAGCTGTTACTTGTTACAGTATTGCTGCGTATATCGTTTACACCCTGTATATAAATACATCTAGCTTTACCATATTTCATGTTAGATATTTAGTTCCATTTTAATAAAGACAGTATAAAAATTAAAGAAAACTTTATCATTATTACGGTAAATTTAAAAAATTTTCTGTATATAATGCAAACTATCAAATAATTTGCAAATGAAGAAAATAAGGTTGTATATATACTGTTTTTTTGGATATACAAGAGATTAGTCAGCTACAGGCGACGGTCCTTCGATTATAGCGATCTGAAATGTTCATGATACACCAATTTTGAAATTCATTACATTTGAATACTTCCGAGAACAATGAGCAGAATGTGATGCGTTAAAAAATACCAAGAAATAATTATTTGAAGGATAAACAAAGTAATTACAGCTATCTTGATAATATGTAATCTGATGCGAACCTTAGTATATAAGGTTGCTCCTTGAAGTATCATAAAATTAAATATGAAAATGTGATATATAAGAGTACTAATTTATTACTTAATAGCATGATGCTCTCAACCTTGATTAATTAATATCCTGCTTTACATTGTAAATTTCTTATTATTTTTTACATTTTCATAATTATTTCACATGTAATCATAATATATATATATTTATATAATGTTTAATTGTTATTTACAGATATTGGAACGGTTGGTTATTATTTTCTTTTGATGAAATAATTTTAATTACACTAAACATTCGCTTTTTCTTTTATCAGCATTTTATAATTTCGAATGTTTTCTAAATCTCAAAATCAATTACTTTCTATCCCCATGCATTCACAAGAATATGAAGTGGAACAACAATCAAATACAAAAATCGGATGTGAGCACTACACGACTTTCATAGACGTATGTGTTTTCCGAATCTGTATCCAAAAGCTGTTCCAAATAATGTTTTAAATACTTTTAACTTCTTAATAAGTTAAACCTGTGAGTAAAAAATGGTACTGCAGAGAAGTATTTTGAAATTTTCTGGAACAAAAATGATTCCAAATGCAGCTCTAAAAAATATAATAAATCTCTAAAGAAGGCATAATTATATATAATAATTTATAACTACTATTGGCTAAGAGCATAAGAGTGTGACTGTGGTCCAAATTTTGGATACTTTTTTATGCAAAAATTGTTCCAAATCCAACTCTAAATATTTCTGCACTCGTAATAAATCTTTAGGTGTAGGACAGCCGCAGGTAGCTGTGTTTCAAGCTTGCTATCTTCAGTGCGGTATAGCTAAAAAAAGTTTGTATTGATTAAATAATATGTGCAATATGACGCCTTACTCATAACAATCTCAACTCGAAAAGCCATACATGTCCATAGTCAGGGCCCGATCTAGCTATTCAGTTGCTTCGAGCAAAATAATATTTGCCGCCCTTTACAATGACACCTTCTAAGTCATAGGCATGTTATTCCATAGATGGTGCAATTAATAACCGACATAAAAAAAAGGAGGTTATCACTTCGACTTGTATGTATGTAATATTTTTAAAATTGTATAATATTCACGTATGTTAGTTTACTAGGGCTTCTAAACGAGTATATGTCTGAATGTATGTTTGTCCAAGTATTTCTCAGAAACTACTGATCGGACTGAATCAATTTTTTTATCAACTTGTCTATCTTTCATCAAAATCGTTTCAGTCGTTTAAAAGATATACGTATAATGTTATATGAAGTCGGTTTATATTTATATTTAACTTTTTTTACATCGACTTGCTAATAAGATGATTTCTCTGCAGTTTAAATGAATGTGAATAATGAGGTGTGGTCACCACACGACTGTCTTATACATATGAGCGTTTCAAATTCTACAAAATTCTAAATTGTTAAATACTTTTATCTTCTTTGCAAAATATTCGAAAAAGGTGCTACTCGCTAAGAATAAAAGTGTTACCTCCGGTCCGAATTTTGAAATTTTTTTTATACAAAAAGTATTGAAAATTAAGTTTTAAATACTTTTATACTTGTAATGTGTCTAGAAAGCATAACTTGCTAGATATTCGCAAAAAACTTATTTTCGATAAGAGTATTTTTAGTACATTTGTATTCTTTCTAAATTTGTTTAAACTTAGTAGTTGACGAAATATAGGCAAAATTCGATTGTTTCACCAAACACACACCCACATGCACACTTATACTACGAAGGAAGTAAAAACACAAGAAATGAATTTTTAAAAGTTTAATTCAAATAAAGAAGACGTAGTATTTATGTACATACACAAATTGAATTAACCATTCTTAAAAAATAAACAATTTAAATTAAAACACATTTTTTTCTAAGAATGATAAACTCTACCTAGTAATTAAATCATTTTATCCGCACTTTTTGTTCTGCACACTTTAATAATTTCTGATAAATTTATACTATCGCAAACTACTTATTTTCTATTATAATCATAGCCAATCCAGATAATCTTTTTTGTGTCCTGGTGGACCGCAGATAGTTTTTGATTTTTTTTAATTTAGAAAAACTTCTTTTGCAACTTCTTCTTGCAAATGTTGCTGGCAAAGTCAAAAGAATTCTGAGAGCAATACTGATATTTGGGTTAAAATAGTCTCGAGGTTCTTACAATGCTCTTACAATTCATCTTTTAGCAGTTCTCTTAAGGCATATATGGTATACAAAAAAGCAAAATCTTTGATTTGGAAAAACCTTAACTCGATCTTATATTTTTGATATGGATCAATGAATGGTTCATCATCACACTCGTAACCAAACTGCTTCTATTTGGATCGAGCACGATGTTTAGACTCATTCTCAAAATCTAACGCCCAGCTGTCGATTTCAGCAGCTAAGGCTATGGCCTCTTAAAGAACTTGAGTAAAGTACAGATGAGTAGTTTACTCAAGTTCTTGAACGTGAGTTTTCAAAGAAAACTTTGGTATTTTTTATTAATATGGTGACAGAAACTAAGTCAAAATACTTTGCATTCATTTACTGACTGGATCTATCCGAGAAGGCATCGGAAACTTGCCCCATTTGATGCCCTAGGGGTTTTATTGCCTCGATTCGACTTTCCCATCTCGTGTCACTAAGTGGTTTTAGAGTAATTAATACCTTTTACCTTCGTCAAAAGATTTGACCAGCTTAACGGTGAAGAGGAAAATAATACGTATGTCTTTTGCACAATATTAAAAAAAAATTTAGCTTACAGTGAAGACCTTGCCGTGTCGTTTACTACTAAATTTAAAGAATGACTATTGCAATTCGTTTAAAATGAGTTTTTAACTTTGGTCCTTTATTCGTCAGGTTCATGAATACTATAAACAGCTTGTCGATGAACAGTTTACTTAATAAGCTATTTGATTAATATATCCGAATAATTCCCCTAGATTGGGCCGTGTCGACAGTGTTCAACAACAGTAGATAGTACTGTATTATGTACTGCGTATATACCAATTTCAGCCAGACATATTACTAAAAACATTAAAAACATGGATGTTTTCCCCAATAAATTAAGGATCTTCTGACAGGAACTTCATAAATGGTAGCTTGCTGTTCTACCAGGTGCCCCAGTAAAGCGGTAAAGTCCATTATTGGGATCTATTAATCTGAGAATTGCTACAGTTGATCACACTGAACTTTGTGTCGCGACTATAGAGCGTGTATGTTGTAAATAGGATTCCGAACTAAGGCGGCATCTTTGAGTCGATAAGGCAAAATTCTTAGTCTAGAGCAATTATTATTGATTTACAATCGCTAAACTCTTTCCTGTGCTGAATGATGAAGCTAGATTTCTTAGGTGTAACTGAAGCTATGTGATTATTAAAAGATATCTTCCGATCGAAAGTAATACCAAGATAACAACAGTAATAAGACAGTGTAGAACAGTACCGATAATAGCATAATCAAAAGTAAAAAAAATATATTTTTTGCTGTATATATGAGATTACCAAAAATAATTCTAACTGCAGCAAATCACTGACTATACGCATACACGAATCAACTCTATAAAGTTGGTCTCGTAATTCTGCGCAAAGCCGGATTATTAATGGAAATGTAGGTAAAGATTTTTAAATCATCTGCATACCACTAACAATAGAGATTCTGCCTCCACAGATTCTGTGACATTATTAATAGAAATATAAAAAAAAGCAAAGGTCCAAGAATGGTTCCTTTAGGTACATCTGATGTTTGCATAATAGAGTTACATTGAAAACCGTGTTATGAAAGAGATTATTAAAGCTGTGTAGAATAGGTTAGAAAAGATTTAGAAAATCACGAGAAACTCCAATGTTGGATAGTATTTTCAACAGGATACTATAATTCAGTCTATCAAAAGGTTATGACAAGTTCAAAAGCCAAAAACACTTCATAAATATCTTCTGCAAAAATTGGGTAATAGAAAAAAGGCTATTAACTGTTAAACGCCTCTGCACTTTTTTAAGCATTTTTTTACGAAGTTGTAAAGTGAATACAGGTTGATAAATTAAAAAAAAAAGGTATATATAACACGTTGTATAATATCTAACTGTAATGCATACATAATATGAAGGAACACTTGGAATGTTGTTTTGTAAATATAATGTACGGCAGTGATCTTGCGATTCTCGCGCAATTGTATCTAAGATTTGATCCTCAGATAACAAAGAGCATTAAATCTTCCATACGCGGGCCCCACCAACTTTTCTCCTCACATTTGGACAACGACGCACAGTGAATCTGCCCCGCACCAGTTCCAGTACCGATGATGGAGTGATTCAACCGAGGCAACATGTTATACAACAGCCGACGATAAATAAGAAGCACGGTCATGTTTCCAAACCGGATCCACAATACATACACGCAACGCACACATGTGAAAAACGGTACACACGTACACAATATGTTTGTGAATCTTCTGCGTTGTGTCCGTGGCCTGCTGCAGCATACACACGAGGTGTGTCTTTTTTCCAGTTTATTTTTGGCGCCACCGGCGACTCCTCCTCGTTTAAAAAAGCATTCGCGATCGAAGACGAACGACGGAATTGGGGAGAAAAAGAGACAATAAAGCAAAAAAGAAAGGGGCCATCGCCAATTTTCGAATGGTCTCCACTGTATGGAACCGACAGGATTTAAATGATGAAGAGGCCGGATTATCTCTTGTTTTTCACATGATTTATTCTGCTGTTCATTAAGAACACACGACAGCACGCGAAATAACTCTGTGTATATTAGTTGTCAACTTCAGCGACATAAGTACTACCCGAAGTTTTTCACAATATCGAATAAGAACAGATAAACGCTCAGTTAGTCCCTAACAATGATTTAAAAGAACTAAAGTACACCTCAATTGATTAAAGCAAGTTTTCTTAATGAAGAAAATCGTATTCAAATAATGGGCATGTTTCAGTAAAAAAAACTTTTTTTTTTGAATAAATTGTTTTCCACAATCATATTTAACCTCTTGGTTTGTTAATAATGTTCACAATAAAAAAAGAATTGTTAAAATAAACCGAATTCTGAGTAATCAAAAACAAATGAAGTGTGTAGTGACCCAGGGAATTATTTTGGGATCTTACCTTCATCAAATATACATAAACGAGACTAATCTATGCTATCGTGAGTTTAACCACCAGTACTCTAATATCTACCTTGGTGCCCCCCTTGGTCTAATCGCGATCTATATTAAAATCCGCCGTTTTAAACAAGATCATTGAGACTTTTTGCATCGGCTTCTTCTAGTTCTCCACGGTCGTCCAAAACATTTCGCATTCCAAAATTGCAAGCCGATTCTTCCTCCAGTTTTTTAGGGACAAAGATTTAGGTATACAGTGCACTCGCGATAATATTAACACCCTAATAAATGAACACCCCAAAATATGAACACTTTTTCTCTGCCATTGACTACTCCAAAATATGAACTTTGTACAAAAGCTTTAAAATATGAACATTTATTTTTTTTATTTTGAAACGGATTTCAGCTACATAATATGTATAAAAATTAGGGGAAACCTCGAGTTATTAACATTTGAATGCCAAATGTCAATGGTCAAACAAACAAGTGCACTTTTTAGTTAGTTTTTACATGTATGCAGACGCAAACGCATGTTTGGTTTTTAAGTGTTAATTAAAAGTGAATAATTTGTAAAATATGCATACAAAAAAACATAAATTTCTAACTTTAAAGGAAAAATATGAAATTTTTGAGAATTTACAAAAAGGTGCAAGTGTTACTAATTTAGCGAAGAAATATGGAGTGACAAAGTCCACAGTATCTGGAATAAAAAAGAATAAAAATGCAATTTCAAAATGTGTCAACAATACATTCATCGGACCTGGAAAAAGAAAAACTATGCGACCGTCGGAGTACCCAAAAATGGAAAATCATTGTATAAATGGTTTATGCGTATGAGGGATAAGAAATTCCCCATCAGTGGACTAATGTTGAAAGAAAAGGCCAAGGAGCTTCATTATAATATTAAGGAAAATAACTCTTCAACTTCAACGCGAGTGACGGATGGCTGCAGAATTTCAAAAAGAGATTCGGCGTAAGATTGCTCTAAATTTCTGGAGAGAAACTTTCTTCTCAACCCCAGTTGGTTGAACCATTTAAAGTGGCACTTAGATCGAAGATTGAAGAGCTTGGATTAAGTAATGATCAACTTTATAACGCCGATGAATCGGGTTTATTTTGGAAAATTTTACCAACCAAAACATACGTGTCGTCTCAGGAAAAATCAGCCCCAGGTACAAAGACTGAAAAACAAAGAGTTACTTTCCTGTGCTGTGCAAATGCTACGGGATCTCATCAGCTCAAACTGCTTGTTGTCGGAAAGTCAAAAAAACCCCGTTGGTTCCAGAATTTTGATTGCCCTGTTCACTATCGTCATTCTAAATCAGCGTGGATGACTGGGAACATTTTTAAAGACTGGTTTCATCGCTCATTTGTTCCAGAGGTAAAAGTTTTTATATTGACATTAATCGACACATACCTATTCATTTTAAAATATTTTTTACATAATTCAGGTGGAACAATTTTTAACCAAAAAAGGGCTTCCAGTGAAAGCTATTTTCTTAATAGATAATGCCCCATCTCACCCACCTGAAGACGAATTAAAATCTGAAAACGGCTCTATTTTTGTGATGTTTATGCCATCGAACGTGACCCCACTCATCCAGCCCATGGACCAAAATGCTATAAGGATCACAAAGCTGTATTACAGAAATAGCCTTTTGGCTTCCATTGCTGCTAAAGGGGGTGGTTTGATAGAAACTATGAAGCAGACTACATTGAAGGAAGCTATCATTATTTTGGAATCAGCTTGGATAAGAGTGGATTCAGCTGTGTTATCCAAATGCTGGAACAACATTTTAAATATGGTAGTGAATCAAGATGATCCCGAAGATGAAATTCCTCTAAGTGTTGTTAGAGAAAATTTACAAATGAATTTACGTGAATTGGAAGAAAGCGCCGCCAATGTTTTATGCGCCTTACTACCCAGGTTTGTATTCTCTGAAATGTACTTAAAATTGTGTGTTATTCTATATTTTTTCATAGGTTGAATAAACGGCCTCGAACGTTAAAGAATGGAATGAGGATGCTATTGAATGTGAAGATAATGAAGTAGAAGCCATATCCGATGAAGATGATTGTGTGGAGGAACCAAAGAGGACGATTAAAGCCGGGAAGGCTGTCGATATTTTGAATAAGGCGTTGGATTGGGCTGAAGGTGAAATGGTTGAACAGCGAGTTTTAAATGTTTTAAGAGACTTACGTGAGAAGGCAGTTTTAAAAATTAGAATCAAGTGTATTGCACAAGCATTGCACATTACCTATGAATATGTGTTTTACATAATTCTCACGACTTGCGTATAAGCTTCAGTTTGGCTAGCTTCATCGGAAAAAAACACCTTGGTCCAATCGCGACCCATATTAAAATCCGCCGTTGTAAAGAAGATCATTGAGACTTCTTGGACCGGCTTCATCTAGTTCTCCACGGTCCAAAACATTTCGCGTTCCAAAATCGGCATGCAAAGGTCTTCCTCCAGTTTTTTAGGGACAAAGAGGATCATTATAATAGATTGTTTGGAGAAAGGCAGAGGTATTATGGAAGCATATTATACTTAATAACTAACTAAATTAAGTTTAAAAAAATGAGAAAACGTCGCAAAAAATTGCGAAATTTGTGCTCTTTTTGAAGACGACACTATTGCACAGAAACCGTTGACTGCACTGTAACAAATTGATGAATGGATTATCCTGAGGATTTAAAACAGTCAGACCATATTTGTCGCTAAAACGATTGAATGTTAAAAGATTTACGACAAATAATGAAGTTCAAGAGGTGGTTCGTGACAAATATTTTTAAGGACTTAGAATTACATTGTGAACGTTCTGTTAAATGTGGATATTATGTCGAAAAATAAAGAAGAAGAGAAAGTTTGTATACATTTCGCTAATATACCTACTTTATTTATTAAGTGGTTAATTTGTTCTATCCAAGATAGGAGTGACTAAACTTTATTTATATTGGTTACGCATAGTTTACATCATATAGGCAAAATAATCTATTGATAAGTAGGTATTAACATTAAAAACAGGAATTTGCTTGGGTATGCGCTAAAAAAATGGCATCGTAATTCTGAGAATAGCATAAATTGTTTACAGAAGAAAGTAAGAAGCTATAAATATATTTATCCGTCACATGCATAGAAAAAAAATTGCTTAAAGCACATTTGTCGTAATTTTTTTCTAATTCATATATTTAAAAACGACTAACTAAATGTTAGTTAAATATACATTAATATGATAATATGACTGACAGAGTCAATGTCAGAAGGAAGAAACCGCAATTTTTCAAAAAGTACGAAAGATATTTATTGACTTTTTTACATTATTTTTTTTGTATTATTAGTCTTTCCGCGTAGTCCGTAGACAAAAACGACCAAATTTTGCGGGAAACGGAGAGGCTTCCCCACACTGCCAACGGGAGCTCATTGTCGTCACGCCAGTTTCTTCTTTCCATGCAAAGTCGGCTTCGATATTTCGGGTTATCCTCTTGCAAAACCCAATTTTCTTTTTTAGTGGAAACATCTTCTTCGCCATTCGCTTGTACATCTGGGGCTTATTCTCGGCGTTTAAATTTTGGGTAAAAAACTCCACACAGCCGAAACCGACTCGGAGAAGCATCCCCAAACATTCACTTTCACTGGATGTTTAACAGTGCACTGTATAACATCTGTACCGCTGGTGATTTAAGCTTGCTTCAGGTTGCTTCATCGGAAATAAAACCACCTTGATAAGATAGCGATCCATATTTTCGGTAGTCCAAGCCTTGCATTTCTCGATGTGTTTTTCAATGAGCAAAAGTGTTGACGTCTTGAGGCGGCAAGATACATCTTCCTCGTTCAAACGTCGTTTAATGGTCTTAGAGATGACTTCGATCCCCTTTTGGTGCGCAGTCGCACAGAAATAACCTGTTCGAACACTCGGAGAATCGCCTTGTCTTGCTTGCTTGTAGTCGTTCGATTGTAGCCCCGTTTGGAAAGCCATTTTGGTACACTTTATATCGCCAGTTATACTTCCAGAGCTTATTCGATTTCATAATCACTTTTGCAGCTGTGCAATACGATAATTTTCGCCTTTTTGGGGTAGGAACATCATAATACCGCTTCGTAAAACTTTGCACATTTCCGCTTACTTTCGTTTAGTTGCGTTAACTACAAGTTTCGAGCGAAAGTGCTGGCGTCGTAGCCTTCTGGCAGGAAAATCACGTCAACTATAAAGCAGACAAGAATATATTCTTTACTCTTCAAAAAATGAGGTGTGGCCACAACACGACTTTCTTATACGTATGAAAGTATTACTTCCGGTCCGAATTTTGAAATTTTTTTTGTACTCTTGATAAATATATATAGAATGCATAACTTACGACATATTTGCAAAAAATCGCTATTCGATAAGAGTAAAAGTGGTACTTCCGGTCTGAATTTTGAAATTTTTTTTATATAAAAGATATTAAAAATTATGTTTTAAATACCTTTATACTCGTAACGTACTTGTCTAAAAAGCAAGACTTGCGAGATATTAGCAAAAAACTGATTCTCGATAAGAGTACAAGACCTACTTCCGGTTGGAATTTCGATAAACTTTTTTAAGACAATTTGTTTCAAACTTAACTCTAAGTACATATGAATTCTTTATAAATTTGTTTAAACTTAGTAATTGACGAAATATTTGCAAATTTCGATTCTTTCACTGAAGTAAATTACTACTTCCGGTCTGCCGATTTTGCTCAAAATCTAATCAGTTCTCAAGAGGGAGATTATATTCGTAAATGCAGAATTTGGAATTGATATCTGTAGCGGTTTGACCGCTATCGTGGTCACACACACAGAGACAGACAGACAGACACACACACACAGCAGACACAGACATTTTTTAAAAAACACTTTATTGGTATTAGGGGACTTCAAAACGTGGACATCTGCAAAAATCTGGAGGTCGAAAATTTTCGTCATCACAATACTTCCTTATACTACGTATAAGAAAGTAAAAAAATGAGGTGTGGCCACCACACGACTTTCTTATACGTATGAGCGTTTCAAAATAAAGAATTTTAAGAATTTTTTATACAAAAGTTATTCAAAATCCTATTCTAAGTACTTTCATTCTCTTAATAAATCGTTATAGAATGCATACTTTGCAAGATATTCGAAAAAAGTGCTACTAGCTAAAAATAAAAGTACTACTTCCAGTCCGAATTTTGAAATTTAATGTATACAAAAAATATTGCAAATCTAACTGTAAATGCTTTTGTACTCTTAATAAATATATATAGAATGCATATTTTAGGACATATTTACAAAAAAATCGCTATTCGGTAAGAGTAAAACTGTTACTTCCGGTCCGAATTTTGAAATTTTTTTTATACAAAAGATATTGAAAAGTATGTTTTGATAAGAGTAAAAGACCTACTTCCGGTAGGAATTTCGAAAAACTTTTTGTATAAAATTGTTCTCAATTTTAATTTTAAGTACATATGAATTCTTTATAAATTTGTTTAAACTTAGTATTTGACGAAATATTGGCAAAATTCGATTTTTTCAAGGAAGTAAACTGCTACTTCCGGTCTACCGATTTTACTGAAAAACTAATCAGATCTCAAGAGGGAGATTATACACGTAAATACAAAATTTGGAATTGATATCTACAGCGGTTTGATCGCTATCGTGGTCACACACACACAGAGAGACACACAGACACACACACACAGAGAGAGAGAGAGAGAGAGAGAGAGAGAGAGAGAGAGAGAGAGAGAGAGAGACATTTTTTAAAAACCACTTTTTCTGTATCAGGGGACTTCAATAAAACGTGGACATCTGCAAAAATCTCGAGGTCGAAAATTTTCGTCATCACAATACTTCCTTATACTACGTATAAGAAAGTAAAACGCTGTTCCTTTGGACACAGACTGTATATTATTGAAATACAACATTTTTAAAAATTTAATTACCGATATCTGTTTACTAAACTTTATTAGAGTATAACGACACAGCAAAAATATTAGGACTAATCGTTGATAGCAGCTTACAATGGCAAAAACACGTCGCTTATGTCTGCGAAAAGTTGTCGAGAACATGCTATGCTCTAGCGATATCATCAAATCAGTGTGGCCGCTCAATCATGCGTCAGTTATACTTTGGCTGTTTTCATACCGTTTTGAAGTATGGTATTTGCACTGGAGCAGATCATCGAATTTCAACAGAGTTTTTCTGATACAAAAACGGGCTGTGCGCTTTGTCGCAAATCTTAGGAGAATGGATTCATGTATACCAGCCTTTAAAGAACTTGGTATTTTGCCCCTGCCATGCATTTATATATACGAGCTGTTTTGTTCTGTCCATAAAAATAGAAAATTTTTTCAGCAGCAAATTGTTGACCATGGTCATGATACCAGATTTTACAACAAACTGCTAGAGTGCCTCAAGGAAGAAACAAATTTTCAAAAATTTCGGCTTCAGGTTAAAAGGATTTTATTTTTTTAGTTTTTGTTTTTTTTTTTACTTAGTGTAGCTATGTTTGACGAGATTTCATCAACACATGTATACTGCATATGTAGTTCTTGCTTTTCTGAAATCAATAAATATTATTATTATTATTATTTGAAAAATTTCAGCTATAGTGGATATTTAAATAGACGGAAGCTAATTATGTTATTTTAATAGTGAGTATATATTCCTTTAATCAAATTTTCTAAATTAATTAATATAATGCTATATTATATTTTGTTAGATATATAAAAACAGTTAAATTTTATTTGTTAACATAAAAAATATTATATTTATAATTGATAATATTCGAACTCACATTGTTGACACTGGATTGATGTTAGTAAGTCTTTAGTTGTCGAAGTACATAGTTAATACTGGCCATAGATAATATTTAAGTAGAAAATTAAATTAAATAAAACAAAGTTCAAAAAGGTATATTAACAAAATTGTTTCTCTTTAAGACTGACCGGCCTCTTTTACTGTCTTTTCTCGTCAACTAAAGTTAGTAATTTGTGTTCGATTATCCAAGTAACAAATCATAGGGTAATCGAAATACTCTATAGTATAACACATTTACCAACAACAAATGATGGTCCATAAACTGTTTTCGACATATTAAAACATGAACAACCAACTTTCAGCCTTCCTTTTCAGCATGAATACACAAAGCAGCAAAAATTCCATCATTTTATCGAATATTGTAACTTTAGATAACCATAACGGCAATTATTAAAGAGAGTGTTGTTAAAAAATAAATTTCAAAGTCTATTCAATATAACCCTATAAACTCACACTTTTCTTGTGATTTATAAGATATTGATACATATTATATTGTTGAAACATGAGATTACAGCTTGAATGCAGATTTTCAATGATTATATGAGAACAAAGATGTTTATTATAGCGAAAAATTTGAAACTGTAATTTTTCTGTCTATGTGTTGCTATTT
Organism: Amphimallon solstitiale; assembly: GCA_963170755.1. Taxonomy (NCBI): domain Eukaryota; kingdom Metazoa; phylum Arthropoda; class Insecta; order Coleoptera; family Scarabaeidae; genus Amphimallon; species Amphimallon solstitiale. The sequence continues at coordinate 46,640,978 of OY720676.1, read as the reverse complement.
TCATCTGTACAGATAAACAATTAACTTACATACGGTAGATACTGAAAACTGCTCTCTGTACATATATGAGTAAAGAATATTTGTATTGTCTGGCAAACTTGTGATGAAATAAAGTTTATCGATGTACCTGTGTGACTGGGTAAGAGTGACCTAGTAAAACAAATAGATAACGCATAAACAAGAGTAGGAAAATTACAAGAAATAAACACATCGCAATCAACATTCCAGCCCAAATCTTTAAAAAGAAGAAGGCGCGGCAAATACCAACTTATAAACATTGTAATAAAGAAGCACAAATGATAAGATGCACAGAAAACTGGGAAGGATCTACCACTAATGATATAAATCAATAAAATGTAACAATAATATATATCTTACTGCAATTGTTATCGTAACGTCAATTCAAGTTGAAATTAATTTAGACAAAAATGCATAAGGAACAGTACACGTATAGTACTTACAGACTGTTTATTGGCAGTAGCCCCTAAGTTATTCTACTAAACGATTTATATACATCCTATTTTTCACATATGGATAAAACAAATAATCTATGATTATCAAGTCTGATAATGCGATTAACAAAGGATGGTTGCAATAATTCCATTATTTTCACAGTATTATAGGCCCTCCTCTTATCTCATTGGAAATATTCCCCATTAAGTTCATTGCCACAGAATATTTGTCCCATTTCCGAGAAACAACAAGGCAAACCTCTATTTTTTTAAAATGCAGAACGCGTGCAATAATTTTACGTTGATTTTTACTAGACAAGATACGCATTGCACTTTCACATAAATACAAATACACTAATTTTAAACATATACAAGAAGTATCTGGCTATACCACATATCTACTACAGTAAAGGTTCGCTAATCCGGACCTCCATTAATCCGGACTTCTCTGTAATCCGGACAAAATTAAAAATTGTAAGTTTAACATTATGTACCTTGTAATCCGGATCGGCCATAGATCCACTACTCCGGATCGCGCGTCGTGTGTTTTCGTTAAGTACAATGAAGTCCCGGTTACATACGGCACATAAACAGGGCAATCTCCGAATCAGTTTGAATCAACATGGCCGCGAAAAGAGCGCACAAAACGTTGACCATCGGCGAAAAACAAGAAATATTACAAAAGCTGAATAGTGGTGTTAGTGGAAAAGTGTTAGCAGAAAAATATGGTGTCGGAATATCCACAATTTCTGACATTAAAAAGAATAAGGAAAAAATTACTAGGTATGGACTTTTATTCATTAACTGCTAATTCATTCATTATTGTATTTTTGTATTTACATAGTTATATCGCAAGCTGTGTCTCATTACCAACACGTAGAAAAATTATCCGAAAACCAGAATATCCAGAAATGGAAAATGAATTATACAAATGGTTTCTGTTGCAGCGAGAAAGACATGCAACCATCTCAGCAAATATTTTATGCGAAAAAGCCGTCCAAATTTATTCTAAATATTATAATGACAATAAATTTATTGCTAGCAAAGGATGGATACATAAATTTAAAAAGAGGCATGGCATTCGGCATCTTAAAGTGGTTGGAGAGAAACTATCGAGCGATTCGTCTGCGGTAGAACCTTTTTTACGAAAATTTACTGAAAAAATTAATGAGTTGAACCTACTCCCAAACCAAATATACAATGCAGATGAATCTGCATTGTTTTGGAAATTGCTGCCCGATCGAACATTGGTACACGCCGAAGAAAAAACTGCTCCAGGACGAAAAACTTCAAAAGAAAGGTTGACTTTTCTTGCCTGCTCAAACGGTGATGGTACTCATAAAGTCAAAATGATGGTCATTGGAAAAGCAAAAAATCCCAGAGCATTTAAGAATTGCGGGAGCCTCCCCGTTGAGTACTACTCAACAAAAAATGCTTGGATGACATCTGGACTTTTTGTGAAATGGTTTCATGAGTCTTTCGTTTTGCAAGTGAGAAAATTTCAGGCACACAATAATCTTAATGGAAAAGCTATTTTATTAATTGACAATGCTACTAGCCACGCATCCATCAGAAACCCAGCTTACAAGTGATGATGACCAAATTGTCACTATGTTCCTACCACCCAATTGCACCCCACTTATTCAGCCCATGGACCAAAATGCGATACGTTTAACCAAACTGTATTATCGAAAGAGCCTTTTGGTCCATGTTCTGTCTTTGGAAGCAAGTGATATTACAAAGACTCTTAAGAGCATTACTTTAAATTTAAAGGATGCCGTATTTTTGGTTGCTGATGCTTTGGAGAAGCTTTCGCCAGATGTTATAAAAAATGTTGGAGGAAAATACTTTGTTATTCAGCTAATAAGATCACAACAAATTCAGAAAGTGAATGGGATTCAGATGAGGAAATTCCGCTGCTTACTCTTAAAGAGAGATGGAATTTCGAAAGTCAAGAATTTGTTGAACTCGGAAATATGTTACAGCGAATTAACTATGACAATTATCTACCTGAAGAAACTGAAATTGATGAATGGATCGTTGGAGATGAAGAGCGTTTGCCATTAGATAGCGATGAAAGCTTCTCTTCCGATGAAGAAGCTTCCAAAGATGAGCTGAGAATTAAGCATGAAGAGGCTATTAAGAGTTTCAGCACCTGCATTCAATGGGCTGAGGAAAATAAAGTTGAATTAAACAGTTTAACTAACCTCAGAATGCTGCGACAGCGCGCGATGGAGGCTAAACAAGGCTGTATTCGTCAATCCAAAATTTCTGATTTTTTTCAGTAATATATGTAGTTAACTTTTTACGTATATTTGTATGTTATGTACTCAGATATTTTCTATAAAAGACGTGTCACCGTTTATTTTGCTTTTTACTCTAGTTTTAATATTACCTCCACTAATCCGGACGTTCTCATAGTCCGAATCGAGCCAGTTTTAATTGATCCGGATTAGCGAACCTTTACTGTACTAAACTTTTTTATTGAATTTAATTTAATTTTTTGAGTACAATTTTATTTTAAATATGTGAATTATGTGTAGGAGTAATTTAAGTACAGTTAATTTTATTATTGAAAATAAATATCGAATTACAATTATACATATAACAAAATAAAAGCTTTAACACAATTTTGCATATCAATTCAAGTATGCTTTATAAATGAATGTGATTTGATGTATACAGGGTCTTCATTATGCTTGTAACCGGCTTAATATCCTCGAAACTGTTGAGTGGATTAACTTGAAATTTGGGATTTGCATTCTACTAATTAATATCTATTATACAAGGTGGTTGATGGTAGCGGGAGATTCTGAGAACTTTATTATTCGAAAAGCAACAGAACTTAACTAAAACACAGTAGTATACCAGTAAAAAGACAAATATTGGCCATTTTCATTCCTTAAAAATTATGCCGGGCAAATGGTCTCCTCTTTTTTCTATAACTTCCTGAAGTCGGACGTTGAATTTCTGCGCCGCAACATATCTAACGGAAATGTTGGCAATTTCTTGAATATTTGTTCTTTAAGCTTCGAAATATCTCGTGGTTTATCAATGAAAACCTTGCTAATTTTTTCACCTGGTTTGCATTGTTACTTTAGGAGATACACAGCCAACTTGTTTTTTAACAGCAATAGGTGTCAAATTTGAAGTAATTCGAAAACTTATTTTCTTCTGGGTACTGGTGTTTAATCATTTTTACAAAAATTGTCAAAAAAATAAAAATTAACCGAACATGTTTTAACGACAAAGTGACAGGACCAGCTGTATTTTAATATAATGAATGTCCATCTGAATGAAAACTGTAGAAACAATGGCTAATTAAATTTACTACTTAAAACGGTTTAATCCCAAAAGAAAAACAACAAAGCATAAGTAAACTTAAAATAAATTTAACTTATTGTAACAATATAAAATACTTGAATGTGTAACATACATTAACGCATAAATTATAATAAATAATAAATTTAACATCATATGAGTATATTGAGTATTCATGTTGTGATTTAAAGCGATTTGGCTTAATGATCTTTAGGTTTTTCCAGAAGATGTAACATGAGATTCAAAGAATTTTCATCATTCGTTACACTTTTTGGATGTCCAACTTCTATAAGTTCCTAAACCGTTTCAAAGTTTTTGATAATGCAGATTTAATAATTGGATCTCGTTCAGGATGCGTATGCGTTAAAAAGGGCACATACCTGTACACGACTACGCCTTCTATCGCCACAGGTAATCACCATAAGGACTTCTATTCTTTCTCTTTCGCTTAATTTAACCATGTTTGACAATTTATCCGCTGTCAATGTAAAGTCCTGATATTTTCTATGACTACTGTAAGGTCGCTGGATATTTTCATTTTTAATTATGTAACACTTCTGGTGGCAATGTTTTGACAACAGTGACATTCCCTCGAATTCAGAAAAAAATGAACTATCGAATTATGTCAAATTTGAACCCCATTGCTATTTAAAAAAAATCAAGTTGGCTATGTATTACGTAAAGTAACAATGTATAACGGTTGAAAAAATAAATAACAGTAGATAATAATTAGTAAAATACACATCCCAAATTTCAAGTTTATACAATCAATAGTTTCGAAGATATTAAGCCGGTTCCAAGCATAATGAAGAGCCTGTATATTAATATTTAATGATTGAGAGCAACCATGAGGTAATTCAACGATATATATTATAATATGCCTGGGGTTGCTTGATCGACTAAGTAATCATGTAATCGAAAGAATATGTTCTTTCGATTACATGATTACATGGAATGTTAACATTAAATTGTATACGAGAATGTATTGTTAGCTAGTTAGCCGTATTGCGAACCCATGTCAGTGTAAAGTTTCACGTCAGAAAGTCAAACTGAGTTGCGCACTAAAATTTGAAAAAAAGTATGTCGACCAAAATTGTGAAAATCAAAAAAATTGGAGTATTGAACTATCATCAACTATGTGCATTTGAAGGGGTCCAGGGGTAAGCAAATTTACGAAGATATGCCTAATACCGCTGGCGATCAATGCCCATCGTATGCGACCATGAAAAATTGTACTGCAAGCTACAAGATGTAAGCTAAAGGGTAAATTTTCCATTGAAAATGAACACCGATCGGGAAGGCCAGTTTCTGTGTGCGCCCCGAAGATGTTGATGCAGTTCATGACATGATTTTGTCAGACCGTCGTATTGGGCTAAAACGAATATCTGGGGCACTGAATATTTCATATGAATGCGTCCATCATATAGTTCGCGTCGATTTGGACATGAGAAAAATGTCTTCAAAATGGATCTCCAAATATCTGCCTGTTGACCAGAAGCGTGCAAGGGTGGAAGCATCGCGTTCGATCTGTGCTGGGTTTGAAAAAGATGCAGACTTCATAAGCCGTATTGTTACTATGGACAAAACTTGGGTACATTTCTATGACCCAGTACAAAGCAGCAATCGATGGAATGGAGACACTCTGGTTCTCCAAGGCCTAAGAAGTTTCGTGTTCAAAAATCTGATGGAAAAGTTCTTGCTTCAGTTTTTTGGGATTGCCATGGAGAAACCATGATTAATTTTCTGTATAAGGGTAGAACAATAACTGGGAATTACTATTCGACGTTACTGACCACTCTGCGATAAAAAATTATGGAAAGAAGACTCGGAAAGTTGTCCTAAATTATTTCGTTTTTGTAGGACAATGCACCTGCACACAAATCGTATGTTGCCATGTAAACAATTCGTGTTTTAGGGTTCGAATTACTCGAACACCCCCCTTATTCACCAAGTCTGGCTCCGTCCACCCATCATGCCTTTCCTCAACTGAAAAAAAGTTTAAAAAGTCGTAAATGTTTTTCCAACGAAGAGGTGATAGAAGCTGTGGAGGCCCGGTTTGCAGAGCAAGATCAAGATCTAAGAATTTTTCAATACATCCTCGTAGATCGTCTCGAAATGTCTGAGATTGATATCAAATTCATTTGTTAATTTATTTTTAGTTTGAAAGTACGTTTATATATGTTTATTTTATTTTAAGAATAATATCAGAGAAAAACGATCAATGAGAAGCAACAAAGACAAATACGTTTAAAGTGTCCCCATGTTTCTTCAGTGGGCAGAGCGAGCTTAATTGTTTTGCCGTCAGTGCCGTGCCGTCCTGGGTCAGGCAAGAAGTTGATTCAAAGAATGAAAATCTTTTATTTTATCAAATACACAAACAGAGAGTTAAAATTAAAAACAGGTGAGAAAAAGACTGAGAGGAAACTTAAACAACTGTTTAAAAACCATTATTGGTAAACTTACATATAAGTTGGGTTTCATTCACATATATGTGAATGATTTAATTCTTGCTGTTCAAATTCATGAAATAGATAGCGCCCTACACATTTTTAATAGTTTCCATAGTAAAATTCAATTTACGTTAGAGAGAGGGAGAGATTAATGGTGAGATTCCTTTCCTAGATATAAAAATCATTAGAAAAGGCACTATCTTGACAACGGATTGGTATAGTAAGAAGACAAACTCGACTATACTCCTTAACTAGTACTCGAACCACCCCATACAACAAAAAATTAACGCCGTTACCATGATGAAACAAAAAGTTTTAAGATTAAGTAACCCCAATTTCCATACGAAAAATTTAAAAATATTGGCTGATCTCTTTCTCAATAATGGGTATCCCAGACGGTCATATCAAGGTTATTATTTAACACCCGGAGAGCAGATAGACCCCAATAATACACAACCGGTGAAATACTTTAAGTTGCCTTACGTTGACACCTTGAGTCAACAGATTTCTGAAATCTTAAAAACTGATCACATACGCTTTGATTATTATAGTAAAAATAACATCGGTGACTTCTTTTCAAAATTAAAGGACAAAACTGAATTGAAATACAAATCTAACGTAATATATTCAATACCTTGCTCTAAATGTGATAAGCAATATATAGGTTAAACAGGCAACTGGTTATCAACTCGATTGACCTTACATAAGAGTGATTACGGACCGGTAAAACCCGATGTGCCTCAGCAAAGCATATGTTGGATGAAGATCATACTCCTAATTTAGAGGAGGTCAGGATTCTGAGGAACCGAAAGCAAAAAAAGTAGCATGGAGTTTTTGGAAATGATATATGTAAATAAGATCAACAATGTGATCAATTTCAGATCTGATCTACAGTATTTAAACAAAATATACTCTTATCTGTTAAGTTTTGATGTTGGGGGGGGGGGGCTAGCTACGGGATACAGTACTTTTGTAATAGGAACTGCGAAGGCAGACATCTGATGTTTGGGGATGTTTGTGTTCACATTCCTTGATGTTTATTTATTTTTAAATTTGAGTAATTGTAAACAAATTGATTCTGTCATGTAACACTGTTTGTAATGGGTAGTTGCATGAAAGGACATCTAATGATTTTATTGATGTTCGATCTCGCGCTCCCTAGTATTTTTACTGTCCTGATGTTTTGATATTTCTTCTGTTGGTGTCGTGTAAGTTTCTTTATGTCCTGCGCTGAAAGCAGTTACTTTAAATGACATTCTCTCGTTGACACAGTACAATTTGTTGAACCATTTTACATTAGATTAACTTAATGTTCGTTTTTCTTCATTTTAAATTGTGATGCTGTTTCCTTTACCAATATTAACTTACAATTATTGTATGCAATTGTCATCTCTATAAAGAAATCATATCTGTGAGTTGTTTGTATTGCTTCTTATGATGTAATATACCATTGTTGTTTTTAGTTAATCCCGATGAAGCACAGGTGTTTAATGTGCGAAATATCGATTAAAAAGAATCAGATTTCCATGATTTAAATAAAACTTTGTTTTAATTGCTGGTTTCCCCAACATCCTTACTATTGTTTCACCTATAACGGCAAAGATTGTTACATATTTTATAATTTTATATATTGTTACTTAGGTAAAATTATAATACTCGTACATGAATCGCTTATTTATAAAACATATTGATTAACATTCTGTAAATTTTAACAAACAAGTAAAATTTAAAATTACATTTTTTTTTGTGAATTTTAACATTTACTCATGTATTATAGGAGCAACATTGCCCACGGTTCTGTCAGTGTCAATATAAATACGTTATTCTCTGCTAATACGTCGTATATGCATAAAATTGAATTAAAAACTACTGTAATTGTAAAATGTATACAATTAAGATACAAGATAAATTTTGTTATATTTATATCTGAAATTATTTCATGTATTCCCAGGTGAAGTACCTATTATATAAGCGAGTTAATGCTAAAATAGATATTGATGTCTGTGACATAAAGTACATAATTATCTATACGAATAAAAGCAGCTTGTATTTCTGCAACAACGGTCCTAGGTAAACCGCATATCTTTCATAGTGATGAAACGCAGACTAACTAGCAACGCGAACGAATTTAAGATAAATAAAGCAAGAAAATTCGTAACTATTTATTGCTCATAAATATTTATTCTTTTAGATTTAACATTTAAATTAAAATAAAAACAATGTTAATATATTTAAAATACTTCCGACGGCATCTATTTTCTTCGGAAACATGTATGAAGCATGACGAAATTGTAATTAGTTTAATTAATGCAAGCCTGTCTAAGACAATTACAGTAGGTGGCTTTGAACTTTTTTACGATATTATTTTCCGCATACATTCTACGAAAGCTCATCGGAAGAGACATTAAAGGAAATTAGGTACACTTTCATGTGGCGCTATATCTTTCTGAATTTATATATGCGATTTTTTTATATAATTAATGCTTATTCATATAGTTTCTCTTTCTTTCTCCGGCAAAACCTAAAATTATAGTGAATTAAAAGTTCGTATATTCGCCATTTACGATCAGCCGTGGAAAATTACAAATTAAAAAAATATATGTTCACACCCAATACATATATATATAACAAGCTAATGTTCAACTTAATTTGCAATTTTTAAACTTTCGTTTCGATCAAAGATTACGTAAGCATTATTTAATTAAATATATTTTAGTTGCCAGAGTTCCAAGAATAACTGGTTTATTCGCAATAAAAGCAAATAATTTATATCTAAAATTAATTAAATTACATACCTACACATGTATGTGTAAGTAGTGCCATAAGTGGGTCGGTTATTAGAAGTAAATCGTTATTATCAAATATGAATTTATAAGAAAGAAATTGTTTATGTGTAGATGTAAACATTTATGTTATGACTTGGGTGCCACGGCAAAAAAAATATATTTCAAAACTTATTTTTTTTCAATTTTTTGGGATGATGATTGCAGGAAAATTAATTTAAAATTTCATCACCTACATTTTTCCTACAAATCAGGTTAAATTTTTACGATTTTTCTATGACGAAGAACTAGTCTTGCATTGACAACCGTTTTGTATATAGGAATGTAAGTAACATGTTTTTTGTATTCTTTCTATTGTTTATGAGAGCAATATTTATATATGTAGTACACAAAGTATTATTGAAATAAGCGTTTATCTAGTGTATTTTATATTAGACAAATATGAGTTTCACATTATTAGTGTTCATTTTTCCTATGCCAATAAATAAAAATTAAACTGTCCAGTTCATTTATATGGGTTTCTTTTATTAGTGTTATTTTCAAATAGTTATTTATAAAAGAAAATAATCTAAAGTGCTATTTTAGAATTAGTCATATATTAATTAAAAAGAAATCAAATTTAATGTAAAATATGAATATATTTAAAGAGAAAAAATACAGATACAGAAATTTAAAAAAATCGAATACATGTGTATTTTAAGAAGTAGAAGATAGCAATGAAACACTGAATCGTAACCATAGAGGAGTTTTTATTTAGAGAGTTATCAATATGAAACGAAATGAGCAATCAATATGAAATCGCTAAAAAGCACATCATTATATAAAGTACATACTTACATTGTCTAAAAGTTTAGAAACATAAATAAATAGATGCAAACTCAAAAGATATCAAACAAAGAAAGAAGAAGGATAACAAGGAAATTTGGACATACCTGACTCAGCCGTAAAAGTACTCGGTCGCTACGCAGCCTCGTACTTAAAACTTCGCGTCGTCGGGTAAAGTATGTCTCTCTTGACTTTTGTGTAAATAACTATTATAAAACGACCAGTATCTTATTTTCTATTATATTTACAGAACAAGATTTTGGATTATCTGATGCACGTTAAAGCTTTATGCACACATGACACTACTGGTATAGTTGGGTATAGTCTGTGTTTAAGAAGCAGAATATTACTGTTTCAATTGTCATATGGCAAAATTTCTTCTTATATTAATCAAAATACAATTTTAATTCTAAAAGTTTAAACAAACTAAAATTCTGTCTGAACGTACCGATGTGAATAAGAAACATTATTGACAAGAATGAATAAATCATAGGAATGGTTAATATACATAAGTGATTCCCAGATAAAATTTACATAACCAGCGCCTCCACCAAATTCTGCGTCTTCTAATGGCCGATTAAATGAAAGTATTTTACCAGTCAATGTTATCTTAAATGATCAAATGGACATGTTTTGCTTTCTAAATACTATTTATCACCATTCCAGCAGAAAATTAAAACCCTGTAAGATTACTAAAACAAATTCATGACATTATAGGTTCTAAATGAGAGAAACTAAGAAATAGACATTGAAAATTATCATCTCTGCTACAAGTTTGAAATAAATGTGATATGGCGACAATACAAGAGAAACTTCATAACTCTAGTCAAGCACGGGACCTCTAGAAGCGTTTCATTGTGGAAAAACTAAATAGTCCGCTAAAAAATGCTAATACTTTGGAATCTGTTAATTGTTAGTCAGGCAGAACAGAGATCTTTAACATCATCAATCGCCTTGGTCAAAATCTAAGTTGGTATACCATTTATCCTACTATACTTCAATTATTTATTTGCTACTTTAAATTCATATACGAGGTGTGATCAATATATAACCGTTATTTTCAATTTTTTCAAAAAGTATTTATTTATTCATCAATAACAATCTTGTCCCCTTCAAAGTAATCCCCCTCAGATATAATACACTTATGCCAGCGTTTTTTCAAATCCTCGAAACACTTCTGAAACGCGCTTTTTGGTATCGCCAACAGCTCCTTTTTCGATTTTTCTTTTATCTCCTCAATCGTAGCAAAACGCTTTCCTTTCATCGGTGTCTTCAGTTTTGGGAAGAGGAAAAAGTCAGCGGGGGCCAAGTCCGGTGAATACGGTGGTTGAGGCATGATAACGGTTTTGTTTTTGGCCAAAAACTCACGCACAAGCATCGATGTGTGAGCTGGTGCGTTATCATGGTGCAAAATCCATGATTGTTTTTTCCACAATTCTGTGCGTTTCTGACGAATTGCTCCTCGCAAACGGCGCATAACTTCAAGGTAGTATTCCTTATTGACCGTACGACCTTGTGGCAAGAATTCATGATGCACCACGCAATCTTCGCTGCCGCACGTTTCATGCCTAAAACATCTGTAAAAATTGCTTGACATGAGCCGAACGATATGCCAACATCATCAGCAACCTCTCTGATAGTGATTCGACGATTATCCAAAATCATTTTCTTCACTGCTTCAATTTTTTCATCGGTTGTTGACGTGCTCGGGCGACCCGGACGAGCATCGTCATTGACATCTTCTCGGCCTTCCTTAAACCGGTTATACCACAATTCAACTTGTGTTCTGCTCATAGTAGACTCGCCAAACGCCACAGTCAACATTTCAAATGTCCTTGCGCATTTAATTTCATTTTTTACACAAAACTTAATACAATTTCTTTGATCCATTTTTTCGAATAGTAAAAAATCGAAGAGCACACCAAAACACGACTAACCTTTTTATCTGTCAAAAACAAACTGACAATCCAAAATGGCTGATATTGCCAACATATATAACAGACATGTGTACCAACATAACAGAAACAAAAATGCGAAAATCGAACATACGTAACTCACGAAATTTGAAAATAACGGTTATATATTGATCACACCTCGTATATCTAGATATTATAGATCTAGTGAACATTAGGTGCTAAGACTGGACTATACGGTGACTGACCCATTATTTCTATGTTTTGGCCATTCAAATACTCAGTTGTTCGAGCGGCAGTGTGGGCCCCAGCATTATCTTGATGTAAGATAATCCTCATTTACATTTTGAAGAAACTGAGGCAAACAAAGTGTAAGTACCATTCTGAATTAACAGTACGTCTATCCTCAAGTGCTACAGTGGAAACATGCCCAGCAATTCCTAAAAAACGTGTGTTGCTCTTTTTCGGAATCACTGCATTATACCCATGATGATGTAAACCAAATGATACGATCCACGGTTAAAGCGATCTAGTGCAGATCTGCACCATCTCACAGGCTCTTCTTTTGGAACTGAAGTAAAGTGGGTAATCCAACAAGAACAGAGCTTACGGACCTTCAAATGTTTGTGTAGAATAATGTTAATTGCTTTCACACCAATCTTTAAAGTTGCTTGAATGCTTCTGACTAGTATTCATTGTGTACGGTAGCGAAGCAGCACTACTTGTCACCAAACACTCGATTGATTTCCTCAAGACATTCTTTACGGCTTAAGCCACGCTTGGAATTGTAAAAAATCACCGCTCGGTAATGTTCCTTGTTCAGGTCCATGATTTATTTGCGAAAGGAATACTTTAAACTATATATATCTGACAACTGTCATTATAACTAAACTTGTAAACAACTGATTGCAATTTTCATACAAAATTAGTGGCAAAATATCATCGCCTACTAGATAGGCTCGGCGGAAAGTGAAAATCCCTCGTATTTCGCATTATGGTATCAGGGATTTGTGACTTTTTTGCGTTATACATATTTCGCTTTGCATACCTTAGATTATTTTACCTGTTTTTCCTCGTTTAACTAAACTAATGTTTTGGGTATTCACATATGTCAATTAATTATTTAACCTGTTTCTCTTGTAATTTAAGAACCTTGATTGTTACATCATACCCAAATTAAATCTGTTGTTTTTTAATATTTTGAACAAACTTGTTTATTATTTATTTGAGTCTCTTTAATTGTCCCTTTGTCCGAATCATACCACTTTTAATTTCTTATAGGTAGTATAATAGGTATTGTGATGACGAAAATTTTCGACCTCGAGATTTTTGCAGATGTCCACGTTTTGAAGTCCACTAATACCAAAAAAGTGGTTTTAAAAAGGTATCTCTCTCTGTGTCCCCCCTCTCCCGCCCCCCTCTCACTCCCTCTATCTCTCCCCCCCCTCTCTCTCTCTCTCGACGCCTATTTGTCCTGCTACGTAGGTTCTTTGGTTTTTACTTAGCAAACGATATCTAAGAAATAAATTATGTTTGTAAATAAAGTAAGGAGTCAAACACATTCACCAGCTAGTTATTGTTATTAAACGCTGTAAGATTATTTAACATTATTGCTTCATAAGGACTTTTTTTTTATATAAAAATAACATTGCTCTATCTACCAGACTTAAAAAAACTGATGTAGGGATAATGGCATTCGTGTTTTGATAATACGGTTAGCTATCATTTTATTATTTAACTTACATATTATAATCTTTAATTCACAAATATATAATTTAGAATTAAATACTTTTCAAATTACAACCATTTATATACGACTGAGGATTAAGGCATTGGGGATATGTATCCCAAGCTAAAAATCCGTTTCCCCGTAGGCGATTTGTTTCGTCAAACACTTTCCTAGCACATCTTATATCATCGCTGATGTCGTCGTCCAGAAGTTTCTTGCATTGCAAATTGCAACCACCGCCGCCCTGACGTGAACACCAGAATTTCGAGCAAATTTGGAACAACCCATAACAGCGAATTTTGATTTACCGCTTGAGTGTTGTACGTGGACTCCTTAAAAATTATACAGACCCATGTTGCTATCTGCTGACGCGGTAATCCATTCTTGATCAGTTCTTTAGCCAAATCGCAATTATTAAATATTCTGCTATTGGCCAATGGAAGAAGTACGGCTAGGAAAGTAATAATTTTCATTGTGGCTAACGATCGCTAATAATACTTTCTGAAACGTCATAATTGAAAAAAATTATGAAAAATACAGAATACTGTGTCAAATAGTATCTATTAAGTATTAACTACTTTTGTATGATTTTAATAAAACGTTGTATTTAGTGTATAAGCAAACGCCTATGATACACGAAAATGAAAAGTGTGAACACATTTTTTGGGTGTTAGATGTCGCTGTGATACTCTCACTGCATTTAACATGGAAAAATGACATAGGCAGCGATTTAAGTCTTGAAGCCAATGTCGAGAATCTTCACGTACACTGATGACACCTCATAAGTCGAAACACCGGTGTCTGTGCGTTCGATTATCGGCAATGGCACTTAATGTATGTGTGTATCTCAAACACATGCATATATACATATTATACGTTTTACGTATAAAGGTATATATGTAAGTCGCAGTAATTATTTACTGCCTATGATACAATTATAAAATATTTCAAGGTTATATTATTTTGATAGTTGAGTTATGTAAGTTGCCTCAAAAATTGGTGTGTCTATATGCTATTAATTTTCAACAATCAAGTATAACAAATTTGATTCATACGTACAAAATTCAAAATGAACAGTATATACATAGTCATTCCCTACTTTTTCCACTTTGAAAAGTTACTAATCAAAGCTTCAGATAATTCTTTCACCTAACAATCCTCTTCACAAAATTTTTATCAGCACCATAGTTAGGGAGATAAAACAAAAAATAATAAAATTCTTAATTTCAATATGGTGGCTGGCAGATTGATAAAATACACAGTTCCGAAAATTTTACGCTCGCGAATGACCTCCGTATGAAACCCCCACAAAAAGTCGCTGGCTACACAAAATTCACTGTTATATGATGGACTGACTGGACAAATACTCACTTCATGAATTATTTGAATACTAAAAGATAGCAATGTTAAATATATGAACATTCTTTTAAGTTTACCTTATTTCGATTTCAACACTAATGAACAAATTATTTGAAAATGAGTTTTTTATATAAGAACAAAATTTCTCGTAGAGCACGTATTCACATTTGTTTATTGCTGAAAATGCACAACAAGTGTAAGTAATTAAATGTATTTGAACGTGTTGTATGTTTACGTTGATTATAATGTCTTTGTAAAAGTAATGAGATGAAGATAAAGCATGCTAACATATTTCTCGTGCAAATGAAAACAAAAGTACCATTCTCTCGGACAAAACCTACAAGGAGAGTATATTTACAATAATGTGCTTTTTAGTATTTATTTGTTATTTAGGTATTTATTTTGTCTTAGACTTTTCTAAGGAATTGGCAAAATATTTTTTTTCTATTAATTAAACCATTTTTCATTTACACTCCTTGGAAATCCATGCATTTTTTCTGCCGGACCCTATATAATAGGTATTGTGATGACGAAAATTTTCGACCTCGATATTTTTGCAGATGTCCACGTTTTGAAGTCCCCTAATATCAAGAAAGTGGCTTTAAAAAAGTATCTCGCTCCGTGTCCCCCCTCTCCCGCCCTCCCCTCTCACTCCCTCTATCTCTCCCCCCCTCTCTCTCTCTCTCTCTCTCTCTCTCGACGCCTATTTGTCCTGCTACGTAGGTTCTTTGGTTTTTACTTAGCAAACGATATCTAAGAAATAAATTATGTTTATAAATAAAGTAAGGAGTCAAACACATTCACCAGCTAGTTATTGTTATTAAACGCTGTAAGGTTATTTAACAGTATTGCTTCATAAGGACATTTTTTTATATATAAAAATAACATTGCTCTATCTACCAGACTTAAAAAAACTGATGTAGGGATAAGGGCATTCGTGTTTTGATAATACGCTTAGCTATCATTTTATTATTTAACTTACATATTATAATCTTTAATTCACAAATATATAATTTAGAATTAAATACTTTACAAATTACAACCATTTATATACGACTGAGGATTAAGGCATTGGGGATATGTATCCCAAGCTAAAAATCCGTTTCCCCGTAGGCGGGTTGTGTCGTCAAACACTATCCTGGCACATCTTATATCATCGCTGATGTCGTCGTCCAGAAGTTTCCAGCATTCCAAATTGCAACCGCCGCCGCCCTGAGGTGAACACCAGAATTGCGAGCAAATTTGGAACAACCCATAACAGAGCGAATTTGGATTTACCGCTTGAGTGTTGTACGTGGACTCTTTGAAAATTATACAGACCCATGTTGCTATCTCCTGACGGGGTAATCCGTTCTTGATCAGTTCATTGGCCAAATCGCAATTGTTAAATATTCTGCTATTGGCCAAAGGTAGAAGTACCGCTAGGAAAGTAATAATTTTCATTGTGGCTAACGATCGCTAATAATACTTTCTGAAACGTCATAATTGAAAAAAAATTATGAAAAATACAGAATACTGTGTCAAATAGTATCTATTAAGTATTAACTACTTTTGTATGATTTTAATAAAACGTTGTATTTAGTGTATAAGCAAACGCCTATGACACAACTATAAAAAAATATTTCAAGGTTATATTATTTTGATATTTGAGTTAATGTATGATGCCTCAAAAATTGTCGTGTCTTTGTTACTAATTTTCCACAATCAAGTAGAACAAATTTGATTCATACGTACAAAATTTAAAATGAACAGTATATACATAATCATTCCCTGCTTTTTCCACTTTGAAAAGTTACTAATCAAAGCTTCCGATAATTCTTTCACCTAACAATCTTCTTCACAAAATTTTTATCAGCACCATAGGGAGATAAAACAAAAAATAATAAAATTCTTAATTTCAATATGGTGGCTGGCAGATTGATAAAATACACAGCTTCGAAAATTTTACGCTCGCGAATGACCTCCGTACGAAACCCCCACAAAAAGTCGCTGGCTACACAAAATTCACTGTTACATCATGGATTGACTGGACAAATATTCACTTCATGAATTACTTAAATACTAAAAGATAGCAATGTTAAATATATGAACATTCTTTTAAGTTTACCTTATTTCGATTTCAACACTAATGAACAAATTATTTGAAAATGAGTTTTTTATATAAGAACAAAATTTCTCGTAGAGCACGTATTCACATTTGTTTATTGCTGAAAATGCACAACAAGTGTAAGTAATTAAATGTATTTTAACGTGTGGTATGTTTACCGTTGATTATAATGTCTTTGCAGAAGTAATGTGATGAAGATAAAGCATGCTAACATATTTCTCGTGCAAATGAAAACAAAAGTACCATTCTCTCGGACAAAACCTACAAGGAGAGTATATTTACAATAATGTGCTTTTTAGTATTTATTTGTTATTTAGGTATTTATTTTGTCTTAGACTTTTCTAAGGAATTGGCAAAATATTTTTTTTCTATTAATTAAACCATTTTTCATTTACACTCCTTGGAAATCCATGCATTTTTTCTGCCGGACCCTATATAATAGGTATTGTGATGACGAAAATTTTCGACCTCGAGATTTTTGCAGATGTCCACGTTTCGAGGTCCCCTGATACCAAAAAAGTGGTTTTTAAATAATGTCTGTGTGTCTGTGTGTCTGTGTGTGTCTGTGTGTGTGTGACCACGATAGCGGTCAAACCGCTGTAGATATCAATTCCAAATTTTGTATTTACGTGTATAATCTGCCTCTTGAGAACTGATTAGATTTTGAGCAAAATCGGCAGACCGGAAGTAGTAGTTTACTTCAGTGAAAAAATCGAAATTTGCAAATATTTCGTCAATTACTAAGTTTAAACAAATTTATAAAGAATTCATATGTACTTGGAATTAAGTTTGAAATAAATTGTCTTAAAAAAGTTTTTTGAAATTCCAACCGGAAGTAGATTTTTGTCTTAGACTTTTCTAAGGAATTGGCAAAATTTATAGATACCGGCAATTGTAATCAAGAACAATCAGAAAATGATTTCAAGTGGGCGTAATATATATACTGCATATTACATATTTAAATCGTGCAACGTCTTAAAGTAGCTCTAACAAATTTCAAAAAATGACACTTTTAAGTATTATATCACAAGCCCATCTCCTAATGATCAGTCAATATGGAAAACTATAAAAGAAAATTAATAAGCCTATTACACCTATACCACCAGCCAGAAAAACAGATCAACAATGTGCTAGAAAAGAAGAAGAAAGAGCAGAAGTATTTGCTAATTATTTGGACCAAGTCTTCACTCCAATACCGCCTAATATAAAGGTAAACATGTAAACTTTTTCTAGATGCACCCTGCCAACTATCACTTCCAATAAACCACATTAACAAGCGGAAGTCTTCCAAGAAATCAAAACTAAACGTTCATTCACCAGGTTATGATCTCATCGTCGGTCAAATGTTAAAAACATACCTAGAAAAGCTATAGTTTGTTAGTTTATTGAAAATTTCGTTAATTTTCGTATTTCTATATTCTACTAAGCGATTGGCTGCTTGCATGCCGGGGAAACTCCAGTTTACATTAAATTTCACATGTCCACTAAATATTATTTGCTGTGAACAATACTTCGACATAAGAATTTTCTCTACAAAGATTTATGAATTTTAAACGACAGTGACACATACGCCCTACAAATATAGGGCACATGTAGTCAATTGCCCCTTTTGGCATTTACGATTCTATGTAGAGAAGGAGTCAAGCGAGATTTTGTAGAGTGTTTATAAAATTCAGTGGCTAATATATACCACGAAAAATCCTGTATATAAACAGTTTTTCTGAAGAAAGAAGTAAAACATCGGATATTACCAAACAGAAGAAGACAGAAGCGAAATATCTTTACCTATAGAAAGTTACACAATTCAGATCCATTAACTCTCCAAAAAATTAAATGTTACGAGGGCGGGGCAATATGTCCGAGACTTTTTTAATGAAACACAGGTTTTTGGATAAAAAATCATTTTATTTTCAACATAGTCTCTATACACTTTGTCCAACGTTTCTCCAATTTTTTTATCCCTTCCAAAAAATAAGATTGTTCGAGGTCATCAAAATAGGTATTTGTTTGTGAGATAATTTCATCGTTGGAGTCAAATCTCTTTCCAACGAGCCATTTCTTCAGGTTTGGAAACAAGAAATAGTCACTCGGGGCTAAATCCGGAGAATAGGGCGGATGAGGGAGCAATTTGTAGACTAATTCATGGATTTATGCCATGGAAACTAGAGTTGGGATCGGGCTGACAAAGCCCGCTTCGGCCCGGCCCGGCCCGCATGCCGGGCCGGGCCGGGCTGAAATTTTTGTTGTTCGGGCCGGGCCGGGCTGGACATACTGGGAGTCGAGCCGGCTCGGCAAGTCGAGCCGGCTCGGGATGTCGGGCCGGCTCGGGATGTCGGGCCGGCTCGGCATGTCGGGCCGGCTCGGCATGTCGGGCCGGCTCGGCATGTCGGGCCGACGTGACCCGTGTATAGTACATAGTACTCAGCTCAATACGTTTTATGAGGGCAGATATTAGGTTTCTTTTGATTGTACAATCTACACACATTTATATTATGCTTACTTAGTTATTAGTTTATAACGATATAGTTTGGAATCTAATAAATGACATAGAGGCATAATGTTTTATAGTGTTTCAAATATTTTTAAACTTTTAGCTAATTTTATAGCTAATATAATAATTTAATAGCTAATTTTTTTTAGACACGTAAACTAATTAGGTTATTTTCAAAAATGTATATTATGTTGAATATAGGAATTTGTAAATATCATGAACTATATTACTCTGATATGCATATACCTAGAGAAATTTAAAAAGAAATGTTGGAAGTTACAGAGACAGAAATATGCGTATACGTGGGAAAGATTATATTCACATGTCACATAAATATACCTACTCTTTAGCTCGTGTGTAAAAAAATGTTCAATAGTGCTTTATCTGATATGCAAAGAGAAGTATTAAGTGTAGAATGAAATATATTTGTTTAGTTATATAGGCAGTCATATAATCTTCTTTAGTTTCCCAAATGAAGAAATATAAAACAATATGTACAGTCAATGTATTATTGACCTCGCGCTGGCAAAACACCAATAATCTCGTACTACTAATAATAATTGTCGTTCGTTGTAATAACTATGTCTGATGAAATAAATTAAGTTTTTGTAACAAACTTGATAAATAATCAGTAATAAAATTTGGTATAAAGCTTTCTACGAGGATGAAATACCATTCACCATAAATTTTTGGTCAGGCTATACAAGCAAATATTCTATATTACTTTAACGGGATATATCATAAAACAAGGTTTTGCTTTGAAATATCTTTTAATTATTTTGGAGATAATGAACAATAAGAAAATTTATTTATTATTAAAAAGGATTTCCTTAAATTTTCGAATTTTGAATTAGTGCAGTTATTCAACAGGATTACATAGGTTTTGTAACAAATAATGCCTCAAACCTTTGTAGTGCGTTCAAGAATTACTGAAGAATTTCTTGCGCTGGACATAATATAATTTAATAATAAATAATTGTCTAAAATAGACAGCAGCAGAATTGCATCCGATCCAGTTTGTGTCATGATTCAAAACTGCAAAGACCTAGACATGTTTTTTAAAAAAGCAGGTTTAACTTCAAAATTGAAGAAATCTATAAAACAAGCCGTTCTAGATGGAATATTAATTACGTTAACATACATAGGTACTATTAGTTTTCCATTCAATTGAGGAATTATTATTACAGAAACAAGAACTCTAGAAAATTCAATGTGTAGACCTAATATTGTTAGATGTAATTAATTTACTGGAGTCATTTAATAGAGCCACCTTAGAAGTAGGTTTTGATCAAATTCCCACAATAGTTTAATTTTACCCTGGTTTAAAAAACGATCTGCTTACTTAATAATACAACCCAATAAAAACGTACATATTAAAAATTTAAAATTTTGTATAAGTGAAGGTTTGAGAGAAAAGTATGCTATCAAATTTGTTCATAAAACAGGTACATGTTTATATCCGCCCATGAAAAAATATTTTAAATTAACAAGAATAGAGGAAATACCTTCAACGTCGAAATTATCAACATCTACATTAACAGGATTTTTTTTCGATACGCGGATAAACGAACTGCATTCATCAGTTTTAACATTGAGAATGAATTTGACATATAATAATCATCATAAAAATATTACACCAAATTTTGATAAAAATTGAAGTATTTCCTCAGTTATTTAAACTTGATAAACAGTATGTACTAGCCAACCTGCTACTATTACGCTCAGTAAAAGGGCATTTTCTATTGCTGGACGAACATTAGAATAGCAACGTAGTTAATCGAACCCACCCAATGTTCATAAAATTTTATTTTTATGTTCAATAATTAAGGTGTCCTTTTTGTAACTATTTTTTTTTGCATACTAGGTAGTAAGGAATTATAAATGTGCTTATATAGAATATTTGTTTACATTTTATATATTCAAAACTCTTACAATATATATTATTTGCAATATTTTTCAAAAATGTGTTTAAACGAAGAAGAATTTTAAATGTATAAAACCATTCTGCAGTAAAAAATAAAGAATAGGGATACCTTCCATACCTATTTAAGAATTAATTAAACCTGACGTTGACTTTTGCACAAATATACTGCTATCAATTCTCCAACTGTTATTTATACATATTAAAGGTTTTAATTTTTTTTAAATATTAATTATTTAGCAATGTTATGTTGCAATATCCTACATACTTTGTGTTGCTATTTTTGTTTTATATATTTTGTATTTTTTATTGTGTCAATAAATATTATTTGACGGCGAACACGCAGCTATAATATTTAAATAAACAGATAACAACGGTGCACATACATGTCAGCTGACCGTGCACGTTCAATAAGTACATCATCATACGTTGTGACTGGGCAAATGGAACCGGGCCGGCTCGACATGCCGGGCCGGCTCGGCAAGTCGGGCCGAGCTCGACATGTCGGGCCGGCTCGGCAAGTCGGGCCGAGCTCGACATGTCGGGCCGGCTCGGCAAGTCGGGCCGTGCTCGGCATGTCGAGCCGGGTCGGGCTGTCGGGCCGAGCCGAGCCGGGCCGGGCCGACGGTTATGCCGAGCCGGGCCGGGCCGGACTGACTGTTATGCCGAGCCGGGCCGGGCCGGACTGACTGTTATGCCGAGCCGGGCCGGGCCGGGCCGTAATAATGCCAAAAATGCCCACCTCTAATGGAAACAGTACATGTGTGCACTCTTGCATTGTCCTGGTGGAAAAGAACTTTTTTCTTGGCCAAATGCAGTCATTTTTTTTTTCAAATCCTCATTAAATCGACTCAATAAGTTGGGATAATTTTCGCCACTGATTGTTTTACTCTTTTGAAGGTAGTCAATGTGGATTATACCGCGTGCATCCCAAAAAACGGTCGCCATGACTTTATTGACTGAAAAACCCACCTTGGCCTTCTTTGGCGCCGATTCACCCCGAGAAACCCAGTTTTGACTGCTGTTTTGTCTCTGGTGTGTTGTGGTGGATCCACGTTTCGTCCACGTTTACGAAACGGCGCAAAAACTCGTCCATATTGCGGTTAAACAACGCCAAACACTCCTGCGAAGTTGTCACACGATTGCGTTTGTGGTCGATTGTGAGCAAACGTGGCACCCATCTTGCGGAAAGCTTTCTCATACCCAAGTGATCAGTCAAAATTGAAACCACTGAGCCATGTGATATGCCTATGGCTTCCACAATCTCTCGCACTTTCAATCTCCGATCGGCCAACACCATATCATGAATTTATTTAATTGTTTCGGGTGTAGAGAAATTGATGGTGCAGAGTTACCATAGTATTCATCAAGCTTAGCATTGGTTTGAGGGATGGTTTTTTTCCGCAAAAAATAATGCTTAATGAGCACACCAAATTCACATTGTTCCATTTTCTCCTCAAATCACGCGGTAGTCTACTATCAATGGCTGTCAAACACAAACTAAATGACGCAGCTTGTTCAAATTTTGACAGGAGTCAATTGATGTCTGTTGACAGGAGCAGTGTTGCCCTTTCAGTTAAGAGCCGGGCAATTCAAAAAGTCACGGACATATTGACCCACTCTCGTATTATAAGTTTGTTCCCTTTTATACATCAATATACAATTTTATATGAGTTTAAAGCATAATGAAAAAGATGTTTGCCCAAACGAATTGGAATATAACGAATAATGTAGTTTTCGTGAGCAATGGTCTACTTCTTTTGATTTATTATTATTGTTGTTTCATTTGAACGAAATAAATGTTTTAATTTTGTACTAAATTGTTATGTTGTAAAAAAAATTCATAACATTGACCAAATCTCTTTTCAAGCCCAATAACGTTAATTAATTATTTATGTGTGTTTCACAGGGCTCTGTCCTGGGGCCAACGTTATTTTGCTAAGGTGATGCTATATACTGATGACATAAGTTTAGTGGTTTCATCGAACAATGTTGACGATGTTATTAATGCTGCTGATTTAGCCATGTCTGAAGTAAATAAGTGAATTAAGTTTAATAGGATCGTCGTGAATATCGAAAAAACACAGTCTATGCTTTTTTATAACAAAAGAAAGTTTAACATCCCAAGGTTTACCATGGCTGACTTAGAAATTCACTTGGTTAACAGTTGTAGGTTGGTCGGTGTCATTGTTGATGAGGGTTTGAAATAGTCGGATCATATAGACCAGTTGTGTTCTAAACCCAACAAATTGTGCTATGCTCTGTTTCAATTGGGCAAGTCTTGTAATTTGTCCACACTAAAAAGTTTTCACAATTCTGTCTTCTATTCAAGAATGCGTTACGGAATAGTGCATTGGGGCATGAGCCAAAGTGCAACTCACTACTACCTACACAGGGGCCTTTTCTGTCGATGTTGGAGGCGAACGTAATTTTTTATTTTTTCAAAAATAAAATAACAGATAGACAAAATTGATTAGTTTAGTTACTTACCGATTAGATACTTAGGTAATACTACTATAAAAATCGAAGAGGTTTCTTCGCCCTAAACTGACCTGTAGCTGATCAAATAGGGCAACAATTTTTTTTTTATTGCTGGATATTCCAGGTGGTCAAGTTAAGTCTTCAAATTTATACATAAAATTAAAAATTCCATTCATTAAACAAAGCTAATATTTAATATGACGTTATTTCTGATAATAAATACATCCTAGCTAAATATCAAGGAATTTCATCAGCCACGTTAAAAATTACACTGACAGAAAATTTAAAAATCTACCTAATATGCATGCTATAAATACGTAAGTCAGTTAACGATACTCCATCTAACACAGACGTCATAAAAATAAAATAATGATATACGGATAACTCTAAAATTATTACGAAATATACCATTAATAATAGGACTAGAATAATATGTTGCAGTAATTTTCTCGTGTAATTATAGATTTTCTATGTCCGCTTTTTTTCTCTGCACACATAAATATTTGTGCAGACAATGACCTAATAAACTTAGTCCAATAATTCATCTGCTCTTGTTTGTATAAATTAACGTTTCCAATCAAAAGTTCAAATCCATGCGGGCCGGATATATTTAATATATATACCTACAAAACCCAATTGTCTTCAGGTGAGGAATTCGTGTTTATTAATGATCATTAATACAGCGTCGAAAGAAGCACGTCCAATTTACCAAACACATTAACAATTACAATGGCCGCGTTCAAGATCGTACCTTACACATAACGGTAACTTAAACTAGAACATTTCTTGCATTACCAGAAATAGCAACAGTAACAATCAGTAGCTGAAGTGTAGTTGCGAGATGGGACTGCCTCTTACTGGCGTCTGATATGTCCGTCCCTAGTCGTAAAGCCAACAATAAAAACCGAGTCGACATGCAATAAAATTGCATATAAGTGCCATCATCTCCCGGTTGCAATTAACTTTTATGCGTCATATTACGTTTTATATGGTAATCGGTGCTTATTAGGGACGCTAATAAAATGTGGTGAACTATGAGAAGGGAAATTAACGCGCAAGATATCCAAGGCAGGTGACCTTCTCGCTATTATTAGATAAAAAAAACATTAGCTTTATTGTATATAAAAAATATTACCAGGTTGTAAAAATACAATGTTCCACATAAGTATCGGCAGAGTAGCAATAAATTAAACAAATCATCTCTTTGTAATGACTATTATTAACATTACGCAGTATATGTTTACATTTACATGTATTTTGTCTTTCTCTCAAAACATGAATATTGGTACTCACTGCACAGTACAACAATATCTTTTTTATTATATACGAGGACCGATACCTTTGCTCCGCTTCTAACCCATTTATAAACCAAAACAGATCGTGTCAAGCAGCGAGCGGTTACTAAATACTTGCGTTTAAAAGAGGTGATCCCAACTCAAATTCATCAAAATTTGGTGGATGCATTAGGGCGACAGACGTGTACGAAATTCGAAAATGTACAAGGTACACACGGTGTCCATAAAAAGTAGGGGTATTTGTAAAGACAATAAGAAAACACTACAAGCCGTATAAACATTTTTTTTATTTTTAATGTCTAGACAAAGTTTACGAAAATTAAGTGAGAAAGATTACGTTGTCTAAATGTTGACGCTGTCGCTGCTGGCAGTCCTCTAACCGAAGACGGAAATTAGCCGCCACGAGTCTACACATCTCTTTGGAAACGGCGGGCTTTTTGAGTGCGGATATTGTGCTTCAATTGCAGGAGAGTTCGTGGTTTGTTTGCATACACTTTCTCTTCAAGGTATCCTCATAAGAAATAAACAAGGGGAGTAAGATCGGGTCCTGTCGGGGGCCAGTTGATGGTGCCTCGATTAGAGATCATTTTTTTCCGAGAAAAGTTGATTGACAAGTGATTGGTTCGAAGGGTGGCAAGTGGCTCCATCTTGGTGAAACCATGTTTCCACATTTAAACCTTCAAACTTCTGCAGTTGTGAAACCAAAAAGTTTCTTAACATGTCGCAATACCGTTCATTGTTTACCGTAAGTGTTCGCTCTCGCCGGTCGTCAAAAAAAAATAGAGCTTACTGATGTCATCACCAGATATGGCAGCCTACATAATAACTGTTGGGCAATGTAATGGTCGTTCAGGTTTCTGTCTTGGATTTGCGTTGGTGTAGTAGCGGCAGTTGTGTTTGTTCACGTGACCATTTAAGTGAAAGTTCGCTTCGTCACTAAAGCGAATGTTTTCGAACGTTAGCGTTGAATATTGCAGATGAAATTCATTTGCAAAATTCAGCCGGACAGGATAGTTGGTATCGTTCAGGTTTTGAACAAACTGTTTTTTGTAGGCTGTAGGTTCTAAATCTTGCTTAAGAATCTTGTGCAGCGACGGTTTATTAATGTTAAGTTCTTGACTGCGTTTGCAATCTGATTGAGACGGATTTTCACGCACTGCAACGCTCACTTCTTCAATAGTCTGTGGGCTTCGAGCAGAGCGTGGGCGACCTTGATTGAGAATTTTTACAGTCAAACCGGTATTTTCAAACATTCGAATCCATTTTCTGATGGTATCGTCCTTCGTGCATTCTGCACGATATAAACGTTAAGCTGTGACTGTCGAAACTTTGAAGCTTTTACTGCTAAAAATATTACAAGTGGATTTAGTAGACCTGGGATTTGGCCGTTCAATAAATTGGCTTTTGGAGACTTGGACTTTTTACCTTGTGATGTTTACATTAACAATAAAAATGAAGATCAAGGGACTAGTAATGAGGAAGAAAGCCGAGAAATTCTAGAAACTGATCCTTCAAATGTAGATATCGAGATGACAAACATACCGTCACCACTAAGAGTACCAGAGCCGACTACCTCCACATCAAAAAATCTTATAACTCCTGAAACTATTAGACCTTACCCAAAATATAGCAAAACAAGAGAAAGTGGAAAAAAGGAAGGCAACCGGGGAGATCTAGAATTTACACTGACACACCTGAAAAAATAAACTTGAAGAGTTACACAATATAAAAGAACAAAAGAGGCTTAAAAAGAACAGAAACAGAGAATAAAGGATATAAAATCAGCTAAACTACTTTTAGAATGCGGCCTTAAAAAAAGACACCAAAAAAAAATTGATCGAATCAGATTCCAGGAGCATTTCCGATGAATGTGAATTCATGGATTTTTCTCCAGATGAAATTTCTCTTGATGAAGATGCAGTGCCAGAAGAACCACACATTGCTTTAACAAATTTTGAAACAATAGCTGATGGAGACTTTTTATTAATAAAATTTGCAAAGAAAAAGTCTGCGGTTTATTACGTAGGTTAAGTTATAAAACATTACAGTCAGTCAGAATATAAAGTGACACTTTTGAGGAAGAAACCAACCTCATGGACTTTTGTTTCTCCAGTTGTAGAGGATGTTGCCTCTGTTGACATCTCAGATATAATTATGAAGTTACCTCAACCTTGTATTACCAAAGGGACGAGCAGAACTGCTTCAATGTTTAATTTTGTAGTTAATTTAACTTCCAACAATGTTTGTTAATTCGACTTTTGTTTTTCAAAATAGTTTAATAAAAAATAATAAAACTTTATAAACAATTTACCCTTTTTCTTTGTATTATATCAATCTACCCCATGAAGTATTTATCTGCCCCACCTACCATATCATTCTGCCCCTCTGGTGGGGTACATTGATACAATTTAAGTGTAGTTAAAAAAATTTTTTATTAAACAGTAGGTTAATATTACAGCTGTAGTATGACAAAATAGTATAGAATAATAACCAATCTATTGAATACCATGGTAAAAATTTAGTATATTACAAAAAAAAAATTTCTAATCGCCTTCAAAAAAAAATTGCATCAATGAGCCCCACCTTCCCCTACCGATGTGAATTGACTGTAACTGTGTGGCCGTTTTCTTCAAGAAAGTAGGGCCCTATCACACAAAAGCTGCACACTCCACACCACACCGTACCTTTTGGTCATGAAGTGGGTGTTCATGCATTTCTCTTGGGTTGTGTTCTGCCCAGTAGCGAAAGGTCTGCTTTATTAACGTACCCACTCAGATGGAAGTGAGCTTCGTCAGATATGATCAGTTTATCAAGAATTTCTGCATTATTGTTCAATATTTCAAGAAATTGCCTGCAGAAATTGAGGCGGTTAAGTTTATCAACAGGGTTCGGCCTCGGAACTATCTGTACCTTATATGGATGAAAGCAATAAAATTTGTCGCATATTTGGCTCTGAAATTCGCAGTACAATTGAGTACCGAATTGCAGGACGTGTTGGATTCTGTTCAATGGCTACTCTGGTTCTTTCAATATTACCTTGTGTACGAACTGTACGAACTGTACGTGTACCTCCGACAAATTTTGAGTTTACACTGCCCTTTCCGTCGACATCTCTTACCCATCTCAAAATTGATAGAAATGAAGCGCGCACTGGCAAATTAAATTCAATGCAAAAATGCCTCTGGGTTTGCACGATGGATTGGATCAGGATAAATGATTTTACAGTAGAGATCCGTTGATTAACAGGCCAATTTGCCATTGTAACACAAAACCTTAGATAATAAAATACAATTTCATTACTATTTGACGTTTGTATTTCAACTGTATTTTCAAAACCATTTAATCCTGTTGCCGGGCGTTCAACATCACATAACAGAAAAGCAGATATGAAATAGATAAGATTGATGCTGACTCTATCACGAAATCGGTTCTTCCCGCGAGAAATCTTGAGGCGAAGTGTAATGTAGTATATTTAAACCTTGAAACGAAATTTGGAGAAATATAAAAAATGTTTATTACTCCTTCTCGAATCTTGAATGAAATTTTCAGAATTTTGATTTTCTTTATTAATACTAAGTAAGATTGGGTATTTTCACGTAAGACAAAGTAGTATTTTTTAAACAATCTTTTAATATATAATATTTCGTTTGATTTTGTGTAGAGTGCCTATTTGAAAGTTGCATGTTAAAATGCAATGGTGTAGTCTCAATTTTAGGACTAGATTCGTGTTCCACAAAATATACTAACTATCAATATTGTAAACAAACAGTAAAATTGGAATTGTATGTCACTCAATGCAAGCTCGTTTGGTATTCTTTCCTAATATCCGAAATCGAACGTTGGGACGTCTTATTGTGAGAGTCACAAGGGTTACAGTAAATTCTCCACAGAAAAAAAGTCTGCTGCAACGAGATACACAGCCAATTAAAGTGTATTTGTATAAATAATCGCATGTAATTATCACATAGCGGACAAAAATATTGGTCATTGAAAACTAAATGCAATAAACTAGATTTCATACACTTCAGCGGAGTTTAAATAAATAATTTCCATTCATTTCTATGTAAAGTGTATTCATTCATTCAGGGAACAGTTACACTATTTGCTCAAACGACATTTACAAGGCTCTTGTTTGCACTAGAAATTTATCCGCCTACCTACTAGACATTACCCAGTTGCCAATATTTTATCACAACAAATTTTATGTCAGAATGCGGAGATCATTGTCGCATGTAGCTCAAACAGCCGGTCTCACTTGGCATATGATAACTTCATTATTATTTATCGTCATATAAACGTGAATATGCAGGTCGGATAAAGAACATTAAATATTCATTTTACTTAACCTCAATTCAAACGCCAAAACATGAAATACGTTGTATATTAAATTTCCTTTCGTAATGATTATAAATACTTTAAATATATATACATATATAGAATATTTAAGAATTTAAGACCCATAAACTTAATCGAAATATATCTTTCGTCAAAAATATGGGAAAGAGTAATGGCTAATCAAATTAGGAAACATCTCGATACGTAATAGAGTCTCTCGGATTACCAGTCAAGGTTCCGAAAGGGCACAGTTGCACTACTGCATTAATAATAGACAAATCTAACAAAATAGGTGTTACTTGACTATAGCAAAGCATTCGATACTACTGATTATTCTGTGTTGCTAGCTAAGCATAGCTAATCTTAACTGTATATAGGTTTTGCAAGTAACTCAAATGTATTACTGAGAAGTTTTCTTAGCGATATGACAAAGTGTGTTAGGGTTGGTGCTTAACTGCAAACTTAAAGCTTTGTCATGGAGTACCGCAAGGATCCGTCCTTGAGCCCCTGCTTTTTGCAATTTATACATATTACTTTCATTCACATGTTGTATCACTTGTTCCATGTATCAGAAACTGTCACAGCAATTGACGATATAAATACCCACTAAAATACCAAGAGTCACGCATTAGTTATTGATCCACTAAATCAGCGGCGCCTTTGTTAAGGAATAAAATAGACTGCTATGCCTTGCAGTCAATGTCGAAGTTACAAATTAATGGTGCTGACTTACATCTTGTAAATACGGTGAAGAATATGGGATTTATAATGGATAACACATTTAGATTAAACAAGCATCTAACTTAAATGTATACAAAATGGATACTTTAAATTAAGATATTGGTGGTGGTGGTTGTTATATTGGTGACCAGTGTCAATCAACTTGCTCAATTGATTTTTGTAATTAAAATACCTAGAGTTAACTTTAGCGCGTGCCTAAAGAACCTGTAGTTAAGAGTTAAGGTCACCCGTGACTAAAGCGCATGAAGTCATAGCTTGTAAAAGTATATTTTGAAAGATTAGTTAGCGTCATGGAAACATGCGATAAATTGTATTTTAAAGATGTGAGTAGACAAAAACTATTTGTTAATAGAGGCAGTATTTATCTAAAAAATAAAAACATATTTATGTGATTCCATAATTTTGAGGCAATGTACGCCTATGCATGGACCTTGCTAAACTAGGAAAGCTACTACTCCAATACAAATACAGTAGAGTCCGGTTATAACGAGCACGCACGGGAGTGCGGGATTATATCGTTATAAGCGGACTTCGTTAAAAACGGTTACTTCAAAAAATACGTTTTATTGAAAAGGTAACAACATGGTGATTATATAATGTATTAGAAAATAATATTATGATATAAATTAACCAAAATAATCTGTGATTTTCAATTGCTTCTGATTTAACACTGACACATCAATTAAATTTTCCAATTTCGATAAGTAGTTGAAAGATTGTTCAGCACTGTCTAAAGTAGCTTCGGATTCGAAAAAACTTCGCAAGTTCGACAGACACCTCCTAGCATCTAGACGTGAGATTTTTTCTGGTAATAAGACTGGTTCTTCATCCTCAGATTCAGCAGTGTCAAGTGCACGTTGATTGTGCTTTTTATAAGCATCATCAACTAGCTCATCATCGGTAGGAATTCCACAGGTTCATACAGAATTATCAACCTGAACAAACTCTTGAAAGTTTATTTGTTCAGTGTTTAATGAGACACAAAGTTCACTTAGGGGTACTTCGTCATCCCATTGCCATCCTTCTTCAGATGCCGTAACTTCCCCTACGAAACCAGCGTGCTTAAAACAATTTTTTATTGTAGCTTGCGTAACATTATGCCAGGCTCGGTCCACAAAGCGAATGGCGTCTAAGAGTGTTATACTGCTTTCTGTCTCTGTTTCAATGACATCTATCAAGTGTAGCACAAGTGTTTTTCGGAAATGAAATTTTAAGGAATTTATTACTCCTTGGTCCATCGGTTGTAGCACTGAAGTTGTGTTTGGAGGTAAAAATGCCAATTTTATATTCTTCAAATTAGGTACGTTTGGGTGTGCTGCACAGTTGTCGACAACGAGGATGATTTTTCTATTTTTCTTAATGAGTTGTGAGTCCCAGTCAAATAGTTCCTCAGTAAAAATGTCGGATGTCATCCACGCATTTTTATTTGCACGATATTTCACAGGTAAAGACTTTATGTGTTTAAAACAACGTGGTTTCTTGGCCTTCCAATTATCAGTAGCTTTCGTTTCTCGGAACCATCTGCATTTGCACAAATTAAGACTGTTACCCGTTCTTTCGATAGTTTACCCCCAGAGCGCTTTTCATCTTTGAATTTAAGAGTCTTATCGGGTGTTAATTTATAAAAAAGGCCGGTTTCATCGGCATTAAAAATGTCAGAATCAGCATAACCATGTTTTGGGTGAGGCCACGTGTTAAATAACCATTCTTCAGTAACAGTGCGGTCCACAGATTTTGCTTCCCCAACAACTCTGCCTGCATTTATGTTGTGTCTTTGTTTAAATCGATTTATCCAACTCATCGAACATTCAAAATCGGCTCCATAACCTAACGAAATGCCAAATTGGGTTGCCTTTTGTTTCAAAATAGGCCCACTAAGTGGAATGTTTGCACTTCTTTGAATGCGGAACCAATTCAGAAGGGCTTCATCTAGGTCCATTTTCTCCGTTGTTCTCTGTTTTTTTCTGTTGGTGTTTTGAATAGAAGAATGATTTAACTTTGCTTCATTTTTTAAAAAGGTTGACAAGGTCGAACTGGACAAATCATACTCTCTACACACTTGTACTTTGGTAACACCATCATGAACTTTTTGTAAAATTTCTTTTTTTTGGCTAACGGTAAATTGCTTCCGTTTTAATTTACTGGAAGACGACATGCTTCGTCAAGAGTTCTAAAGCGACTGATATTTTTCCGATTACTCCCTCCTGACCTCCTGTTCGGATTTCTCAACGAGCGCGATCGATATCCTCGTTATAACAGGTTTTTTCTAAAATATCCATATCTTATAACCGGAATCTCGTTATATCCGGTCTCGCTATATACGGAAATTTTTATACAGGGGCTTGCATTCAAAACCAAATTTTATGCCCATGTGCTCGTTACAACCGGTATCTCGCTATATCCAGTATTCGTTAAAAGCGGATTATACTGTAGTGTAAAACCCTTGTTTAAGATTAAATATAAAGAAGCATCTTCTACCTACACCTACTTATTTGTTCACTTTGATAAGGTTTTTGGAGAAAGACCAAAAGTTCAGAGTCTGAATGTTTTTTTAACCACGGCTTATATTTTTCAATTCTCTTTTGTTAGTTTTACTATTTAACTGTTTGTCTTACGTATTTCTTTTTGAAAACAAAGAGTTTTTAGTTACTATTATATTATTATTATTATTATTTGTACTTCAGTGTATGTTAATTTACGTTAAAGACAATTTTGTGAGTCCCTACAGCGTAGTGGCAATTCTATACAGTCTTAATCAAAATTATTAAATGGTTTCCAAGACAAAAATATAGAAATACAGTGTGGTTAAAGAAGAGTTCCAGTCCACAATAGTTCACATCATTTTCAAGCAAACAAAATCATGGTTGGAAGCATAAAAACAGTGTGAAAGCAACTGTCTCTAGTAACTTTTCCAAGCAAAATTACTAGGTATTGTCTGCAAATATAAATGTCCTCAGTGATGATCTAACGCCCCAGAAAATTTTTGACGCGATTGCTGTACCATTTGTCGGAAATCGGAAGCAGACACAAATGGTACGATCTTACAGTGTGGGTCTTGCTATCGATTGACCAACTAGTTCTAAATTTCCTTTGTGTAATCGAAAAACAAATGCTACCATCGCATAAGAAATGTCGATGAAGATGCCAACATAATGAAACGGCGGAGTTACATTAATATTAGAAGAAATAGAAAACGACTGGAAAAACGATCTTCGATCAATAAATCTTTTTATTTGGAGCTGCTAAAGCCACAACACCTATTACTCAAAAGCATGATACAGTAATGCGTTCTTCAATTACAACACATGAGCGATGTTATACTTGCAGAAATGTTCATTAACCTAAAATAAAAGTGTCTGTACAAATGTAGAGGAACGGTTAAATGGTTAAATGGGGAATGTTTTGCAGAATTCAATGCTCGCAACAAATCTCATTTCAAATTCATTCGGACTTTTTACAATTTTGAGATATTTTGAAAAAACCAATATTTGGCGATTTGAATTTTCCTTAATAACAAGTTCTTAGCGCTATCTTTTGTTTTTCTTATGGCGGCCATATTGGATTTTTAATTAGTTAGATAGACCTTAAAAATAGCTTTTCAATAATGTACAACGTACCTAATAAACCTTTATTTATACGAGAGATATGAACATTTGAATAAAATTTCACTCTAATACGGAATCATAGTTGGCTATGAAATTAAATGGTAGTGTAAAACGGACGATAATTAAGCTCTGTCATTATTGACATGTAAAAGTGCAGTGAAATTGGTGGGATATTTAAGACTTTGTGTAAGTAATTACCGTTAAGCATGGAGATTAATAAGACCTGATATTGGCGCACACATTTTTCAAATGAAGTAAAGGTTGATATGTTGGAAGTTTATTTCAAAATAAATAGAATCTCTGAAAATGCACAAGTTACGCTCAGCGTTTTCCGGAAAGACCACAACTACACCGGACAATTTTCAGCAGAATAATCAGAAATTTAGTGAACTATATAAACTTCGAACAAAAAAGATCTATCAAGTTAACAATGCTGATATACTTCAAAATAATATTTTACAATATGTTATGAACAATCCAAGTACATCAGTACGTCGAGTAGCTGGAGAAACTGGAATTCCGAAAGCTAGTAAACGTTGACATAAAACAAATACCACCCATACAAACCAACAATTATGCAGGGATAATAACTATCAGCGAAGATTACAATTTAGCAGGTGCTATCTACAAAAATGTGAAGATGGTACTGATAATATAATAAAAACCAAATTGAAGTCAATAAAAGTTCGTACCAATCAAACCACACCAGAGATTAAAACCAAATAGAACATGAAATATTCTTTGATTTACCAAATGTAGATTTTCAGTAGACCAGTGATGATAGTTATGCCTATTGAACACTCCGCAGTTGGTAAACCGTGTTTCATCTGTCCAAAGTATTTTCCTATGAAAATCAGTATCATCTTAACATTTTCGTAGATACCAGCTGCTAAATTCGAATTGTATGGGAGGTATTTGTTTTTTCTAGATTTCGGAATTCCAGTTTCTCGAGCCACTCGACGTACTGATGTACTTGGATTGTTCATAACATATTGTAAAATATTATTTTGAAGTATATCAGCATTCTTAACTTGATACATCTTTTTTGTTCGAAGCGTTATCGAGTTATTGAGGAAAATTCAAATCGGCAAATATTAGTTTTTTCAAAATATCTCAAAACTGTAAAAAGTCCGAATGAATTTGAAATGACATTCGTTGCGAGCATTGAATTCTGCAAAACATTCCCCATTTAACCGTTCCTCTATGTCTTCTAATAACGGATATACCAATGGTGAGCAGCATCGAAATCTGGATACACTGTATAGTTTAAAATCCATATTAATTTTTTATAATCTTCATATCTTTTGCAAAAGAAGCAACAAAACATTGCGAAAGCTTCAGTTAACGTCCTTCCAACTTCGGCTGCTTATCTCAAACCGTCTAAATTTTACTCTGGTAACGTTCAAACTACTATCAATGTTCTCCCAAAAAACTTTTGCAATGCTTGTGCAAATCTTTTGTGACAAATATCTTTCATAAGATAAACCATTATTAACTATGCATGAGACGTTTTTATTACCAACGACAAGGGCTAAATGGACGAGGCGTGTGCATATTCCAAAGTAAGTGCCCAAAAGAACGTATTATTATGATAATTTTAAAAGGTCTCAGCAACATGAACAAGCGACTGTCAAAATTTCTCGCCGTTTCTTTTGCCGTTGCATAAATTACGATTACATTGCGCTTCTTCGTCCATCTTTATCGTTCTTACTTCGTGGGTGAGACGAATGACCAACGTCACAGGTTTTCGGCCTTCCATAATTAAATTTCGCACAACAGGCAAGTTCCCTCGGTGGTTATTCACCCACGCCTCGTTACTATACTCAGCTGTCTCCAGCGGTGTCTGCAGTCCTGTGTGCGGATGTTCAAGGACGTGTCCACCGCAGGTCGTTCACTCGACGACCTTTCAAGTACGGCCCCACAGCTAATCCGTACCTTATCTCTTGCATCTTTACGACTCGAACAATGTTCTCGCATGATTCCAACAACTGCTCCACATTGAGCGCTTCCTTTCTTTCTAACTAGGCATCTTTCTCTGTCTCCCGTTCGTACGCTCCTTGTCAAAACTATCAGCTCGTCTTATGTTGTGCACAATCGCCACAATCTGTCTTCCCTCTTTCTTCATCTCATGCGATATCTTTTCAGTCTTCCGTTGTCCGACACTAAACTATTTTTTTTCTGCTTGCAGTATAGTCTAATAAGTAAAACAGATATGCATACGTACAAGGGAAGACTAGTTATTTGCCTTCTTGTTTTGATTAATGTAATAATAGCTGCAAGATATCCAGACGAGAGCACGCAAGATCTTCATTCATTAGAACAAGATCAGGTGAATAATAATTATTCGATGAGAGTCTGTTGTAAGTGTGTATGTAATTTAATGCAATATGGTCATTTTGCAGGTGCATTAATATAATCGTGTGAAATAGCAGTTAATACTGCGCTGTAAACAATTACTTTCGACAAGAATGATATCTTGTTTATATTATTGAATACAGATATTATCATTATGAAAATGTTATAATAGGACTTACGGAAATCGAACATTATATTTATATACAATAAATTACTAAATATATGCAAAAACTCAAAAACTATTTTTCTTCTGCTTGCTATCGTCTAATATGTGAACTGCGGTATCAGTCTCTTCTTCCGATAAAAACCTTCTGCCCCGTAAATAGTGTTTAAACCCAAAAAATAGCAAAAAGTCACACATTGCTTTTATATTTTTTGAGCCAAAAATTGGAGAGTTAAAACTGCCGTTTTCTTTCACTTTAAAAAAATAAGTAGCTGTAGTAACTTCAACAACTAAGCATCAAATGACAGATAAAGAGTTGCTCTAAATAAACACTGTATGATTGTTTTTCACAATCTACTAGATTTTCTTATTCTCAATAAATTTAGTGTAACCCTCGTATGTTTTTTTATATACAGGTAATAATAACACTATAACTTTAGAAATGTATTGGATAATCTTGTATGACAAATGCTTCGTTCAAATAGATATCTGGAAGGGAAACTTTCGTAGAAAGTAATTAAGTGACTGTTTTATTTAAGGCTTATTTCAGCTTATTGGAATAAATGATATTTTGATAAACCTGCGTTTAAATATATCTAATACTATATTTAAGTAACCCTTATAATATTTTTTTTGTGAGTCCTAATACCATTGTGATCATGGAGGTAGAATATAACAGGAGGGAGCATGATTTTAAAAAAGCGGATTTAGCGCGTAAATGCGCAGAGCTATAAAGTGGTACTGCAAGTGCGACGCATAACGAGGCTAACCAGTGGCGATAGATTTCCGACAAAACCAAATGTCACGCGCCGTTTGAAATGGGTCATAAAGTGGTACTAGGAACCGGTCGACTGATACCGCAAATTTAGCATTGGCAGCATAGCGCACGCTCCCTCCTGTTATATTCTACCTCCATGATTGTGATCAATAGTGACTCCAAACCCAACAACACAAAATAATAATATTTGGCAGCAATTTTTTTTTTTTGATTTGATATAAATGCAAATAGTATTGAAGAAATATGAAATTTCTATAACACCATAAATTCCTTCGCTTGCTTTACATTCAAAGCAAGTAACTGTTTGATAATCAAACAAATCCACTGCAATTCTGACATTTCTTGGAATACTATTTGTCCTAATTTCTGGGGCAGTTCCAGCGTCTACGACGTTTTAATGTTCAAGTGCGTTGCGCACTGTTTGGTGATGTCAAAGCTTCTTCTGCACCTGTTCTAGTAGCACTTAATTACTTTCCTAGCTGCTTGATAAATTCTCGTCGTTTGTACATTTTCTTGATTTTACATTCTTTGTTCAGATAAATCCATATAATATAATAATAATAATAATAATAATAATAATAATAATAATAATAATATATAGCTTATTCCATATTGCTGAGCATAGAACACGTCAATTACAATATAAACATAGTATATGCACAAAGTGTAGAAAACATTTAGAGTCAAACAAACAATAAATAAATAAAATCATGATACATAATCAGAGTTAAAAAAATCATTAGTTGAGTAAAAGGCCTTACTCGTCAAAAATTTCTTTAATGTCGCTTTAAATTTTTGTGGCGGTAAGACTTTCAGAGTTTGTGGTAAGCCGTTGTATAATTTAATGCATTGCCAGATGGTTTGTTTCTGTATCCCCGCCAAGCGAGTGTGTGGAGGAAGCAAATGCAAAGAGGCCTTACCCCGAGTACTGTGACCATGTTCAACTTCGTATTTCTTAAAGAGTTCTTCGTAATGATTTTTAACAAAAGTAACAGACTCCAATATGTACAGCGAAGGGAGAGTAAGTATATTATAGTCCTTGAACACTAATTTACATGAGTCTCTAGATCTTAATTGGAAAACAGCTCTCACACAGGCCTTTTGTAGTTTAAAGATTCTTTCCACATCCAGTGAATTTCCCCAAAAGATAACACCATACCGTAGTCTTGACTGTACGCATGCATAGTATACACTTAAGGAGGTTTCAGCATTAACACTCCGAGCCACAACCCTCAAACTGTAGCAATAGCCACTCAATGTCTTCGCGAGACCATCAATATGAGGTGTCCAAGACAGCCGAGAGTCCACCACCACGCCCAAAAAACGCGCACTATCGACACATGGAAGTGACTCATCCTTGTGCTCAATGACCAGATCTTCCGGATGTACATTAAAAGTTAGAATATTCGTTTTTCCAGAGTTAAGTTTTAGGTTATTCATCTCAAACCACTCATCCATTAACCGGAAGTTTTGTTCCATACTGAGTTTGACCCTCTCACAAGTTTGTGCGCGCACAATACACGAGGTGTCATCCGCATATAGTACCGTCAGGCCCTCTATGATTTCAGGTAGATCGTTCACATATAGCAAAAACAGAAGTGGTCCAAGGATGGAACCCTGCGGGACTCCATACATGATGGAACGATAAGACGAGACAATCTGTCTCCCAGACGCCGCACGGGCAGCCACACACTGCCTCCTACCAGTGAGGTAAGATCTCAATAGGTCCAAAGTCACACCCCTAAAGCCCATGCATTCAAGCTTCTGCAAAAGTATATGATGGTGCACACTATCAAAAGCCTTGGTCAAATCCACCAAAGCACAAGCTGTTACTTCTTTGTTATTTAATCCTGCCAGAATTTCTTCCATCAACTGAAATGTAGCACGAGTTGTAGACCTTGTTTTTAAAAACCCATTCTGATTGCTACAGAAAGTATTATGCTTCATCAAGAACTGAACCATTCTGTTATATAAGAGAGACTCTATGATGTTAGATATATTGCTTGTAAGCGCAATGGGTCTGTAGCTGTTAAAGTCAGTTTTATCTCCTTTTTTGTAAATAGGTCTTACTATTGTAAATTTCAGACGCTCAGGAAAGCCCCCAAATCCAAGCTGATATTTATAATATGTGTGATCGGAACCGCCAGACAGAGTTCACTGCACTAATGTCTCACGTTATAAAATACTGTCACAGGCCATCTACTTATTTGCCTTTCTGCGTTTACGTTCAGAGCAGCTTGTCCATAGTATCTACCCCTAATTTGTTTTATTGTAATCAATAATTATTAAAGGCTTTTTCTTTTCACCTTAAGAAATTTCACCACTGTCATGCACAATTGAATGCAAAGTAACGATTTTCTCTTTTTTTGGTCAATAGGCCGCTAAGCTAACTTTGCTTTGTCCTCATTTTCCTCTCTCGCGTAGTAACTGGTTTTTTGGGGAGGTCTGTTTTTTTTTCGAATTGTACCAAATTCGAAAGAATAACAAATAAACCAAATAATGTCTTCCTTTGCATTCGTCTCGCTAGATTAAGGCTAGTAAAAAAATTGTCACTGTCTCATATGAGTTTTATTACAGCAAACTGTCTAGATCTTTATGACATATTTCCCTGGTTTATGAGAGCATACACTGCTTCATGGGACACCTACACCCAAAAGTAAGAACTGTTTGTCGACGCCGACGTGCAACGGCTAGATTTTCATAGGGTATGCATGAATCCTGTAGTGTGGATAGACATAATTCAAAAAAAGCTTTAATCGGCGATAATCTATGAGCTTAATCACGATTTCTTTTTCTGGCTTCAGGATCATCAAAACGCAGACATTAGAAATTTGTGGTGCACCTGTTTCTGCTGTTCATATTTTTGTTGAATATAGAGCATCCATCAGCAACATTCCACAAATTTGTAGTAACTTCATTACGAGATTGTGTAATCTCCTATCAATATCAACAATCCAACACAACTTAGAAACTCCTGGGCATCCAGGTTTTTTCCGTAAACCTCTATACTTTAGTTGACATTCTATTTAGTCTACTGAACAACGTGGGTTACAATATTATCTCTAAAAAATTAGCGAAAACTACTGCTAATTATGTCAAGTTTTGCTTAGCTTATCTTGTAGGTACATCTTGATCCCGCACTTTGTGTTTGTGACTCTAAATACCCCTTTTTATATTTTTCTACCTGCAATACCATTTCTATTCTACTTTTATAAATATAAGGAAGAAAAACTTACAAGTAAAAATTGTACTGCTGATTATTATCGCTGGATATGCGAGGGATAAGCTATAATTATTGAGAATTGAAAAATTTAATTACCCATACAAAAGAAATTGTTGTTTATTAAATAGTGCATTATTTTATCTGTCAATTGCAGTACATTTTGTGACATTTGGTTGAATAGTGTCTGAGAAATAGTCCATAGAATAAGCTTCTGTTATCGGAAAAAAGGAATTATCGTGAGAGAACTTTCGGAAAATGATTTACTATGATTTCAAGAAAGACTTGAGCGCGTATGAGTGTGAGGAAAGTTTAAAATTGGCATTTGGGGATCTCGCACCATCATTGTCTTTATAGATGGTATAAAGAATTTGAGTGAGGTTGCAAGTCGGTGATACACAAAAAAGGAGCTGACCCTCCTTTAACTGGTGTTAACCCCGAAAACATTGCTGCGGTGGAAGAGGACAACCGCATTATCTATGCAATGATATAGAGTCCAATCTGAAGATTGGATCCTCGCAAGTGAGATCAATATTGCACGAACATTTACATTTGAAAAGGGTTGTGTCACGGTTTGCAAAAAGCAGAACGTGTTAGAATTTGCCAACAAACTTTAGATATGTTGAATGCTGGAGGCCATCAAATTATTTCTAAAATTGTAACTGGCGATGAAACGTAGATACCGTTTTTTGATGTTCCCACTCGTCAAGAAAGCGGAGTCTGGATACATGAAGACGAGGAAACCCCTACGATTGTGAAAAACCAACGAGCAATGAAAAAAGGTATGTACGCAGTATTTTTTAGAAGTACGGGTTTGGTGGCCGCAATTAAATTAGAAGATCAGAAGACTGTTACCGCTAAATGATATGTTGAAAATTATTTGCCTACTGTGTTTAGTAAAGTGCCCAGAAAGGGGATCGTGTTGCATCATGATAACGCGTCGTCCCATACAGCAGTGACAACTGTTCAGTAGCGAAAAACAAAATCAAAATTATTACTCACCGGATTTGGCAATGTGTGACTTCTGGCTATTTTTTAAGCTCAAAAAACATTTGAGAGGGAAAAGGTTCCAGTCAGAAGAAGAGATTGACATCGCCGTTTAGTGTTTTTTTGATAGTATCCCTAAGGACAGCTGGTTGAACGCTTTTAAACTATGGAAGGAGAGAATGGTTAAGTGCATTATTGTAAATGGCAATTACTTTGAACATATTTAAAATAAAAATTCTAAAAATTTGTATCAATCTTTCTATTCCCAATAATTGTAGCTTGTCCCTCGTAGATCCTACGACAGAAGTATTTTCGGAGTCGTATTCTGACTGTACTTCAGTAAAATCCTCTTCATCCCTATCGTTCAGATTGACATCTACACGACGGATCTTTACGATGTTTTTCGGTCTTCAAATTGTTGGCTATTATGGACTACAATATACAGACCATTTTGGACCATACTTAAATGCCTACCATCAACCAAACAAAACAAAAACTAAGAATATCAAATTATACGTACATAAAATTTAAAAATGTAAAAGTGACGTTTGAAGTAAATCTTAAAATGTATACCTATGAACAAATTATATAAATATATAAATGCCAATGTAATGTATGGAAAAGAGCAACTTTTAAAACGTTACAGCTACTTGGCATACATAAACCGTGTGTTTGCATATCCGGCTATAAAATTATTCGAGGAACTAGCAACATAAAAGGCCACCAGCAATCGGGAAAACCATACATTGTACGAACGCGCACAGCTATAAAAGTCACAAAAGCGGCGCGTATTGACCGAAATCCTCTTCGAAAACAAAAAATCATATAGTGGTAAATGAACACATAATATAGAATCTTATGGTCTATATACTGACTGAAGAATATGTTAAAATCTACAGTGAACCAGGAAACAGTACTCGAAGGGGACGTAAAGAAATTCAATAGTCATTTTCGACATTCAACCTTAAACACTTACAGATAAGGACACTTTATCCAGACTTGAATAAGAAGCAACATACCAAACTTTGTTACTGTTCCCAATACAGTGAAGACTCAAGTTCGAAGTCTAAAAAGAAAACCTAAAGAAAATATAATTAAAGTAATAATATGTTTGTATAATTAATTGCTGTAATACTTTCTGACCTTCTTGCTGCTGCATTCAAAATTACTTTATTTATAATACTCTTAATGAAAAAGCTATATCGCACTATTAGTAAGGATATTGCTGTAAAATTATCTTTGCTAGTAAATAATATACACATTTATTTAATATATTCCAGAATGTTTAAATTAATTTCAAAAGCACAATTCTCTCTAAAAATTTACCTTTATTCACTTACATTTAATTATTAACAGCTGCCGAGTTCATATAAATATAAAATAATCATTATATTCCACTTTTTAATAGTACTTTGTAAAACTATTATCAAATTAATAGTTACATATTACAATTATTGTCGGTAGACAGTAGCAAAATTAACAACAGTTAAAAGATATGGCGTCTTATGTATCTGGTCACAATGAAAAATATTGCACTTAATTAACATTGTACTAAGTTGGCCGAATTTCAATTTAAGGGAACTCCTTACTTTAAGTTTATTAATTCCACCAATCAGTAACCATCAGAAATGGCATAGCTGTATATCGTACTTTTTTTTTATTTTCTAATCTGTCATTCGAAACTACCATAACCTAAATTTGCAAAATTTGTTACCGTTATTTTATAGTTTTGTACGTTGTTGTTTTATATTATCATAAACGAATTGATCTGGTGCATAGCTATCCCCATTTATATGACAAAAAGCCGTTTTAGAACCTATCTGATTGGCACTCCAGCTGCTCATACGCCTGCTCACTTAACGTAAATTAAGGAAATGTGAACTTAATAAATTTTGTGTTAATTACGTTAATTAAGGTTTAAGTTAAATTAAATGCATGTGAACAAGGCTTAATAGTGTCAAATTGATGTTACTTGACAGATCAAATTTTGCAACTTAAATTTGACGCCATTTTAATTTGGTGGCATATGTCGGTTGCGAGAGTGACTCGACTATATTAAAATATCGCCATACTTCCTTTAATTTCATAGTGCAATATCGCCATAAACATCAAAAACAATTTGAATTTATGTATCTTTTTAAAATTTAATTGGCCACAACCGCATTTGGTAATACGTTCAAATTTGTAACGCTTTCGTTGATAACTTAAAATGTTTAGAAGCATATTATATATAGTGTAAACTGTTTTAATAATTACTCAACATTTTAAATTTTTATTTTTGCACTTACGGCACTATTGAATTAGATATGGGATATATTCGAACACGTAAGTCTTTGATTAATGAATCTTTACGCAGTAATAACTCCGTAAATTATGACGAACTGTTTACATTCCGGAAAACGCTGTTAATATGAAAAACATTCCTAATATAAAATTTGCGCATTGAAAAGCGATTAATTTTCCTTAACGTAATAGCGGATTCATTGGCAGTTTACATGCCTCATTTGTAATTAATGAGGTGCAGTGTTCATTGCGAAAACAACAATAGAACACGTACGAGCGATGCTGAAACGTTCTATTTACGTATTTTATTCACAGCGGCGCATCGGGTCGAACTTCGAATGTATCGGAAAAAGCGAGTTTCTGAATCAATCAGGAGGAACCCAGACACGAACGGCGACAGTCTCGACCTCAACTACGAGCAATTACTCCACAATTTGGTGAAATATTCGCCGTAGGGATATACACACGTCCTTATTATTATACTACCAAAACATCCGTACAGTTGCCGCTGTGTTGACCAGCCTGTCCTCCTCTGACTTCTCGTTTTTTCTCTTCTTCGTCGTCTGTGTGTTGGACACGGTTGCGCTCGATGAAATCCAATACACAGCAAAATTAGTACCGTTAATTTTTTTTCTTCATCGTGCGGTATTAATTGCCACTAGTAAACGTGTATATATACAAAAGTAGAACTATTTTACTTTCTTTATGAATAACTGCCTATTTTTCTTGCCGGAAAACGAACTATTTTGCTATTTATCTAAACTCTTCACATTTTTTAAATGTCAATAAACATAACAAATCTGCTGCTTTTAGACAATCACAAACAATTTATTTAAATGAAAGTGCAATACACATTACACTGTGT
This sequence comes from Amphimallon solstitiale, assembly GCA_963170755.1. Classification (NCBI taxonomy): domain Eukaryota; kingdom Metazoa; phylum Arthropoda; class Insecta; order Coleoptera; family Scarabaeidae; genus Amphimallon; species Amphimallon solstitiale. The sequence goes on along the minus strand of OY720676.1, from coordinate 46,596,519 downwards.
TAATATACTTCAAGTAATAACAATGATATATTCACCTGAAAGTGATAGAACTGTTAAACATACGTGTATGTACCACCTGCGACAGTTTCTAATTGTACTCCTTAAGAATTATTTTTACTATAATAGTCCAGTCAAACTGTGAATCAATCTACATAAAATAGCGTAATTTTCTCGATAATATAATTTGTTAAAGAGGTGTATTCTGAGCATAATTCTAGATTTGAGGGGTTCCCCGAGTGTCAGTGGCGTCGCTATCGCGAGTAACGCGTTTATTTCGACATCTCGAGAACGGGTCGGTTTAAACAAAAAACTAAACTCTTATAAATTGACTTACTTAACTTTTTTATTCGAAATATTGTTTTTCTAGCATCGACATTTTCCGAGCTATTTCGTTAGAAATGCTCAAACTTCCCTACTTTTGTCTTCTTTCGCCTCTATCTCCTAACCGTTCATTTTTTTTTGGAATCTTACATATTATCAAACTTATAAATCATTTGATTATCTACGTTTTTTCTCTGAAACTTGAATACGAACAGAAGCAAACATAACGCAGGCATGTGACGTCACGGGTGGGCTTGTTTCTGCTGTTGTTGTATGTCTAAAGTGCGTTTTAACGTTATAGATACAGTGTTAATATTGATTAAATCGTTCTAATTTTAATTATGGTACAATAGATTGCGACATATGTTTAAAAGCAATCCAGTGTGAGATATCTCATTCCACATTTATAATTAAAAAAAAAACTACTGTAATTTATAGCAGTGTTTAATTCAGCCATCGAAAGACGTTATCCATATGTTACACATTTTGTTTTCTGGACAATCATTGAAAATACAAAATCATTTTTATAAGTATTAAATATAAATACATCAATTTCTTTTACTTTCTTATACGTATAAGGAAGTATTGTGATGACGAAAATTTTCGACCTCCAGTATTTGCAGATGTCCACGTTTTGAGGTCCCCTGATTCCAAAAAAGTGGGTTTTAAAAAAGGTCTGTGTGTGTCTATCTGTCTCTGAATGTGTGACCACGATAGCGGTCAAACCGCTGTAGACATCAATTCCAAATTTGGTATTTACGTGTATAAAATCTCTCCTGATTAGTTTTTCAGTAAAATCGGTAGACCGGAAGTAGTAGTTTACTTCAGTGAAAAAATTGAATTTTGCCAATATTTCGTCAACTACTAAGTTTCAACAAATTTATAAAGAATTCATACGTACTTAAAATTAAATTTGAGAAAAATCTTATTATAAAAGTGTTTTGAAATTTCTACCGGAAGGTCTTTTACTCTTATCGAAAATCAGTTTTTTTGCAAATATTTCGCAAACCATGCTTTTTAGACAGGTACGTTGCGAGTATAAAAGTATTTGGAATTTAATCTCCAATACTTATTGTATAAAAAAAAATTCAAAAGTCGGACCGGAAGTAACACTTTTATCGCATAGCGATTTTTTGCAAATATGTCGTAAATGATGCATTCTATATATATTTATCAAGAGTATAAAAGTATTTAGAGCTGGATTTGGAATATCTTTTGTATAAACAAAATTTCAAAATTCGGACCGGAAGTAATACTTTTACTCTTAGCGAGAAACATTTTCTTGCAAATATCTCACAAAGTATGCATTTTGTGAGATTAAGGGACTAGAAGTACTTAGTATAGGATTTTAAATAATTTTTGTATAAAAGAATTTTCAAAATTCGGACATATTTAAAGCTTAATTTAGAACAACTTTGCATAATTTGAAATTCATATATGTATAAGAAAGTCGTGTGGTGCCCACACCTAATGTTTTCTTAATAATAAATGTATACCACAAATTGCTTTGAGTTTTATTTTTGAATAACCAAAAGTAAATGGAATTGACTTCTTTACAAAAATTTATAGTTATTTGAGGTAAGTACCGTTGGGTATGATAAACGAAATTTCTGGGTTATTATTCAGATTTAGTTTTACAAATATTCTTCAAATAAGAAGATTGGGGTTTTTAATAAATTAAAATGAAGGGTTTTCTTTACTTTTGTAGTACAAAGTGTATATAGTTGCATCGTGCCCACCCGTGACGTCATCCGCGTAGAATTATGTTTGCTTCACTGCTTGATAGTTCAGGCGTGTCTATATGTTTAAATGGTCTAAGGACGCGCCATTGCATGTGTTAGGTTAGGTTAGCCATTAGGCTAAAGTCCCTCCCCACAATAACCTTGGGATCTCTGGGCCCTGAAAATCTATTTTTAGCCTGAGGGAAGTGAAAGTTGAATAATTTTTCGTCCGTTTGTACAGTATTGACTCTGACCTCAGTTATGTAACCCTCAATGATCTCTGTTATAAGCGTTATCAAAAATGGCATCCAGCAGTAAGGTTAAATTAGAATCTCTTCCCCGAACTTTAAATGCAGCGTATTTTCATTACTTGCGGTGTTACTATCAAGTTCAATATTGGCGTGAAAATTACCTGGAACCAGAAGAGTGCGGGTGGCGACGTACCTACCTCTCGTGGATAAGATCCCATCACAATGTCAATAAATCTAGCACCGGATGATTTACTTTGAGCTGTTTCTTGTAAATGCAAGAAAAATTGTGGAAAAGCTTGTGGGTGCAGAAAAGCCGGTTTATACTGCTCGGTCATTTGTATTAATTGTAATGAAAGTTCTTGTTGTAATGTACCGAATTTTATTCAGACTATCGACGAAGATGATGTAAGCATAGATGTCTCGAGCACTGAAGAAATTACGGAAAGCGCGAGAAACATTCCTGTAGATAAATCTCGTCCATCTTCCACATGGGATTGATTTTAAATTATAACTACAGAGCGGACGTCACAGGTTTAAACTACAACGGAGCAAAGAAATAATGTAAACAGCACGCAGTTACTGAATAGCACTATTCATATGGTGAACTGCAACATCTGTTTACGCCCGAGAATGAGAGCAAAACAAGTCTATTTAAACCACAAAATAAACAAAAAAAATAACGTACTTTGTATTTTATAGATCACCACCCACTTGTTATCCAATTATATAAATAAAATTAAACACTTTTTAAACATACAAAATTTCAATAGTGCGCCCGTGGACGATGAGTCATCAACGTTTCGTGTCCGCTCTGTAGTTATAACTGTCGTATTTCTTATTGATAAATGTGTGGAACAATGTTAATTATTAATTTCCTAACTTTTCTGATACTTAATGAGATTATTATTTAGTTGAATGTAATAAAGAATACCAATACCGGAAAAATGTCGGAGTTATTCAATCGATTTACCTTTTCATAAAGACAAGTTGACAAAAAAATAATCATCGAATACTTTCAATTTTTTTCAGCACTGAACACACACTGATGTCATATTGCGTTGATGGCGTGGAGTTCGATCGATAAACTAAGCAATAACTACCAAAGTATTGTCAGCAGTAGATAAAACAGTGTTAAAGAAAAGACGTAGATAATCAAATGATTTATAAGTTTGATAATAAGCAAGATTCCAAAAAAGTGAAGGGTTCGGGAGATAGAGGTGAAAAAAAGACGAAAGTAGGGAAGTTTGGGCATTTCTAACGAAATAACTCGAAAAATATCGATGTTAAAAAAAATATTTCGAATAAAAAAGTTAAGTAATTCAATTTATAAGAGAAAAGGTTTCTATAGTTTTTTGTGTAAACCAAACCATTCTCGAGATATAGTATTAAACGCGTTACTCGCGATAGTGGCGCCATTGACACTAGGGGAACCCCTCAAATCTACAATTATGCCCAGAATACACCCCTTTTAACAAATTATACTATCGAGAAAATTACGCTACTTTTCATAGATTTCCCTCTTCTGAGCGATATTTTGACTGGACTATAATAGGTATGTACTATGTAGTACCTACTTCATAATTTGGTCAAAGAAGATTTATATAGAACAAAAATAAAAGAACATATAACTAGCGACACCTTTTTATTATATATTTTTCTACAACAACATCGAAGTAAAACTTTTTTTGTCTACTCACTGCCTTTAAAGTGACGTTTAAAAAAAGTCGACCTTGATAGTAATAAGATTTAGTTTATAAAATTCTGCTTACCTGGATTTTTCTTTATTGAAAGTTAGAAAAGTATGAGTAATTGCTAAAAATTCTTCCAACACATGCTATCATCTATTTGACAACCGCTTAAACGAGAATGACAATGAAAAGCTTAAATCAATCAGGTAATCTATTTTAGGTTAGGTACGATACTAATCACGTTAATCAACAATATTTTTTTATTTAATGTTATACATCGTCTACGCGCAATTAAAGACATTCGCTCCTTTCAGTTGTTCGTGCTTTAAAATTGCGCTCATGCGAGGAAATAGTCTTGTCGCACTTGGTTCTTCAATAACTATATTTGAAAGTATCGGTTGCTAGGTAACAAATGCGATATGAAATATTTCGTGATTTTTTCACACAGGCTCACTATTTTCGATCACAGACATTTTAAGGCGGTTCAAAGAATATGAGGAGGTAATAGAAGTCGAAAATGGGTCGAATGGGTTTATGTAAATATTGAACACTGGCCAAAATTATTAATTATTAGAAATCTTTAAATGAAAACATTTTAGAATTTTAAAAAATACAAATTTGTAAATGCTATCGCTATATATTTTGTATTTCGAAATTAGATCAAAAATATTTACAAAGGCCTGGTTTGAGAGTACAATAATTAATTGGATTATCTTTTTGCGTCGGTTCGAAAATCGATGGAAAGTTTAGGCGATCAAATAGAAGTACATAGTCGGTTATGAACTGACGTCGAGTGTGGATCCATCACATGGTCGATATTACTGATATTCGTATTCAGTAGAAACGAACTTGATAACCTACAAAGAAAAACAACTTCATTTTGCAAATATTATTAAATTTCAACACTTATAATACGGATTAATTAATTGAAGGTGCACATTTATCGTCGATTATAACCTCGCGTTTTTAACAGTGGGTATACAAATAATTTTGAACAAATACCATCTCTATCCAGAAGGACTAAATATATTAGTAGAAATCATTAAGTTAAAGTAAGGTACCCATTAACACTAAAACCGTTGATTGAAGGAATATATAAAGATGCGCAACGCTATAGTAAAATTGCGTGTCTTTCCGTTAAGTCGTTCCGCAAACCCCCTGCCAAAAAACATCATCGCTGTCTCGGGCTGTTTCGAATCTCGGACCCAAACGACTGATGCATCGCTATAGATCTCGGACCCAGTTTTGACTACGCTCAGTGCTATGAAGTTGCGCATCTTTATGTATTCCTTTAATCAACGCTAAAACGAACTAAATATCAAACATGGGAATACATATTTTTAGCATAAGTGTGGCAATATAAAATGTGTTATTGATCCCATTGATTAACAGGTGAGTGAAGTAGAGTACCAGTGGAAAATACTATCTTATATTTAATTATAAATCTTCCAACTTTTAAAGCATTCAATATCCATTTACAATTATTAAATATTTTAAGTTAACATATCTACCACATAAGCCACGATAGCGGCTAAACAGTTAAATCTACTATTACAATGCTTCATATTTAAAAGTACAATCATAGGTTTTCAGTCAATTTGCTAGATAGGAAGTAATAGTTTACTTCGGTGAAAAATGAAATTTTATTAAGTTCTTTTCAACCACTAAGTTTAGAGAAATTTCTAAAGAATGCAAATGTACTCAACTTTATAAAAGCAGTTTCTCCAAATTCGTACTCTTATCGAGCATCAGTCATTTGCTAATTTCAGTGAAATGAGAAGAAGTAGTAAGGTTGAAAAGTATACAGAAATGTTCATATTGTAACGAAATAACTCTAAAAGAAAAATAAACAACGGCGCGACGACGTTGAAAACACGAAATGTAAACAAGTCATAAACCATCTGCACGCAAGTACGGCGTAAGCAAAAAGTCTAGGTCTTTTCTGATATATTTCCGGGCTCATCGAGATGATCAAGAGAATTTTCTCGTATACTTCTAGGCCTTTTACGATACTGATATAAGAACAGCTGGGGCCGAGCTGATTCATTCATTCAGTAGTATTTGTACAGTGCAAATAAACATAAATACAGTGAATGGTGCAGTGTTATTATAGTTCAAGAAGTAAATAAATATTACAGACATAAATAGTAGTAATAGAAATAAATACGTGTGTTAATTTATTCGTAGTAGTTTTAAGTGCGTTACGTTTATTTTATATTTTTATATTGTGATTAGTTTTAAGTGTGAAAATATACAGACAGTTGTAAAACATTTGCACGAGTTGTTTATTTCGACCCCGAAAACGCAACAATATCAAAAGCTGATATAAAATAATTATTGCCTAGATAATTTTCGTGAGGTGTCCACAGCAATTTCTTTTTCTTAACCCAATCACAACGTTCTTCATATGTTAAGGTGCATAGGTTATTAAGTCACTAATGACATAATTATAAATAGACAGTTAGCCCATTATCATTAGGGATGTAGTGTACTGAGTCTATGTTATCTATTCATTTATAGTTTATAAATTAAATTCTTTTGTAAAAAGTGCAATGTACCTATCTAAATACAATACGAAAAAGGAAACCATTTTTTTTTAAATTAGCATGTCGTTAACACGTAAGTGAGAAGTTTTTGCTCAATTCAAATGAGAGAGGAAATACATAGAGACAATGCTGAATGAATGCAAGGACTTAAAACTAACGGTAAACTTACTAAAAGTCAAGGACTGTATGTTATACACGAGATTAATAATAAACTTCGCCCACGTCATTTGTTGGTTATTTAACGTGTTGTATTTTTCTTTCATAGTTACTTCTTTAAACATTTACATTGTTTCTTATATTGTTATCGGTTTTTTTCACTTTGTATACCGATGAAATTTGCACATGTTTGCTACTTCCATTAGTACTTATAACATTTCACTTTTGTAGGATTGAAAAATATAAGATTAACTTTCAATTCTAAATCAAGCAATGGAATACACACATATAACTTCTCACTATTATTACTGGCAGGATAATTAATAGAACGTCCTGAATGGTGTTTGAACTCCTGACCTATTGTCACCTAGACAGACGTGCTATCAACTGCGCGAGCAGAAATTAAGAATACGGAAACGGATATTATATTATGCCTCTAGTTAGGCAATAAGGTTGATTCTACGTTGCATATAAGTATATAGTACTTATTATTTCATACCGTAATCGGAAAAACACTGAATAAACTATTATTATTTTATTAAAACAGTCTCGTTCCGTGATTGAAAGGCGTAGTTCAACATTAAACAGCATTATAGCAATTGATAGAGTTCTTTTATACTCAGAAAGGCTATATTAATGAGTTAAGCGACACCGCTGACAGATCAGATTACTTTATTTTGGCAAATCCAATACATACAGAAATGTTCTAAATAAAAATTATGCTTGCTGTGAAAGCTTTCGATTTCATTTCTTACACGACTGAGTTAGCAGTTCTTCAACATCTGTGATACTTCGGGGTGTTCGCTTGTTGGTCTGTAGCGACCTGATTTTCAAGTTACAGACCATGTTTTTCAACATATTGTGTCTAATCATTTGCGGTAGCCCATCACACGTTACTGCAAAATTTCGATATTCCGACAGAAATTCTTTTGTACATCTTTGGCCTTAGATAATGAAAACTTGTAAACATTTTTAAAGTGTCAAGCAATAAACATAATATTTTTAAAGAGTGTAATGGTACAGCCCATTTAACTTTATTAATTTTATAAAATTTTATTGTTTTTTTAAGGATTTAATTAAGTGTATTTTTTTATTAATATTTTGAAGGGAAATAATATTTAAAATCAATGAATGTGTTATTGTATTATTAAGTAGATATTAGTCATAAGTTTATATTAACGTGATAAACACTCCAATAGCAATATACAATCCCGCGGCTAAATGAACGTGTATGTGCGTGTAAATGTGCATGGGAGCCCCTGAACTTTGCGGAAAGCGGAGAACCCCAGACATTCTGATATAAAAGGGAAATACGCGTGAGAAAAGAGGGAGTCGACAGCAATATACGTTAGATATCGTATCAAAATGCTAACTCCTAACTTTAGACTACGCATAAGAGTCATTGTTAATATAACTTCAATAAATAATTTACTACCGAGAAAACGTAGTAAAGTAGTGGTCAAAGTTGTACCAAAGAAGTAATTGTGCAACGTGTTATATTGTTAAAATAAAGATTGTATTTCGAGTGGCAGAACAAGCAGATGATTCCGTTGATAACATCGTAGAAATAAAGAAGATTTCGTCGATAATAAGCAGCCCGAAGTTCGTGCTGGAAACAGTACAAAAAAGAAGATAAATAAGAAGAATTTAGATAAGGTATTATTTAAATGATTAATGTTTAATGACTGTACTGTTTTATGTAATAAAAGAGGAGAGACTGTAAAAATACAGAAAGTAATTAAATAAATATCGTCTAACAAATATATGTGTAAAGTAACTTGATATGTTCACAAGTATCGATATAAACACGTATAATATAAAATGTGCATTGTATGAAATAAATTCTGGCGTTTATAGCTTACGATTGAATCGAACTAATGACCTACAGAAATGTTTGTGTTAGTTTAAGAATTATTAAAAAAAATCTAATTCAAATGTATTAGAATGTTAATTCTTGTGTTGTTTGTAAAATTATAGATACAGGATTTATTGATTTTAATATAAGAATTATTAAAATTTTAAATAGTATTTTTTATTAATATACAGGAACCCCTTTTACTTACTCATTTCAATTAACTCGAATCGCCCTGAGATAATTTGAGTTGAGCTGGCAAAACAAATAATTTTACATTTTATTTCTAAAGTTTAACATTAAATTAAATATCTCAATTTAGAATAGGGGTTTCTCTACATTGTGTCACCCAACTTTGGGATGGTACCTATACAAGAAATAGTGATGGTACTATTCCCACTGCAGAGTTGGTTCGCCTAATGAAATCTTGGGTTTTCGGCACCATTAAAAAAAAATAATTCTAGGATATTTTTAAGGCACAATATTAATGAACAACCCGAATTTAATAACATGCGAAAGAAAACACCGACTTTATATTTTCGTTTTTAAAATTTTTGGGAAAAAAATATAAATTCCCTAAAAAACCATTTAGTCTTAATTAATAATTAACCCTTTTTGAATTTTGCCATAAAGAAAGCTGGTGGAGAAAAAGACTTAGCCAATTGCGAACACAACTCTCAGAAAGCAATTTATGCATTTTGAAGCTGGTTGCGTTCTGAGGAATGGACTGAGGAAAGATTATAATCAAAGGACTCGTTTACGACTTATCAGATATTCCAAAAAATCTTCCGGAAAATCTCGGAAATTGAAAATTTATTACAATATATACAACGATATAGTCGTCGCAAAACCAAGATATGTGACACTTACTTAATAATTTTCAGGTACTACAAAATGTGAATAAATTATTTTTAAAACAATTATAATTACAATTTTTCTTCTAATGCATAATTAATAAAGAGACAAGTTTAATTTAAAAACAATTAAAATTACTACACAAATGTATATAATTTAATAAATTTTATTACCATATGAATTGGGCTCACTTACCGGTATGCAACCCATTAAGGTTCTTACCATTCATGCACCCTACCAGGTTTCAATTTATTTGTCAAGAAATTCGCATTATGCGCTCTCTATATATCTTATTTTCATAACCATAAATTATAAATGAATAAAATTTTAAATAGAGAGGTTAGTAATTAAAAATCTTTGAGGCCTATATGATCAATCAAATTTGATATATTTCTCACCAATGTAAAAGTAGATATTCTTATTTCTTAACTTTAGAAATGGGTTAGAAAACTGTCGAAGATGTTACGTTGTTTAACTATTCACAAAGCGACATGTGTATTGATTGTTTTGCACTGGTGTGGTAATTGTAATTGACCGTTGCAATGTATGTTTTTCACGTGTAATTAATATGGAAAAAGTGTAAAATTAAACAGTTTTGTATGTTTATAGCGTGGGATTTAAATTTCTTATGCTCTGAATTGTATTTCCGATCTAGAGTATACCATGTATGTCACTAGAAATATATATCAAGCACGGTATTGAAGCATTGGATTCACAATAAAGAAATGTACTCTTAGCGATGTTTTCGGTGGTTAATGACTAGTAATTTAAGAGCATCAGAGGTCTGAAATTAAGACTCAAAGAAAATACTATATTTATTATAATACTTATTATTAATAATAATAGCTCATGTGACCATACAAATGGTATAGTCAATGATATAAATATAAATATAAAAATCAAACAATACAGATATGGATTTAAACATAAATAAGCAACTTACTAACAGCGTAAAAGGCATAAAATGTAATTCTAATAAACAAACAGACAATTTAGATGTACAAATCTGAGATATGTCCGTCACATTCAAAGAGTAATAGCATTTAGCTGTCAATAACCTTTTTAATTCCATTTTAACCCTCTCTAGATTTCTGATATTTTTAGAGATTTTATTGAATACAGTTATCATCAAATGCTGTGGGACTTTTCGTATAGAAAAATAATCTATATATGGGCATCTCCAAGGTATCATCTCGCCTGGTAGAATATTCAGGGTGATCACAAACTTTTATAAATTGAAGTAGATTTTGCTTGACGTACTTTAATAGTTGGTAGATAAATATACACGGGACTGTCATAATGTTTAGCTTAGTGCAGATGATGTTCCAGCACTTATCCACAATGATCCACATTGCCTTTTACTTTCTTATACGTAGTATAAGGAAGTATTGTGATGATGACAATTTTCGACCTCGAGATTTTTGCAGATGTCCACGTTTTGAAGTCCCCTGATACCGAAAAAGTCGTTTTTAAAAAATGTCTGTGTCTCTCTCTCTCTGTGTGTGTGTATGTGTCTCTCTCTCTCTGTGTGTGTGTGTGTGTCTGTATGTGTGTGTGTGACCACGATAGCGGTCAAACCGCTGTAGATATCAATTCCAAATTTTGTATTTACGTGTATAATCTCCCTCTTGAGATCTGATTAGTTTTTCAGTAAAATCGGTAGACCGGAAGTAGCAGTTTACTTCAGCGAAAAAATCGAATTTTGCCAATATTTCGTCAACTACTAAGTTTATACAAATTTATAAAGAATTCATATGTACTTAAAATTAAAATTGAGAATAATTTTATTTAAAAAGTGTTTCGAAATTCCTACCGGAAGTAGGTCTTTTACTCTTATCGAAAATCAGTTTTTTGCGAATATTTCGCAAGTCATGCTTTTTAGACAAGTATTTAAAACATAATTTTCAATATCTTTTGTATAAAAAAAAATTCAAAATTCTGACCGGAAGTGCCACTTTTACTCTTATCGAGTAGCGATTTTTTGCAAATATGTCGTAAGTTATGCATTCTATATATATTTATCAAGAGTCTAAAAGTATTTAAAACTGGATTTGCAATTTTTTTTGCAATAATTTTTGTAAAAGAAATTCTTAAAATTCTATAATTTGAAACGCTCATACGTATAAGAAACTCGTGTGGTGGCCACACCTCATTTTTTAGTTATCTAGAGACCGTCTCACTCTCACTTGAGGAACTTCATGCTAATGTAGCGTACGTAATCAAGCAAAACGTGTAGAATTTCTTTAATATAGATATATTCACAGATTATTTCAGTTGTTTGAATTCAAAACATACTGAACCTAACCTCTTCAATAAGCCGTTAATATGACTGACCCAGATACACTTCGATCGATAGTTACATCTAAAAATTAGCCTGCGATAAAAAGGATAGTGAATGATGGCAATATACATCATCATTTTTATCGCAGGCTATAAAAACAACCCCGTTGTCCGCAAAAAATAAAGCTCTTTCTAAGAGGACCTTATTCACATATATTATATACAAAACTAAGCCAAGCACGGATCCTTGAGGAACCCCAGAAGTTAAAAGCTATTCCTGCGATCGACAATGTATTAACCGAACCGAAGATGAAGATTAAACAACATGAGTAAGCCTAATTAACGTTTGAGCCAATCTAGATTCCTACTTGAAATTTTGAAAATGACAATGGGGGGGAGCGCAGATCGCCAAAATTAAATACGAAATTATCCGTTATTATGCAAAAATGTTGACAGAACTAGTATGATTACTTTCTCTTATTTAGTCACATAATTGTTTGTTCTTTATACCAAACAATCACTTGCTAAAAGAAATCAAAAAATAAAAAAAAGAGTTTTAAATGTAATATATCAATTGATCAAGAAGTTGAAATCCCGCCAAAACAAATGTATAAAAAAAACAGACCAAATTCTCGGAAGCATGTGTGTTAAGTTATCTTAAAAACATAACGGAAATATCGAATATGCCTATTTACTAGCCTACACATTACTTGCCTTGTTCTGATAATCATAGATAATGCAGATCAAACTTGGAAGGATTTCATTGAAGATATGAATATTAGTGAAACGTCTGAAAACTTGCCAATTTTGATCAGGAGGTTTATCAATTTACACCAGAATTTTCTGGACGTATCAGTAACCTATATGCAAGTAACTTGGCATAGTTTCTCTATTTCAGTTAGATTTTTTAAGATAATATCACACATGTCTGCGAGAATTTGGCCTGCTTCTTTTTCCATGTATATTTAGGTGTGATTTCACAACTTTTTGTTCAGTTAATATACATACATTTAAGTTTCTTTTTTATTCCTTTTTTTCAATTAATTTTTTCTTTTAAAAATATTCGACATATATTTCTCTAGTCACTTACAAATTATAAGTACAAACATACATAATGTGTCACGCTGTGTTTAGAACTAGTCTTTGAAATTTAAAAAAAAATATTCATTATTCTCCTTACTATTTAACTCTCTTAATCGTTTAAATATTGATTGGGTGGATAAGGTGGTATTTATTTGATAGAGTTATTATAATATTACGTATACGAAAGTAAAAAGAATGTGGTTCAAAAAACTGCTCAAGTAGGTCACTTAGTAACAGATATCTTTTTGGAATATAACAATAACAACAATGCACTAAAAATGTTCAAAATCTCAAAAATTATAATATGAAAAAGGAATATTGAAAATACATTTTTCATGTTTTATAAAATAATCTTGCTTGACATTAATATTATTTAAATCGCCACAAACATTACTCTTCACTAATTACATAATCAAATTAAATATTTACTACTGCAGCAATAGCAAAACAATGTGCATTTGAACGAAACGGGCGGGCTTATCTAGCGAACACATTCACGTGCTTTCTACTAATTAAGTGAAATTTAGACAGACTATGAGGAGTCTCGTTATAATTATATAGAGAATGCGTTAATGTAGCGGTCTCCTTTTTCCAATGGCGCCAAAAAGTACGTCGCTAACATAAAGTCGAACACATCTTTTTATCCGCATTTGGCGCATTTTACGGCCACTCTTCTTTTTAAGCTTATACATAAACACATATTGATATTGTAAAGGTCCCTCGGTATGTGCGTGTATCACCAGAAGAAACGGTTGAAGGAGAAAGTGCCACATTTTTTTATGGAAAGATACTTCGAAGAATCACAAATGTTATTTCCAAAAAAAAATAATAATAAAAGAGAATTCCTGCTATATTTTGGTAAATAACATTTATATTCCCAACTAACACGTGTATTAGTAAATTATGTAATTATGTATTTGGCAAATACAATACACATATAAAAACGAGGTGTGGGCACTACACAACTTTTTCATTTCAAATGCAGCTCTAAATACCTTTATCTCTTAATAAATCTGTACAAAATGCATAATTTGGAAGATATTTGCAAAAAACTAAAAACTACTAAGTGTAAAAGTGCTACTTCCGGTCCGAATTTTAATTTTTTTTTACACAAAAATTAGTCAGAATCAAATTTTAAATTCTTTGTACTTAAAATAGGTAGAAAGATTTGCCAGATATTCGCCAAAAACTGTTTTGCTATAAAACTAAAAGACCTACTTGCGGTAGGAATTTCAAAAAATTCTTATATAAAAGACACTACATAACATTTAAAGAAGCTCCAAAATTCCTACTTTCTTTGTAAGTATGTAATAATCGCTCCCTTTACAAACCATGGTCATTTATTTAATATGATTCCCATATCTTCAGGTGTACCTCAGTGCTCGAATTTAGGACCACTATTTTCTAACATATTAATACATAAACGACTTTCTGTTGGGAAGTTTACATCCACAGATAATATTACAATGTTGACTGCCGTTGATGAATGCATTCAACTTATAGAGGTGGCAATATATTTAGAGCCTGAAATAGATGTTGGGGGAAATTACTCGCCATGTTGGAAGTCCATCGTGTCTTTTTACACGCTGTCATATAGGAAACTGTAGGAGTGTGGGAGAAAGTCATCTGAAAAAGATATTAACTTGTACTGGTCCTTCTCTTAAAACCGGACTTCCAACATGGCGGAGATTTTATCAGGAGTGGTGGAGACTATTATATTATTCTTCTAGTTACGACAATAATAAGTCACTTTCACTATCACAATTTCAAACACAAATAACTGATGGCTCTGCAATATCATCCATTCCACATTAGTTTTTCTTAGTAGATCGCTTCCTTTCCACTATACTTGAATGTTATGAAGCATTCATTGTCCATGACTACTACAGCACTATCGAGCGATATATGTAATACTTGTTCAAACTATTCTTCAAAAATATTACCATTCATTTCATCATCGTAGTCAGCTGTTTTACCATCTTCGAAGAGGTTCGTTTTCAAAAAAGACAATCGCAGAGAACCTGCCGTATAGTATTTTTGACAAATTTATCTAATTCTCATAGTTTCATTTGCCTGCTCAATCTTTCTTTAAGTTGTCTTGTGTCTTGTTTCTTAATATTCTTTAATTAAGCGATAAACAGTTGACTTTACCAGCCCTATAATATATTCTATATAAAATATTGTCATTGAAAGAATACCTTTATCTCACTTGGTGTTTTGGAGATGATTATTATAATAACTGTTGTTCCCATTTTTGGTGTTTGCAGCGTAAATATTTGGTACATATTAAAAACCGTCATCTTAAGTGCACCAATGGTTGACGCTGTTTGGGTGGTGAATTATACAGTATGTTTGGATTTGCCTAATGACTAATATTCGTAACGTACTTCAACGCACAAATTGTATTTAATAAATAACACAGTAAAATATAAGAAAGGAACGCAAAAATATAGGATAATATTCAATTGGTTATATTGTCTATTTATTTTTCCACATTAAATTTGCCTGCCCAAGAACCAATAAAATCTCTTAAAAATATGCACCATTTTGTCGGAATATTTGAATCATTCCTTCTTATATTGAGACAAGATATAATAAATATGATGTACAATGGCTTACACTATATCTAATAAAAATATTTATTTATCAGATTTATACAGTCTATTTAAAAAAAAGTCCTGAGTATAAGCGTTGATTGAAGGAATACATAAAAATGCGCCACTACATAGCACTGAGCGTAGCCAAAACTGGATCCGAGATCTATAGCGACTGCATCAGTCGTTTGGGTCCGAGATTCGAAACAGCCCGAGGCAGCGATGATGTTTCGGGGCAAGGGGTTTGCGGGACGACTTAACGGAAAGACACGCAATTTTACTATAGCGTTGCGCATCTTTATATATTCCTTCAATCAACGGTATAAGTCTCAGAAGGACGATTATTTATGGTTTTAAATAATTAAATAATGAAACAATAAAAACACATTTACTTTGTTGTATCACAATATTTAAACAAATGGTGTGACCGCGGTTTCGACCAACATGGCCATTAACGAACACAATGTTGAATCAGACACAAAACTATGTTAAACTTAGTGTAAGGCAGTAATTATAAAGTATAGGGGAAATACATGGGATAATACACAATACATTAGAACAGTTATTAGTTAATTATAGGGAAAACCAGAAATTAGAAATATGAGGTAAATTAAAAATCTAAGTACAGCAGATAAACAGAGGTGTATATATCAAATCGGTCTGGTCGTTAAGTAAATGACATTCAAAATTGCGGGAGGCTTTGAATATTTCGAGGGCCTCTAGAAGGTTTAATTTCTCACCTTTCTCGGTGAAGTGTAAGAATAAATATAGTGATACAACAAAGTAAATGTGTTTTTATTGTTTTAATATGGATTATCACAAAGTAACGGCTTACAGCATTAATTGTTTGAATTAAATAATGGATTAAAGACGCATAAATAAATATAAAGAAAACACATTTATCTGTATCTTGATATAATTCAAAATATTTATGAAGTTCTAATTACAACGCAATGGTGGCTTAAACTGGGATAGCATACGTTCAGCATTCGTGAAATGTATGTTTTAGGGATATTCGCGATCACATTCTTACAGCAAAATTTCTATAAAAAAAATTATCAATGCCAAGTAGAAAAAATATAATTTTAAATAATTCTTCCGGGTATCCAAAAATTATTTTATTTCATACTTAGCAACGGACAATACCTAAATCTATATCTTGATGTAATTCAATACATTTAAAAAATTCTACATAGCACCACCGTGGCGCAATTAAAAGAGCACATGACCGGCATTCTTGTGGTGTATGTTCGAATCATATTTATGACAAAATTTTAATAATTATTATTGCCAAGTAGAAAGATTACAATTTTAAACTTCCATATTGATTTTATCAATTTCTCTTCGCCGCAGTATGGCCAATTTACTCTAATAACGATTCTTATTATTTGGTTGGATACGTAAACATCTAAAATATCAATTTTGTCGGACAAAAGAAGACAGTCCGGGGAGCAATAAAAATAAATTGAATTCGACATCACAGTTATAGTCGCTGTTCAAGTAACATATAATAATATATTGTACATCCGACATTATAACTCAGAAATTCTTTGAAATATGGCATGTGTATGACATGCTCTAGATTACGAGGTATTGACAAGAAAAATCCATAAAATTGAAGAAAGAAAGAGAGAAAAAACGACGATATCATCATTTCCAAGAAAATTGTACTATTTATGGCAAATTACTGTTACATTGTATTTGTAAAAAAAAAAACGAAGTCTTGGAATTTCGACGTGCCTTTCGAATGGTTGATAACATTTTCTTCTTCATATACGTACACGACGAAGACCGACTGATGTTTCAGCTGGACCGCATGCATGCACAAGAGGAGGCGCACAGTAAACATGCAGGCGCCAACTGCCAGCTATAAAAATGCTCCACCGCAACTCCGAATGGATAATTACAGCGGATTACCGCGTTTAAATACATTAATAAACAGTTCCGCGGATTTTTGCGTGTCATAAAATTACATGGTACATATCCTCCTCTGGTGAAGCTGTCGCCGTCGATGCTCCCAACTTTAAATGTAAATATGCACAACAATACAGAGCCGCGCCTAGACGTAGAGCCGCCTGCAGCTATTAACACTTCTGTTTGCAAATCCACTCTCGATATTCGATCCTACTAAAGCTACTCTGAAATGAGGCTTGCATTGTGAAGATTTTTTTGAACATTTTCCAGAATTCAGTATTATTCATTCAAAAATATGCATATTCATAAAAATATACCTAATAATTAGAGACTGGATTTTATGCAAAATGCATATTTGTTGTTTTTTGGTATATGCCTTCTATACTGTGTACTTATCCATTTTCCACCCTCAGAATACGTTTTTTACCATTTTTTTAGTGCATATAATGCATATTTGGACACTTTACCATAACTGCATATGCACGTACATACATATTTCATAATTATTTTGCATATTTATGCATATATTCGCCATTTTCATAAGAACCATAATAAAATCTGATATTTAAAGATATTTAATTTGTTTGTGTAAACGTGAAGGGATTGCATTCCTTCAACTTTGCATTAATGACTCATTAAAACACCATCTCAATAATAATGAGATGGACTTTCCCAAAAATAGGATTTAACTCTACTGATAATATAATCGGTTTACAGGGCAATTAGAACTTACGTAAGAAATCCTTTTCAGAAATGTAGGTATTAATGCAGGTATATTATACCGTACGACTAATATCAATATAAGAAAAGGATATAATTTCCTACATAGTTTGTTCATTCGTAAACGTGTGTCTATGCTATTTGGTGAAACAAAAGTGAACTAAAAAGTTTTGAAAATGCCGAAGATAGCTAAAGCGAAGTCATCTGTAATAAAAAATTGGATAAGTGATTGCAGTGCACTAAAAATTATTGACGAAGAAGGTGTTTTGTGCACACTCTGCGACAAAATGGTAAGTTGAATTTTGAAATATTTTGTCAATAACAAGTTCTACCATTATGAGAATTTTTTTTGTGTTCATAAATATAATGAAACAATTTCATAATAAATTATTATTAGATATGTTTAATTTTATGTTCTTTAAAGCTAATATTTCTTTGTAATATTTCTTTGTCATAAACA
The DNA here is from genome assembly GCA_963170755.1 of Amphimallon solstitiale. Taxonomy (NCBI): domain Eukaryota; kingdom Metazoa; phylum Arthropoda; class Insecta; order Coleoptera; family Scarabaeidae; genus Amphimallon; species Amphimallon solstitiale. The sequence continues at coordinate 46,578,078 of OY720676.1, read as the reverse complement.
CCAAAATAACCAAAATCAATCAAATTTAAACAACTGGAGAACTTTACAAAACCAGACCATTTATTTTTCTAGTTTTTGTAGTAATATAGTAATCAATAATAATTATTATAACTGAATGTTAAAAATATATATTTGTTACACAGATTACCTGCCAGAAGAAATTTCAAGTAGTGCAACATTTGAACACAACATTTCATCAGAACAGGGTTTCTGAAAATTTGAATAAACCGCGGCAGCCACTTTTGGAGGAAAGTTTTCTCAATAATTCGAAGAATCCACAAGAAGCATTTTCCAAAGATTTGTGTAATCTTTTTGTGGGTTGTAATATTCCTTTATATAAATTGGACAATCCGATATTTCAAGAATTCCTGAAAACTTATTGCAAAGTCGATGATAAACCCATTTATGTACCCAGTTCCTCAGCTCTACGCAAGAAATACATCAACGAAATTTATGAAGATGTTACCGATGGTATTAGAAAGGAGTTGAAAACCCAAAATCTTTGGCTCTCTGTTGATGAAACTACCGACACGAAGGGCCGTCAGGTTGCTAATTTGATTATTGGAACCTTAAATGGTTCAACTCAATCTAAAAGACATTTAATTAATGTAGGTAATTTAGACAAAACAAATCATGTTACCATAGCCAGGTTTATTAATGAGTCCTTAGCGAATTTCTTTTTACCCGACAAAGTACCTTTTGAAAAATTTCTGTTAATGGTAACTGACGCCGCTTCGTATATGTTAAAATCAGCTCAAAGTCTGAAAATTTTTTTTCCCAATTTAATCCATTGTACTTGTTTGCCTCGTGGTTTAAATAGGGTTGCTGAAAAAGTTAGATTAGAGTTTCCAGATGTAAATAATTTAATTAGTAATATCAAAAAAGTATTTTCAAAAGCGCCCTTACGAGTGCAATTATATAACGAAATGCTTTCCGGCATTCCATTGCCACCATAACCTATCTTAACAAGATGGGGAACATGGCTTAAATGTGCTGTGTTTATTGCCGATAATTACGAAGGCATCAAAAATGTTGTAACTCAATTTGATTCAGCAACCAGTCTTGCCATAGAAAAGTGTAATGTAATTTTCAATAATTCGACAATACAAAATCAGCTATCATATATTAAATCTAATTTTGCGATAATTGAGCAGGCAATTACTAGATTAGAAGATAGAAATTTATCTTTAAATGATGGTGTTGGCATTGTAAATGATATTGAAGAGAAAATTGGAAAAGTCAACGGATTGACTGAAAAGAGAATTAAAGAATAATTAGCCGCAACTCTAAGCAAAAATGGGGTTTTGTTACATTAAAATCTATAAATAATGTAATTAATGGCAATTTTAATGAAGACATTAATATAAGCCCCTCATTAATACCTAGTTTTAAGAATGCACCGATCACATCTTGCGATGTTGAAAGAACATTTTCCCAATATAAACTTACAGATCGTAGACATAATTTAACTATGGAAAATTTAAAGAAATATATGGTTATTTATTGTAATAAATAAATATATAATTTGTAAATACGACAATTTATTGTAATAAATAAATATACAATTTGTAACTACGACAAATGAATTTTAATTTCCTAAAACATAATAAATAAATGCACATCATAAGTGCATATTGCATATTGTAAGTGCATATTTAGGGATTTTTTAAGTGCATATTGCATGCATATTTGGCAAACTTTTTCGTGCATATTTTCCAGTCTCTACTAATACTTCATATTTATTCTAATACATTTTAAAACATGTACCATATTATGTAATTAAAATATTTTATATTTATATATTTATCATATTGGCTTGATATCCAATACCTATTTCTACTTTTCAATGTGAAGTTGGCGTCTTAGGGAAATCACTAATTTGTAATTCAAATCTCTCATTAGCGTTCCCTACCATATTTATTATTGCCCATGTAATTAAATGTGGTTATAGGTAATTTTTCAAACTGCAGACAAATTTATATTCAAATAATTGAGCTTAATGTCGTTGAAAAATATTTCAGCTTAACAATAGCGTTTTATTTTCAAGAATATGTTCGCAACTGCCAGCGGAATGAACAAGGATAATGGAAAACCTTGGTAGGAATGTAATATCCCCATAATCAAATTGAGCACTATACAACTTGAAACTTCATATTTTCCCATACATAATCAAATCATTTTCAAGGAATATACTGTATGAAAAGGTAAATCGTCCTGTTGTGGAAGAACAAAGAACAAGCAAGCCTTTAGGATAACTCTGTTATTAATAAATGTTTGTTTTTTTATAGGATAATAATGTTGCAAAATAATTGGTTGAAAAACCATTGCCCTTTATAAAAGTGAAAACGGTTAACGTGATAGACTGTGAAATCTCTTCCAACAATAACTGAGTTAAATTAAGAGACACGGCTATTTGTTGTTTAAATGAGGTTTTTGAATAAAGGGTAGGTGAAAAGAATCGGGACATAGTCCGTTAGCGTTCCTAGCGATATGAGTGAGGGGTGCTTTGGCAAAAACATTTGACCTGGCTTATGCTACTGCAAAAAAAAAGAACGCGTGCTATATCTGGGAACCAAAACATCTAGTCATGAGTAGATTAGGGGCATGAATTCTATTGTTAAGGGGGCTTACGCAGAATATATTACGGGATTCCAAAGGTATGACCTTTATTGGATATTTAAAAAAAAACACAATTTCTTCTTAATTGAAAATTTATACAAATGGCCCGGTGAAGAGATTTCAAACAAATAAAAAGGTAATATCCGTGACAAATGCATATTTTTTAGGGTTTCTGAAAGATCACTTTTTGGATCCTTTGGCGAAATTGGAAAGTCGCTGGGCTAAGTGTGTAGAATTGCAAGGGTATTATGTCAAAAACCAACATATATTTTTACAGTACAATTTTAATTTTTTTGAAAAGTAACACTTCCGTCAAACCAACCTCGCTTGTATATATCACTAGCATGGAAGAGTTATATTATTTGTCGAACCAAATTAGTGCCATCTGGTCGATAAGGGCTGAACTATGTATATGTTACCGCTCGCAAAAGTTTGGCCAAATAGAAAAATTATTAAAAATACCCAAGTAACTAGACAAAATAATGTAGTTATTTCAAAAATATTCAATAAGAGAAAAAGAAAAAGAATTTTAAATTAATCATGAGGTAATTAACGATATTTATTCGTTTTCCGTCATAAAATCTTTGAATTGAGTACTGCCACATTATAGCATTCTACTAATTAATGTTGGTATTAATACGTTTGGTATATTGTTCCATTAGTTTTGAAGAGTATTTTAAAGCTTTTCTTTGACGTTGGGAGCCCCACATCAACTCGATGGGATTTACATGTGACCAAGTCCATATTTTCAAAATGTGTTTGTTAGTATGTGTCAAATAATAATAAATCATTCTAAACTCAATTATCCACCTTGCAGTAATACATTCGATATATTTTTCTCAATTTTAATATTCGCTATTCGTAATTTATATAAATTACAGAGTTAACATGCTAGTCCAAAATGTTCTAAGTAAATGAGTAACAGCGTCGTTAGTATTACAATTAACTGTTTAAACAATAAGTTCGTTAGTGAACAGATATAAATTACATCTGTTCTAGTTCAGACACATGGTAGTGAGGCTTCCTTAAATGGAATTCGAGTACACACCCTCCGATCTAATCGCTTAAGTACTTATCAAATTTGGCAAGCCAAAAGCAACAATCCTAACATCGGATTAATTACAGAAACGTAGCAATAGCTTCAACTCATTAATATACCGATCAACTAAAATTTAATTGACGACATAACGTTGCTCTTTCTTATTTTTATATCTAATGTTAAACATTCAGTTACCGTCGCTTCCAACAAAATATGTATTAATTATTTATTTTGTTTATACGTTTTCTTCTGTAAAACTAAGTGGGAATTTATTCATCGGTTAATTAGATTAGATTTGAAGTAAATGTTACTCAATGCAAAAAAAAACAAAAGTAGAAACTATTCATTTCTGTCAATGAAAACGTATAAGCAAACCTTAATTAAGCAGATGTTTCCTAGTGACGACGATGTTTTGCCAAGATTTTCATCACTATGAAAACCTAGTACGCTGTAAGATTTTGGAGCTCTACGATATCGTGAAATCTGACTAGATATGTATGAGTTAAATAACCTATGCAATATTCTGAATACAAAATAGGTACAAATGTAAAAAAAAATCTATTTTATGCATTTGATTGACAACAAGAAACAGTTTTTCTATTCTTTTTGTGCGCTGCCGTATACGCCGCAAGCCGAAGTTTATGATAGCCTTGGCGCGGTCCTGGTAACACACTGCTTATTTATAGACGAATGCACACGCCGCACACCATATTTAGTACTACTAGAAAAAGGAGCAAAACTAAAACAACATCGTCAATTGCAGGCCACTAATGTGCTTTCTTACTGACTGGTAAATCGTCACATTACTGAACGAGCAATTGTTGTATTCTATTTCTGCAAGACGTGTTTACCGTGAGTATCAGTATCTATTTTTCCAATCATAATAGATTTCAGGTTTCTATATTTATCCACAAGTTGTTTTAACCGATAGGAAATCAATATTACCTTAAACTCTGGTCTGTTTTTTCCTTGCTAGTTTTAATAGTATTTGTCTATTATGAGAACAATTACTTTTAACAAGTATTATTTTTATTATTATACTTGATATCTCAAGGGACAATTCGTTTATTGAAAATTAAATAGACAAAAAAAAACTTCATACACATCCGTATAGTATACTGTAAATAGGGGTAAATCTGGCTGGCTCGTTCTGAAACGTTACTCTTTACTATATATACCTTGTCTCAAAATAAGGAATTATTCAAATATCGCGCCAAAATGGTAAATATGTTTAAGAGATTTCATTGGTTCTTGCGTAAGGAAATTAAATACAGCAAAACAATTATGTGATATACACCATATTTTGCAATATAACCAAGCCATAACCTGTGAAGATTCTCTTAAAATTTTGTTTTGGTTTGTTATATTTTATTTGAGTGATTTATTCGATCAAATACAATCTATACGTTTAAGTACGTCACGAGCATTCGTGATCACGCAGGTCCATGAACACAATTAAATTCATCACCCAAACAGTGTCAACGATTGGTACGACAAAAAACAGTTTTAAATATGTGCAAAATATTAAGACTACAAACTGCAAAAATGGAAACAGTAATTATAATGAATATATCCAAGACAATAAGTAAGATACAGGTATTACAATATATTATAAAAATATATCTATTATAGGACTGGCAAAGTCATCTGTTTATCGTATTATTAAAGAACAGGCATACGCGAATTAAGATTAGCTAGAGAGTGGACATGTATTTGAAATTACTTGAATTTGATGAATGTATCAACAATACTATACGATAGATGGTTGCAGTTTGTTTTTTAGATATGAAACCATTAATATGCTCTAATAGTCATAGACAATTCAACAATTTTTTGTCATTTCCTAGAGAAACGAACTTCATCTTCTTTTAATATTATAATATTACTATATTATAATTTTTTCCATTTTTGAATTCAGGTATAATTGTTTATCTTGGGCCAATGTTTCGAGCCAATACTGCAACACTGGATTGCTAAATTCAGAAAAAAGTGGTAACTACCAACTGAGCAGAGAGAAGTTCTCAAATCTGTTGTCAGAAAAACAAAGAATCATATATTTATATTGACCACGGAAGATAAGTCTACACAATATTAATGGCCGTCTTTCCATTAATATTCGGCAAAATTAAGTCTGCAGAAATTGCATTCTAAGAACTCAAGTTCATTATTCCTCAACTTTTCTTAATGTAAAGTTTATTCAACAAAAGGATACGACTTTGTACTTTTCTGTTCTACTATAATACTACACTCTAAGACCTTTTGCATCTGAATGCAAATAAATAAGGGTTTGTGAGCTTGTTAGTTGTTTATTTACATTATTGCCAGCTTGTATTCATTTTCACGATAATGATTGAGTAAAATGATCCTAGCTTATCGTATAAAGTAAGGAAAATATGTTCACCCATTCCAAGAATTTTTCACCTACTTTGACACATTTCTCAAGACTTTTTTGAGAACCGTAATTATACTTCCTAATAAATTGTTTCAGAACCATACGACTACACAACAGCGATTGGTTTAAGCATGAGCGTATTTAAGGAACTAGGTTTGTTTTTTGAAGAGCGATTCCTTCGAAGTATGTTCTATCGCTAGAAGAAAGTCAAAATACGTATACGATGCTTAACCAAATGTTTTTGTGTGGTGCTAAAACTATTTGTGTTTATCACAGTGTAAACTTTATACCCACCCACAAGTTCACACAATCAATATTTATTCACATAAAAGTTTTGGGTCACGGTTACTCTAGTTTAAGGTACCAATTGTATTTGGCTACCCACAATTCACGGGCAGACTTTGTAAATATAATGAGATCAATGTTAAATTACCTACGAAACTATTCTAAATCTTTGAATTAACTCCACATCAACACCCGTTATATCTACAGTGACTTAAGAACTGTTATTGCGAATACCATTTTTTGTAATCACATTACATGAGCAAATACATTACTACAAACTAACAATAATCGTAGTAACTTTCTGCAAAAATCAGACAAGGCCAATGAATTTTAATTTTTTTCATAAAATATGTTACATGTATATAGTAATTTTATTACAGAATCTATGTTATCAATGGGACCTAACAAAACAAAAATTACGAATTTTTTCCATGCGCTATAAAAGAAGCTACATTGTTTTTTCAAGTTTTTCAAAATTATTATTTTTGGACTTGTCGTTTTTGGAATAATGCCCTCACACTTAAATACTGTGTTATAGAAATTTGAGCTATTTTTTACCCGCATAGATTGAAAAAAATTCGACGGGAAATTATCCAACTAAACCAGTGTAAAGCATCAGTATTGAAGTCATTACTTGCTCCTGTACCTTGTTTTAGAATGTATGGTTCCAGTGGCATTGTATTTTTAAATCATATTTAACCCTCTTTACGATTATGTAAAATTATGTAAAAAATGAGGTGTGGCCACCACACGACTTTCTTATACGTATGAGCGTTTCAAATTATAGAATGAATTTTTTTATACAAAAATTATTCAAAATCCTATTCTAAGTTATTCTCTTATAAATCACTATAAAATGCTTACTTTGCAAGATATTATCAAAAAAGTGCTACTCGCTAAGAATAAAAGTGCTACTTCCGGTCCGAATTTTGAAATTTCATGTATACATAAAATATTGCAAATCCAGTTCTAAATATTTTTGTACTCTTGATAAATATATATAGAATGCATAACTTACGACATATTTGCAAAAAATCGCTCTTCGATAAGAGTAAAAGTGGTACTTCCGGTCTGAATTTTGAAATTTTTTTTATACGAAAGATATTGAAAATTATGTTTTAAATACTTTTATACTCGTAACGTACTTGTCTAAAAAGCATGATTTGCGAGATATTCGCAAAAAACTGATTTTCGATCAGAGTAAAAGACCTACTTCCGGTAGGAATTTCGAAAAACTTTTTAAATAAAATTATTCTCAATTTTAATTTTAAGTATAGATAAATTCTTTATAAATTTGTATAAACTTAATAGTTGACGAAATATTGGCAAAATTCGATTTTTGCACTGAAGTAAACTGCTACTTCCGGTCTACCGATTATACTGACAAACTAATCAGATCTCAAGAGGGAGATTATACACGTAAATACAAAATTTGGAATTGATATCTACAGCGGTTTGACCGCTATCGTGGTCACACACACAGAGACAGACAGACAGACAGACATACAGACAGACACACAGGCACACAGACACAGGCACACACAGACATTTTTAAAAACCACTTTTTCGGTATCAGGAGACTTCAAAACGTGGACATCTGCAAAAATCTCGAGGTCGAAAATTTTCATCATCACAATACTTCCTTATACTACGTATAAGAAAGTAAAAGAACGCAAATCATTTTCAACATTTAAAAGCTAACTCAACATCAAGCTTGTTACCCAAATTTTGGACCGAATCACTATTATCTTTTCCTAAATTAAAAAAAAAACACCTGAGTGGACACCGCTTTTCTTTGGATGAATATCTGAAAGAAGTAAAGCAAAAAAAATTTTTTTTTACTTTTTTATGAAAAAACCTTGGAATAATTTTATGACCGTTAATGGATCTAATGTTAAAAATAAAATATTACCTTTCTCCAGTCTTTTACTTTCTTATACTTAGTATAAGGAAGTATTGTGATGATGAAAATTTTCGACCTCAAGATTTTTGCAGATGTCCACGTTTTGAGGTCCCCTGATACCAAAAAAGTGGTTTTTAAAAAAATGTCTGTGTGTGTGTCTGTCTGTGTGCCTGTCTGTGACCACGATAGCGGTCAAACCGCTGGAGATATCAATTCCAAATTTTGTATTTACGTGTATAATCTCCCTCTTGAGATCTGATTAGTTTTTCAGTAAAATCGGTAGACCGGAAGCAGTTTACTTCAGTATAAAAATCGAATTTTGCCAATATTTCGTCAAATACTAAGTTTATACAAATTTATAAAGAATTCATATGTACTTAAAATTAAAATTGAGAACAATTTTATTTAAAAAGTTTTTCGAAATTCCTACCGGAAGTAGGCCTTTTACTCTTATCGAAAATCGGTTTTTTGCGAATATTTCGCAAATCATGCTCTTTAGACAGGTACGTTACGGGTATATAAGTATTTAAAACATAATTTTCAATATCTTTTGTATAAAGAAAATTTCAAAATTCTGATCAGAAGTGCCACTTTTACTCTTATCGAATAGCGATTTTTTGCAAATATGTCGTAAGTTATGCATTCTATATATATTTATCAAGAGTATAAAAGTATTTAAAACTGGATTTGCTATTTTTTTTGTATATATGAAATTTCAAAATTCGGACCGGAAGTAGCACTTTTACTCTTAGCGAGTAGCACTTTTTTGATAATATCTTGCAAAGTATGCATTCTATAGAGATTTATTAAGAGAATAGAAGTACTTAGAATAGAATTTTGAATAATTTTTGTAAAAAAAATTCTATAATTTGAAACGCTCATACGTATAAGAAAGTCGTGTGGTGGCCACACCTCATTTTTTTCCTTCATAGCTAGGTAGTTATATATTAATAGTATACATATTAAAATACAAGTTTCATAAGGCATCATTTTTGCGCACGCATTCAAGTGCGCAAAATGTCTTATGAAACGTGTATTTTAAACTATTTTTTCTATTTTTATTAAAACTTCAAAAAAGCAAGCTTATAATAAGAGACCTGTTCTGATCAAACATTTTAGAAATCTTGTTTTTTTGAAGTTGGTTACTCTGATTTTTAAGTAGAACATTTTTAATTTTGAATATCGGAGGTGTTATATGTCATTTTGTTTAAAATTTGACTGATTTATGCAATAAATTATTTCAAATTATCAACAAAAAGGACGAAATAAATAATTGCACGCCTCCAGAGATTCCCAAAATAGCAGAAGACAATTTACAAAATCTTTTGTCGACAAAGGCTCGACACATTTATTAAAAACAACACAGCACTTTTAAGTTGCGAATATTAACGTACGTGTCATTGATTGCGAGGCAACAGGAATTCAGACAAAATGTAGTGTTCCCAAAATCTGCCTAGAATGTCCATTGATGCACACGAATCTTCTAGTGTTATAGTAAACATTTATAACCGTTGTACTATTCAATATGGGAAGGAAAAATTCAATAGTAGCATCACAAAACTTATCATAATAATCGTAATATTTCCACGCTGCTTAACAATTTATATTATTAATTAGTAAATAAAATGTTAACATGTGTGTCGTAAAGTGAACTTTATAACACCGAAATAGAAAAATATAATTTATTAGACCGTTTAATTTGCTGATGCTACGGTAAAATAACTGTCATTCAATTATACAGGCTGATTCTTAATATATGCGACAAACTTTAGGAGCTGATTCCTGGGGTTATTTTGATCATAAAAGTTCATAAGAACATATGTCCAAAACCGCTTAGTTCAGAAGTTATACAATGTTTAATAGAAAGTTAAAATAATAAATGGTTTTATTATAAATTAACAAAATAATTAGTAAAACAAAATTAACTTATAGTAACTGTTGAAATTGACCGCCCCCAACTGTACTACAAGCTGCTATCCTCCGTCGTATTGATTGGCGAGTCCGTTCGAAAATACCAGGGGTATTTCGAATTGTTTCAAAAGCTGCTATAATACTGTAACGAAATGTGTTTACATTAAATAAAAGAATCAGATCTCTCGGCGCGATAAAAACGAAATTGTCACACGCAAAAAAGGGGCAGACCGGGCAACGTATAAAAACGCTCTTATTTACACACTGCCATAAATCATCTCTCTCGCTGCTGGTAAATATCGTAAATGCAGTGAGTCATCTCACAGATGTGCGACGTAAGCAAGAAAAAGCCTAGATTTCCACTAGTATATTGCAGAATTTACTGGTACTGTTCGAGAACATTTCATGCATGTGTATATGAGGCGACTGGGTCACCGGGATTCATTCATTACGGGATTCATTGTGGAAAAGAGCAATTGCGGAGTAATTCCGGAATAAGAAAGTCCGTAAGAAATAGCCGACGCGCCTAAAATTCGTTCGGTAAAAATAAATATAGTAGTGCCGTGTGATATAAATAGAACTGTTAAATAAATACGGACATATTAGTAGTAGTAAATAAATACCTGTGATAATTAAATTGTAGTAGTTTAAGTGTGTTAAGTTAGTTTTATATTTTTATATTGTTATATAATTTTAAGTATATAAATATACAGACTGTTTTAAATAAATAATTGCACGAGTTGTTTATTGCGAACCCGAAAACGTTACAATACGATTTCTTAGTTCATCGACATTTTCCATGGGAGTCGTGTAAACTAATGATTTAAGGTGGCCCCAGAGAAAAAAGTCCAATGAATTTAAGTCTGGAGACCGAGGAGGCCACGGTTGTGGACCTCCCCGTCCTATCCACCGATTTGGATACGTACCGTCCAGAAACTCGCGAGCAAGTAAACTAAAATGCGCTGGAGCACCGTCATGCATAAAATACATTTGTAATCTTAACTGCAACGGAACTTCTTCCAGCAGTAGTGGTAACTCCTCTTCGAGAAAATTGCGGTATACCTCGCCATTTAACCGCATCGGTAAAAAATGTGGACCTAACAAGTGATCTGCAACAATTCCGGCCCACACATTGACAGAGAATTGATGCTGATGACGGCCATTCATTATTTCTCGCGGATTTTCTTCGGCTCATATGTGATTATTATGAAAATTAATAATCGCGATTCTAGAGAAAGTAGCAATAGTAATATTTGAACCAAATGGTTAGGATTTTGTACGACTTCGTGTTGCATCCATTGACAAAAAGCTAATCTTTGTGGAAAATCTGCTGGCAATAGAGCCTGCACCCGTTGAATGTGATATGGATACAACAGTTGATATTTCAATATTCTCCAAACTGCAATTTTTCTGGTGCTTGTTGTAGGATGTTCCTCAATTTCATTTAATACCATTTCTTCAACTTGTGGAGTTCTCACTGTAGATGGGGGCCCGCTCTCAGTCGTCCGTTTTTTAAAACTTCTCGTTTCACTAAGACGTTGATGAAGACGGGCAAACATGGAATGATGCGGTATGATACGGTTCGGGTATCGTTCTGCATAAAGACGTCTAGCAGCACGCGCATTTCCATTGGCAAGACCGTAAACGTAATGCATATCACACATCTCAGCATTCGTATAATTCATTTTAGAAAACAGAAACTGGCAATAAACTGAATAAATACTCTGACACTATTGACAAATATTGAAATGACAAATAAACAATTCCAAAATACCGTACATAATCACAACACGTGCTTCTTGAGCAACTGGTAAACACCAACTGATTAGCATCGACAACGCGACCACTACGCATATTAGAGAAACAGGCACAGACTTGTTTACGAGCTTGTATTACAGTTGGGAGCGGTCATTTTCAATAGTTACTATAAGTTAATTTTGTTAATTTATAATAAAACCATTTATTATTTTAACTTTCTATTAAACATTGTATAACTTCTGAACTAAGCGGTTTTGGACATATGTTCTTATGAACTTTTATGATCAAAATAACCCCAGGAATCAGCTCCTAAAGTTTGTCGCATATATTAAGAATCACCCTGTTTAGTTTATTGAACGCTCGTGGTCTTTACTTTATAACTATGATATTCTTAATAATATTTAGGAGAAAAAACTTACCAAACAATGCCATTAAAAGAAAAAGTCAGAAGTAGATCGGGTACTTACCTAAAACAAATAAGCAAAATATTAGATAACAAATTTAAACTTTTAAAATCATATATATTTTAAATAAATATAATTAATCAACTGAATACATAAATTTCGAAGACGTTATTTATTTTTAGTTTGCATACTTTGGTATACTTTGTTGTTTTAACACTAACACACAAAAAAAGACATTAATTGATTTAGACAGGGTTAATAGGGTGGGTGGGTGTTCAGCCAGTGATGTAAGATGAGAAACAAAGTATTTAACTGTGGTTTTAGAATTAGACATATACTAGTTTAAAATCCAATTTTATATAATATACATTTCATTTCCTACGAGAATGAATTTTACATTAAAACCAAGAAAATAAGAATATTAAATCAGACATGACAAACCTTATTATCATGGATCAACATCCATCACCCTCGTAACTAAGGAATATGGTTGTTCCGACTGAAATTGTAAATTCAAAATTTGAATTATTCCATTGACATGGTAATAAAAATGAAATAACATAAAAACAGTTTAAACAATGAACGCATAAATAGATTAAAATATTTAAAAGGTTTGTTTGGCTAATCAATCTGTCACTGTCAAACCCTCAAATGAAGCTCGACTTTAATTATTTCACAACTTTTTACTAGATTTCTCTAACACATGTTTGATAATGGTAAGTGATCTTACCGAAACATGTGTTAGAGAAGTCTAATAATAACAACTTGTGAAATATTTAAAGTCGAGTCTGTATTCATGGCTTGACAGTGACAGACTGATTAGTCAACCAAACCTTTGAAATATATACAGGGTGTCACAGAATAACTATTCCTAATTTCATTTAAATAAACATTTTTTATTAATAAACTAGAGTCTGGAATTTTCTCGGTGTCAAGATAAACTAGAAATCTCTAATAAATTTAATTAAGTGTTCGAAGTTACGACCACAATTTTTGATACACAAGTTGTAACGATTTGCAATCGAATGCCGAATTCTTCGAAATAGCTGAGGACGTTCACGAATATCATCAAACGTTAGAATAATAATAGCCACTAACTCTTATTCTGTATTAACAGGCGTCTCATAAACCAGTGACTTAATATGATCCCAAATACAAAAATCAACTGGTGTCATATCTGGTGAACGTGCAGGCCAAAAAATCGGTCCCCCTCTTCCGATCCATCTGTTTGGAAACTGCATTTAGATAATTTCGGCAATTTATCCCAAAGTGTGCACCATCATGCTGGAAAACAATAATTCTGCGAATGGGATTGGGAATGTGGGACATTTTCGATCAGTTCTGGTAGAATCTGTTCCAGAAAAATGCTATACACGTGATCATGTAACCGAGCAGGCAGTAAATATGGTCCCACTACAAAATAGTCAACAATCCCAGCCCAAATATTAACAGAAAACTTCGATTGATGATGTAACCTGTGCACGGCGTGAGAATTTTCTTCGCTCCAAATGTGACTATTGTGTGTACTAAAATAGCCATCTCTTGCCACGTCTGTCCATAATACACTCTTAGGAAATCTTGGTTCGTCCTTAATTTTATTCAAGTACCATTCGGCAAATTGAACTCTGTTGGGATAATCAGCTGGAATTACCGTTTGCACTTTTTGAATGTGAAAAGCATGCTTCTAGTATTCCTTCAGTACCCTCCATAGTAAAGAAGCACTTGAACTTGGTCAAATTTCAAAGTCAATATTTCGGACAGTACGTTTGGCCCCCGAATCTGCTCTCTTTACTTGGAATTCACCAGTTATCTCGAATACGCTGATCCAATCTTGAAAATGATTTATGACAGGGAATGTGACGATGAGGATGCCGCTCCGCATAAATTCGCCTTGCTTCGTTAGCATACCGTAAGCTGCACTTTAGACAAGGTGCATGAGTGCTAATTCAATATTTGTAAAATGATGCATTTTCAATAAAACACTAATTTAATAATTAATTTGTGACAGACGTAAAATGACAACTAGGAAAATGGTTGTTATTTTTCAAAGGTTGCTATGATTCAATTTTTTTTATCTCGATACTGGATAATTTCCGAATACTAGTTTATTAATAAAAAGTGTTTATTTAAGTATTCTCTATCATTTCTGAAAATTAGGAATAGTTATTCTGTGATAGGGTGGAGAATGTTTCATCAAGAACCCACGGCAGAAACAATTAGTAATAGATTAAAATAATGCTTAATTTAAGGAATGCAATCAAAGCATCAAAAAATATAGATAAGACGACGTTAAGAAAGAGGACATTCGAAAGAAGATTTTACATAGACAAAATTCTAGTGAGTACATCTTGATTTATTATTAACTGATTGAAATTTTAATATCTGTACGTTTAAATGTGAAATTGAAACATTTCTAAATTCTATATTATTTTATTTTGTGTTTTTTATACTCGGAAATTTAGTTACTACAATATCCTATACTGCATATCTAATAATAGTTCTTATTTTTTAACAGAACTATGAATTTTTATAACAAAAAAGGTATGTTTATGATTTCATACCTCTTAATAAATCTTCCAAATGTATATGGTGTATAAATACAGCATTTAATTCTTGGTACTAAGGAAAAGTTTTAGATATATCGATGATGACCAGTTGTTCTCAGAAGTGTAACCTGTGTTAGCATTTTAGCGTTATTATTATGAAACGATTCATTGTGCAAATTAATTGAACATTAAAGCATGACCTCCACTAATGGAAACTTACATTACAACTGGAGAAATTAGATTATGTATTACGTATATTTCACACCGATTATACTTAAAATGTATGTATATAACTTAGTGTTTTTAATTAGATACACAATGTGATAAGGATCAAGCTGCATATTGAAAAATTAAAGACAGCCATGAATAAACAGCGTTTACTGCATATCGCTACAGGCCCCTCGCGTAGTTTAATTCGTTCATATTGAAAACGACAAACTTCCAGGATTTGATTTAACCAAAAATATTTATAATTTATGTATGAAATTTGTGTTATTTAAGTTTTAAGAGCAGTGGTAGATTGACAAATTAGTATTTCTTTGCCGAAATACCATGTGATATAAATGAACTTGAGTTTCCGCAACATGAGAAACATGTTTCGAAATAGTATATTAAAGGACAAGTTTCATTTTGACGTTTCAAAGTATGAATTCAGAGTTTAAGAAACGAGTGGCGTAGCCACGAGTTTCTTAACTGAATGAGTGCTTTAATGTCAAATGAAACGTGTCTTTTATGCTATTTTTTGCAATTAGTTTTAAAATTTCTCTTTTTGTAAAAGCAAAACGAGAAAAATTTGATAATCAAGGGAAATTTTGTGGCGGTTGTCACCTTGGTTTGGCACAAGATTTAAATTGACAAGTTAATTTAAAATTGACACATTTTTGATAATTTTCAACAGAATGTTTCTACTGCACACGGTATCACTATCACTTCGAAAGATAATTCAAACGTTAATATAAATGTTTATAATAGTTGTACTATTTCAAAGATTAATTAAAAATATCAAATCTTACAATGAATTTCAATATAAAAACCTCAAACTTGCTTACAAAATGTCATATTGACATCTCCATTTCTGTTGCAATGTGACCAACTTAAAATAAATCTGTTTAAATGTTCCATTTCTATTACGCAACTAGTGCTGTAATAGACCCTATTACAGCACTAGTGAAATAAATGGTATGATTACGGTACTAATTGCAAAAACATTTATTATAACATCAGAAATAATTTAATATAAGTAATCATTGTCCTTATTGAAACTGCCCTTAGTATTCCTTTCAAAAATAAGTTGATATATGTATACAGTACATACATATTATTATATCTAAAGGCAGGTATGTACATTTGACTTTAAAGTGAGATGGTCAAGTCATCTCGTACAAGTTGGAGTGGTAGTAGTAGAAAATGTTTACAAACGGATTCAACCTGCCATGACCCCATTCGGAAATGCCTCAGCGATCGCAAATATGAAATTACTTGGAAATAGCTTTCGACGAATCCAAGAACTGATATGCATCTCAGGTTATATGTATATCAAATCTTTGTAAATTACATTATATTTCCCAAGAAACAATAATAAATTCAAATTTAAATAATAACTAAGAACAACTTAACAAAAAACAAAAAAAGTTCTTCAATTCCAATGCATTGTCTCAGATCAGTTTAAAATATTTTAACAAAATATTTTACCAAACATCAACAGTGCAGTACTTTGCAATCATTTTCGGTACAATATATATATATATATATATATAGTTAATTTACGTCTATCAATATGTTCCAGCCCATTTTTACACAATTAAGTATTTTAGAGAATTATAAGAAGATGGTATTCAAACTTCAACAGCACTAACATGAAACCGCCGAAGTAATACAATTTTTTCGACATCAATGACAACATTTATTAGGTATAATAATATGCGGAAAGCATATCAGGAACATAATCATAAGATAAAACATTAATCATGGCATCTAATAATACTACCTATTGTTAATCTGTAAAAATAATCCTAAAATCATATTAAAAAAACTATGAAAAGAGTAGGTCTCAGTACCGAGTATTGAGAAGTTTCGTGATAAAACACCTTTCTGATCATTATTTATAAGACAAATCGTCGGTTCTACTTTGTCAAATATTAGTTATTAGTTTTTGATTTCTCAACTTATCCTGCACAAGCAAATATGAACCATAAATGAACTCACAATAGCTAAACAAATATAAGACCAAAGATTCACAAAGTCAAAGCTCCTTAGGAAGATAAGTCATAATAGCTAAACAAAGATAAGACCTGAGATTCACAAAGTAGTAGCCTCAAAGTAGAAGTACTGAGACCTACCGTAGGAAGCGAAGTCGGGTACCAACGAGTAGTCCAAGGTCTTTCACAACATCGACAAAAGGTAAGCGATTATTTAAAATGTGCAAATGTAAGTTAGATTTTTCAAAATCAGCACGATATTTAGAGCCAAAAATCAACACATTAGTCTTCTGCGAATTAAGAACTAAGTTATGTTCAAAAGACAACTTATTCACACTAAACAAGTCCTCATTAATATCATCAGTCGCCGTTTGCTACTCATTAAAAGCAAATGAATGAGAATTGAACCTTGTGGAATCTCTACAGTAGGCTGCAACGCCCCGCCTCTACCCTCACTATCATGCTGGTAGACACGATACCTGAGTATCGCAATCGCAGCAACTCTTGTGTTGGTTGACATCCATGTCTCTGTACCGTAAGAACATCCAAATTGTTTTCTAACAGCAGCGCACGAAACTCAGCAAACCCAGTAAACAGTGAACGTGCATTTTATAATATTAAAGTAACAATAACAAACACATTTAATCATCCAAATAATAATGATAACAATAGCTATTGATAATAATCGATAAATCAATAAATTAATTATGGTTAATAGTTACTGTGACTTACATATATACCTTTATACGTAAAACGTATATGCATATATGCATGTGTTTGAGATACACACATACATTAAGTGCTATTGTCGACAATCGAACGCACAGACACCGGTGTTTCGACCTATGTGGTCTCATCAGTGTGCGTGGAGATTCTCGACAATAGCTTCAAGACTTAAATCGCTGCTTATGTCATTTTAGCGTGTTAAATGCAGTGAGAGTATCACAGCGACATCTAACACCCAAAAGATGACACAGAACAAAGCGATTACGTATAAAGGTATATATGTAAGTCACAGTAATTATTTACTGCTTGATGTTAGTTTTAACATCCATGTGTTCACACTTTTCATTTTCGTTATGGTTAATAGTGTTAATAGATTAGTAAAGTAATGTAATTGAAAGAAATTTTTTGTAATTTAAATATTAATTTGTAATGCACCAGAGTTGGCCTCATACGATCACTATAAACGTAATATTACTGTGGATACAACAGAAAAAATGAGGTGTGGCCACCACACGACTTTCTTATACGTATGAAAGTGTTACTTCCGGTCCGAATTTTGAAATTTCATTTATACAAAAAATATTCCAAATCTAACTCTAAATACTTTTGTACTCTTCATAAATATACATAGAATGCATAATTTACGACATATTTGCAAAAAATCGTTATTTGGTAAGAGTAAAAGTGACACATCCGGTCCGAATTTTGAAATATTTTTTATACAAAAGATATTGGAAATTAAGTTCTAAATACTTATGAATTCTTTATAAATTAGTCTAAACTTAGTAGTTGACGAAATATTGGCAAAATTCGATTTTTTCACTACTACTTCCGGTCTGCCGATTTTGCTCAAAATTTAATCAGTTCTCAAGAGGGAGATTATATTTGTAAATACAAAATTTGGAATTGATATCGGTAGCGGTTTGACCGCTATCGTGGTCACAGACAGACACACAGCCAGACAGACAGACACACAGACATTTTTTAAAAACCACTTTTTTGGTATCAGGGGACCTCAAAACGTGGACATCTGCAAAAATCTCGAGGTCGAAAATTTTCATCATCACAATACTTCCTTATACTACGTATACGAAAGTAAAATAACAGATTACAAAAAGACAAATAATGATAGTAACAAAAACTTGCAGTCTCTATCTGTATTGCAACAAGTAACACAATGTAAATAAAAGAAAAAGATAAGACTGAAATATAAGTAAATTGAAATGTAAGCCGATAAGAAATAGTTTAGCTTCATTGCAAAGCTGCGGTCGAATTAATAATAGGAATGTTTATGCTGCTTTTACGAGTAGACCTTTTCTTGTGTCTATTACAGAAGTTCTAAGCTATTTATATTGTATTGGTTGATCATAAATAAAAACTACGAAAAGAGTAGGTCCTAGTACTGCGCCTTGAGGAATCTTTAAGATGACAACGCACTTTCCAGCTATCGTGTTATTAACACAGCTCCTTGTACTCTATTTTGGCAAATATTATTTAAGTGTTTTTAATGCTATTATTACACAATCAAAGACATTCATCATATAAATTATATTAATAAAGAGAATATTTGTGTTACTTTTACACGTAGACCCCCTTTTTTGTCTATGGAAAAGCTCTACAGATTACTCAAAAGCTATTTACATTATACAAATAGGTAAATATGAAAATTAAAGAAAAATGTATCAACCGGATCAATTATTTTACACAATACAATAAGTATTTGTAATCAGCAAGTTATAATATGTAATGTTTAAGTTGCATGAACTTTAAGTAATGCACTAATAATAGAATACTATTTTTAGTATGTAAATGTTAATTTAACTACGCTTATATTTAAACGAAGGTGTAACAAATGTGATTATCGTGCCAGCCTACACAAAGTAGTTAACAATTTAAAAATAGTACCACTTACGAAATTTACAGCTATACCAAGAAACAATGCTTAATTAAGATAAGTGTCGACCTGTTATTAACAATATTATTTTTTCAAATAATATTATTTTCAAAATAGAACAAATAAAACATTTCTTGTTTACGCAAGCATAGAACAATATTATGCCACAACATTACAGAAAAACTAGTAAATATAGTAAAACAAAACAAACGTAAACAAAGCTTTTTCTTTAGTCATATATATATATATATATATATACCGTTTGACTGAAATAAAAGTAGATATAGGGAAATACAGACACGCACACATGTGCATGCAAACATGAAATGGAGGGGTACGATAGTAGGGGATTACAGATGAGTTCATATCGGGACACCGGGGTACCCAGGCTTTAGTGCAAAACGTTGAAAGTTAGTATGTAGACGTTTGCTTTAAGGAATTGCTACGCTCTTTACGGCTTTTGTATAATATTTTGGTAACTGATGTATAATGTATTAACATTGAACTGAAACAAAACTCTATAAAATTTGTAACTAAAATAAAATTCTTATAAAAAATTAAATAAAATGTTCACATTTAAAACAAAACAAAATATTATACTTAATGAACTATACAAAATTTAATGTTGAAGATGTTCAAATGTCTGTCCCTCTTGCATCAAGCAGTACCCTAAACGATTATAAAACCCATTATTATATTTGCGAGTTTGCTCAGATACAATGTTTCACGCTCTAAAGTTACGGAACGAATGTGTTGTCCCCGCTCTCGATCTCCCCACTATCTCCCCACACCACCGGTCTTATACATAGGTACATGTTTATGTGTGTGTATTTGAAGATGCATATTAACTTTTAACTACGACAATCTGTATATATATATATATATACAGTAAAAGATTAATTTAATACTAGGTCTGACAAATTAATTAATTACGAGGGTCAGTCATCAAATATGAATAAATTGACATTTAATTTTTAATTTTAGAGACGTTAAAATACAAAACAATCATAAGCGAGCGTTAGTGATGTGTGAATTTTATGCCACGAAATATGTAACCTGAAACTAAAAAATTCATAATTCCCAAAGAATAGTTAAATAGATCAAATGAAAACGCCATCATTATTTAGAAAAAACAACAACGAAAATGTGCATAAAGAGATAGTTACTACTTTTATGGAAAAAGAATAAGCATTGTGACATGCATCTAACACTGATAAAAGTAAGGCAATTTCATATCTAGTGCGTAAACTATCAAAGAAAATTGTAACTGTGTAGAGTGCAAACAGGTATGTTAGAAGCAGCTAGTAATTGAAGGGTGAATTACAAGAGAACACATGAAATTGAAATCACTGAAAGAAAATAAAAATGGAAGAAATAATGAAAACACTGAAGGAAATGTACGAGTTGGATAAATTGAATGTGTTCGAAAGAAAACTAGAACAGAACCTAAAAACAATGAAAGAAATAAAAGATGATAAGCAGAAGTTGAAGGGGATAAAAGAGAAGGAGGTGCAACGACTGAACCAGTCATAGCATGAGAGAAGAAAGACAATTATGAGGTAAACGAGGGAAATGCAGAAAATGAAGAAAAACGAATAGAAAATTGTGCAACGTAGTAAAGTGGAACCACAAATGAACGAACAACATGAACAACATGAACAACCAAAAATTAAAAAACAAGAAAGTGATATCGATTCAAGTAGAATTGATGATTTAATTAGTAGTGGTAGTGAACGTGAAAACGAGAAAACTACTTTTTAAAAGATTTCTCTTGTAATTCAGTTGCAATATTCCTGCCAGGTAAGTTATACGATTATTTTGCATGCATTTTATAAAATAAACAACAAAGGGATTATTGAAAAACAATTTTTAATTACAAACTATTTAATTAGAGGTACATTACTAAATTTTTCAAATTAAAATACTTATCATTCAAACATCATAACTAATTTTATCACAAAATAAACAAATTCTCTTCATAAAAATTGACGCCTGTACGAACTGACATCGTATCATAATGAACGTGGTCGATCGTATCAGTAGCTGTTCCGATAAAATTTCGGGCGTCAAATAAACAACACTGTAAAAGACAAAGGTTTTCTTTTCTACAAGAGTGTAATGAATATCGCGTGCAGGATTGTCTGTAATGAATGATGAAAACGGACGGAATAATTAACAGATCATCAGCGACAGCTGATTAGGCGGAAACTAACGCAAGTCGTCAGTTCGACAGCGTTGTGAGTGAACCATGAAGCGGGCCAGACTGCAGCATTCAAAGTTAAAAATATTCGAAATGCGGGCTCCTTGTATATCCTAGAACATGTCTTGCGTACCCTGAGCATGTGTTTATCACTTGAATAAATCGTGACTCGAACACGTGATTGACGCTCTCTTAAATGCGCCGCTCTCTTAAAATAAGTAATCTTGCGGAAAAACTACATAAAACATTTTACATTTTTAAACATCACATAATTAGCGAAATGCAATAGCATAAAAATGCTGAATTTATTAAGGCAAATTGAAAAACAAATGAAAGTAGAAAGAGAAAAGCGTAGCGATGCGTATATTCGCTACAATAAGTTTGTTATCATCGAGGTAATCAATAAGAAATATGACGATTTATTAGTAAGATATCAGAAAGGAGCACATACACCAAAATCGAATAGAAGTGGAGAAGTGAGAAGAATATTAACCAACGATCGCCAGCAGACGAGAAAACAGAGGGAAATAGAAAAAAGAAGGAATAGATTGACAAAAAAAAACTAAAAAGGAAAAAGTGAAATGAACTTAATCAATTGAACACTACGGATGGAATAAGTTGACAAATAGGAGAAATCCACTAAAACACAAGAAACGTGGAAAACAGGAACACAACGAGCATTTGGGAAAAAGAAATTAAATTGATTCAATAGTTTGAAAATGCAGATATTTGCATATAGTTAAAAAATATATGTTATAATTTATCAACCGTTTAGGGTATAAGGGTATCCGATATATATTTAACATACAAAACACTGTATTTTGTTTTTATACATGATCTCTATCTATTTCTAATCTCATTCACGTAAAAAACAGATTACGTGTTTCTAACCATTTATATACTCACTCCTTCACTGTTGATATTGTGATCGAAACATTCGGCTACTTAAGTAGAACAATACGAAGAGAGGATTCGAGAATGTTCAAGTAGTTAGTAAATTTAAGGTTGTTACCAGATTTCTATTCGATAAGTTTGGTTCCACTATAATACTTACAAAGAATCATCACTGATATTTAACAATACTCTATCCAAACATATTTTATTACTACGTCTAGTGACCTAGTTAACTATATTATTAATATGGAAAAAAGCAATTAAATTATTTATCCCTAATAAATTATTAGAAGGTACCAAAAATCAACATTCAAATCCCACATCATATGTGTTGACAAAGTCCTTATTCTAACTACTTTGTAGCAAAGCGTCTTGTCTAGCGAGAAATGTTATGCTAATCTTCAGATCAGCAATCGACGTAAATAACTCTATAAAGGTGTAACGCATATTTATTAATACCTTGTATTAAACTAAAACATACATTATGAATTGCATACGCATACAACTCAATTACCTGGAACTCATACATAATATTCTTCAAACAAAATGTAAGTATCTCAAATTGGCCTGCTCGTCTTATTTAGATATCGTCAAATTGCACGAGATAACTTGCAAGAGTGAATATTATTGCCCTTGACTGCAGCTGCGGTAATTGCAATTACGCAGAGGGTAATATAAATAGGGCAAAGTGTGCATCAATTTTATGCATGCATGTATGAATTTTAATTTATATATGTATGTATTTATTTTCTTATCTGTTGGATATCCACATACTCTTGTATTATTGGATATCGGTACGCCACCTGTTGGCGAGATACTTGGATGCACACATATATCTGCAGTGATCTAGAATATGATATGATAACTTAGTTATCGATAGATCACATCTCCCTGATGCATTGCTTTTGCATGGCAGATGTCGCCGAAATTTTCTCACAGGTATCGGTTATGACGATATTGCAGGAGATTTGGAGATCATTTGGCATTCCAACAAACCACGTTCGCGCGCTGACGAGATCTAAGAAGATCTCAACACGTGTCCGTGCGTTGATAGCTGGAATGCCGGACTCCAGGGCAGAGTGTGCATCAATTTTATGCATGCATATATGAATTTTAATTTATATATGTATGTATTTATTTTCTTATCTGTTGGAGATTTTTCCACGTTCTCTTTAATCATTGGATGTTGAAATGTTTTTCATTATATCATTTCCGTCCTTACACATTGCGGATGCGTAACATTTATTCAGAAATTATCTTCTCAGTATGTTTCAGTACCTTGTTTTTTGTAAGCGTTCATTACCGTAAACAAAAACTGCAAATCATTAAACATAACACGTCTTAACCTTATTCGTACTAATATTTTACAAGTACTTACTTCCTATTAAATGCACAAACATATTAGCTGGGGAATGATTTTTATAAACATTAATATCACAAACTTTATTAGCCCATCATAATGTAGTTTATTGCCAATTAAAGATGTTATTACAGTCGGCAGTAAATCAAAATTAATATATTTAATAATTTAATTTAAAGGACAAGTAAGTGAACTTGGTTTCCACGTGAAGTTCACGACAAACTAGTAAATGTGATGTAAACCTATATCTTTAAAATAATAAATATGATAGTATTGTTCATTATATTGAATATTTAAAAGTGTACGTGTACGAGGCATCGCTTTTATATTCCCGGACTTGACATTATTAGTTCTAATATCTGCCAACTTGAATATCGAGCAGTTGCAAAATTCTTGACAAAACAAGGAACATCTCCAAAAATCATTCGTGAAGAAATAGAAATAGAAATTCTGTTGGCTGTATAGGGGATAATTGTCCTTCAAAGTAGATTTATTTGCGAATGGTCAAAATTGTTTAAGGGGATATTAAAGTCGAATTTGCTAAAATTAGTGTGAGAAGAGAATAAGTGAAATAAAATACAGTAGACTACCGCAAACAGTTCGGAGAGTCCCATAGGCGGGGCCAAGAAGTAGGTAGGAGCTGCAGCGGTGTTAAAATACAAATAATTCAGTACCGCACCATTCCGGAATTCCTGGATTTAATTACTCAAATTAAACTTTTTTCCGCAATTCAAAAAGCTATATCTCACAAGAAAACATTGGTCTACACGGGAATTACATCCGTTTTGATCAATTTCATTTAATTATTTCAGATTTTGACCGAGAAACACACGTACATTTTAGTCTAATTTGGAATAAAAAAAATAGATGGTTGTGACAAAAAATTACATAATCTGACAACCTTTCCGTGTACTCATATCTATATTGAAGTTTTACAAAAAATTTCACATTTCTATCTTGAACAATAGTAAAAAAAAACTGATAAATTCGATACCTTGCTTTCTCGACAGCTTTAATATTCCCTTAAACATGGCCGAGAATCATTGGATAATGATCCCCGACCAGGTCGGTCTGTTGACGTGATCACCGCCGATGTTATTGAAAAAAACAAGTGTTTAATAGTGGAGGATGCAAGATTAAAGAAGCGACAATTAGTAGTTTGATTTGGAGTTTCAGAATTCAACACGAATACCTTGACAAAAGTTAGTACCAGATGGGTTCCGCGAATACATGTGCGGATGGAGAAGTGTGAACAATTTTTGGCGCTTTATGGAGGCACACCAGGTTTAATTATCAATCGACTTGTCATCGCAGATGAGACCTGGGTCTATCATTTTGACCCTAAGCCAAAACAGGCATCAATGCAATGGCATGTTAAGGGTTCTAGCCCTCCAAGAAGTGTATGGTCACCTCTTCTGCAGAAAAAATAATGGCAACGATATTTAGGATTGTCAAGAAATACTAATGATTGATTATCTACGTAAGGGTAGTACGGTAACAGGAGTATTACGCAAGATTAATACATCGCCTAAGATGTTCTATTAAAGCGACAAGGTGCGGAAAATTGACGCAAGGTGTCCTGTTGCTTCACGATAATACACTAGTCCACAAATCAAAACTGGCAAAAGCTGCCGTTGCCGAACGATATTTCTAAAAATATAACTTCTTAATATTTTGGGGCTTGGAAAATTTGTGTAACGTTAAAAGTAACTGGTTTGGCAAATGCAATGCTAATTATGAACAAAAACAATAACACGAAAATACAATATCGAACCTTATAAGTAAATCTCTCACGACATGTTAGACATAATAAATGAATTAAATAGCCGACATCAATAAATTAGAATAAATAATATTATTACTAGAATATTAGTCATGTACGAGAAAGAAATAATAAGGGCATATAAGTGCTTATAGCTTGGGAATTCTATTCTAATTTGGAACAATAATACAATAATATGAAGTAATGGGGAATACACAATTTCCAGATAACTTAGACCAAATGTTTAAAAATTATCAGGAAGGCTTCGTCTGCTGCATATTAACTATCAACGTGGCTACGAAAATCTGTTTTAGTGGTTGAAAATGTAATTAGTCATAGAACAATTCAGATATCTTTTTTAAATAACCTCCTTCTAATAACTCTTTATCGTAATTTATATTCTCCGTATTACGAATACCGAGGGAATTTCAATCAAACTTTATCACTCATCGATAGATCTAGAAATTATAATAAGCGAAAGTAGTTTTGTAGTACGTAACAATGTTCTTTTATTTTAATTGTTACCCTCTAACACTAGCACCCGCCCAACAGATTCGAGAGATTGTTTATGTGTACATGAAAATACATTCTAGATTTATTATTTTTATGCAATTCTTACATATACAATGTGATTTTTAATATCTGTGGGTACGTTTTAATTTGTCGTAGTAGTTCTCAGTGTATTTTATAATTTGAAGTTGGTTATTTGAAATGTATCTACTTGTCTTCATCTTGCGCGAGGGGTTCCACAGGAGTCACTTTTCGAGCCTATCTTCTTTACGCTCTATACTTTCAAATTGCTTTTACGTGTTAAGTGCTGCAAAACTCATATATGCAGGCGATACACAATCATATTCTTTGTTTAAACTTTCAAATTGGCCGGTTGCAAGTCATTAAACTATTCCTTGCATTTGAAACCTTCAAAATCGCAAATGATCCTATTTATCTCGAAGAAAACATTTCATAATTTCAGTAAGACTATAAACTTTACTGTAAATAGTAGTCGTTTACCAATTGTTCATAAAGCAAAAAAATGAGGTGTGGCCACCACACGACTTTCTTATACGTATGAAAGTGTTACTTCCGGTCCGAATTTTGAAATTTCATTTATACAAAAAATATTCCAAATCCAACTCTAAATACTTTTGTACTCTTCATAAATATACATAGAATGCAAAATTTACGACATACTTGCAAAAAATCGTTATTCGGTAAGAGTAAAAGTGATACTTCCGGTCCGAATTTTGAAATTTTTTTTATACAAAAGATATTGGAAATTAAGTTCTAAATACTTTTATATTCGTAGCGTACCTGTCTAAAAAGCATGACTTGCAAAATATTTGCAAGAAACTGATTTTCGATAAGAGTAAAAGACCTACTTCCGGTAGGAATTTCGAAAAACCCTTTTAATAAAATTGTTCACAATTTCAATTTTAAGTACATATGAATTCTTTATAAATTTGTTTAAACTTAGTAGTTGACGAGATATTGGCAAAATTCGATTTTTTCACTGAAGTAAACTACTACTTCCGGTCTGCTGATTTTGCTCAAAATCTAATCAGTTCTCAAGAGGGAGATTATATTCGTAAATACAAAATTTGGAATTGATATCTGTAGCGATTTGACCGCTATCGTGGTCACACAGACACACAGACAGACAGACAGACAGACATTTTTTAAAAACCACTTTTTTTGGTATCAGGGGACTTCAAAACGTGGACATCTGCAAAAATCTTGAGGTCGAAAATTTTCATCATCACAATACTTCCTTATACTACGTATAAGAAAGTAAAAGCCTGGGTTCTTTCAGGAAAATATTCAATATATTGTACAAAAAATGAAACTGTGTTATACATCTGTATTGTCACAATTATCATACTTTGCCTTTAATTAATTCATTTCATATCGAATTTAGGGAGTTCAGAATGCATGTCTTCCGTATATTTATAATTTGAGGAAACATGACCATATTCTTCACAAAATTCGTAGGACGTGTTGGTTGGATATGTATGGTCGGAAGCAATATTTACTGTTGAGTCTTTTTCATAAAATTATGATATACAAAAGTCCTACATACCTATACAGTCCAATAAGATTTATATCTGATGTTTATAACAACAAGATTCCGTGGGATGACGCGGCCTCCTGTGCATAGAATGGTCATTTACCAAAAGTCATTCATTTAACATGATTTACCATAATTTATATCTGAATTCCTTCAGAACTGAAGTAGTTGCTTGCATTGCCGGAATAGAAACGTCAACTGAAGATTTACCTGGTAGCTAAGTATTGTCATCTTTTTTTCCTCTAGTATGTATGTATATTTTTGTGATTTATTTTTTCTTGGATTCTTGCGTAATCATCGAATTTAGGTTAGCATTTACACATTGTCTAATTGGTTAACTTGCATTTTTTCAAGATTACATTAAGAAGTTTTACTGAGATTCGCTTTGAGGTATGGTTGTATGATTCCAAAATACCCTCTACACATATTGTTTACATACTTATTGCTATTTATACTATCGAAATTTGAGTGTCAACTGGTTGATTTTATTGTTTGATTTTCACTTTCCCTGTTATTTTTTACATTTACTTACACTGCCTGTTTTGCTTTTTCCTAAAAGTACTCTTCCTATCAGTACCATTTTATATTTTCGTTGTTTAAGTTCAACAAAAAGCCCAAATCAATACAATTATACCAATTGGATCTATTTTAAAAGCATTGTAGCTCTAGATATAGCTTTCACAGACGAGGAGTGATTTTAACAACGAAATTACTTAATGCAAGCCCGTATTAAGTAATTTCGTTAGAATTTTCGTGTTGTTCGCATCCACTTAACTTAATATAAATTAAGGTAGTAGCAAAATTAACAAAAGTTAAAACACATGGCTTCTTATGTATCTGGTCACAATGAAAATTATTGCACTTAACCTAAATTAACATTGTACTAAGTTGGCCGAACTTCAACTTAAGGGAACTCCTTAATTTACGTTTATTAATTCCACCAATCAGCAACCACCAGACACGGCATAGCTGTATATGCGTACTTTTTTTTTATTTTCTAATCTGTCATT
Source organism: Amphimallon solstitiale (assembly GCA_963170755.1). Taxonomy (NCBI): domain Eukaryota; kingdom Metazoa; phylum Arthropoda; class Insecta; order Coleoptera; family Scarabaeidae; genus Amphimallon; species Amphimallon solstitiale. The sequence continues at coordinate 46,549,112 of OY720676.1, read as the reverse complement.
TGAAACTAGCATAACCTAAATTTGCGAAATTTGCTGCACATTTGCCACAGTTATTTTATTGTTTTGTACGTTTATTATCATGAACGACGGCGTTTTAATTGATCTGGTGCATAGCTATCCCCATTTATATGACAAAAAGCCTATCTGATTGGCCCTCCAGCTGCTCATACGCCTGCGCACTTAACGTACATTAAGGCAATGTGAACGACTGCATAAATTTTGTGTTAATTTTACGGTACTTTAGTTAAGGATTAAACTAAGTTAAGTGGATGTGATTTGAAAATAAAAACTGTATTTATTTGGGCAAAAGCAGAACATATCGTTGAAGACGTTCGAAATTCTTTTAATTAATCTTACTACCTTCATTACTGATTTTATTGATTCTATTGATATTTTTCTTATAGTATCACTAGCCTTAGTAAAAATTTACATGTATATCAGTATAGCATAATCGTCATATAAATGTCAAGTAGTTTATTTAAAATAGTTCGAATCAATTTTGTCAGGAAAAACAGTCATCTCTATTTATGGTCAAAACACAGTCGAGAGATATTTTATCGACTAATTTAAAACAGAAATTACTGCAAGGCACACTTTATATTTTTATGATCTATAAAAACATCTCTTAAATGAACGGTGCATAAAGTTTTATCATCTCATTCAATGAGACGAAATAAGTTTGGCAACGTAAACCGGTATTTTCAATTCGTCTGCTGTCTGTTCGCTCTATTTCCCGAAAAGTTTCAGTGACACTAATTTCTCGAGAAGCGAATAATCACGGCAAAAATAGGTCAGTTTTTGTCCTTGTTCACTTACATAAAGAGAGCATAAAGCTTCCCGGCAGATAACAATTTCTCTTAATTTAAGATAGCGTGAAATGTACGACGCAAAGAGGTTAAAGTTCAAATCGTGATGAATAAATAGGGATTCTTACGTTCGTACAGAAGATCTTTATCAAATACCAGGACCAGTCTTCAGTTGAATTGATTTCAATACAGCATTCGTTGTTTGAATTGATAACGTTTTGTGATAATATTTTAAAACACGTTTTGTTCCTTTAATATTTACTTACAGACAAAGAAAGTTGGACAACAAGCAGACTCTGATCTTGTAAATTGATGGAATCGTAGAAGGTACGAACATATTCGACACGTACATTTTTATGTCGACCCATTCAAATCGATTGGATGCTTCAGAATGTACAGTATAAAAGGAAAAGTTTGCTCGATTTCAAGTGTGGTTTTAGCCCCTTAGAGAGCCAATGAAGGTGCTGGCTCCCTTGAAAATCTTTTCGATTTGTACTCTATATTTTGAACGAATAGAGTTAGAAAGCATGTTCAAGAACAATTACCTATATATTTCCCTTTAAATACGCTGCTCAAAAAAATTAGGGGAATACTTTTTTTAAAACCTGTAACTTTTTAAATAATTATCAAATCAAACTTGATATGTTTCGACGGCATATATTTAATACTGTCATTAATATAATGACAAATATTAATGACAGTATGACACTTAATAATATAACTTAAGACAGACGTTTAACATTCCATGGCAAACCTTTATCAACATAATTTTTGATCTCGCGGTATAATGTGCCAGTAATTGATTTACGCTCCCACCATTTGCAATTAAGCGGTTTTTAACTTTCAGAGTTTCCACTAAATTTAAATTAACTGTCAAATTTTACATTAGAATCGCAGAGGCGCAGTTTAGATATTTTTTAAGCAGTGATTTTGAACATTATCAGCAAGTTATTCAACTTTAACATAATATAAATTCCACGTATTAGCAATGTCATATAGTTACATATAAGCATGATCATATGATTATAAAATGATGTTTATGTTGAAAATTAAATATTTGGGCACGACACTGGCGATAGAAGAAATGAAGGAAGACGTTTCCAAGTTGCCGATTTTATGACATGCAAATATCATAATCGCAATGGGTAAGTCAATAACAGACACCCATTATATGCCGCATATATAACTACATCAAGTTCACGAATTTTTGCCTTTTATTGTCTATTTGGGCTATACTTGGGTGAGAGCGCCTCCTGGATGTATACACACGGAATATACTGTATCATGGTTCAACAAGGCAGTCATCCATGGAGTAGCACTCCTTCTCCATTCACATGCATTTCGCTAGCCTACTGAAGGAATCCAAGTCCAACCCTTTACGGTCCGAGGATAAACTATCGTATAACTTCGACCTCCAGTGACTCACACCCTGCTGTACGACGCCAAACGGTGATGTGGAACACCAAATTCCTCCCTATGTCGAGTGTTATATAGGTGGTGGTCGCCATTAAGGTGGCCGTTTAATAGAAAGAGAATCGTCACATTGCTCTATCCTTTTCTAACCATTAGGCGTGTATTATGTGTTGCATACGTGACTGTATTTTAATTAGCCATCTGGTTGCCAGTAGCAGCGATATTATTTGTAAAACAAATTTATTGGATAAAAGATGGCAGTACTAACGCCACGTATCTCTTAGATTGAACCAAATTATACAGAGACTGGCAGACCAGACCGTTGTTTTTTTTGTGTATGAGGCAAAAAACAGAGTTTTTGTCTCATACACGATTTAATAGAATATGTGTCTATTTTGAAATCATTGATATTTACCCTAAATTGTAAAAATGCAAATTGCGTCCTTACAAGAATAATAGGAACATACTGTTACATATAATGTTTGTTTTGTAAATACCTATGTAGATCTGTCCTTTATCTATTTGATTTAGATAATAAATAGGTATTTTTTAGTGATTATTGCATTTTTGAAAAAGGAATATATAGGCTGATTCAATTTTGATGGTCACCATGGGTATTTCGCTTATTATTTGGAATAGAGAGTAGGTTTGAGTTTGGCAAAGTTGGTAAATTTTGTGTTTTGTTATGTAACTTGAGCATGTACCATGTCTTAGTTGGAAGAATTAGATTAGTAGATGAGAAGTAACACTTGAGCGCGAAATACATAGTTACCAAGTATGTTGTCAATGGTTAGTTTTTTCAAAATGTGTAATGGATACAAAAGTATTCAGAAGTAAGTTTGGAACAACTTTTGCATAAAAAAATCTACTTTCACAGAGGCAGTACATTTTTATTCTTATAGATAAATAGTTTTTTTATAGAAGTATTTCGCCAAGTATTTATTCAAATTTGACTAAAAAATGAACTGTTTATTTAAGAAAACCCATAAGTAGTGAACCTGTCAATGTAAGAAACACAAGGCCTATTGTGTGTGTAAAAGTAAGAAAAAGAGAAACAATCAATATACCTATTTCACATACCTATAACACTCTAATTAAATAGGTTAAATCTACATGTGTGCTCAGAAAGTAGTGTTGGATATTATAAAATGCCCTCTTTGTATTACTTTTGATACCGTATCAGCTATTAGAATGCCCGATTCAGTTGGAAAAAAATTTGAAAGACCACCCTAAAATTTATCCGACAGTGTGGATTTCCCACGTTCATAATAATTTACTAAAATATAATTAAAAACGAGATCTGCAGAATATTGAATTAATTTTCTTACGTATGTAAGTAATTTTTATTATAGGATTGAAGAAAATAGATTAAAAATTTTGTATAGGTACCTGAATAACTTGCCTTATAATTAATACTAGTGGTCGACCAGTGGCCGAAATTTGATCTCAATTCATTAAATTTTTAAGTTTGAGTTATTGAGGTTCTTTTGTCAAAAAGTATACTTCTATAACCATTGCATACAATTTTTTTCAATTTTCTATTACGTCAGCTGCGAGCGTGTAGAAATACGTCATTATGCATTAATTTTCGAGTTAATTAATTAATGTATTTGTTTGCAAAAAAAAATTTCTCTCACTGTTTGACCATGATAGCGGCCAAACGGCAAAAGCCATCAATACCGAAGTGTATATTTAGGAATATAATCTCCCTCGGAAATCTGATTATATTTTCAGTGAAATCGATAAATCGGGAGTAGTACTTCATATCAGTGAAGAAAACAAATAATAGCAATATCTCGTCAATTACTAATTTTAGGCAAATATCTAAAGTATAACAATGTGATCAAGAGTAAATTAGAAAACAATTTTATAAAAGAATTCCTACCGGAAGTAGGTGTTTACTCTGATCGTAAAACAGGTTTTTGCGAATATATCGCAAGTCATGCATTCTAGACAAACATATCGAGTGTATGAAAATATTGAAAGCTCAATTTTGAATATTTTTGTAATAAGAAATTTCCAAAATTCGAACTGAAAGTACCTAGCAATTTTATTCTAATCGAATATCAATTTTTTGAAAATATCACGAAAATTATGCATTTTATACAGTATAAAAGTATTTAAACATGGATTTGGAATATTTTTGTAAAAAAAAAATTCAAAATTCGGACCGGAAATAACACTTTCGCCAGTGACGGCTGTTTTAGAGAAGCAATTAGATAGACAAGACTGATTCGTTTATTATCGGTGATATGTTCGGCTACTGGGAGTATATCAGCAATAATAAACGAATCAGTCTTGTCTATGTAATTGCTTCACCTAAACGAACTCATCAGACTGCAACTGACTTTCACTCTTATCGAATAGCAGTTTTTTGAAATATCTCGCAAATTTGCTTTTTATATAAATTTCTTAAGTAACTTGACTACAGCACCATTTATCGGATCCTTGCCTAGCTATGAACCATCGTCTCGACAAAATAAATATATTGCGTGAATATGACCTCAATCGGTCAAGTCGTTTAGAAGCTACAAGATCGCACACAAACGTACCAACGATTTATATATATTTGAAAATATATATATATTTAAAAAAAAATTGTTTAATTATAATACACCATTTCTACACTTTCTCTAATCTTCAAATAATTTAACTTACATCATTTCATCGTATAATTTTAGAATACTTTCTTTAAATAATATGTCATTCTCAATTTTAACATTTTTTTGAAAATATTTGACCAAAACACGTGTTCAGAAAAAAATCATTTTCACATTGTTTTTAAAAGTAAAAACATAAACTTTGGTGGTGCTTGTAGCCAAGAAAATTCTGCATCATTTGGTATAAGTTGACTCGACAATACCTCAAAAACGTTTTTTCAAAGCCTACTTCTACTAATTTTGATATACCAAAAACTTATTTTTTTTTTAATGGAAGTATTTTATTGTGGCATTTTGTTTCTTTTTTTTTCTCTTTAATTTTTGTTAACAATGTCCTGTACCTATCTTTTGTAGTTTCTGAGATAATCACTATAGGAGCAATTAGCGGTCTAATAAAAACTACGAGCGTTGTTGTTCTATGCGCCGAAATATTCGTTCAACCAATGGAAGGCTGGAATGGTGCCCGACCTCTTTATTCAACTGTCAAACAAAGTAAAGGTTAAATCCACTATCCCAAAAGTAATAATTTTACAGAATGAAGGGCATCGCGTTTCAGTTTTTTTTAATTTCGGCAATATCCAGTTGCAGTATTTCATTTCTTAAACTATTGGTTAACAACCAAATATAATAAAGCATAAGTTTACTGACATATTTGAAGATGCCGCCTCTCTAAAAGGTGTATGAAACAACGCTGTTATCTTCAATTTAATTTGCTTAATTGCTCGTATTCTTTTATTGTTGAAGCTGTTCATAACAGATGCCTGTAGTTTTTCAAAATTATAAATTGATGTCCTACAACTTTAATAGAAATAAATTTTGCAACAAAATAACGCAATTTAAATAACCTACAACTATTGTGCAACGTAACAACAATCAAAAGTAAGAAAAACAAATTTCATTAACGAATATGTTCAACATAACCACAAGTTTGTGCAATGCACGTGAGTATTCTGTTTTCCAAAGAAGTACTAATGTTGTATAAAACTTTTACATATTCTTATAAACTCTTCTCTGATTATAATGTTCATGTCTTCAACAAGATTTGAAAATCCGTCCGTAGAAAACGAAGATACTCTCCTTCATTAACATTTTCATCAAAGACATAAGGTCCAATTATGTAACTACCAATAACTACCACTGAATGACCAACAATTTTGAAAGTTTGCAGGTGTGATAAAGTGAAGGTTTTTATGTGTTATAATAACGAAAATTGTGACGATTAACGTATCCATTTTAATAGAAGGTAGCTTCGTCGGTAAACAACAAAAAATTGGGAAAGTCAGGCTAATTTATCTGCTGCCCATTGACAAAAATGTAATTAAAAACAATGACAAAATGTTTTTTTTTGGACGTGTTTTGGTCAAAAAATTAAAAAAAAAAATTAATAACTCAAAAACTATTGCCCCAATTTTGAAAAGGAAAAACAGCTGAATAGACAATTTTAAACAGTACTAAAAAATCCAAAAATTTATAGAGTGTCATTTAAAAAAATTAATTCCATGCATTTCCGGTGAAACCGGAAGTGCGTCAGGGCTTAATGTATTTTTAGAATATGCGCCTTAAGCAACCATGAAACTTTCTCTAATTGTTTTTTTTTATTTAAAACATAAAGGAGCAATCAAAGAAACGGCTACTAATGACTCACCCTGTATATTGCAACATACTGTACATATGTTGCAAATTAAAAGCAAATTTATGGAAATCGACTGCAAATTAAATGGAAATTAAATCAGAAGGTATTTTCAGATTAGCATGTATTTTGAGATACACTGTACATAATCATCAAAACATAAATATTTTTCGTAAAATATGGTTGAACAATAGGTACTTGAAATACTCTGTTGGCCCGATATTTTCAGTAGATTTATTATTAAATGAGAATCCAAGACGCCTGAGTTCTATTTTCGATTTTTTGTAATTGAAGAGCATGTTGTTTGTAACCTTTTTTTCTTTAAAGATACTCTTTTCATGCCTGACAAACACATATATAACGTAACTGAGTATGACGGAGTAAGCAATTTACAGTATGTCGAGTCTATATTTGCCGTAGACATTCAAATTTTGCAACACTCAACATGCCTAACAATAACCGATCGTTGGCAGCGCCCTCTGTTTAAGAATTGCTGACCTACCACAGTGATTATAATAAACGAAATCTACTTTTCCCATAAGAATATGTCTCTTAGATACAAATCAATCGGAATTTATGGGTGAAAACATTTAAAAGCACAAGACAGCTATAAAATACGCTTAATTGCTTTGTATCAAGCATCAAAAGAAAGAGAATTTATTTCTCCAGGGGGTAAGCTATCTAATATCTGGCAATTATCTATATATTCCAAGAAATTACGGAATAAACTAGCAGATTTTTGGTATAAAAACTTCCTGTTTTTTAACATTTTTTTTCCACATTAATCGAACAAACTTCCCTTATTAAAACCACCTAGTCCCCTGGAGATAAGTTTGTAGATTATGCTCGTATTTTTTTTTTTGTAATTTTGTGGCTTACTAACGGTTTCTGGTGCAATATGTTCGCAACATGTTTGCAATGTAATTTAGATGGGCGAGATGGCCACCTTAACGAGAAACTGGTGTCGATGTGTGTGAGAATATTTCAAAACTTGCAGGATATACATCGACACCATGGTTAACAACGCTCTTTCCTAAAATATCTCCTACGACATTCTCCCAGTCTCAGATTACATAGTGACCTTATAGCTCGCTTCTGAAGCAGAAAGACCCTAGTTGCACCTATTGATGATCCCCAGAAAAGGATGCCATAGACCAAATGGGAATGATTTTATTCGTTTAATCGCAAAAATGCCCGATGTTAGTCTTTTTGATAATTGGTCGATGTGCTGTGTCCATTTCATGCAATTATCCAATTAAGTCCAAGGAATTTTGGGTTTCACAACTTGGTTTAGTTCTGAACACAAGTTCCCGGGTTTTTACTGTGTTTAATTTATGTTTGTCCGCAGTAAACCATTCCTTTCATGTTTTATTGTCGATATCATTTTTGTTGCGCTTCAATTCGTGTCTTTCCTTTTGTTATGATGAACAAGAATGGTCCTAGGATTGAGCCTTAGCTCCACAGCTTACTGAATGCATTTTTGACCTTTCGCCTCTCCATTCCACTAACTGAACTCTATTTGTTAAGTATGACTGATAAGGTCCATTGGCTTTCCCTAACTCCATAACGTTCTAGTTTCTGCAGCAATAGTTTATGGTCCACCGAATCAAAAACCTTACTTAAGTCCAGCATATTATTTGTGTACACTTTCTCGGGTCAAATGAGGCATGTACATAATCGATAACGTCCATTACACCACTCACTACTACTAGTCTAGCTTTACAGAAACCATGTTGCTTTAGAGATAGTATACTAAGCTACTCAAAAAAAAAAAAAAAGACTGGGATAGTCTAGTAGCTATTACCTGTTCATATACCTTTGATAAGATCGGCAGTACGCTGATTGGTCTGTAGTTCTTGTATATATTTGTGTCACCATTTCTTATATATTGGTAATACCTTAGCCACCTTCAGAGGTTCCGGAAATACTCGCTTATTCCTTGCCTCGTTTATGCAAGCGACTAAGCTCTTACTTACTTTTAAAATGTGACTTGAAATATTCTTCTTATTTTTTTGGCTTTTGATTACGCTCAAGATCTACACTTCTGTTGCTGGATGAAAAGAGCATAAATTTAAAATGAATATTAAAATCTATGGAAAATATAATAGAGCGTCAGTTGAAATCATTATCAGGAGACCCCAAAACCAAGATCTTCAAAATCTGGTAATCGAAAATTACATACAATTCCTTATTATACTGGGTACAAGGAAAAAAAAGACCATGTATAATAAAACTAAATAAAAATGTATAAAAAGAAAAGGTATAGAAAATAAACTTGCTGTCATTAAGACCTGGGCATATTATTGGATATACAAAACAAAAACTAAAGTCGTAAAAGAAAAAAGATTATTGTTTTGAAAGAAATTCTTAAATAAGCAATTAATAGAAACATTTTTCAAATTTATGTATTAATATGATCTGAACGGCTAATAAAAATAAATGTAGAATGTTCAAATATAGAATATCTATTTGTGCGAAAAATGCTATCTAGACAACTAAATAAAAAAATGAGGTGTGGCCACCACACGACTTTCTTATACGTATGAGCGTTTCAAACTATACAATTTTAAGAATTCTTTTATACAAAACTTATTCAAAATCCTATTCTAAGTACTTTCATTCTCTTAATAAATCGCTATAGAATGCATACTTTGCAAGATATTCGAAAAAAAGTGCTATTCGCTAAGAGTAAAAGTGCTACTTCCGGTCCGAATTTTGAAATTTCATGTCTACAAAAAATATTGCAAATCCAACTCTAAATACTTTTGTACTCTTAATAAATATAGGGTGTCTTAAAATAATGTACTAACACTTTGAATGACTATAACATGCTGACTTTTTTGTTTTTTCAGGTGTAACTAATGTAACAGAATGCCAGGAGATCAACTTAGCTTTGAAGAGAGAAAGTTTGTCCTTAAATGTTACTGGAATACCGAAAATGCCACTGAAGTGCAAAGACGATTCAGAAGGGAGTTTGATAAACCGCCACCAACGCACCGGACTATTGCTCGCATCAGAGATAAATTTGAAACAGATGGAACCGTTCACAAAGTCAACAAGAAGCGTTCTGGACGACCACGGACATCCACCAACCCTGCAAAAGAAGAGCAGGTGCAGGAAACCCTCATCCGATACCCACGGAAATCTCTACGACAAACGGCTCGGGAGACACACATCTCAAAAGATAGCGTACATCGCATCTTGAAGCGTCTGCGTTGGAAAAGCTACATTTCAACACTAGTCCATGCTCTCAATGAAGATGATCCTGACCGGAGAGTCCAATTCTGTGAATGGTACCTGGCAAAATGTGCAGAAGATGGAACGTTTCCATACAAAATTGTCTGGAGAGATGAGGCCACCTTTAAATTAAATGGCTCAATTAATCGCCATAATTGCACCTACTGGGCTGCTGTAAATCCTCATGTTACAGTTGAACACCATTTAAACTTACCAGGGGTAACAGTATGGTGTGGGATATCAGCATTGGGCCTAATAGGACCATTTTTTTTCAACGAAACTGTCAATGGTGAAAGGTACCTAACCTTGTTGCAGGAGTCCCTTGGTCCACACATTGAAGAGATGTTTGGAGCACCTCCCCATTACCATCGCGATGTAAGAGCTCACCTTGATGCAGCTTTTCCAACCACATGGATTGGACGAAGGGGTAGCATTGAATACCCTGCGCGTTCCCCAGACCTCACGCCATTGGACTTCTTTTTGTGGGGATACCTCAAGGACAGAGTTTATCGCACACAACCAAGAACAACTGATGCATTGAAATTGGAAATTGAAAGACAATGTCGCGAAATTCCAAATGAATTGTTTCGTCACGTTTGTGAATCCATTGGTTCACGTTATCAGCGTTGTCTAGACAATGACGGTCGTCAATTTGAACACTTGCGAACATGATTCTTTAATTACATTTCTTCTTCTGTAATTCAAGCTTTTAAACTTGTCTTTATGTTCATAAATAATGTTTTTATAGTCATTCAAAGTGTTAGTACATTATTTTAAGACAGCCTGTATATATGGAATGCATAATTTACGACATATTTGCAAAAAATCGCTATTCGGTAAGAGTGAAAGTGGTATTTCCGGTCCGAATTTTGAAATTTTTTTATACAAAAGATATTTAAAATTATAATTTAAATACTTTTATACTCGTAATGTACCTGCCTAGAAAGCATGACTTGCGAGATATTTGCAAAAAACTGATTTTCGATAAGGGTAAGAGACCTACTTCCGGTTGGAATTTCGAGAAACTTTTTTAAGACGATTTGTCTCAAATTTAATTTTGAGTACATTTGAATTCTTTATAAATTTGTTTAAACTTAGTAATTGACAAAATATTTGCAAAATTCGATTTTTTCACTGAAGTAAACTACTACTTCCGGTCTACCGATTTTACTGAAAAACTAATCAGATCTCAAGAGGGAGATTATACACGTAAGTACAAAATTTGGAATAGATATCTACAGCGGTTTGACCGCTATCGTGGTCACAGACAGACACACAGACATTTTTTAAAAACCACTTTTTGGTATCAGAGGACTTCAAAACGCGGAAATCTGCAAAAATCTCGAGGTTGAAAATTTTCGTCATCACAATACTTCCTTATACTACGTATAAGAAAGTAAAACAGATTATTATTTTTTTGATAAAATGAAAAGTACGGTCTAAAGAGGTATATAATATTTTAAAATACAATACAATTGGTAGGTGCAACTGAAGAAAGTCAGAAAATGAAGAATTAAGAATTATCTATACGTTTTTGGAAAAGAATATAAACCAGGAATTGAGTTTGCAGAAAAACATTCACCTGTTCTATCAATAATGACAGTTAACTGATTATGTTAATAAAAATTTCTTTCTCCAATGTAGTAGAGATTATTTGTAATACAATACATTTACGTTCCAATCACATTCATGTTCCTGTGGCATGCTTGATAAGAGATGGTGATGTTCAAGTAGAAATAAAATTGTTATTCCAATTCCAATCTTATAATAAATTTATAACTCGATACAAATTTTTAACAAAAAATTTAAACGGTATTTTGATTTAGTGTATAAGAGACATCTATAGATAACTGTAAAACAATCATTCTTTTATCTCTTGTATTACCTTACCATTATACTTTCATTTATTATAAAATATGGTGTATAATTCAGTTACTTTGAACATTATAGATGTCACTGAATTTTCACTTTTATATAATTACTATATAGTTACTGTTGAACGAAATATGTATAATATTGGTTATATTAAAGTCAAATGAAAAATAGTACTTCTTTTTAAGTTGATACTATTAATGACAATTGTTAGTATAGTTAACTATCATTAACAGAATTGAATTTACTTTTTTGTCAGTTAATTATTCTTTACTAGTTTTTTTGTAAATAATATTTGAACTGATAATATATAGTTAGTATTAATGAACTGTTCTCTTTTTTTATTTTGAATGAAATTTAACAAAATTTTTAAAAGGGACAACAAAGCCCACCCTGTAAAAGAGTAATTCTATTTTAAGAATTGATTAGTAATTTTAATTTTAGCTTTGTTTTTGAATAAAATAACTTTATTTAAAAAAATAAAGTATTAAATTTATGTTATGATTTTGTTTATTACAAACTTCTAATTACATGTGTTAAAATTTTATTTTATAGTCCAATAAAGTGCAATATATAAAAAATTAATTATATATATATATTCAAAAGCAATTACAAAAATATTGATTAATAACATTATACTATAGAAAATTATCATCCTATGAATTTTCTAGATATGCAACCAATTTTACACAGCTGTTTTCTGTGTTGCATAACTAGTAGAAAATGGAGTTTGTAATGGTAAATAGCCACTAGTTGCACAACCTAAAAAATTTTACAACTGCACAGAATGCTCGAGAAGAAAGGTTATCTCTTTTTAACGGGACACTGTGATATGACATAAAATATTAAAATGCATAAACACATATTAGATGGTAAACATACGTCAGAAAACAATAAAAATAAACAATTCACTTCTATATTCTATTTTACGTTTACGAATTTATCATTTTGAAACATTATACTAAATGCTGGCTGTCCTGCGGCATGGAGATTTCGGTAGTTTGTCATTATGGCTCTAAGAAAGTTAGTAGCAATATCTTACAGACTTTTAACCTTTAGATAAATAGTGTTTCTTTACGGTTGGTTGAAAATGCGAAAAATCTGGGTCTGACTATAGATAACACGCATGGGTGTCGTAAGCTAATTTCTGTTTACATCCGAAATGCGTATATGAATTTGAAAAAAAAATGTATCCGTAACATATTTTCAATACTACTTTGAAGAGGAATCTCTGTGAAACTTTGTATTATCATGTTTCGCCTAATGTGTTCATGTATATTATCCTGGTTTGGATAACAAGTAGCCATATACAGAAAATAGAAAACTCCTGCTTGTGATACATAAAAATAAAAATAAATTTGAACACATCTCTCATAAACTGACCAGTGTATGTTGGTTGAATACGGAGAAGAGCTAAGACTTTTAGTTATGTATCATAAAATATTGTGATAAAGTTTAGGCCCGACATACACAATCCCACCACAAAATTTTTCTAGGTAAAATATCGTCACCACAAAACTGCACTCTACCAAAATTCATTTTCATTTTATACCTACCACAAACATAATTGTCATCCTCATAAAATTACTTCGAGTGTGTCTTTTTGTGGAAGAGTGAAAAGATAAATTCGCTGAGGACATTGGAGTGAGCCAAAATTACAGGTATTATAATAATATCGTGTTGGTATTGTGTTCCGTCGTATCATTTGGATTATCCACTGGAGCAGCTCTTGCTTAATGTCGAACATACAGGTACCTACCTAACAGATATACATACGCGAGGCGACATAAAAATAATAAATCTGAAGGAATTCTTATAATATTAACTTAAGATACTTTTTACTTTCTTATACGTAGTATAAGGAAGTATTGTGACGATGAAAATTTTCGACCTCGAGATTTTTGCAGATGCACACGTTTTGAGGTCCCCTGATACCAAAAAAGTGGTTTTTAAAAAATTTCTGTGTGTGTGTCTGTCTGTCTGTCTGTCTGTGTGTGACCACGATAGCGGTCAAACCGCTGGAGATATCAATTCCAAATATTGTATTTACGTGTATAATCTCCCTCTTGAGATTTGATAAGTTTTTCAGTAAAATCTGTAGACCGGAAGTAGCAGCTTACTTCAGTGAAAAAATCGAATTTTGCAAATATTTCGTCAATTACTAAGTTTAAACAAATTTATAAAGAATTCAAATGTACTCAGAATTAAATTTGAGACAAATTCTCTTAAAAAAGTTTTTTGAAATTCCTACCGAAAGTAGGTCTTTTACTCTTATCGAAAATCAGTTTTTTGCGAATATCTCGCAAGTCATGCTTTCTAGGCAGGTACATTACGAGTATAAAAGTATTTAAATGATAATTTTAAATATCTTTTGTATAAAAAAAATTTCAAAATTCGGACCGGAAGTACCACTTTTACCGAATAGCGATTTTTTGCAAATATGTCGTAAATTATGCATTCTATATATATTTATTAAGTGTACAAAAGTATTTAGAGTTGGATTTGCAATATTTTTTGTTTACATGAAATTTCAAAATTCGGACCGGAAGTAGCACTTTTACCTTTAGCGAGCAGCACTTTTTTTCGAATATCTTGCAAAGTATGCATTCTATGGCGATTTATTAAGAGAATGAAAGTACTTAGAATAGGATTTTGAATAATTTTTGTATAAAAAAATTCTTAAAATTGTAGAGTTTGAAACGCTCATACGTATAAGAATGTCGTGCGGTGGCCACACCTCATTTTTTTTTCTAAGTCTGATTATTCAGCGGAATAGATTACTAAATTCTTCATAAGTTGACGAGGAAAGGTTTTCTCCAAATTTATAAAATCAACAAAAATATCTTGCATCAAAAATCTGCTATTTTTCAACTATTCACAGATCCACTATCGACGCTCCTTAATGTAGTTACGTATTATATTTTTTTATTATTACTGTTACGTCAATCTATATATGTACTATTACGTCTATTGTTACTGATCTGTAATCTACATTTGTTAGTATCAATAGTATGACGTAAGACTGTGTACGTACGTCACCAATGTTCTTAATTAACTATTCAAAGTATTCACCAAGTATATGAGTAATAGGATCACAGTGTGATTAGAGACTCTACATAAAAAACTAAATCAATAACAAAAAATAATATAAAATGATCATATACTTAGCCCTTTTAAATTTACCGCGCTTTTGCTCATAAAATGTCAAGTGTCAACTAGCGATACAGCTTGATATGATATTAAATCAATACTTACGTGATCTATTTATCTCATTTAAATTTATAACTTATAAATCTCAGAGAGTGTGAGTATGGTTCGTGTTATTTTAAATGATCGTGGGTTAATACTTGATTAAACTCTTTTAAAACACAGTGATAGGAAATACAACTACATATTTATAGAACACTTATGGACATAACCAATAAAAGAAACACTGAATTCGAAAATATTTAAGGTAAGATATTTAATAAATATGTTTTTTTTAAACAATAACAAAATAGACTCCTTCTTGTCGATGGCCTTAGTAGAAATTCAGGAAAGACTCCTTCTGGTAATCTGCAACTTTTCAACCTCCAGGTATATTTTAAAATAGTACTGGATCTTTGTAGTATGAGTATTGCTTTAATATTTCATTTTGGGAAGTTTAAATGAATGAATTCGTTATATTTATCACTAATAGCTTCCTTTACTTTGTCTGTTATAGGTCCTCCACCATCTGAAAGAAACAACTCTTCTTATATATTTTAAAGATGAATCTTCTTTTAAAATACTCATTAACTTTAATTACACACTTTATTTTATGTTTTTCACTTGTAATAAGAAATTAAATCAATCGATTTTACTTTTTATGCGCTTCCAAAATTACTTCTTACGTCCAACATGAAGTGACAGCGTCCCTCTATTCATATTTTTTATTATGTTCTTTTTTTTTATTTGAAAAACCTACATTTTGAAAAGATACCACCATATTAGATAAGTTATAATCATTCATTTTTTGGCTATAAACTTAAAAAATAACAACTTTTTACATTTTCAAAATTATTAACAAATAATAGTGAATTAAAATTTACATATACATTTTAATTATATCATTCATTTCATGACGTAATATTGTAAATATGATTACAAAAATTCAAGATACAAAATAACTTTAATATTGTATTGCAACAATATATACAGCGTTAGTAAAAAGTCCCGGGGAACGGTCGAATAACTTTGTTATTTGAAAATTATGATTTCTGAAATTTGGTATGGGGGTATAGTTAATATAAATGCATTTTATGCAATACAGTTAATATTTTTTTCACTTCCGGTTTAATCGGCAATACGTCCAACTTTTTTTTTTAAATGGAACGCCCAGATATTTTTAACACTTTTGAATGCAAAAAAAAACTACGTTCAGGAAGTATTAAGATGTTTATTTTTATTCACAAGAAAACAGTTAAAAAATTAAAAAAGTGTCCTAATACAGAAAAATCAAGGTACCTTTGAAAAAAATTGTTGTTTAGTGTTTGCATTCTTTTTGCCGTCACATTTGACAATTTTAAAAGCGTTTTAACTTTTGCATCGCTATAAATTTACTTATTTTAGACATTGACACATTTGAAAATGGCAGTAAAACTTACTGAATCAGAACGAATTGAGATATTAATGATGCGTGGGTACGGTGATCGTCAACGTTCTTTTGAAGAGGTTCGTATTTTGTTTAATACTGTTTATCCGGATCGTCACATTAGTAAAAGTACGGTATGCCAAACAATTCAAAAGTTTGAAGTCTTTCGTCAGGTGAAGGATTTACCTAGAAGGGGACGTCCATTAACAGCAACAGATGAAGAAACTAGTTTGAATGTGTTACTTACAGTGGAAGAAAATCATCACGTGTCCACAACAGAATTAGGTCAAATTCATGAGATCTCTCAAATATCTGCTCATAATATTCTTAAATCAGCAAGAATGAAAGCCTATAAAATGTATCCCGTCCATGAGTTAACTGAAGATGATCCAGATCGTAGACTACAATTTTGCGAAACAATGACGGAATTGATCGAGCAGCAGCCTAATGTTTTAGATCACATCATTTTTTCAGATGAGGCAACGTTTTGTCTCAACGGCACTGTGAACAGACATAATTGTCGCAACTGGTCAATTGAAAATCCGCATTGGATTGAAGAAGTCCATACACAGCGTCCTCAAAAGGTCTGAATGTCTGGGCTGGTCTTGTTGGAAACAACATCATAGGACCATTTTTTATAAGAGGAAATTTAACTGGCAACGTCTACTTAAATTTATTGCGAAATGAGGTTGTTCCAGCACTTGCGGCCCTCTTTCCAAATGCAAACATAGGTGATCACCCTAATGCACATTTTTGGTTTCAACTAGATGGAGCTCCCCCCCATTTTGCCCATAATGTCCGCGATTATTTGAATGAAATTTTTCCGGGACGTTGGATCGGACGTAGAGGAGCAATCGAATGGCCAGCACGTTCGCCAGATCTCTCGCCATTAGATTTTTTCTTTTGGGGTCACTTGAAATGTCAAGTGTACAAAAATCGTCCCCATAATCTTGAACAATTGGAAGAGAGAATAGTTCAAGAAGCCAATCGCATCACTCCAGAACAAATACAAAATTCAATAAGAAATTTTACTGACCGTTTACATTTTTGTCAAATTGTAAATGGAGAGCATTTTGAACAATTATTGTAATCGCAACCTGAATAGACAGGTATCTTGATTTTTCTGTATTAGGACACTTTTTTAATTTTTTAACTGTTTTCTTGTGAATAAAAATAAACATCTTAATACTTCCTGAACGTAGTTTATTATTTTGCATTCAAAAGTGTAAAAAAAATCTGGGCCTTCCATTTAAAAAAAAAAGTTGGACGTATTGCCAATTAAACCGGAAGTGAAAAAAATATTAACTGTATTGCATAAAATGCATTTATATTAACTATACCCCCATACCAAATTTCAGAAATCATAATTTTCAAATAACAAAGTTATTCGACCGTTCCGGGACTTTTTACTAACCCTGTATATAAATATATAATATAACAGAATCTTGATAGTGAGCTTTCATCAATAAAAATAATTTATTTACTATAAACGAGTGTATGTTTCTAATTTTAATTAGCGGGTAATAGACAAAAAATATTACATATATTAAATAATTCTTTATTTATAGAAAAAATCCATCTAAACGTAACGGAAGGAATGTTATTTTTATGCAGTGGTATAGCGTGCATTTTATTAGTTTATTGCACCTGAATGTATGCAACCCATTAAGCGCCGCGTATTTAAAGTTGCATATACAAACATCGAATTGCAATTTACAGATGGTCAGACAATAATAACTTGCATAATATTTAGAATGGGTATAATAAATAATTGCGTTTACTTTCTAAATAATTTTTTTTTCGGATGTAAACACCATTGCATAACCAACATTAATACAAAACTTTCATACCTCGAACGTGCACATTTACAGCTTTTGGCGATGAATTTATTACTGGAAATAATTAATTTTAGCAAATATTTGAAAAATTACGTCATTCCGTCACAGAGTACGCATATGAAAATGTCTAATGAGTGAAAATGTTTATTAGGAAGTGAACACAAAGCAATGAAACGTCATCTACTACTGTAGGTTGCTCGAGGCAAGGTAATTCAGATGAAAGTAGCTCACCAGTAAGTAGTGTAGTAGAGATTAGATTAATATAAACACGTCGATGCGCAATGTTTCAGTATATATACATACTGAAATTTTACATAAATCATTAAAATATAATAATCTCTAGATTTTCTAAATATATTTACTAACAATGCATTACTAATCGTATTTCAACTACAGTAAAACCTCGGAAACAGAAAAAAAGAAGTTGTTCGTTCTCCTCGATCAGTTTATGGTATAACGAGATAATAGACATTAGATTCTGATATTTTAGTAACGCTTATCTTAATTATTAATACTTATTTAGGAATGAAAGTAAAACCCCCAATAAATACTGGCTCATATACATATATATTTTTGGTACGTGAATATAATAAATACATATTCTGAACCGAGAGATTTTTATATTATTTAGCTATCCTTGACGAAAACAAATAACGATCACACATCATCCGCATTTCGATGTTCACATGTTGTTGTCTTGTTGAAGCCCTATCTAACAAATAAATTAGTAAAATTCAGCTAGAACATAGACGCGTAAACGTGTTCTTCACGAACGAAGGAAATGGACCCAAAAATATCTACCAGAGGATGATTAACGCGTTAGAAAACAAACAACATTTTATTTTCTAACGTAAGAATCATTTATTCCAACGTGTCTTTAATAACGCTAAGACCTGGAAAAAAATTTTGGTAATTCCTCAAAATACGATCGTCCAGGGTTTTCATTTAATAAAAATCAAGTGCTGTGGAGTTTTGCAGCCTGTTGTTGTCATGCAGAAGCAGAGTTTTTGAGCGAAATTGTAGATTATTTTTTCGCGTACAACCATGTTCAATTTCTTAATTGTGTCTTGGTAAATATTTCCCGTTATTGCAGTCACTTTTAGCATATACTCAATTAAGATAATCTCTTCCGCGACCCAGAACACTGTGGCCACCACTTTTCCCACAGAAAATTGAGTTTTTTGCCTTTTTGGGCGGTGGAGAGCCCTTATGAACCTATTGCATGGACTCTCGTTTCATAGGAGGGCCCCAGTAGTGTACCCAAGTTTCATCACCAGTTACAATTCTATTTAAGAAGTCTTCAGCTTGAGATAAAAGAGTGAAATTCTTTTCACAATTTGTCCTCTACACAATTTTTGTTCGCGACTGAGCAGCCTGGGAATCCATCGGCCGAAACTTTGTTCATTCCCAAATCTTCGTGTCAAATTTTAAAAACACTCGTTTCTGATATTCCTATTTCTCTAGCTATAACTAAAACTTTTACTCGGTGGTAAGTCAACACCAAATCTTGAACTTTGTCGATGACTTTTTCAGTTCGTGCATCTAGAGATCTTTCACACTTTCGGTCATCATGACCCGTTTTAACTGCTTACACCAAAATTTGACTTGAAAATAGAACGGGCTTTTTTATCCATACACTATCACAATTCTCTCATGGATATCCTTCGGACTACTGCCTTCTTTTCATAAAAATTTCACAACACTTCTATGTTCAAGTTTCAATTCACTCAATTTCTCTTCTTTACACGAATGTAAAAGTAACAAATGTTAAGCGATTCGAACCAAACTTCGAGATGACACCATAAAATGTCACAGAAACGTCATGTAAGTAAATTGTCGCGACAGCATATTGTTTTCATATCTAGATAGATAACATAAAAGCTCCCCTCGTATTACAATATAATTTTGGTCCAAAAATTTCATTGAGGTAGGGAATCAATTGATGACAAGACGCAGAAGAGTTGTTGAAGCAAGAACTCGGTGAACTCTAAAATTGCATACTTCCCAACAACAAAATTGTGGGCGACACTGTTTTGCGAAGAAAACCTGGTGACTTTCGCTAATGACAAACAGCTCTTTTCGAAAATAATAACATGTAATGAAACGTATGTGTATAACTGGGATTCGACAAAGCAAGGACTCGTACAATAGCTTCATAAGAAATTTCCACCTCAAAAAAAAGACAAAAACACAGAATTCACCAGGAAAGCTGTTGGAGACGGTGTTTTGGGATATAGGAAAAATCTTACTGATTGAATACACAAAACAGGCTTTATAATAGCAGGAGAAGTGTATAAAGAAAAAAACGGAAAGTTATAAATATCCATATTGCAAAAAAACAATCAACTGTGATTAAAAAAAAAATACGCTACTACGTGATAATTGCAGAGTTGGCAAAGCTCGGTCAATTCATAAAATAATGCACGAATAGCTTTAGAGATGGAACAACCTCCATAAAGCCCTAATTTGGCAACGAGTGACAATTATGTCTTTCCTGACATAAAAAAACACTTAAGGAGGTGCGGTTTTTCTTCGGATAAATACCTGAAAAAAGCGGTGGAGGAATTTTTTGAGGACTTATCAAAAGATTTTTTTAAAACAAAGCCTTATTGGAAAAACCGTTGAAATAAATGTATGACGTTAATTGATCATATACTGAAAAACATAATATTACTTTTATCCAAATTCCTCTCCTTCATAGCCAGATAAATATAAATGATGCTACAGAGTAGTAAATTAAATAGTCTATTAAAGGTTCGTAGTGATTACTTTATTATTGTGATAATCTTAATAAAATTTGGAAGAAAAAACTTACCAGACAACGCTCTAAAACGATAAAGTTAGTGGTAGATCAGGTACTTACCTAAAACAGAAAAGAAAAGTATTAAACAACAAATTCAGGCATATAAAACAATACTAATAGAATTTTAAATTTCAAATGGTCAAACACAATATATGTATATTGTAAATGATTGATTACAGACATGTAGTACATATTACACATTATGATTTTAAAAAATGGTTACTTTTGTCTGCTGTTTTCATAACATTTAAAATCATAGTCGAAATCTTCGTTAGTCTAATAAGGTAATTTCTACTTCAGTGTAAATATGTTGCCGCATTGTTCACTTTACTGTTTGTATTTACATGCAGAATCTCCCTCTTGAGATCTGATTAGTTTTTCAGTAAAATCGATAGACCGGAAGTAGCAGTTTACTTCAGTGAAAAAATGAGGTGTGGCACCACACGACTTTCTTATACGTATGAGCGTTTCAAACTATACAACCTTAAGAATTTTTTTATACAAAACTTATTCAAAATCCTATTCTAAGTACTTTTATTCTCTTAATAAATCGCTATAGAATGCATACTTTGCAAGATATTCGAAAAAAAGTGCTACTCGCTAAGAGTAAAAGTGCTACTTCCGGTCCGAATTTTGAAATTTCATGTATACAAAAAATATTGCAAATATAACTCCAAATACTTTTGTACTCTTAATAAATATATATAGAATGCATAATTTACGACATATTTGCCAAAAATCGCTATTCGGTAAGAGTAAAAGTGTTACTTCCGGTCCGAATTTGGAAATCCTTTATACAAAAGATATTGAAAAGTATGTTTTAAATACTTTTATACACGTAACGTACCTGTCTAAAAAGCAAAATATTCGCAAAAAACCGATTTTCGATAAGAGTAAAAGACCTACTTCCGGTAGGAATTTCGAAACTTTTTAAATAAAATTGTTCTCAATTTTAATTTTAAGTACATATGAATTCTTTATAAATTTGTATAAACGTAGTATTTGACGCAATATTGGCAAAATTCGATTTTTTCACTGAAGTAAACTGCTACTTCCGGTCTACCGATTTTACTGAAAAACTAATCAGATCTCAAGAGGGAGATTAGACACGTAAATACAAAATTTGGAATTGATATCTCCAGCGGTTTGACCGCTATCGTGGTCACACACAGACACACAGACACAGAGACAGACAGACACACACAGAGACATTTTTTAAAAACCACTTTTTTGGTATCAGGGGACCTCAAAACGTGGACATCTGCAAAAATCTCGAGGTCGAAAATTTTCATCATCACAATACTTCCTTATACTACGTATAAGAAAGTAAAAATCGAATTTTGCCAATATTTCGTCAAATACTAAGTTTAAACAAATTTATAAAGAATTCATATGTACTTAAAATTAAAATTGAAAGCAATTTTATTTAAAAAGTTTTTCGAAATTCCTACCGGAAGTAGGTCTTTTACTCCTATCGAAAATCAGTTATTTGCGACTATTTCGCAAATCATGCTTTTTAGACAGGTACGTTATGGGGATAAAAGTACTTAAAACATAATTTTCAATATCTTTTATATAAAAAAAATTCAAAATCAGACCGGAAGTAACACTTTTACTCTTAGGGAGTAACACTTTTTTCGAATATCTTGCAAAGTATATACCGTATATTCCGGCATATAAGACGCACTTTTTTGGCCGAAAATATAGGCTCAAAATCCACTTGCGTCTTATATGCCGACTATAGAAAATGTACATTTTCAGAATGCACTAAAAAAAAAAAGAACTTAAAAAATATCTATTCAACTATTAATAGGTCATGTAGGTACACTATATCATACAATTTTCTAGTTACACATCAGTAGACATAAAAAGTTCATTATACTCATCTTCTGTAATATTTTCTGGTACGTCATCTTGATGAATATCACCATTATCATTTTCTTTTTCTTCATCTAACCACAACAAGTCATCTTCTGTCCCGTCGAGATTATTTGAAATTGAACATTTTTTAAAAGACATGATCACTACATCTGTTGGAATATCTTTCCATGCATTAATTATCCACACACAGATAATATCTAATGAAGCATGACGCATTTGACCCCCTTTGGTATAAGTTTTCTCTCCCTCCAACATCCACATATTCCATTGTTTCCGTAAATTTTCTTTGAATGGTTTGTTTATGCACACATCTAATGGTTGCAGCAAGGACGTCAATCCTCCAGGAATAACGGCCATTTCAGTGTTACACTGTCTTACATTTTCTTTAGTTTTTTCGGTTAAATGAGATCTAAACATGTCCCAAACTAAAAGAGATGGTTTTCCTAGAGCTCCGGGTCGGTTTTTCCAGACATGTTCTATCCACAATTCAATGCCTTTTTCATCCACCCATCCCTTTTCGTGGACATTAACAAAAACCCCAGCGGGAAATTTTCATTTCGGTAAAGTTTTCCTTTTAAAAATTATCATTGGCCTCAATTGTATACCATCTGCCAGACAAGATAACGCAACAGTAAACCTATTTTTTTCATTGCCAGTAGTCCTTATATTAATTGTTTTAGTTCCTTTCAGGTCGACTGTTTTATTGGCGATCATGTCCATCATCACTGGTGTTTCATCCATATTGCCAATTTGAAACTAAATAATTTTCTTTCTTTCTTGCCTGAATCACAAATGTTTGAAACTTTCGTAGCTTCTCCTCCAAATTGTCAGGTAATTTTTGTGAAATTTTGGTTTTTCTCGAAGCACTAGATTGCTTCTATTCATAAATCTTCCACACCAACTTTGACATGCCTCGAAATTTACACTTTCTTCTTTATTACATTTTGCCCATTTTAGTGCAAACAAACGAATAGAGCTCTTGTTACAATCAATCCATTTTTACGACTTTCTAAAACCCACTGCTTGACATGTTCTTCTAATATTAGCTACTTGGCTTGTCCCTTTCTTAATGCGCATTTGCTTTTTGGCATTTCTTTTATGTTCTCTTCATTTTTTCTCCATTGTCGTACCATACATTTGTTTTCGTTGTACATTTTTGCAGCAGTTCGATTATCGTGTTTCTTTCCGCACTGTATTACAGTACACTTAAAACTTGCTTCATATTTTGAACGTTTTGTATAAGTGATTTCAAAACAACTGACCGTTACAAATTCTAGGTGCGTCTTATACATACAACGAATATATGAAAATACAAACAATAATGCTGGAAAACGGGGGTGCGTCTTATACACCGGTGCGGCTTATACGCCGGAATATACGGTATTTTAGAGCGATTTATTAAGAGAATAGAAGTACTTAGAATAGGATTTTGAATAATCTTTGTATAAAAAAAATTCTTAAAATTGTATAGTTCGTTCATACGTATAAGAAAGTCGTGTGGTGGCCACACCTCATTTTTTGCATTGTAGTAGGAACACTTACAAACTTAATATGCAATTGAACAATTATTGATGGAATATCATCATAAACAGTAGCAGCTAAATTACTTAAACCTTAAATAATAGATTCTATTGCATGAGATGTAGTTTATTATACGAACACTGAATTACTAGAATGTAATTTATGCTTTCTTTCATTAATATTAATTAACGGCATATTCTGTTGACACGTAAATGCATTTTTACGGAAGAAGTAATTGAAAATAGACTTCTTTCAATCTTATTTAAACTATTTAATTCATAATTTGAAAACGGTACTTTTTCTTTTATTGTATTGCATGTTGTTTTAATTGAATTCTTTGAACTTATACTTGTTTTCAAAACATGTCTTAATTTCTCTAAAGGTTCTTAAAAATGTGTTAAAGATGATCTTCAGTAAATAATGTTTATTTTATTTAATACTGTATGACTGCAAATAATTACAATTTAATCTACACACAGTATTTATCAAATATGCTTGATTAAATTTCGCAAAACCTCAAGCGATTAGGTTTTTTATATAACCTTCTAAATACCTATAACTACAAATAAAAAGAATTTTCTAATACATATATCCGTTTAAACATAATTAAAGAAATTCACCTTATAGTAAAAATCTGAATTGTATCATTTAAGATTAAATCAAATCGAGACTTGAGGATGGAGTGTATTCACTGTTTTATACCATATCGAATTGTGCGGTTGCACTATATAAATAAATATAATTAAGAACAACAGAAGCGTGGTGTATAAAATGAATAAAGTGTCTTTTTGTAGTTAGATACTGTGATTATATAAACCCGTTACTATGCCAACATTTACGAATAAGTAATACAAAATCAACAAGCTGTAACAAAACTCTAATGTATTATTGATTTATTATTGTATAATTTTAATTCTGATGTAGTAATTATGTAAATTATCAGATGATTATAGTTTGCAAAACGTATCCCATGTCATGTAATTTAAAGGTGTGTCAGACATCGGACAATATAAACTACGCGCACAATTTGCATTTTACCCAGAAACGCTGAAAATATATTATCATTAGTGTTTCTTAAGAGTCGCAACAGATGTCTCTGTGAGCGCTTTATAATGCGAGTGGTGACACGGATGTGATTCGTACTGATCGGTTAACGCTACGAGGAAAGAATATAACAGGAGAGATAATAAACTGGTGGGGGAATAGGTATTATTTAGACGGAAGTTACCACTTTAAGGCAGGTCAGTTATGGCAATATTGACCAATCATAATTTATAAAATGAGTATTTTGAATAACTTGTCACATATCCGGTATGTTTGATTATGTGTTCAGTGGCGTAACATATATATTCTAGGCATGTTTTCTTTAATACAGTTAGAATAAATGTTACTATGTTAAAAAGAATAAAAGGATTGAAATAATAAAGCAACTCACGGTATTTCTTTAATTATTATTGGACTAAGAACCTATTTTGAATGATTATCGAGAACATACGAAGTGTATGTACAGTTTTGTGCAATAAATTGGCGTACACGTCTTATTGCTAATTTTGACATTATTTTGCCATTGTGAAAATGGCTTAAGTTAAGTTGACAAATGGAATTATAGCGTCAATTCAATTTGTCATACATGACAGGTATCAAACAAAAGTCATATTTACATAAGCGTATATTAAGTGTACGCCAATTTATTGCACAGAACTGTACATATACCCTATACAAAATATTTACACACGCTTATGCATTGCGGCACATACTGAGTTATCACTTTGGACAAATATTATTACTAAGGGTTAACGCAAGAAGACATCTTCCACGCATGTGCGCAATTAAAAGCACTCGCTTCCTGCGGTCGCTCGTGCTTACAAAGTGCACTCATGCGGAAAATAGTCTTCCCGCACTTGGTTTGTAATAGTTATTTTTGTACTCACCGCCTGTAAAGTGATATTTGGCGCATGTGTAGCTCGACTGGGAAATACGTTTTCCCGGTTGAGGCGACTGTAAAAATTGAAAAAAACACTGGCACTTTGGGACATTTAAAAAAAAATCTAACTTGGTAGTAATAAAATTTAGTCTATAAAATACTACTTCCCTCCACTATTCTTCACTAAAAGTTGGGGAAATAGGAGTAATAACACTGGTCTACAAAATTTAATTTTTTTTTGTCACACGAAAACTTATATAAAATTTTGAATCTATTTTGGCCACAAAACAATAATATAACAATGAAAAAAAATTGACACATCAGGTTTCTTTGTGACATCGAAACATGTATTTTCATGAAAAGTACAAAAATCACTTACACTTAAACAAATTATTACTTAATGTACAATAAATAGTTATAATTTTCGTGAGTCTTTGGCTTCTGGTAGGTCCCTTTTCAGTCTCCAACAGTAATCTGCTAGCATTCCTGGACTCCATTTCCCTTGATAACGCTTCTCTATTAATGATATGTCCTGATGAAATCTCTCGCCTTGTTTGTCACTCACAGCACCCAAGTTTTCGGGAAAGAAATCCAGATGAGAATCCAGCATATGTATTTTCAAGGACATGTTACAACCCAAAGCTTTGTATGAGGTTATAAGTTCATTAATTAAATGTTTGTAATTTTCCGATCTGTGGTTTCCTAGAAAATTGTGGACGACATTCACAAAACATTTCCAGGCCAACTTTTCTTGATCATTCAGTTTTTCTTCAAAGTTCTTATCCTTCATTAGTTCCCGTATTTGTGGACCAACTAATATTCCCTCTTTAATTTTTGCCTCGCTGAGTTTAGGGAATTTCTCTTTCAGGTATGCAAATCCACTACCATCTTTATGCATAGCTTTTACAAAATTTTTCATCAGGCCGAGTTTTATATATATATATATTGGCAGGCATTCCTTTTTTGTCTTTATTTCCTTCTTCTCAGAGTTTGTCGCCCACAGTTAGTCGAATAAAATAGATATAAAGTCGCCTAAATTAACTTATTCAAACAGAAACACGTAAATGAGGTCAGAAATGAACATATAGCTGTCACGAAAAAACTGGATGTGACTGTAACAAAATAATATATTTTTACTTTCTTATACGTAGTATAAGGAAGTATTGTGATGATGAAAATTTTCGACCTCGAGATTTTTGCAGATGTCCACGTTTTGAAGTCCTCTGATACCGAAAAAGTGGTTTTTAAAAAATGTCTGTGTGTGTGTCTGTCTGTCTGTCTGTCTGTCTGTGACCACGATAGCGGACAAACCGCTGTAGATATCAATTCCAAATTTTGTATTTGCGTGTACAATCTCCCTCTTGAGATCTGATTAGTTTTTCAGTAAAATCGGTAGACCGGAAGTACTAGTTTACTTCAATGAAAAAATCGAAATTTGCAAATATTTCGTCAATTACTAAGTTTAGACTAATTTATAAAGAATTCATAAGTATTTAGAACTTAATTTCCAATATCTTTTATATAAAAAAAATTTCAAAATTCGGACCGGAAGTATCACTTTTACTCTTACCGAATAACGATTTTTTGCAAATATGTCGTAAATTATGCATTCTATATACATTTATGAAGAGTACAAAAGTATTTAGAGTTGGATTTGGAATATTTTTTGTATAAATGAAATTTCAAAATTCGAACCGGAAGTAACACTTTCATACGTATAAGAAAGTCGTGTGGTGGCCACACCTCATATTTTTAATGACGGTACACTAACACAAACAAAACTCATCACAAAGTTCATATGACAAAAACAGTGTTTACCAGTGTAATTAAAAATTCTTCCAAAAAAATTGTGGCGCCATCTATTTGACGATATTTTAAGCGACATCCTAAGCAAGAGAATAGTGGAGGGAAGTAGTATTTTATAGACTAAATTTTATTACCACCAAGTTAGATTTTTTTTAAATGTCCCAAAGTGACAGTGTTTTTTTCAATTTTTACAGTCGCCACAACCGGGAAAACGTATTTCCCAGTCGAGCTACACATGCGCCAAATGTCACTTTACAGGCGGTGAGTACAAAAATAACTATTATGTTGTGAATAAGGTTAGCCACTTTTTTCATGGTTTTTCTTCTGTGAATACAAAACACGTGTAGACATTTTTACCGAGTATGCTTATTTTTTGTAGCCCCCATATACATGTTGAATTAACATACGTAGACTGTCTATACTCAAATCGCTGAACAGATTCAGTGATTACGTTGAGTTCACGTGATCACACCAAAGTCTTATGCACACAGGCACATAAAATCATTCAAGAATCAATATCTGTAAAATAGTTACCGCCGCAGTATTTGACATAAGAAATTGTGCATATTCAAATGTTTCTATCAAAACGTATTAAAATTGTATTGTAACGGAAACTGTAACGTAAAAATAAATAAACACCTGCGATCTGGAATATTATTACAGTTCACCTAATCGCCTAATGTAAACGATCTTTGGTCTTGGGTTATAAATGCCCCACCACGTCTTGTTACTAGGTATTGCAATATTGGGTAAGACATAAGAGGGGCGGATACATTTTAAGAGTACTTTTAGTTATAATAGTAGCGCCCCGTAGCGGATTTTACTTGCCAATAGTACGTACTGTACCTCCTTGAGATGGAAGCTTCTGAGGCTAGACGCCATAGACAAGGTTAAGCAGTTTATCCAACGTCAAACGAACATAACGTGTATTAAGATGTAATGTTTTCGACAGACGAATTAAATTGTCTTTTTTAAAAAGGGTCAAATGTGTCAATGACATTATACGAACAGTGATAGAGCTAAGCAATGAGTTACTACTGCTTCCGCGCGGATAACGATGCAGCCTGACAATTACTTTGTATTCTCTAAAGCTTGTTTAGTGAAAAAACCAAGTTCTCTTCGCAGTTTATATCATTTACAACAAAATCATCAAATGAA
Source organism: Amphimallon solstitiale (assembly GCA_963170755.1). NCBI lineage: Eukaryota > Metazoa > Arthropoda > Insecta > Coleoptera > Scarabaeidae > Amphimallon > Amphimallon solstitiale. The sequence continues at coordinate 46,519,951 of OY720676.1, read as the reverse complement.
TATTTCTGAAGTTTTGTGGAAATATTTGTCGAAAACGCCTTTGCTTCTCTATGCAAAATTTCATAAACTTTTCCCGTCAGAATACTTGATAAATATAGTAACAAGTTTCCTAACTTGTAGACTGAAGTAACAAAGAATTATTTATCAAGCGACAAACCCACCACTAATTGATAATACCCAACCGCAAAAATACGTTTAATATGTTTCTTTATACAATGAAACGTACGAAAAATAAATATGTAAGAAGGTGTAAATATACATTTGTATATAAATATATTATAAAAGTTTCAATTTGAACGCCTAACATAACCGTCACATCAAAATTATAAATAAAATCTGTAACAGTAAAGCTATTTTTGAATCCATTATGTGAAATGATATGTGGAGATAGTTTCTGCTTTTAAAACACTCGAAAACTTTGAAGTTACCACCAAGATACTGACAGTTTAGTAGATGATCTTCGCATCTATATATAGCAGGGCTGCCGAACGCGTTTCATATGCATGGACTGTGCGTAGCGGAAGCCCCGGAAAGAGGGAAAAAAAGAAAACCGTACCCGACAAGATTTACGAGAAAAATATAAAACTATACAGACGCGATGGAAGATGGATGACCATGATTCAAGTTGCACACTGTTTATGGATTTTCATTCGTCTTATTGGCCACGACTACATCAACGAAAGCAACAATTTTAATGTGGCGTATACAATGGGCCATGAATATTCTAATTTTATTGAAAGTTAACTCTTGAGAATCGCTTTGTAAGTATGCATATTTATTATTGTACTTGTGCTCATATACGAGTGATTATACGCATGTATTTGTGTGCAGACATAACCTTCGGTTTCTACACACCAGTTCTGTGAAATATGACAACGTTCTAGAGTTCGTATATCGGTTGTGAAACTTATTATTTATTGTTAATATAGCGTAGAGAATATGGGAATGTATGCCATGATATATATTGCATTTAATGAATTTGTAAATGAAATTATGCACTCAATAAAGTTTACACAAGTATTAGTTAGTACTGTGTAGGTACAGCACGATCATACAAAGTCTGAATAAAAAAACAAAATCTTTGAAATACACTAGCCGACAATTTTAATTTTTTTTAGTAATTATTGTAAGAGGTGTACAGTTCTTACGGTCCTTAACTAATGGCATAACCAAAAACCAAATCTTTCCACCACGTCTAGTTTTAGAGTTATAATCATACTCCGCTAGTAGATAAACAATAATATTATATTTAGAATATTTATTATACAGAAGTTATAAAAAGATATAGATGAGTACAAAAATATTGACATAACAAATACTTGAATGTTTAACTAGTATCGAGAATACAAAAACAGTTAACTGCACACAAAAGAAAATTCCCGATATATCAGTTTTGCACAAATAGAGTTCTTCCTTCCTTTTATGTTGCCTGTTGCCTTCTCTAATGAGAAAACAGCAAAAAATCTCCCGTCATGATCAGGGCCGGATTAACCTCCTGGGCGCCTTGAAGCCCATCTAAAATTGGCGCCCTTTGATATTTCATTAGAGGAATAAAAGCCAATGTCAAAATAACCTCTATTATAATTTTTATTTTACACATTTATTAAATACTTATAAAATTGACAATAAATTAACAAACATTTTTGAACTTGTCATTTGTAACATAAAATTTAGAGGTATAGATAATTGTATAACTTAATTTATGCTATCATTTTTACGTGATTTTAATTTTGCAAATTTATCTATACAGGGTGCGTCATTAGTAGCCGCTTCCTCGATTGCTCCTTTGTATTTTAAATAAGAGAAAAAGCAATAGGCGGAAGAGTTATGGTTGCTTGGGGCGCATATTCTAAAAATACTTGCAGCTCTGACGCACTTCCGGTTTCACTGGATATGCATTAGGATTATTTTTATTAAATGACTCACACTATATATTTTTGGATTTTGTAGTACTGTTTTAAATTGTCTATTTTATTTTATTTTTATAGTTTTTTCTTTTTCAAAATTGAACCAACAGTTTTTGAGTTATTAATTTTTTTTGGAAATTTTTGTCCAAAAAACGTGTTCAGAAAAAAAAACATATTTGCATGGTTTTTAAGTGTAAAAGCGTTAATTTTAGTGGTACATGTAGTCAAGAAAATTCTGCATTATTTGGTATAAGTTGCATTCGACAATACCTCTAGAAACTTTGTTTTTTCAAGGCCTACTTCTGGAAATTTTCACATACCAAAAACTTATTTTTTTTAAATGGAACACCCTGTATTTTATTATGGGATTTTGTTCCTTTTTTTATTCACTTTCATTTTTGTTAATTATGTACTATACCTATCTTGTGTAATTTCTGAGATAATCACTATAGGAGTAATCAGCGGTCAAATAACGAACTACGAGCGTTCTTCTATGCACCCCAAATATTCGTTTAACCAATGGAAAGGCCCGACTGCCTGTGTCAACTGTCAAACAAAGTAAAAATTAAACCTAACTATTCCAAGAGTCGTAATTTTACAGACTACTACATTTTCAGTTAATTTTTTTGTAATTCCAGCAATGTTCAGTTCCAATATTTTTTTTAAAATTTACTTTGCCTGATTGCTCGTATTCATTCATTTAGTTAATGCTCTTCAGAATAGATGGCTGTAGCTTTTCGAAATTATAAATTGATAACGCAAAACAAAACAAATATAAAAACGCAATTTAAATAACCTAAATAATTATTAATCAAAGCAACAACAAACTAAAGTAAGACAAACAAATTTCATCAAATATGTTCAATATAACCACCACTGTTTTCCAAAGGAATACTAACGTTACGTAAAACGTCTTGACTGATTCTTGTAAACGCATTTCTAATTCTAATTTTCATGTCCTCTTTGGTAGTTGGCACTTTTGATAAACTAGATCTTTTACGTAACCCCACAAAAAGAAGTCTAATTTGGTTAAATCCGGTGATCTTGCTGACCATGGTACAGGACCACACCGCCCAATCCACTTGTTCTGAAATTGATGATCCTGATCTAGGTATTCACGAACTTGATGGCTATAGCGAGCTGGGGCTCCGTCATGTTGAAACCACATACGACCAATAATACTTAGAGGAAGATTTTCCAAAAAGTTTTGAAAATCCGTTCTTAGAAAACGAAGATATTCTTCTCCATTAACATTTCCATCAAAGAAATAAGGTCCAAGTATGCAACTACGAGTACCTACTATTCCCCCCAAACATTTAATGACCAACGATTCTGAAAGTTTGCAGGTCGAATAAAGTGAGGGTTTTGTGTGTCATAATAATTAAAATTGTGACGATTAACGTATCCATTTTTAAGAAAAGTGGCTTCGTCGGTAAACAACACAAAATTGAGAAATTCAGGCTGTTCTGCTGATTTATCTACTGCCCACTGACAAAAATTTAACCGATTCTGAAAATCTCCTTTATCTAAGTCCTGTGCTAATTTAATATGATATGGATGAAATTTATGTTTCCTAATCACGCGGGATATTGAAGTTTGACTTATATCTAACTGACGACTAACGTTCCTAGTACTAGTATGGGAGTCTTCGACTATACTCATAAGTACCATAATCTCATTTTCCTCACCAGTTATTGGTTTTGTCCGCTCTTTTTCTTCATATTTTATGCTTCCAGTCCTCTCGAACCGTTTGACATGTAATACAGGGAGTCGGGTTTTCCCATTGATTGAACGAATATTGCACACAAATATTCGTTCAACCAATAACAGCGCTCTTTTAACCGCTGTTGACCCAAAAAGTCGTATCCAATTTCCAAATGTAACAAATAGGTATTACTTTAGACCAGTATTGTATAATGATTATCTCAGAAAGTACACAAGATAGGTATATGACGTTTAATCTTTACTTTGTTTGACAGTTGACACAGGCAGTCGGGCCTTCCCATTGGTTAAATGAATATTTGGGGTGCATAGAACAACGCTCGTAGTTCATTATTTGACCGCTGATTACTCCTATAGTGATTATCTCAGAAATTACACAAGATAGGTATAGTACATAGTTAACAAAAATGAAAGAGAATAAAAAAAGGAACAAAATGCCATAATAAAATATAGGATGTTCCATTTAAAAAAAATAAGTTTTTGGTATGTGAAAACTTCCAGAAGTAGGCCTTGAAAAAACAAAGTTTCTTGAGGTATTGTCGAATGCAACTTATATCAAATGATGCAAAATTTTCTTGGCTACACGTACCTCTCGAATTAATGCTTTTACACTTAAAAACCATGCAAATATGATTTTTTTTCTGAACACGTGTTTTGTACAAAAATTTCAAAAAAAAAATTAATAACTCAAAAATTGTTGGATACATTTTGAAAAAGAAAAAACAGTTAAATAGACAATTTAAAACAGTACTAGAAAATCCAAAAATATATGGGGTGAGTCATTTAAAAAAAATAATCCATATAATAATAAGGCATATCCGGTGAAACCGGAAGTGCATCAAAGCTGCAAGTATTTCTAGAATATGCGCCCCACGCAACCATAACTCTTCCGCCTATTGCTTTTTCTCTTATTTAGAATACAAAGGAGCAATCGAGGAAGCGGCTACTAATGACTCACCTTGTACAATTTTGAAAATCTATAGCATCAGTTATTTCTGATTCAATGCACATAAGAGGCAATGCATTTAATTTCTCTTGGTGAAGAGAGGACCCTTTTGAGTACTGAAAATGAACGCTCTCCGGAGCAGTTTGTTGTAGCCATACATAAATATATTCTAAAAGCAATTTCAATGTTCAGAAATACTTCGTCACAAACATGGTCTTCTATAAGCTATTTTAAAATGTATGCCGGGGTATTTATTTCATTCAAGTTGGAAATATATTCTCTTAGATAAACACATTCTTCATTAAATGCTTCTTCCAGGCCATCCTTATATATTTCTTGTAACTTTTTTGCTTTAGTTCTTATGTCATAAGTTGTTAAATGTTTTATATTTGACAGAAATTCAAATTTTTCGTTAATCGAAATATATGCGGATTTTCTACGAGACAGTTCTGCACTCAATTTGCCAATTATTACAAATAATGTGTTTATTTTAAAATTTGTAGCTCCGTTCATATTTATGGATTCGTCCATACTTGAACCTTCGTCAAATTTTATATTCACTTTAGGTTTTCTTCGCAAGTCATATTCATATTCATTAATTTTTGTATTAAATTTTGCTGTTTGCTCATAATTATCATATTCTTCTCTTAAAGTCATTAACAAAGCTTCTAATGATTCGTAAAGTTGGATGACTGTTTGGAGATTTATATCAACTTTTTGTAATGCTTTACTAACTTTATTAAAATGAAACATGATTTTATTCCAAACAGCAGTCATAATCCCGGTTTCCAGTGTTTCCAGTGTTTCCAGTTTTTTCCTTAAAATCGATGCTTCATGTCTAGTTGACGGCTTTTCAGTCGTATCAGTTTCCAGATCTGATAATGCCAAGATAATTTCTGCATACGATCTGTTCAGAGAGTCACAAGCTTCGGCACGGCAAGACCAACGTGTTTGTGATAAATTTTTTACAACTTTAAAATTATCTTTTTCTCGCAAACGCTGCAAAAACACATCCCACCGTTTTGTAGAAGAACTAAAAAAATTGTATAAGCTTTGAAGAAGACCAAAATAAGACGTTGCTTCAACACAACATTCAGCTGCAGAAGTTCCTACTAAATTTAATGAATGTCCAGAACAAGGTATAAAATCTGCTAGTGGATTTATATCTTTTATCCTTTTCTGAAGACCTGAATATTGCCCGGTCATATTGCTTGCATTGTCATAGCTTTGTCCACGGCAGTCCTGAATTTTAATGTCGTATTTTTCTAAGGTGGATAAAATAACATTTTCTAATTTTTGAGCAGTATGACCAGTATTTTCAATAAATGTTAAAAATCGTTCTACTGGAATACCATCTTTTTGCACATACCTCCAAATTTTCAATATCAATAAATACATATATTTACCTAACAATAAATGTTAACTGATCAACACGTGAAATATCAGGGGTGGAATCGACACTTATAGAATAATATTTGGCTTCATGCAATTCTTCTAGGATATATTTTTGAACATGATTTGAAAGTATATTAATGAATTCTTCACAGGTTGTAGATGATAAATATGATGTATTTCCTCTTCCAGGGTTTCCATATCTGCTGATATGATCTTTTAGAAAAGGATCAAATTTAGCTATTAATTTTAAACAGCCTAAGAAATTTCCATTATTGTGAGATCCAAATATTTCATTAGAGCCTCTAAACGGTAATCCACGAACAGCCAACATCTTAACAGTTTCAACAACTCTTCGCAACACATTACGCCAGTATTCAATTTCATGTTGGATTTGAACACATAGGGCATTATCAATTCGTTTTTTTTTAATTTGATCTTGTATAAAACGTACTGCAAGCTGTCCGATGATCAAATGAATTCTCATGGTCTTCAACATCGCGATTAATATTTCTCTAATCAGAATGGCCGTCTCTGCTGAATGCATTAGCAGTTGATCCAAATAATTTACAAGGACCACAAAACACGTTTCCGGTACTTTGAGAATATATCAACCAAATTCGTATTTTATTCTCACCATTACGAAGTTTTTTAATAAACACTGATTTGGTTAAGAATCACATATATTTGTTTTATCAATTTAACTATCGCAAAAGGTGCAACCAAAGAAGAGATCATTAATTATCGCCGAATGCTCTTGCTATATTGTTAGCCGATAAAAGCTCGCGAAATCAGACGACCAAAATATTCAAAACCTGAATGAAGACGATTAGAGCGATAACGATGAGAAGAATGAAGTTTTTGCCGTTCTTGTCAAAAACACGGCTGGTACTAATATTAGTGATGACGATCCTGAATGTAATGAATAATTTGTAAAGCTGCAGTTACATTGCCAAGGTACTTTTTACGTGCATCTTAAAATAGTTAAGTAATCCAACATTGTAAGAATAGAATATAAACTAATTTTGAAATTATATATTGAAAATATATTGAATACGCCTGACTGCGGAATTTTCTCTTAACAACTCTTACTTGATGCTATTCAGTAAGATTTAAAAGTTCGAAATCATAACCCCGGATATCCTGATGGGTAAGGTACCTGACTAGCGATTGGGAGGTCGTGAGTTCAAATATCACACTAGAGAAATTATCTTATAATAATTTAAAATTCATTAAAAACATTAAATCCTGCAAACCCTCGCTAGAAACATTAAAAGATTACATCATCTTTCATATTAAGTTTCAACCTGTAATGTCTTTCAAAAGTACTAATATTTGAAACGCAAACTCGTTGGGAAATAAAAAATTACATAAAATATCCAAATTTTCCATTAATTAATAGTTTAGAGTTAGTTTAGAGTAAGAGTAAGCCTATAATTATTTTCGAAACAAACTACGCTCAGTTTATTTATATATGTAGTACATTATAAACGTTAATAACTTTCAACATAACCATTTAAAATTACATAATTAAAGCACATCACGACCTTGCGAAAACAATGTTCCGGAATTCACGACGCTCTCCGGATGACGGAATTACAGGTATTTTAAAAAATGCAGTCAATTAAATCCATCCCACTTACAGCTCAACTACTCCTTCGCAATTTCGCTAAATTAGACGTTTTGAGTTCACACACTAGCCTAATGACATCCATATACAAATATGTATGTATAACCGAGAAGAGCAACCTTTTAGTTTGTCTTCATTATTTGCATAAGATTTATTTCTGCTGTTAGTTATAATTTTAGTAAAATATTACTAGCACGTCAAATTTGAAATTAAATAAACTTAAAGAATGAACAAAAACCTTTTAAATATAATAACAATTTTATTAGAGCTAGACCGTTTTCTCTTTTCTTTCCTTGTGTACTGAAGTAAGGAACTTTCTGCAGTAATCGAATTTTCATTATTCTTGTAGTGTTTTGCAATAGTGGCATATTCAGCACTAAAAACGCAAGGAAACAACTCCCTATGAAATGTGTCCCTCCTTGAGGTAGCAGACTTTGACAGCTGCATCAACATATGATATTCTCATATCATCATTTACTTCTTTAAATTAACTTATTATGTTGGTATTGTAGGTACTGGCAGTTTAGCACCAGACAAGTAAATGGTCCAATTAAAATATTCGATTAACTGATTGTTATGATTATGCTTTCATAGTTACGTTATACTGTCAGTTTGTTTATTTGATTCTTTCACAGTATTAAAGCCTAGAGTAGTAAAGGCATTTTCATTACAATTTAATCCAGTGAAATGGACAGATTCCTGAGGCCCGAAAGATTTGAATGTGATTCGAATTCGACAAACGCTGCTAAAGAATGGACTCACTGGCTGAGGACATTTGAAAACATTTAGGAAACGACTAGATCCAAAGAAGGGTTGAAGGATGTGGATAAAATGAAGCTGCTTCTTTATTACATTTCACACTCTGTTTATTACTATATCAGCGAATGTAAAACCTATAGCGGAGGTATTGAAAAATTGAAGGGAATTTACGTCAAAGAGAAAAACGAAATATTTTCGAGACATCTAATTGCTACAAGAAGACAAGAAAATGGTGAAACTATAGACCAGTATGTCCAAGCTTGTCAGATATATTAGTAAAGACTGTAATTTTAAAGATGTTATCGCAAAACAAAATAAAGCTGACTATTTTCGAGACGCTTTTATTAGTGGATTGCTGTCACCTCAGATCCGTCAAAGATTACTTGAAAACCGTACGCTCAGTTTAGATAACGCTATATCTCAAGCACGTTCGTTGGAAGGCGCCCACGATCACTCCCAATTGTACTGCTTTGATAAGAAATTAGTTAACTCGATCAATTCTAGGAAAACTGTTACTGAAGTCCCTTCAGATGAAGAAACATTTTTATTGGAAGCTGCTGCTGTAACCCAGCGTTGTTTCTTTTGTGGAAATTCTAGACATTCACGTGCGGCTTGTCCTACTCGCGATCAAGTCTGCACTTACTGCAACAAAATAGGACATTTCGCAAAGGTATGTTTGAAACTCAGAACTACTAAGAACAAGACTTCTACTAAGACTCCTACTTCAACTTCTGCTTTTATACTTGCTTCCACTCCTCGATCACTTGATTCTCTGAGAAAAGCACTTGTAAATAGCAAGGTTAATAATGTAACTGCGACTGCTCTTATTGATACTGGAAGCTCCGACAGCTACGTACGTAGACTATACCTTTGCACTGAAAAACAATTTGAAAATACATGCTTGTCGAGGGCATGTTTGCATGGCATCAACTTCGTTTTTGTCACAACTCAGGGGATATTCTGTCGCGATCTTGAATTTTTAGGACACAAATACAAAAATGTCATACTCTCGATTTACAGTTACGATATAACATACCGTCCAGGAGCTGACAATACAGTTCCTGATGCTTTTTCTTGTATCTGCGCAGCAAGTAATGGTACCAATAAATTGTTTGAACTTCATTCATCATTGTGTCATCCGGGAGTAAGGAGAATGTACCATTAGATACGATGCCGAAATTTGTCCTACTCTTTTGAAGATGTTCGTAAGATGACTTCTTCAAAAATAAGAAGTCCCATTTAATAAAGGCTACTTCGGTTTTTGAACGACTGAATATTGATTTTAAGGGACCTATTCCAAGCTCTTCTAGAAATAAATATCTTCTTGTGATTATCGACGAATTCTCTAGATTTCCATTCGCATTTCCATGTGCGAATATGAACTCTTCAACAGTAATCGAGTGTCTGGATCAACTATTTTCGATCTTTGGTATACCTGCATATATTCACTCAGATCGTGGGACATCATTATTATCTCAGGAACTAACTACTTATCTTCATTCTCAAGGGGTAGCCACAAGTAGAACGACACCGTACAACCCCGAAGGCAAGGGTCAAGTGGAAAGGTACTATGGAATTATTTGGAAAACTGTAAATTTGGCACTCAAGACCCGAAATATCAGTGTTGAAAAGTGGGAAACTGTTTTGCCAGATGCACTTTATTATATTAGATCGTTACTTTGTACATCTATAAACTGTACTCCACATGAACGTATGTTTAATCATCAACGCCGTGCTACTTACGGTACTTCCTTACCCACATGGCTTTTTCCAAATAATACTGTTCTATTAAAAAAGCACGTTCGGAAAAGCAAGTATGATCCATTGGTTGAAGAAGTACAAATAGTAGATACAAATCCAGAATATGATTTGGTCCGGAATCAAGATGGAAGGAGAAACGACTGTATCTTTAAAGCACTTAGCACCGAGAGGTAATCTATCCTTAATTTCTGAAGACAATGTATTTGCTGAAGAGGTCAATGATATTAGTGAAGATAATACTGAAGAACGGAACGTTCAAGAAGACCAGACAGAACAAAATAACAATGGTGCGGTGTCCGATGAAACAATGCAAGAATTTCCTAGACGGAGCTCAAGCCTACGCCGACTACCCAAAAGATACAGAATTTCCTCAACGGAGCTCAAGACTTCGCCCACCAACCACTCCAATGAACATTGGGGGGGGGGGGGGATGTTATGATTATGCTTTCATAGTTACGTTATACTGTCAATTTCTTTATTTGATTCTTTCACTGGATTAAAGCCTAGAGTAGTAAAGGCATTTTCATTACACTCATCATTGATTAAAACTAATAATCATTAATTACCTTGAACCGGCGTTTCTCAATATGAAGAAATATGTATATATCTAATCAGTGTTTAAAGATTGATTATCCAAAGTTGATAACATTTATGCTAGTGTATTTCATCTAAATTACATATTGCAGTTCTAATTTGTTTTAATTATATTCGCCTCATTTTCTTCATTTAAATTTGTTCTTGGGGTCCTTCCATTATTTTCTTTTTTTATATTATACCGTGTATAAAATTAGGAATTTCATTTTAGTAAATACACTGTAAGATTTTCTGAAAAACCGGCCCTAAATATATGATTTGTTCCCAAGTCTGGTTCCAGAAAATCTATCGATTTTCGCGCAACAAAAGTAAGAATCCATTATATGTTCCATTTTCTATAACGATATCAGATAATAGAGAGGTTAGAGAGGTTGCGGTGTGTATTTTTCGTTATGTTAGACGGCCATTTTGTACTTACAATATAACGTACCGTAAATTAAAAAAAATGCGCTTGCGGATTGCTGGTGCACGTTAAGCTTAATTTGTCAGATGTATGTTTCACATCGCACAGCATCGTCTTTATTTACAAAAAGATTGTAGCAGTGGTCAGATTCGGGTTCATATAATGTGACTTCCGTGAATTTCTCCAACGAATTCGTCATTTTTTCGCACCTTCCAATACAAAATAACTGTTTCGTTGTCACTTCGCACTTATGACAACAACAAAACAGCTGTTCGGTGGATTCTTTATACCTACTATTTTCTGATTGGTTCCGATATTTCTAGAAATAACGTCTAAAAACTCGTTTATACGGTATAAAATTTTATAAAATTCAGTGTTATAAGTTATAAGGGTAATTTTTATAACGAAAAATACACACCGCAACCTCTCTGTTGTTGTCGTGTGTATTTTTCGTTATAAAAATTATCCTTATAACTTATAACATTGAATTTTATAAAATTTCATACCGTATAAACGAGTGTTTACACGTTATTTCTAGAAATATCGGAACTAATCAAGCAACAGTAGGTATAAGGGCGCATGTCTATTATTGCACCGAACAGGGGTTTTATTGTTGATCAGTGTAAAGCCTGACAAGGAAACGGTTATTTTGTATTGGAAGGTTTGAAAAAGTGACGAATTCGTTGGAGAAAATCACGAACCTAACCACTGATACAATCTTTTTGTAAATAAAGAGGATACATTGTTTTTCGTTCTTTAACCGTTTGCCTTCTCTAAAGCATTATATACAATAAATTCGTCTACACTTTTTATATCGAAGGGAATTAAATAATGCAGATTTTCAATGTACAGTGTCATTTTGTATATGGACTCATTTGTCAACATAACCTACATCTATCAAATTAAGCTTAACGTGCACCAACAATCCGCAAGGGCAATTTCGGTCATTTACGTTACGTTATATTGTAAGTAGAAAATGACCGTCTAACGTAACGAAAAATTCACACCGCAACCTTTCTAATAATTATGAACTCTAAACTAAATAGTAGTGGTCTTTCCAACGTATAAGTTTGACTTTAGAGGGGTGGATGTTTTTGCCCGAATAATATACTAGCATTATTTCAATTCACAAGAAAAATACACACGTGGCAAACTACTGCTCAATATCTCTTCTCGCTTATTTGCTAATGTTTATGAATATACAATACTGAAAACGAAACATAATGGTTTTAGTTTTTTTTTAATTAAACATTAATTACATCAACGTTATATCACGAATATGATTTAAGAGGCTCACTTTGCGTAATGTATTATATACATATATGGATATGAATTTCTGCTTCAGTACTGAAAAGTAAAAGGTGGTCGATATGAGGAATATGTAAACAGTTATGTAACACGAAAATGATTTAACTGAAGCTGAAACTCACCTATCAGTACTAATTATAATGTTCTGCTTTTAACTCTGATAATTATTTTTAATTAGGTATATTTTTTTTTTAGTTTTAGAAATTACCCACGGCTGAGATTCGAACCCAATACCTCCCGATCTCTAGTCGATTGCGCTACCATAACGCTACCGGAGGTGTCGGAATTCGAATCTTTAAATAGCACTGAATTATATGTAATGGTACAGATCAATTGAATTTGTAATTTTGTAGGTTTCTGTAGGCTTAAGATTTAAATAAGTACCTATAAATCTTAAGCCTACAGAAACCAGACAAACAGATTAATCATATGTATTTGGTTTGAGATAATGAGGTTTCACGTATATGTTTTGTCATTGGGGAGCCTTATTTTTGCTTGATCATTGTCAAGGATACAATAAAAAATCAGGAGGGGAGGGGGTACTGTAATGGTACAGATCAATTGAATTTGTAATTTTGTAGGTTTCTGTAGGCTTTAGATTTAAATGAGTACCTATTTGTAATTTTGTAGGTTTCTGTAGGCTTAAGATTTAAATAAGTACCTATTTAAATCTTAAGCCTACAGAAACCTACAAAATTACAAATTCAATTGATCTGTACCATTACAGTACCCCCTCCTGATTTTTTATTGTATTATGGTCATCCTTGACAATGATCAAGCAAAAATCAGGCTCCCCAATGACAAAACATATACATGAAACCTCATTATCTCAAACCAAATACGTATGATTAATCAAATGTTTAAAACTAATTTCAAATTAAAAGAAATACTCGGAAATAAAAGGAATACTTTTTCTGGCATTTTACCCCATGCCTATATTATCCCTATATACAGGGTTAGTTAAAAGTATGGAGACGGCGATTTATTGTCGTTAATATTCATTTTAGAGAATTATATTCAATATAAAAGTTTGTTAGGATATTTTGATCTACATTTGAGAATATTTGAAATTTTTTTTTCTTCAATTGTTTTTTAGTTACGCCTGTACGCGCAGTTTTTTTAAATGGGAACTAGTGAATTTTACTCTACCATTCGATAGAGATTTTTTTTCTCTTTACAATAATATTTTTGTTTTTTTTAAATTCATTTTAATAACTTTTTTTTTTTTTTTTTTTTTAGCTTTTTGCTGTTGTAGGTCTACCACTCCTTGGCAAATCTTTAACGCTACCAGTTTGTTCAAAGCGTCTTAAAGTTTTACCAACAACGGATTTAGAAATTGGATTTCTATTTGGATGCGTATCATTAAATAAATTGCAAACGTCTTGTAAACTTCTGCGTCTATCTCCATAACCCAACATCATAAGTATTTCAATTCGTTCATGTTCACTTAAACTCTCCATTGTTAATATTAACAGCAACAAATTGCACAAATGAATTATTTCTGTCAAAGATTTGACGTACACAATAACCACTGATAAAATTATGACGCTCAAGTTTATTTATCGCATCGCTTCTGTCTATCTGCGATGTACCAAACATCTGTGAAACACTTGAACCGGCCTTTTCTTATAAAAAAGTTATTAAAATGAATTTAAAAAAAACAAAAATATTATTGTAAAGAGAAAAAAATTCTCTATCGAATGATAGAGTAAAATTTACTAGTTCCCATTTAAAAAAAAACTGCGCGGACAGGCGTAACTAAAAAACAATTGAAAAAAAAAAAATATTCTCAAATGTAGATCAAAATATCCTAACAAACTTTTATATTGAACATAATTCTCTAAAATGAATATTAACGACAATAAATCGCCGTCTCCATACTTTTAACTAACCCTGTATATATATACTATTAAAACTAATAGTATCGATACTTTGTTTCTCAACACAAAATGAAAATTGAATTAAAATGAAATAATAGAAAGTCCCAACCTCAGAGTAATACCCCCTCCATTGTCGTGGGATCCTTCGGTGGTTTTTTATATTTCCTCAGGTTAATGACATTTTGAGTCATTTGATATTTCTTGGTTTCAATAGTTCCCAAACAATATGCATTTTCACTTATCCTACGGAGTACCTCATAAGGTCCTTTAAATAAGTGAAAAAATTTCTTTAAATGTTTAATTAAAGCTCCTATTAGTACTTTCTGGGTCCCTATTATATCCAAATATTGGGTTAATGTTTAATTAAAGCTCCTATTAGTACTTCCTGGGTCCCTATTATATCCAAATATTGGGTTTTCTTCACCTAATACCATACGTGGTGTGTCATCGTCCCAAATCTACGGTCGTATTGCCGAGGTTGCATTAATTCTGTTATTACTTTCAGTTGGGTAGGTGTCGACCAATATTTATCCAGGAATTGTTTCTGGAAATCTTCGGGTTTCGTCCAACTGTCCCTTTTTTCGCTTGCCCATATAGCCACGTCACCGTCCAGCAGGTCTACGACTGTGTCTATTTTCCTCTCTTGAGACATCACCCTATTCTGGAAATATTTTCCTAAAACCTTTAAAAATTCTTTTGGGTGGATACCCCTTTGGTTCTCCCAAAATCTAGGTAGAGCCCTTTCTTCCTGTGCATTTACAATGCCCATTGGTGCAGTTTGTCCTAACTGTTCCAATGTCCGTTCCAATTTATATTTCACTTGTTCCATTTTCTGTTGAAGATCTTCCCTTTCTTCACTTAAACAAGTTTTAAATTCTTCTTTGAGGTCCGACGTCTTGGTGTCAATCTCCTTGCTGACTTCAACTTCTTAATAATAATATATATATTCTTAATATTAATATTATCATTGCTTAACATAAATACCTTAACATAAAGTAATTATGTTAAGCAATGATCATATTAATAAAGTTTGTATTAATATGTAATAACAAGGAAAGGATCTTTCACCATTGATATTTAAAATGTAAAAGGAAGAAGATTGTATTAGAAAAGTTACAAATGTCTTTTATTGTGTTCTATTATATGTAATAATAATAAAATATATTACAATTCTTTGCCAAATATACAAATGTATTGAAAAAATGAATGAAAATCTTCTTGGTAGTAGTGGCATACAATGAAATAAAAATAATAACAATATGACAACTGGTTGTCAATTAGAAAACAATGACAAATATAAAATGTAAATCAAAATGTATAAATGAAAATGTATTCAAATAATATTATTTGAATACATTTTCATTTATACATTTTGATTTACATTTTATATTTGTCATTGTTTTCTAATTGACAACCAGTTGTCATATTGTTATTATTTTTATTTCATTGTATGCCACTACTACCAAGAAGATTTTCATTCATTTTTTCAATACATTTGTAATAATAATTATATATGTATGTGAGGAGATATTAATTTTGAATATACGAAATATTTAAAGTTCACTATAGTAATGTTTTACTCAAATCACAATAATGTCTAGGAATTGATTTTATTTTTAAGTAATTCGTATCCATACCCGGAAGCCCTGAGATTAAGTCGATTGTTAGTTTAAAAATGAATGGTTCCTTGACATATATCAAGTAACAAATGGACATTACCTAATTAAAAATATGTAATTATCAGTGCTAAAAGAGAAAATTATAATTAGAATTTTCAACATTGAGAAAAACTAATTTTAAAGTCGCCTATCAGCGTTTGTTTGTGGGGAAATTGGTATTACTACCGAGTAGCCTGTGCGTTTACAAAAAGGTATTAACATTTTCAATATCGTCCGACGATTAGTTTGGCAGATACACCTACTTAAAGAAGACGTATCTAGGAAAATTGTAAAATAGATAAAATCGTTATTTGTGGTACAAATCAAGTTTTTAGTCGAAAAAAGTTTCCTGTATGTCCACAACTACCTTACTCTCCGGATTTCGCGCCTTACGACTTCTGACTCTTCCCAAAAATAAACACCGTGCTAAAAAGTACGCGTTTTGACACCATTTCCGACATTGAGAGTGCCACGACGGAGCAGTTGAAAGCCCTTCGGAAAAAAGCCTTCCAGAAATGCTTCGAATCCTGAAATTAACGTTGGGTTAAGTGCATCGCTAGCCAAGCAGAGTATTTCGAAGAAGATTAATTCGAATTTGACGTAAACTTATTGCTTTGTTTGTACTGAAATTATTCACCATATTTTTCGATCACACCTCTATATCCGATATTTTGATATTTAAAATACCATTATATTTCTGACTGTGATTTTCAACGACAATTTCAACTGCTTTAACATCGATCCAGTAGATTTTTTTTTATCGTTTTGTTACAGCCTATTAAACATAGCTCCATTATTATGTGCCAGAACCAAAACGGCAATCTCGGCAGTGGAGAAGGCATCGTGGCAGATCTCAGCCCAAAACATTTCCTTCGGCTGGAAAAGGTAATGGCAACGATATTTTGGGATTCGAAGAGTATACTTGTTATCGAATCTTGTCAAGGTATAAACTATCAATCATTATAATTATGTTGTCTTTCTGGACAATGTAAAGGTGTCGTTACCGAAAAAATACCCACAATTGCATGAAAAAAAGTATTATTCCATTGTGACGCATTCTTCAAGAAAAAAAACGGAATTACAATTTCAGGTTGTGCCCCAACCACTCTATTCTCGGATCAAAAAAGACATCTTCAGACTTCCACACATACCCAAAACCCACGCTTTTCTGCGACGGAAAAAAATTCAAAACAAAAAGGAAGTTATTACAGAAGTAGAGCCGTATTTTGACGACCTTGATGATTGTTATTATAAAACTGGTGTACTGGTAGTCCAGCGCCGTTAGTGCAAATTTGTGTAAACTCTCAGTCAAATAGCCCTAGTAGTAAGTAGTAATTTTAATAATAAATATTTATCAACACCAGCATTATCAAAATATTTCACGATCATTTTAATCAATGTGTATTACACAGCGCATGTGACTGACGTAGTAGCAATTACGAAAGCATGTATAGACCGGCATACATTCACGTAAATAGAAGAATTTAATATTCCTACTAGAACCCTGCCCATAATAACAACGCTCATGTATATCGTGTCTTCCCGCGAATTGAAATCGCGTTGGAGAGACGACTGGCCGGACGTAATATCCAAAAACGCGATCGACTGACTGACTGCTGCACACCATTCGGACGATTCCTACGAACAGTATACACAAGAGTTTACTCATATTTATTTATAGAAATTCAAGTCAATTTCTCACTAGCTGGTAAAACGTCTATCTAATATTCATGTAAAGATGCATTTCCTCCGTCGAAAAGTTTGCAATCTACCTATTTATGTATGCTAAATACTTACATAATTCTTAATATAATTATTTTAATATGTGCAATATTTTTGTTATTGCAATATGTATTTCTCCATTGTTATCATCAAAAAAATAAACTAAAAAATAATTTATGTAAAAATAAACTTTGTTCATTATATACAGTATGTTTTTGATTATCAGGATTAATTAATGCAGGCTTTAATTCGTATAAGCGAAAATCCGTTTAATCAAATTCATTTATTAGAAAAAAGTGTTGTACATAAATAACACTACTATTTACATATATTATACTAGCTTGTATATTAGATAGGGTATTAGCTAGTGAATTACCACTTTATTTATTTTTAAAAAAATGTATGATTTTAAAATTTACAATGAGTTTAAACAAAATTTTAAATATAATTCTGAGTTGTACAATATTATTTTTACTCTCACTATAAATAATAGTTTGAAGTTGTACAATAATTATTTTTCCTCACTGTATCAAATTATTAAGAATATGATTATACCTATATTCATAGTGTTTGAAAGAATTAAGAGGGAAATATGCATGTGGGCACATAAAATTGGTTATGTTTATTATTTTTCTTTCCGGCTTAAATTTCTTTAGATATAATTAATAGCTCAGTTTAAATTTATTTATGAGACTCCATGAAGTATTGTCAGGGTGTTAGAGTTCTTATACATAGTGTAAAAGATGCCCGATTTTTATAAGAAGTACATGTATGTCACTACTAAGATGCGCGAAATGTGCTTACCATTGGCGTCGTAATAAATTTTAAAAAGGGGTATAAAATGTAAACATAAATTGCAAAACCTAGAAAAATTAAGTAGACGTACATTATGGTTATGAGTTAATTATTGCCTTTTGAAGTAATCAACAAAATTTGTCAATGTTTACTTCTTAAATTGCGTATATTCAATTTTTAGTCTGTAGTGCTTAACCAATAATTGTAGAATTCATTAATATTAGTATTTATTTAATGTAGACAATATTAAAAGTGTTATTTACACATTGGCATTAACTTTGTTAAAAATTTATTTGTAATACAAAATGTAAGTAACAATGATCAAGGTTTATTACTGGACTACAAAGAAGTTAAAACAAAATTTCATGTTTGCTTTTATAATTGCTATATTGATGCTTAAAATGATTACGACATGCACACCATAATATGTATTTATTTATTTTTAGTACGAATTAAAAAAATACAAAAAATATATACAAAAGCATGGATATGTTTCTTAAAAGGGTACAGAATTTATTAAACGAATAAAGATTTTTATTATAATTTATACATCTTCGTCTGATGATTCTTCATCGTAGATATCTTCATCTTCGGATTCCTCAGTATTTACCATAAATTCAATAGTATCATCGATGAGATGCTCTTTTTGCATATAGTCTTCTAGAATTTTATTCACATGGTGACAAATAGATGCCCACTCATCTACAGAGATTGCTGCAAATTTTTCTCGAGCTAAATTTTCCACGTCAGCCATTTTGAACGTTACATTTCTAGCTGCAACCCAATTCTTCACTCTTGCCCATATTTTTTCAATCGGGTTCAACTCAAGATGATAAGGAGGAAGTCGCAACACATTATGACCATTTTCCCAGAGTAAGGTATCTAATTTATATTTTGGATTAGCTGTTTTGTGTGCTTTTATAATTTCGTACAGTTCTGGCTTAGTGATGGCAGGGTCATGAGTTATGTTTCGTTCCAGAAGCCACTGTATCATATCATCATTTTTTCTTGTGTTTGAATTAGGATCCTTTTCAAGTTTAACATTATGATATGACGCATTACAACAACTAACACACTTCTAGGTGGAAGATTAGGTAGTAGTTTTGTTTTTACCCATGTTGTAAAATTCTCCTCGTTCATATCATTGTGATAATCACCAGATTTTGTTCCTACAGACATAAATGTAATTAATATATGAATATAGGATTCATCAGTGAAAACAACGGATCGTTAGAAAAACCATACATCAAGTGTTTCATTTCTTTCGACCGTAAATAATATACAAATTACATAATTATGTCCACACGGAATTAGCCTGTGGACTAGAACAAAAAACAACATACCTAGTAAAGAAATATGCGGCTCAATATAGTTTTTAAAAAAACTGGACGTAAAATAAACTTGAAATATAGAATAGAAAGGAAAATAACGGAAAACTACTACAAATACTAATAACACACCAAATCCAATAAACCACACGACGGCTATGAGAGCAGACCTTACCCACAAATTTGCAAGCGACTCGTCCGAACGCGCTTTCGTTCATAGCGCATTATGACGTACATGTACTTCTTATAAAAATCGGGCATAAAAGAAAAACAGTGTTAAATCATAAATAAAAGTATATTGAAAACAAATACATGAACCTATAAATTAAGGTTAGAATCAATCAATTTATAACAAAACTGTTATTGTGATACTACCATAAACTATTCCCATCCAGCAATAAATGAGATCGAATAAACACAACGGTATGTATACAATTTGTTTCAATTAACTAAAATCAAAGTTTAGGGAAAATCAAAATTAATCTGAAAATTCTTTTATATCTACATATAGTGAATAAAACTTTAACACAATTTTAAATATTTAACTTATGATGACTCTTAGCATAGAATAACTCTTACAAAATCAAGTATACATATTCTTAGACTAAATTATTTATATAATTGTATGGCAATTATAGTTCTAATTTCTGATTATTTTAAATCAACTTTAATAAAATTCTAAGTACTTGACTTAATTTTTTTAATACTTTGTGGGATTGTTTTAGTGCACTATATCTCCGAAAGTCTTATCTGGATTCTTCTATTTCCGGGTGATCCTCTTCGTCCTGGATACTGTGTCTTTGGAACGAAATTCCTCCAATGAACTGCTTATCCGTTACGTTGAACTTCTTCTTAATTCAGGTATTATTTAATTTAGCACTTTAATTCACTATTAATTGGTTTGTATTGTTACTTGTAGATCAGGATACAGATTAATCTACGAAAACTTTATAATGGTACATTTCTTCACTATTTTTGTATGGTGTTATGGTTGAAATCGTAATAAAAGATCGGCATTCACACGTATTTGATATATTTCTATTAATAATAAACTTTTTAACTTAATTTCTGAGAGCGTCTTTTTAAGCGTCTCTTACCTGTGAAAAATTATTTTATAATCCCATTTGTTTTTTCTTTTCTTCCCACAATGGATAAGTTGATTTAATTTTATAAACATGTAACTTGTATAATAAGTTGTCTAACTTTGAGTAATTAAATAAAATTGTTTTCTAATATTATTTAAATGTTATAATTATTCAATTTTCCCTTAATTCTTGGGACTTTATTAACTTCTGTATTTTATTAATAATTTCTTAGACATTTAAATATCCTATTTAAGACTGAGTTACTCTATATTAATTTGTGTATCTTAAGTTGCCTAGTTTTGAATTACTATAAAATTAGGTATACAAATATTGATACTCACTTTCCTTATATACATGATTTTAGTATATACATATCGTTATAATATACCTTAATACGCAAAACGTATGTGTATATACAGGGTGTTCCTAAATATCATGTACATAAGGAAGGGGGTAACTATTTGGTTTATTTTGTGCCTAAAATTTCATATAAATATAGGTCTGCAAACGCTTCGTTACCAATATGCAGGGTGTTGAAATTTCAAGAATTTTTCACTTTTTACTGTATAGCTCCTGCAGTTTTTGAGATATTTTGTTCAAATTTGGAAGGTAGGTTACGTTATAAGGTCTGCATCATTAGCCATGCCAAATGATTATGTAAATCTACAAGGTAATAATTTTTTCGGGGTCATGCCCTCTTTTCTCACCCTGAACTTTTTTGCGATGCGCCACAGCTAGATTCTAAAATACGCAATAAATTTGCTGTCTTGTTTAGAAACTTTTTGATCTGTTATATTTTTTTCTTATCTCTGACCGTTATCGAGAAAAAAAATAGAAAACAATTTTCTGTAATTCGCCAGAGAAAATTAAATTTTTTAAAATGGTCTAGCAGGCTCTGGCTTTATTCAGATAATCACTTGAGTTTATTAATTTGACAATTGAAATTAGAAATCGTAAAAAAACTGCAGGAGCTATACAGTAAAAAATGAAAAATTCTTGAAATTTCAACACCCTGCATATTGGTAACGAAGCGTTTGCAGACCTATGTTTATATGAAATTTTAGGCACAAAATAAACCAAAAAGTTACCCCCTTCCTTATGTACATAATATTTAGGAACACCCTGTATACATGTGTTGGGATACACACACACATCTAGTTTAAAAGTCATTACCGGCAGTTGCACGTACATTGACGAGGCCTTAAAGGCCGAAACACGGTGTCTGTGCGTTGACTGTGTAATGACACTAGATGTGTGTGTGTATCCCAACATATGTATATATACATATACGTTTTGCGTATCAAGGTATATATGTAAATAGTATTTTCTTCTTGATTTTAGTTCTAGCATCTAAGTATTTAACACTTTTCATTTTCATTTGAAACTGATATACATACAGGTGTTCCATTTACAAAAAATCACTTTTAGACAATAATGTGTCCAAGTAATTTTAATCCAGTTTTCTGCACAAGTAATTAGAAATTGAAAAAACATACGCAGCACTAGGACCTCCTACTATACTACCAAAAATTGTGTCCATCTAACACGCCGTTTTCGAGAAATATAATTTTATAAAAACATTCAATTTTTCAGCAAAATGGTAATAAGTCGAAATCCATAAATTTTAGGTCTATACTTTTTGCCTAAGAATTATACGGTGAATAGAAAAATGTAATAATATATAGCCTGTTTCATTTAAAAAACAACAACTATGGGCAGCCACCAAGTTATGGAAAACTCTGTATAATACAAAATAATTTTGAAACGTTCTCCTAATAATTGGCTATCATTGGAAGAAAGCCGTTTCGAAATATACAAGAATACAATAATATACGGAGTTGAACACTCTGTCAAGTTGTGTATATTCACATACATTCATGTATTATCTATAATATTAGATAGAAGAGGACAGTCATGTCGTTAATTAAATCACAGACAATTTATTTTACCACTTCAATGATATCAAGAACCATACGTATACGTACATAGAGTTTCTCCATGTTTAGAGCATCATATATTTATCCTCTTATCAATCATAAGCATATTCAGGTTTCAGTTAGCTTCGTATCTAGAAATTCATACATGGACATGACTGACATACATACATATTATCTGAAGTAATATACCCAGCAATAACTTTGCATATACACATCTGCATATCTATTATGTAACATGCTTGATATTCTAAGCGTAAGAGGAACAATAACAGTGATTTTAAAACGATGAAATAAAAATCTATTAATTCTTATTGAGACAAGTACTTTGAGTTTATATATTTTAATTAAGAAAGTCCAAAATTCAAAAACTGCTCATGTTTTAGATCTTCAATTATACAGATTACAATAATTGGCAATATAATTTCCTAGTTCTACAATCATTTCATTTATTTGAATCAATCGCCTACAGGCAACATATATTATGACAAAACGAATGTGTTACGTTAAATAATTTTTAGATCAGTTTCAACATTGGTCTTAAGTATATTCTACAAGGTTCTAAAATGATGTTATACTCTGCCTTATAATAAGGAGTGATTCAAATATCCCGCCAAAACCCGGAACACGTACCACAAACTATCCATACCAACAACTAAATGTTAAGAATTATTCCGACATAAACCATGAAAAAAGAGAGTTCTATCTCACTCTTTTAGGTAGACACAGACGGCACCACTAGAAGCATAAGCGGCAAATTTAAATGGGATTACTTAGAATTTTGAGACTACATTTTTTACTTCATTCAAAGTAGTTAATACCGATATTTCGTATCAAGTGATATTGATATTTGTATTAAAAGTTGAATTTAGTAATCATAACATTTTCAATGAGTAAATTATAAATCATATTATTGTAGAGCAATAAAAGTATACTTGTTTGATTGATAGAGGAAATATTTTATTTATATGGTAAAGAACAACATTCACACTTATCATTTTTTAAGACAAACAGAACAATAACTATAAAAGCACAAGAAAATCTTAAATGATGACTGTTTATTGCTATTTCTTAAGACAAACAGCGGTCACGTGTCTCGAGGAGTGAACTGAAATAGAGAAATCATTGTTGTTCAGTTCTCATGTTATCGTAAATGTCACTGTTTCGGGTAAAGAGGGTGTCATTCTCAATGAAAAATATAACAAGCTCATATATAATGTACAAACCAGGTATTTTTCAACTGTTGAAAATTGGGTCTGCATGGAGTATTATATGACCGAATTAGTCGTTTCTGGAGTCTAAAAATATTCCCAAAGAGGACCGAGCTTTCCCAAAAAACCAGCGCGTAACGTAGTCTCGATTTCACATAGGCCTAATAAAAAGATTTCAATGAAAATATTCTCACGCTTCCCCTCAAGACGCTGATGGCATGCAACGATATACCAGTTTTTTGGTCAGTTCAGCGCAATGCCTTTCCCAGGCCAGGCAACAGTTCAGCATTAGGCCCAAAAAATTGCTTTATTATTACGTACAAACTGAAGTTAGAATTATTACACTTCTCGTGAAATGCATAAACCTCTTCTTGTTGCTATTTATTACTGAGCAATACGTTGACGTATCCCTAATACCATTCCTCTAAGGGATACCAACAGAGCTGATATCACACAAGTAGTATCATTAGTAATACTACACAAAGATCCAATAGAATCCGACAAAAAAATGCTGTACATCATTTATACAGGGATGCTCATTAGTGCGTCAAAGTTCAATATAGGCGTTATTAAATAGTACTGAAGAAATTTATTTTATAAAAAGTGGCACAGTAACAAAAAATACACATTTTGAAAATACAGTAGAGTCGCGATAAGGTGAACTAATTCAGACAAGTCCGGTTCATTTTATCGAAGGTGTTCACTTTAATGAGGTTGTTTAAAAAACGACAACAAAATATAAATTATATTATACATACTATGTACATATATTTCTAGTGTTTAATTATTATATGGATATAACCTATTAACCATGTAATGCACATGTGTCTATTATATGTATACATATCATACTTACGACTACTAAACTGTATCGAAGAAAGAAGTTAATTTTGTTTGTTTCGTTTTATATTGTGTACTTCGTAGTATAGCTGCTTCTTGCAACCGTTTAAGCACCAAAATATCGTTAATATTATGAATATTTCTTTCTGCCCAGATCAGACACTTATCATATGCTTTACAGGCTTCCGAATGTGATGGAATAATAACTGGAGTTTCTGTAACCACGTTGTCCTCCTCACTGCTAATTTGTTCAAAATCATTGTCTTCTGTATCTGCTTGTAGATCTTCATTCCAATCCAAAACTTCTGTAGCAGTGTAATTTACCTGAAATGCAGTTTTGGAGATGGACATTTTTTACATGAATGCAAAAACCTGAAGTGACTTACTTTTGGAGCTATAATATGCAACATTCCAAGTGTCTGTTGAACAACACTGTTTATTTCACGTGGATGATATCTTTCTCTTAAGGTACTTAATGGAATGTCATCTTCATCCGGCTCATCAAACTCCAAAACAGGTTTCCAACATTTGACAATGGTTTCCATTGAAACTTTTTCCCAGGCGTTCAGTAAATTCAATATAGCATCTTTTAAAGTCAATTTTTTTATGAGGCCCTTGACATCATCTGAATCATTTCTTATTATTGTCGTTAAAAGAGAACTTCTATAATGTAACTTGGTAAGCCTGATAACGTTTTGATCCATTGGTTGCAGCAATGGCGTTACATTGGGAGGGAAAAACCGTGTTATTATTTTTCCATCGTCACTTTGTAATTGAACTTCTGAAGGATGAGAAGGGGCATTATGAATAAGAAGAATAGCTTTTTCATCTAAATGTTTTTGCTTTAAAAATTTTCTCACCTACAAGTTCATTAATTTGTATTAAAGCAAAAATAAATAAACAGAATGACGAACATTTTACCTGTGGTACAAAAGATTTGTGAAACCAATTTTTAAAAATTTCGGTAGTCATCCGCGCATATTTAGAGTGGTTATAGTCTACTGGCAATACATAATTTCTGAAACTTCGGGGGTTTTTGGCAGTTCCAATTACGAAAGGTTCTAACTTATGTCGTCCCGAAGCATTAGTACATGCGACAAATGTCACTCTTGCTTTTTCAGTTTTTTGACCCGGAGCAATTTTTTCATCTGAAGCCACGAATGTTTTATCAGGCAGCAGTTTCCAAAACAAGCCGGTTTCATCGGCGTTGTATATTTTATCACGTGAAATGCCCAATTCATCAATTTTTTGCTTCAAAATTTTCTTGAAAGGGTCAACTGCGACGACATTTGATGAAAGTTTTTCACCCGAAATTTTCAAGTGTCGAATGCCGTATCTCTTCTTAAAATTCTGCAAGCAGCCTTGGCTACTAGCAAAAGTTATATTTTCTTCAAAGGTCTCGTGCAGTTGTTTCGCTTTTTCTTTTAGCATTGCACCAGAAATCGGTAAGTTTTTACTTCGTTGTTTCAGAAACCATCTATACAAAGCAGTTTCCATTTTGGGATTTTCTGCTCGTTTCATTCTTCTACGTTTACTAATTCCGACATATGTATTTGACAGAGCTTTTAGAATTCTTTGTTGATTTTTTCTAATGCCACATATAGTGGATTTGGCAACTCCATATTCACGTGAAAGCGAACTTACACTTCTACCATCATTAAGTTGTTTTGTTATTTCACCTTTCGCACTTAATGTTAATGTCTTCATTGTTCTTAGTACACTTTACTAACTACACAATAACTCAAGAAAATACACGAGTAGAATGCAGGCGTTCAATCACAAACACGTTGTACTAACATAATTAGGGAGTTCCCCGATCGAGTCATCCAAGTGCGCGCACTCGCTACTAAATATAGGAGTACAAATCTACAATATGTAACTGGTTCATCTTATTGAGTTGGCTGTTGTTCACCTTATAGAATACTGTGTATAAAAATTTATTTGTTCACCTTACCGAACAGTTCTTCTTATAGGGTGTTCACCTTATCGCGACTCTACTGTAATTTGAATAATTTCGGAGTTGTTTTTAATTTTTCATTACAAACCGCTAAATTAAGAAATCACTAATATTCACCTAATTAACAGCAACAATAAGATTTTAATTTTTGACGTTTATTTGTTTTTGTTTGTCAAATCGTTTACGCAGGACACTAAATCGAACCGAAAACAAATAATTTAGCGGGTTGTAATGAAAAATTAAAAATAACTCCGAAATTATTGGGTTTGGGTATAGGACATTATTAACAAAAATTAAGCGCAATTAGCGCATTATTCCAAAAATTTAATAATATACGGGGTGTTCCATTTGAAAAAAAATCAGTAAACGCTCTTTAACGATAGCCAAATTGGTGGCATCGTAACAAACAGCCTGTATAATAAAACGAATGTTTGATTATTTTGTAGGTTCAACACATCCCTTGGCTGCATGCTTACTAAATAATTTTGTCTTAAATCATCGTAATACTACCGCATAGAATTATTATGGTAAACATTGTCGCGACAATTTTTTTTTTTTCATTAATAACTCAACAATGCGTCATCCAAAACCAAAACCCCAGATATTGATGAAAACACAAATTAAAGTAGATAAGCAAAAACCAAAGGTATATAGGGTGTTTCATTAAAAAAAAATCGAATGTCTGCCATTTTAACGCATCACCACCCTGTTTGATTCAAATTATTTTCAAAATGTGTGTTTTTTGTTACTGTGCCACTTTTTATAAAATAAATTTCTTCAGTACTATTTAATAACGCCTATATTGGACTTTGACGCACTAATGAGCAACCCTGTATATACATACATCTGAAACAAGGTAAGACCCAGAATTGGACCCTGGGGCACGTCATTGTTTACCCCTACCTGCACGCCCTGAACACAACCCTCTCACATATGACCCACGGTGCCTTTTACCAAAGGAACATGAGATATCATCCAGGCAGATAAGACTTAAATACACCTAACGCCACATCACGAACACCGTCACACTCAATCTCGTAAAAAAAAAAGTTCGTAGCATATGACGTCGATATCTTTACTCACTCAAGTTGAAGAATATTCCACATTGTTATTATCTAGATGATTATAAATGTAATTCAAGATAAATTGCATTCTTGGTGAATGTGAAACTGCATCTGAATAAAACAGGACTATATGATATAGACTTTAACTGCAGACTCTGCACTAGAAATCAAAAAACAGTCAGTCATAATGTAAACTGTGAGGGAATGGACCACAGGAAGCAAAACATTTTTAGCGAACTGAACGCAGATGCAGAGATACTCAATTAACACACGAAAAGAAAGACTTTGTTGGGTCAATTACATATTTATTGAAAGAAATATATGTGCAAACAAGTATTTGCTAACCGCAACCAAGAAAAACTTCAGAGTTTCATGTTTAATTTCTTGCTTAAAGCATGTAAAACGTTAAAATCAAATAAGATTATGCTTGATTCAGAAGGAAACCTCTTAAATAATGTATATGTTTGTGTCAACAAACCCTTTGTTTCCGTGAACGTTTTACATGCTTGAAGCGCGAAATTAAACATAAAACTTGAAGTTTTTCTTGGTTTCTCAGTAAAAGACCTTTGCAGAGTCGTACAAGATATAAAATTACTGAAGTGGTAGGTGTTATAAATACACAGGCTCAGCACAAGAAGTATTATTAATAATAATAATAATAATAATATAATTTATTTCAGAGACATGTGTACATACAAAGAAAACATACATGTGTGAAAACGTCAAAAATGAAAACTACAAAATATAGGTAACAAATCATTGATTCAAGAAGTCCTCACAGGAGTAACAATTTAGTGTTAATAGTAATTCCTTAACTTTGAGTTTAAATTTTTTTAAACCTTCCTGTTTTATCTCGGATGGAAGTTTATTGCATAGTTTACAACCACTATAAAGAAGGTTTCTTTGAAAAAGTGCTGTTCTATGCTGAAATGGCAGCAAGTAATTATTTTGCCGTGTACTGTATTTGTGGTCTATACTGGAGGTGAAGGATGACCTGTTTTCATATACAAATGACACTACTTCCAATATGTACATGTCAAAGAAGGTTAGAATTCTTTCTTTTCTAAAAGCAGGTCTACAGGGCTCTTGCAATCTCGGGTTATTTATGTACCTTACAGCTTTTTTTTGCATCAAAAATACCCTCTGGGCATCTCTGCAATGGCCCCAATGAATTATACCATATCGAATTCTGGAAAACACATTCGAGTAGTAGTATATCTTCAAGACTTCAAAACTGCAAGAATTCCGCAGATTATATATTGCATAGCAAGCCCTACTCAGCTCACTGCACAAAACATCAATATGGGCGAACCAAGTCAAAGACTCATCCAACAAAACCCCCAATACCCTGCATGAACTAACCAAGTCCACAGATGTTTGATGTAGGTAAATTTTTGTTTCCCTAACCTTTAATTGATTTTTAAATAAAATACATTTGGTTTTTGCATCATTAACTAATAGCTTATTGACTGACATCCAATCTTTTGTCTTTGTGTATATCCTGTCTGCTTTAGATTTTAGATCTAATAAGTCATTAGCATCAATGATTATATTAATATCATCCGCATAGAGAGAGACTGCGGCCAATGGTTTCATAAGTTTTGGCAGATCATTAATGTAAATTAAGAACAATATGGGACCTATCACTAAGCCTTGTAGGACCCCACTGTTACCTCTCTTACAACTGATATTTCTCCACAGGATGTAACCCGCTGTCTTCTGTCCCGGAGATAAGACTCAAACCATTTGTTCACCATACCACGAATACCATACCTATGCAGTTTATAAAGAATTGTGTGATTTATACAATCAAAAGCCTTTGACAAATCAATGCACATTGCTAAACATGGCAAATTAGAATCTACACTAGTAATGGCCCTCGTAAGACAAATGAAACAAAGCAGTATTCGTAGAATAACTAGGACGAAATCCATGCTGATCATCAGAAAAAGTTTTTAAAATATTCAGTTAATTTAGTAGTAACAATTATTTCAAAAATCTTTGAGAAGACTGGCGCAACACTTATTGGTCTATAATTTGCAAAATCATTGCAGTCTCCCTTTTTATGAAGTGGTTTTATCGGTGCTACTTTTAGAGTTGATGGAAAGAACCCATGATTAATCGACAAATTAAATGAGTATATAAGAGGCTCAATAATTAGCCAATAACAGTATTTAATTATACGGGGTGAGATATGATCATATCCCGCTGAGGAATCTGCATTTAATTTACCAACTGCAATTTCAATATCATTTTATCTACAGTACAAGATGCAAGTCGGACAGGCCTGGGGAAAAGCATAAGGGATATATGGGATGGCTGACACAAAAAAGAAGTCATATGTGAATATTTTACCGGTTTGGAGATATTCTTTAAGAAATATTATATCACCAATGGTCTTGAATATTTTGTTCTTCTAATAACTACGGAGCAATTTATTGTGAAACTAAAAATATCCCTACAGTAATGAGAGCATTTCAACATTAATGGGGGTCATTGAATTTGTCCATGTCGGGTTGAGAACCATTCCTTCCTTGCGAAGCAAATATGAAATGCTTTTAAAGATAATACTACTATTATGACTGACATTAAGACGAGTACGTGAAAGAATGCCTACTGAAATGTCAGATGAACTAGATTAATATGTACATCGCAGGAAACTACGTAAATAATAATAGGAATTGCGATAAGTATGCAACCAAAATATAATTTTCCGCTGAAAGCGAAAAAGTAAAATTATATAGAACGTATTGTTATCATGACTATACACCTAGTTTACTTATAAAATTAAATTACATATATAAAAGTGTATTACTAATTAATATAAAAATTAATATTTTCTATTGCAGGTACAACATACCAAAACCCACTGTATATGTTTATTGCAATATACCATTATTATAATCTTAATTGAATTAGAAATCCCACAAGACCTGCACACAACAGAATTAAAGTTGCAATAAAAAGTAATTAAAGATGTAGTAGACGTTGGAATCAAGGCTATGGCCAACTAATTTCCTACATCTGTATTGTGTTCTGTAGCGGTCGCACTTTCTAAGTTCTTTAAATGTTAACGACAGTGAAAAAAAGCGTATCTTACAAATATGTCTGCCTAGCCGTAATGTTTAACTTTTCTATTTAACGATTTCATTAAAACGCAACATATTCAATGCGAAAACAACATACCACAACATCCTTTTTGCACATGTTCACTGCCAAAGTCTGTTCGATATCTTATACAGGAAATTGCAAGAAAAAAAAAGATATACAAAATAGGTCAGGAGTTTCCTAAGTTTAACTTTTAAATATTAAACACATCGATTTCTATAGTGTTATTAAATAATTAAGAAAACTAAATTATTTAAACGTAACTTAAGATATCCAAGATGAATACAGTACGATTTTCACTGCATATTATACATATATATATATATACAGACTGTCCAGAAACTCTCCTGACAAACGAAGACCGGAGATTTCTCAGATAATTTTAAGACAATTTAACCCAATTCACCCTAGTCCGAAAATGCTTCCTAAGGGAGCTAGAGCTCTTTGAAGATGGCGCCTTGTGATTAGTTTTTTTTTTAATATCTCCCGAACGCTTCTATTTAGAAAAACAAAAACTGGTATGCTTATTTATCCTCCAGAGATGAATCGATTCCATCAATTGCGAATTTCTAGTACCGGTCATAGGCGTCCGTTTTGGGTAGGTTAACGGTTATTTTAACGCATAACTTTTTTGTCTTTAACTTTTAAGCATTTGTGACACTAGATTATTAAATTTTCAGGTATTCTAGTACTAAAAGGTACTCTTACTTTAAGTCGGTAGGATACACCGTTTTCTAGAAAAATCGATTTGAAAATTTTTCGTCATTAAAATTCAATTTATTATTTTTTGCACTAGTTCGCTCTGAACTGCCAACAGAAATAAAACCTACGTTTTTAATTGTCAAATTGTTGTCAGTTCGCGAAGTTTATCTTTTAATTTTTTACTTTGTAGCATTCAAACACAACGATTTCAATTTAAAGAAAAATGGTTTTTACTAATGAAGAATACGCCGATATGCATTTAGTTTATGGCGAAATGAGGTGTAACGCTCGAGCAGCGCAACGTAGATATGCTGAAAAATTTCCCAATCGTCAGCATCCCACTCACTCAAGATTTACAGCTCTTCATCAACGATTAAGAGAAACAGGTTCAGTGGTCCCAAAAAAAATGAAACAGGGAGACATAATGATGTAACAGCAGAACATGAAGATGTTATTTTAATGGAAGTTGAGGAAAATCCAGAAATTAGCGTTCGAAGACTATCTGCCATGTACCCCACAATTTCAAAATCTTCCGTAGGAAATATCTTACACAAAGAAAATTTATATCCTTTTCATTTTACAAAGATGCAAGCACTGCTAGAAGGAGATTTTCCTGCTCGTGTAGAATTCGCTAGATGGTTACAAAATCAGATAAATCAAGATGAAGATTTTTTCAGGTACATTTTGTTTGGTGACGAAGCTTCATTCTCAAAAAATGGAATTTTTAATGTACATAATGCACACTATTATTCGTACGTTGGTGACAATCCCCACGTTGTTCAAGAATTTAAGCATCAGCATAGGTTTAGCATAAACGTCTGGATTGGAGTAGTTGACAACTATCTACTTGGACCTGTGGAATTACCTGCTCGTTAAATGGTGTTGATTACTTACATTTCCTGCAAAATATTTTACCTGATTTGTTAGATGAGGTGCGTTTAAATATTCGGCAAAACTTATGGTTTCTACAGGACGGCTGTCCGGCCCACTTTAGCAGGAATGTACGAGACTTTCTAGATAATAACTACGAAGACCATTGGATTGGAAGAGGCGGTCCAGTTGCTTGGCCAGCAAGGTCGCCGGATTTGAATCCTTGCGATTATTATGTTTGGGGATACATAAAAGCATTTGTTTATTCCGTTCCGATACAAAATCGTGCACAACTCTGGCTAAGGATACAAGATGCTTGCAACGAATTTAGAAATAACTTTGGAATTTTTGCAAGAATTCGGCGTTCTCTAAGCAAAAGGGTAAATTTATGCATAGAGACTAATGGTCATCACATCGAGCATCTTTTGTAACTATCTACCTTTGATACTTGTTCTTTTTTTGTTAGTTTCGTTCCATTGTAATAAATACTTTGTTTTTAAAAACCTTCAGCTAAAATTTTGTTTCAAATTGATTTTTGCTTCTTTTCCCAAACTTTTTTTGCGAATTGTGTGCTGCATTTATTGAAACAAAAGATGATTTATTAAATTAATTTTCATCCATGCCTTGATAATCCTAGCCAACTTCGTCGGTAAGAATAAGTAGGTACATAATAAATTGAATTTTAATGACGAAAAAACGAAAAATTTTCAAATCGATTTTTCTAGAAAACGGTGTATCCTACCGACTTAAAGTAAGAGTACCTTTTAGTATTAGAATACCTGAAAATTTAATAATCTAGTGTCACAAATGCTTAAAAGTTAAAGACAAAAAAGTTATGCGTTAAAATAACCGTTTACCTACCCAAAACGGACGCCTATGACCGGTACTAGAAATTCGCAATTGATGGAATCGATTCATCTCTGGAGGATAAATAAGCATACCAGTTTTTGTTTTTCTAAATAGAAGCGTTTGGGAGATATTAAAAAAAATAATTACAAAGCGCCATCTTCAAAGAGCTCTAGCTCCCTTAGGAAGCATTTTCGGACTAGGGTGAATTGGGTTAAATTGTCTTAAAATTATCTGAGGAATGCCCGGTCTTCGTTTGTCAGGAGAGTTTCTGGACACCTGTATGTATTGCAAATGTTAGTTTTCGTTTAATTTTTCAACTTATTGCAGCTAGTAATTTGGTATACAAGATGATGTATAAACAACAAAATATCCGTAATCAAAAGAAAGAAACTACAATAGGAAACTCTAAAAATGTATAACAATTACAACATAGTGTTTGTAGCTAAAGTACAATCTTTGAAGATATTCATCAAATCATCAATGGAGGATACTGAATTTCTAATAAAAAAACATCTACGTACATAAAGTTTGATTTTTAATATCTGAGGATTCTTTCAAGGTTGCCACTTAAATATTCAAGTGAATTTCACTGGCTTTTCCAGGTTTTCCTTGACCCAACAAATATTTTTTGATACTCATTACTAAATGTAAATCAATGGTAAAAATTTTACTTTCAAATTCATCAAAAACATGTTTTATATATTAAAAAGTTTAATATATTTTAAAAAAAAACATTAATATTTAGTAACACAAAATAAAGAAATTAAGTTTTCTGAAATCGTCCATATTTTGTCACTTTGCTGAGCATTTTTAGATAATAATAATAATCTTTATTTCCCAACAGGCAACGCCCAAAACAGGGTTACAAACTATATTACAGGTGTATACATAATATAAAAAAAGAAAGAAAAACAGTAAGTAACAACAAATTCCATGATGATCCACTATCCACAGTCACAGTCTTCACGCAAATAGGTCAACATTTTTGTTCGCCAAGCGACAAAGTGTGTAAGTTGGAGCTCGTCTCATGATGTTGGTTCGCGCAAAAGGTGTTGCAAAAGTGCAATTATGTCTGGAGTTAAGCCGCGGTATCAGAAATGACATTCGGGTCAGGATATCAGGGCAGTCAGTGCTGCCATTCAACAGTCTAAGCAGAAATCTCTCACATGTAGCGTATCTCCTCTCACTCAAGGATACCATACCATGACTCTGCAACAGATCACCCATCGCCACGCCCCTCTCCGGATAAACACCATCTGCCCGATACGTGAGAAACTTCAAGAACCTACGGTGAACACGGTCCAATGCCAAACAATCACTTGCATAAATAGGAAACCATATTTAGGAGGGATATTCTAGCTTACTCAATACATAGGCAGAGTATAGAGATTTCAACAATGCTGAATCAGTTAAATACCTAGACACACGCATAACAAAACCCAACGATCTGAACGCAGATGTACAAATGTTCTCTATGTGAGATTTGAAGCTCAAGCTGGAATCGAAGGTAACTCCAAGATCTTTAAATTCAGTTTTACTCATTAACTTGTTGTCACCAATGAAGTAAGAAGAATTGTACGAAGTTGAAGACCATGTGAAGGTTACTGCACAACATTTATCCACATTCAACTTGAGTCCAGAACGTTCACACCATGAAGACAATACACTTAAATTTCTCTGAAGATTAGTCACATCAGCAGGACCATTTATTACAGAATAAATTTTAATATCATCTGCATATCCAAGAACAGGGCAATCGATCTGTAGGAGACGATCATTCATAAACAATATGAACAACAAGGGACCCAAATTTGAACCCTGGAGAACACCGGAAGTAATTACAAACTCAGTGGACGAAAAACCATTATAACAGACATAACATCTCCTCCCACTAAGGTAAGACCCAATGAGGCCGACAGCCGAAGGAACAAAGCCAAATGAACTAAATCTACGCAGTAGCAGGTCATGGTCAATCATGTCGAATGCCCTCGAAAGGTCAGTGTATATTACATCAACTTGTCCGCGCCTGTCCAGAACCTCTAAGATACACTGAGTAAGTACTGCCATGTTCGTAACTGTCGACCTCCCAGATAAGAAACTATGTTGGTCAATTGAGATAAAGGAGCGTATACTGATATATATAAAGGAATATAGAACTCTCTCGAATAATTTGGAGAAGTTAGATATTATAGAGATCGGTCTATAGTTAGATATCAATGCACGGTCACCTTTTTGTGGACAGGTACAATCCTAGTTTTTTTCCAACGCTCGGGAATATTCCAGAGGAAACTGATAAGTTACTAATTACTTTGAGAGGGGAAGCAAATATATACCTGCAGTCCCGAATCAAGAAGCTAGGTATAAGATCATCACCAGTCGTTTGTTTATTAGGGAAAGGATTTAATAAAACTTATGGCTTAAGTTTTATTAAATCCTCTTCAGTTACATTGGAGAAAGAATAAGGTAAAGGGTTATAAACTGATTCAGGATACACTGTATTTGAATGCATTTCATATACGGATGAGAAGGATCTAGCGAAAGCCTTGACAATTTCTATGGGATCAGAAAAGTCATTGCCCACATTATCACGAAGATTACCAGGTATTCTTGTGGAGCGTGTTTTTGCCCGAAGAAAGCCCCATAAGTTGGAAGGGGCTACATTCATTGATTTCTCAACCCCTGCGATACAATACACATAGTTATCATGTATTTGCTTATTTAGATCAGGAAAGTAGAAGTTCCCTGACTCACGACAGTAAAAACCAGACTAGTATGATTTTATTGCAACGTCATTTTATGTAATTTTTTAAAAGAAAATCGAAATGTGCCTGTAGCTTACAAATAAGCGACAGTGTGTGGCTTCAGCTTACATATACCAGTGCATATGCTCGACAAGCAAATGAAACATAACAATATTATAGTAGTCGTTTATTTAAGGTGGTGAGACTTGGATAATCACCGAATCTAGTCTATCTGTAGTTCCAAGAATTCACTTATTTCATAAAGTGGACACCCAGAATACCATATCGTAGTCTCGATTCAACTTCACTGACATAGACATCTTAATTACATCCTCATTTAATAAAAATATAATGGTTCGTATTAAAAAAATTTCTTGTTTATATGTGCATAGCTATATTGTTGCCAGCGTATTTCCATTCAAGGGATTCGTTGATATCTAATCCCAAAAGTCTGGCCGAAGTAGGGTGTAATATTTCAGTACCATTAATTGAAACACCACAATTCTCATCCATTACGTTTTGTCTAGTATGTAATATAACAAAAATAAGTTTTTATTTATTTTTAAAATCAATTTGTTACTAAAGAACAAGTTATGCAACATTAGCACGTCGTTGGCTGCTAATTGTAAATATCCTTCATCTGCAATCAATATCGAAGTGTCCTCTGCATACATAGTAATGACGCCTCTGTTGAGGTGCTTTGGCAAATCATATAATATAAATAACAGTGAGCCCAGAATCGAGCCCTGGGGCACACCAATGTCAGTTTCAGTTAATGGTGACCTATAATTTACTCTGCAATTCCCAGACATAGACGTTACTTCGACGCATTGCTGACGATGTCGATATAAGACTGAAACCATCAGGCGACCTTTCGTATCAATACTTTCAATTTTTTTGGGGTAAAACTGCATAATTGCCATAGTCGTGGATCTATAATATTTATACTATTAGGTTAGCTATATTAATCCCTAAATATGCCCATAGTTAATTAACGAAAGCTTAAAATCTTGCAGTGTAATGAAATGTAACAACGTACCTATTTGTCATGTCTTCATTACTTAAACTGTAGTTTGTAAGTCTTTGATTAAATAATTATCGATGCAAACGAGCGTCAATACTCTTCCAATACACAGGAACTGTGTACATGCACATATGTATAAAGACATGCCGACCAAGTATGTATATGGAATTAATGGACAAAATTACAGTTCAGATAAAAATGTGATGTAAAATCCCGTTCTAGGAGTGATTATTGTATGGTAAAAATATAACCGTGCACGCTATGTACAACATACATACAACTTAACATATTATGCATGCATATAGATACGTATAGAAACATAGTCACAGATATGTTTTTTGTAGTTTCAAGGCATTGTACAAGTCGAGATATAATTGTACTTTAGAATCTAGATGCTTCTAAGCTTTAAAAGTATACATACCAGTAATAATACATATCACAATGTTTCATCTGTCCTGATCATAATTATTTAAATTATCTTTTAATTGAAATAAGTTCATTAACAACAGTTTGTCAATGCTGATAACATTACAAGTAAAAATATCGCATCAGAAAGACAATAAGATTGCATCCAATTAAAGTAAAACACAAGAATACTTTACAAACAATAAATGCTTAAAAATTACATTTTTAACAAAAAACTGTTTGAGCATGATTATAAAATTGAAGTATATGTATTAGTCCAGTCGAATTAGACATGAAATCAAGTAAGTTCTATTCTGGAATATGGTTTTGTCGCCGATTTTTTTATAGGTACATTTGACCCCCACGAACATACCCTGAAAAATGCCAAAAGTTTAAGGTCCGGGTTTGGCCGTGAGAAATTGTTAAACAATTGAAAAGTGACATTTTCCGGTTAAACTTTTTTCCCGTAGGTTAAATGTGAAAACTGTCCGTACAAAAGTTGTTCGCCCCATCATTCAAGCCATTGCACGATCGATTATCATTATTTGTTTAGCTGCAAAATGCATAAAACCATGGCAATTTTGATTTTTTATTTTTTGCATTCAATCGATGAATAATCAACGTATGGCTTTGAACCTCATGGTGCAGACAATATAAAATGTCCCCCAGAGAACAGTGCAAAGTTCACTCACCTGTGTTGTATAGTTGAGCTACAATAAGCGACAAGCCAAAATTCCTAAATTAGCTGTCCCTTCCTTGCATATTGTCGCACATGGTTCAAAAAAATCATGGTTTTAATTCATTGAGAGGTCTTTCCGAAAATGGAAAAAAATATATTTTTTCTCAAAAATTGCCATTTTTTTGGGGGTTCGAAATTATTTGCTTATAAACAAATGAAATATCTCCGACAATTGACATATTATCGTAAATATTATGGTAGATTCTGCTTCCTTTCTCTTCAACGAGTAATTTGAGACTAACTTTATACGAATATCTTGATTAGAACTGGAGATAACAAGGTTCTAGTTTTATTACGTTTATTATCGTTCTGGTGGATATTTAAGGAAAAAAAAAATATCAAATTTCTCTCAATACCCCAAGGAATCGCCGTGAATTTTTCAGATCTGTAGGAGCACTCTATGTAAGTCAAAGAAATTAATGAAGTTCGGCGCGTGCTGGCGGTGGGAAAAATTGCTACCGGGGGGGCGTGGTGGGGTAAGCCAAAGGCTCCGCGCGCCGCCTGGAGTTATATATTTGTTAAATAACCGGCGATTTGGGCTCGGCGCGGGCGGCGCGCGGAGCTTCTGGCTTACCCCACCACGCCCCCCGGTGGCAATTTTTCCCACCGCCAGCACGCGCCGAACTTCATTAATTTCTTTGACTTACATAGAGTGCTCCTACAGATCTGAAAAAATTCACGGCGATTCCTTGGGGTATTGAGAGAAATTTGATATATTTTTTTCCTTAAATATCCACCAGAACGATAATAAACGTAATAAAACTAGAACCTTGTTATCTCCAGTTCTAATCAAGATATTCGTATAAAGTTAGTCTCAAATTACTCGTTGAAGAGAAAGGAAGCAGAATCTACCATAATATTTACGATAATGTGTCAATTGTCGGAGATATTTCATTTGTTTATAAGCAAATAATTTCGAACCTCCAAAAAAATGGCAATTTTTGCGAAAAAAAATATTTTTTTCCCATTTTCGGAAAGTACTCTCAATGAATTAAAACCATGATTTTTTTGAACCATGTGCGACAATATGCAAGGAAGGGATAGCTAATTTAGGAATTTTGGCTTGTCGCTTATTGTAGCTCAACTATACAACACAGGTGAGTGAACTTTGCACTGTTCTCTGGGGGACATTTTATATTGCCTGCACCATGAGGTTCAAAGCCATACGTTGATTATTCATCGATTGAATGCAAAAAATAAAAAATAAAAATTGCCATGGTTTTATGCATTTTGCAGCTAAACAAATAATGATAATCGATCGTGCAATGGCTTGTTTTTTAGAGAATGATGGGGCGAACAACTTTTTTACG
Organism: Amphimallon solstitiale; assembly: GCA_963170755.1. NCBI lineage: Eukaryota > Metazoa > Arthropoda > Insecta > Coleoptera > Scarabaeidae > Amphimallon > Amphimallon solstitiale. The sequence goes on along the minus strand of OY720676.1, from coordinate 46,480,307 downwards.
GACAGTTTTCACATTTAACCTACGGGAAAGAAGTTTAACCGGAAAATGTCACTTTTCAATTGTTTAACAATTTCTCACGGCCAAACCCGGACCTTAAACTTTTGGCATTTTTCAGGGTATGTTCGTGGGGGTCAAATGTACCTATAAAAAAATCGGCAACAAAACCATATTGCAGAATAGAACTTAATTTAATTCGACTGGACTATATGTAACACTATCTTTTTTCGTAATATTTTTTGGATAAATACCTCGAGATGGAATGACAATAGTAAAATAAGAATTTCTGACTTACAAATGGAAATAAAGCAGCAGGTAAATGTAACTCCAAACTCCATACAAATTCTACTCGCTGTTTAACTATAATAAACAAATCATAGTAAGGAAAATTTATCGAAGAACAAATACCAACCTAGAAAAAACGACCTAGCAATATAAATAGGCAATCGCAATCAAAGTACATTAAATATAAAAATTTAGAAATGCTATTTTAAATACATTAAATTGTATTATAAAAATTGAAGATATGGGCATCTTATAAATAAGAATATGTAAATAAGCCTATCAAATGAGGAATATTTGAAGAGTATTTTTGGTGAACGTTATTTTCGTCAGTGGTATCCCTCTCTAAAAACGTTAGCTAGCCACTGCTATACATTAAAGTCGTAATATAACTAGAGCAATAATGTAATAGCCCCCATCATAAACAAATTACTGACAAATAACACTGTCATCTTGAATGTCCGGTTTTAAACAGGGTCATGTGGAAGAAGATATCTTGTTCAGACCACTTTCCGCCACATGCTCTTAAAACTTTCCATGGCACAGCAGGTAAAAAGAATCAAGAGACATTCAATATGGCGAGTAATTTGTCGTTCCATCACATGGCACTCTAAACTTCTTGAGTGGTGGTATACCTTTTTTATGCCACTACATGGAGTCTTGCTTGGATTCAGGTTTATAATGATGAACCCAAGTTTTATCCCCCATACCAATTCGACTCAAAACACTGTTCCTGCCTTGACCTTGGCGGGAACATTCGCGCTAAGATGATCGTGAAGAATTTTAAAAATTGTTGTATCAGACACGACAGTCGGTCCTGCGAGTTGTATCTTCTTAAGCTGAACATCTACTATTACTAATTTTTCGACTTTTGAACAAGTTCTGGAATCGTCACTTCGAGAGACCACGTGAGTCGTCTTCAAGTGACTCGGAACCTTTCTAAAAGCGACTGTGCCGTTTACAAACCATAGTTTTTCCCGGGCAAGAATCTCCGTAAACCGATAACATCTCTTCCAGTATCGTATGAACAGACTTTCCTTATTTTGTATGTAACTTGATAAAGGAGCGATATTCGATTTTCTCCATACGTCACACTTTCTTTCCGATTAAATTGCTTGGTGGACGGTACTCTGAAGGCTATCGACGCGATTATGTTAAAACTTTATATTTGTACTAATAATGAGTCACTGAACACGTTACGACACGAAAGAATCTCTCACTCCCATCACTCCCATCCAGTCCCTCCATTTCGGGAACTTATACAAATGTATTCTTTCCTTACAATCCTTACTATAATTTCAAATCAACTGATTAATTACAGTATACAGCATTCTCTTTTGATATGTTTATCATGCTGTCTAAAATAGAGCAAACAAACAGTACAAATATTTTATTTTCCTTTTTGCTTAGCAAAGAACTAAAAGTAATAGAATTTTGCGGTTCTGAAATGCTCTTAGAAAAGATTCTTGGATGAAATCAGAAAAGCTATTTTTTATATAACCATTTTACTTACGTTTGCCCCACTTGTCAAACTACTCGCACGTTCACAAATACAATCTGTTAATCCTTTAAAATAACTGTTTTTTTTTTTTAGAAAGTAGCTATCTCCTACAATTAAGTTAAGTGTTAATTAAATACGATATGTACTGTATATAGGGAAACTAGATCTCTATATATTCATATTTTATATAAGTATATCAATATCAATCAGGTAAAAGTATTGCCTTTTTTTATTACAGTCGTATCAGATTTTGACCTCACTCTGTGATAGAAAAAAACTCGTTAAAATTTGTAGGTGGTGAACGTGTTAAGAGAACTTAAGTAAAACCACAAACATTCATTATTGTGAAAAGATATTACCACATTTTCGGAATGTATTTACATATAAATGATAAAAAAAAATAGCAATAATTTAAAAAATATCTAGGAAAAAAGTCATTATCGAAATGCGAAATATCGTTGTAGAACAGATATGGTAAAGTATGTACGATTAGATGTAATAAAACTCTGTGCACACAATCCGGTAAATACAATGCGATACCGTTATAAAATTCCATATATAATCTAGGCAGGAAATGGTGACAGATAAGTATTCTATTCTATTTTAATAAGGGCCGTTTTCCCATAATATATGTATAATTAATTTTGTATATACATGGTGTATGTTGTTTTAAGAAAAATTGTTTCTTACCTATATTATTATTCCTGATGAAGACCAAAAGAAAGGTCGAAACGTTAAATAAATCAAACATCATTATAAACTAATGTGTGTTTATTTAATTTCTGCCTAAAATACCCAATACTTATCAAGAGTTAAAATAATGTATAATTAATTATACAGTGTTAGTTAAAAGTATGGAGACGGCGATTTATTGTCGTTAATATTCATTTTAGAGAATTATGTTCAATATAAAAGTTTGTTAGGATATTTTGATCTACATATGAGAATATTTGATTTTTTTTTTCTTCAATTGTTTTTTAGTTACGCCTTTCCGCGCAGTTTTTTTTAATGGGAACTAGTAAATTTTACTCTATCATTCGATAGAGAATTTTTTTCTCTTTACAATAATATTTTTGTTTTTTTAAAATTCATTTTAATAATTTTTTTATAAGAAAAGGCCGGTTCAAGTGTTTCACAGATGTTCGGTACATCGCAGATAGACAGAAGCGATGCGATAAACAAACTTGAGCGACATAATTTTATCAGTGGTTATTGTGTACGTCAAATCTTTGACAGAAATAATTCATTTGTGCAATTTGTTGCTGTTAATATTAACAATGGCGAGTTTAAGTGAACATGAACGAATTGAAATACTTATGATGTTGGGTTATGGAGATAGACGCAGAAGTTTACAAGACGTTTGTAATTTATTTAATGATACGCATCCAAATAGAAATCCAATTTCTAAATCCGTTGTTGGTAAAACTTTAAGACGCTTTGAACAAACTGGTAGCGTTAAAGATTTGCCAAGGAGTGGTAGACCTAGAACAGCAAAAAGCGATGATAACAAACTGGATATTTTATTGGCTGTATCTGAAGATCCTCATTTATCAACCAATCAATTAGCGGCCAATTTCAATATTTCGCAGTCATCGATCGTGTCATTTTTAAAAAGTGAAAAGTATAAACCTTATAAGGTACACCTTGTACACGAGTTACCGGAAGATGATTTTGATAGGAGATTACAATTTTCTGAAGAAATGTTAAATATTTGCAATAATAATGAAAATTTTGTCAACAATATTCTTTTCTCTGACGAAGCTACTTTTTGCCTTACCGGTGAAGTAAACGGACATAACTGCAGATACTGGTCATCGGAAAATCCCTTTTGGTTTTTGGAGCACCATACGCAGTACCCCCAAAAGGTTAATGTTTGGGTTGGCATTCTTGGCGGTCATATTATCGGTCCCTTTTTCATCAATGGCAATTTAACTTCGGGTCTGTATTTGCAGTTATTGCAAAATGAAATAATACCTGCCCAATGACAGTATCTGGTTCCAGCAAGATGGCGCCCCACCACATTATGGTGTAAATGTTCGTCAATATCTGGACAACGTTTTTCCCCACAGATGGATTGGAAGACGAGGAACCATTGAATGGCCAGCCCGTTCGCCAGATTTAAGTCCTTTAGATTTTTTTCTTTGGGGATACGTAAAAAACAAAGTTTACGAAGATAAGCCCGATAACGTCGAAAATTTACAAATCCGAATTACCAGAACGATACAAGAAATTCCCCGAGATTTTTTACAGAACTCTGTTCGGGGTTTTGTAAATCGATTGGGTCATTGTCAAATTACTAATGGACGACAATTTGAACACTTACTTAATTTGTTATTAATTTGTTTAATTTTTCTTGTAAAAGTTATTAAAATGAATTTAAAAAAAACCAAAATATTATTGTAAAGAGAAAAAAATTCTCTATCGAATGGTAGAGTAAAATTCACTAGTTCCCATTTAAAAAAAACTGCGCGGACAGGCGTAACTAAAAAACAATTGAAGAAAAAAAAAATCAAATATTCTCAAATGTAGATCAAAATATCCTAACAAACTTTTATATTGAACATAATTCTCTAAAATGAATATTAACGACAATAAATCGCCGTCTCCATACTTTTAACTAACCCTGTATATTGATTACATATTAGTGTTTTTTTATTTTCTTAATAATGTATGTATATTTTTAAATATGCAATACAGATATTTTCGAATTTGTATTATTTAAAAATATGTTCAAGATAAAGTTGAAGTTCAAGCACTGTCAACGAATATACAATTATCCTATATTATACATTATTTTTAGCTGTTTTTACTGGATCTACTCGTATCCTCCTTAACAACTTCGCTTAATATTTAAAAAATTTATTTTCATTATATGTACCAAATATTGAGAAGATTAGTTTCATCTTCCGTTTTATTCCTTAAACCAATTATCTAGTACACTTCAATCAGTTATTACATTATTTTGAATTTTTGCATCCTTTAAAACTTGTTGGTGTAATTTACATAAAATGCAACCAAATTCGCGATCTGTGCGCCGAACACCAATGATAAATCTGCAATAGAAATGACAAATATTTAGTTATTCCCCTAAAACGCAAACTTTGATTAAAAAGTGGAAATAGATATTGATGCGAAGTCAGCGGAAAATAGAATAAAATCATGTCACTTAATTTTGATCGCATGTTATGGCTTTGAAATTAGCGCGTTTAAAATGGCGGAAAAATCTGTCATATGAAACACGTTCTTTATTATACTTTTATATACAGATAATAATTAAAATTAGCCCTACATTTTCATTGCATTTCCTAGAACATGTGTATATATAATATAATATTTAAAAGCGGTTCAAATGCGAAAATGGTATTGAAGACATCCTATTGTTGACAAACATCTGTTCTTCCTTATTTTCACTTTCAGCATTTCATTTTCATTATGCAAATCTGGGTATATTCAGACAAAAAACATGAAATGAAATTCGCAAACATACAGAATGGCAGAGACATTCAGAAAGTCATTGTCACTCCAGACAGAATACACATTGGGGAAAGTAAAAGTATTTGTAATACATACGATGTAAATTTAAAAAAAAAACTTTTATACCTGACTTCAAATAACAATTTTCAAAAGTATTTACAATATACATGAAGTTAGTTATGAGAAAGTTACGTTTTCAACTTTTTAAAAACTCATTAAAATACACGTTTATTTAAATAAGATAAGATATTTAGTGTATCCCTCTTTTTAGCTTTGATTACAATATCTCATTTTCTTAATTATTGCTGTTTGTTGAATACGAGTTTATCTAACTTGTGAACAGTTAGACTTGGTCCTACGCAGTGTTATTGTTATTATAAATCCATAAGTTTAGCTATATGCAGATTAACGAAAATTTAAAACAAACCAATAGAAAATTAATCAATAAATTTTAAGGAACTGATAGAGTTGGTAATGAAAAAATGAGATGTGGACACCACAGACTTTGTTAAAAGCAGCTGTTCCAAATTATGTTTTAGATAGTTTTATCATCTACAGAATGCATAATTTGCGAGATATTTTTCGGTAACAGTAAAAATATTATTCTCAATCCAAATTTAATTATTTTTTATATACAATGTGTCTCTAAAAGGTCTTTAAACAACTCTACCACGTATTTTTCGGACCAAAATAAACCGATTTAGCAAAACTTGGCTTAGTCAAAGTTGCTTAGTTTGTGAGCAATACGGTCCTGAAGTTGCAGTTGGAAAATTGTTTTTTTGTTATAAATTTGAAACGGCTGGAGCGATTGCGCTAAATTTTGACACGTTTACATAGTTTTATGAGTCAAGAAATTCTGTATAAAAATTGTGATAGTAATCAATCTATAGGCGGAGAACCTGCGTTTATAAATATTAAAACATTTCCATTTTCTACGCCAATGGATAAAAAAGAGTTTGTCTATAAAATTTAGATTAAGTGTCTTAAGTACAAGAAAAAAGGTACTCTTTGTAAGACTCGAAAAATTGCATCGTTTTCTCAAAAATCGCATTTTAAGATTTGAGAACATTAACTAGAGGACGGCAGCGCATACTGTGTGCTCCATGTACATGTATCTTTAAGCCGTGTACACGTGTCTTAGGCCATTTAGACGTCTCTTTAAACTATGTACACGTCTTTTGACGTCGTTTTTGAATTGATAAACGTGACAAAATTTAGCGCAATCGCTCCAGCCGTTTCAAATTTATAACGAAAAAACAATTTTCCAACTGCAACTTCAGGACCGTATTGCGCACAAACTAAGCAACTTTGACTAAGCCAAGTTTTGCTAAATCGGTTTATTTTGGTCCGAAAAATACGTGGTAGAGTTGTTTAAAGACCTTTTAGAGACACTTGTATATATAAAAATTGTACCAAAAGCAGTTCTAGATAATCTTAATACATCTATCTAGAGTGCATAACCTGTTAGGTATTCGCAAGAGAAGATGATAAAGCATTGATAATTTTAGGTAAAATGCCTTTTCTTTTAGATTAAAGGTCCATGAACGAGAGTTATCCCTAAATACATTTTGAACAAAATAAGACATTTTGAAGAATTTTTTAAGTCTTAAAAACCTAAAGTGCACTTATAAGTCCTAAAACTGAGGTAGCGTCCTAATTTAGCCTATTTTCAAGATTTTATCTCCAGTTCAGATCAAATATTAATATCGAAATACAAAAAGTTGTTTCAATTTTTATGTTCTATGTCATAGGTTCCCAAAGTGGGCGATAACGCCCCCTTGTGGGCGCTGCAGGTCTAAAGGGGGGCGGTAAGAGACCCAGAAAAAAAATGGGGGCGTTGTGTAAAGGCTTAGGGGGCGATTTGTAATTTCATCTAGAATCTAGGAGGACTCTTAGACACCGACTGAGCTCTCGACTCTCGACTAGGGATGGGCGATAAACATCGATGTTCATTGAACATCGATATTTTAGGATCGATGTTCGATGTTTTTGCATCGATGTTTGCAATTTAGATTTATCGATAAACTATCGATGTTAGAAGAAATATAGTGAACATCGAACTTTTAAGCTTGACAAAATGTATTTGCACTAATCACAAAATAAAACAGCGTCCTCTGTTGACAAATACAAAAATGTTTCCAAATTAACAGCTCACATACAGGCTACGAGGATGTAAAATTGTCTACGAATAAAAGAAGTATTTAAATTACACAGTGCTATATCATATAAATTCGAATATTTCATTTTAGGCTCTTTTAAATATTACTCAGTATAAATATTTAAATAATATATAATTAAATACATAAATGTATAGTACTTTTAATGTGCAGAATAAAAGTTAAATTATGTATGCATGCAGAATAAGTGAAGGAGGTAAACGTATTTTCATAGAAAAAGAAGGGAGATAGACATTACCCATGTATACTTCTTCGGGAAATTCCCTAGTGCGTACAATCATACACGACGATACACGTATTAAATGCAAGATGACACATCAGAAATATAAAACCATATCCATATGTATCTCGGTATTTGCCAGCGTAGTCAAAAAAAAATGCAAGACTATAAAATCCCAAATAAAAATCGTTCTCTTAAAAAGCTTTGATACACGTAAATGTATATATTTTTTAAGTATCAGACGATTTAAGTCATGTGGTTGTTTCATGCGTAATTGCATAATATTGTTTTTTTATATAGTTTTTTTTGAGTAGTTTCTAAAGTTAACTACATATTATAAATGTATATATTTCTTTTATTATTATTTTTGAATAGTGATATCTTTTATATCATTTTGTTAAGGACGTAAATTAATTAAGTTATAATAAAGTTTTTGTTAAACTGCCAAAAAATAAATCTATAAATATAATTATCGATGTTTAAAAACATCGATGTTTGGTAGTCGATATTTTGCAACCATCGATGTTGATCAACGATGTTAACATCGATGTTTGATATCGATGTTTACCCACCGATGTCCCATCCCTACTCTCGACTACAGCTTGTGAACATCAACTAATATTAATTAAGAGATTGCTCAAACCAACTCGGTTCGATATTTCTCTCCGAGTAGTTCATATATCTGTCCTGTTTTATTGAATAAATAAAATAAAAAACATATCAATCGGTCGCTCCGCTTCGAAACGAAAAGAGACACAAACAAACAAATAAAAAGGCAACTGTATCAATCGGCTGGTTCATAGAATACTTGTTCTTACTTGTTGAGTACGATTGAGCGTCGAATGAGATAAACGAGTTTATGCATGTTTGTCTTATTCCTGTCGGTGCGTGCTGCTTATGCAATCCTATATAAACAACGTAATATTTATTTTATTTTCATTTGCGGTTTCGCGCGTAATAGATAAGCAGTACTTAAGTTCAACACTTATACTTACGTATTTCTCAAAACAAAACAATGTCGGAAGTAAAAAAGAAGAGACGGCAATACTGTGCGGAATATATTAAATTCGGATTCATTGAAAATCCTACAAACCCATCGTCGCCTTTGTGCCTTCTATGCCTAAAAACATTTTCGAATGAAGCAATGAAGCCTTCAAGACTTCAAGATCATTTGAATAAAATGCATCCAGATAAGAAAGACAAGAATGTAGCATATTTTCAAGACCTAGAGAAGAAGCATAATACTCGGCCAAGTGTAGCAAAACTCTTTTCGGCGGCTGCTAAGCAAGATGACGACGGACTTCGAGCTTCGTACAACATCTCTTTGTTAATTGCTCAAAAAGGCAAACCACACAACATCGGAGAAGTGTTAATTTTGCCAGCAATAAAGGAAGTAATAACTACTGTGCTTCATAAACCGGCCGCAGATATTATCGGAAAAATTCCTTTGAGTAATAATTCTGTGCAAAGACGAATTGATGAAATGGCCGGAAACATAGAAGAATCATTGTGCAATCATCTGAGGACTAGTCAATTCTCAATTCAGCTCGATGAGTCCACTTTACCAACTAATGAAGCATTGTTGCTGTCTTACGTGAGGTTTATTAAAGATGAGAAAATATGTGAAGAACTATTGTTGCTAGAAATTTAGAGACCGATACAAAAGGCGAAACCATATTCAATACATTGGAAAAGTTTTGTGATGAGAAAGAGATTCCCTTGAAAAATATTATATCAGTTGCTACGGATGGCGCTCCGGCTATGACAGGGTGCCATAAAGGCTTCATAGCGTACGTAAAAAATAAAATTCCAGATGTCCTTGCTGTACATTGCGTTATTCATAGACAACATTTGGTTGCTAGAAATTTAAGTGAACGACTATTTCAATCACTGCAATATGTCATCAAAGCAGTCAATAAAATCCGTAACTGCTCTTTGAATGATAGATTATTTCATCAGCTTTGTGTTACTAATGACGAAGATTTCAACCGTTTGTTGTTTCATACCGAAGTTCGTTGGCTATCAAGAGGCAATTGTCTGACTCGATTTTACAACCTGTTTGACTCTGTGATAGAGTTTTTGGAAACTAAAGATACAGAATTGCGCAACAAGCTCATTACATCAAAAAATGATATAGCTTACATGACAGACCTGTATAAATTGTTCAACAACATGAATCTCCAACTGCAAGGCGATGAACTAAATTTAATTAAAACAAAAAATGTCGTTGCTGCTTTCGCAGCCAAACTGCTTCTACACAAAAAGAATATGGGCAGACGTGAGTTTCATAATTTTCCGAATTTATCAGTATCCTGCAGTAACGACGACTTGTTTGCCTACTGCCAACATTTGGAAAAGCTCCACATTGACTTCACCGAACGATACCAGGATATTTTGAACTTGGAAATACCAGACTGGGTGTTGGATCCGTTTTCAAATGTCAACACAGCAATATCACCACATCTGGAAGAAGAACTTATAGAATTGACAACGAACGAGGAAATAAAAATCAAGTTCAAAAATGGCTACCAAGAATTTTGGCTACAAAAACCGATCCGGCAATTGTACCCTGGATTGTGGTCAATCATTCAACGATTCTTGATAGCATTCCCATCGTCATATTTGTGTGAACGTGGATTTAGTGCTGTAGCAACGCTGCTTACTAAAAAGAGAAATCGTTTGCATGTTACCGAACGTGGTGACTTGCGGCTGTTCTTGAGTAAACTGGAACCTGATATCAACAAACTTATTAAACAGCATCAGATTCATCCTTCACATTAGTTTTTATATTAGAATCGATTATGTTTGTTTTATTTTGAATTTTGAATAAAAGATACTTTGTCTGAATACTATAAAGTTGCGTTTCAATAATCATTCTCATTGGCAGGTGTAGCCCGTAAAAGTTAACTTGAGACCTGAGCGCCGTTTTGTACTACCTACTACGCTCAGGTCTCAAGTTAACTCATTCATTCTAAACGAGACTTTTACTATAACCCATAGTAAAAGTCTCATTTAGAATGAATGTTTAATCTCCGCTAATATAGCTCACAATAATTAATTTAATTTGAAGTTATAGTGGTTTTTGAGTAGGTGAAAAAATGGGGGCGCTAAAAAATAATTTATTCTCAAAGTGGGCAGTAGGCAAAATAAGTTTGGGAACCACTGTTCTATGTCATTTCGTCACGATTCGAGTTGTATTGGTTACCGACGATTGCAAGTGGTTGCCCGAACAAAGTTAGTTAGGTTTATACCACCAGCCAATAACATTACACCTATTTCGCAGAAGCAGAGCATAGAATTGTATGTAAATTGTATTGTCGTTCCCACTTCCGAGTATACCAGTCGCGACTGGTGAGTTCGTTTAGGTGGGGCAATTGCATAGACAAGACTGATTCGATTATTATCGGTGATATATTCCCAGGTGCCGAGCATATCACCTATAATAAATGAATCAGCCTTGTCTATGTAATTGCCCCACCTAAATGAACTCACCAGCCGCGACTGGAGTATACATACGATAAGGCTAACAACCTAAAAATATGCCTAAAGAGAAAAGTTGTTTTGAAAATAAAGCGATGGTTTGGCTCAATAGAATTGGTACCAGCTTTGAAACTCCATACTATGAAATATGTCATTCTAAAAAGGAAATGTTGTTTTGTAAATTTTGCGTGAAAAGTATGTACATATTAAACAAATACTAGGGGTGCTTTTGATACCTATATTTATTTTCTGTTTATTGTTTATGTAGTGCCTATTTATACTGTAGTTCCTATGTAAAAAAATATCACACCTGGAACAGCATGAAAAATCGAGCGTTCACCAACGTTCTGTTAAGCTGCCTGAAAGACAAACCTTAATTATTAATACTCTTAATTGAAATAATGAGAGAAATCAGCTTAATGCTGATCTATGCAATGCTCTTGTAGCTTCTAATATTTCATGGAACAAGTTGAACTGTCCAGCATTTAAGGAATTTTTAGCAAAATATTGTGGTAGGCACATACCCAACGAAAGTACATTAGGTAAAAATTATTTGCTCCCCTAATTATACCTTATTAGGTATTTTATGTATTATTTTACTTATGTTTCAGAATTAATGTCCTATTTTTCAAATTTTAAGTTCCCAGAAATTCGGACTCTAGTCATCACTGTTGAAAGGCAGACGTAAGCACACAGCGGCTGCAGCTTCTTGGACGTGACACCGCACAGAGGCCAAAAATTCAGGGCAGTCAACTATACTATAAACTTCCAGCGAAAACGGAACGCATGTGTATATATAAGAAAAAATATCAATGGAGTTAGAAGTAACATGATGAGGAGACTAGACTAAAGTCTTACTCAAGACGAAGGAATCGTATAGTTTGTTGAAAGTACAGCTATTATAGAACTTTCCACAACGCAATATAAAACGTATGGTTTTATACGAAGCTAGACGCAATTTATTAATATGATCCACGAAAGTTAGGCGCGAATTAAAACATCCAAACCGCGTACAAAGCCAACAGTAAGTCGTTCGTTCTGCAAATATAAATTCTCGGAGCAAAATTAATCTGAGGTGTACGACTATAAGTGACAGCACAGCACTTACTGGCATATGGTTCAAGACTATTGTTATTACACCAATCATCGAGAATAAAGAATTTGCTGCAGTGTTGGAGCATCGCAGTAATCGGCTTTGACACACTAAAACTTTAGATCATCTGCATAAGCTTCTGCAAGACGTCTTGGTTATTGAAGTAAGTTACAATCTTCTTATCTGCTTCTTATACAGCATGTGTCACTTTTCATTAGCCATAGGCGATTAATTCATGCAATACGTGACAACATAGCATCCCTACTTTCCTCTCCAATGCGAGCACGACCGATACAAGCTCAAGTTATAGCAGTAACTGTTGGACTATTGACTTGGGTGTTTGTAATGCGTTCAGAAATAATATTTACGCGTTGCAAGATTTGTTTTTCTTTTCCTTTCAGTAAATGCAAAGAATTATTAAGCTGCGTTCACGCTGCATGACACAAACAAAAGCGTAATTCTAATAAAATTCAAAATAAGGTAAATAAAAAGGGATTCTGAAAATAATAATAAACTAGTAGATCAGGAGATCGCGGCGGCCATTTGATGTTTCCCGTTCCAGTAATAAGACGGCTTTTATGGCAGACTAGATCGCAACGTGTTCGCAGCTAAAGATTGAATGTAAAATCTGGTGGGGAGATCGGAGAAAGTCGTTGTAATGTCGATTGTTGTCGGGATTGGTGGCGGAGAGTAGGGGTGACACACGTTGCCACATATTATTTGTATACGTATAAATCGCACGCAAACATTGAATCCCTATAGCTAATGAAATTTGACACATGCGGTATATAAAATTGGATGTATGTGTGTGGTGGTATGTGTATGTTCCCTATGTAGACTCCGAAACCGCTGAACCGATATTGATGAAATTTTCAGGAAAACTCTAGCCTAATCTGAAGCGTGTTCCTGTGAAGTTTGGTGCCAATCGAACTGAAAATAAAAACATTTTCCATCATTTAAATCTTATTTCTATCGGATCACCGTGGTTAGATTAGTACTAACACATGAAGTTGCACTAATGATCTTATTTACATTGGATCACCTATGCTTATTCAGTGATTAGATTAAGAGTGGATGTATGTGGCGGGCGGTGTGTGTACGTTCCCTATAGACTCCGAAACCGCTGAACCGATTTTGATGAAATTTTCAGGAAAACCCTAGCACAGCCTGGAGAGTATTCTTGTGAAGTTTGGTACCGATTGGTTTTTTTTGGGCGTATCAACGCGGTTAGTAAACACCATAAATAAATAAGACCAAAAAGTAGAACCCTGCGGCATTCCAAATGCTAGAAGGGCAAGAGGTGTAATATAAATTAAATAATTTAATCTGACAAGAAGCTCAACAAAGTATCGTATGATCAACCATATCGAAACTCTAGAAAAATCGCTGTAGATGACGTTAACTCTTTCATAAGTATCATGAATGTTAATGATATATTGAGTAATATTCACAAAACTGGTTATGGTGGCCAAGTATAAATAAATAATGTTGACGCACAGAAGCACATGGAGATGACGCTTGTTATGTATAAAATACATCTATAGATAACTATTTCGCATAAGACTGAAAATTTACGTTGTTTAGTAATTACTTATACTTTTCTGCAGTTATTAGAACTTTATCCAAGATATTATAACTAACAACTAACATCAACTTAATTCTGAAATAACCATGTTTGTACGATAAACATCTCCAAAATAGTTGCATTCCATCATAATTTACGATAAGATAACTATATAAATAAACAATGCACTAAAGAATATTATAAACATAAACTTAACAAGTATCCCACGTTAGATAATTCCATGGTAAATATCAAAACTATTATCTTTTAACTCTGCTCAAAGCAAATATTATTACTGGAAATGCTATGATTTATTGTATATTTAGCAAACAAAAAATCTGAAAGCGGCAAATAACATGTTATGTATTTATCAATCAAGGTGAATTGAATGTAAATATATAATTTTAAATTGACACATTCTATACTGTGTCATATTTTACTAAGTATCTTTATTACCAATTTATTTAATAAGCAGGGATCTGAAGTCAAGTTTACAATCCAGGAATGGAATGAATAACGTAATTCGAAATTGGGCATAGTAGTAATAGCAATAATACGATAAGCTGTACATTACGTATGTAATATTCTAATGTACAATACGAATTCTTGCATCTATAGCGAATGTAAGGGACGTGGAAGGGCGGGCGTCATAATAAGTGCTGTGTGTAGCGGGTCGATCTATTGTTTATTTTTATTAGTTATATGTGTTCTATTCCGTAAATACCTCCCGCCCACATTCGTCATGAGATACTGCTGAAATGTGGATAAGAGATTTATCTGCGCTAGAATTAGAAAGTATTCAACTCTGATGCAAAATTTGCAATGTATTACTGTCGTGGCAAGTGAAAACATGCGTAGTAAAACATGTGTCGTCCGATACACGATCAATCATCCTGGGTTTTTCACTTTTTACAAAATTGTGTTAACTTGCGTGTGCCCGGGGAATCCACGTTGAAAATATATTATTTATCCTCGATGTTCGATGAAATTAAGACTTCAATTGTCAATGACATCAAAGATAAACATATTTGGGTGTCAGTAGATGAAACTACTATTAAAAGACGCAATATTGCAAATGTTTTGGTTGGGGTGATGAAATGCGAAACGGCAAAATATCTACACATTTATTCGCATCTAGGAAACTGGAAAGAAGAAATGCAGAATTCATATCATATAACATTATACTTCATTAGACTTCAAACACGAAGTTATATAACTTCGTGTTTGAAGTTATGGGATGAAAAGCATGACAAAAATGAAGAAAAAATATTATTATTTGTAGGAGATGGAGCTGCATAAATGTAGGCGGCTGGTCGGCTCTTACAACAAACATGTTGTATGTTGTCTTCGTCATTTCCCATCCCAATTACCTGTTGCTGCTGTCTATAATGCCAAACAAAAATTTGGAGGAGTTCTAAATAACAATTCAGCTATCACTTGATCCAACTTTTTTATTTGTTCTTTTATATTATTTCGCGTATAATATAAGTTTTCTGTGCACTTTCCGTTAGAATAATACAATATCTAATTCCTTGCTTTGTAAGGTGCTTCTGGTATCATTGTTCTAAGATTTGTTTCGAATGTAAATTAAATAAAATTTTTTTTTAATTCAGTGGTGTATGTATGTATACCAGATAATCTAACCACATGTATCACACCTGTAACTCACTTGGTAACATAGTATTAGGGATTTTAATTTGACACAGTTTAGTATCAAAAGAAACGAAATTTCATATGACACGACATTCAAAATATCGTCTTTTACACGGCAGTGGGGGTGGTATGACTTATAAATTTAAATATCATTTATTACAATAACTCCATTTTAAAGATAAGAAATAATGTGCGTCGATTAAATAAAATAGAAACAAATTAACAATGAATGTTATAACAAACACACGTCATGCAATACAAAATGTATTCAAACAATCCCTCAAACCCTTGAACAATGGTGTTATGATCTATTCTCGTACACCTCTTAATTACTAAAGAATTACTTGTATAACTGTATATAGTAAAACGACGAAAAAATCCACTTTCGTCAGAAACGAAAAATCAGACGTCTGTATTCCCAATCTCATAACAACGAAAATAATTACGTTATATATTACTAAATTTATAATTTCATTAATGTAGAATATGTTATGTGTTTATAATAGTTATTTACGAACCAAGTGCGGGAATACATATTTCGCGAATGAGTGGCCATTTTTGCATTATGGACATGAATTCGCGAAATGTTTCAGGCACGAAGTTTGTACAATATTTTTTGTACGAATACTTAAATAATACCTACTGTTAAATACGTTATCATTTATGACACACTACAAATTTGTTCATATTAATTCACAAATTTTGAGTTGACAGTACTTATTATTTGAATTGACATTTAATTTTTACTAAATAACTAAACGAAATAGAATTTCCCGCACCCATGTGAATGCGTACAACTGTAAGTTATGTTATATGAGTACAAAATAGTTATTTATGTACCAAGTCAGTAAAGTGATCCTTTATCGAAGGAGTCTGATTTATGAGCCAAGCGAGCGAGGCGAATAACAAACGAGTTTGATAAAGGTGCTTTACTGACGTGGCGCATATAAAATTTTATTGCCAACCGCAAAAATTTGTAATTTAAAAATGAAGATATAATGACTTATGACGTTTTATGACAGTGACAAACGATTTATGTTTAATGTCATACAATCATGTCTGTGTTGACAGATATTAGCGGCAGGTAAAGTGCTTTTTCAACTCCCGTGTTTAAAATGCCATTTATCGGATAGCTTTCCATGACGCTAAGTGACCTTCTAAACACACCTCGACAAGCTGTGGCTTCGTGCACTTTAGTCACGGGCTGAACTTAGGAACGGACACTTTAGTCACGGGTTGAAGTTAGCTCTAGGTTTTTTAAATGCAAAAATCAAGTGAAATTCAATCAAGATGGACACTTATCGTGAATCTGTCAAAATAATCCGACATGGTGCGACAATACACAATTAATTTTGTATTATTTTGATTATTTGTTTAGTATCAAAAGAAACGAAATTTCATATGACACGACATTCAAAATATCGTCTTTTACACGGCAGTGGGGGTGGTATGACTTATAAATTTAAATATCATTTATTACAATAACTCCATTTTAAAGATAAGAAATAATGTGCGTCGATTAAATAAAATAGAAACAAATTAACAATGAATGTTATAACAAACACACGTCATGCAATACAAAATGTATTCAAACAATCCCTCAAACCCTTGAACAATGGTGTTATGATCTATTCTCGTACACCTCTTAATTACTAAAGAATTACTTGTATAACTGTATATAGTAAAACGACGAAAAAATCCACTTTCGTCAGAAACGAAAAATCAGACGTCTGTATTCCCAATCTCATAACAACGAAAATAATTACGTTATATATTACTAAATTTATAATTTCATTAATGTAGAATATGTTATGTGTTTATAATAGTTATTTACGAACCAAGTGCGGGAATACATATTTCGCGAATGAGTGGCCATTTTTGCATTATGGACATGAATTCGCGAAATGTTTCAGGCACGAAGTTTGTACAATATTTTTTGTACGAATACTTAAATAATACCTACTGTTAAATACGTTATCATTTATGACACACTACAAATTTGTTCATATTAATTCACAAATTTTGAGTTGACAGTACTTATTATTTGAATTGACATTTAATTTTTACTAAATAACTAAACGAAATAGAATTTCCCGCACCCATGTGAATGCGTACAACTGTAAGTTATGTTATATGAGTACAAAATAGTTATTTATGTACCAAGTCAGTAAAGTGATCCTTTATCGAAGGAGTCTGATTTATGAGCCAAGCGAGCGAGGCGAATAACAAACGAGTTTGATAAAGGTGCTTTACTGACGTGGCGCATATAAAATTTTATTGCCAACCGCAAAAATTTGTAATTTAAAAATGAAGATATAATGACTTATGACGTTTTATGACAGTGACAAACGATTTATGTTTAATGTCATACAATCATGTCTGTGTTGACAGATATTAGCGGCAGGTAAAGTGCTTTTTCAACTCCCGTGTTTAAAATGCCATTTATCGGATAGCTTTCCATGACGCTAAGTGACCTTCTAAACACACCTCGACAAGCTGTGGCTTCGTGCACTTTAGTCACGGGCTGAACTTAGGAACGGACACTTTAGTCACGGGTTGAAGTTAGCTCTAGGTTTTTTAAATGCAAAAATCAAGTGAAATTCAATCAAGATGGACACTTATCGTGAATCTGTCAAAATAATCCGACATGGTGCGACAATACACAATTAATTTTGTATTATTTTGATTATTTGTTTAGTATCAAAAGAAACGAAATTTCATATGACACGACATTCAAAATATCGTCTTTTACACGGCAGTGGGGGTGGTATGACTTATAAATTTAAATATCATTTATTACAATAACTCCATTTTAAAGATAAGAAATAATGTGCGTCGATTAAATAAAATAGAAACAAATTAACAATGAATGTTATAACAAACACACGTCATGCAATACAAAATGTATTCAAACAATCCCTCAAACCCTTGAACAATGGTGTTATGATCTATTCTCGTACACCTCTTAATTACTAAAGAATTACTTGTATAACTGTATATAGTAAAACGACGAAAAAATCCACTTTCGTCAGAAACGAAAAATCAGACGTCTGTATTCCCAATCTCATAACAACGAAAATAATTACGTTATATATTACTAAATTTATAATTTCATTAATGTAGAATATGTTATGTGTTTATAATAGTTATTTACGAACCAAGTGCGGGAATACATATTTCGCGAATGAGTGGCCATTTTTGCATTATGGACATGAATTCGCGAAATGTTTCAGGCACGAAGTTTGTACAATATTTTTTGTACGAATACTTAAATAATACCTACTGTTAAATACGTTATCATTTATGACACACTACAAATTTGTTCATATTAATTCACAAATTTTGAGTTGACAGTACTTATTATTTGAATTGACATTTAATTTTTACTAAATAACTAAACGAAATAGAATTTCCCGCACCCATGTGAATGCGTACAACTGTAAGTTATGTTATATGAGTACAAAATAGTTATTTATGTACCAAGTCAGTAAAGTGATCCTTTATCGAAGGAGTCTGATTTATGAGCCAAGCGAGCGAGGCGAATAACAAACGAGTTTGATAAAGGTGCTTTACTGACGTGGCGCATATAAAATTTTATTGCCAACCGCAAAAATTTGTAATTTAAAAATGAAGATATAATGACTTATGACGTTTTATGACAGTGACAAACGATTTATGTTTAATGTCATACAATCATGTCTGTGTTGACAGATATTAGCGGCAGGTAAAGTGCTTTTTCAACTCCCGTGTTTAAAATGCCATTTATCGGATAGCTTTCCATGACGCTAAGTGACCTTCTAAACACACCTCGACAAGCTGTGGCTTCGTGCACTTTAGTCACGGGCTGAACTTAGGAACGGACACTTTAGTCACGGGTTGAAGTTAGCTCTAGGTTTTTTAAATGCAAAAATCAAGTGAAATTCAATCAAGATGGACACTTATCGTGAATCTGTCAAAATAATCCGACATGGTGCGACAATACACAATTAATTTTGTATTATTTTGATTATTTGTGGTCGTAGAAAAAGTATAGCATGAAACTCGTTTTATAAACTCGTTAGTCACTCGTTTTATTAATCACTCGGTGCGCTACGCTACGCTCGTGAATAATGAAACTCGTGACTAAAATGGCGTTTATAAAACTTGATACATAATATTGTAACGAAACCAGCAGACGAAATGAGTTACATTAAATAAAAGAATCAGACCTCTCGGTGCGATAAAAACGTAATTGTCACACGCACAAAAAAGACCATAAATCTCGCTCGGCTGGTAAATATCGTAAATGCAGTTATGAGTCATCCACGCCGTACGACGTGCATAGAGAACTAGAACTTTCTCATACATGTGGAGAAAAAGCCGGACTGTTCTCGAAATCGTCACATACGTATATAAGGCGGCTGAATTCATTACGGGATTCATTACGGAAGTAATCGCGGGGACATTACGGGATTCATTCATTGCGGGCGGAGTAGTTCGGGATAAAGAAAGTCCTTACGTAGTGGTAGCGTAGAAATAAATATAGTAGTGCCGTTTTATATAAATAGTGTGATATAAATAAATACGGACAGAGATATAAATAATAGTAGTAGTAAATAAATACCTGTGATAATTAAATTGTAGTAGTTTAAGTGTGTTACGTTAGTTTTTATATTTTTATATTGTTAAATAATTTTAAGTATATAAATATACAGACTGTTTTAAATAAATAATTGCAGGAGTTGTTTATTGGAACCCGATAACGTTACAATATATTATAATTGAAGATATAATTTTGGCGTTATTTGAACCAGTTTTACTAGAAATATTAACATGGGTGGTGGACACTGATCGGTATAATATAAATGGATAAGCAATAGCATGTTAGAAATTGTGATCAAATACGAACTGCGCAGGGGGTAACGCACATGCGCAATAACATAAAATAAAGGCGCTAATTTGAGATCCCTAAAATCTTTGAAAAGTATATAACAGAACATGAACTTTCAAATTAAAATCTGCATCTGAGGATATTGAAATGTTTATTTATTAAGGGAAATTTAAAAAAATACTCAAAAAAACAATACATTCCTTTTGAAATATTTATTGGTTATAAAAAAGTATTAAATTGGAGAGCTTTTTTCTTACAAGTTCCCCACGTTCTACTTCTGTTTGTTTCTCTGCAATGCCATAGCAACGGATTTTCGTATAACATCGCACAACATGCTTAATTAAAAGGGAAACGTGACTTTCATGTAAAATGTTTGTGAGATTTCTTCTAGTACGGACACACATTTAGCACACTTAACAATGCGCTTCAATTGTTTGACAACAAAACCAGAAATAACAACATTTTGGGATAACAATGTCAGTGATGGTATGTCGGGAATTGTATAATTTGATCCTTTTCAATGTCTTCCGCATTTTCCTTAATAAAAATACTCCAAAAATATAAACAAAAAGCTAGTACCCCTAGTAGCAAAATCACTATATGAACACTTGTTCTATATTAGCAAATATATATTTTCATCCTTCTCTAAAATTGTGATTTTGCTGCTTGGGACACGTCTATTGAAATCGGGGTTCGGAACTTTAGTGATTTCACATACGAATGTCAAAAGACTAGGGACTGCGCATACTCGTAAGCCCCGAGTAAAGTATTCAATTTGGCATAAAAATTCCACGCGCATCCTATTGCATTGCTTATCCATTTATATTATACAGACTGGTGGACTACATAAAACTTCGTTTACGCTTCGGTAGTGAATCATCTGACAGTAGTTTTACAGCGTTCGTTTGTAGTAAACTTCATAAATCGCAAATTTTATTTGTGGATCACAATACTCACATTGACGTTCTATAACTATTACGTCCTTGATTTTGATGACGAAGGTGGAATGTTTCGTGTACCTATATTCTGAGACTTCTATCTTGCTTCAATTTTTTCTTTCATGTTTTAACCAAGTTTCGTTGGGTGAAAAGTTAATATAGAATCTATAATAACAATAATAATAATCTTTATTCAAAAAAAAAGTATGGAAAACGTCACAAATATGGTAAATATAAAATAAAATATAAAGTACATCAATACATATACAGGGTATTCCACGAGAGCCGTTCGTTAGAAGTTTTCGTGGTTAGAAAAAACTTAGAATTCTGAAATTTTGGGTTCCAGGGTTATTCAAGATTCTCTTTTATTTTAAAATATTTTCAAGATCATACTACTTCCGGTTATACCGGAAGTCGCCATTAACTTCCTTATTTTAAATAGAACACCCGGTATATTATTTCATTTTTGGATTCTTGAGAAATTTCATAGTGGGTTTACATCAGGTTTCCCTATACCTATTTTCAATTTTTTCTTAGATATCTTGATTTTTTGAAAATTTTGACAGATGTAGCCCTGTTTTGAGCATTGCGCCCTTTAACCAATTTCGATTGGTGGAAAGCGCTTCTGGGGTAGACGGAAGCACAGGAATGATACTTTCGAATGCCATATAGACAACTGATTTATCGCATACAGGGTATCCAAAATTTAATGACCAATTATATCATTTTAAAAGTTGAAAAAGGTCGTTTTTTCAAATGGGACACCCTGTATTTTATTGGATGGTCGGATGCAGAATTTGATTCTGCATCGATTTGCTAGAACATACCCTATACCTATTTCCAGTGGTTTTCTTGTTAATCCAATTTTTTTATTTTAATGTGGTTTTTTGGCAGAAACCGAAACATCGCTTGCCTTTCGAAGCCAAATAAACATCAATGAAACGGTAAAAAATTTACTTTAATTAGAACATGACATTAGTACATAACATTTAGAACGAAATATAAAATAAAAACAAACAATTGGAACATAATGACAAAAAATAATAAGAGAATGTAAAATTACAATTCGTAGTTCGTAATTGTTCTATATGACCTCCATTTTGGTTCAAACACTGAATGACTCTGTCATATACTCCTCGCGAAACAGATCTCCGGAGTTCGTCTGGACTTATATTAGTAAACGCATGGTGAACACGGTTCAATAATTCCTCTCTAGTTTGTACCGGCCTAAAGTACACTAGTTTCTTTTATACGACCCCAGAGGTAAAAATCCAAGGGGGTCAAATCGGGTGATCTGGGTGGCCAGTTCCAAGGTCCCCGCGGACCAATCCACCGATTCTCGAATATCATTGACAATTGCCGGTGTACAGCTATAGTTGAATGTGCTGGAGCACCATCAAGCTGAAACCAACTGTATGCTCTATCACGTGGAGGTAGGGCATTTAGAAAATCACTAACAAACCCTCTCAGTATCTCCAGATATCTAGCCGCATTTAAATTTTCATCGTACACTTGATAAGCCACTCTGTTGTCCATAATTAAACAAAAAACATTGAAACTAAAGCGGTCTTGGTGATTATGTTCCCTAATAACATGTGGATTATCTTGTGCCCAGTAGTGAGTATTTCGGCGATTTGTAATTCCTTGCCTGCTGAATTTCGATTCATCAGTCCACATAATCTGATGAAGAAATCTCGGATCTTCGGTCATTTTCAAAATCATAAATTCGCAAAAGTTGACACGTCTTGCCTCATCACCAAGACGTAATCCGTGAACAGTTATCTCACAAAAAGGATGCATTCCATGTTTTTTTAATATCCTGTGGATTGATGTTTTTGAAATACCCAAATCCAGCGCTGCTGTCGAAATTGAACTCCGCGGATAAGCTTGAAAAAACGCCAACACATTCACCACGTTATCTTCATTATCAGTTACGGGCTTTAGGTTATTTTGAGTTGCCCTTACGTTTCCAGTTGCTATAAAGCGAGTTTCGATTCTTGCGAATTTTCCGGGAGTCATTGTTGGTAGGTCCGGATATCGTCCATTAAATAGTCTGCATGTTCGTCGAACAATTCGTCCACATTCACCGTGCGTGTAAAACAAATTTAATAAATCATTATTGGAATATTCTTCAACATTCTCCATTATAAACTGTACTTAAGCAAGTTAACAAAATCCCTAAAACTGTAAGTAGATACCTCACGAATCTGTACGATGACACTGCTTTGACATTAAATCAACATTGTTTCAATTCCTGTCAAAATCAAGGCTTACTAGGTAGAACTTTGGAGTTTGATCACCTTTTGATAAAAATATGGATTAACAAGAAAACCACTGGAAATAGGTATAGGGAATGTTATAGCAAATGGATGCAGAATCAAATTCTGCATCCGACCATCCAATAAAATACAGGGTGTCCCATTTGAAAAAACGAACTTTTTCAACTTTTAAAATGATGTAATTGGTCATTAAATTTTGGATACCCTGTATGCGATAAATCAGTTGTCAATATGGCATTCGAAAGTATCATTCCTGTGCCTCCGTCTACCCCAGAAGCGCATTCCACCAATCGGAATTGGTTAAAGGGCGCAATGCTCAAAACAGGGCTACATCTGTCAAAATTTTCAAAAAAATCAAGATATCTAAGAAAAAATTGAAAATAGGTATAGGGAAACCTGATGAAAACCCACTATGAAATTTTCTCAGGAATCCAAAAATGAAATAATATACCGGGTGTTCCATTTAAAATAAGGAAGTTAATGGCGACTTCAGGTATAACCGGAAGTAGTATGATCTTGAAAATATTTTAAAATGAAAGAGAATCTTGAATAACCCTGGAACCCAAAATTTCAGAATTCTAAGTTTTTTCTAACCACGAAAACTTCTAACGAACGGCTCTCGTGGAATACCCTGTATATGGTGGAAACGCGTTACATTCAATTGTACGTCATACTAGATCCATGATGTCTCGTCTTGTTTATGTTGCCAGATTTATTTTTATTTGTCAGTGATATTTGGTACAACCAAAGAAAAAAATTATTCACAATACAATAATTATAACGTAATATATTTAGTAACTGAAATGCTGTAAGACTTCAGCCTTTCTCAACTTATATATTATATAAGAACTGTTTTTATACAATTCTTATAAACAAATGATTTATCTGACAACACCGAATTGAACTATTAGTCTATTAAAAATATATGTAAGAGAGAAATTTAATATTGACACGGAAATTATGTGTTTATTTGCCATGAATGCATATATTACGATCAATGTATAAATTTTCTATCTAAAGTAATGAAATAAAGCCGTCTATACATACAAAAATAAAACACTTTATCTATCACAACAGTGTATCTCCTAAGAATCCATTTACTGACTAGTAACTTTCAATTTACCTTTTTAAATTGATCATAAGATATTGTTTTAAATTTTCTTGGCAATCTATTATATAATTTGATGGCCAGATATGTGGGGCTTTTTTTTCGGTAAAATTCGGAAGAGGATTATATGAATGTAAATAGTTTAATAAATGTAAATACGCGACCATTTACATAAGAAGTCCTTGGAAATCGAAGGCAATTTCAAAGATAATTTACTGTTATCATAAAGAGATAATGTGTATAGAGGACGCATTTCATAATACTTCATTTAACGAGATAAATTTTGGGTACGATAAGCCTAATCAAGGCGCTTTGCTAGGTCTGCTACCTAATTTCTAAATCGCGTGTTCAACGACAGTATGAATATAATCATGTGGAAGCAACAGGGGATTTTCCCTTTAATCATGCTACAGACAAGTCACTTGTTATTTCCCACTTAATAATCAATATCGAATATATATATACAAAGCATTTTTTAATGTAATAATCCTTTATTAACTATAAAATGCATTGACATAATAAATTAATTAACTTGGTTTTACTAGAAAATATTATATTCAATAGAAGGTCCAAAATACAGTAGGGTGAAGTGGGGTACGTGTAATTAGGAAAACGATATTTACACTTAACCCTAAAAGAGATAATTTAAATCAGGAGAGTAATTTATTTAGATCTACTAGGTACAGTTTATTTTTTATATAAAAAGAATATGTTCGCTGATTACCTTTGCCTGCATATATAACCTGCAATCAAACAAAAAATGAGGTGTGGCCACCGCACGACTTTTTTATACGGATGAGCGTTTCAAAATATAGAATTTTAAGAATTTTTTTATACAAAAATTATTCAAAATCCTATTTTAAGTACTTCTATTCTCTTAATAAATTTGTATAGAATGCATACTTTGCAAGATATTATAAAAAAAGTGCTACACGCTAAGAGTAAAAGTGCTACTTCCAGTCCGAATTTGGAATTTCATTTATACAAAAAACATTGCAAATCTAACTCTAAATACTTTTGTACTCTTGATAAATATATATAAAATGCATAATTTACGGCATACTTGTAAAAAGTCGCTATTGGGTAAGAGTAAAAGTGTTACTTCCGGTCCGAATTTTGAAATTTTTTTTTATACAAAAGGTATTGAAAATTAAGTTCTAAATACTTTTATACTCGTAACTGATCTGTCTAAAAAGCATGACTTGCGAGATATTCGCAAAAAACTAATTTTCGATAAAAGACCTACTTCCGGTAGGAATTTCGGAAAACTGTTTTACTAAATTGTTCTCAATTTTAATTTTAAGTGCATATAAATTCTTTATAAATTTGTTTAAACTTAGTAGTTGACGAAATATTGGCAAAATTCGATTTTTTCACTGAAGTAAACTACTACTTCCGGTCTGTCGATTTTACTGAAAATCTAATCAGATCTCAAGAGGGAGATTATATTCGTAAATATAAAATTTGGAATTGATATCTATAGGGGTTTGACCGCTATCGTGGTAACACACACTGACATAGAGGGGGAGAGAGAGAGAGAGAGAGAGAGAGAGAGATTTATTAAAAACCGCTTTTTCGGAATCAGGAGACTTCAAAACGTAGACATCTGCAAAAATCTCGAGGACGAAAATTTTCATCATCACAATACTTCCTTATACTGTAAATCCCCACAACCCCCCCCCCCCCCAGCACCGCTCTCATACACTCGTTCCGCGCCCATTCTTCATTCATACATGCTTAGAGATGTAAATAAACTTTACTAACTCTAACAAATTCCCCCTAAGCCAATATCACCCATCACCCTATGCATTACCTCTATTTTACATCATAGCCACCTTCCTTATACTATGTATAAGAAAGTAAAATGCAGGGTTGCTCTTTTTGAAGCATGTACTGATTGGACTATATATACTATTTCAGTAATAGAATAAACATCTTTCCCATTTATATTAACGAATCGTTAATCACCTAGTGATTTATAACTCAGATATTTTCTTTAAATAATATATTTTCCCAAACGTTGGCAGCATTGTAATCTTTATTTATATACCTATGTATATCTATAAACTCCATAAAATATTCGTAACAGAAATAAAATCGACTAGGATTTTACTGAATAACATACTTTACACGCAACGCCAGACAACAGTAGAATGTAGAAAATGACGTGAAGATTCCGTACGATACATACAATGCACGATGAGAAAACAATATTCTGAAGGTTAAATAAGCAACAGCAAAAACAAGTGCTTAATAACATCCTCTCAAATAGACCCAATTAAGGAGTGTAATGATTAATCCAAAATTATCTCCTAGAACAAAGCAATCATTACCGAAATCACAAACTGAAATAAACAATCAAGTAAATTACATGCTTTTTATCAATTAACATAAAATACATAATTTTATAAATAAACTCTGATACCTGTAGATTATATCTGCGTGCTAAGCGTATGCAAGTGAAAGTGAAATTTAGAAAATATCGGACGACTAATTAAAAAGATCATCAGATTACCAAACGATCTACGTATAGAAAAAAACCTGATTATACCGTAAATATCTCAAGCTAAATAACTAGAAGTTTATTGACTAGAAAATATCTATTAGATTATACCAAATATTAACCATTAATTAAAAATAGATCATTATGAACACCTAACATATCGTTTGTTTGAACTATTATACGAGGGTAAGGTGAAAAATTCTCGGTCTGACACAGAGATGGCGTTCCAATCAGTGAAAATTTATGATTCCTCCTTGGGTGCACCTGTCATTAGTTCATATGACAAGTTTCAAATTGTTGTAGCAAGTAGTTTGTTTACACGAATTTTCGCAGGAGACGTCTTCCGTGTTTTTCGTTAAAATGAATAAACTTGAATATCGTGCGGTCATAAACTTCTTCGTTTTGGGTGGATTAATCCCTAAGTAAATTCATCCGATGTTGACAAAAGTTTACAGAGACTCTGCTCCTTCAATGTCAACCGTTAAGAAGTGGGCAGCTGATTTTAAACGTGGTCGCACGTCCCTCGAAGATGACCGACGTGAAAGAAGACCAAAAACCGCAACCACACCGGAAAACATCGAAAAGGTGCATGATATCGTATTGGACGATAGGCGTGTGAAGGTGAGCAAGATAGTTGAGACCGTGGGGATATAGGAAGAAAAGGGTGCGAAACATCTTGCACGAAGAATTAGGAATGCGAAAGCTCTGCGCAAGGTGGGTGCCGCATTTTCTGAATGCCGATCAAAAACAAATGCGCAAACGACTTTCGCAGCAATGTTTCGACCTGCACGAAGAATTAGGAATGCGAAAGCTCTGCGCAAGGTGGGTGCCGCATTTTCTGAATGCCGATCAAAAACAAATGCGCAAACGACTTTCGCAGCAATGTTTGGACCTGCACGAAGAATTAGGAATGCGAAAGCTCTGCGCAAGGTGGGTGCTGCATTTTCTGAATGCCGATCAAAAGCAAATGCGCAAACGACTTTCGCAGCAATGTTTGGACCGATTCAATAGGGATCCGACCGATATTGTGCGTCGATTTATTACCAGGGATGAGACATGGGGCCACCACTACACGTCAGAAACGAAACAGCAGTAGAAGCAGTGGGTGAAAGCCGGTGATTCAGCACCAAAGAAAGCGAAGTCGATCATTCGACCTTTCCAGATGAGGTCTTGGCCAGTGTGTTTTGGGATGCGAAAGGGATCCTGTTAATTGATTACCTTGAAAAGGGCAGAACAATTACAGACGAGTATTACTCCAACCTTCTGCAGTAGCTGGGTGCCAAAATTCGCAAGAGGCCCGGCTTGAAAAAGAAAAAAATCATGTTTCACCAGAACAACGCACCTGCTCACAAAAGTGCGTTGGCAATAGGAAAACTGCGGGATCTGAGGTATGATTTGCTCGACCATCTCCCCTATTCTCCTGATTTGGCACCCTCAGACTTCCATCTGTTCCCAAACTTGAAAAAAATTGTTTTTGGGAAGCGCTTCGCGTCCAATGAAGAAGTTGAGATGGCCGTAAATGGATATTTTAACAGCCTTCCAGACTCACTTCCGGCAAGGAATACTGATGTTAGAGAAACGCTGAACCAAGTGTGTTAAAGTCAAGGGAGATTATGTAGAAAAATAAAATCATTTTTTAACTGAAAATCGCAGTCTTTCATTGTCAGGCCGAGAATTTTTGACCTTACCCTCGTACATAGATAGCATTAGGTTTTTATGTAAGGTCCTGTTTTACCGAAATGTTTATAAAACATAAATTTCGGTTGGGATAACATGAACACACAATATGTACTTGCTAAACACGTGATCTGCCAAGTAAGCTACCAAGCTATATGTTTTCAAGACTTTTATTAAGTTAAACCCTTAAAACAAACACCCCGTAAAGGTTTTTTTCAAATCTGGGAACATAAATAAATCACTCGGTGCGAGATCCGGTGAATAAGGTGGATGCGGAAACAATTCCCATCGTAAATCGTTCAAAACATCCGTTTTTCTTGAGGTGTGCGGTCTTGCATTATCCTGTTGCAATAACAGACGCTTATGTAACTTCCCAGGCCGTTTTCTGATAAGTGCCTATGCCGCAGTGGTCCGGATAATAACCTCGAATAATATTCCGCGTTAATTGTAGTACCTTTCGCCAGATAATCCATAAAAATAATCCCTTTGGAATCCCAGAATACAGCATTACCTTTCCAACGGACGGAACTGCACACGCCCTAAGTGGAGGCCATTCTTTGGATTGACCTCTGGTCTTAAGATTGAAATAAGGAATCCACGTTTCGTCAGTGGTTATTATCCGTTGCCAAAATCCATCACACAATCCTGTAAGATCTCATGAACTTTTCGTGTACCTATGGTTACAGAAACGGTGCTACGGAAATGCGTCTATATCGGTCGAACACCTGAATCAGACTGAACGATGTTACACTAGTTAGCTGCATAAACATGTCAAAACTTGTCTATAACCGATAATAGTATTTTACGTCATTTAATTAGAGTACAATTCCCAGAACTTTAGAAACATCTCTTGTACGTCTGCACTTAGAGTAGATATAGTAAGTTAATCATTTAAAATTCAGTGAATTCAGTCCAAAAAGAAAAGACCTATTCACTGACAACAGAATACGAAGAATTCAGTTATCTTGTTTATCTTTTATTAGGGATTCTAGAAACTAATGATGTTTTATTTCTCCCCTCTTAATCACCAGACAATAACCAAAATAAAACCAAAATTTACAAAAGTAGGAGGGACAAGGAGGCGTTTTTATATCCCCGAGCTGGAATGAAAACAACACTAGATATCAGGCCGATAATAGTACATCGTATAACCTACAAGTACTGTGTTTTGATTTCCGTAGAATATACCCACACCAATTACCCTCACTTATTAGACACTTTTCTGTTGTTGTACTTATCTAATACTACAAAAAGTATGGTATTCTTGTTAAATTATTCTTTTTATAACTCCCAAACATGTTGGCTATTTAGCCCAGAACAAAAACCAAGTTATTATCAATATCAATAAGATAATTATTATCAAAAAAGGAGTAGATATAAACTAGTCCCGGAAATAGGAGTCGCAATAAGTACTAAAATCTAATATTTTTGGGTTAAAGTTTGAACACTAAGTTGACAGCACAGGTACGTACATCCATGTTTATATTTATCAACACCAACAGTGATAAATTCTGTAAAATTTAGCAATGAATACGTTAAACTCTACGCTTCTCTTTTAAGTTGCTTGATTTTCAAACCGCACCTTATCAAGTGTTTGCGAAACGTTGTGTAGTAAATCGGATTGGGAAAGCCAAAGGAAGCGGCAAATTAAATTAACAAAACAATAAACTTCCAAACATTTCGAATAATGCATGTTATGGACTGTATAAATGTTAATGGATAAAATTTCCATTATTATTTTAAATATTATTTCTTGAAAACATGCTTTCGTGTATTCAATTCACCGCAAACAGGAAGGAATAAATAACAAGTATAGTTTACCTTGAAGAACGAGATAAAATTGCATTTTTCTGACTGAATGAAATAGCTGTTTTATCTTACTTTATTGACATACAAACGTAATTATTCTCCATTTATTCTCTTATTTTACTCGTGAATACTAAATAAATGAAATTACCAAGCCTTTATAGTACAATTAAACGTATATGTAATGCAATAAATTAATATTACTGTAATACAGATTTTGTGTACAAGAACCTATAATTTCTACAGATAACCTTTTCACAAAAATGTCCATGCAATGCACTTTTCTTGCACGAGTTGGCCGAGTCTGCTAATTTGCAATAAGCTTGTTTTAGCTGGTTTGTCTTAAGAGGGTAGCTATATAGATAGATAGATAGATAGATAGATAGATAGATAGATAGATAGATAGATAGCTTTATTTCATCCTAACATCACATAAAATGAACATAGGACAAGTCATAATGTTAAATGTCATCCATAAAATAACAACAATAGTAATAATATACAGAAATATAGGTAAAAATTCAAATCCACATTCTACACAATTGACTAAAAATTACTACACAATGAACATTAATATATGAATGTAAGAAAAAAGAAACATCCAATATCAAAAATGATTTGTAAATTCTTCAATAGTGTAAAAGACACCATCGAGTAATACACTTTTAAGCCTACATGTCAGCTTTCTAAGAGATTGGCACTTCAGTTCACTAGGAAGAAGGTTATATAGCTTAACACCCCAATAGCGAGCACTATTTTGCGTGGTTTTCAGTCTATGATAAGCAACCCTCAAGTCGCTATGCCGTCGAGTATTATAATCGTGAATATTACAGTTTTTATTATAACTTGACTTATTTGCATGCACATGTTTAATTATGGTAAGTATGTATGCCGACGCCATAGTGAGTATTCTCTCATTCCTAAAATACGGCCTACACGAATCACTCTGTTTCAACCCACACAATGCTCTAATCGCTCTTTTTTGGAGCAAGAATATCCTGTCCGCTGGTGGACTATTCCCCCAAAACTGCAGTCCATACATCATCAGAGAGTGAAAGTTCGCGAAATAACACATCCTGGCAGCCTCGTGAGTTGATATGTTCTTGATATATCGAATACTATAGACAGCTGATGATAATCTATCGGCTAACGTCGTTATATGTGAAGACCAATTAAGTTTATTGTCTATGGTAATCCCCAGTAACTTCAGATTTTTAGTTTCATCCTTTCTCGAAGTTGTGAACAGTAGATGTTGGGTTTTATTTTGGTTTAATATTAGACCATTGGACTGGAACCAATCCTCTGCACGTTCCATGGCTGAGAGTACCTTTCCGTTTAATTTTTCCTGCGACATGGCCCTATTTAATATGGATGTGTCATCTGCATATAGACAAACCTTATTTTCATTTAGGTAAGATGGTAAGTCATTCATATATATGAGAAACGGGAGTGGCCCCAAAATAGATCCCTGTGGGACTCCCCGGTTCACTATCACAGCATCTGACACTGTTTCCCCAAACTCAACATATTGTACCCTATCTCTCAGGTAAGATCTAATTAGCTGACCAGCCATGCCACGAACGCCATAAAAGTGAAGCTTGTCCAACAACAGTTCATGATCTACAGAATCAAAGGCACGGCTAAGAGCATAACACGAAAGCTGCACACTCTCACCAGCATCCAATGCCTCCATCACTGATTCTAAGATGTCCTCTATAGCCGTACTTGTGGATTTGCCCACACGATATCCATGATTAGAGGAACTTATATAATCAAAGTTGTCCATGTACTTTATAAGAGTTTCTGCAATTACTTGTTCCAGTATTTTTGAAACAGATGGTATAATCGATATCGGCCTGTAATTTGATGGATTATTTACATCTCCTTTCTTGTGTATTGGAATGACTTTGATCACTTTAAATGCATGCGGAAAGACCCCTTGCGACAGACAAGTATTTACCATATCAGCCACCGGATCTGCAATCTCACATATAATACTTTGTAAAAGCTTGGTTGAAACACCATACAAGTCTTCAGTACTTTTGCCTCTCATCTTGCGGACAATTTGCACAATTCTTTCCGCTGTGACTGGGCCAAAATAGCATGAGTCTGAATTGTTTATTTTCACACATTTCATATACCTATCAACATTTTTTCTTATGTCTGGATGTAAGTAATCATGAGCTATAAAATGTTTATTAAGCTGTTCCGCAGTCAGAGCAGAAGATATTCGTTTGCTGTTCATTTTCGTTGTCGTTCTTATAATATTCCATATTTCTTTTTGTTTATTGCTAGCAGTGTCTATCCTTTTTAAATAATATTGTCTAACTTCTTCATCTACCAATTTTTTATATTCATCTCTGTATTTTTTATAAATATCAAATGCTTGTGACTCTTTGGTAACCATAGCAATAGTTGACAAAGCATCAACCTTGTTCTTCATTTCTCTAATATACTTAGACGTTTTCATTCCGTTATCTGTTTTACAGACTTTTATTTTCTTTATGGGTACCAAGCGCAGAAAGCCCTGGATTATATCCACCAGTATTTTCGCCTTATCTCCAGCATCTTTTATATATTATTATAACGTGGATTAAACCTGTTACCTCCCAATTTTTCCGATATATGTATAATAAATCATGTATGGGCCATAAAAAGTTGAGAAATTTTAACATGTTCATTACCGACAGACACCACAGCTCCTATGAAATGAGGTAATAATATGACGAAATATGGTATTACCTATTGCGGCATCGATGATTGTGTAAAGTCACTTGGAAGGATAACGCATTATTTATAAGATAACTGAAGTACAGTGCACAGACCGAGTCCTGACCGCTGGGCGGAGTCTTATAGGTCAGTGTGAGACAGAGAAAGTATTCGTAAAAAGGAAATGATAACATTTGTTGCTTATCCTAATATTATAAGAATTCACTGCGCATCTTGTGGGAAGGGCATCTCACCGGTCAGCTCTCAATCTGTGAGCAGTACTTGCTTTTAATATACACTGCTTGCCTAAAGTCCCCCCCCCCTCCCGATATATTTTAAACGAAGTAACGTTGAAACAAAAATAAAACAAAACTACTACAAAAATACTAACTTTATTTTCATGTCTCATTTTAAAATTTTGATAGATGGCGCTGTAGACTATATCAACTTAAAATTTTTAAATGGAGAAGGGGGTCGAGTGACCTTTCATTTGACAAGTATTTGGCAACTTTTTTTTTTAATTTCCTTCATTTATTAAAAAACGCCGAATTTCACGGTTAGTATAATTAAATCTATGTTTCGCAATCGGTTAGAACAACCGCATTAGAACAATGCCAAGAAGTTGAGGGTGCTCATTTGGAACATTTAAATTAAAATCACAATGATGTGTTCAGGATTATTTGTTTTTTTTTTTAATTTTTGTATTTTTTTTTAACAATCGAAGGAAATTTTAAAAAACCATAAATTTTGAATAGAGCTTTCAAATGAGGGATCATTCGACACCCTTTGCCATTTGAAATTTTTCTGATATTGTTACATTTTTATATACCTACACCTTCATTCTTACAAAAATATTTTGCGATGAAATACACAAAATAGATATAAAATTGTGAATATAAATAAAATAAAGCAAAAATTGCAGTTTGCTCATTAATTTGATTATTGACTCAAGTGCAACATCAACATTCATTTGATTGATTACAAATGTGTTATTACATAAACTAAAGTTTAAAGAAGTTTTTATTTCCATGAATGGATTAACCATTTCTAAATACAAAAATATGAATAATTATATTTAACACCATTTTTAATTGAATTACAAAATTTGAGTGTAGACAGAAGAGTTAGTGGTGACAGCATAAAAGGGAGATGGTTTATGTTTTGCCATTAGTCAGAAAAAAGTGGCTAAACGTTGGCATAGTAATGTGGTTCACCTCGCACCGAGATATTAAGTACTATTATTCGTTTTTCCTTTTGAAAAAATAAACCTCTTTGCCTGGGCGAATTGAAAATGTCACGTTTTTCTATTACCCTAAACATCCGATCGGGTGGCATATAAGAATGGCCAACTACTGGAAATATCAGACTAACAGACTTTATATTTTGTAGCCAAACTGAGATAATGGTCATCATAATACTATTTTTATTTTGACCGCAGCAACTGTCTGCAAATAAATGTACGGTATCAATTGTCTCTTTAAAATTAAACTTATTTAATACATCTCAAACAGCTGATGCAATAGCAGTTTTTAGGAAAGTCTAGCTGCGACCATACATATTCAAAGGTCCATCGGACGATCCATGGACTACCGTAAAATTGTAGTAATTAATTTGTTGGTTAAAACAGCTAGCCTGATCAGGCAGTTTTGGTAACACCGAATTCTTTTCGCAATCCAAAGAAAATACTGCTATATTTTCCGACGGCTGTTTCATTAATATAAACAATGCTTTTGCTTTTGAGTTATGCTGTCGTTGCTGGGTTATAATGTTTTGCTGTTCGGAGCTGGGCATGTCTTTCTCTTTAGTGCTTAAACAATTTGAACATATATCTGTCTTCGGAGACCCAACCTATGTTATAATTACAATTTATGTAAGTTGAAAGATAACCTAATTTAACGCGTAGCCCATCCTATATACTCTGGAATTAAAAATCTTCCATAATTTTGTAAAATTCAACTCACACGGTAAATACATTCGATGGCTTGTTTGACTTTCTACACATTGAAGAGATTCAATGATATTCTTTGTAGCTACCTTTTTGCACTCATTTGTAATACCTATTCGATCCCCTCCCCTTTTCTCTCGAGGCATTTCACCTCGCAATACAAAGTTTTCATAACACGCTCGATTCTCTCTCTTCTGAATGTAGTGATTTTTAAAAATGCTTTCCTCCAAACACGGATATTGGTATTGGAATCTGATCTTATGAAATATTGAATAGAGATTTTTTCATTAAGCAGATTCGATCTTTTGCATTCTTCACCTTTGCAACATGCATCAATTTTTGTCGTTTACTTTTCCCTGGGATTTTCTTTCTGTACATATTGCGAAGTTTTATGGGCGAACTAACAATCATGTCGGCCGACATTAACTTAGTATTTCTGTTTTAAATAAAACTTTTATTCAACAAAACAAACTATTTCAAAAGCTTTGTGCATTAAAGGGATAACAGAAACAAAATGAATCAAAAAATTAGGCACAGTCAGCGTGACAGGACCACGTGTTTTATATTGAAAATTCTGATTGGTGGAGTACGTAAAGCGAGTTTTACATGGAGTGCAGCAAAGCAAAATGGGAGTTTTGCATCAAGCCGTAGATTTTTAAATGGATTTTCTATGTCAAAAAGGCATTTTTGCGCTGAGCTACTTGGATATTTCATAGATAATATGATTGGCGAGTTTTGCATCTAGGGTACTCATAATAAATATCTCATTTTTTAAGTGTTAGTTTTTTTGGAACATTTAAATATTTTCAAATTAGAAATAATAATAATAAATAGTCACTTCCATATTTTCTTTAAGGATTTTGTAAAAATATAAAAGGTACTTATAATTATTAAGTTCGTTCTATCAATTTTAAGTTTCATTTCTAGAACTTGGTTCAAATTGATATGTGTGTTTACGTGTCAATCCTAGTTCAATCAATAGTAAATGCAATGAGCATTTAATGATGGCTATTAAGACACGAGAATGAAACTTACGATACGAGCCGAAAGCGAGTATCGTAATGAATACGAGTGTTGGCTATTAAGACATAGTGTATGCGAGTTGCATACACTATTTTTTCTACGACTCCATAATAAAACATTATTTTTTGTACATTCCATTTCATAAATTGAGCGTAAAATTTTCCGTACGTTTTTGCGAATTTAGCTGGTAATAAATTGTTCGTGGCTACTAAGGCTTGTTCCATAATTTCTGGTGGAGTCAAATTTTACATTTCACTGTCATTATCCCTTATTTTTACCGTTTATATTTTCAAAAAAGCACAAATTTTAACTACTTACTAGTAAAATGCAGAGAACTGTCTTTTTTAATTAATTTTTATATCTGTCAGATATGAAGTGGCCATATTGAATATTGGAATGTCGCATTCCTATTGGATATAAACTTGTATCATAATGAAAATCTGTATCTTAATGGATATCATTAAAGTACAGTTTCAGCATATTTAATAATACAATTAAAGTATGGGAGTAGAAAATAGTATATTATGCAATGAGCATTTAATGATAGCTATTAAGACACGAGTAAGAAAATTATAATACGAGGCGAAGCCGAGTATTGTAATGAATACGAGTGTCTTAATAGCCATTAAATGCGAGTTGCATACACTATTTTTTCTACGACCCCATAATAAAACATTATTTTTTGAACATTCTATTTCATAAATTGAGGTTTAAATTTTCCATGCACCTTTGCAAATTTAGCTGGTAATAAATTGTTCGTGGTTACCATAATTTCTGGTGGACTCAAATTTTACATTTCACTGTCATTATCCCTCATTTTTACCGTTTATATTTTCAAAAAAGCACAAATTTTAAGTACTTACTTGTAAATTGCAGAGAACTATCACATTTATTTAATTTGTATATCTGTCAGATATGCAGTCGCCATATTGAATATTGTTTGAATATTCGAATGTCGCATTCCTATTGGATATAAACCTGTATCGTAATGAAAAATCTGTATTCCTATTGGATATAAACTTGTATCATAATAAAAATCTGTATCGTAATGGACATCATTAAAGTACAGGTTCGGCATATCTAATAATAGGTACAATTAAAGTATGGGAGTAGAAAAAAATTCTTATAATTGACGCGTGTAAAACGCTACATAATTTTAGTGATCTTCAATTTTAAGTTCAACTTAGAGTACATTTTTATGTTTAATAAATAGACAGATGTAAAACAAGCTTAATATCTAACACTTTTAAATTTAATGTATGATCACGTGATTAAAGGCAAACGTCAATATAATCTTATCTTGTTGAAAATTAATATACTGCAGTCTCTAATGTTGTCACAACTACTTCGCACTTCTATAGAGTGCTAGACTCCGTCCATTAAGGCCCTCATACACATTACGCAAATCCTTTCAGGAAAAACTGTACAGCTCCGGCCTTCAATATTTCTGGAGTGTGTACAATAGAAAATTGCCACCACACATGCTCCTGAAATACTGAAGGCCTGCAATGTACTGTAGGTACAGTTTATTAGGTCATTATTAAGATCTGGTTATTGGTGCTTTTTAGTCGGGTCTTTACTTGCCCAGCATTCGGGGCCAGTATATTAAAGTATTTTTTGGAAATTAGCGTATAAATACCTACAAGGTATGTGGATATGTTTTTAAAATGTGGCTTTCTAGTGCAATTCCCGCAAATGTGTAATAAAGAAAATAGTGTAATGAAACAAGTGCACAAAGAAAGGCAGACTTCCGAGCGACAATAAAAAGAGGTTGTAAATCATCTCGACGCGACTGGTAAACATCATAAACCAATAAATCATCCATTTGCGTTGTACTGCAAAGAGACAGAATGTCTGTCGAATGTCCTACAAACATCGAGAGGAAGATGGAGTTCACGCGAATGCTCCAGATGTTTCGTATGTGTATATGAGGCGGCTGGGTCACCCATGGAGGAGTAATTCGGGAATAAGAAAGTCCTTAAGTACTCGTCGCGCGGAACAGACTAAAGTAAAAATAAATATAAGAAATAAATAAATAGTTCCTTGCGTGGTACGGTGTTGTATAAATAGAAGTGATATAAATACGGTAGTGTTACATAAATATTAGGAATAGAAATAAATACCTGTGTTAATTTAAATCGTAGTAGTTTTAAGTGCGATACATTAGTTGTATATTTTTATATTGTAATTAATTTTACGTGTGTGAATATACAGACTGTTTTAAATAAATATATTGCACGAGTTGTTTATTGCGAACCCGAAAACGTTACAATAGTCTTATTTTAGTGTCTTCTTTACATTAAAATTAAAAAATTGACAAATGCTATACTGACCAAGTCCTTGACTTTAGTCCAAGAACTTTAAGAATTTGGTAAAATCGTATTTGATCAATAATTAATATATATTGTCTTTTATTTATATCATTTTTATCAATAATAATAACAGTAATAAAAAATATACATTCGATTACAAGTAATTTGAAAGGTATTATAGTTGCTAACCTTTCCCATTAATTAACTAATTATAAAACTTTAATGAACATAAAATTTCAAACAAAAAAGTTATTCCCATGTCGCTAAGGTTATCAGTAAGACAGCTGAACTCTATAATTTGTATTTTGAATACCAATACTTAAAAATTAATTGCAATGAAACGCAAAGATTACTGTCCACTATTCTTGTGAATACTAATATGTTGATCTAACTGTGTCCTCTGTAAACATTAATTTTTAATGTCAATAGCCAGTAGGAGCAAATATAATTTTGCCAAAACATCACTGAACTCTTGCAACTAACTTGTATAATGTCTATGTAATGGAACTGTCATTAACTTTCGAAATTTTTTGGAGAATTGAAAGGCTATATATAAAGAACAATATAAATCGCTATATTTCTAAAACAAGAAGTTCAACGAGTACCTATATAACCTTGATCAGATTCAATATTTATCATTCCTGTTGTATCACGCTTGTAATAAAAGAGCAACAGGTACATAAAAAGCATATTTATATTCTGCTCGTGAAGGTGAATGTCTTCATGCCGATACGGACGTTAAAAAAAACGTTCAATAACCGAAAAAATGTAAAAGTGATTTTAAAAATTTAAAGGTGTCTAAATCAGTTCCTAAGGCCTTATTTTGTATCAAATTTATGTATGTTGTATGGATGATATTATTTTGCAATACATATATGTTTAAAACTATATGCACCTACCTATTTCATGCAAAATTAAGAACAAATATGCAGGCTTAAAGTTCATAAAATTAGAATAACTTCTGGCTGCATGTTTATAAATACAAATGTGCATAAACTATATTTTATTCATAGCAATAAAAATTCTATGAAATCTGTGCAAGGAAAATATTGGATGAATCACTGCCAATAAATAAATCAAAGGCAAGATAAGAATACCTACTTATTTTCATTGAATGAAATTGCTATGAGGAAAGTTCACTGGGCTTTGATATTTTTAGAGACCAATAGCTCTAAGAACTTAAACAATTATGTAAGATGTGCTACATTCAATATATGTATAAACATGAACCCCTAAAATGGATTGGCCCATATATGAACAATTGACCCAAATTTTTATTGACTTTACAATATCTGAATTTCAAATAGATTTGCTTAATTAAGCAAATGATTAGAAATATTGAATAGAAATAAACAATTAACATGTGACTTACGGTTCAGCCTCAATACTCTTGAGTCTTGCAACATAGTTCGAAGGAATGTATCCTTCCTGTCTGCTACGTTTACTCCTCGCCAACCACCAATCGCCCTGTGTATCATTTAATATTTCCAAGTGTTCCCCTTTTCGAAAACTTAGATCTTCATCCGTTCTCGCGTCATAATCATAAAGAGCAACGAAAATTTTTGCATTTGGGGTGTCTGGTTCAGTTGTGTTAACAACAACAGGCCTAACTGTTTCTTGGCTAGGGGGTGTTGGTATTGTACTAGCCGGTAAACCTCCGTCATTATCAGCTGTATTTACAACCCTATTATCTGTTAC
Source organism: Amphimallon solstitiale (assembly GCA_963170755.1). NCBI lineage: Eukaryota > Metazoa > Arthropoda > Insecta > Coleoptera > Scarabaeidae > Amphimallon > Amphimallon solstitiale. Next base: position 46,439,998 of record OY720676.1, on the reverse strand, counting down.
ACGAGGCGAACTACTACTCCAGCAATTACCCATTTTGTATACTTAACCGCACTAATTAAAAGTCACTTATAAAACATATCACTAATATTGAACGTATATAGTCACGACAAGAACACAACACTTTCAACTTATAAGCAACGAACGTAAGTAAATATATTAAAAGCAAGAACTATTGCTGCTACTACTACTACATGTCCCTGCCAGTCCATACACAACCATACCCAATCGTCCTTCTATCTGACATATCTGACATTAGCTACATAAACTGACAAAAGTTTAATCAGATTGTTCATGTCAAAAGTTCTAAAGTAGATGAAATCTAGATGTCGCTAGACTGATATTAATAAAATATTTAGTATTTGAACAATTTGAATTTTATAAAAATTTAATATGACTAATAAGAGAATTATGTTTTACAACATCTCTTTATTTATTGGAAATATTAATATTATTTACAAACTATTTCCATAATTTTAGTTTAGTAACTTTTCAGAACTTCAGTTTTTCAGTGAATTCGATGCAAGTTTGCTGCAAGCAGCTTTAGCGATCGTTGCCAACGCATTGTGAATAAAACTGTGATATTTAATTAGTGTGACTTTTTAACTTTTAGAACTGTATACAAATATCGAAATATTTTAAATTGGACCATATTCCCGATATAGTTCGCTATCTAATTAAAATATTGAGATGCCTGCATACAAAGGTATGTTATTTTTACAACGTTTTTCTAACCTCAATTTCGCCGGTATATGACATTTACTTTTAGTATTTGTGCTTATTCATTCTGCCTTTGTGAGATGCGAAATTCAAGTTACTGACGGCCGTTGAATATTTTTGGTAACTTAAAAAATGTATGTTATAGTTAAAGTAAAATGGGGAAAAGAAAGTTATCCTGACATCGAGGTTAATACAGAAGAACCACCAATGTTGTTCAAGGCACAGTTGTTTGCTTTGACTGGAGTTCAACCAGAGAGACAGAAAGTTATGCTTAAGGGTTTAACATTAAAAGATGATGATTGGGGAACGTTCAAACTAAAAGATGTAAGATATTATTAAAGAAGCTAATGTAATAATTACAATGAAGCTTTGCATATAGGGTGCAACAGTGCTGTTAATGGGGAGTAAAGAGGAAGATGTACCTGTAGAGCCAGTAGAAAAAACACGATTTGTTGAAGACATGAATGAAAGTGAATTAGCAACTGCAGTAATAACCTGTTATATTTAAGGAATACATTGAATGACCTCTTTTTTTTTAGCTTGATTTACCTGCTGGGTTAACGAATTTAGGAAATACATGTTATATGAATGCAACTGTGCAGTGCCTAAAAACAGTTCCGGAACTGAAAGATGCTTTACAGCAATATAAAGGAGGTAGTGTTTTCACATTTAATAGCTTTAAAATGAAATTTAGCTTATAATGATTTGTAGCTATTTTTAGTACAGCTACAGGCAGTACAAATGCTGTTCCAGCACAATCAATAACAGCAGCATTAAGGGATCTATATTCAAGTATGGAAAAGGGAAATACAGTACCACCAATTGTGCTTTTACAAGTTTTACACATGGCCTTTCCGAGGTTTGCAGAGAAGAGTGAACATGGTGGATTTACACAGCAGGTATTATCTTTTCATTAATGGCGGACATCATTTTTCTACAAAAGTTTTTGTTTTGTAATATTGTTGCTAACATCAGATTTAATAATATCTCAGTTCAATGAAATTGATTTCCCTTGTGCATATTCACAGCTTATCATTTTCTTTTATGTTTTTTTAGCTGAGTTATGTCTAGGTTTTTTTGAACTTATTATGTTGAATGATAGTCAAACCATACAAAGTGCATTTATTTTCAGGATGCGAATGAATGCTGGACAGAGGTAGTTCGAATGTTGCAACAGAAATTACCATCAAGAGAAAACAGTGCACCCAATGCGAAATCCTATAAGTCAATTATCGATCAGTACTTTGGTGGTTCATTTGATGTTGAATGGAAATGTGTTGAATCGGATGAAGAAACACCTTCAAAAAGTAATGAACAATTCCTTCAGCTAAGTTGTTTTATTTCACAAGATGTCCGGTACATGCAATCCGGATTACGATCCAAGATGCAAGAACAAATCACAAAGATGTCGCCCACCTTAGAGAGAGACGCGGTATATACGAAAACATCTAGAATTAGTAGATTACCGGCGTATTTGACAGTACAATTTGTACGATTTTATTACAAAGAGAAGGAATCTATAAATGCTAAAATTCTTAAAGATGTGAAATTCCCCATGGAATTTGATGCTTTCGAACTATGTTCACGCGAATTACAAGAAAAATTAGCTCCGATGAGGGCCAAGTTCAAGGAATATGAGGATAAATTGGTTGAAGAAGCAGCTAAAGGAAAACCCAGTACTGAAAATAACAAAGGTGACGGTAAAGACAAGAAAGAACCAAAGTATGAACCCTTCTCATTTGAAGATGATCTTGGCAGTAATAACAGTGGTTATTATACTTTACAAGCTGTGTTAACTCACAGGGGGCGTTCTTCATCAAGCGGCCATTACGTAGGTTGGGTTAAACATTCAGATGGTGTATGGATAAAATGTGATGATGATAATGTGTCATCTGTTACTACTGAAGATGTTCTCAAGCTATCTGGTGGAGGTAAATTTACATTTTCATATTTTATGTTAAATGATCTTTTTTGGGTAAGCTCATCATACAAATATGATAATTTAGTCAAGCAGATACATAAGAATTTATTTTCTGTTAAATTGTTGATACTAGAAAAGAATAACAATACATTAAAGCAAAATAAAAGTTTCAGTTATGTAAAGTGCATTATATATAATAGTAATGAAGTTTTGAAATTGCATGTAATTCATATTTCCATAATTTCTCTTTAGATAAATAACTTTGGGTACTCATCATTAAAGATAGTTGTCACAATTTGGTTTCATACGCGGAAAGCAAAAATAATTGCATGGGTAGTATGACTTGGCGACTTTTATGTTATTCTAATACAGTTTTTTTTATTAGACGTTTCCCTGATTTGAACCATTGCCAACACTTCTTATTTGATTTATTAAAGATTGCTCTTCTATGTTTCACGTATGATCTCTTTCCAATAAGAAAATTTATTAAAGAAAGATTTATTTTATTAATGTGATCTCTCCTAACTACAATAAACTGCGTTTAGTAATTATTCATTAGTGCAACACTTGTGGAAAACGTTAATATAGTCACTGTGGTTTCCAATGAAATGTGGTCAACATAAGTCATTTTTGTTTAGCGAAATAAATCTGTGCAAAGCATCTAATTTACAGTGGTCATATTCGGTCGCTATTTTACATTAAAGTATATATTTTTACCATAGTGCATAAAAGTATATACAAGGTGTGTATAAATTGGCGGACTCACTACACGTGGCGACATTCTTGGTCAAATTTTGAGTTAAAAGTCCTAATCCTAAAACGATGTATCAGGCTTCCTTTGTCTTCAGAATGAATTTGAAAGAAACATACATTTGGCAACATTGAACACGCATGTGCTAGTTATAATCTTCGGAACATTTTTACACGTCGTCATGTGAACCTTACATTTTAAATTTAAAAAAGAAACAAACGAAATAAAATTGGTTTCTTAGATTACATATTTATTACGAAAATATTACAAAGTTTAAAATTTTTTTGATAATATTGACTATTTTTTGTACATCTTCTTGATAGAAATCAATGTAATTATTACCTACATAATTGTTCGAATTGAAATCCATCAGTTTGTAGACATAGCTGCAATCTTTGTGGTATCGTTTGTACTATTCGCTCAAGTCTTTCTGGTGTGATTTCTAATACTGCGGCTTCAATTCGGGCTCTAACTTCGTCAGCGTGTCAGCGTCCTGTGGAGGTGTAGCGTAAACTTTACCTTTAATGAAACCCCAAACAAAAAAATCTAATGGATTGAGATCGGGGGATCTCGCAGGCCACAAAAGGGGACCGCCACGACCAATCCATCTGTCTGGGAAGTGTTCAGTCAACCAGTCTCTTATATTACGAGCAAAGTGCGCAGGAGCTCCATCATGCATGTAAATCATATTACGGCGTACGCTCAGCGGTATCTCATCAATAACTTGTTCTAAAACATTTAAATATTCACCAGCATCTAGGCGATTTGGCAAGTAAATTGGTCCAACTACCCTGTGGTTTATTATACCCAGCCAAACGTTAACAGAAAACCTTCTTTGGTGACCGTATTCGCGAAATTCATGTGGATTTTCATCTGCCCAATGATGAAAATTATGAGTATTAAACACACCATCTCTGGTAAACATGCACTCATCACTCCAAAGAATACGTCTTAAAAAGTCACCTTCTTCCTGAATTCTATTTAAGATTGTATTGCAATAATTGATTCGAAGTAAGTTATCATTTCCGTAAAGAGGCTGAACTTTAGAAACATGGTATGGATGAAGCAAGTTTTCTCGTAGAACCAAATGAACAGTCTTATTACTGGGAATATTTAGTGTAGAAGCTAATTGACGTGTACTCGCAGAGGGATCTTCCTGTATTGTGGCTAGAACTTGCTGTTCTAGTTGCACGGTACGCCTTTGCCTTGGTCGACCTGCGTTCGCATTTCTTGGAATAAACGAACCTGTTTCACGAAGTCGTTGGTCCAGCCTTCGAAATACATTTTTACTTGGATGCCTCCGATTTGGAAAACGCACTCGATATTCCTGCCCTGCTATGCTAGCATTTCCACGGCAGAAACCGTATATCATGTACATATCGGCATATTCGTTGAACGTAAAATTCATAATAAACAAACAGAACAACTAGTAAACACGAAAACCCGAAAACTGATTAAAACTATACAAATAAACACGAAAAATAAGCAAGTCGAATGAAATAGGTAGATTACAAAGTGTCAAAATTTGACAGTAGTAATGTATTTGACTATACTCCATTCAGTCTAAGAATAAAGCATTGGGAAAGATAGGGCTTAAAATAAACGTTTGTGATTGGTTGAAATCGAGTGTGCATTTACACCGGCAAAATAATCGCATTTAGCTCGTTCTGTCAAAAATTTGTTTACTGACAGTTTTGTTCAAAGATTTTGTCGATTTCCGTATTTTACATAGTTATTTGTTGTTAATATTCTTAAAAAATAGTTCTTCTTAGAACTCGCAAGTGAAATATTCATTTGTTAAGGTATTTTATCAATTTCGTTAACTTTCTTTTCGTAATCGCTAATATTCTATAGTATGGCGGAAGCAGTTTTACCAGGTCCTTCAAAAAATCGTAAAGGGAAACACATAAGATCTGGACAAAGGCAAATGGCTTATAATGCGTACATTAAGCATAAAGACAATATGTCTAAAACAGCTGCAGTCAATCAAACAGCAGAGGAAGTGGGTATTAAGGGGGCTTACGCAGAGCTGTCGACTTACTGCGGTGAGGTAGGACGTGCGGGGGGATAGTTTGCAAATAAAATAAAATAATGAGAGTAGGGATGTCTTTTCGCAGGCCAGGTTCGTATTGAGTACGCTTCGTTCCAACCAGTGTCTTGTAATAAGTCCCGGCGCAGAGATTTGTGCATTATTACTCCCCAGCTTGAAATTAGCGGCGCATTAAAAATTCCATTTCTTGGAAACTATAAAGATTTAGCAAGCTGATTGTTGCGTTTCATATATATTTCTTTGTTTAGCGGCCTGTTTTAATTAACACATGAATTAACAATTAGTTAAGATATGATAATAATAATAAAAATGATTGTGTAAAACGTTTCGACAATATAATCTAAAAATTGTCTTCCACAGTTTGTGTAAATATATAAATACATATAAAAAAGACTATATTGTCAATGCAACTAAAAAAAAATAACATATTTTCAAAATAATACGAAGAAATATAGTAAACGCTCCTGAAAGCCTGAGATGTACTCCGGCACAAATAGGGTGGTGAGAGACACAGAGTGTGTCATTGCGGATTATTTAAAACTGGAAAGTAGATTTTTGACAAGCTATTTCGTTTCTCTCATTTACAGCATTGTTTCTCTTTGCATTAACAGAACATTAAGAGAAGATGAAGGAATTACTGAACGATGAACACATATACTTCAAATTTAGCAACGACCCAACATTTAAATTTCAAAGATCTAATAATGACTTGAATAAAAAATGGGCAACCAAACATTTAATTTCGCCCAAGACAGCAGCTTCACTAAAAATAAATAACGCACAACCGCCAAAAAATACAGCTTACCCAAATTGCATAAAGAAAATACACCTCTTAGGCCTATTGTATGATATTCCAAGTCCGTTTTACAACGTATCAAAATTTTTGGCAAACATAATTTCTAATGTAACGGAAAAAAAACAATTCTACATAAAATAGTATATTATCCAATGAGCATTTAATGATAGCTATTAAGACACGAGTAAGGAAATTACATTGTAATGAATACGAGTCTCTTAATAGCCATTTAATGCGAGTTGCATACACTATTTTTTCTACGACCCCATAATAAAACATTATTTTTTTGAACATTCCATTTCATAAATTGAGCGTAAAATTTTCCTTACATCTTTGCGAATTTAGCTGGTAATAAATTGTTCGTGGCTACTAAGGCTTGTTCCATAATTTCTGGTGGAGTCAAATTTTACATTTCACTGTCATTATCCCTCATTTTTCCCTTTATATTTTCAAAAAAGCACAAATTCTAGAGTGTGAGATTTGGCATAGTTAAAGTTCATATGAAGAAGGAGTGCGAAAATTTTTTTCATGCAAAAGTTGTAGAGAATTTGATTATCCATAACTTTGTATTTTGACTGTAAAATGTAGCGGCAACAATATATTTTGAAAAAACACAATTTTGGCACCCGTTTTCCAAGATGGCGGCGCCGGCGGCGACTTTTCGTGTTTACAAATTTCAGGATTTCATTAGGGCCTCAAAATGAACAAAATTGCCAAGTATAAACTTTACCCGACCTTCTGCAAGGTAAAGCCTTTTTTGTGTCTCTATTGACTGAACTATATGTTCTTTTAAAATATACAAAATTAAGCATTTAAATTTATCCAAATTGATTATTTTATTTGCTAAAATTTTTAACAAAATTTTCGTCTTAGACAATCCTCTCTTATCTCTTCCTTTCCTCTGTTTTATCATTTACACACCTTACCGTGACCTTCTTGTCTGTGTCTATTTTTCAGTCAATACGGTGGGCCGCGTATTGTGAAGAACTTCTTCTTCCTAATTGATACATAACTACTGTATTACAACTTCCCCATTATCAATTATTAAAGTTAATTTTTTTTTATTATTATTAAATCTTGCTCTACATATAGAGACCTTACCCCGGGTAGGGAGATAGTATGCGATTTATGTCGGTTGCGTTTTCATGCTACCTGCGTTGGCGTTTCCAGATCTGAAGCTCAATGTTTACGAAATAAAGATCGCAAAATAACATTCTATTGCCCCAATTGCTCGGACTTCAAGCTGCAACTGAAGAACCTCCATGAGTTAACCGCAACAGTAGATACGCTACAAAGGGAAATACGACAGATTAGAATGGATAACTAAGCAAAGACCCACTAAGGAAGGTTCTGAAGTGTTCGAGACTGAGACAGTAATACTTGAGGTTGCGGAGAGAGAGAGAGAAGGAAAAATAATCTTATAATTTTTAATGTTCCGGAAGATAATTCTGGTACTAAAGCCGATCAGCTTGCAGCAGCTGTTGCGATTGTTGGTGAGATTTTTCAAACCTTAAATATTTCCCTAACTTATGAAGGCCAGGTGAAAGATGCTCTCAAGAACTCTAAGAACCTAAGAATCGTCGACGCACTTAAATCAAGCAAGCTTTCAAAAGATAAAGGCCTTCTTCAAATGAACCTATAATTTTTACCACAAGAAATAGAAATCCTCGGGATCATTAATCTACCAGGGTGAATTTGTTAGAGTAGGTAGACGTATCAAAGCATACAAAAAGGGCACACTCATCACATTACGTCTGATTTTGACCAAAAATAGGCGCGTGCAATCTTAACTTATCAAGGCCATTACTACCGCGCGAGCAGACTTAAAAAACACACGTGGCGTCTTATTTTGCAAAGTTTCAAGGCCATTTTGAAACAACCTGTTCATTAACTTAATTTTAAATTGGCATGCCGACCTCAGCGCCATCTCTAAAACCTCAGTTCGGAGCTACAAAAGTGGAGGGGGTAATTTGTCGCGATTTTGGAGCCGTGACCTCGGGTGGAGGGCTCAAACCAAAAATGTTATTGTAGAAGAACACACTTGCTACAGGAACTGGTCAGGGTCGTCATGCGGTATGGAGGCTGGTAATATTGTTGAAGGTTTTTCGAGAAGCATCGAAATGTATGGCTTAATTTATGAAAAAATGATTGCTGATGGAGATAGCAGTTGCTATAAAAAGATTTTGGAGGACAATAAGTATTCGATTTACAGTATAGTAGTAAAGAAAATCGAATGCCGCAACCATCTACTTCGTAATTATTCAAGGAAGATAGATGAGATGTACAAAGATCCTAAAAATGGACCTACTGTCAACAGAGAGAAAATTCAGGCAAGTTAGACCTACCCACGTATTGAAATTTATATAATATTTGTCGATACTTGTAGGCAAATGGACATCGATTAAGATGGGCTGTTGTGAAGGCCATAGAATATAGAAAAAATGAAGATGTTTCCCTAACAAAAAATTTCGAGCTTGCATAGAGATATTAGAAATAGTATTAGTCATGTACTTGATGAACATCAGAACTGTGTTTCTTTACAATACTTCTGCAATGAAATTTTTTGTCCAGAGAGAACTACAATGGCCAACCTTCATAAGACGCGTAAGTTTTAGAATTATATGAGCAATTACGTTTAGCTATAGAGCATCTTGTAAGACACGCAAATAGTTTTACAATAGATATATCATGTTAATAACAACGCAGTGGAATCTTTTAACTCTGTAATTGCTAAGTTTATTGGAGGGAAAAGAATTAATTATACGCAAAGACGTTATTATCAGTCCAGATGTTCGGCAGTGGTAGTTTCCTACAACACCAAGAGACCCATATACTCAGTTAAAAAGAATATAAAGGAACTTTTACCAAACGCTTAGAAGTGCGAAATAAGTTTAGGCAAGAAAAAAAGCAGCTAAGAAAAGAGTCAAAAGCAAAAGCAGTAAGAAATTATTCGGCGAAGGCAAAAACTATGGTGCTCAGTGTCAAAGACCCGATATGACAGAAACAGACTTTGACACTGCGAAGGAATTGTTTCTTGCAGCATTACATTTGCCAGAAGAAGAAAAGATTATATTAGAGGCAGAAACAAGGGACCAAACAGACTCCGAATTGTGGTATGTTGAACGAAGAAAACGCTTAACTGCCTCTAAATTCGGAGAAGTATGCAAACGGCGGCCTTATACAAATTATAAGAGATTGGTAGAGAGTTTGCTATATCCAAAAAATATAATTGCCCAAAGTTTGGATTACGGGAAGAAAAACAAAAATATAGCCAGAGCGGAAGCTGCCGGTAAGATTGGAAAAGAAATTGATGTATGTGGAATGTTTATCGATTCTAAATATTATTTCCTATCGGCAACACCGGACGGCTTAATTGGGCAAGAAGGAATTTTAGAAATCAAATGTCAGCTCGAAATATGTCACCAGAATATGCCATCCAATCAAAGATGATCACGTTTTGAAAACCAAATGGGGATGTTAACATACTGGCACTACCAAATTCGAGGACAGCTGCACATAACCAATCGAAAATAATGTATTTTGGCCATATGGACTTCAAAGGACATTAAGATTCAAACCCTATTTAAAGATGACATTTTTTGGTCAAAAGCCATGGTTCAATTTTATAATGGCTGTATATTACCAGAGTTAATAGACAGTCATAAACAAAGAAATATGGATGTAGGAGAATCTGAGTTCATATTGGCTGCCCAAAAGGAGAAGAGAATAAGAGTGTAAAATAAGTGATGATGATATATAAGCTCGTTGCATAATATACTATTATCTATGATCGTGCAAAAAGCTGTTACTTTTTTTGACTGATGTCACTGAAAAAATTAACTTTCATCGAAACATAACTCATTAAGTGGGATATAACCAAATATATAAATTTTACACGTAATATACCTAACTTCCATCTGTCATATTTAACCACAATATTTTCAATTTATTCATGTTTTTCATTACAAATTGTTAGCAAATACGTAACATGTTCGGTGCACGCGAGTTGTAACATTCTCGGTTTCTTTGCCTCAGTCCGCGCCGTGTATTGCAAACTGCGCCCTTAAACCCCAAAATTGAGTTGACAGCTCACTTATATGAAAAACAATTATTTTGAAGAACTGGTTTTCGCGTAAAAAGTTAACCTTTATGGCACTAGGGCAATAGATTCATCAAAATAAATAAATTTTAAGAAACTTGAGGTAAAAAAGCGTACGATCGTAGATACAATTTTGAAAGATACACCTGTACAAGGTCTCGTTCCTTGCTTATGTTTTAAACTGGCCCGTGAAATAAAGAATGACATTGCTTTCTTATGCGAAGTATAAGAAAGTATTCTGATGACGAAAATTCGCAATGCACTTAGGTATAAGATAGTCGTGTGGTGCCCACACCTTATTTTTATTCTTAGTTACTACTTAAATAAATATTATTATTAAGAAAGTATTCTGATGGCGGAAATTCGCAATGCACTTAGGTATAATATATAATATAATATAATAATTATATAAACATGCACGCTAAAAAGTATTATTTTGAGTCGAGAAAATCTGTTTGAAATCAAGACTTCTCTGTTTTGTATATAGGGAAGTAAATTTAGTTTTAGTTTGAGAAAAACTGCATTCACGTACGCCAAGACTATACCTAACATAAGGATAATATATTCGTTTGAAGCAATTTATATTTCGTATGAATATAATTTCTTGAGAATTTTTTTCCTTAATTTAAAAATATACTTTTTAGCGTGTGAGAATAACAAACCGATAACTTAAATGTAGTAAAATACATGGGCTTAAAATATCCTGAATACAGAAAACGACTACTTACGCTTGCGGCCGCACAAATCGTTAGAGGCGCCACGTCCCTAGCGCAAATTCGGCCGCTGTAAGGCATTCGTTAAAATAAAATATCTAGCAGACATTTTTGTTTTTCTTATAATTTTTTTGCATTAAATTGAATACAAAGAATTAATAAAGGCTTCGTTGGGAGTATTTTTTTATAATTAAAATTATTTAGACCTATGTTTTACCCCTGAAGTTGGCCAAATTTACAACATCATAACACACTTTCAGAAACTTTATTTTAAAAACTAATTCCAGTCAAGCCTGCATTAAACCTTTATTTATTTGTGTTTTGAATTTCATTTTGATATTTCATAACTGAAAGCTGTACGATTATTTTAACGAAACCTTTTTAAGTCGTTAGTTTTGTCGTTGCGTGAGGCCCCTTAATAGGAATACAATGTACTGCATTATTAAAGAAATGGAATTATATGGAGTTCCAATTTCTCCTCCAAGAAAAAGAAATTATCGTCATACTTACAATAAATTGGATGAAGCACAAAAAAGTACAATTAGACGACATGTGCATTCCTTTTTCTTGAGGAATGAGTTACCAACTTGTACAAAAATTTACGTAAATGTCAAAATATAATGATATCAGATATGTATATCCCTGCTATCCATCTGACAGTAAACATATGTTTTACTTGTTTTCAAAATACAAAGTTCATCGTGTGTAAACTGTGCTCATATTGTAGCGCCATCTACTCCATTCTTAGACTGAATGAAAATCCGAAAACTGATTAAAACTATACAAATAAACACGAAAAATAAGCAAGTCGAATGAAATAGGTAGATTACAAAGTGTCAAAATTTGACAGTAGTAATGTATTTGACTAGAACAACATTAGGCTGCCTACTTATTGTTTACAACGTTGTCAGATGTGTTTTTCGTCAAAATCAGTTAATAAACAAATATTAAAAACAAACTTTAAAATCAAAAAGAAAACTTTAACGAAAGGATAATAACAACAATTCTCCTTTCTTCTAAATTGTAGCTCTTTCTGTCAACAAATATCAAGTAATAATGCTTATTTCAAGACTGAAAGTCCGAACTTTAGGAACCTCGTGCAAAGATATGGAGCATGGCACAACATTTTCGTAATAGGATTTTGGACTCCGAATTTAACTAAGAACATCCCCGCGTGTAGTGGGTCCGCCAATTTATACACACCTTGTATTGTTGGCATTTAGTCACTAAAAATACATATTTTGATAAACGCAAGCCATTTTGGACTCAAAGAAAATAAATGCAAGTTGAACATTGAGAGAATTGAAAAAATATTTTTTACAAGTAAAGTCAGGAAAGATTAGATAACTACATTAAATGGGCACTATTTTAAAGAGAGTAAGATTCATAAAATCAGAGTCTATCAAAGAAAGGTCTAGTTGTATTATAGCACAAGTGGTTCAATACATTCTAAATTTTTCAAATTTCAACAAATTAGAAGACGAATGGAGACTACTGGAATTTGAAAAATTAACAACAGATAATATACAAATTGATAATTTTGGAATAAAATATTCAACATAAAAATCAGCGAAATAAGAAATTATCCAAATTTAGAAAAACCGTACAAACCGTCCTTGCCTTTCTAATGGGAATGCAGGTATAAAAGGGGATTTGGCCTTTCGACAATAATTCTAATATGTATAGTAGTTGAAGTTGCTATAATATCTGTATATAATGTTAAAGTAGAAAATATACAGATTAGACCGGAGCTTTATTCATTATCAAAAAAAAAAAAAAGGTAAAGGAAAAAGAACGTTCGAAAAAGGCCGACTTTTGTGAAATATTATTACATGAAAGCCGGTTACAAATTAAATATTATAGATAAAGCTATTAAATATTATTTTTTCTGCACCTATATTTTATATAACATTTGGCCATACTGTTTAGGAGGCAAGCACGGTTGACAAATTTAAAATGTTTAGAAGACAATTATAACAAACGTAAAAAGATACTTATGACAAATGTCAAAAGTTGTATAATAGTTATTTATGTACCAAGTCAGTAAAGTGATACTTTATCGGACAAGTCTGATTTACGAGCCAAGCGAATGAAGCGAGCGCGGCGAGTAACAGACGACTTCGGTAAAGGTACTTTACCGACGTGGTGCATACAAAATTTTATTGCCAACCGTGAATATTGTTAATTTAAGAAATAAAGATGTAATAACTTATGACAGTTTATGAGAGTGACAAACGATTTATGTTTAAAGTCATCAGTCATGGCTACGCTGACAGATATTAGCGGCAGGTAAAGTACTTTATCGACGACTAAACAATAAAGTACGTACTATATTAATCACTATTGGCTAATAATAACACGCATAATACCCGGAGGGAATAATGGGCCATAACGTTACCATTATTCCCTGCATTCTGCCAATAAGAACATAACGTTCCTAACGTTGTCGTAGTAACGATAGACAAGTCCGGCCATTTTACTAACTGTCTAACCGTCAAACGTCATATTGATATAGTAATCTGACATTTTCGTTTAATTATTTTGATTTTCTTAAGTAATTTTCAGTTAGTCGTCGATAAAGTAGTGTATACTAACTCGCAATAATGACTATTATTCCCTCGAGCTGAGTTACTCCCTCGCCGCTTACGCGGCTCGGTTCGTAAATTCAGCTCTCGGGAATAATAACTGTCATTATTGACTCGTTGTATAATAGTAGTTTATACAACGAGTCAATAATGACAGTTATTATTCCCGAGAGACGAATTTACGAACCGAGCCGCGAGGTGGCGACGACTAACTGAAAATTACTAAAAAAAATCAAAATAATTAAACGAAAATGTCAGATTACTATATTCATATGACGTTTGACGGTTAGACAGTTAGTAAAATGGCCGGACTTGTCTATCGTTACTACGACAACGTTGGGAACTTTATGTTCTTATTGGCGGTATGCAGGGAATAATGGTAACGTTATGTATCTTTATTCCCCGGTCGCATTTCATTATTCCCTCCGGGTATTATGAGTGTTATTATTTTTGTCCGGATTTATGGTATACATTTACAATTTTCATTAAGTACTAGAGTATTAAACATAATTACAAATAAAATTTAATTGATGAGGGATCGAGCTTTGTCTATGGTATTCTTGGGAACACACTAAACTAGATGGTAAGCGTCCTTTACGCCGAAGCTTGGCCTTATTGATGTGGGGAATCTTATACGAATTTCCTCCTTCAATCAACGTAGTTGATTCCATACAGCTCTGCAATGTTAGAAAAACATTGTCAAGGGTCTCTCTGTCTAGATTGTCAAAGGCTTTTTTAACACATTCGATCAATTCATCAATTTTGTGAATAGGGCATGTGTAAAATAATTTTTCATGAAATGACGTTTTAACTCTATTGACGTTTTTGACACAAACCAAATCGGACATCAGCCAACTATGTATTATAGTTGTTTACCTAGCATAAGAACTGCCAAATAAGTATATTTAATTATAGTTCGTTACTAATGTCTCATTAATTTTCAAAAAAATTTCAAATGTATACCATATTTTCGGACGGAGGGAGTACCTATTTTATTGTTTAGTCGTCGATAAACTACTATTATCGCCAACCGTGAGTAAAGTGATGCGTTACCATAGCGTTTTACGGAGGTAAAGAAACACTTTATCGTACTGTACAATAAAGTACTTTACCTGCCGCTAATATCTGTCAGCGTAGCCATGACTGATGACTTTAAAAATAAATCGTTTGTCACTGTCATAAACTGTTATTAAGTTATTATATTGTAACGTTTTCGGGTTCCAATAAACAACTCGTGCAATTATTTATTTAAAACAGTCTGTATATTTATATACTTAAAATTATATAACAATATAAAAATATAAAAACTAACGTAACACACTTAAACTACTATTAATAAATTATCGCAGGTATTTATTTACTACTACTATTATTTATATCTCTGTCCGCATTTATTTATATCACACTATTTATATAAGACGGCACTACTTAAAGAACTATTTATTTGGCTACCACTATTTATTTCTTCGCACTCGATCCCGCAATGAATGAATCCCGTAATGTCCCCGCGATTACTTCCGTAATGAATGCATCCCGTAATGACCATGCCGCCTTATATACGTATGTGAAGATTACTAGAGCATTCCTCTAAATTCCTACTTCTCTCGATGTGTTGAAGAATATTCCAGACATTTGTCTCCGCTTTCGATACAGTACCATGCGTAAGTGTATGACTCACCGCTTTACGATATTTACCAGCGAGAGAGATTTATGATCTCTTTTTTTGTGCGTGTGACAATTTCGTTTTTATCGCGCCGAGAGATCTGATTCTTTTATTTAATGTAACTCAATTCGTCTGCTGGTTTCGTTACATTGCCCCCTTCTTAAAACTGCGTTTCGTCCCGAAACACACTATTCCATGTTCTTGACGCTGGCGGATGACGAAATCCACACCGGGACCCACGGGTGCACCCAGCCGTCTTGTGGCAATGGCAATCCACCGTCCCAGGCTGCACAACGGGCTGATCGGTCCGACAGCCGCACACGACCATTTCCGTACCAGCACGCCGAAACACTGCCTCCAGCATGTTTCCTGCGATTTTCCATACCAAACGGTCTAATCCGCAGCCCATCCTCGGAATTGCCAGCCTCCCCACATCCTGCTCGTGTGCACGTCCTCGTAGATCGACAAGGGATTCCCATAAGCTGGCTCTCTAGGTTTTCCAGCAATTTGTCGCACATCCGCCACTTCACCGCCGTCACGTCCATGGTATGGGGCAACTGGTTGAAACACACCATCCCTGGCTCACTATGAGGTGTTAGTCTCATGCGATAAACGACGTCATCTATTTGCTCCAGTATTTCGTATGGTCCCTCCCAGTATTCTTGGAGCTTTGGGGACAGGCCTTGGCGACGTTGAGGATCATACAACCAAACAAGGTCTCCTTCTCCGTAACCATCTCTCTCGGCTTGCACGTGGTAACGATTCTTCGTCCTGTCGCTGACATCCTGAGTGTGATGGCGTACTCGCTCGTGGACATCCTTCAACCTTCGCCAGGATCCACTGACGCAGTCTTCTCCATTTGGGTTCTCCACAACACACTTGAGTAGATCATCCTCTACCTTCAGAGAGTCCCATTGAGCCCAGTAGAATTCCAGTCCCTGTGAACGAGGAGCCACTTCTTGCCAAGCCGGTCCGCGACCAATTCCCTTCCAAACCATCAATGAACCAAGGTCTTCATCAGCTTCTTGACCTATCCGCAAATTGTCAGGATGCCACGGATCGTCAACCACGGTAGTTCTGAATGTTTTGGCCGATTTTTCTTCTAGTCAGTTACCATGCCTGCAGTCTTCTGGACGTGGTCTTCTTGCAACAGCATCAGCGTTTTGGTGTTGCACAGTTGCACTTCGCGCTATTTATTTTGAGGCTCCACGATACTGAGTCGACAATTGCCTCTTCTCATCGACCCGTTTCATTTTTCGCTGTTCTGCTATGGTTTTCTTGGGCTTCTTCGCGCATTTATTATGCGCATGGCCCATTTCCATCTCCATTTCCAATTCCAGCATCGGAGCGTTCTTCTCTTAGGTTGCACCTGATTCACCAATCGTCGGACTACCTGTTCCAGGTGTGCATGTCCATACTTCATCTCAAGACGCTTGATTAGTTGAGGATAGTCTTGACACTCTTCTGGAAGTAAGGTCTGTAGAACATCACTGGCCTGTCCTCTTAATGACACAATCAGACCAGTATCTTTCTTCGGGGGCATCCACCCCTTTGCTACTGCAGCGGCTTCGAATTCTTTCAGGTACGTCATCCATGACGTCTTTCCATCGAAGGTGGGAGGTTTTACCTTTGCCTTCGCTGTTCGGGCAATCTCCAAGCTTCCGCTTGAGATATCATGGGGACCGCAGTCGTTCATCGCTGGCAACTGAAGCTGAACCCCAAACTCGTCCCCCATTCCGAACACGCGCTCCTCAACTTTCTGTTCCATGGCTTCGATGGCCTCAGAAAATTCCTGCCTCCCATTCGATGAATTCTCTTGAATGTCTTCCTTAAAAGTAGTCTCGAGTTGTTTTGAATTACTTGCAATTTCATTTCTTGAAGCTTTTGAATTATTTGCAATTTCCTTATTTAAAGCTTTTAAATCATTTCCAATTTCTTCTAGAGTCTTCATATTACCCTCGAATTGTTTTTCAATTGCATCTCCTATAGTCTTGAATTGTTTTTCAACTGCATCTTTTAGAGTCTCGAGCATTAAGTTATAATCAGGCTGTACTTGAAACAAATATTTCTCGGGATCCTTACCTTCATTTATTAAAAGGTCACGAAGCCGGTCCTGGAGAATTGTTTTTTTTCCAGACGCATCTGCGTCCCTTTCTTCCAATTCTGCCCTTAACTCGGCGACCTTTAGTTCTTCCAAACGTTTGGTAGCCATTTATTTATTTATTTATTTATTTATTTGCACTTCTATATTGTTTATTCCACACTGACACCAATTGTAACGTTTTCGGGTTCCAATAAACAACTCGTGCAATTATTTATTTAAAACAGTCTGTATATTTATATACTTAAAATTATATAACAATATAAAAATATAAAAACTAACGTAACACACTTAAACTACTATTAATAAATTATCACAGGTATTTATTTACTACTACTATTATTTATATCTCTGTCCGTATTTATTTATATCACACTATTTATATAAGACGGCACGGCACTACTTAAAGAACTATTTATTTGGCTACCACTATTTATTTCTTCGCACTCGATCCCGCAATGAATGAATCCCGTAATGTCCCCGCGATTACTTCCGTAATGAATGCATCCCGTAATGACCATGCCGCCTTATATACGTATGTGAAGATTACTAGAGCATTCCTCTAAATTCCATACTTCTCTCGATGTGTTGAAGAATATTCCAGACATTTGTCTCCGCTTTCGATACAGTACCATGCGTAAGTGTATGACTCACCGCTTTACGATATTTACCAGCGAGAGAGATTTATGATCTCTTTTTTTGTGCGTGACAATTTCGTTTTTATCGCGCCGAGAGATCTGATTCTTTTATTTAATGTAACTCAATTCGTCTGCTGGTTTCGTTACAATATTTTAAGAAAATTTAGTCACTATTTACATATTTTTTTTCAATTAACTATGCTACGACCGCTGAATTTAATAAATACCAAGCATTTTTAGTTTGGCTTTGCCTCCTGCCTGTTTCACAATGATGTTAATGCCAGTAATAATGTTAATATTGATTTCATTCACTTACTTATTCCGACCCACTTCTACCTGTGGTCTCGAGAGGATGGTCCTTCTCCATCTCTTTCTATGCTTCGCATACGGCCTTGTTGTTGACAACAAGGCCGCCCTTCACTGTCTTTATGACGTGTAGCAAGATTAGGGGCTAAACGGTTAAAGCTATCAAAAAATATATCAAAGCTTGTATTTGAGATAAACTCCTCTTGAGATTAATTAGAAAAGTGGCAAAATTCGTCAGTACCTGTTCTTACACTGCTGTTTAAAGAAAAGTGTGGAGTATTTGTCATACATACACATTTGTTTCCAGGGTGTACCTTATAGAAAAGAAAGCATGAGGCGTATTAGAAAGTCTACAATAATTACGTCTCTTATCACCTATAAATAAGTTGGAGAGATTTTGTTTTTATTTAAAACAAATTCATTTTTGTGAATGTGTGACAACAACCTGAAATACGTACAAAACTGCAAGCAAACCCGAAAGAAAATGTATGAGACATATATTCCGTAATACATTTTTCGCCACTAGCCACTCAATAGTATGCCTTTTTACTTCATTCACGGAAATAATCGAAGATGAGTTAGGAAAGAATTAATTAATTAATTAATTAGAAATTAATATATCTAATCTCCATGTTTTCACTAATCTTAAATTCTGATATTCGATCGGCTTTCAAACAATGTTCTGTCGCTAGAAGAAAGTGACTTTTGTCTACCGAAATGCGCATATGCTTTCTAATATAAATTGTGTGATCATATGGTGCAAAGGTCATTTGTGTTTAAAGTAATAAATATAACTGCTCCGTCAGATACTGCATATGATTTTAAATAAGAATTTTAAACTATGAGATTGTTGAAAGCTGATATCTACTGTTAAACCCGTCATGTGATGTAGTCTGATGACTCCATACATAACGGGTTTAACAGTAGATGTCCTAAAGTATATATATGTATATATGCATGTGTTTGAGATACACACATACATTAAGTGCCATTGTCGATAATCGAACGCACAGACACCGGTGTTTCGACCTATGAGGTCTCATCAGTGTACGTGGAGATTCTCGACAATAGCTTCAAGATTTAAATCGCTGCCTATGTCATTTTCGCATGTTAAATGTAGTGAGAGTATCACAGCGACATCTAACAGCCAAAAGATGACACGGAAAAAAGCGATGGCTTCTGACAGCATGTTCTGCTATACAGAGGCCTGTATGTTAATAGTGTAATAGAGCCTTAGGTGGCGTCACCAATCAAAACGAAAATGAAAAGTGTGAACACATGGATGTTAAAACTAACATCAAGCAGTAAATAATTACTGTGACTTACATATATACCTTTATACGTAAAACGTATATGTATATATGCATGTGTTTGAGATACACACATACATTAAGTGCCATTGTCGATAATCGAACGCACAGACACCGGTGTTTCGACCTATGAGGTCTCATCAGTGTACGTGGAGATTCTCGACAATAGCTTCAAGACTTAAATCGCTGCCTATGTCATTTTCGCATGTTAAATGTAGTGAGAGTATCACAGCGACATCTAACACCCAAAAAATGACACGAAAAAAAGCGATGGCTTCTGACAGCATGTTCTGCTATACAGAGACCTCATAGGTCGAGACACCGGTGTCTGTGCGTTCGATTATCGACAATGGCACTTAATGTATGTGTGTATCTCAAACACATGCATATATACATATACGTCTTACGTATAAAGGTATATATGTAAGTCACAGTAATTATTTACTGCTTGATGTTAGTTTTAACATCCATGTGTTCACACTTTTCATTTTCGTAATGCAACAGTTTAAGTATAATCCAGAGCACTAATAAAGATTTTATTTTCAGGAGACTGGCACTGCGCTTACGTCCTCCTTTATGGACCAAGACTTCTAGAAGTCAGTGATGAGTCAGAAGAAACGATGTCTGTAGATCAATAAAATTGAATATTTAAGCACTCATATTTTTTTCGATTTTTTTTCTATTCATTTTATTACAATAAATAATAAATATTTAAAATGAAGCTCGTTATTTCTTAGGCTAGGCGCGCACATGCGCTGCTCTGTGATACGACAAAAACAGTAATCGCAAAACAGTGTATTATACGACCAATAAATCGTAAATGTGTTCATTGTAAACACGGAGTTCATTGAAGCAGCTTGTGTGGTTAATTTGCCGCATTTCTTCGGAGCGGTCAGCGGCTGTTCCTATTTGGGGAGCAGTAAATCAATATCTTTGTGGTAGCTTTATCATTATCTATAAGTCCAATATTCTATCTGACTTGTTATCTTAAAAAATATTGTTACAGGTGTAGTTCCACACGAGCACCTTGAGCTAATTAACATTTAGCCCGCATACATAAAAGCAAAATGAATCTGTGTACTTATGTGGGCGCCACGAGTTTTTGGTATTTATTATTTGATATATTTCGTGATATCCAATGATTATCCTTACTTTAGGAATATGCGTGATTTTTCGCGGTTTGATTATGGAATGTTTAGGGCTGACTTAGAAACCATACCTTGGCTGGATATTGTTAATATTCATGACATTGACGAAAACCTTTCGTTTTTTAATAGGAATTTGCTGTCTTTATTCGACAGACAAGTTGCCGAACGACTGTGCGAATATCCCGCCCCTTGGCGCCATGGATCACGCCAACAATTAAAGAGATGATGGAAACTCGTGACGATGCGCTGCGGCGATTTAGGCGGACAGGGAACCCCGAGCACGGTAATTATTACAGGTCGTTAAGAAACTATGTTACATTTGCTATTAGAAAGGAACGTAAGGGCTATATTAATTTTAAATTAAACAATAACAATACAAAAGAACTCTGGGTAAATTATAAATATATATTAAATGTAAATTCAGGATATAGACGTATTCCAGAGACTTTATCAGATCCAGACGAAATAAATTCTTATTTCATAAACTCTATCCCTAATTTACAAATAAAGGATGATTTGATTATTCATTATTACATTATAAATCATATAGAATTCAATTTTAAAAGCGTATCGGAGAAGGAGATCGAGTCTATCATTTCCAGCATACATACCAAAGCTGTGGGTACTGACGTTATAGGTATTGAAGTAATTAAATTGTGTTGTCCATCTAAACAAAATCGTAGCGCATATAATTAACTACTGTCTCACTGAAAATGAATTTTTGTTCTCACCGCCTGTAAAGTGACATTTGGCGCATGTGTAGCTCGAATGGGAAATACGTTTTCCCGGTCGAGGCGACTGTATAAATTGAAAAAAACACTCTGGCACTTTGGGACATTTAAAAAAAAATCTAACTTCGTAGTAATAAAATTTAGTCTATAAAATACTACTTCCCTCCACTATTCTTCACTAAAAGTTGGGGAAATAGGAGTGATAATTAAAAATTCTTCCAAAAAAATTGTGCCGCCATCTATTTGACATTTTAAGCGACATCTTAAGCAAGACTCAAGCGCCATCTATTTGAAACACATCGACATTCATATCGGCAGTTCGGAATTGTTTGTATTTAAACCAAAAAACGCAATAAATGTACTATAAATTTATAAATATAAGAATAAATACCCCATCATAAAAACTATGTCCAAATCGCTTATATAATTCTTTTGCCTCCGCGACGTCGTTTAATATTTGATTCACCAAGACAATATCTGTCACCCTTACGTTAATGCATGTACATTAAACTAAATAATGCGATATGCGCATGCTTCTCTTGATATAGACCTGGCGATGTAAGTTAATCTTCGGGGAAGGGCTCTATCGCCCAATTTCAAGAATACAATATTTTACATTTCAAGAGAAACCCCTCCAGTATTCTCTGGAAATCTATTTCTCGACTCAAGAATCAGGCCCTTGGATATAAGTACTCGCATAAGAACGCCTGCATACATAACCTGTTAATACTATTTATGTATATCCCTACCACACCGCCTATATACCAAGGAGATGTAAGTTCTCATAATTTTCGGGAGAAGGGATCTGTCACTCAATTTCAAGTATACGATATTTAACATTTGAAGAGAAACGCCTCCACTCTTCTCCCGAAATCTGTTTCTCAAGAATGGGGCCCCTGGAAATAAATACTCGCAAAAGAACGCCTGCATACATAATCTGTAAATACTATTTATGTCTATCGCTATCACACCGCCTATAGATCAAGAGATCTAAATTCTCATAGTTTTCGAGAGAAGGGATCTGTCACTCAATATCAAGAATGTTTGGTTTGAAAACATAATTTCAAAGCGAAAATGCATACTTTTCAAACCGCTGTCATTTTTTTAAATGACTGTCAAAAAACGCTTTATACATATTTCTGAATAACTTGAAGTATCTAGAAGTACCAAAGAATACATACTTACTAATGTAAATTTCTATGAAATGTAATGCTCTGAAATCTAATTGGTTATTAAAAATAAACGCACAAATTAAACTAAATCAATAGAAATTTATTGATTAAAAACAATATAAATATACATAAAATACTGTATAAATTATTAGATTTGCCTAAGGATAGCTTATTTACATTTCTAGATTACTGAAGTCCTTATCTAATGATGAAAGTTCTTTGGCACGCATTGTTTTCTTATACTCTTTGTGGTTCTCTTGAACGGTATTAAAACAGTCCAACAATTTAGGAAAATTAATATTCCTCATTCTAATTGGTACAGCTTTTATTTCCGTTTGATTTCTATATTAAACAAAAAAACAAGTAATATGAGTATCACTTCAGAAGGAATGAAAACTTATTTAAACTGATAATAGATGAAGGAGATATATGTTGCAACTCCATTCAGGTGGATAAAAGACACCTTTCATGCACCTGATGAAGCTGCAGTGTGGTAAAATATATGTTGCAACTGCAATATAATTTTCAAACTAAACATTTGTGTTTTTATTATTGTACTGCCTTAAATTCACTTTCATTAAATATTAAAGTTTGTCACCACATCACATGAAAAATGTTATTGACTAACATTATGTTAAATACCTTTTATCACAATGCAAATGCAGACTGGGAATGCAAGAAAGTCTGGTCTGAAGAATTTGAAAGGCTTCTGTTTGTGGTAACAGCATCAGTAAGCCGTATAACGCCCTAACTAGGCACTCATCTGCTGGTACTTTTAATAACTCCAATCGTAAATCTGAAAATATTTCATAATAGAGTATAGTAACAGTTTTTACAACAAATTAATAATTTCTATATAATATTATCCATAGTTTTACTAATATTGAATTTACTATAGATAATATTCGTTAGTGAGACTGGTGGTAGAATAAATGAAGGAACACGTTTCATTGTTGCCAATTTGATAACATAAACATGAACATATCTATAGAGAACACGCGTTATATTCAATTGCACGTCATTGATGAAGTTTGCATGTTGTCATAACTGTCTTAGAGAAACTAAAAAAAGGTTCCTTTGTTAAATTATATTTGAGGGCTTTTATTTGATTAGTTTAAATAGAAAATGTACAAATTGGTGGTAATATATGCATTCATGACAAATTAACACATAATTTCCGATTCAATATTAAATTTCTCTCATACATATTTTTAATAGACTAATACCGCGCGATTATTTAAATTCTAAATTAGAGCAGGCTGTGAAATTTAAATTAAGTTGGTATATAAGTACTAATTTACAATTTGAATTGTCAAAGTGACGTTTCAAAATGTTAATTAATCAATAATTGACATTCTGGACAACCTAATAAAAAAAAATCCCGCCTGCTATAATTTAGAATTTAAATGATCGCGTGGTAGTTCAATTCGGTGTTGGCCATAGATTAGAATTAGAATAGATAGTGAACTCTTTCGGATCCCGCCAAAACTATTAATCATAGTTTGGTATTCAGTCGCTAAAGTCGCTAAATCCTACCCGCGTCAAATTTAAATTTTATTTTATAAGTTTAGAAGGTTTTTATAATTATAATTGTAAATTAGTCACTTCAAATTTTATAAATTATATTATATTGTTGATGAATATAATATATTTAAACTGACCAATTTACAATCATAATCACAAAAACAATAAATTGACATATATGCTAAACACTTAAATCCCATATCGACAGCTGACAGATGAATATTAAAATGATAGATACGATTATGGTTATAGTCCTACCAACTTTCACACTAATAAACATTTAAAAATGAAAATTACTAGTCACATCTACTATATATAGCGCTATAGCGACTGAATACATCATTACGGGTTCACGACCCGACTTAAGTTCCATCTTTTTGTAATGTACTTTACAACGCATGGTGTTGGCAGATAAATGATATAAGGTGAAGTGGGGTAAAAGTAATATAGTTTTTCATTAGTTCAAATTTACAAGGGTCTGTACTTCAGGTCTTTGCTCAAAAAAAAAAAAAAAAAATCGGACGTCTTCTTTGGAGACTTATCTAATGATTGCATCAACTTAAATAAATTATTTTAATTTAGAAAAAAGTTATGATTTTTTTTTTAAAACATGTTACTATATTACAATAGCCCCGATATTTGGGGCTAATGTAATAATCGCTGATATATTTGTATGTGTAAACACAAGTATATGTTGGTGGGGTTATTGTAAAAATACATAAAAAAATACATATTTTGGCTTTTCTTTTATCAAAAAATTTCAATTCGTAACAAAGTTATAAACTCTTATAAAAGAACATGTTGTTTTGAAATATAGGCACATGGTATGTAATCTAAAAAAAATAAAAAAATTCTCTAAAAAAAGAAGCAAAGGGCATATGTACGCGATTTAACATTTTAAATTGTATCCATCGAACGAGACCTTAAAACTAAAACAACCCCTTCTTGTAACTTCAGGTTCTGGTAGAACCCTCAAAATATCAGATTCTTCTATAATGTCAGAATCTTCTATAGTTGGCCACACAAAATGTTCTTTTGAATATTTTGTAAATTTGATTACCCAGCCGTTTTCGTGTTTGTTAACAACTTGTCCGACAAAATGTTTTACACGTTTTTTCGTAGTGTATTGCACTAATACCCAGGAGTTTACCTGAATAATAAAGGGAACATCTTGTTCATTAACTTCATACTCTGTTAGGTCCTCTGGATCAACGTCATCATCTGTATCGATATAGGTTGGGGTAACTTCACTTTCCAAATCACCCTCACTCTCTGATAAAGATAATTCTCGTTGTCGCCTTTTCACATTATTACCCTTTTTGTCCTTTGGTTTTGGTTTTTTGCTGTTTTCATTTTGTTTCAAACGTTCAACAGCTTGTTCGGATGTTAGCAATTCTGACCCGATGCATAGTCTCTTTCGCTTTTGTTTTTCAGGCAACGGTTTTTGTTTAATTTTAGATAATAACAAGTCCTCAAATGTAGTTAATGAGTCAGATGATAGCGGAGTATCTTTTGATGTGCCGGGTATGATGGCATCATCACTAAGTAGGACAGTTTCTTTTGACAATGGAAGAGCAACGGACATATTTTCGGAAGACAGAACTTCTTTAGTTAATGACGACTGTGGCAGTTGTTCTGTAGTTACACTTCTGTGTGGCAGTTGTTCTGTAGTTACACTTCTGTTTTTCCATTTTTGCAAGGTTTCCGGTGGAAACTGATCCTCGGAAATTACATTCTTGTTTAGGGGAACTATGCCTGCTTTTCTAAACCCATTCTGTATAACTTGAGAAGGAACTTCCAGCCATGTTTCACCCAAGAATTGTGAAAAAATTTTTTTTGGTAGCTTAAGTCCCACATGTTGGCGTTGCCATTTAACAAGTTTTTCGTCCCATCTGGTCTTAAAGGACTTGAACACCGCAAGATCGAGCGGCTGGAGTAAATGGCTGGTGTGTGGAGGTAACTTGATGATCGTAATATCCTCCTGTAAGGCTTTTTCAATAACGGATAAAGTAACGTGCGTCGAGTGTCCGTCATAAATTATTAGCACAGGACGTTCTTCTCCAACAGTGGTTAAAATAGTCTTTATAAAATAATTGGCAAAAATTTCGGATTCCATCCATCCATTTTTACTAGCCGCATACACTGTTCCTGGATATCCTTGGCCTTCAGCAGTCATCCACTGATCCCAAACGTGCAACCCCTTATAAACGATTAAAGGAGGAGCTTTGCCTCCAGCTGCATTACACATCAATAAGACTGTTACATTTTCCTTTCCCGGAGTGCTTATTGTTCGTGACGCCGCTTTGTTTACACCTCCTACTACCTTAGTTTTTCGAGGATCAATGCTTAAACTGCTTTCATCTAGGTTCCAAATTCTTTCTGGTTTTTCTTGTAAATGAAGATTAATTATAGTTTCCTCCAAAAGACTGAAGTATTCGTAGATTACAAATGGGTCCAGTGCTTTCTTCCTTGCATATTCTACGTTCTGAGGCACTTTTAGACTTAGACGATTTCGTTTTTTGAAACCCAAAAACCAATCTTCTCCAGGAATTCCATGTTTAAACGTCGTTTTTACATTATTGCTACGAACATAATTTCCAACTGTTTCTAAAACTTCCCGACGAGTCATCCCAAAACCCCATTTTTCCATTGTTCTCAAACACGTTGCCAGTTTGTTTTCTTCTAATGATGATAAACACGTTGGACGACCACCTTTCTTATGAATTTTTCCTCGACTTCCTTTCACATTTGTATATAGAGTTGGATATGGAATATTATAAGCTTTACTGGCTCTATATATTGTTGTCCTACCACTCTTCACTTCGTCTATAGCATTTTGTAATATTTCCTTGCTATAAGTCGTTGAAGACTGAGATTTCTTACGAATGTAATTTCGTACCATGATGTTTCTGAAAATGGGGTAAATGTGATATACATATTACAATAACCCACTCGATATATATTACATTAACCCCCAGTGTTATATTTATGGGGCAATTGTAATACATCACATAATTTTAAGAAAATGCGCAATTAAGTTAATAACAACAATTTTACCCATTATTTGAAGTTATAAAAGAAATATAAATCACTTATCGAGGACTTACCTTTTTTAGTTCAACTACAGTGCACGCCGAGACCACCCATGTGTCAACTAGTCTTTTGAGGTTAAATGCAGTGCTCACGAAAAATTTGCCGGCAAAATTTAACCTTCACGCTTCACAGGTTTCTGTAATGGTGGCGGTATTTAAGAACACTTTTGGTATTCTAATACCAGATGGCGGGCTTGTAAAACTACAGAATTTTAATTTACTAAACATTATTACACTAGCCCCATTATTACATTTACCCCACTTCACCTTATGTCAAAAAGGCGTGTGTTGTGTATATTTTTTCAGTCAAATTTTCGTGTTTATATTTGCTTTGAATACGTTATGAAAGACGAAAGTTGAGAAAGACTGAAGTTTTACAGCATTTCTGTTACTAAATATATCAAGTTATAGTTATTGTATTGTGAATATTTTTTTTTTGATTATATCAAATGTCACTGACAGAAATAAAAATAGATCCGGCAACATAAATAAAACGAGTCGTCATGGATCTAGTATGACGTACAATAGAATGTAACGCGTTTCCTCTATATGTGGGAATGCGCAAATCAATTAAATACACTTATTTATAATAGAAAAACATTTTACTCACACTGAAATCAGAGCAATGTTCCATCAAAATTTATAACTCAATCTCAGGTGAAGCATAACATAGAGAAAGATTCGAAAAGATTGTTTACCGCCCCACCCCCCCCCCCCCCTGTTAGTACGTTAGATGACATATTTGGATTTATGTCAAATTTTAAAATTCTCTAAGTTGTATAGTCCATAATAAAATAAATATAGCACAATGTGAAATAAATTATTTCTCTGCTTTTAGTCTGCATGTTTCACATTTCAATATTAAAGTACAGTTCAGCACATGTAACTTGAGCGGTGGAGGTCATATGCGCAAAGGAGAAGGGGGAGAGTGGTAGTAGTGGGGTGTACACGCATACATTTGTTAGAGCTGTATCCATCTCTATCGTGCATTCTCTCTCTTCTTGATCTGCGTCGATGACCATTCAACTTATATGTGGTGAGCTGTACATAACTAATATTGTACTGGGCTTTATGCTAAATTCTATGTTATTTTAACTGTTTGGCATAATAGCAATTATGCAAACATTGCACATATAAATGTTACTGCTTCTATTTAATTAACATTTTACATGTTTGAAATAAGAGTCATTATGTATTTTACATACTACAAAAATATTGCCAAATTTTACAATGCAAAGAGCCATCAAAACTGCAACGAAAATCAGTCCATCATATCTAATAAATCCCTTCCTCATTGTAAGAAATTTGTTCTAATATGTACGCTAACTTTGTTTTCCTTTTCTCATATGACTAAAGAAATACATTGTAAATATTCCACCAATTCGTATGCTACACTTTAACCATTATAAAGGACAGCAAAATTACAACCCAAACATAACCTGTAAAAATCATTACTGTTTGACGTCTAACAAAATGTGAACAACTTGGTAACTGCTAAACACTGTATGATCAATGACGTGTATTGCAAAAACAAGCTGTCAAGCAAAAATATAGGGGATTGCCAAAACCCGTTTTCATTTATAGATTATTAACTGGCACTTACTAAAAATACTTTTAAAAAACAACTAAAATGTCAAGTACTTACAATAAGTTGCTAATGTAGGGCAACTTATCGACATTCCCAAAAACATTTTTAAGATTATCGGAAATGTGTAATATATTGTTGAAGAGGCATAGAAAACATTTTTGAATGTCTCTGAACTTTATAAAACAAATCAAAATAATGTGCCACTTACATGCAAATATCGGCGATTCAATTAATCGTACCAATTTGTCGATTTCTGTTAGTAAGGTTTTCGTTACTTCCAGATTACCACTAATTAATCATTAAGAAAAATTTTAAAAAAAAAACAGACTTTAGTGAAATTAGAAGGCAAAAAGAAAGGATACAATAACATTATTAGATCACAAACATGGTTATAGCATTGAGTTAGCAAGCACAATGCTACTGTTGCAACTGGGTTATGACACCATGTTTCATATAAGCAACAAAACAACGAGCAACTCTCCTGAAACAGTTAAAAAATATTAGTACAGCTCATGCTTACTTTCACATATGAAAAAGTGCCAATAACAGCAATTTATAGTCAACTGGAATCTGTCACAAACATATTATATCAGTGGTCGAGTATGCATCTCTATATTATGTAGTTTATGGTTTATATATTTTAAACAAAATAATATTACATTTTAAATGTTTTAAATATTTCCGAACTGCTTGCTTTATGACTTGTTTATGAGTGTACAGCTTTTGTAGATTCTTGCAGGCGTTTTTAATAGACTGAAATTTAGTTGCGTTAAGGGAATATGTAATTTTAAAATAGCTAAGCTTTTAACTTTATCAGTAACAGATATACTAATAGTAATACAATCATAATTTTAAATCCTATTCTCATGTCTTACTTGTATACCGTAGTCGACAAATTTTAATTTCCGGTACGAGAGTAGAAGAGGAAAAGAGCACAGCGAAATAAAGTAAAGACAAACATATAGCGAGGCTGCCAAGTACACCCGGCAAACGTTTCCTATGAACTGTGAATACCCCCCGACTGTTTGTGCTTCTCCCACCACTGTTGGAAAGCAGGCATCGCTGCATTTACAATGCATGGGATAGATAGCTAGTATAGAAGTATAAACAGAAATTAAAAATTGTCGACTACGGTATACCAGAGATGTATACATTTCATTTCAATAATATTAAGCTAATAATAATGGGTATGTGCTTATTTACCGGAGTATTTAGTTCTTTCAACTTCGTTCGCATTTCGAAAAGTTCTGAAGACGTGAGCAATATAAAATTGAGATGTTCCACCATTAAACTGGCAAACTTTAAATTCGGCTCGTGCAGGAGTATTTGTGCCAGTGTACGATATATGTCTTCCGCGTTAAGTAAAACGCATAGTTGCCTGAAAATTTACCAAGTACACGTTACAGAAAAATAATATGCGCACTTTAGTAATACTAGTACCGTATAATAAATGATCCTCTTTCTTCCAACAATGTTCTATCTGAACAGAACGAGTGCAAAAGACTTATCACAAATTTCGAATAGTATGGACTAGGAACAAGTGATTTCTGGTCATCATCTTTTTTCTTTGTACCTGAGAAAAAAATCAATATTGAGTCAATGAAACGTAGTAATTAAATTAATTTAAAAATGCTTGTCATACAATATGTCCAAATCATCGAATACATATTTCGTCAATTATAATATCATACCCACCATATCATACTAACTACAATAAATTTAAATATAGTTAAAGATCATAGAGCATCGGGCTAGATGTTATTTTAAAAATTAAACATAAACGAGAACTCTAGTTGTTAAATGTATCAGTCTTCACCAAAATTCGGAAGTTTTCTCGCATTGTGCTATTTCTCCAAAGTCTTGGAACAATGTTTTGATTGCGCTATTTGTTGTTACATTTAATTTTAGTTTCTATTAAATGCTTCCTGGGGCGCATGAATTTTAGTTATCTGGTACATTTGTTAGTTTTGGTTACACCTTACTAATGATGGTTTAGAATTGTGTTTACCTCTCCTAGAATTAGCACTTATTTTCGTGTGCGTCCATGGTAATTAAACGTTACTTTTCGCTTTCCTGGATTTACGTTAGATTTAGGCGAGTTGATTTATTTCCTTGGTCGAATTTATTGATTCTATGTGACCTGTCCTCTGTTGCCTTTGCTATAGTTAGAAGTGGTACTCGTTCGTACTTATAGATGGCTCCGTGTGGTCCATTTTGAGTTAAGTGTCGTGAATTTTTGTTGTATTTGTACAAGAACTCTTTTGTTTTATTTGAAGTCGTAATTTGCTTTTTGGTTGTATACTTTAAACTGATTGAGAATTTAGTAATGTAATTTATTTATTGCGTTTTGAAATTACCGTTCAATAAGTCAAATTGGTTGAATTGTTCTAGTTCCATCGACATATTATTCGGTTAAAGAGGGCGCTCGGTAATCGCACGCCAGTTCGTTCTAGAACATTAATTAGTCTTTCTTTTCCGAATTTGATCTCGCCTAATCAACATCTATTAGTAATCGCAGACCAGTACCATCGCATTTCAGTTACACTTGTGCAAGTTAAGTTTAATTATATTTGATGTGTCGTTACATTGCCACCTAAGCGTGGAATTAAATATTTCTTGCCAAGGGATGAATTTTGGTTGTCGTATATGATTTTAAACTCTTTGGAGGATTCTTGTGAGTGACTGGAAATGGTAATTACTATCGTAAGTGACCTTGTTAATTGCTTATCGTAATCCTAATATCGTTGTGTTTTTTTATTTATCCTTGTAATCTGCCATTTACCTACGGCCATTTTGTAAAAGGAATTATCGTTAATTGCGGCCATTTTTGAATTTGGAGAACTTATTTTTCTTCTGTGAAGACAAATCATGATGATCCGACTTTAACCTAATGTCGAAGCCCCTCTGTATTCACTTCTGTCCGTGATGGCAGTAGCAGATACTTAAGGACGAATTTCCGGAACATGTGTTGGGGAACTGTATGTTGAGTTGTGACTAGTAGCTTATGTGTGTGGAAGAACAGATCGATTTAGATTATTGTTATTTTGCTGTATATTGTCGGTGTGTGGCACTATCAATTAGTGTAATTAGACACAATCAATTGTATGTATTTTACGTAAAGTTTTAAGCATTTCCGAGTTGCTGTAATTAGGTGTCTCGTGCTAATTTTAATTCAAGTCAATAAAATTGATTAGTTTATTTTTCGTGGCATATGAGCCACTGTGCTTATGAATTCATTCATTTAACGTCTAGATTTAACAGTAAATTTTGGCCTCCGATTGAGGCGACGAGACAAATTTAACCTGTTACATAGTCATATTTTTTGTTTGTTGTTAAATTTTGATGGTATTTTGGGTGTGTATTTGCATTGTCACATCCCTAATTTTATTGTGTAAACCTATCGCTTTAATTTAGTATATTTGTTCAACCCTTTTCAACCTAAGGGTGTGAAATTTCGTACGTTAGTAATCAAAGTGAATTAAATTCACGTGTTATTTTTTTTGTAAAGCAAAGATATCTTGAGCTACTTATTATTTACCATTTAGAGAGTAGAACTTAGTGTCGAGCAGCATGGCGTTGGCCTCCGTTATACAGAGTGGTTCATTAATTTGTTATGAGTTGCTGATTGCGACCAAACTGTTCGACATTGATAGACTAACTAGCTTATTTTGCCTTTGTTTTGATCTCTTTTGGCTTAAATATTTGGTTTTATAATTGTGTTTAATTTAACTCAAGGTTATGCCTCATACTAGATAAACCATCTTTTACCTTGAATGTTATGATCAAGTTTGACAGTTGCATATCTTAAGTATTGTGCTTATACTTTGTTACACAACTTAATTGTTGTTAATTAATTTCTTTCATTGTTTTAACTAATGCGACTGGATTGTACAGATGTGTTTTAATTTTGAATGTAATGGCTAATTTGTAACTGGTCAACTGACTTGATAATTTATTTTTTTTAATATACTTGTCGACAACGAATTCCGAATTCTTTACTTTATGGGAAATTAGTAGCCTTAATAAACCCTGTTATCAAATTTGATCGAGTGTGTGTATTGGTTTTATCAATCATTTCACCTGGGCTTAATGATAGACTTGTCCCGAGTCTATATAGCAGTTGGTGGCCAGTATAATAGAATTTCGGACTGGCGCCTTTAAACAATAAGACCTTCGACTTGTAGAGTGTTTGAACCGATGCTACACGACTTGTTAGCGTCAGTACTGACCATCATATTCCACAGCAGACTTGGGGAAGAATGAAAGGTAAGACCTTAAGTGTGATATAAGTTGGCGAAAAATTAATAGACAAGCGTCTGATACCATTCCTAATTTATACTGTTTTTGTTTTATTTTTTTTAATGCTAGAAGGTTAGTTACCGTGGTGGCGTCATACTTCTACCTCCTTTGTAATTTTTGGTTCAGAGTCAGTATATGGCATTTTAGTCCATATTTTATATTTTGGCACAAGAGGGTATCCGGGTATCTACACATATCTTTCACCTTTTCAACGCTGCGTTACTGCGGGGCGTTCCACTATCACCAACCTATGTCAATTTACTCAAAGTTTATCGCAAACTCTAAATTCACACAAGCAAATCCAGGGTCTTTTCCAAAGCATTTGATCGTTAATTTTGATTTTGTTTATTAACGGAATCTCCGAATAATTAGTGTCTCAGAGCGTAGTCTATGTGCAATTTCAGAACGACCATGAAAACATGTTTGGACGGTGAACTCTGAACAACTTAACACTCCACATCAGGAAGTGCAAGAGAATTACATTTACACGTCTATCTCCTTCTATTATATTTTATTATATCCTGCACAACGTAGATGATGATCATGTGGATCTGGTTAAAGACCTAGGTGTTATAGTTTGCACTAAACTGACATTTGCGCAGAATATTGAATACACGACTACACTGTTGGAAAAATACTAGGTTTCATTATACGCATTTGTATTTTCACTAATGTCGTACCTCTGAAAGCATTATAATTCGTTCTCGTGAGATCTGGCTTGGAGTATGCGGCGGTCGTTTGGAGTCCTTGCTATGTAACTTACAAGCCACAACTGTACCAAATTCGTGTGGTTTTGTTTAGATGGATATTTTCTGAAAGAAATACTGATCAAGCCGTTCTGTTATCGCGTATATATCTGCATTGTCTTAAATTTAGACGCATTTGCTCCTGTTCATCATTTTTGTTTGCAAAATATCCTTATACAATAACGGGTCTCTGTAAGTGATTTACTAATTGGCTATTTGCATAGGTCTAACACACATTTTCTACGCTCATCTAATGTTCTTATAGCATGATTGTCAATTAGTATAAACACTGTAAAGCTATGATATAATAGTTGTGTTGAAATGAAAAGAACAATTGGTTATTATTAATGAATTATGAGATGAATCGATATTCAAAATAAAAAGTGTGTAAAAGTGTTGGAACTATGAATTAAAGAAACCTGGCATAAAGACGTATACAAATAAAATTAACAGATACATACAAATAAATAAAATAGATAACATGTAACAAAACACCTATCAAATACTAAATGCAATTTACATAAATCATTAATTAATGAACCTCACATATAAATTTGGCGCAGCAACGTGGGGCCTAATTTACACATTTACACAATCATAAGAAAACAAAATAAAACTGAATGATTACTGGCGAAAAGAAATAAAATTAAAAAGTATGAAATATATTTAAACCAGGTACCACACGACGCGTCAAAGATGAAGGTAAAAGAACATAAAAAAATGAAAAGCCAAAAAAGGCGATGAACAGGAAAATAAGACCTGATTTAAAAATAAAAAATAGAAAGAAATCCAAGAAAGGTAAAAAGAAAATGAGATAATGAATAAAAAAGATATTCCGAGAAGAGGCATAATAATAACCATGTCACGCAACGAAGTGCGGGTACTGCTATAATGTTAATATAACAAAAACACGTTGGACAATCATTATCAATATTACCACTTTTACAACATGGCTAAAACGGCACAAGCAATAATTACAAAATTGAAAAGAAAACTAAGTAGGTTAAAACAATCCAAATAATAATTTATTAATGAGTAATAGTATGATGTAATCAATGAAGATGGAGCAGCAAATTATAACACAAATTTACATCAAACTTTGCTAGCAAATGTGACGTATGCAATGACCATTATGGTAGTCGCCCACTCTTGACTTATGTTTAAAATTACGTATTTTTGTTCTGTTTTTTCTTTCAATTTATTGTGTATAGTGTAAATAAATTCTTATTCGTTCCAAACGATATTTTTAAAGTTACACCCGTCTAGTAAGTTGTTAGATGTATGTATTGCTTCTGAACGAATTTACTGTATGCGTTGGTTGCTACCCCCTTGTTCTAAAATACAAGGAGGCAGTAAGAATGACGCCACCACGATACTAACCTTCTATTCAAAAATACAAAATATCAGAGACCAAATCAAAATATCTGAAGATATGCTAGTCTATTTATTTATTTCCAGCTTATACGACACTTATGGTCTTACCTTTCACTCTTCCCAAGGGTCGGTGTCAAATATGACAGACAGTAATGCCACCAGCTCCCGTCGCGAGCGCAGGTTCGAAACACTGTACAATTCGAAGGTCATAAGTTGTCAAGGCGCCAGTCCGTAGTAATCTACTGTCTACCAACCTGATACTTTAAACCCCGGACCAGGTCCAATATTTAAACCCCAGGTGAAATGATTGGCAACACCAAACACACACATTCAAATTTAATACCAGAATTTATTTATTCTTTTCAAAAATTTAATGAAAATGGCACCAAAAATTATTAAATAGGAAAACTACAGACAAATATATGAGATAATTTACCAAAGTCAATTATCAACTTCTAAAATTCCCACACAGATAGGATGCTTAATTAAGAAACATTAAATAAAACATTGTGCTTGAATAACAATAACTCTAAATACCATTAATGTGTAAGCAGTCCTAGTCAAATTATAAAATTAAACATTAATTTAAATGATAAAGTGAAATATAAAAAGGTTTGACTTAATTAATTTTGAAAATTCACATTAAATGAGGTTAAATAAATGCGAAAAACAAACTATTAATGCTAAACCTATAGTTGTCGTAATATACTCCAATCTAGATTTATCGGTCAATAATAAAATCAATAACTATATTCTACCACATGTAACTCGAAAATATAGAAACAAAATAAACGTTCTCCCAAATAAAGAAATAAACAAAGAAAAGAATTGATACTACGGAACTGAAAAGTAGAAATGACCAAATAAACAGTGCACAAAGGCATCTAGCATTACCAAAGGTGATGTGAACGAAATATATAGATACAGGGTACCTCAAAAGCATCTGTACAAGAGGATATGCGATAGAAACTAAAAATAAATTGTAACATGGTCTTACAACGGTTGTAGCAACGATGTTTATATACTTACATAAGGGTTATTAAGAAAACATTTCTGACATCGGAAACATGAATACGCTATTTCCACAGACCACTTTGATTGCTGCTAATTATTATAACCCGCCCGTCTCCACATTATTTCCTTCGATATACTGGTATAGTTTACATAAAATGGACACGTACTAATGTATGATGTGATATATGTAAAGAGTGTTATAAATCGTATAAGTACATAAAAATTTTGGAATTATGAATCCTGAGATTAATTTAACAGTTAATAGTAATGTCAGATACAAAATGCAAATTGTATTAATTTGGAAAGAAAAACCATCACATGTAATTAAGATAATTAATTAAATTAGTGTTATTACTTTGGTGAAGACCGGAAATTCCTTTGTATTTTTCAAAATTTGTCAGTGAGCCTATAGTAAAGCATGTATTTAACCGCCACGAATGGCAACGTAGTTGTTAAAACAGGTATTCGATATTTTGAATATTGTTTGTAATGTATATTTTTTATTGCAAAAACTAGGGAAAATAACGCTATTAAATGTCAACATACCTTCTTCACCTAAATTGTCGAATTCAAGCCGAGGAGTCGATATTACTTCGGCAATGACAACCAGGCATTGTTGGACGACCTCGTCGGCAGGATCCGATAGTGTGCGTTGCAAGACGGGAAACAATACATCTATATAAATACACATCTAGAAATTGAAATAAATGTGTCCTCTCCTTAAAATACCGATGAGTTATACCTTGTGCGGAAGTTTCGTGTACAGATGGTGTATCCATCGCAGGACGGCTACTTTTGTTTGAACTGAATTGTGTAGTAGGTACTGTGTTAATACGTCTACGACAGACGGTAGGTTCAAATCGTATTTTTCCGTTTCATAATCACCTAAAATAATTTACTGACTGTATAAAGGACGATAAATATCATATTAAAATGAACTAACAAAAAATCCTGTATTGCAGAGATAAACATCACAGTTTATATTTAAGTAAACACGATTCGCTTAAAATCAAGTTCATATTTAGAAATCTAGATATATTATTTATTATTAAGCCGAAAATTCCTTACATAAAGATAAGATTGATTCAAATAGTTATTTCTATAAATAAATAGGAATTACTCATTTGATTATTGACCCAGATATGCTTATAACACTTCTTTGGGCATTCCAGAAATGTTATTTCTTGTTAAGTCTTTTATATCATACTTGATCATTATTCAATCATAATAATCCTCGATGAAGGCGTATTAACTATAGACCGTATCAACCTTAGTATTCAGTATGTATGAGTCTGATGGAGAGAGACAACATAGTTGTCAGTTCGACAATAACAGGTTAGGTTGGTAACTCATTATAATGATTCGACATTTTAAATACTTGTTGGTTAGGATATAATTCTATATTATAATATAATATTAACTTGACATTTGACAGGAAGGTTATGTTGTTATACTTACACCCATTGAGGAAAAATACTATGGAGACGCTGTAAAGCATCTTTGCTGTACGCTCAAAACGGGGGCATTGGGGGGGGGGGCTAAGTGTCGGACCAATATGGCTCCCTCACCTTGTCCGGACTATTCAAAATTATAATCTGTCATCCCACACCTGTCAGGCCTACACTAACCTATGAAATGTTATTCCAGACGAATTTTTCTTATCAACGCCGTCTCTGCTGTTGCAGCTACGTAGAGCACAAGAAACCATAATGTCTTTTAATATTTAACTTATTATATAACTTTAATACACGACGCACTTAACAAACACTCCACTTTTTACCAACACTACCTGTTTGACTTAAATGTAGTATCAATATGGCGGACCTCTGCCCGGTTTTATCACGTGACGTCGTCTCCCTACCTACAACTACTATATAAAGCATAGCTGACTCGTCCGCCATTTTGGAGATAATTTTAAGGCGGTAAATATGTATGCTAATAGCAAATGTTGAATAGAACTTCGAATTATTAAGCCGGTTTAGGACGTGAAATAATGTAGGTATAATTTTTTACAATAGTCGTATATTTAAGAAATACCCAGAATATATAATAATAACTAAAAATAAGTACGTAATATGACTGGCATTTATCTCCAAAATGGCCCACGAGTCAGCTGTCCTAAATATAGTAGCTATATCCCCACCTATTCTTTCTCAATGCTTACACCACACCGATAATACCAACCATAAACATAATAAATCGAACTGACAACATTGCCTTGTAATAAAAAAAAAGACAGTTTATTACAAATTGCTTACGGTAGTAAAAGAGGTATATATCCCATAAGAGACTGTACTGAATACTAAGGTTGAGACGATCTATAGCAAATAATTCCCTCCAATATGACAACCGAAATTTAAGATAGCAACGGGCATTATTTCTGTAATGTCCGAGGGTGTTATTTCTATCTAATGTGGAACACTCAATCATACCAACTCCTGGAAATAACCTAACATCACAGTTTCGTTAAGTATCTTCACCGAATTAGTTCCCATCCACTCTTAAAAGCAAACACACACATTTTCATAACATGAGCGCGATTTATTCGGTAAGAGTGCTTCATTCGCTTCGCGGCTCTCGCAAGAACATATTCTGGCAAATTATACTATGCGTCCGACATTTCGATGAAAATGTTTGAAATGTCTGACAAATAACGGATGTATCGTCACCATAGATATGATCAAAGATTGAGGATGTAAAGATGATTATTGTTATTATTATGCGTGTTGCAAGAAGGATATAAAACGTTGAAGACACCACGAGTGTTACGAACTCATGTTCGACGTATACCCGTCGGGCCAGAGAGTTCATAACGGTCTTAGTACCTTAATAACTATTAAGTAAAAGCAGATAAATGATTTGTATCAAGTTTATAGCTTTTATTCAATTGGAACTAAACAGAAATGTCCGCCCTACATTTAGGACAGCAGGCATATAAGCATTCGAACGAAAGTATTTTACATTTTGAGCACCTAGTAGTAATTTTTTGACGACACAACGCGCACCAAGTTTGGTTGACCTGTAGAACTAGATGATTTTGTGGGGCACCCTTCCTGATCAGATTATTTTTTTTGTTTTGAACCAATAAACTCGTTGTTAAAATTCGCCCTAAACCAAGTGATCTGATTCTACGCCATTTTTACGATGCAGTCGTCATGTTTTGAACTGAAAGATCAATACAATGGGTAATCAAATGCCAATGCCATTTTTCCCGGATTCTCACAGAACACATATCCAATTTTCTAGTCTTCTTTTTTTTCTTCGTCGTTTTCTAGTCCCTCTTCATTTATTTCTCTTCTGTCGTCAACGTTTCTTTTAGTTCAGATGAAAGGACATCATCCTACGTAATCTTCCGAATTGTTAATATCACTAGCATGATCTTAAAATTGCTGAAAATTTAATTCCAGTGGAGCGCAAAGTTGCGATTGTGACAAATTACTTAATGAGAAGTTTTCTTCGTCGCCGAATTTTCAGTTGTCAACTCGCTTGTAGCATTTACTCGAGAAAAAAACGGTTATTATTATCATCTTCTAACATAGCAAGTGCCTCATGTAAAGGCTGTATTACACTTATCAATTTCTTGACCAAGTTATTGATCAAGAAATTGTCGTCATGTTCGTGGTCAAGTTATTGTTGACCTTGCCTATTTTAGACTTATCATTTTCTCCACCAAGTTTTTAGGTGAAGAAAATAAATAATTTACGCACACAATTCTTTCAAGAAGTATCAAATCAAACAAACATGTAATTTTTAACGGTATTCTAAAATGGAATTTGTGTTTACATTTTACACTGTTGGCAAAAAACTTTATAACATGAAATTTACTAGAAATCACTAAAAACTTGATCAAGTTGAGAAGAAAAATAGAACATGTTCTAATTCAAGTTCTTGGTCAATAACTTGGTCAAGAAATTGATAAGTGTAATACAACCTTAAGGCTAACCCACTATCAGGAAAACAGTCATGTATTTGCCTGATTTCCTACATATACTACATGTAGGACATCAGGCAAATATATTACCATCAATAAACAAGAATAATAAGCAACGAAAATCATGAAGGCTCAAAATGTTGATATGGCACATGAAAGATGCGTTAATTGATTATACATTGAGATCACTAATTGAATTTTGATCTGAACTTTAGACTACGGAAATAGCTTACCCCAAAAACCGCAACCATAGTCGTCCATTTTCTTGAATAAGCTAACTTTTCATACTACGAGGAAGGAGAGATAATAAACTGGTGGGGGAATAGGTATTATTGACTTACTTTAAGGCAGGTCAGTTATGGCAATATTGACCAATCATAATTTATAAAATGAGTATTTTGAATAACTTGTTATATATCTGACAAATTTTGATTATGTGTTCAGTGGTGTAACATACATATTCTATGCATTGAGGCGGCCATATTGAGTTACCATTTTGGACAAATATTATTTTTAAGGAGAGTCTCTCCTGTTCTATTCTTTCCTCGTAGTTTTCATGTGACGTTTATGTCAAATAAGGCGGTACTGAGATTGTTTAACGATCGCATTTGTAAGATGCCAAATCAATGTGAAGTTATGAAAAAGAATAACGCGAGTACGCTAGTAATGCAAAATGAGGGAGATAATGGAGTACACTACATGTAGTACGTTAGGCATATCTGGGGAGGGAACCTACATTTAAAACCATGAAATCAAGCAGAGATTGCTTAGCCGCCGTCTTGGGATAAAATGCTGTGCACTAGTTGTAAAGGTATTTCTTGTTCGCAAGCAGTGACAATCGCGATCCGTAGTATTACCCAATACCTATATTGTGTTTTTGGCTTCCCCGGCGAGTATAATACTGTGTAAGTAAGGGGAACTAAAATGCGTCAGTCTGGGCAGTGATATTACTCAATGAGCACTTTCTTGTACTTGTCAACTGTTCCAAAATCATGTATTCATTGCCGGTATAAAATGCTGTCTTGTAATCCTGTTTGTTGTTTATAATTTTTGGATATTTATACAGAGTGTAACAAAATAAGTGTAAAACATTTCAGGGGGTGATTCCTTAGCGAAAAAGAGATAGGGTCTTTCATATAAAAAAACTTCAATGGAGCATCCCTTGTTAAGATACAGCCCCATAAAGGGGGTACATAAAATTTGTTTTACAATTTTTCTCACAAACACTAAAAATGTAATTTATTTCCAATGTAACTTTTTGTCTGATTATTTGTTTACCATTTAAAAATCTATTTCCAATACCTTGTTTCATTCGAAACAAAAAATGTCTCTTGAATTTTTTGCCCAAAAGTAATCAGTTCGCAGCAAAAAATTATTTTACGAACAACTACAGAGATA
Organism: Amphimallon solstitiale; assembly: GCA_963170755.1. Lineage (NCBI taxonomy): Eukaryota > Metazoa > Arthropoda > Insecta > Coleoptera > Scarabaeidae > Amphimallon > Amphimallon solstitiale. The sequence continues at coordinate 46,398,331 of OY720676.1, read as the reverse complement.
CATCGTCATAAATGCGAATTGGATTAGTATTGTTATTTTGTAGTTACTACCTGCACCAAAATACATATGATTAAAGATGAATAAACAAAACTAATTTATTAATAACAAAACATAAAACATGTAGAAATCACAGTAAATGTTCAATATGTCCACCTTCAGTCATTACACATGCGTCTAGACGTCGGCGCATTGAGCCACGTATTCGCTCAAATATTCCTGGATTCTCTCTAATTACCCTGCACGCATCGATGATGCGGTTTCTTAAGTCCTCTACATCGCGAACAGGAGTAGGATAAACCAAAGTCTGTAAATGGCCCCAAGTAGAGAAATCGAGAGGATTGAGATCCGGGGATCGAGCGGGCCAATTCTGTGGTCCTTCTCGACCTATCCAATGATTTGGATATGTTTGGGTTAAATGCTGACGTGCTGCTTGACTAAAATGGGCGGGAGCCCCATCATGCATAAAAAACATATCCCTTCTGACGCCCAAAGGAACTTCCTCCAGCAGTACTGGATGCACTTCTCTTAAAAATTGAGTGTATGCCTCACCATTTAATCGAGGAGGTAGAAAATGAGGGCCAATTAAATAATCCCCAATAACTCCGAGCCACACGTTAAGAGAAAAGTGTTCTTGATGGTTAGGTTGTACAATAGCGTGAGGGTTTTCATCAGCCCATATGTGGTTATTATGAAAATTAATTATCTTGTCCCGAGAAAAAGTACATTCGTCTGTGAATTCGATCGTCTTCAGAAAGTCAGGATTTCTTCTAATCATTTCCAGCATCCAATTGGAAAATTCAAGACGGTTCGGAAAATCTCGCTGTAACAGTGCCTGTACTCGTTGCAGACGGTAAGGGTATAAGAGTTGTTCCTTTAAAATTCGAAATACCGTCATATGATCAACATTTAACTCGAAAGCAATCTTTCTAGTACTGCTAGTAGGTTGTTCTTCAACCAAATTAAGTACTGCTTCTTCAAGATGTGTTGTTCTAACTTCTCGATGGCGACCACAATCCTGCGTTCTTTTGTCGAATGAACCATATTCTCGTAATCGTTGATGAAGTCGGGCAAATATTCTATGCGTTGAGGATACATTTCAGCATATCTTCTAGAAGCTTCTAACCCATTCCCCTGCGACAGACCGTAAACGTAATGCATATCAGCCATTTCCTCATTTGTGTATGCCATTTTAATAACAAGTGAATTATTAAACTAACAAATTACGAACAAAACAACGACACACAATTAAGTATTAATTCAATTTCAAAAATTTACAAACTGACAGCGTGATACCATTACTAGCGGCCTACTAAAGAAATTAGTTTTACATTTTCGTTCTATGACGATGTATCTCTGTATAATTTTTTGCTGCGAACTGATTACTTTTGATCAAAAAATTCAAGAGTCATTTTTTGTTTCGAATGAAACAAGCTATTGGGAATAAATTTTTAAATGGTAAACAAATAATCAGACAAAAAGTTACATTGGAAATAAATTACATTTTGTGTTTGTGAAAAAAATTGTAAAACAAATTTTATGTACCCCCTTTATGGGTTTTTTTTTATATGAAAGACCCTATCTCTTTTTCGCTAAGGAATCACCTCCTGAAATGTTTTACACTTATTTTGTTAAATGGTAAACAAATAATCAGACAAAAAGTTACATTGGAAACAAATTACATTTTTAGTGTTTGTGAGAAAAATTGTAAAACAAATTTTATGTACCCCCTTTATGGGGCTGTATCTTAACAAGGGATGCTCCATTGAAGTTTTTTTATATGAAAGACCCTATCTCTTTTTCGCTAAGGAATCACCCCCTGAAATGTTTTACACTTATTTTGTTACACCCTGTATAATTAACATGTGGGGATGTTCGAATTATTAGCCAAACTTTATAAAAAGCTGTCTGGGTGCATCGGGTGTGCACCTGCATTTAAACACGCTCTCAAGATCTTTCTCATCGAGCATGCTTTCTATGCAATCAACGATTATATCTCAATGTAATTTGTAATTAGTTGTTGCAGTCGTTTTTTTAGCTATATATAGTGTTAACGTGTTTGTCTAATGACAATGTCGGTATTTCCTAGTGGAATTTCCCGGCAAATAAATTTATTTATTTACTTAAAAAATATCATTTTTTTTATAGAAAGAAAAAACAACAAGAACAAACAACCACTGTGGTGCATATTCAACACAATACGAATACATTCATCACAGCTGCTTACATCCCATTTGATAGTTAACAAAACATCTATGACTGTCAAAATACTAAAAAGTTGTGAATAATACATTTTGTAATTACTTAATATCAGTACTTCGTATTTTTTTCAAGTAAAAATTATGACGGGGGCGAAAAAATTTTGTACGCAACACGGAAACAAAGTAATATTACAGTCTCGACATGGTTACGCTCTCGGCTTCGCCTCGAACGCAATATCTATATCTCGACTGTAAAATACTACTTTACTGCCTTGCTACGTAAATAACTATTACAGCCAGCATTATTGAAATAGAGACACCACCACAATATTGTCAACTAAGGCATTCAATCTGCTCATTCTTTTATTATATATTCAATGCGCTCTTGCTACTTGAATATAATATTGTCATTTTGATATAAAACTATTTTTTTCAAAATGCATAATTTTTAGAATATAAGTAACGCTAATTTTTGTTATATTAAATTGGGGCATTTGTTTTCCGTTCGTACAAATTAAAAAAAAAAAGTATTTACCAATTTCTGTCCTCAAATTGTTGATGTCGTCCGCTTGTAATGCAACCAACTTCAACATGGTAAAATTCACAGCAGTCGCGGTCTCTTTGATATCTGTCACTGTATTAAGGAAAAACATTATCATGCACTGTCATGCAAAATAATAAAAACTAACAAAATACATCTAACATGCAAGACGAAACGAAAATAATGAACATTCATTTCTTTAAAAACTCGGAATTCCCCTAACACCTTCTATTAATGATAAATAAAATTATCAAAAAGATATAATTTTAATCTTAAACAAATGTTTTTATATGATTGCAAAAACATATAATTCCCATATATTCATATCAATATTATACATATTTCATTTCAATGATAACTTCTATACAAAAATTTATTTTTAGTCAAATCTAGTAAAATTAACATTAAATCCAGTGAACTTCTATATTTATTATTGTTAAAATCCAATAAGCAGTAATACAAAAAGACAATGATTAGTATAGAGAATAGATTGTAATTTTATGAATAAATAAAAAGAAAGAAAAGGATTTATTGAGACAAGACAAATGGACGATTCGACAAGATATGGGGCAAAAAAAGATATTTTTTTATGTGATGAAGTATAAAGTTAGTCGTAATTTATATTTGTTGAGAAATAGCAAAGTTATATCAGTTCTTTAAAATATGTATAATATAGATGTAATGAGATAAAGAGAGAATGAATGAAGGATACTTCTCCGAGAGTCCGAATCATAAGCCAAGCAAGGAAGAATTGCCGTAAATATCCCGGACATGTAAGGAAGCATGAGTGGTCCAGATAATTGAACGAATTCTTTAATCCATGTTATTGCTGTTAACTAAACAAAGACAAATTAGTTTTTTGTTTCATAACATAAACAACTGATTATATTTAATGGCAAAATTAAATGAAAAACAGCTTGGTGCGTCGATAAATTACGTGTACGTAATAACGAGAGATTCAAAAATATTGTCTATCATGTCTTGTTAACATATGGTATATATCCAGCAAAGTATAACTCAAATTAAACTTAAACCGTTGTATATATAGTTATTAGTACACGAAAGCTATATCAGGTGGCTCTGTATAGTACTTTATCCATGGCCAATTAGATCTCGGCATGGCTGCGCTTTATCATGGACCTTTAAAATAATGTTCAAGTTCTCCTAACTTCAAAGTTATTGTCCCTTTTACAGCACCATTCCGTTGTAAAATAATAAAGCCAAAAAAAAATTTTCTAATTTGTTAGTGAAAGGTTAAATACATTAAATAATGACAACCGATACGTACTTTTCAAAAATTTCAAAATGACGCTTTAAATACTTTAAACATTAACTTTACAATAACTAATATTAATGATTTAATGATATTAAATTAATGCAGGCAAACCAATTAAAGTACCATGTAGAAGATTGTTATTCACGCCTTTTTTAAATTAAGTGTGCTTTTATAAGATTACCACAAAATACTTAAGTGGCTCTTATCCATGATAGTCAGATTTAAGGATTACTTGAAATTTAAAACTGAACAATATTTTTTTCCCCACAAATAATACGCTTTCTAGCCATTTTTGAATTATTCATTAATTTCAAATAGAAATTGCATGACTAATACTTATTACAGCATTGAAACATTTATGCAAAGACCAATTTAAATATTTAAGTTCCATGTTTTTCTAAAAAATATTTCCATGTATTTTTGCTTACAAGTTATATTATATTATATTATATTACAACCTAACGATTCAAATTCTAATATGTTTTAGATAGAGTAATACCATACTGCTGAATCGTTTTGGCAATCGGAACGGCAAAAGTACGAACTAAAGACGTCGATTGAATGCCACTACAAATTGTCACTGACAATTTCAGAACAATAAAATTACTATTAATTATTACTTTAGGATATATTCCTTCCGCAATTAAAATATTATTGTATGAAGCTCAAAATTGAATATTAAAAATACATTTATTAAATATTACTTTTCTGTACCAACATTTTCTTTAAAACATGGCTACTATGTGTAATAGGCAGACATTGTTGACACATTATTTGGATGGCAATTATAACAAACTTCGAAAGATAATTATGACAAATGTCAAAAGGTGTATAAATATTATTATTTATGACAGTCCTGAAAAGGGTTTTGTAGGTTATATTACTTGACAGGTAAAATTTGATTATTTACTGATTAATAAAATAGCAGAAACTCCAATTTTCCCTTCTGTTATCCACATTTTCACAATCTACCCAAATTATTCTGAATTTATTACTACTTACTAACTAGTTATTTAACTCTTCATAACTTTATATGATAAGGTATCAATTATATGTAAGAACTTTAAACAGGAATAGAAATTAAACTTAAAAAGAAAACTGAAATTCAGTAAATTATAAATATTTCAGAGTTCTCTTTTACCACTGTGTTGTGTTAAATTAAACAATTTATAACCATATAAACAGTGGATAATAAATGCGTTATTAGAATTTAAGATATGGCTTAAATTGTGCTGATGCAGTTGAAGAATATAGGAAGAAAGTAATTCATTAACTATTAACGAAAAGTTGTGTTTAAAAACTGGCATTTCCAATTTCTCCATTTTACCATACTCAAATGCCAATATAAGATGTGATTTAAAATGATCGCATTCAGCAGACGGATCAGGAACCGTTCTCGCTCCAACTGTTTGTTCACTTGACAACAATTGAGTGTTGGCTTCACAGGACCGTTCTCCTTTATGTGATAGTCTGCCAACTGGTCACATCTGGTACTTTTCATTGCTGCCAAATATAATAAACGATAATAATAATTTGTTTTTCTGCATTATATTTCGGCGTAGTTTTTATTGTAAGTCTAATATTATAATAAAGTTATATCTACACACATCGTACGCATATTTAACATTATCGTAAAATTATCATTACTATTTAACAGAAGGTATATTTCCCTTAAACTTTCGACTTTTCATTAATATTTGCTTCTATGAATGCATATTATCATTTTCCCAGCGATGAGTGTTCACAGATCAGATTTATGTTAATTATGTAAGCAAACTTTTTGTGTTCAATAATAATTTAATTTTAGTATTAAAATGGAGCAAGGTTTGAGAAAATGTTGGGTTCGATGTGTGAGGCACCCGCGACCAGTGCAATTTAGTTTGTTTTACTTTTCTGGTAACTTTCGCAAAATTTCGTGTTACGTTGGTGTTGGTACGCGTTAATGCGCATGTGAATCAGAATACGTTCCCTTAATGAGCGTAGAATTTTTCCGCTCACTAAAATGGCGACCGCTCCACAACATATTCAGTGTGAGCGAACCTCTTTTGGACATGATCACTGACCAGTTGCGATAGCGCGATGAAAGAAAGTGGAAGATTAATGCTTTGCTGTATAAGATGATAAATTATAACTACATTTTTACTATTTACATATCTTTATTTTTATAAATGTTGACAATATTATAATAATTTTTTGCAACATCATTATGTTTGTGAAGCTATTATTTCTCCTTTAAAATGAATGTCTATAGTCTGTTTCAAAATATAAGAACATAACTTTCAACGTCTCTAATGCTTTTATTGCACCCCTTCTGTGACGATAATTATTATACCTGGTCTCCTTATTGAGCGGGTATGGACGGTTTACCTATTTGCAACGTATAAATGAGTTATTGCCGCGGGTGGTGCAATAAAAGCATTAGAACCGAGGAAAGTTATGTTCTTATATTTTGAAACAGACTATACTTCCATAGGTAGACTTAAGTTAAATTAAGTAAAAATTGCAATATTATTTCACTACACGAACCAGGTAATTTCAATTAAACTGCCTGGCAACAATGAGTATGATGAGCAAGATAGACCATCCCTTCAAATCTCTCTTTATATACATATATTTTAAAATAATGAAAGTAAACAAAAACACTAAAACATCTATCCCACACCAAAGCACAAAAAACCAAATACGTATTTCGTCAACTATAATGTCATCTTCAGTAGCACTGATTAAAAACCGCGTTGTCAATACACCGTAGCGTATACAGAACAACACTCTGCAGTGTTGTTCTGTATACGCTAGGGTGTATAGACAACGCGGTGCGGTGCTACTGAAGATAACAACATAGTTGTCGAAATACGTATTTAGGTTTTTGTGCTTTAGTCTGGTAAAGGTGTTTTAGTGTTTTTATTTAGTATCAAGCCACAGACTCCAAGTTTAGTTTCTTAATAATGACAGTGTAATTTTGAAATTGATGTGTATATGTTGGACGCAATTGGCGAATTCGGGTAATGACCGAAATTTATACCCACAACGCCTTGTGGACTTTAACAATATGTTCAGATCTCGTTGTGGCTAAATTTATTCTGATTGTGTCGGTCAATGAGCGAAGTGGACTACTCACAAAGCATTAACAATATCCACTACACGATTTGACGATGAAAGTCGAGCATATACGAAGTTCAACGCTTTATGGGTAATACAAAGAAGCCACAAAGCGCAACAACCAAACCTCTTTTATTCGGTGTGCAGAATGAAAATGTGAGTACATATGAAAGGTATTCAAGAAGATTTTGAAACAGGTTTATAAACTTTAGGTAGATTTGATTAATAGAACACACTTTTTTTTTCGAAGGTTGCTATAAATTATTAATAAGTTAAGTTAAAGAAGTACAAAGATTACGAGAATCACCTTCATTTAAACAATACCGAAACTTGCCAATGAGCAAAAGTAAATAATGCATAGTTATAATACTATATTATGTAATCATATATGTTTTACCAAATAAACAACATCAAACCAGCTTGGTTACATTCCCTATTATGAATTTTATGAAGCAATAGAAAATGTGATGAATGTCATTAATTCATGTTGTTAATTTGCCCAAAACGCGTTGTTAGTATGAAGTTTCACTCAGTGGTCGAAATAATGCGAATAAATGTACTCACAATGAGATATGAGAATATTGCAAAGCACAATGCTTTGTGGGTATAAATTTCGGTCATTACCCGAATTCGTCAATTGAGCAACATATATACCGTATGTATCAAATAAAACAGTTTGTACTAGGATGTGGAAGATAAATTGAAACAGATATACTACTATTTATACTTATATTTTCTGGTAGCGACCCCTTAAAGAAGTAAGGTCGCCATTCTAGTTTGCTCAAACTATATTTAAAATTAAGTCCAATTGTTGTTTCAAAATAATGTATTAATTTTAACCAAGCAACTCAAATTGCTGTTTTAATATAATGCACTAATTCTAGCCAAACAATTATAATCAGTTATCATTATACACATTATAAGTAAGTATTCAAGTTTAAAAAATCACTTTAACTATAGTCCACATTATGATAATAGAAGCTACATATTTAAATAAATACTTAATAACAATTTTTTTCTCACCTGTACAACATCATCACATTTGTCTTGAGCATGAGTAATTAAGATATTTATCATACTGCCAAAATCAACACGTGTGGGGTCCTTTTTAATACTTCGTAAAAATTCACCTAATACTGTTTCACACATCTTTTTCACTTCGGATGGGTCATTTAATATTTTGAAAAGACCATCCAGAATTTCTGGTAAATATATTATTAGATCTATATCTGGTACAGCATCCAGTACAGATATCCATGATATCAAAAACTGTCTTGCAAAAGAACTTTTAGTAAATATTCTCTCACGCAAAAGTGGCATGAAACCTTCTAAGTCAAAAGATGTGCTTTCTGTGACTATATCCTATAAAATAACAGCTGATAATAATAATAATAAAATGAAACAGAGAGTATAACAATACCTTTAACAATCTATCTAACAATTCTGATGCATTCTTCACGCTTTGTTCTGGATCAGTTGATATTTTATTCAGTGCATTAAATATTGCTGAGAAATGTGGTAGCACGGCACTTCGAGCTACCTTAACTACATTATAAAGAGACTCACAAGCGTAATATCTAACCCTCAAGTCGGCATCTGAGAAACAAGCTAAAATAGGTTTAATAAGTTCATCTGTATACTGACTGGTGTGCTAAAAAGATACACATGTAAAAATACGAATTATATTAGATTGTTTCATATACTTTTCCTAAAGCTATTGCCGTTGCTGCTAATCCAATTAAGCCTCCTTTTCTTACATGTGGATTTTGTGAAGTTGCAAAATCCTCACCTAAAACTTTCAATAATTTTTTTATTTGCACTGTATTATCAACAGCAGCAAACTCCTTGACCATTCTACAAATTATTAAATTAATTTAGTGATGTCACAATATAATAGCACTGAGTACTTTTCTATTTCCAAGGCAGCTATTTTCCTTTTGTCATATAATTTATCGTGCAACGTCTTAACACAAGCCAAACTAAGGGGAGCAAAATCTTTTTCCGACATGGTAAAAAAATTGTTAACTTATAATTATTATTTTTTTACTTAACCTATTTGCTAACATTCGAAATATCACATTTGACACTAATGACAAGTGACCAGTGTTGCCAACCCACTACAGACGATTCCCCCTGAATGCTCTGAATAATGCTTGAAAACCCCCTAAATTTCATCAAAAACCCCCTAAAAACGAGTAAATAAATTGTTATAAAAAAAATAACTCCTTTATATTAATGTGACAGTTATTTGTATAGACAAACGCATGTTTCCAGGAAATTAAAAAAATGTTATAAGTTTTTAACATATATTTAATCAATCTTTATTTAAACTTTCCAAAATAGTTCTCTTATAAAAATAATATACCTAGATAGGGTAGCGAGGGGTATTGTTGGCAGGCCTCGATGATTGGCACCTCCATTTGTTTTTGGCTGTAAAAAGCACAATCCGCTTGTTTTCTACATGAAGTATTTTTTTTGCACAATGTATCATCCTTGTATGACGTGTTAGCGTGTTACACATACGACGCGGGCGTTAATTTGACAGGTCTGTTTGACAAGTCAGTGTTGCCAATAATGCTGGTGATTTATCACCAGTTCTGGTTGTTTTTCTTAATTTTAAATTACCTCGTGATTATTTTTTAAATTACTATATCTGGTGATTTTGGATACTATTAATTTTTTTCTTGGTTACCAAGAATATAAAACATTAAGCTCCTAAAAAAGTTAGTCGGAGTTAATTAGATACCGTTGGGTCCACAGTTGCGATGTGCGCATGCAGTGCAGCCGTTTACAAACACTTAAAGGTAGGTTCCTATGCACTCAGGTATGTTTTTAAGTTTTGTTCTATTTTAAGCAAGTCAAGAGAAATTTGATAATGTTTAGGTGTAATTAATTTCCTTTTTTCTTCAGTGTTTCTAAGTTGTGTTCCATGTTTTCATAGTATGATATTTCCATATTTGTAAAATTAGAAAAAGAAGGTAGACGGCTTTTATGATACCGTGATACGATTGCGGAAAAAGGCATGGATGAGTTCACAATTCTTCTGTTGAACTTAAAACTGACGAAATCTATTATTTTTGTAGGAAAATCGAATAAATTACAATTTATACACCTATCCTTAATTTTGTTTGCAATAATGCAATACTCAAGTATAACAGTTTTGAATGTCCTCTACAAATACCCCTAAAAATACCCCTAAAAAATAAAACCCCCCAGATTTCCCCCATGGCTCAAAAAAACCCCTAAATCTAGGGGGAAAACCCCCAAGTTGGCAACACTGCAAGTGACAACAAATGACAGTAACCACTGACGTCACGTTATTGATATATAGAGTAATCAAAAATCATTTACTAAGGTTCAAGTTGCATTAATTTACACATGACAGATTCGGGCTGCGAAATATCATCATTCAAAACCATAACTATTCTGCCATTATAATGTGCTTCTATCCCGCCTTGTAAATATATTACACTTACGTGTCGTGTCGTATTTTTAGAATAATGTTCAAAGTACAAATTCTGTTAAACATTGACGTAGGTTACATCGTGTTTCTTCTTGTACTATTGTTAAGCAATAATAAAAGTAATGAATTATAGCACGCCAGAAAAAAAGAATAAACAAGATATAAACAATGTTGAACTAAATCGTTGTAGATAATAGATTGCTATAGTTGAATCGTATTGACAACCGACACAGCTAAGTCGGGCTAAAGCATGAACTGACAACGATTCAATGCAGCTGCAGCTACAAATTCTCATCGAGCGGAACTATTTCAGAATAATAAAATTCAACTAATTAATTAATATTTCAGGATATATATGTTCCGCTAGTAAATTACTATTACATGAAACCTAGTTAAAAATTGAATATTAAGAATAGTTATTTAAAAAAATAAATGTATTACATTTCTTTACCCATATTTTATTTAATACTTGGCTATTCTGCATAGTAGGCAATCGTTGTTATCTGCATGACATAACAAACGACACAAGAGGCGCTTTCCTTTTACTAGAGATCTGAGCTGAGCTAAAGTGATGTGAGTGTCTCTGCTCACTTGAAGTGAGGAAGGTTCTGACCAACCTCACTTCGTCTCAGTCAGCTGATTACAAAAGGAACGCGTCAAAATATAATCTCAGCTAAAGTGAGGTGATATTATCTGAGATTTATATCAAAAGGAAAGCGCCTAAGATAATTATGAAAACTGGGTAAAGGTGTATATAGTATATTAAAATACAGTAACAGAAGGCCTTTCATTCAAGCATGATTTACATGTTGAAAATAGGCAACCAGTCTCATCCCTGCAACTAGAGCATACTGCCGTATGTGGCGCTATATGTATTAAGCATTGTAATTGATTGTAAACATGTATGTATGAAAATGTATAAAAAGTTTGTAGAGCTATAAAAGGCAGTAATAGACAGAATAAACTAATGTGTAGAAGTGTTGTGTTTTATTATTAAGAAATTATTTTATCAGGGTTATGGGCCCAGACACGTTTTAGTTAAAAATATCTGGTTAAGAATACAACGAACCTCCATTTTTGATTCCGAAAAAAAAGGACGCCACACGAATATAAGTATTGTGTAGAGTGTAAAGTATAAGAAAATGATGTCTAGAGATAAATTTGCAATTGTTCAATTTGCCGGCGAAAACTTTGATGCGTGGTCGTTTCGCATGAAAGCAATATTAAGAGAGGCTGGAGCACTTAAGGCCGTAGAAGAAGAAACTTTTGCAAACATAGATGCAAATGAATCATTAGAGGCAAAGGCCCAGGCTATTATAATTAGTGGAGTGGCAGATAGTCATTTGGAATATTTAAAGGAAAAAACAGCATATGAGATGTTTAAAAAATTGAAAGATAATTTCAAGACAAAAGGAGTACGTAGCAGAATATATTTAAGAAGAAAATTAACAGAAGAGAAATATTGTGAACGGAAACCGTTAATGGAGCATTTTATTACAATGGAGGAAATGTTTTCGCAATTAAAGGATGCAGGAAACGAGTTAACTGAGGAAGAAAAAATAAATTACATCTTATTGTCAATGCCAAGAAGTTATGAAAGTGTCATTACTGCATTAGAAACAATAGAAGATTTAAAATTAGCCTTTGTAAAAAATAGACTACTCGGTGAAGAAGAAAAAAGAAAGAAATTACTACGAAAAGATACAGAAAAACTAGAAAGCTCATTTTTGTGTTATACATGTGGCAAAAGGGGGCACAAACAGTACCAGTGCACAAGGCATAATACTTCTACATACAGTCAAGCATATGGCCGCGACTATGGACAGGGATCAGCTCGTGGAGAAGGATTAGATCGAGGAAGAGGATTTAATCGAGGAAGAAGGCCTGATCGAGGAAGAGGTTCCAGTAGAGGCAGCCGCAGTCACAATAGAGGTTGTCACAGTCGAGGATTTCAGTATTCAATGGATAGATCTATGTTGGCTGAAACAGAACAGGTAGAAGATCAAGTTTTCCTTTGTGATCAGGAAGGTAGGTGCAATATGGAAGATCTAAATTTGGTATGGTATTTGGACTCTGGTTGTTCTGACCATCTGGTAAATACCAAGGACTATTTTGATGAATACATAGAACTAGGAATCCCAAAGAAGATAAATGTGGCCAAGAATGGAATTAATTTAGAAGCTGTGGGAGTTGGAAATCTTAGGGTAAAGTATTTAGTTTATAATAAATCCATTTTTGTAACAATAACAAATGTATATTATGTTCCTGAGTTAAGAAAAAATTTATTATCTGTATCGAAAATGAGTAGTTGTGGTTATAAAATTGTTTTCCATAAAAATAATGTAAACGTATATGATAAGTTTGGTGAATTAGTACTTTTAGGCTATAAGGATGGATCTTTGTATTCTGTAAATTCAATTATAAGAAATTTAGAAAGTAACTATGTATCTAAAAATGACAGGGAACTATTGCAGTTGTGGCATAGACGGTTTGGTCATTTGAATTATAACAACATAAAATTATTAGTGCAAAAGAATTTGGTTGATGGATTGAATGACATTAAAAACAGTAAAATAGAGCAAATACTATGTGAAAGTTGTATATTAGGTAAAATGACAAGACAGCCATTTAATAATAAAGGTCATAGAGCAACTAAACCATTAGAATTAGTACATACAGATGTTTGTGGACCAATAGGCCCATCTACTTGGAACAATTGTAACTATTTTGTGACATTCATAGATGACTATACACATTTTGTAATGGTGTATTTAATAAAAGAAAAATCTGAAGTGTTTGAAAAATTCAAAGGGTATTATAATTATGCTACTAGACATTTTAATATGAATTTATTAAAGTTAAGGTCAGATAATGGTGGGGAATATGTTTCAAAGGAATTTAAACAGTTCTGTAGTGATAAGGGTATTCAGTTACAGAACACAGTGGCATACAACCCAGAAATGAATGGCATGGCTGAGAGGATGAATAGGACATTAATGGACAAGGCACGCACAATTTTAATAGAATCAAGGCTACCTAAAAGCTTCTGGGGAGAGGCTGTATATTATTCTGCGTATGTAACTAATAGAAGTCCAACAATATTGAAAGAGAAAACACCTAGTGAATTATGGGAAGGACGGAAGCCGAATGTGAAAAATATGAGAGTTTTTGGCAGCATTGTATACAATCATGTACCAAAAGAATTAAGAAGAAAATTTGATGCAAAAGGAAAGAAGATGCTTATGATAGGATATTGTACAGGAGGATATAAACTATGGGATGAAGACAAGCAAGAAGTTGTAGTTGCGAGAAATGTTATATTTAACGAGGGACCAGAGGAAAAAGAAGAAAGAGTATTGGAGGGATTAGAAAATAGACAGGAGTTCCAATTGATTGGAGAAAACAATAAGGAAAAAGGAGAAACAAGAATTGAAAGAATTGATAAAGAAACTGACAATGATGTACACGAAAATAATCCTATGAGGGATTCAGTTGAAGGACAACAAGAAAATAAGGAATTCAGAGATAATGAAAGAATAAATGATGAACCAACAAATGAAGAAAGACAAGAAGATAATATAAAAGAAAGGAAAAGAAATAAGCCTAAATGGCAAGAAGATTATATTATGGATTTTAATGAAGAAAATGATGCAATGTTTGCTTTGTATGTAGGACAAAGTGATAATCTGCCGACCAGTTATGAAGAAATTGAGACAAGAGAAGACAGGAAAGAGTGGATGAATGCAATACGAGAAGAGATAACTACACTACAAGAAAGTAAGACATGGGTAAGTGTACCAAAACAAGATGAGATGAAATTAATTGACACAAAATGGGTATTTACAAACAAGGATGGTATGGATAAAACCATATACAAAGCAAGACTGGTTGTTCGAGGATATCAACAACCAGACACTTTTGATAATGTATACTCCCCTGTATTGAGATTACAAACTCTAAGAATTATGTTATCAGTAGCTGTTCAAAGGAATTATTTTATTCATCAAATGGATGTAAAAGGTGCATTCCTATATGGAAAAATAAATGAAGAAGTATATTTGAAACCACCTCAAGGAGTCGACATACGAGATGGACATGTTTTAAAGTTAACAAAGTCACTTTATGGTTTGAGAAAATCCCCAAAGTATTGGTACGAGTGCTTTACAGATACAATAATAAACTGTGGGTTTGAAAGATCTGAGAATGACTATTGTTTATATTATAAAGATAATTTGTATTTAGTACTGTATGTTGATGATTTGTTAATTTTGGGAAATAATTTGCAGAAAATAGATGAAGTAAAAGAAATGTTATTCACTAAATTTAAGATGAAAGATTTGGGAGACAACAATTTAAATTACTTGGGTATTTTAATTACTAAACACTCAGAAGGTATTTTTATTAATCAGTCAAAATATTTGAAAAACATTTTAAAACGTTTCGGTATGGAAGATTGCAGGAGTGTAGAGTCACCTATGGATGCTAATTTTAGATTTAATGAAAATTGTATTATTGATGTGTCATATGAGAAACAATGTAGATCTTTGATAGGTTCATTGATGTATGCAACAGTAGGTACTAGACCAGACCTGGCTACTTCTGTGTATTATCTTGGTAGGTTTCAATCAAAGCCAAGCTTTGAATTATGGCAAGCACTTAAAAGAATTTTACGTTATGTTAAGAGAACGGTTGATTTTCAGTTGCTGTATAAAAGAGATTGTTCAAATGTCCCACTAATGGGATTTGCTGATGCCGATTGGGCTAGAAGTAGCGACAGAAAATCAACTACAGGATATATATTTAAGGTTTATGAAAATACAGTAGTATGGAGGTCAAGGAAACAGACAACAGTCGCTTTAAGCACTACAGAGGCAGAATTTATGTCTCTTTGTGAGGCAACAGTTGAAGCCTGTTGGATTAAGAAACTGTTATTAGATTTAAACATTAATGTTAGTGTTATAACCATGTATGAAGATAATCAAAGTACAATCAAATCTGTGAGAAATCCTGATCAAAAACGATTAAAGCACATGGATGTGAAATTCAATTTTGTGAAACAAAAGTTAGAAGAAGGTATTATACAAATCGAGTATGTTTGTGGTCAGGATCAGTTAGCAGATGTCCTAACAAAGCCGCTGGTTACGAAGCGTTTCAAATCGTTTCTTTCTATGCTAGGTTTGGTTTGCAGGAATGAGATCGTTGAGGAAGAGTGTTGAAAATAGGCAACCAGTCTCATCCCTGCAACTAGAGCATACTGCCGTATGTGGCGCTATATGTATTAAGCATTGTAATTGATTGTAAACATGTATGTATGAAAATGTATAAAAAGTTTGTAGAGCTATAAAAGGCAGTAATAGACAGAATAAACTAATGTGTAGAAGTGTTGTGTTTTATTATTAAGAAATTATTTTATCATTACAAATTCGGGCACAAGCGGGTAGCGCGAGTGGAACGAATGCTGGAATGACCTTCTGTTACGAGTGTTTTATACTATTTTCTGTGTTTCGGATTGTATTTACATTATATATTTATAGAAAAATTGTTAAAAATATGCATTAAGGGAAATTTTGATAACGTGACGTGGTCGCTTGGTAGGACTGATTTATATTTGACAGTTGACTTTTGTAAGAATTATTTGAATTGAAAAGTTTGATTAAATTAGAAAAAACTCTTATTATCTGTGGGCAGAATGTCGGACGAAGGGCTTCAATCTGCGCTATCAGAATTGCGGGATGTGGCCTCCAACGCCATAAATAATTTGCTATCAGGCGGGGCACCAACCTACTTTTACTAAAATAGAAAGTTACTAAAAATCGTTTAAGAATGGAGTCCATTCTTACACGAAAATGGGTGCGAGAATAACGTTGTTCTAATACCGAAACAGAGAAAATCATAGACATCTTGCTTACCCATGAATCCAAAACATTATTTTAAAATTGCGGCACAGTGGCGCCAGAGAAATAGAGTAGGGGAGAACGCGCTTAAAGATGCGCCAACTAAGTTAAATTGAATTCCGCCATTTTGAAGGTTATATTTATACCTAGCTCAACAATTCGCATGTAAAGTTCATTGACTTAGAAAAATGTAAACAAACTTACGTGTGAAAAGAAATGCCTTCCTGCAAAATGGCGACCACTATAGCGTTTGCTTAAAACTGGATGCGCACTCGTCGAAGCGCGTTCTCCCCTACTCTATTTCTCTGAGTGGCGCACATGATAACATGGCGGGATAAACTGACATTTTGAATATGTAGTAATACGTAATTGCGAACTTCTTCTTTTATGTAGTCGTTATTTATGTTTCACGTTTCCATTTAAGTACATTTGATTTAGAATAATACTATTTACATTAAATGTATCTTACGTTGTAACTTTTCCACTTTAAAACGTTTACCTTTTTCTTCTTTAAATTGAAACCTTTTTTGTAGCTATAAATGTGGGCAAATTATTTTAATAAAAGTATGTGCGTATTATATTGATTATTATCATTAAAAATTTAGAATTTTCGACCACTGCCAAGAATGTATTGATTTGTGGTTAATAATTAATAAAACATTTCTTGATGCAATTCAGGCTTCCATTTAAATTTCCCGCATCATTCAACGATATGTAAACCATTAATCTACAAATATTATTTGTAATAACTCTATAGGTTTAAAATCGGTTCTACAAGTATTTTTCCAATGTTAGCACTTTGTACATATTAATTGATATATTTTTAATAAGAATACATCTGATAGTTCTGGCGCATAACAATCGGAAGCAAAACGTCATGTTATTAGTAAATGTAAACATGGCGTGCTGCTCCTAGCGTCCACAGAGTATTAATGAAAAAAATTATTTCAAAGGTATCTTTTAGTAGATATATTCCTGTTTGGAAATTCTTTAAGCAGGTGAGTGCCTTGGGATTATAATTCCTTACATTTGATTTGAATATTGATGTTTTAACATGTTTTGATATCTATTTGTGGGTCAGTTGTTATTGGTGTATTTAGGTTTGTAGTGCATTATTTTTCCATAAGGTTAGTGCTTAAAATTTTCATGACTTGATGAAAAAATGATAAAATGTACCTTGTATGTATGTACTTGAATATATTCAACATATATTTACTCCAAAACTAGTGAAACAAAAAATATTGCAATAATTCTTATGTGTATATGTTTATAACAAGTCTTGTTAAACTTTTTTTTACTGACTATGAATATTTATTGGAACTATCATAGATTTTGCTTGTCAAGAGAAAGTGTTTAACTTAATTTAATTTTGCAGGATATAAACTGGCTACATATCGTAATTTATTTGGACTGGAGGACTGTAGAGTAAGTTGGAGGATATGGGTTGGGGCCGGGAATATTCTGTGTTGTAGTGTTGGTGTGACATGCAGTCTGACTCAAGCCGATATATCAACTCAGTATCTGATCTATACGGAGACGACGAAATTGAACTCCTACTACAAGACATTACGGAACTGGAGCCTACAAGTTGTAAAGTGGAAGACATTCAGGTATAAATAATTTTTGATAAAAGTTTAGTAACAACTAAAACACAAAGTAACATTAATTTTGTATTTACTATATTAAATATTTAATGGCAGGCATTCTTCAAATGCTGCAGTTATTAATTCATATTTATTTTAAATATACCTTATCTAAATAAAATAATAAAGTTAGATGTGGGTACATTACCTTCTGTCATTTAAAAGTTTCACGTAAAATTGCTTTTGCTTATGTAATTGAGAGTAATAATCATACATTAACCAATATATTTAATTTGGGTAGCAAAACTGTATCAATTTTTTTGCTGTAGGTAGTTAAAAATAAAGAAAAAGATGTAAATCAATTAACATGTATGTAATGTTCTTTTATATTGTAATTGTAATAATGTTATTACATCACCCCTTATCATTTTCCAATAATATTTTTTAAAGCAAGAAACAGCTTTTTTAAAAACAATCATAAGAAATTCTTTTGTATTTCATAACATATTTAGGTATTGTACCATATACATACTTATCTATAATAAGTTTCTTTAAACTTATTGCATATTATATATTAAAATAATTTTTAATATATTCTTGTATGTGTTTTAAACACCTTACATTCATATGCTCAAATGTTACTCTGTGCTTTTATATATTTGTTTAGAATGGTAGACATATGATTTTGCATTTTACTTTAATGTTGTTCATTTATAGCATTAGTTATCTTTATTTAGTTGAATATTGAATGTTATATATACATACTTCTAAGAATTGCATGATTATTTTTTGACACTTATTATTTTTGTAAGTATATTTTTATGTACTGTTTTATTTTAAAATAAATACTTTTATTTGATATTATTTGTATTTTTATTTGGACACGCATTCTCAACAGTCCAGCATAATTCTAATAATTACTGATGACTTTTAACAATAACTCTCACCAATTTTGTTAAGAAGTTTCCTGATTTATCTTTTGAACTGTGTTGGAATTAGTATTAATTGGCAGTAATTATTATCATTATGTCTGCATTTTTATTGTTATTTTGAATATTTGGTAAGTATAAACTTGATCAAAAATTAAAAGGGGCTAATTGACACTCGCTTGAAATGTTTTCCATGCATATATAGAAGTAGAATTTACAAGTTGTATGTTAGCATACACCATAAAATGTTTTTAGTGTACAGAGAGATTCAAAAAGATTTTCTTTACTGTACCAACATGATAAATCTTGAGAATTTGTATAATATATTGAGAAATGTTGATAAATACGATATCTATATTAGCAACATCTAAATTCTTTATGTGTTTGGATAAATATGGTTTCTCTGGCAACTATTTATTTTCTTAATATTTCTGCTATGTATCTCTTGAAGAATAAAAATGATATGCTTTAGATCCAGCAGTATAATTATTTAATATTTTAAATAAACAAAAAATACTGCTTTTTGATAAATGTGTGTGAAATATGATTTTTTCTCTGAAGTGAAGTGCTACTTCTGGTTTACCAATGCGGCTCAATATTAATCAGTTCATTTCGGCTAATGCTGTGTCGATAGCTATAGCCGATTAGGCACAAAGATGTCCTCGAGCAGATCTACACGATAGTAAAAGAGAATGATTCGAAAAATCACTTTTCAGGCGACCCCGAAACGAGGAAGTGAGCCAAAATCTCCTGATTGAAAATTTATATTAGTACTACGAATAAGAAAGTAAAACAATAGCCGTTTTCCATTTACATCCAGGAGCATAAAGGCTGAGTAAAGTGATATGTTTATATCTGTAATATCCGAAAATTTTGATCTAAAAGTAACGCTAACAGTTGCAATTTCTATGATTGCAAATTACAACCTAGGTTAGATGAATTTAGGATAATTATTTTGATCAAAGCCGAAGGTGGTTCAAATTGGTAATTGGCAAAATAGGAGAATACGAGTAAATTTCAATGAGAGTAAAGAAGCTCGCGTTTTGTCGACTCTCGAGGAAACTGGTAGACACCAAAAACCGACAAAATGCGACTGTCTGCTCGCATTGAAAATGTTTTCTTCACTAATCACATCACTAATATCAAATCGCTCCTTGCACTGAAGAACTAATGTTAGATGTACAGCAATTTCTTTGAAGAAAAATAAAGCAATCATATATTGTAATTGACAAAATTAAACAAAATCTATATAGAACTTAGTTATACAATTTGCCGACAAAGTTTTTTCAAATTTTCATGCAAGTGTGTACAACAAATATGCATTATAGATACATTTCCGTATCTACTAATTTCGATACCAACCGTTTCGTGATTCCACTCTGATGGTGGAAACCTTAGACCATTTAAACATAAGGTTTGTTCGGGTTTAATATTACGAACGGTTCTAACACAGTTCTGTTACTGCGCAGAACTGTATGCGTCATAGTACACCGTTCGGAACGGTCTGGGAACGGTTCCGAACGATTCGATGCCTTTATCCCGAATTAGTTCTGCAGTTCTAGAACGGTTCCAGAACTGACAATCAGAAACCAAAACACGAAATTTTTAGTTCCAGAACAGTTCCGGAAACCCGAACACTTAACATATTTCTGCGCATGACGTGAACTGTTCTGGAATCGTTCTTAGCGAAACAAAAACAAACCTATAGACACGCCTTAACTATCAGCAGTAAAGTAAACATAATTCTACGCGGGTGACGTCACGGTTGGGCACGATGCAACTACATACCTAGACTTTGTACTACAAAAGTAAAGAAAATCCTTCATTTTAATTTATTAAAAACCCCAATCTTCTTATTTGATAAGTATTTATTTAAAAACACTATAATCTTGATATTATAAGAATATTTGTAAAACAAAATCTGAATATATAACCCAGAAATTTTGTTTATCGTACCCTATAGTACTTACCTCAAATAACTATAAATTTTTGTAAAAACCAGTCAATTCCATTTACTTTTGGTTATTCAAAAATAAAACTCAATGCAATTTGTGGTATACATTTATTATTAAGAAAAAATGAGGTGTGGGCACCACACGACTTTCTTATACATATATGAATTTCAAATTATGCAAAGTTGTTCTAAATTAAGCTTCAAATATGTACATTTATCCTCTTAAAAAAATACATCTGTGAGTAAATGTGTCCGAATTTTGAAAATTCTTTCATACAAAAATTATTTAAAATCCTATTCTAAGTACTTCTAGTCTCTTAATCTCACAGAATGCATACTTTGTGAGATATTTGCAAGAAAATGCTGCTCGCTAAGAGTAAAAGTATTACTTCCGGTCCGAATTTTGAAATTTTGTTTATACAAAGGATATTCCAAATCCAGCTCTAAATATTTTTATACTCTTGATAAATATATATAGAATGCATAATTTACGACATATTTGCAAAAAATCGCTATGCGATAAGAGTGTTACTTCTGGTCCGAACTTTGAAAAAATTTTTATACAAAAAGTATTGGAGATTAAGTTCTAAATACTTTTATACTCGTAACGTACCTGTCTTAAAAGCATGGTTTGCGAAATATTTGCAAAAACTGATTTTCGATAAGAGTAAAAGACCTACTTCCGGTAGAAATTTCAAAAAACTTTTCTCAAATTTAATTTTGAGTACGTATGAATTCTTTATAAATTTGTTTAAACTTAGTAGTTGACGAAATATTGGTAAAATTCAATTTTTTCACTGAAGTAAACTACTACTTCCGGTCTACCGATTTTACTGAAAAACTAATCAGATCTCAAGAGGGAGATTTTATACACGTAAATACAAAATTTGGAATTGATATCTACAGCGGTTTGACCGCTATCGTGGTCACACAGCGAGAGAGACAGACAGACAGACATTTTTTAAAACCCACTTTTTTGGAATCAGGGGACCTCAAAACGTGGACATCTACAAAAATCTGGAGGTCGAAAATTTTCGTCATCACAATACTGCTTCCTTATACTACGTATAAGAAAGTAAAAGAAATTGATTTATTTAATACTTATAAAAATGATTTTGTATTTTCAATTATTGTCCAGAAAACAAAATTGTTTTATTTAATATATTTCTTAATTTATTAGTAGGTATATCTGTTAATGCATTCACCTTGATGATATAACCTAATTTCACAATAATTAAAACTAATAATTTTAAATACATTTTTTTCTTTTAATTTGTTGGCATTATCTAAAATTCGAATTTTACTTTCAGCAATTTTTACAAGTATGGATAACGTTGCAGTTATATGCACTACAGGATTGTGCCATAATTAAAATTAGGACGATTTAATCAATATTAACACTATATCTGTAACGTTAAAACGGTCGTTAGCCATACAACAACAGCAGGAACAAGTCCACCCATGACGTCACATGCCTGCGTTATGTTTGCTTCAGTTCGTATTCAAGGCGGGACGGAAAACGGCGTGTCTATATGTATAAATGGTCTAAGGTGGAAACAATTCAATAGGTACAAAATAGCTGTTTCCTGTCGAATCGAATCTTTTGCAATCCGGGGTCCGAGGCTATTATCGAAATTTGTGATATCAGTGTAGTTTATGTCAAGGATATATATCTAGACATTTACAGACTTAGAACATTAGATAATCTAAAAATGCGGCAAACACCTATCTATTTAGATAAATAGAACATCTTTTTGAATCTCTAATTGCGTCAAAAATAGATATAGGTATCTTTACAAGTTTTGTTTTCTACATTTTTTGCTTATATCTATACATGAAATAATTCGTGTCAAATGATTTTAAAATATTAGGCGATTGTCAATTGTTCTTATTTATTTTCAAAACTGCACGTACTTTTCATCAAGAATTGGCTTCGGAAAAAGCGGAGTATTTCTTGGCACGGTAAATTAGGTAGATAGGTAGGTACCTAAAATGTTGTAAGTACAAATTCAAAAATATATATTTTCGAAATTACTCAGCTATTCTAGATTTGCTTGATTCCTTACTTTTTAGTCAAACAAAATAGTCGGTATCTATTTCTTAATAATAACACCATTTCAATTCAAATGTCAGTGGGTAGGTATGTAATAGGAAAGACAGAAACTTTTTTCCATCAATTGATTGGAATTACTCTATTAGTATTCATATTGCGACATATCTTAAATTAATGTGTTTGTGGGTGCAGAATTCATACTCATCCAGGTATCTGCTCTCGTTAAATAGGGTTTTCTGTGATTTCCTGCATTCGTTGACGAATGCATAGAGGCTCTGACTCAAGTTGCACTATAAGCAATATGCTTATTCTAAAGAATAAGCATATCAAAATCTTCAAAATTGAAGACTGTTTACCTACACCACTCCATGGTTCATTTTATTTGTCAAGAAGTTGCTGATTAAATATTTTTACCAAATTACGTCGTACTATTTCAGAAAATTAAGGAAAGTGTCTTAGTACTATAATTAAAAGCAAAAGTGGGACATTTTATCTTAATATATTTTTACATTTTCTCAATGAAGTAACCTATGGAGATATAAGGTAAGTCGCTACAGTTTTAGATACTGTTTTTTTTTTGTTAGCTTCAAAATATTATGGGAATGTTATAGAACATAAATCTCTTAACTATATCGTGCCCGCCATAAAGATTGCACTAAATGGAAGGGATTTTTTTAGACACCGTCCTGGATTTTAGAAAATATGTGTAGTTTTAAAAAAACTGACTAAGAAGATCTTGTAAAAGTGTTTTGGCTTCAGGAAATGTATGTAATGGTACCGTAAACTTGGGTGACTTTGGTCCACTATTGAACTTGAGAGAGTAATATCTTTTAAACCAGATGTTATTAATTTTTAATATTGGTCTCATTTTATGGGTCTGTATTCGTTCTCTTAACTTTGAAATTGGCAAGAATATGAAAAATTTCTAAATCCACTTTTTTAAAAAAAATGAGGGTGGCCAAAGTTAGAAGACAAGGTTGGGTTACTTTGGCCAACTGTTGTTTTCTTTAGAAAACGCAAACACAGGCAAGAGACGGTGTGACTTTGGCCATGGGCCATGTAGATTTTGTGTTTTTTTGAGGATTGAGGCACAGACACTAGACCAAAAGACATTTATTTTTGTTTTTTATGGGTTTTTGTATTAATTATTAAACAAAATGTTTAAAAAAAAGTCTCTAATAGCAAACTGCAAACTTAAGAATAATTCTCGATTTCTGGTATCTTGAAGAAACCTCTTTTGGATGGGATAGGTGTCTTTATAGTCTGCAAAATCTCGTCTTCTGCGTACCAGATGATGTCATCTGGCGTGGGCCATTTCCACTGAAGCAATCCACTAGGAGCAAGAGATTTTATCTTATATTGTTTTTCATCATTAATTTCCATAATCTGTCCAGGATAAATTCTTTTTTCGAATAAAAACAAAACAAAATGGCCGATTTTAATTTTATGGTTTTCGTTACATCCACTTCTAGTCTTTTCGTGTGTGTCCTCATCTTCACTTTCGAGGTCATGTATGGGCTCATCTTCATCAAGCTCATTGAAGTTAAGCTCTTCCTCGGATTGAAGAGAAACGTTAACAGAGCTATCGGAATCACTGGAAATCGTTCTAGACTTTTTGTTTTGGTTTGATGAGGGATTTTTGCGAACAGCACTAGGACTCGCAACTGGTTCTTTTTCAATGTTTTCGATTGAGATGCTCTTCCCAGCTATAATATTGACCTTTTTTTTCCTGGCTGTTTGTTTTCCTGATGGACCGGAAAATCGTCTTTCTTCAAATAGGTTAATTACGGAGGCGCTGACATTTGATTGCACGTTGGGATCTAAAGTATTATCTGATGGTATTCGCTCCAATACTTTCATTCTGTTTAGAGGGTATATTCCAGCTTTTTCGAATCCGCTTTTTAAATTATTCTCACCTGGTTCCAATAAGGCATCTGTCAATGATTTGAGCAGACGCGGGAACTCCGATTTTGGAATCGTGCTGTTTGTTCCACTTAGTTTATAATTTGTTATGATTTGCCTCCATTTCATTTTAAGCGGGCGAAAATAAGCGATGTCAAGTGGCTGTGTGATATGTGTGGTGTTAGGTGGTAAACAAATAAATTTAATATCATATTGGGAGCAAAGGTCCACAACATGCACACTTAAATGCGAAGAAAGATTATCGCCTATCACCACATGGGGTCCCTCTAAACGCCTTAACGCAGGAAGCAGTAGGTGTTGAAACCAGTCCTCGAATATAGGGCCCTCAAACCATCCACTTTTTGAACGATTATAGCGGGTCCCAACAGGTCCACCTTCCACCCAAGTGTCATACATATTTTTGGCCTTATAAACTACATAAGGGGGCAAAACTGTGCCTAAAGCATTTCCACAGAACATTACACTTGTAGATTGTTTCGACGAGTTGAGGATCCGTTCAGGATATTTGCAACCCCGTTTTGTGATAACTTTTTTATTGCCTGGGTCATCGCATAAGTTGGATTCATCATAGTTCCAAATATTTGAGGGTGGAACACCCTCTAACTCTCTTTCTAAATTGTCAAAATATGTATTAACAACATCAGGTGAAATAGCAGCCCGGACAGATTTTATATTTGCAGCAAACCTTTGTGTCAAGGTCGGGTGTCTTTTCAAAAACAGTCTTACCCATTCAGTACCAGGAAGATTATCTGTAAATCTTCTGATGACTACGCCCTTTCGATCTAGATAACCTTTCACAAATTTTCTTAGATCTAGTGCATCTAGGGGAAATCCATATGCCGATGCTGCTAAAATATGTGCTTCGATTTTCCTTTCTTCATCCTCTAACAATACGGTTTGTCCGCCTGGAGTTTTGCTGTGAACTTCGTTTATCTTATTTTGCAATGTAGCTCGAGGTATTTTATATCTTGTGGAAGCCAGTCTTTGAGATATTGCACCCGATTTGATAAGTCGAACTGCTTCTTCTAATTGTACTTTTGTATAATTGCAGTAATTCCTGCTTCCAATGGTTCTTTTGTAACGTCCCATTAGCCTAAAAATAAAAAAAAATAACATTATTAAAGTTACGAGAAGGCTAAACATACAAATTGAGGTTAGAAATAATAAATAAGCCGATTTTGCTTTCATTATTCCCTAATACCCATGTATTTTCAACTTCAACATTATATTTAAAATACCTACATTATTAAAATACAACAATAAAATCAGTACCTACCGTACCTGCTAAATTTTAATATTTCACCACAAAAATAATTCAACACGTGAATATGAAGCGCGATTTAGCCGAAAACAGAGTGAACAGGTGGTGGCCAAAGTCAGACCAATATTAGTGAATTTCTATTGGGTGACTTTGGCCGCCTTCTAGCGGTAAAACCTAAAAGTTTAGGTTTGCACAGATCACGCACAAAACTTCTAAAAGGTTCCGTGAGTGCGTGTTTCACTATGAAAATCACAGATGACGCCCTATCATTCAAGTACCAATAAAGTTTTTGAGGGTAACAATTGATGGATTTTATACATTTTATTATTTTATTTTTTTTTAGGATCTACAAGACAAATTATTTGGCGTATATAATTTTATTCTGGTCCAATATAATCTCTAAAACAAGAAAAAACTCATATTTGGCTAATAATTATTACTACAACAAAGTTATGAATAAATAAAACAAATATTAGAAAATGGCCAAAGTCAACCCCGGTGGCTAAAGCCACCCAAGTTTACGGTACCTATTTAGAATCCAGGAACCAAACTTTTTCAATCATAATTGATTTTTCAAATTTAATTTTTTCATCAAGAAACTTTTTGCCTAATGCCACTTGACACAGAATGCAAAATTCTATACAGAAAGCGCGGAAGTGCTGCGCATTGCCAATATGCACATTTGACATTTGCGTTCCCTTACATACGGTAAACAAATATATGTACTCGATACACACAGCCGTGGGGGTGGACTGATGTTTAGCCTAAGGCGTCTTTAAGCCTAAAAACGTCCCTGCTAGTATGTGGAATGTATCGTCGAAGAGGAATTGGCAATACTTTTGACTCATTCTGTATTATAATGAAATATGCAAATTTTTGGTGAAACCCTCGTAAAACCCTTGAAAGTTTATTTGGAAGAAAAACCACCTGGTGTAAGAAAACCTTATTCCAGTAGTCACTGAATATGATAACTTGTACCGCAAGTATCACATTTACTCTGATCGAATAACAGTATCTTGTAAATATTCGACACATAATATACAGGGTGAGCGGGTAAGGCCAATTATGCCTTTATGAGTAAAGATATTTCGAAGCGTGTTTTTCCTTGTGATAGCTGTTCATTAAGAGCACATTTTAAAAATATTTTGTATTATACAGAGTGTTCCATAACTTGGTGGCTAACCATAGTTATAGTTTTTCAAATGGAACAGCCTATATATTATTGCATTTTTGAATTCCCCGTATAATTTTTAGTCAAAAAGTTAAAAGATAGTATAGGCCTAAAGTGTAAAGTTTTTGACTTATTCCCATTTTTCTGAAAAGTTCAATGTTTGTATAAAATTATATTTCTCGAAAACGACGTATTAGATGGACAAA
This sequence comes from Amphimallon solstitiale, assembly GCA_963170755.1. Lineage (NCBI taxonomy): Eukaryota > Metazoa > Arthropoda > Insecta > Coleoptera > Scarabaeidae > Amphimallon > Amphimallon solstitiale. Next base: position 46,370,780 of record OY720676.1, on the reverse strand, counting down.
AATTTTTTGCAGTTTTGTTTACAATAAGAGGTCCTAATAGAAGCATGTTTTATTTTTTTACAGTTACTAACTGCACGTGCAGGAAATTGAATTAAAATTAGATGACACGTTTTTGTATAAAAGTCAATTTTTTTAAATGGAACACCGTGTATATCAGTTCATTTTTGAATTGTTTATTAAATTTCATGTCAGAAACATGTAAAACGTTAATACTTTAGAAGTGACTATTACAGAGTTATTGTCGTTTTTTGATATGCTTTTGTTAGTTTTTGCAAAAAAGTCAATTTTTTCAAATGGAACACCTGTATATTATTTCATTTTTGAATTTCTCATTAAATTTCACATCAAAAACATGTCAGACGTTAATACTTTAAAAGTTACTATATCTGAGCTATTATCTCTTTTTGATATGATTTTGTCTGTTTTGAGATTTTAATTAATATAGTTTAGTACTGACAAAATTGTATCAAAAAGAGACAATAGCTCAGTAATAGTCACCTTTACAGTATTAACGTCTTACATGTTTTTGATCTGAAATTTAATAAGAAATTCAAAAATGAAATAATATACAGGCTGTTCCATTTGAAAAAATGTACTTTTTTGCAAAAACTAACAAAACCATATCAAAAAACGACAATAACTCTGTAATAGTCACTTTTACTGTATTAACGTCTTCCATGTTTCTGACACAAAATTTAATTAACAATTCAAAAATGAACTGATATACAGAGTGTTCCATTTAAAAAAAATGACTTTTATACAAAAACGTGTCATCTAATTTTAATCCAGTTTCCTGCACATGCAGTTAGTAACTGTAAAAAAATAAAACATGCTTCTATTAGGACCTCTTATTGTAAACAATATTGCAAAATATTTTGTTCATCTAATACGTCGTTTTCGAGAAATATAATTTTATACAAACATTGAATTTTTCAGAAAAATGGGAATAAGTCAAAAACTTTACACTTATACGGGGAATTCAAAAATGCAATAATATATAGGATGTTCCATTTAAAAAACTATAACTATGGTTAGCCACCAAGTTATGGAACACTCTGTATAATACAAAATATTTTTAAAATGTGCCCCTAATGAACAGCTACCACAAGAAAAAAACCGCTTCGAAATATCTTTACTCGTAAAGGCATAATCGGCCTTACCCGCGTAGCTGACTCACCCTGTATATGGATTTATAGAGAGTACATAAGTATTTATATATATAAGATTTTCAAAATTTAGAATGGAAGTACATTTTTTACTCTTATCGAAAGAACTACACTGTTTTTTCCCAAATATCTCGTAGAGCATAGCTAGCGAATTTGTTGCGAATATGAATATATTTAAAATTTAATTTGGAATCATTTCTTCATAGGAACATTTTCGTAATATTCGAACAGGATGTAACACTTTTACTCTTATCGAACATTTTCTGGCAAATATTTCTCAAAGAATGCGGTATAATTACATTTATCCAGATTACTAATCTTTGATTAAACATCTTTTCAACATTTCCATCCATACTTATAATAAACTCGTGTGTTGTTCATCCAAACTTATTTAGGACAAATGTATACGATCTAATTATTTACTCTTGGCTCTAAACTCTGTACGCATAAAAATTAGAAAAAAGCTGACTTATGAAAAATAGAATTTTGACCATCCATGAAAACATTGAAAAATATTTTTACCATATATATATCGACTTACTGCCCAGAGGTAAGACGTAAGGGGAAGGCGCCATATGCGCTAGTGCAAATTTCGCTGTTGTAAGGTATTCGTTCAAGTGAAAGAACTAGCAGAAATATTTGTTTTTCTTATTGTTTTTGCATAAATTGAATACAAAGAATTAATGAAGGATTTGTTGGGAGTATTTTCTTATAATAAAAATTATGTATTCCTACATTTCACCCTCAAAAATGGAAAAGTTTCGAACATCATAACACAGTTTCAGAAACTTTATTTTAAAAACTAATTCCAGTCAAACATGCATTGAACCTTTGTCTATTTGTGTTCTGAATATCATTTTGATATTTGATAACTGAAATCTGTACTATTGCTTGAACGAAACCTTTTAAAGTCGTTAGTTTCATCGTTGAGTGGGGCCCCTTAATGACCGGTTTTGCATTTGTTGACTCCCATCAGACTAGTGTATTACACAATGGTACTTCTTATACTGATACGTTGTATACATGAGATTTTCTCTAATTAAGAAAACGTTTATTTTCACACATAATTGTTGAACAAACGCTACCTTTTCTGTAAAATCAAAAACCGCTTGTAAGATCTTTCTTAGCCCAAAAGTACTTTTAAAACAAATATTATTTTTACCCCATTTAGTACAGATATTATGGAGTACACTGTATATTATGCACGATTCCTTTAGATGTATTAGCCTGTTTTCTCCCAAAACATCCCACCTCCCGCCCAGTAATGTTTATGATTGGCCTATAGAATAGCACTAAGTGTTCCATGTCCGTGTTGCAGGCCGGGGATGGCATGAGTTCTGTGTTACAGGATTTTGAGATAGCCGGCAGCAGGACTGGAGCGCTGAGCGCCGAGTGTACGGGAGGCTGTGAGTGTGAAACCCCCGTCGGAACCATCAATTCGTGGGACTCGCACTCACATTATAATAGACGGGCTGCGTCACCCGATATCTCCCTCTATTCGGGCGTGATCGTCTACTGCGATCATACTCACCTCAAGACGCCGACGGGAGTCGTTCGTGTACTGCTTGTCGTAAGTAAGATACTTACTAATTCATATTTGTATTTGTATTCTTAACAAATTGAAGCACTATTTATCATTCTATGTGCACGCAGGTAAAATATAATATGTGTAGTATCAACATTAAACTTTTCTACTTCTTCCGTATGTGTCCCTTTCCCAGATGTGGATCCTTGCTGATATTAAGGTGGCCATCTCGCACATCTCAATTACATTGCAAACATGTTGCGAACAAATCGCACCAGAATCCGTTAGTAAGCAACAAAATGACAATAAAAAAATACGAGCATAATCTACAAACTTATTTCCAGGGGACTGGGTAGTTTTAATAACGGAAGTTTGTTCGATTAATGTGGAAAAAAATGTTAAAAAACAGGTTTTTATACCAAAAATCTGCTACTTTATTTCGTAATTACTTGGAATATATAGATAATTGCAAGATATTAGGTAGCTTAGCCCCTGGAGAAATAAATTCTCTTTCTTTTGATGCTTGATACAAAGCAATTAAGCGTATTTTATAGCTGTCTTGTGCTTTTAATTGTTTTCACCCGGGATTCCGATTGATTTGGATTTAACAACATATATATAGACATATTTTTATGAGAAAAGTAGATTTCGTTTATTATAATCAGGGTGGTAGGTGCAGAAATTCTTAAACAGAGGGCGCTGCCAACGATCGGGCATTATTAGCTTGGAAACAAATCACGCTAATATTAGTTTTAAAGAATATTCGGGGCGCTCTCAAGTTGAGTATAGCAAAATTTTAATGTCTACTGCAAATATAGGGTCGACATACTTGAATATAGCTTACTCAGTCATACTCAGTTACGTTATATATGTGTTTCTGTCAGGCATCAAAAGAGTAATCTTTAAAGAAAAAAAGTCACATATTTAAAAACAACATGCTTCTCAATTACAAAAAACCGAAAATAGAACTTATGCGTCTCGGATTCCTATTTAATAATAAATCTACTGAAAATATCCGGCCAACAGAGTATTTCAAGTACCTATTGTTCAACCATATTTTACGAAAAATATTTATGTTTCGGTGATCATGTACAGTGTGTCTCAAATTACATACAAAGGAAAATAAAAGCTTTCCAGCGGAGTTTTAATTTTTACAATCTTTCAAAATAATGTCTATCACTTTCCATTTACTTGCCTACTGTTTAAACCAACTCTTTCATGTTTATTTGAAAGCTGGATATTGACGTCAACCAAAGAACTAGGATCCTCATAGTTGGAAAATTTTCTCTTTTTCAGGATGATCTGGGCTGTAGCGTTGATATTCCAGCAACTTCAGCCATTCTTCTGTGTCGCGATAAATTATATGTTTATTGAATTCTTTCTGGCAGTATCGACGTTCTCTTGTGTAGGACAAGGTTGAGTGGAGCGATTTTCTGGCATGGCAGGATATTTACCGACCTGATTATCTTAAAAATCTTAATATAAAATTGTACCCTCTGAATATTATCGTACGATATGGGCAATAATATTCTAGTATAGGGCGAATTTCCTTCAACTACTGATCAATATTGAATTCATGAGCAACTTTCTGGGGTAGAATTGCTCAAGACCTCGTTTTTATCAAAATAAAATAGCGCACTATTTAGACACTTTTGTGAGCAAATAACATATAATTGATTTACACGTCGACATTTGCATTTTAGTGATATTCACGTTTTACAATTTCTACCCCTGTTTGAATTCAAATCTCGTAATTGTTAAATTTGACATTCTCATAAGTTTACTTACTTACTTAATCTTCACCTCTTGAACCCCTAGGGCGTGGAGGCTCGGAGTCTTGCAGATGACTTCTCCACCGTGCACTTTCCTCCATTTCTTCCTGTATAAAGGTGCGTTTATTGCTTCCTTCCAAGTAAGTCCTTTAGCACTTAGTTCTAGCTACACTTTCATGCCATGTTGCCTTCGGGCGACCTCGCGATCTCTTCCCGCAAACACCCATTTCCCACACTTTCTTAACTATTCTATTTCTAGGTGTACTTACTAAGTGGCCGAACCAGCGCAACTGATTATTTTCTATTGTTTCATTAACTGACCTCACTGATAAACGTCTTCTAATTTCTTCGTTTCTGATACAGTTCCTACGCGTCAAGCCTTCCATTCTTCTGAGTACCCTCATATCAAGTTCCTGTAATTTACTTTTAAACTGCTCAGTGAGTACCCAAGCCCAGTGGCGGCTGCTGCAGGGAGGGCAACGGGGCACTGCCCCCCCCCGCCCCGTGACAAATTTCTTTTGACAGATAAATTAATTATAAATACCTAATTTGTATGTAATTTTTCTGATTTGTTTGATGACAAATAATATGTTTTCGGAAGTAACAGTCCGTCTTTTCAGCGCGTTTAAAAATCGCAGCCTGGCGTAGGCTCCGGGGCATCTCGCGCGACTGTCTCGTCTGTATTAGAAATCGAGCGATGAAACTGGCGCGTGTAGCGCGCGTATATATGTAGGCGGCGGGGCACTACTCTATGGTGCCGGGTCCGGGTGGCGGTCCAGTATGTAATATACAACGGTGAGTGTATGTTGTAATTTCTATCGGTGCAAATGCAACTATGAATTGCGTTAGTAACATTAAGACAGAATTAAGAAATCTAGGTCTCGCTAGACCAGATTTATTGATTAAACTAGAAGATCACAGTTTGAAAACTAATAAAACCGTGACGAGAAAATTCAACAGAAGCTCTTACAGTTTATCAGACTGGTTATGTGGGTGTAATGTGCAAAATGCTTTTTTGCAATTAGTACCGTAATCATACCATTTATTTCACTAGTGCTGTAATAGGGTCTATTACAGCACTAGTTGCGTAATAGAAATGGAACATTTAAACAGATTTATTTTAAGTTGGTCACATTGCAACAGAAATGGAGATGTCAATATGACATTTTGTAAGCAAGTTTGAGGTTTTTATATTGAAATTCATTGTAAGATTTGATATTTTTAATTAATCTTTGAAATAGTACAACTATTATAAACATTTATATTAACGTTTGAATTATCTTTCGAAGTGATAGTGATACCGTGTGCAGTAGAAACATTCTGTTGAAAATTATCAAAAATGTGTCAATTTTAAATTAATTTGTCAATTTAAATCTTGTGCCAAACCAAGGTGACAACCGCCACAAAATTTCCCTTGATTATCAAATTTTTCTCGTTTTGCTTTTACAAAAAGAGAAATTTTAAAACTAATTGCAAAAAATAGCATAAAAGACACGTTTCATTTGACATTAAAGCACTCATTCAGTTAAGAAACTCGTGGCTACGCCACTCGTTTCTTAAACTCTGAATTCGTACTTTGAAACGTCAAAATGAAACTTGTCCTTTAATATACTATTTTCTATTCCGGTGCTATAAAGTTCACTTTACGACACCCGTTTTGGTTGCATAAAGTATTACTTTATCGCACGCTAATTTTATTTTTTTGAAGTTGGTAACAAAAGAAAATGGAATCAAATCGTATTTAAATGTCAAAATATAAGCCTTTAAAGTAACAAAAATGTGCAATAAAATTGTACAAAGAATAAGAAGCACACATGCTAACATTTCACTTACTAATTAGCAATATAAATTGTTAAGCAGAGTTGGATGATAAGTTTTCGGATGCTACTATTGACATTTACTTATTATGTTGAATAGTACAATTGTTTTAAAAGTTTGTTTTGATAAATATGTAGAGAGTTTGTGGACGAAAGATTTTGTAAATTGTCTTCTGCTATTTTGCGAATCTCTGGGGGCGTACAGTTATTTATTTCGTCCTTTTTGTTGATAATTTGAAATAATTTATTGTATAAATCAGTCTGAATTTTAAACACAATTACATATAGCACCCACCTATATTCAAATATTTAGAACGTTCTACTTAAAAATCAGAGTAATCAACTTCAAAAAAGCAAAATTTCTAAAATATTCGAACAAAACATGTCTCTTATTTTAAGCTTTTTTGAACTTTTAATAACCGAAATAGAAAAAATAGTATAAAATACACGTTTCATAAGACATTTTGCGCACTTGTTCTTTAGAAAACTCGCCTAGCGGCTCGTTTTCTAAACTTGAACGCGTGCGCAAAAATCGTGTCTTATGAAACTTGTATTTTAATATACTAATTTTCTATTTCGGTGCTATAAAGTTCACTTTACGACATCCGTTTTGGTTGCAAAAGTATTTCTTTATGGCACGCTAATTTTGTTGTTTTGACGTTGGTAACAAAAAAAAAATGGAACCAAATAATATTTAAATGTCAAAATGTCAGCCTTTAATGTAACAAACATGTGCAATAGAAGTTGTACAAAGAATAAAAAGCACACATGCTAACATTTTATTTACTAATTAACAATATAAATTGTTAAGCAGAGTTGGATGATAAGTTTTCTGATGCTACTATTGTAATTTACTTCCAAGGTTGAATAGTACGACTGTTATAAAAGTTTGTTATTGGTAATATGTCGAGACTATGTTGGCGAACGATTTTGTAAATTGTCTTCTGCTATTTTGCGAATCTCTGGGGGCGTGCAAAATAGAAAAAATCAAGTGAACGGTGTTTTTCTACTTTGAAGAGAATAAAAACATTTTCTAGAAATACCATGCGGGAAAGCAGACTACTGTGCCTTAGCAATGTGTTCCATTGAAAAACAATTACTGACATCAACACCAAACTTCAATGAATGAGTTATTAATCATTCTGCTGATCGTAAGGAACGGCGGATGGATTTTATTTTCAAACAAGCCGAAAACACTGCACATTCATTTGAAATTTCCTCCGTAGTATCAGGGTAGCAGAAAAGCGAGGAGGTACCACGCGATCATTTAAATTCTAAATTATAGCAGGCGGGATTTTTTTTATTAGGTTGTCCAGAATGTCAATTATTGATTAATTAACATTTTGAAACGTCACTTTGACAATTCAAATTGTAAATTAGTACTTATATACCAACTTAATTTAAATTTCACAGCCTGCTCTAATTTAGAATTTAAATGATATGGTATATCAAATGTATTAGGAGTAAAACAAAATAAATGTGGCGACATCTTCAAAGTAGTAGCTACACTATATCGTGAATATAGAATTCTATATTCACATGTATTAGGAGTAAAACAATATAGAATTCTATATTCACAATAGTAGCTATATTTCGGATATAGTCCAGCTACTATTGTGCAGATGGCGCCAATATATTTAATTTTACTCCTGATATATTTGATATACCTCCTCGCTTTTCTGCTGCCCTGATGCTACGGACGAAATTTCAAATGTAGACTAATTACGGAGATAAATTTCGTAAATTACAGTTTCGTAAAAGAATTTAAATTTGAAAAATATATTCTCTGTATTTAAGGTACTTTTTAATTATGAACGGAATCGCGGTTGATAATGCCTTCCTTAAGTATGTTTAGACAGATTTTATTAAGCAAGAAAAAGAGCGAGGAGATAATATATTTTATTTTACCCCTGATACATTTGATATACCACCTCGTTTTCAGCTTACCTGATACTAGGGGCGTAATTTCAACTGTTAAATGCTGATGTCATACCAGGTGGTTATAGTAACTTTAAAATATTTTTATTTTTATTACAATTATGCATATATTGTTAAAGTATTAACTGAGAGTATTATCGTAAATCACACTCTCTTAAAAGAATTAAATTTTAAAAAAATATTCTCTGCATTTAAGGTAATTTTAATTATAAACGGAATCGGGGCAGCAGATAATGTCTAAATTTTGTTTAGACAGACTTTTTTTAGTCTGTCAAGAAAGAATATTTCAAGTAACTGAAGCCGAAACACTGCACATTCATTTGAAATTTTGTCCGTAGTATCAGGGTAGCATAAAAGCGAGGAAGTAGGTATATCAAATGTATTAGGAGTAAAACAAAATAAATGTGGTGCCATCTTCAAAGTAGTAGCCACACTATATCGTGAATATAGAATTCTATAGTCACATGTATTAGGAGTAAAACAATATAGAATTCTATATTCACAATAGTAGCTATATTTAGGATATAGTCCAGCTACTATTGTGCAGATGGCGCCAATATATTTAATTTTACTCCTGATATATTTGATAAACCTCCTCGCTTTTCTGCTGCCCTGGTACTACGGACGAAATTTCAAATACTAAGGATGTCCGCTTGCATTTTTATCTGGACAGATTAAAACATGTCTGTCTACACAGAATTAAGACATATCACTGGCGATTCAGTTTATAATTTAAAATTACTTTAAATGTCGAGCATAATTATTTTTCAAATTCACATTCTTTTAAGAAAGCGTAATTTGCTGAAAATAGTCATAGTAATTTATAATTGTATTGGGATTAAATGAAGCATTGATAAAACGTATATATATTTAACTCTTTATTATTATAATAATGGTCGTTAAGCATGACCAATTAGCAAAACTGCACATATGAAATTTCGTCCGTATTATCAAGGAAAGCAGAGGAGCCAACAGATAATATATTTTATTTTACTCCTGATACATTTGATATACCTCCTCGCTTTTCTGCTTCCCTGATACTACGGAAGAAATTTCAAATGTAGACTTACCCAGATAAATTTAAAAGAATTAAATTAAAAAAAAATATTCTCTGCATTTAAGGTAATTTTAAATTATAAATGGAATCGGGGCGGCAGATAATGTCGTAAATTCTGTCTAGACAGACTTTTTTACTCTGTCAAGAAAGAATTCAAGTAACTGACACCGAAACTCTCACTGTACATTCATTGGAAATTTCGTCCGTAGTATCAGGGTAGCAGAACAGCGAGGAGGTATATCAAATGTATTAGGAGTAAAACACAATAAATGTGGCTCCATCTTCAAAGTAGTAGCCACACTATATCATGAATATAGAATTCTATATTCACAGTAGTATCTACTCCTAATACATTTGATATACCTCCTCGCTTTTCTGCTTTCCTGATACTACGGACATGTGTAACATTAATTAATAATTAATTACTGACATCAACACTAAACATGTTATTAATCATTTTGCTGATCGTAAGGAACGGCGGGTGGATTTTATTTTCAAACAAGTTAAATAAATAACATATTGAGTTTATTTTTTGTCTCTACTTAATTTTTGATATTAAATACTCAGACCCCCCCCCTCCCGGTGCCCACCCTTCCCAAAAAATCACGGGCCGCCACTGCCCAAGCCTCACTTCCATGCGTCAGAATGGGAACTATTACGGACTTGACCTAAAAACTCTCGCTTTTGTTTCCTTTGAAATCTCCTTCTTCCCTAAAATAGATTTCCGTAATGCGTAATAAGCCCTTGGAGAACTACTTATACGGCTGTTAATTTCATTTATTAATTATTAATTAAAAGGATTTTGAATATTATGGGCATAAAATAATCAACCTTAACCTAACATGAATCCAAAATTACAGGTTATTAATACTATTTCAACATATTGGCAATGTTATAGTTAGACATGGTTTAAGTTTCCTACAAATCAGAACAAATTTTGCCGAAAAGCAAAGTGATGGTCTCAATGTGGACGACTACTGCTTTGTGAAAAGTTCATTTGAATTGTACAGAATTGAATATTGAGAAGTTATCAAGATTGCTGATAATGAATATAAAGTCTAATTTTAATCTAATGCCTTTTTAAATGATAAATATTATGATATTTTACATAAAGAAGGTTGGATAGATAGATAGATACATCTTATTGCAATATTAAAGAATATAAACAATTCTCAATTATATTACAAACAGAAAATATTTTTTACAGCGCTTGAATAATTAAAACTTCTCTAAATACATGTAATATGTCAGTAAACAAATAAACAAAACACATATAATGAAGACAGGTATATTTTAGCTTTTACAAAACAGGCATTACATATTAAACAATGTCTCTTAGTTATTTTTCTAAGGTATAGAATTAATTTCATTAGTGCGTTTTTGATCTCTCTTACCCAGCTTCTTTCAGTTACAATTCTTGAGGTGGATGATTGTAGAGTTTGATGCTATAATAGTGGGAGCTGTTTAGTATTGTTTGCATGTTCTTCGTCATTTTTTCTTGATTGGGGTCGGTGATTGTAACCTGTGTTAAGGATCAGCAAGTAATTCACCCAGCGTAGTGAAGGCATCCACAGCCATCCTTTTCCAGTCCGCCGGAAGATAATTATACAATTTTGGCCCCCGGTAACCTATACTCTGTTACGTTGAAGACAAACAGTGGAACACCAAATTCGTTCCTGTGCTGAGTGGTATACAAGTAGTGGTCGCCATTAACTGGTGTCGATGCATATGAAAGTATTTTAAAATTTGCAAGATATATACTGGCACCAAAGGAAAGAGGACAGGAATAAAGAAATTAATCACTATTACAATGGAGTGATCATTTATACCTCATTAAGTAATTGAATCATTGTCATCCTTATTGTTTGTATCGTTGGAAGAAATATGATTACTAGTTGCTACATCCGAACGTGGAACCAATAGTTCAACCGCTTGTAAAGGTAATGCTTCAGATTTTTTAGAAGAAATTTTTGCAAATTGGATATCAGTGGATCTGACGTTACTAATAGCCAGCAAAATACGTCTTTCCATGTTTTTGATTCGATTACATTTTTGCTCAAAATCTTCTTGGAATCTTCTGATGTACTTGTTACATATTCTTGAGCTTCTTTAGACATTTGCCCGATAGGAAGTAACATAGAATCTACAATGTTGTGATTTTCCCTTTGCCAAGGTTCCCATATTTGCTTATGTGTGTTTCTAAAAATAAATCAAAGTGGCTAGTTAGTCCCAGCAACCTTAAAAAAATACCATTGTGAAGTGATCCAAATTTCTCTATTGTACCTCGATAAGCAAAACCTTTTTCTGCGAAAGTTCCACTAAGTTATCTTATGTATGGTAATCTATCCTAGAGCCTGATTTAGCCTTTTGACGTACTAGGCCTACTACTGTACTAGACGATATCAGAAGAAAAAATTTGATACGGTCTTGTGAAGTATATCATTTCTAGGCTATTATTTTGGTGTCTCCTGAGACGTGATGCCCCGAATCAGAATTTTTATATCGTTACTGGGAAATATTAAAATATTATCTAAAAAATATATATGGCAACAGAAAAATATATAAAGGACGTCATCATATTTACATAAATCACCACGTTGTAGACTCAATAGCTGTATGAAGGAGGAAGTCACTATTTTTCATTTTGACAAAGTTATTTCTTACTTAAATTCAGTGGCGGCTTTCTTCAAGAAATTCCACCAGTACCAGCTCTTGCATGTCCCAGAACACAGTCACGAGCACTTTCTTCGCTGTTGTGTCACCTTGAATTCCTTTGTTGTTGGGGAATTTGGATGTTTCCATTCCATAGATGATCTCTTGCTTTCAGGTGTGTAGTGGTACGCCCATGACTCATCACCTGTAACGATACCTTACAGAAAAAGTTGTCCGTCTGCAGCGTACCGTGCCAGTCACGTAGACGACTGTAGCAAGTGCGCCATCTTTACTCCGTAGTATGCTCTTCTGTCGTTAGAGATATTCCTGCTCACAAAATTGTCAACTACGGAGGTAACTCAGGTCACTATACCGTAACAGGAAACAAGAAAATGGGTGTGCTTAAAACCACACAGCAGAAGTGTAAACTTCATCAAGGCGAGGTTAATAATACGAATTAAAATTTTTTTTTCGTTCTATATTACATTTAAATAATCGTCCGCGAAGTTACCAATTCGCGAACGCAACACAGTTCGCGAAATACAATTTCGCGGCCGTTGCTATGGCAGCGTTGTGTCTCAATTTAAATTAAATCGATTGAAAAATTTAACGGCTGCCCAAAAAATTGTGTGTATATCTTGTCCGCGAAAAACTTTAACGTACTCGAGATTGTCTTGCCTCGGCCGCAAGCATTATTAAGGAGATTTTCGGACGCATGTATATATATAAATAGACGATATAAATACTGGCTTTCGATTCCCGCCCTTAGTCTAATGGTTAAGTGCTGGCCTCTCACCCAGGCGGCTCCGGTTCACATCTGCTCTGGGACATGAATTTATTTATTCATTTAAATTTCAATTTAATTGAAATTAAATACCTCTGTATGATATATTTATTTATCTTGTTCCCTTGGCCGACTTTACCCGAAGAGCGTTACATATCCGAGCGTTACATATCCGAGCATTGCAGGTCAGTCTTGTTCACTGCCTACAATCAGCGCAACGCGCCTAAAGAAGTTTACATTTCAAAAATTGTTGTGCGTTGCTTATCGATCCTCCCTTGTATAAATAAATTAGTATCATATATTATGTAGATTAATTAAATTAAGAATTTTCATATCTTTGTGATAAATTGTTTAATATTGTTCTCATGATTAAAGTGGTATTTATTTTAACTTATATTTTACAGATCACAACGGTAGCTTGTTTGGCTTGCCTTTGTACATCCGGAACTGTTAAGGTAGGTTTATTCATGCTACCGTTGATCGGTCGACTTCGACTAATGATGTTCGTCACCCTTCTAAGTCTCCTGATAACGTGTGTTCTACTGTTCCTGGACATTTCTCACGTCGTGTACTTGTTTCCCTTTAATTGGGGTAAAGTGGTAAGTACTTCGTCATCATTAAACATGTTTTTCTTACGACATGCGTTCTGTTTCTTTTTGGTTTGTTCCAGAATGCATATTTTTATGTGAGCCTTAGTGTGTTGTTCCTGATAGCTTCTTCACTTATATTTCATATGATATTCTTATCAGAGGCCTTTTCATGGGTTCCAAAATGGACACACCATCAACTTCTCGTTACAGGAGTGAGTATAATATTATTTAAGCATAAATAATCATTCCAATTTTTTGCATTATTGAAATATGATCTACCAATAACTTCTTTGTCAATATATATTAAGCAAATTTATATTTTTCCAATTTGTTTTCATGCTTGATTTATCTCCTTTTTAAGAGATTCGGCATGTTATGATAAATTGAGAATCATAATGTTATAAGAAATTTACATTTTGAAGTTGTTTTTTAATAATTCTATGATCAAGCACACCCTACATATTTATCTATGTAGATTTTTATTCGTAAAGCAATAGTGCAGGAACTGATGGGCATACTAAGGGGTCACTGTGACCTAAGAGGACACCTGCATTTAATAGGACGTGTAAATGAGTATGAGTGTAGATCTTATATTAAAGATGACATTGGTGGAGAAGATATTAGGAATGCACCAGTGACAACCATTTTGGTCTTCATAAGGATCTTGAAAAAAATTGGTATAATCCGATAAAAGGACACAATATGTCGATCGTTTCGCAGAGTAATGGTTGAAACTACATTTCACCACATCCTGCGATTGAAAGAAAAGCAACAGGGCTTACTGAATTTTGTAATTTGTCAATCATTGATGAACAATGTAGACAAATTCGTTTCTTAAGATAGAGTCATTAATCGATTAATTTATCAGGAGAATATACTCGCCAATTGTCAAGTCTACTGATTATGCAGTGCTGATCATCATACGATTGCACGATCAGATAGAAATTTATGTTGCTGAATTTTGCAGACTCGAACACACAGATGGCATCCTGTTACTTTTATTATATACCAGATCACAAATTAGTCGTCGTGGAAGCATTGCAGTGAAATTGGTTAGAGTATACTCAGGTGCTGATAGCTGGAAGAGTTTCTCTCTTTCAGTTCACTTAAGTTGTACTCTTCTAGTCGCGTATATTTAAGTTCTCTAACATTCCTGATTTTTAAATCATTTATTTCTTCTAATTAGCTGCTTCATATAGGTTGTGTTAATGATGACCAGTGGGGTAGTATTTGCGATGCCGTTATGTGACCATGATTGAAAGTCTCTTAGGTAGTTTCCATGATTGGTAACAACCTGTACCTGTTGATGTTAAACTATCTGGTGTTCTGCATTCGTAAGGTAAAAATTTATCGTTCCCTTTATACCTATATTTATAATACCAACAAAGATTACTTAAATCATGATCTCGTATCTTCATTCTCATTCAGTTCACTTTAATTGAACTCTTCTAGGTGCGTATGTTTAGCTTCTCTGATACTCCTGAATGCTCCTGATTTTTAAACAAATTATTAATAAAATTCTACAGCATATCAAAATGCTAATGTTTACTTCTATCTTCGCTTTTTAAAGCCTAGAGCAATTTCAAAATATAAATTTCTTATGAATAACTTTACTCAATACATGAGTAACTACATAATAAACGTTAGCGTTTGAAAGACGTGGCGTAACAATGATTACTTAAGAATTGCATCTTAGAAATATATTTCATTCATTATGCCTACATTTTGCTGCAAACAAAGGCACACATTTATAATTTTCTCAAAATGGTTTAAGATTTTTTTGCTTAGTTTATAATATAAACGAAGCCCAACAATACGAAATTTAAAAGTTCGTACTTACTTTATTTTCATCCATAATTAAGACATCAATTATTGTGTCTTGAATGTTGACTTTTGCATGTAACGGGTGCTTGTAACTGATTTACATATTGCAATTTAGAAATGTTCATGTTATTTGAATCGGAAACTTGGAAAAGTCTTTCTTTATTTTGCCATCAGAGTCGTGCTTGAATATTTAATTTACAAAATTACGTGCAGTTTAACATTGCCAATATGATGCAATAGCATCGATAACCTGTAATTTCATATTCTGTTAAAGTTGATTAGTTTACGTCGATAATTTGCAAAATATCTGCTAAAAAACTTTTTAAGTTGCTCTTATGGGATTCTAATATAAAATTTGACAATTAATTTGAATTCATGCAGGTGGAATTTATAAACAAAAAAGTGAAACTCGTTAAAATGCAAATGGTGAATAGGTAAATCAGTTACAGACACATTATAAGTGTGTATGTTAGATAATATCTATGAAAGCATTACTTCGCACTGTCATTTGTTGAGCTGGAGGAGTCGCCCGTAATATAAATATATCAAAAAATAGTGGAAATAGATTAACGTAAGTTTGCGACTACTTTTTAACAACATCAATATATTCTTTACACTTGTTTTTGACAAATACAGACATTAATATTTTCCCTGTGTCGGTATGCACAGCCTTTCTTATAATTAATGTTACAAAATAAGTTTTAAGTAAACAGTGAAACACTAAAGAGTTGGCTGTAATCTAATAAAAGATATATTATTTTATGTAATCTTTATTGAACGCAAACACTATTCATTTACATTATTTATAATACATTTACCCAGTGGCGGCTCGGGGTGGTTCACATAGGGAGTGCATAATTTCAAAATTAAAAAATATAATACAAGAACATTGTGTTGTTGAACTGCTTTTCTATATGATGAATCTAAAACATTCTGAATGTTAGTTTTTCCAAACATTCTTAGACTAAATATATTTTTCAAATGCCCTTCGGAATTTTCATGTTTCGTAATTTTAGCACTAACATGAATTAAATCTTTTATTCCGTTCTTTGACCAAGACGGTTCACCACCAAACAAAAGACACGGAAAACAAAACAAAGTATTTTTAATTTCACACCCACAAATCCAGTCATTTTTCTGATAAATATTCATTTTGAAGTTTCTTATAACGTCTTTACCTTTAACAGATTGTTTATTTTCTAAACATAATTGAGGCATCGGGCGTTTAAGATTTTTTATTGCGATTTTTTCATCATACGTTAACCGCGAAAACGTGTTATTCTGTAACGCAGAGACGAAATTCATCTTACAACAGCGGTGAGCACAGTGAGCAGACTGGGATCTTGCTCACACGCTATGTATTATACGATATGGAAGTAGAACAAAATACAGTTCTCCCCACCATCAATGTAATGTTAATGGCTTAACGGAGCAACGGTTGGGCTTTGCTCATGGGTATGTTTCTATCGGTGGAACGCGTGCGCTGTTAGTCGTCATTATATCTGTGACGACGATCGGTGCATGTAGCTTGTTACGCGTGCCGCACACGCCACGTTCCTGTTCAATAACTATGAATACGTAATAAATAAATACTTTCACAGTCATTCGCCGCTTGGTTTGTTTTGTTTCAAAATTCCAGGGGGTGCAATTACTCACTTGCTCTCATTAAAGAGCCGCCACTGCATTTACCAATTCTAAGCTCTAATATGTAGCATTACCACAGAACCCCTTCTCTTGATGCTTCACTTCTATTTAACTATCCTATGTACATTGAAATCTAAATGACCCTCTCTGAATCTTAAACGTATACTTTCACAATTTCACCCATGCAACTGTATTTCCAAATACCTTCACTAAGTAGCCATTCACTGACTTTTTATCATTTGTGTCTTTTGCCCAGTCTGAATTTACACATTATTCTAAAGGCTGATACTCAGCATTTCTCGTGTATTCCAAATAAGCATTAAGTGTGCCCTTCAAATATCTCAGCACTTTCTTCAGATAAATCCATACTTTCTTGGCGCTTTTGTCCTGGTATTCACTAAAGAAATTCACAACGAGATCCCAGCATTAAATACATCAAACATCCTATTAGTTTGACTGGTTTGTTTCCTCTATTCTGTTCACAAGTGCTCTGAATTAGTTTCATTATTCCATTCTCTCTTTCATAGTCTATATCTAATCTGAGAAAGTTTTTAAATTCTCCTTTATGCTTCATTTTGAATTTCCCCATCAAGTTATTCTTACATTTTTCAATTAATTTCAAATTTGGTCCGGCTAAGATAATGTCATCTATACCTATGTAGTAGTCAATATGTGCCATTGTTTCTACTGTTCATTGTATATAGATAAAAATCGTTCTCTGATCTATTGAATCCCATTTCGACTATAAATCTACTTATTTCATCATTCCAACACTTCGAACTTTGTTTCAAACCATAAAGCGATTTATTTAATTTATATATATCCCTCTTTGCAATGTACTCCTTCTTCAATTTGCCATTTAAAGACGTATGTTTTACGTCTAGTTGCTGAAAGAAATATTTTTTCTGATTTCCAATAAAAGTAAAGTTCTTATCGTCGTCGTTTTCGCTACGGGAGAGTATGTTTCATCGTAATTGAAATTTTCTTTTTGAGCGAATCCTCGTACAACTAGTCTAGCTTTGTACCTGTCTTCAATTTTATTCTCTAATTGTTTCGAAACAAATACCCAATATCTCTCCATCGATTGGCATTTCAGCTTCCTTACATGTATCACTTATTTTTATTGAATCTATTTCTTTGTTCATAGCTCTTCTCCAGTGTATTTCATCATTTCTATCTTTCAATTCTTCAACATTTTTCGGTATTCTCTCTACATAAGATAGTGCATCAAATGCCGTTTATAACTCATAGTCGTTGTATTTTTCTGGAATTTTAGTAGTCGTTTTATTCTCGCTTCAATTAATTTCTGAGTTTTCTTTATTTTTGTCCGTTTCCGTTTCTTCTTGTGGTTCTTCCATTTCCTCTAAATTCTTCTCGATTTTCCTTTTCATCTTCATGGTTTTTGCTTTCAGCATATTCTTCAATTTGTGGTCTTACTACCTTTGCCTTGTAATAAAATTCATTCTCATTAAAAGCAACGTTTCTGTCTGCAATCACCTCTTGTTTTTCTATATTCCATAATCTGTATCCTGTTGTTATATACCCAATTATTATGGCCTTTTCAGATTTCATGTCAAATTTAGTTCTTAATTGGTTTGGTACATGACAGTAGGCTGTTGACCCAAATACTCTTAAATTTCTTACATATGTTTTTTTCCAGTCCAAATTTCTGATTGCTTGAATAGTTTCCGGTGTGTCTTTTTGGTACAAATCAAATTCGTTTCATGGAATAGTGAAATTACCTGAAAGCCCTACTTATTCTGGTGAATATTCTAATTTGTAATTGGGAATTTTCTTCTAATAATTTAGTTCTGAAGTGTTAGGAAAGAATCTTCATCAATCCAATTGCAGAAAGGTTGCTTTTGCTCCATAGCTATTTTTTTTTTGGCTGACGACCGCCACTTTTCTTTTTAATCTCATTAGTTTTTCGATAATTGGCATAATTTTTTCTTATCGTATTGGCGACTGTTGCCCTATGATGGTTGATGGATGCCCACTATCCATACCTCTAATAATAAAAGTATGCACCTCATCACTTATTACAGCTTCCCTTTGTCTTTCACCATTCATGTTATTTGCATAGCAACTACTAATAGAAATGAGGAAAACTAATTTGAAAAATAGCGAAACACAATTGACAAAAGAGGAAAAGCTAATAAATAGAACTGCCGAGTTTACTTATTTATTGTATCACAGCAAAGTAATTAGTCTTTCATTCCATTCAAAGCTTATTTTGCAATATTAACTATAAAGACTCCAATGTTCTTACCATTTCACTCATGCTTTATTACCAATTGTTACAAACATATGCTCACATTACTGCTATTTCAGTGCTTAGGTTACGTATGTTGTGTGGAGTCCTTAATCTTGACTGTAATACAAAAGTGCACAACAGCCCAATACGAACCAGTGGCCGAAGACCCCAGTCTGAATCTTCAAGAACGTCAAACGTCACTGCAAAGTACATCGCATGATCACACCAGAATGGCCAACCAAACCACGCACAATTATAAACCTATAGTGAGGTATCCGATCGCGGTGCCATCAACGTCCAAACACGAACCTAACTATTTAGATGACGTTCAACCATGCTCGTCGAAAAGTGAGGACCACTACAGAATCGCATGATAGTGCCGGTATGTTAGTCGATTTGAAACGAACTTTAACAATTTTTGCCTTTCCGAGGTCTGTCTGTGTCCATTCATTCACATGGTGAAAAAGGCTTCAAGTGCTTAATAACGGAAACCCTGACCATCACATTGTTTCTCCGTAGAGCTCATCCGTTCAATACATACATCCATAACTAAACGTACAAGCATACCAAAATCTTAATTGCATAAATTGTTTGGATTTATCTAATGTTTTTCCGTAGGTAGCGAAGCACGCGCGGTTTTAGAATGAATTTGAAAGAATCTGATCAATACATATCCGATATATTATATTCGAAAATTATATATATGAAAGCGGTGGAAATACGGAAGAAATTAATATGGTGTTGCTTGAAATAAACGAAATGTTACTTTTGGGTACCATAAGCATGCGCGAACGTATATGAATTTAAGATATACATAAGAATCCCTTGTTATTCTTGACAATGGTTAATTATAATAGATGCTAACATATGATATTAGTCTTAGTTGAGTTATCTTCATCGTCTCTTCTTACATTTGACGTAAGTCTAGAAAAGCCCACCTTTTTTGACTAATTTATTGACGAAGAAATAGCGGTCAATTTATTGAACAATTTATTGCTGCTCTTGGCTGTTCTATATTTATTATGATCAAGATTTTTGGCGAAGTATTAGAATCATGAGGACAAAAGATCTCAAGAAAAGTTTGGCTAATAATAATACGTGAACTTGATTTAACTTTATGTTATGAATGATTTTTTTATTTATTTGGCAAAAAACTTTATAACATAAATTTTAATAGAAATCACCAAAAAGTCCATCAAGTTGAAAAAAGTATAGAACAGGTTCTAATCCAAGATGTCGATCAACTTCTTAGTTAATAATTTGGGCAAAAAATAATATAAATGCGGTAAAGAATGTAAATGTACAGACCGAGGTAATAACAGATTTAGCAAAGAAGAACATGTCCGAACAGAAAAAAATAAATCGCCAACAAGCAGTTCTGATGAAGATGACAAAAAAGGCGTCGAAACGTTAACTCCAAAAGTAACTGCTGAAGATGGGAATAGATCATCTGGCATACCTAATAATTATACAGGACATTTTCAATACAATGCTTTTATTTATTTCAATATAATCTACAGTTAGCTCAAAATTTTAATTTTAATACAATGTTTAAAGTAAATGATAGTACGGGTGCAATATTTAAGAAATTAAATACTGAAGAGTAAAAAGTTCTTTAAAACAGTTGCACAATGAATAAAAAAGTACAGAATTTTAAATATGTTATACAACGCAATTAGTAACTTGCGAGATATTTCGAGTACACCTGTATGCCATTACGATAAACTGAAGTTGTAGGTCTTGCATTTACTATATGACTTGAACGTATAGAATGATAATTTTCTAGAAATTATTATTCTAAAATAAATGAGACAATATTTAATTAAGAATAAATAACAAATCCGTCGTTAATTTAATAATGTTAAATTTAAATATATCAATTATATAGAAGCGTATGATATCGTAGATAGTTCGAACAAATTGAGAATTATTGTTGAAATTTCTAAATAAATTTATTTTTTAAGTAGTTAACAAATATATTCGTGTACTTACTCAAAAGTAACATTTTTATTTTTTTTTGTTAGTGCTATTACGGGATTATAAATTGTATAAAATATTAAACGGGAAGAATATTAATGACAGAAATAATCTTGAGTAATCATAATCAGGACATGTTTAGTTTTCAATTCTGAAGATGAAGCTGTTTTTAAATATGAAATCAGTCAATCAACAGTTGCACCTCTTGTCATTTGCATTTGAATTATTTTTTTTTATTTATCAATAAAAGATAATAATAAAGCCTTGCATGTTTAAAAAAGTTTAAACTTGTTGAATGAACATATTTTTATTTATTTCTATTTTGCCTCTGCATTTGAATTATTTAATTTGTATAATTTCTTTACACCTAAAAAATATTTTGTATTCTTCTATTGATATAAACTTAATGTAATTATTTTAAATTCACTGGCGCCTCCACCAAAACTGTCTAATGAAGTTAGTTTTACTACTGCATATAATTATACCAGCAAACCTAGATAATTGTTAGGTACGGGCAGGTTTTTACGTAAAAACACTATTTCATTGTTGCATAACTTTTGATTAAAAGAAAGGATTTATAATTATGGATGTAAAATATATTTTACAGTTTAATTAATGGTTGATATTTCATGTTTTAATTAGTTTTAATTGAAATTTAATTAATGTTATAAAGATTGCCGGTATCATTTCTATAAAATATATATTTTACAGTAGTTACAAATAGAATTTAATTGACTGTTTCTCGGAAAAGGTTCTATAAAGCAGCTTCATCTTCAAACAACCTCAATAAAAAACGAAATATTTTTGATGACGTATAATTAGAGTTGGCCAATTTTCCCCTTCTTGCAATTGCTATTTCTTATATTATAAAAGGAAAAGCTGCTCCGAATATGTCCCTTGCAACAGTAGACGAAACGTCGGCATCTACGTCTAACCTAACACGGTTCTAACATGGAAACCAAGGTCAACATATAAAATATATTCTTAACAATGTTACATATATTATTCTTACATAATTTTATATATTTTAATATTAAATACTGTATGCACGGAATATCGAATCGGCTCTGCAAAATGGACAAAGTATCCAGCTCTAGTTATAAGCACTTAATATGTTTTTTTTTTATATAAACATTTACTTTTATTCATAAAACGTGTCTATAATTATTGATTATTAGTTTATTTGTTACGTGACAAATAGTTTTTGGAGCTTGTTATAATGTTTGTATTATGAGGCATAAACTCATATTTATAAAATTGAAGAAGAGAAGAATAAAATGGGAAATTCTACAAATTTAGTTTAAACATTTTGTATTTATGAATAACGTTAATAAGGAATCACCCTTGACATAGTTTATTATCTGCATTTAATACTCAGATAATAAATTTGATTAAGGTGTTTTCTCAATTATCTACTATTACAGCATTTATTTTAAATAAGGAAAACACCATGTCGTACGGGTAATATGTTTGACTTTTTAGAGTAAAAATATTTGTTTCTGTAAAACTGTCTGAAATGAAAAGCATTGTTAATTTTTATTTAGTGATTTATCTCGTAACGAGATAATATCTCGTTTTTATCCATTACTTATATCACGAGCTGGTATGGAAAGAGTATTGAAGTTAAAAAATGAATGAATATCTGAATGGAAGAACTTGTTATTCATGTGATCGTTTCTTTTTGATGTTTTGTCGCTGTACATGACTAAATATGTGAATTATATGTTTTGAAACGATACAAAACATATCAAGATAAACAAATATTATTTTTCTGAAACCTAATCTGGCGGGCAAGATGGCCGTGTTGTAAGAATGGTCAGACACTGAAAGTGAAGCATCAAACGCCTCCCTTCCGTTCTCTATGTTGAAGTAAAAGTATAGAATACAGTTAGTTATTTGGTTTAATGTCACATTTTCCTTATTTACTTTAGCATGTTGTATATTAATTAATTTGGTGGATGAACAAAATATTAATTATTTTATATCATAAAGTTCATAAGGCTGATAATTCTGTTATAATATAATTCCTCAAAATACAAACATTTAAAATCTAACAATATTACTAACAAGGTAATGTCGGCAAGCTGGAAATTTCAATTTTGGATGAGTTTTTTGATTATTACGGTATTTTTGGATAATAACAACACATTCTTTTGCCGGCAATCGTCTTGTGTTGGGTTCCAGTTGCCCCGAAGTATACAACATACATTAATTTGATCCTCTACCGAACTAGTACGAAGTATATTACATAGTCTTAAAATTGAAGCAAAACCTTTTTGGAGAATTGATAAATGTGGGAGGGATACGCCTCACACATTTTTCTTTAATTATTTTTCATTAATTAAAACTAGCTTTACTTTCCAAAGAAGCAATGGCATTGTACACCCACCATTTCGAGTGCCAATTTTAATTTTCTAGGTACAATCAAGCTGAAAGTAGCTCTTCAGAAATTCTGATTTCCTATTATCAGAAAGCTACCTCAGCATTAAAAGAAATTAAAGCAGTATTATCGCAAGATGTCGTACTATATCTCTTAAACAACTTGTTTCATATAAGCGATGATTATTGCTGTTAGAAACAGTCATATAAAAGCTCAAAGGAAGCTCCAAACTTTTATTCATATCAGCATTAACAACAAAGAATGTGAAGATCTGTCCGAAAAATCAAATGCCACTCAGATTCCGAGTGCTAATTCTCCAAAATGTCTGAGTAATGCTTTAGACGCTAGGCATCGCTGGAAGGCGTGAATAATAACAGTATTAACTCCAATAAAATGTATTGGCAGTAAGGAAAAAGCTCCAAGTCGTCGTCGTACAATAAATTGCTCCTCCATAAGCTGATATTAAAACCAGTTTGAGCATATCGAATTCAAATTTGGTACTGTGCCACTCAATGTCCAAGTTATGCAACGCTTCCAAAATAAAGTTCTCAGGAATATCATTGATAAACCCTGGTATTGTCGAAACACTGACATCCATCGAATCCCCTAATAATAATAATAATAATAATAATAATAATAATAATAATAATAATAATAATATATTTTGCCATGCTAAGGAAGAAGGTCGTGTCTACATGAAGCATAGTTATCACAAATATACATATATCCATTTATACGTAAACGTATATGAATATATGTACGTGTAGAGATACACAGCATACACTTAGGTGTCATTACCAACAGCGAACGCACAGACACCGGTGTTTCGGCCTTTGAGGCCTCTTCAGTGTACGTGGTGCTGCTGGCAATGATCCACAACTAAGACCGTGTCTTATGTCCGTTGAATCGCAGAAGTGCCTATGAGAATATCTCAACGACATCTGCCATCCAAGCGCGACACCGAACACGACAGTTTCATCTTGCACACTGTGCTAAAGACAAAACCTGTACGCTAAATGTGTATCTCTGCATATAAGGCCAATAGGTGGCACCGCCATATCACAAATAAATAGGATATGAAATACTTGAATGTGTAACGTACATTAACGGATAATAATTATCACAAATATACATATATCCATTTATACGTAAACGTATATGAATATATGTACGTGTAGAGATACACAGCATACACTTAGGTGTCATTACCAACAGCGAACGCACAGACACCGGTGTTTCGGCCTTTGAGGCCTCTTCAGTGTACGTGGTGCTGCTGGCAATGATCCACAACTAAGACCGTGTCTTATGTCCGTTGAATCGCAGAAGTGCCTATGAGAATATCTCAACGACATCTGCCATCCAAGCGCGACACCGAACACGACAGTTTCATCTTGCACACTGTGCTAAAGACAAAACCTGTACGCTAAATGTGTATCTCTGCATATAAGGCCAATAGGTGGCACCGCCATATCACAAATAAATAGGATATGAAATACTTGAATGTGTAACGTACATTAACGGATAATAATTATCACAAATATACATATATCCATTTATACGTAAACGTATATGAATATATGTACGTGTAGAGATACACAGCATACACTTAGGTGTCATTACCAACAGCGAACGCACAGACACCGGTGTTTCGGCCTTTGAGGCCTCTTCAGTGTACGTGGTGCTGCTGGCAATGATCCACAACTAAGACCGTGTCTTATGTCCGTTGAATCGCAGAAGTGCCTATGAGAATATCTCAACGACATCTGCCATCCAAGCGCGACACCGAACACGACAGTTTCATCTTGCACACTGTGCTAAAGACAAAACCTGTACGCTAAATGTGTATCTCTGCATATAAGGCCAATAGGTGGCACCGCCATATCACAAATAAATAGGATATGAAATACTTGAATGTGTAACGTACATTAACGGATAATAATTATCACAAATATACATATATCCATTTATACGTAAACGTATATGAATATATGTACGTGTAGAGATACACAGCATACACTTAGGTGTCATTACCAACAGCGAACGCACAGACACCGGTGTTTCGGCCTTTGAGGCCTCTTCAGTGTACGTGGTGCTGCTGGCAATGATCCACAACTAAGACCGTGTCTTATGTCCGTTGAATCGCAGAAGTGCCTATGAGAATATCTCAACGACATCTGCCATCCAAGCGCGACACCGAACACGACAGTTTCATCTTGCACACTGTGCTAAAGACAAAACCTGTACGCTAAATGTGTATCTCTGCATATAAGGCCAATAGGTGGCACCGCCATATCACAAATAAATAGGATATGAAATACTTGAATGTGTAACGTACATTAACGGATAATAATTATCACAAATATACATATATCCATTTATACGTAAACGTATATGAATATATGTACGTGTAGAGATACACAGCATACACTTAGGTGTCATTACCAACAGCGAACGCACAGACACCGGTGTTTCGGCCTTTGAGGCCTCTTCAGTGTACGTGGTGCTGCTGGCAATGATCCACAACTAAGACCGTGTCTTATGTCCGTTGAATCGCAGAAGTGCCTATGAGAATATCTCAACGACATCTGCCATCCAAGCGCGACACCGAACACGACAGTTTCATCTTGCACACTGTGCTAAAGACAAAACCTGTACGCTAAATGTGTATCTCTGCATATAAGGCCAATAGGTGGCACCGCCATATCACAAATAAATAGGATATGAAATACTTGAATGTGTAACGTACATAGGCACTTCTGCGATTCAACGGACATAAGACACGGTCTTAGTTGTGGATCATTGCCAGCAGCACCACGTACACTGAAGAGGCCTCAAAGGCCGAAACACCGGTGTCTGTGCGTTCGCTGTTGGTAATGACACCTAAGTGTGTGCTGTGTATCTCTACACGTACATATATTCATATACGTTTACGTATAAATGGATATATGTATATTTGTGATAATTATTATCCGTTAATGTACGTTACACATTCAAGTATTTCATATCCTATTTATTTGTGATATGGCGGTGCCACCTATTGGCCTTATATGCAGAGATACACATTTAGCGTACAGGTTTTGTCTTTAGCACAGTGTGCAAGATGAAACTGTCGTGTTCGGTGTCGCGCTTGGATGGCAGATGTCGTTGAGATATTCTCATAGGCACTTCTGCGATTCAACGGACATAAGACACGGTCTTAGTTGTGGATCATTGCCAGCAGCACCACGTACACTGAAGAGGCCTCAAAGGCCGAAACACCGGTGTCTGTGCGTTCGCTGTTGGTAATGACACCTAAGTGTATGCTGTGTATCTCTACACGTACATATATTCATATACGTTTACGTATAAATGGATATATGTATATTTGTGATAATTATTATCCGTTAATGTACGTTACACATTCAAGTATTTCATATCCTATTTATTTGTGATATGGCGGTGCCACCTATTGGCCTTATATGCAGAGATACACATTTAGCGTACAGGTTTTGTCTTTAGCACAGTGTGCAAGATGAAACTGTCGTGTTCGGTGTCGCGCTTGGATGGCAGATGTCGTTGAGATATTCTCATAGGCACTTCTGCGATTCAACGGACATAAGACACGGTCTTAGTTGTGGATCATTGCCAGCAGCACCACGTACACTGAAGAGGCCTCAAAGGCCGAAACACCGGTGTCTGTGCGTTCGCTGTTGGTAATGACACCTAAGTGTATGCTGTGTATCTCTACACGTACATATATTCATATACGTTTACGTATAAATGGATATATGTATATTTGTGATAATTATTATCCGTTAATGTACGTTACACATTCAAGTATTTCATATCCTATTTATTTGTGATATGGCGGTGCCACCTATTGGCCTTATATGCAGAGATACACATTTAGCGTACAGGTTTTGTCTTTAGCACAGTGTGCAAGATGAAACTGTCGTGTTCGGTGTCGCGCTTGGATGGCAGATGTCGTTGAGATATTCTCATAGGCACTTCTGCGATTCAACGGACATAAGACACGGTCTTAGTTGTGGATCATTGCCAGCAGCACCACGTACACTGAAGAGGCCTCAAAGGCCGAAACACCGGTGTCTGTGCGTTCGCGGTTGGTAATGACACCTAAGTGTATGCTGTGTATCTCTACACGTACATATATTCATATACGTTTACGTATAAATGGATATATGTATATTTGTGATAATTATTATCCGTTAATGTACGTTACACATTCAAGTATTTCATATCCTATTTATTTGTGATATGGCGGTGCCACCTATTGGCCTTATATGCAGAGATACACATTTAGCGTACAGGTTTTGTCTTTAGCACAGTGTGCAAGATGAAACTGTCGTGTTCGGTGTCGCGCTTGGATGGCAGATGTCGTTGAGATATTCTCATAGGCACTTCTGCGATTCAACGGACATAAGACAGGGTCTTAGTTGTGGATCATTGCCAGCAGCACCACGTACACTGAAGAGGCCTCAAAGGCCGAAACACCGGTGTCTGTGCGTTCGCTGTTGGTAATGACACCTAAGTGTATGCTGTGTATCTCTACACGTACATATATTCATATACGTTTACGTATAAATGGATATATGTATATTTGTGATAATTATTATCCGTTAATGTACGTTACACATTCAAGTATTTCATATCCTATTTATTTGAAGCATAGTTCTGAGATAATAAGTTTTTAGGTTTTATTTGTTTTCTTGGTTAGTTTTCTAACTTTAACCAAATAACATTTTTATGGAAGCGTTCGAACAAGAAGTCTTAAATTCCTTTCACTTACAACCGAAATGTTGGTTTACATATGTCGAGGATCTGAACTCATGAGCGACATTTTTGAGATGAGTTTCCATCCTTCCTTAACTCACATCATCTTGACATTCACTTTACCATGGCGGTGGAATCAGACGGAAGTCTCCCTTTCTTTGATGTCTTAGTTACCCGCAATATCATGTGGCGCATAAACAAGCTGCCATCAATACTCTTGTGCAACGTGTTTCTAGCTGGACATCGTAACCCCAAACCACGGAGCGAGCCCGAGCTTAACAACAGTACCACTTTTTTATCGTATATTCACGGTATCACCTAACAGGAGTTTTAAATATTCTATTCTTTAGGTGAGGAAATACGAAAAAGTCCATAATTCTCAAACAAGGTGATCGTGGTGGATATTTAAATTCCGTTTGTAAGCTTATAATCCGATCGACAACAAACTCACGAAGAAGAGCAATATATTCTTGTGTTGTGTGTGCCGTTGCACCTTCTTGCTGGAAGTAACCTTATTGTAGTTCATCTTCGTGCTGCTGTTCAATAAATTCATTCAAAAGATTTCTACACCTCACAGCATCAATTGTAAAATTATAAAAAATAGGTCCAACAATTCTGCGGTGAGAAAATGCTAGTCAAACGCGAAGTTTCGCAGAAAGCACAAACGATTCAACAAAAATATGAGGATTTTCACTACTTCACATCCGAGTATTTTGGGAATTGACGTACCCCGAAAAATGAAACCACGCTTCATCAGAGAAAAATGTCAAATTTAGCAGATCAATATCTGGCATTAAATTATTTGCAAACCACTGGCAGTAAGCAAGACCTCTAGGGTAGTCTACCGGCAAAATAGCCTGATGTAATTGAATTTTATACAGATGCATGTGAATGCATGTGAAAGTTATTCTCTACAATTTTCTGGCATGTTCCATATGAAAGTCCAATCTCTTGAGAAACGCGTTACCAAGGTTTTGTGGTTTTATTTTCCATACGTTGACGAACATCATTTATAACTTCTTCCGAACGAACAGTTGGTCTACCAGTACGTGATTTATGGCCCACAGAACCAGTTTCACGAAAAACATCAACACAATTGGAAAGGAAATTATAAAAAGTTTTGGGAATTACGGCTAACTCTGGGAAGTGCTTTCTGAAATTTTCTGTAAACCATTATGAATATATTCAAACTCGATGTTCAAACTTGCTTTCAGCAGTTCTGACATATTAATTGATGACAGTCAATGTCCACAGACTAAACAAACCAGACCGGTAACTACTTGATAGAAAAATATCCAAGATCTTCTATCCTTGTCACGCATGAATGAACTGGTACGAAGATGGCGCTAGCAGCATATTGGCGCGGAATTTGAAATGAGCTTGTTTTAAAATATGCGTATTTAATATGTTATTAATGTAATAGAGAAATGCACAAAACTATTGGATAAATCACACATACCTTCAACATGTATGTTTTAAAAATACGGATACTTAGATTTTATTATTCATAGAAGTCTCTGTTTATTACACTTACACAATATAATACATGAAATCATTCTTACGCTATATATTCCTATGAGTTTATATTACACCACAGTTCACTAATTTTCACTCTGTATTTATTTAATCATAAACTTGCGATCAATATCAATTTACCTATATTTAATATGATGTACTACCTATAATAAGAAAGGATTGCAATAATACGTCACATTTGAAATATTGTTTGAAATGACATATGACATTGATTAAAGGAATAATATGTCTCCCTTCAATCCATTGAGAAAGAAAAGGTAGGGAGACGACGTCACGTGATCAAACCGGGTACAGGTACGTCATATTGATAACACACTTACGTCAAACAGAGAGTGTTAGTAAAAAGTGGAGTGTTTGTTGAGTGCATCGTGTATTAGAGTTATATAATAAGTTAAATATTAAAAGACATTATGGCTTCTTGTGCTCTACGTAGCTGCAACAGCAGAGACGGCGTTGATAAGAAGAATTCGTCTGAAATAACATTTCGTACGTTAGTGTAAACATGACAGATGTGGGATGACAGATTATATATATATAGATATATTTTGAGTATTCCGGACTAGGTGAGGCAGCCATATTTGTGCCACACTTAGCCCTGCCCAATGCTCCCGTTTTGAGAATACAGCAAATATGCTTTACAGTGTCTCCATAGTAGTTTTCCTCAATGCTTCAATCAAAGGTATAACCACAACATAACAAACAATTTCAAAGACGCTATGCGCCATCTCATCTTCCGTTCAGTTAAGATGACAAAGATAGTAGAGCATTGATATTTTCATTGGCTAAAAAAGGAGGCGTAATCTGGATAAAATTTGGAATTTAGGTACCGGTCTGGTTTGTTTAGTCTGTGCAATGTTATTTCAATGCCATCTTCGTCCTAGAATCTTTATGATATCATGGTACGAAGCTACTCAATCTATAAACTTTCATCCAAATCTGAATTTTCAAATTGCTGGTTTTTCTTGGAAAGTCAATATTTTATAGAAGTATTTGTAACGTACCTATAGTGCGTATTTTTAGTTTTAATTAATTGAACGTTTTAATGCCAAGGTCGGTTTCAATTTTCCCTAAAGCGTTGGGTAGTATTTTTTAAATACATATACGTATTTATATAAGTATGCATTAGATTAATCCAATCAAGTCTTTTTCTTTCTTTTCGTGCGATATACCGATGAAATTTAGTGATTTTATACAAAAAACTAATTGAAATAGTTTCATTTGGATCCTCGATTAATGTCTGCTTTAGATGTACAATATTTTTCCATTGTTATTATCGGAGAGGGTGCAAATGAAATTTAAACACAAACTTGTCAATAAAGTCAATGTGCTCTAACTCTTTCTCTCTCTCTCTCTTTCTCTTTTTCTCGATATCGCTGTTTAATAATTAAGTAAAAACTGTATAACATTATCGTACATACATATACTTAATGTTTTTCTGTCCATATACGAAATATTAAAAATAAACGAAAACATTAAATTTCGAAAGATTTAAAAATTCATATTCATATAAGGTGTTGACAAATTAAAATTATATTCTGATTGTATTTAAAGCGAACTAAGGAAAAGAAAAGTAATCAACAGTAAGTAATAAGGAGATAACGAGACAGATATTTATTGTGAATTTGTGATGGACGACAAGATTAGTTAGTAGAATAGGTTCACGTTCTTATGTACAGAAATGAAATACACCTTTTTCTAAACGTAAATTTAAAAAAATGAATATTATATTATTATATGCAATATTTGCAGTTAGTATACGTGTTGAGACGTACTAAAAAAATGACGATAATAATGAATAAAACTAATGTTGTTAATTGAAAGGTGACAAATTAGATTGTATTGTATTTATGAAAGTGTACAATTATCATATGAGTAACATTTCCAAGACGTATTGATATTTGTATTTTGCATTTTTTTCGATCAAAGTAGCTATACATTTAGTTCATTCATATACCCGGTGGTTCAACAATCTGACAAGTAAATTTACTTTTTGATGCTTAATATAATAAAAAAAATCGAGTATATAAGTTAATAGAGCCGCTATTGCTTTACAAACAAAAAGGATATATTTCTGTAAGTTGTGCACTTTATATACCGGGTGTCACAGCAAAGCGGTATAGTCAGTGGTGTCTAATAATGTTAATAGCAAAAGAATTTTGATATAAAACTTGTAAACAATCATAATTTTATTTATTTTTATTTACTATTTAAGATATTTTTAAATAGCAGAGTTATGATTATCTACAATTTATAAATTAAGAGTTTTTCCTATATACCGGGTGTCCCAGCGGAGCGGTAAGATCTATTATTGGTATCTACTAGTGTAGAAAGCGTATAATTTTAATACAAAAATTGTAGTAATCATAAGCTCTACAATTTAAACATATTTTTATTTATACAGAGTGTTCAACAACGACGAACCAACACAAACTTATGTTTTTTTAAATGGAATCCTACGCATTCTTTTACATTTTATGATAGCCCTTGAAGGGCTGATTAAAGTGACATGTATTTGTATTTGTCGATTTTCAACTGTTTCTGAGATATGGCGATTTTTCGTTAAAAATTATACTACATTTGAGAAGTTCCTATGAAATAACGACTGATGATGAAATACCTATTATGGGCGCAATTAGTATATGTCTTTTTAGTGCGTGAAATTAATGTTTATTTCGACAATATGCGCATGTTCTTTAGAATTACATACCATTCGCTAAAGTTAAAAATTCTAAAAAAAAATAATATATTTATATGTGGTTGAAAAGTACTTAAAATTTACTAATTAAAAATATCTACTTTCTTCCGCCTATGGGCGATATTGTAAAAGTTATAGGATATTATATCTGAATAAACGCGATTACGACTAAAAAATATGAGTTGTCTTGAATTAATTACATAGCATAACTAATATTTCAAGAGTTACTTCTAATAATAATAACAATAATAATAATAATATAAATAAGTAATTTTTATTATAATTTTAAAACTCATGAAATGAAAAGTTTGGAAGTTCATGAATTAACAAATGAATTAATAAAATATGGCAGTCGCTCTGTGTTGTTTATCGTCATACCTAGATTTATAACTTTAGTTGAAAAGCGAACCGCCAATATAAGTATTTAAATGTACGTTATTGAAAACTTCTATAACTTTCACAATATCTTGAAGAATATATAAGCTACTATTCTCAAGCATTACAGTGATTCTAAGTTATCACATAAAAATTTAAAAAATGTTTGGTTTTATAGTATGTTCATATTTTTTTAGTAATTTAAATATAGAAAAATATAGAACAAATTCATTTACGGTAAAAAAAAAATTGTTTTCACTCACATCAAGGACTCTAGAAAGTTTACGCACGCTTGTATGAAGATTTTCTTGAGCGCATAACAAAAGAACATAATGTGCATCTGCGTTTTCTGCGGCAGCAGTAAGGCGCAGTTTCTTCACATCTTGTTAACAATTTTTTTAAAAGCACTCATTGATGGTAGTCGTATATTGAATCTTACCTAGTAAAAAATTCTGCCTGACAATGCTCGATAATCCTTAGCTCGAACTGCACTCAGGGAAAAGAGTTAAATTGCATAGCATTCTATAAAAGTATTTTACAAAGGTTTTAGTACAATTTCTATCTATTTGTATGATACACATTTTACGAAGTTGTATCTACGTATGTTGCCATCCCGTAATTGCTTGATTTTTTCTTTTATATATTTAGTGTTCCGTAAAACTTCACCTTTTTATTTTTCGTTTTTCATCAAATAAAATGCAGTTGATATTGAAATAAGTAGATAGATATAATATCCTATAACTTTTGCAATATCGCCCACAGGCGGAAGAAGATAAATATTTTTGATTAGTAAATTTTAAGTACTTCTCAATGACATATAATTACACAGGGTGTTCCACTTTTTTAGAATCTTTAAACTTTAGCGAATGGTACAGAAAATGCGTCGATATGTCGAAATAAATACTAATTTTACGTACTGAAAAGATATCTCTACTAGTTGAGCCCATAAGGTATTTCATCATCAGTCGTTATTTCATAGGAACTTCTCAAATGTAGTACAATTTTTAACGAAAAGTCGCCATATCTCAGAAACAGTTGAAAATCGGCAAATACAAATACATGTCACTTTAATCAGTCGTTGTTGAACACTCTTGTAGAGCTTATGAGAATATACAATTTTTGTATTAAAAATTATTCGCTATCTACATTATTAGATACCAATAATGAACTTTACCACTCCGCTGAGACACCCGGTACATATTAGGTACCAATAATATACTTTACGTCTTCGCTGGGACACTGGGTATAAATTTTAATTTCGCGTTAAAATACCAATATATTTTATTCAGAATAATGAATGGCTAATGTTAACAGTTTTTTAGTAATTTATGATTATAATCAAAAAGTGACTTTACATATGCCTTTTTAAATATCTATAATTCAAAGGTGCCATGACAGAATACAAAATAATTTGGTATAGTGTAGACACAAGTTGTGCTACATATTTTGAAAACGGTTTATTGAAACTCGTCGAAATTTAGCATACTGTTAGAAGGATTTAGGCTCCATCATTTGAAATACAAGGCTAACTTGATGTTTTTAAATAGCACGGGGGGGGGATGTAACATTTTTGTTTCTTTTTATGGCGTTCTTAATTTACATAAAAATAGAAATAATTTGCTTTTACGAATACAATTTTGAAGAAATGTAAAACTAAGTTAGCTTTGAAAATGCCGCTATCAGCCGTCTGTCATTTGCATATTATACAAAAATTAAGCTTATTTGAAATAATTTGTTTAAGAATGGTGCATTTCAGTGAAAGGGAGCGTATATAAATCCTGATGATGGTTGTATATGGTGAGAGAAGGCGAAGTTGTGCTGAGGTCGTAACTCTTTTTAATGAAATACGTCCGAATCGGCAGTCTATCTCCAGAAAAGTGATTTCAAAAACATTAAGAAGATTTAATGAACCTGGAAACACCAAATATTGTGTAATACCCAAAAAGGAAATTCTTTGGATGTCATATTAGATGTGGAAGAAAATCCAAAAACTTCTCTACACCAGTTGGGTCTAAATCATAATATGAGTAGAAGATCTATACACAATATAATGAAACGCGAAAAATATCATCTCTACGAAATCCACCAGTTACAAGAACTGAGTGAAGATGATTTTGACCGCAGAATAGAATTTTGCAAAACAATGGTGAATAACATATATCAAGGTGGTAAGTTCATCAATCGCGTTCTCTTCTCTTATGAATCAACTTTTTGTTTAATTGGGAATGTTAACCGCCATAACTGTAGGTATTGGTCTGACAGAAATCCGCACTGGATGGAGCAAGTGCATACGCAGTATCATCAAAAAATTAATGTTTGGTAAAGAATCATTGGTCGGAATATTATTGGTTCTTTTTTCATTAATGGTAACTTAACTTCTGCATGATGCAATTGCATGTTGAATCCACAGTTATACCCAAAAACTTAAAGAATTGTCTATTTGAGCGATAGTCGTCCCAGGCCCCTTAAGTAAATGAGATCGATCTCGATCGTATGATACTGCCTTAAATTCAATAAATAGATATGTCTGATTATTTATCACAAGATTGTTTCCCAGGAACCATCAGAGGCATGTCGGCCCAAGCCTTTAGTCATCTCAGTGGGAATTAAAAGTGAAATATCATCTGCGTACATAATGACATTATCAGGTGAAATATCAGTCACGTATATGATGTACAAAACGGGCTCAAGAATACTCCCCTGTGGCACGCCACTCCTGAGTGTGCACTTACGCGAAAAAGCTTCACCAATTTATATATAAGAGTTCAGGTTTAATAATGCGTTATTTTTATTTTTGGACAAAATGTGGTTATCAAACAATTGACGACAGATTAAAAACATTATTTCAAACATTTCTTGAAAATTGAATTTGTAAAAAGATATTTGTTTTTATGCAAAAATATTACATTTGATCCCCTGTTCTATTTGAAAAACATCAAGTTAACATTGTACCTCGAAAAGAAATGACGGCGTAAAACTGAAGTAAACCTCAAATGATTGAGTCTAAGTCCTTCTAACAGTGTGCCAAATTTCAGCGAGTTTCATTCTACCGTTTATAAAATATTTCGCTGTATCCATACTTTTTCCTCACCCTGTATAGTATACTAATAATTCCTATTGAGTTCAGCAAGCCGGAACAGTATCTATTTAAAAACTTTTTGATGACATCATAATTTTGCCAAGGTTATCAAAAAAACTATCAACAGGAAGCTTTTTGAAAATACTAATTGACCTGTTTCAAAATCCTTTGACAAAATCATAGATTACGTTTTTAATAGCTGGGTATTTTCAGATTTTTGGACATAGTGTGTATTTGTCAACAGTCGTATCTAGAAGTAGAACCATGTGATTGAAATGAATGCAAACTACTAATATGGCAATCTTATGGTTTTATAAATATCAACCTGCAATTAACCGTGTAATTTTTGGTATAGTAATGAACTCGAACACGTCTCTGTTGAGCTTCCAAAACTCTAAATAGCAACTTATGTCACAAAATAAACATTATAAGCCATTGGAAGGTTGAATTGATAATTGTACACAAGATCAATATCTTTTCAAAAATTTAGAAGAGAATCATGAATGTTAAATTCTACTTTATACTGATAACATGTTGTTTATATGAATAATACCAATGAACTCTATCGTATTAATTTTAAGAAAACTCCTGTAAGATAAAATATAATTAATAGTTATGTAGTTTTATGTACATTTTGTTCACAAAAGCGATACGCGAAACTAAACTTTAGTTAATATTAACAATAATGCCTATATAACTGTGTGTATCTTATGTTACTTTAAGTTTTTTTTTCGGTTTCTTTGTAGAAAGTTTTTGCAAAGAAACGCACAAAATATCAATGCAAGAAATGTAACAGCCTTTAACATTTAAATAGTTAATAATTTCATAGAATAGTACAAAACGCGTATTTTCGCATTGAAAATTGTCAAATGAGGGACCAGAAGAACAAATACACCTTAGCCCTATTTACTTTGTTTGACAAAATTAATACCGTAAACGTCTATATTTCATGTATTTAGATATATCACTCTAAATTAAAGATTTGATTTGTGTACTATTTGTGGGGTATATTATTTTGTTTATAGCGATCTCCAATGTATATGCCATGTTTTATATTAACACGTGTTAGTTTGAGGAACGTCAGTTGGTTTTTTTAAGCTTCAATTAATCAGCTTGTTAAGCAACAATCGACAAAAGGCAGTGTCAAGTTATAACTACCTGGGGTCATAAAATGAATATTTTAATTTGGGCGTATATTCATTTACAAAAAGGTTATTTTGAAAGGAGAAAAATGAGCCTTGCTACGGTGATGAATTTATAATTATTAATAATATTTAATTAGGATTTTTGGCTCATTTGATAACGTGCCACTGTCACCTGAATTTTGCATAATTTAATTTTTAAATGGATTAAACGTATAAATGAAATTGAATTGTGTTTCATCAAGTAGTTTCTATGTGGTTTAAACTCTATTGTGTTAAAAACTATCTCAGGTGATTTATATATGATGTATTACGTTTTTTCGAGTTGCGGCTTTCATTAGTCTGGATCAGATTTCAATTGGTGCTCAGTAGTGAATAGAACCAATAATTGCTTTAGTAACAATTAAGTTATGCGTGTTAATAGCTGTCAAACAAAATTAAAGGCTTTGTTCGTGGCTACTACACTAGCTGCACTATTAGCATTTCTTGTATTAAAACTGGACTGTCTTTTTCTGTCATTATTACATTTTTAATGCTCCAGTAATTTTTTAGTGCTGGGATATCCTGAGGATGCATTAGAGCAGCAGTTCCCAAACTGGGTGCTGCGAGCGTATGCCGGGGGTGCCGCAGCAAGCGACGGCAATAATCAAGAAAAGTCGGCTGATAATTGTGAAATTATTAAAATATAGTTATTATGGTTGTCTGGGAGAGAAAAATTAATTAACACTATTTTTTTTTAATATGAAACACGCGATTTGCTACTTTATTGTTTGATAATTTAATCGTCTATAATTAATAATGTTGGTAAAATATTTTTCCAACATTATTAAATTATCAAACAAGACAGGAAGAGACGACAAGGACATAATGAAGAAAATAGGCAGAGCAAAGGATATGACGAAAGCATTACATCCTACTCTGTGGAACAAGAACCTGACAAAAAAGACAAAAACGAACATATTTAAAGCAATCATAGAACCAGTTGTGACATATGGGTCAGAGGTCTGGGTGATAGACAAAA
Source organism: Amphimallon solstitiale (assembly GCA_963170755.1). Classification (NCBI taxonomy): domain Eukaryota; kingdom Metazoa; phylum Arthropoda; class Insecta; order Coleoptera; family Scarabaeidae; genus Amphimallon; species Amphimallon solstitiale. The sequence goes on along the minus strand of OY720676.1, from coordinate 46,332,782 downwards.
GAATGAATCAAAGGTTGCTTTCGGCGGAAATAACATATTGGAGAAGATGCTGCGGAATAACTTTATACGACCATGTCAGAAATGAGAACATCAGAGATAGAATGGGGGTGAAAGAGACTATTATAGATGCTATAAATGGGAGGCAGCTGAGGTGGTATGGACATCTTCGTCGAATGGAGAATGAAAGATTACCAAGAAGAGTATGGAATTGGAATCCACCTCAAAGGAATAAACGAGGCAGACCAAGAAGGAGATGGATGGAAAATATAAAAGAAGAAATGAGGAAGAGAGGTCTACGGGAGGAAGACTGGAACGATAGAGATAAATGGCGCTTAGGATGCGAGAAGCGAAAATAACTGCAAAAACTCGCTATATATGGTAAAATATTTGCAGCCACAGTGTGCGTGGCAAGTATCTTCGCCATACATCGATACCTGGTGACATGCCGAGAGGAGGGGGTAATGTCTACCTGTCTAAACTGTCCCAATATCTACTACTATTATTATGATGACTTCTACAAGTTGCTAATTTTAAAACTTTCCACCCGAAATTTCTGGAATATAATAAATAATATATATAAATATTATCGTGGGGGCCATTTCTTGATGCAAAAATTGACTCATCCACTTTAACTCCCTGCCCCGGGAGCTACCCTCTTAAAGATCTTAAATGGAAAGGGGTATCGAATAATGCGTCATTTTAAAGGTCTTTTAAAACAGTACATTTTGGCGTTAACCTTTTTAAATTGATCGATTCGTTTTGAAGATTTTTAAAAAAATCTTTTGGTTTGTTTCATATTTTAGTTTTTGTTTTAACTCTTTGAGGGGCAGACTTTAAAAAATAAAATAACCCCAAGTGGGCATAATATTTGTTATACATCTTTTGTCGGTTTTCTTTGGATTATGTGTAGACTGTTATGTAATTTACAAGAAACAAAAGCTACTTTTTTGAAAATTTATAAAGTGGTACTTCACATAAGCAACACTCCCAATTTGAACGAATGTCGTTTTTTTTTAACTGCTGTGAAATACTGTGTTCTGTATTTTGCAACCTTGTTGTTTTTGATACAAAAGGTTTATGTTTTTTTATAAGGACAGTATGATTTATATTTGCATCTGATGATTTTGTTTTCTTGATTGGTACAGTTATCAAGCTGTCCACGATAGAGAGTCTAAAATTTTTCATGCTTACTTTAGGTAGATTACAACGCACGCATCAATTAAATAAAAAAATATTCTATGCCACCACTTGGAACTTTTCCGATTTATTTCGTATGTACGTTTGTTTTGACCGAATTTATCGACAAAATTCATGTTTACATTCTAAGCGACTAGCATTCTAGGACAAGGAATCATTTCGGCAGTTCCATCTTTTTTCCTCCTCTTTACCTCCAGAACCTCCTCATGATGGTGATAATTAGATGAAAATGATAAATGTACACTTCGTTTATTCTTCCATTTAACAGCTACCAGTCCCTTATTACTAACGCTGAAGTCAAAATCTCCACTTTTCAAGCCTTTGTCTGGAGTAAATGTGGGCATAAATTGTCTAGTAATATTTACAGTTCCACATGCATAGAGATGTTTCTGCTGAAGCTCTTCCATTAACTTCGGTGAGGTAAAAAAGTTGTCGAAATAAACGTGATGACCCTTATTTTCTAAGCCCTCACACAATTCGAGTACGACACGACGCGACGTCCCGGAGCTGCTTCAACCACATCTCCCTTTTTTCCCGTATAGATATCAAACTTTAAGCAATATCGGCTTTTATCTGCTAACATCCATAACTTGTAACCTCTTTTTATTGGTTTCTTCGGCATATATTGCTTTAACGACGATCTTCCTTTGAATCTTATCATGGATTCATCTATAGCAACATCTCGAGAAGGCAAGAAACATTCAAGACATCTGGTCTGCTATTGTGTTATCAAGGGTCGTATTTTGTACAATTTGTCACACATTGGGTCTGTACGAGGTGGCATATACAAATTGTTGTTCAAATGAATGTTGGATAAAAGCCAGCTGAAACGTTTGACAGGGATTAGAGAAGAAATAAAGTTATCATGTAAATGTTTATCCGTTGACCAGTAATCTCTATAACTAGGTAGTCTTTTGATTCCCATCAATAAATTTATCCATATAAAAGTTTTTATTATTTCTTGTCAATAGGCTGAAAATTTGCGCAATCATATCGTTGATTAGCATACAAATTCGTTTGAAATACAATTGAATCCCAAAAATCTTCTGTAAAATATTGATTAAATAATTCGCCAGGAGACGGATCGTCCATATCAATTATAAATTGGGCAGTCTCCTATGAAAGGAATGTGTACCTGTGAGGGACGTTTGCCTTGCTCTAAGTGATATCTGGTACTGGCTTTTGTCGCTTGTTTTCGGCAATTTTACCTTTTTTTTTGAGAATTGTTTTTCCGAAAATGGTTTAGCGGTATATCCATTTCGCTGTCACTGTCCATTTGTTCTCCTATTTCTTCTTCGATATTTTCAACAACTTCTTCTTCATTATCTTCATTTTCTTGGTTTTCTTGCTCCTGCTCTGAGTGATCTGATTCTTTAACTTGTACTTCATCTGGTTCACATTTATTATCTGCCTCGTTTTCAGAATCATCACTTACGATCGACTCTGCATCAGACGGAATGGTTTCATAGTCCACATCATCATTAGCATATAAAGATTCATAAAGTTCTTCTTCAGTAATGTCTACTAATTTCAGTGAAATTTCTTCTACTTTCCGAGACATCTTCTCATATCTGTTAAAAAAAACACATACTCAATTACGATTGTGCGCGGTGATACAATTTGAAAACACTTGTATAATATTGATTGCCTTATTATATAATACTAACTAGAAGTTGGCTACAAAATAAACAGTCAAAATCAATTACGGGTAACAGCCAGATTTGCGAAATAACAACAAATACTGTTGGGCAATTCACTGCTTTCAAAAACTAACCTCAAAATTAGATCGCATGAATTCAAACTACAACTGACTACAAACTATCCAAAACTAACACTGCGCGACGTCTCATAGGAAAGAGCGTAATCTCAACTTTGGGAGGGGATAGTGGTACACGCTGAAAACCACTGCAAACCAACCCAAATAAAGTTTAAAAAGGCGGTTTAATTTTTATACCACCACACACCTTGGCCAAAATTTTTAGGGTATGTTTTTACCCTCCGCCCCTCAAAGAGTTAAGCTTACATATCTATCTATACTCAAACACACTTCAACTGCTTAAAATGTTTTGTTTTTGTTTTCTAAGTTATTTAAGAATTCAAATATTTTTTTGCAAATAAATTCAATCCAATAATTGTTCAAAATGTTGTCCGTTGATCGCTAAACAATGGTATAGTTGTTGTTCAAAATTGCGGCTTACATTTTCAAAAACATCTCTTAGAATTCCACAGCAGATTGCATTAATCCTGTGACGAAGTTGTTCTAAATTTTGAGGTGGAGTCGTAAATACAACAGACTTTAAATAACCCTATAGAAAAAAGTCTAGTGGTGTCAAATCAGGCGATCTTTGTCTCTATCCATTTATATGGAAATACATTGTCTAACCACCGCCGTACTGAATGAACATAGAAGAGCTCCATCTTGTTGAGAATGAAATTCGTTCCCATCAAGTAGGGTATTTCCATCCCTATCACAGATGCGGGTTTTCGTTTCTCCAATAACTGCGATTTGTTTATTTACAAATTCATTTACAGGCAGTCCCCGGGTTACGGACGACTCGACACGACGCGCTCACAGCTTTATCTAGCACTGTTGCCAATCCACTACAGACGATTCCCCCTAAATGATCTGAATAATGCTTGCAAAACCCCTAAATTACATGACTAAACCCCTAAAAACCAGTAATTCAATTGTTATAAAAAAAGAACTCCTTTATATTATTGTGACAGTTATTTGTATAGACAAATGCATGTTTCCAGGAAATTCATATACTTATATCTTAATTTGTAAATAGGAAAACTTACAGTTGCTGGTGCTTGCGGCTTATTACTCATGACTATTATTATAACATAATAAAAATAAACTTAAATATTTCTTTCTCAATATGCAATACCTACTCAAGTATAACAGTTTTCAATGTCCCCTACAAATACCCCTAAAAATCCCCCTAAAAAATAAAACCCCACAAATTTCCCCCTTGGCTCAAAAAACACCCTAAATCTAGGGGGGGAAACCCCAAGTTGGCAACACTGTTATCTAGTAAATTACAAGCGCGAAGTGGGTTGGCGCAGACACACAACAGACAACAACATCATACCTTTAGAGCAACACGGCATCCGCAAATATCATTCCACGACGACGCAGTTAGCCAGAGTCTCCGAAAGAATATTAGAAGGGTTCAATAAAAACACAACTACTACAGCAGCTTTCTTAGATATTGCCAGAGCTTTCGACAGCGTGTGGCACCAGGGCCTGATTTACAAACTTAACTCCTTCGGATACCCAAAATATCTAGTCAGAATCGTCCACAATTACCTGTACAGAAGGAATTTCAATATTAAAATCAACAATACATTATCTTCCACAAAAATTTTCACAGCAGGCGTCCCCCAGGGATCAGCGTTATCCCCCCATCTGTACGCAATCTTTACTTCCGACCTTCCAAAAACAGATAAAACCATAATAGCCACTTACGCAGACGATACAGCCATATTAACCCAATCATTACACCCCAACAGAGCCCTACAACTTCTTCAGGAAACCCTAGACAATATCATAAATTGGTGTCACACCTGGCGAATAGCCATAAACGCCGACAAAATGCAAGCGATAATTTTCAAAAGAAAAACCAAACCTATCACCGGTCAGTTCTATATAAATCAAACTCCAATATCATGGTCTCCATTTGTCAAATATCTAGGCGTCACACTCGACGACAAACTATCATTCTCACTACACCTCAAAAACATGGCAAAGAAAGCGAAAATCGCAAGAACACGCCTATGGCCATTATTAGGAAGATTCAGTCGCCATAAAACTCAGAATATACAAGCAAATAATAAGACCAATAATCACCTACGCTGCACGAATTTGGATAAATGCCTACCCCACGCATATAAAAGCTCTCCAAGTAATTCAGAACGTGACTTTAAGGATGGTACTTAAAGTCCCATGGCACATGAGGAACAGCCAAATCCACACAGAGACCAACACATTAACCATAGACAGATACATTAAGGAACTTGCAACAAAATTTTAGAACCAGATGACAACCCACCCCAACCCAAACATAGAACAAACTCTCAACTACGATCCTCATGTACCATGGAGATACAAACGCCCCCCGCAATCCATTAATCAAGACATATAAACTGATATAGTTTCCAACACTCAAAGTCAAGATGATTCACATTCAGAATAGTAGTAAAAGGCCATAGGTCTGACTCTAGACCAACAATGAAGAAGAAGAAGAAGAAGAAAAAGGGTTGGCGCAGAACCTTTTTGCGCTAGTTGTCAATCTACTGTTGCCACGTTTATTCTAACCTTTATATTCGATTTGGTGAGTCTGTGTTTATCTTTACAACCATGCCTCCAAAACGAAAATTAATAGTAAGTCCAGGTGGTCAAGTAGCAAAAAGAAACATGATTACAATGGAAACAAAAGTAGAAACAATTAAATGTGCAGAGAAAGGTCAGATACCGTCATCCATTGGAAACGCGTTGGGGTTTAGTCGGTTGACTATCGGAACAATTATAAAGGACAAAGTTTGAATAATGGAACATGTTAACCCGATAAAAGGATCAATTATTACTAAACAGCGTATTGGATTAATTATAGAAATTAGTAATTTGGTCAGAAGATCAAAATAGGCGCCACATTCCTTTTATCCTAGCGTTAGTGCAAGAAAAAGTCCGAAGCAATTTCAACAATTTACGAGCCGCGCCCATAGAGAGTGAAGGTAGTCGTGACGAAGAATTTATAGGAAGTAAGGGTTGGTTTAGTCGCTTTAGAAATAGGACACATAATATTACAAGTACAAGGGGAGGCAGCCAGTGCTGATGTAGCTGCCGCAAATAAATTTCCTATAAAGTTGCTAAAAATTATTGAGGATGGCGGATATTGCCAGGACAAATCTGTAACGTAGACGAAACTGGGTTGGTCTGGAAGAAGATGCCTGAACACATCTGTATCTTGAAAGTAGAAAAAAATGCACCCCATCACAAGGCAGCAAAGGATAGACTAACCTTGTTGCTTGAAGGTAACGCATCCGGAGATTTTAAGCTTAAGTCTCTGCTTGTTCATCGCTCTGAATATCCCAGAGCTCTTCGCCACATTACTAAAGCAGCCCTTCTCGTCATTTGGAAATCAAATTTAAGGGCTTGGGTTACACTCGCGTTACTTGAAGATCGGTTCTTGAATTATTTTATTCCTGCTGTGGAACGTTATTAATTCGAAAACAAGATGAGCGGTTTACAAAAATTTACCGTTCAGTAAGTGAAAACATCATTAAAGTATTACATATTATAATTATTGTTGTCATTATTACCCTACATATGCTGTGTTTCAACGAAGATCCGAGTTACATACAAATCCGACTTACAGACGTTCTCAGGAACGTATCCCGTTCGTAACCCGGGGACTACCTGTAAAGGAAAAGTACATTCATCACCAAAGCAGATATTTTTCACAAATGCATTGTTATTATTAATCATACCGCGAGATCAAAAATTATATTGATAAAAGTTTGCCATGGAATGTAAAACGTATGTCTTAAGTTATATCATTAAGTGTCATACTGACAAATATTAACATTGAGAAAGCATATGTAGGACGGCACGTGATCAAACCAGATACAGATCCGCCATATTGATACTACACTTACGTCAAACAGGTAGTGTTGGTAAAAAGTGGAGTGTTTGTTAAGTGCATCGTGTACTAGAGTTATATAATACTTTAAATATTAAAAGACATTATGGTTTCTTGTGCTCCACGTAGCTGCAACAGCAGAGACGGCGTTGATAAGAAGAATTCGTCTGGAATAACATTTCATAGGTTAGTGTAGGCCTGACAGGTGTGGGATGACAGATTATAATTTTGAGTCGTCCGGATTAGGTGAGGCAGCCATATTGATCCCACACTTAGCCCCGCCCAATGCTCCCGTTTTGAGAGTACAGCAAAGATGTTTTGCAACCTCTCCATAGTATTTTTCCTCAATGAATATTAATGACACTTAATGATATAACTTAAGAGAGACGTTTTACATTCCATGGCAAACTTCTTCTGTCATAATTGTCTTCAGTTGGCTCTTGACATATTTTCAATTTATATGGATGGCATTTATGACGTTTTATAATTTTATTAACCGAACCCAAGGAAATTCCAGTTGTAGCAAAAATCTGACGTAATAAGGTATTAGGACCCAACACTTCCAATTGAGCGCCGCTTTCATTTAAAACTCTCGGCTGATTATGTTTTGCATTTGCTACAGATCCAGTCTAGGTAAATTTGTCGATACGATATAGGACATATCTATGAGATGTTATGTTATCCGGATGCCTTTCGTTAAATATTGCGGCAGTTTGTCGAGCACATTGAATTTCGCTTCCATTAATTAATACAATTTCAACCCTTTCTTGCAAACTGTAAACCAATATTGTTACTTTACTTAAATAACTTTGGGTTGATAACACTAAATAACAATTTATACTAAAGCAAATACAATGTATTTCTAAACGAAGACCACTGGAACAAAAAAATGATATATCCGGTTTTTATGATTATTGCCTGTTTTTCGTTTAGAACATTATTTTTTCGTGTACTTGATAGAAATTGATAATATTGTTTAACCCAAAATAATTAAGAAAAGTGGGACTTTTCTTGTTAGCAACACTTTTATTCATTCAATTTATTAGCATAAATTTTAAATGTGCAATTGGTTAAATTGGTAAATGAGATACCAGTAGATGTGGAAAGTGACCTGAATTCAGACACTGCCAAAGTTGAGTTATTCATTTTGTCACTTGATGTGGCTGAAACTGATGTCGATGTTGACGGTGCAGAAGTCTCTTCAGTTAAATTACTGAAAATTCTTTTTGAAATCTTCACTTTGTTTGCGATGCTATCTTCCACATAAGCTTCCGCGACTCCGCTACTACGCCAACCACCGTGTCTCTTCAAAACTTGAATGTCGGCGTTCTGCGGAAACAATGTCCTGTGAAACTGTTCGAATCCGGAAGCCCTAAATACGCAGCAATTTTCCTTGGTATATTGTAGAAGGTGTTTATACCGATTGGTTGCACAGTGCACTTGCCCTGTTTATAACATATAAAGAGTCTAGGATGGTCCACATGCTTCGGTCTCAAATTTAAATACTTCCTGTAGAACTCAATACCATTTATACCAGTTTCCGATGTTACTGTGAAGACACGCTTTTTTTTGTGTCTTGTAAAGTAATCACCAAAATACGCCCGGTATCTTCTATATCATCAACATTTAAGAGACGTAATTCTTCCGCCCGACAGGCTCCTTCCAACGCAACGATTGTCACTACCTTCATAAGGAGAAAGCTGTTATCAGAAGCATTGTTTAAGAAATCGTTTACATTATCAATTGACAGAACTTTTGATTTTTTTGGTACATAACCGTCATTTTGACGCTCCAGATAGGCCAACAATTTTTTATAGGCAGACATGTCTACGTTTTCGTTTAGTTGTAGAATGCTTTTCACCATCGAATACACTGACCAGAGTGTTGAGCATTTAAGAATTTTCACCTGGACGAATATTTAAAATTAGTGCTTGTAATAAATGTCATACATAAAACAAACCTTTTCACAAAAGTACGCAATTAGAGTATCTTCCACATTCTTTTCATTTCTCCATTGACAAAACTACTGTTGGTAAATTTTCTCGTATTTTGCTCTAGACTTTGTAGGCAGTAAACTTGATTCCGCTTCTGATACCAATTGCAGAATTTTTTCATTATTTTTCTTGATTGATTCATTTTACATGAAAGCTTTTTCGCAAATTAGTTGTTTACTTGTTGTGATGTTTTGTCACTAAGTAAACAAATTCATGACACGGATTACTTTGATAATAGGAAAATGACAATTTTTATTTTTAAACTATAATTCTCGTGAAGTACACGAAAAAATTACGTGTTCAACGCGTAAAAAAAGTGAGTTTTCTAGTTCGGTGAAAACTTGATTCAGTCGCTATGCTCGTTAATCAATCTGTTTTCACTCGCTAGAAAACCGTCACATTTCTTTACTTGTTAAACAATCTACTATTATTTTGCTGTTACAAAAACTGAATCAGTGAACGCAAAATCTATATAAAAATGTTCCTAAAACATGGTTAATAAAAAACTACAAAAAGATGGAAAAGTATTATGCATTAAACATAACTAAAAAGTTAAAGAACCATAAAATTATGTATTTTCCATGTTTTTGAGAAGATTGTTTTAAAACTCTTCAAAACGAATCGATCAATTTTAAAAGAATTAACGCCAAAATATACCATTTCAAAGGACCTTTAAAATGACGTATTATTCCATTATCCTTTTCTATTTAAGATTTTTAGGGGGGTTGCTCCCGGGGCTTGGGGAGTTAAAGTGGGTGAGTCACCTTTTGCATCAAGAAATGGCCCCCACGATAATACTTCTTACGTGCTTCAGGGAATCTTTCACATATTTCCAGATTTCAAGAAAATTAAGGTCGGAAGTTTTGAAATGAACAGCCTGTATGTTAGTTCTATGGTGATTTTCCCGCTTACTTGGTTTGACAATTCAGTTCATCCATTAATTTTAACGGATTCTAATAAGATGTATGTGTGCGTGGAAAACATCTAAAGCATTCCGGACAACAATTACAATTTTTAAAGCGTGTGTTGTGAGCGGAGACATCTCCGACTCAGTTACAAGAACTTCTCAAGACGTATGAGACCATCATTCAAACCAACTTCCTCGAAATTATTATTGTCCACTTGCGATTTTTGAGAAGAAGCATAGTTGATTATTTTCTTGAATCTGCTTTTGATGACATCTATAGGTGGATGGTGAACCCATTTTCCACCGACCCGAAACATAAATCTACTGGAACGATGATTCAAACTTTTGAAATCTGCGAAGACAACAGAAATACCGAGAAGGAAACCAAGAAGAGTTCTGGATGCAGGTGTATACAGAAAACAATGCTGTTAGTAAGGGAGCAGTGAAAAGACTTGCTCGTTTTACTTCAACTTATCTCTGTTAGTTTGCATTCTTAACATACGCATACTTAAAAAACTGATATTGGATCAAACTATCTGAGTCAAGTGATTTGAGGGTAAAATTAACTAAACTTCCCACAAATATAAAGAAAATTATGAAAAATTCATCCAAACAGTTTTATTCATCGCATTAAAGACAACTAAGCATTAAATTTGCACTGTTTTTCTTCTTTTCTTAAGTATTCAAACTGCTTTAAGAGTAGCTGTATCACGAAATTTTTTAGCCCGATAATGGTGCCACCGCGATAAAAGTTTGGGAAACGCTGCATTAGTTATTGTTAAGACGACAAAATTGAACTTTAGTTATAGTACATCTTATACTATATTTTCTAATTTAAAATTTATTTAATTTAGATTCTTTATATCAAGTAGTAAGAACTTAATAATAATTTAATTTAATTAACTACTTTACAAGGAATTATGAACAAACAATACAAGTGCATGAGATATATTAATGCTGCTAGCTAGTGTAGTACACCAAAGTACAAATACACTCAAAATGTTAGTGGACAAATATCAAGGTACGATATGAAAAAGAGGTATTGAAAATTTACAGATTCAAAAATTAATGCCTTGTCAAATATTAAATTAGTAAGCTAATGAAATTAAAATGAAATATTGTTTTCCATACAAAATCTTATTCTTCCGTTCAAAACCATTTAATAATATATATCTTCTCATTAAATTTTGTCAAGGTATTCACTTGAGCATATAGTGTACAGAATTTTCAAGAACGTATTTGTTCGAAATATAAGTTCGATTAAATTAAGTGATTTTGTCAATAAATATTTAAAAAGTTATGAGTCATTTTTAAATATATACAATTTTCTTACTGTATCAAGGGAATATAAACAGAGGAGGAAAAATTTTAGAATGTACAAGACTACAAGCAAAAAGGTGGCCTTTGTGTATTTATATTTCTCATAACTTATTTTATTACTAAAAAAATAACTACCCCAGTATTCTTTTGTAACCTATAACACACTAAATTCAATCACAATCGAGTCCGTTAACTTACATATGCACACATAACCTAAGCAGTGTGACTCAGTTAAATTATGGAACTATGTAGACTCGGTTTATTGCATAAATCATGCAAGTCATATATGATCATAACAAAGAGCGCTGCGCCAAGAACAAAACCCTGGAGTAATCAAATCTTCATCTTGCTTGACATACGAGAGATATTAGAAATATTTAGAAATGTTTCCAGCCTTTGTAACAAAAACACATATTTCGAAGCAAAATAAAAATTATTTTTCAACGTAATCTCCCTGCAACTCGATACATTTGGTCCAAACGTAATCTCCCTGCAACTCGATACATTTGGTCCAAACGTTTTTCCCTTCTCTTCAAACCGTCAGGCAAAAATGAATATCCAAACTTGAAAAATATACTGACTTACAGCGTCTTCAATCTCGACATTTGATCCAAATTTTTTCCCGCCGAGATATTTTTTCAAATTTGGGAACAGGAAAAAGTCGATGGGAGCTAGATCTGGCGAATAGGGTGCATGCGGAAGCAATTCAAACTTCAATTTGTTCAATTTTGACGTTGCAATCTTGCATGCATGAACCCGAGCATTATCCTGGTTAACCAGGTTTTTCTTTTTTGTCAAATATGGACGTTTTTCAGAATTGTGGCCTCCAATTTATCTATCAATGCAACGTAGTACTGTCCATTTATTGTTGAACCATTTTCAAGGTAGTCGACAAGAACTATTCCTCGGCTATTCCAAAGAATTGCCGCCATCACTTTCCCTGCAGAGATAACTTTGCCTTCTTCGGAGTTGGTTCTCCGACCGCAATCCACTACATTGACTGTTGTTTGGTCTTGGGCGTATGATGGTGTACCAGGTTTCATCGACGCAAAAAATCCGCGAGAAGTTTTTGACGGCCAAGACACTCGCACGACATTTCCGTCCGTATGCGCTTTCGGTCGATTGTCAATAAACGCGGCACCCATCGCGCGGACAATTTTCTCCCATCTAAATCTTGATGTAAAATCTTGTGCACCCGCTCAGATGATATCCCACAAGCCTTAGATATATTTATAACAGCCAATTGACGACCTTCTACCACAGTTTGATGCACTAGATCAACCATTTGTAGCAGTTTTCGGAGCCCGGAACGTTTTTACTCGGCCACCCAATGTTTTATCGTCAGGTTTAAAAAACCAGCCACGATGTGAGTTTTCTAAAGAAACAAGTGCGCAAAATAGCTTATGAAACGTGTGTTTTATACTATTTTTTCGAGTATCAAGTTATAAGTTCAAAAAGCCTTAAAATAAGAAATATGTTTTGTTTGAAAGTTGTAGAAGGTTATAGTTTTTTATTTAATGCTCTTAATTAGTTGTTTGGAATCAGTATTTCTTGAAGAAATTGGCAACTCGAAAACATATCTTCTGGTCATCTCATATCCACAAACTTGATCATTTTATATTTCTTTGAAACGATACCTTTTATATAAAGAATTAAAATCTGTAGATCTGTTTGGAAAATAGCGTTAATTATAGAAATAATATTAATTTTTCTATTGTACTACAAGGAGTGCTGATATATATATTAAAAGAAAGTGCTTAGGTAACAACACTATGAGTAATAGAATAATCATCTTAACGTTCCAATATTTATTCAAGCAAAACGAAATTTTGTTTGACAGAATATAGCACATAAATACTTACACTGCTGCGGAAAAGATTAGAAGCTGAAGAAAATACGTTACATAAACTATATAGTGAGTATCCAAAGACGCGACAAAATCCATGATCAATATCTAATAAAACATATATCGAAAAAGTTTTATGTAATACAAAAGTTATAGATAATCATGAGATAACACAGCTTAGAATATTTTCACTTATACAAAGTGTTGGTGAAAAGCCAACCAGTACAAATTTATATTCTTGTAAATGGATTGCTTTTTATTACATTTTATGGCAGATCTTTAAGAACTGATGAAACTAACATAAATTTATATTAGCCGGTTTTTAATTTTTTTTTTTTGAGTTAAAATAAGTTTTTGACAAAAATTGTGCATCTTTTGAAAAGTTCTCATAAAATAACAAGTAACGATGAATTGAATGTTTGTTTCAACATTCGAGATTTACAAATTAATAGGTATTTAAATGAATCTCTTTCTTTTTCTGTATACATTTGAAGCTGAGTTTCAAATGGCCTACAAACATTTGTTCCAAATTCTTTATTAATAGTAGAAGTTGTATATGCCTATATATTCTTCATTCCAGTAAACAATGTCAATCACTTTCCCATCTAATGTAGATCGTACGTATTAATTCCAATTTTAAATACTTTATTTTGCCGTAAAATAAATTCTGTTCCTATTAAAATTATTAATATAAATTTCTACACAAGTTTTCGACAAGACTTAGCACCAAGGGATTGTATCTCTAAATAGGAGATAAAAGCTTGAATATCTCCAGGTATATGGTCAGCTATATATGTGTTCCCACAAATTACTTCGTACAGAAGACAAAACCAACCACATAACAAAATTTTAATCCTAGGAAAAAATCCCCGTTGGAGGGTTAAATTGCACGTATACTGACTTCACAAACAGAAACATATCTAATTAGCATTAATAGATACAACATATTTACAAGACGAAAATGTTTAATATAGACATTAGATACAAGATTGATTAGAAACGCGAATAAAATACACTATAAGGTGCTGTTTTTTTTTTTTCGAAACGAAACTCTTAACTATTATACAAAAGAAAAACTTCTATATAAACCAATTTTGAAACCGCTATAGCTATAAAGCATTCAGTAAATGGAGATGTGTATAATAAAATTTTTTGACACACAGCAACTGTGATATATTCAGTGCAAGCGACAAGCATGAATTTTTATGCTTGAAATCGAAATAGAGAAATGAGTGTCAATATGTCTGACTAATATTAGCAAATATTATTATGCTCTAAAATGAAAATTAAAGAAGAAATCCCATTATAAGAACTCTGAAGTAATACGAGAAGATGTTAGAAGTATGCAATGGAAATGTATTTCGAAGTGAGAAATATGCATGCGTTATTATGTGGAAAGAGGAAATTTACGTTCGGATAAGTTTATCATCCAAAATTAGGAGTGCAGACGGTACAAAATAGCGCAAACTGCGGAGTGAATTGTTAGCACATGATTGGTAGCGATGAATATTTGTGATTTATTATAAAATTTACTACGGGTACTTTAACAATATTTATTGTACTTTTTATTTATTCAAATTATAAAAGTACCAATATTATATTTTAATATTTTTCTTTATCTCTACAACGGACTTGTACAGTCACTAGTACTTTCTCAAATCGTATAATATCAAAAAATAAAATAAAAATGTAATGCTTAAGAGGGGCGTTTACTAACAAATAGAAACTTATGCAACTTATATTACTCGCGATACGGGTAGACGCAAGGGGGTGTGAGTAGGTGGAGCTACACGATATTCGGTTTCAATCAGCCCTGCGGTTATATTCACAGATTCTGTCATAGATAAAGAAATACTACAGATAGTTAACATAATGCATAAAGAATGACTACTTACGGAACTGTTGATGTTTTATAATAAGCCAATTTTCGCTTGCCCATAACTGTTATATTATAATACACTCGAATATTATAGGTATATGTATATGACATTTAAATGCGAGTGACAGTTTGTAATTTAACTGTCACTCGCATTTAAGTCTGCAATAGCCAACCGATTCCGATAGATTTTCGTCTTCGCTAGGACCGGTAGAGATACCGTAAAGTGGGGATAGACGACGCGATTAGCTTGGGAAAACCTCGTGTGAAATGTGTGTGATAATGTTTACTGTTTAATGTTTTTTATCTTTAAAAATAATTACATAAATTTGTTTTTTTTTTATATCGTACATCAAATGTGCAGCTGGCGCGTTGAGGTTGTTCTTTTGTGTACCAGCTTTAGTTAGTAGACATTAATAAAATTCATGCATTTTTGTGGTTATTTCTAAAACACATAACTTTTTTAAGAAAATAAATTAGTTCAAAAACTGACCTTGACATTATAAATTTATGCCTTTTTCATCACTAACCCAAATTTGAGATTCTAAAATTACAAAGTAAGTTTGAAAAACGCGAAACGTCGATGCCTTAATTTTCGATAGGTATACGCTCCTCTTAAGCAAATAAGATTTTCATTAAGTATTGAAAATTAAATAATTTAATAAGATTTTTATATATACGGGATGACCGCCTAGGGAGCCGAGATACTTCGAATATGAATTCAATGACTAAATTTAAGCAAAAATGATTCTATTCAATTTTCCCGAACTCCTAACGGTTCTTGAAATATTGAAGATAGAATCTGAAATAAATTACTAAAGGGGTTATGAAAAAATGTGGTATATTTTAAGGTAAGCGTAATAACAGTGCAATTATTAAAGCTGCTCAGTGTGACCACCGGCTTGTGCAATGGCATAACTTAATCCTCCGCCGAAGCTCTCGTTCCAGCTTCTACTTTTCCACATTGTTTTTCACCTCATAAGGCGCTGCATGAATCTCATGGATAAGGTGATCCCTATTATTAGGCTTTCCTATTGACTAAGTAAGTGTCTTCATATGTCCCCACATGAAAAAATCTAGTGGGTGCAGATCCGAAGATCGCATTGGCCAAGCAATAGATTCACCACGACCTATCCATCGATTTGGTTACTGTTTATTGAGGAAATTAGTGGCACCTGTTCCATAATAGGGCGGAGCACCATCAGGAAAAACAACACCATTCTTCTGATTTGAAGAAGAATTGTGATAAGCCTAGTCCTGTCGGCTTATCTCTATTAGGGCACCATCTCTATTTGCCCTCGTGAAGCGCCGGATTAGGATTGGGGATGATTTAGGATATTTAATTAAAGCACATCACCATGCCTACTAACTAAACTATATTGATTATATAAGTGTATGTTCCAAGTAACCACATTGTTTTAACATTAATGAACGTATCAATGAATCTAATCGAATCCCTTAAAACTAACTTACACTCGTATATATAACTTATTTCTATATTAACATACTTAAAACTATTTACGTCATGTCGGGACATCGACACATACATGGGCGTTGGAAGAAATGCTTACTCGTGCATATTTGTATACTCGGCAATAACCTTTGTCTTCTCGAAGTATTGCGTTAATGCTGTTTTGTTGAATTATAATAAATGTATGTACTTAATGTACGGGGTCTAGCTAATTAGTTAAGTTAAGTTATTACAGAATGAACTCAAGTAGTAGAGGTAGATCGTTCTCGAAGAAAGCCCGGTACATTTCGCTGTTCAAATTTCCGTCGATGATATGTGCTCCGATAACATCTTTATTAATTATTTCAGCCCAAACGTTAACGGGGAATCTTCTCTGGAAATCGATTTTTCGAACAGCGTGAGGGTTTTCGATTGCTTATAATAGGTGTGCAAATAGAAACTCTTCTTTTTTAGTCAAATTTACCTTTATTGAAAAAACACTTATTAAATAGATTAATAATCGAAATAATCGCCATTACTATCTATCACCTTTTGCCATCTATCGGGTAGCTGATGAATGCCTTCGCGATAGAAACTTGGTGGTTTTGAAGTAAAATAGTCATCGAGCCACTTTCGCACATCTTCAACTTTCGTGAAATGCTGGTCTTTTAAATGTGATGACATCGATCTGAATAAGTGGTAATCAGAAGGCGCCCAGTCTGTAGAATACGCCGCATGCTGGATGACTTCCCAGCCTAAAGAGAAGAATGAGTTCCTGAGTTGGTTTCGCTATATGTGGACGAGCGTTGTCATGCAGCAACATAACTTATAACTTTCCGTGTTGGCGTGTGTTGGCCTGTAAATGGTCTTTTTTCCTCCAGAGTATCACTTAATTTGATCAATTGGGCCTTGTAACGTTCAGCTGTAACAGTCTGACCAGGTTCCAGAAGCTCGTAGTAAATAACTCCTTTCCAATCCCACCAGACACACAATAACACTTTCTTGGTATGAATATTGGTTTTCGCAACTGATGTTGGTTGGCCTGGATCAACCCATGATTTTCTGCGTTTCGGATTGTCATAGGAAATCCATTTTTCTTCACCCGTAATGATTTTATGCAAGAAATTCTTTTATGTATATCGAGTAAGCAAATTCATACAGGTATCAACTCTTCGATCTTTGTTGTCTTCCGTTAGTTTATGAGGAACCCATTTTCCTTCTTTTTTTATCTTCCCCATTGCATGCAATTGAAGTGATATTGCTTGGTGAGAAACTCCTAACTGTTTTGCAAGCTCTTCTTGAGTTCGACATGGATTTTCGTCCAGTAAAGCTTGAAGTACTTCCTCTTCAAATTTTTTTACCGCACCTGGACGTGGATCGTCTCCAAGATTAAAATTTCCATAACGAAATCTTGCAAACCACTTTTTCACTGTTGAATGACTCACAGAATGTTCACCAATGTCGAATTACTCAATTCCATAGCTTGAGCAGCATTTTTTTTTAATTTGAAAATAGAATAGTATACAATGGCGTAAATGTTGCTTATCAACTTCCATATCTTATAAAAATTACACATACAGAATGACAGATTGTAAATGACTGAAACCTATGGCATGAAAACAAGAATGACTAAGCTACATGTATCCAAAATGGCGGGCGAATTGGGTGCTTTCAAAATGTTGTTAAATGCAACCAACTTCAGAGGCGAGTTTCTTCTTGCACACCTATTACATGTTCCTTGTGGAAATTGTTGATTCCATCTCTTGTAAATATTGTTTCATCACAGAAAAGGGTCCTCGAAAGATTATCGAGATGATTTATGTACCATTCACAAAGACGGACTCTTTAGGGAAGATCCGTGAGGAGAAGTTCTTGTACCGGTCGGTAACGATAGGGATGCAGTTTGTTTCCTCGCAGAGTCTTGCACAGCCGTCCTAGTTTGTCCAGTAAGCACAAAAAATCTTCTCGTAGAGGAAGGATCATTTTCAACAACCTCAAGCACTTCTGCAGCATTGTTTCTTCGCATAAGTTCTCTTTTACAAGTCGGTTTAGGGAACACACGTGTTAATCGAAGAAGGTTCTATTGTATGTTTGTCGAGAAGACAGCGGTTTGAGTCTCGTCGTTGATATTCCCAAACTGAGGCGGTGGTACTACCGTTACAATATTCATACACGAAAATCATATCGTCGTTTTCTTTATTTGAATAAGTTACAGGCATGATTTTAACACAAATGACACAATAGACAATAACCAACTCTCAATGATGACAATTAATGAACGTTAATCAAAAAAAATTTTTTAGGATCTATCCATACGACCTGCCAACTTAAAAATTCGATATTTCAAGAAGTGGGAAACAAATGAATAGAAGAGCTTTAATAACTGCCCTGTCATTACGCTTTTCTTAAAATAAACCACATTCTTTCTAAACCTTCTAGTAATTTACTTCAGCTTCAAACTCTGATATTTCAAGAATCGCAAGGAATTTGGGAATAGTGTCATTTTCGCTTAAATTTTGTCATTGAATTAATATACGAAGTATCTCGGATAGTTTGGCGGCTTACCTTGTATATACAGGGTGTAACAAAATAAGTGTAAAACATTTCAGGGGGTGATTCCTTAGCGAAAAAGAGATAGGGTCTTTCATATAAAAAAACTTCAATGGAGCATCCCTTGTTAAGATACAGCCCCATAAAGGGGGTACATAAAATTTGTTTTACAATTTTTCTCACAAACACTAAAAATGTAATTTATTTCCAATGTAACGTTTTGTCTGATTATTTGTTTACCATTTAAAAATTTATTCCCAATAGCTTGTTTCATTCGAAACAAAAAATGTCTCTTGAATTTTTTGCCCAAAAGTAATCAGTTCGCAGCAAAAAATTATTTTACGAACAGCTACAGAGATACATCGTCATAAAACGAAAATGTAAAACTAATTTATTTAGTAGGCCGCTAGTAGTGGTATCACGCTGTCAGTTTGTAAATTTTTGAATTGAATTAATACTTAATTGTGTGTCGTTGTTTTGTTCGTAATTTGTTAGTTTAATAATTCACTTGTTATTAAAATGGCATACACAAATGAGGAAATGGCTGATATGCATTACGTTTACGGTCTGTCGCAGGGGAATGGGTTAGAAGCTTCTAGAAGATATGCTAAAATGTATCCTCAACGGCAGCTTCCTTCGCATAGAATATTTGCCCGACTTCATCAACGATTACGAGAATATGGTTCATTCGACAAAAGAACGCAGGATTGTGGTCGCCATCAAGAAGTTAGAACAACACATCTTGAAGAAGCAGTACTTAATTTGGTTGAAGAACAACCTACTAGCAGTACTAGAAAGATTGCTTTCTAGTTAAATGTTGATCATATGACGGTATTTCGAATTTTAAAGGAACAACTCTTATACCCTTACCATCTGCAACGAGTACAGGCACTGTTACAGCGAGATTTTCCGAACCGTCTTGAATTTTCCAATTGAATGCTGGAAATGATTAGAAGAAATCCTGACTTTCTGAAGACGATCGAATTCCCAGACGAATGTACTTTTTCTCTTGACAAGATAATTAATTTTCATAATAACCACATATGGGCTGATAAAAACCCTCACGCTATTGTACAAGCTAACCATCAAGAACACTTTTCTCTTAACGTGTGGCTCGGAGTTATTGGGGATTATTTAATTGGCCCTCATTTTCTACCTCCTCGATTAAATGGTGAGGCATACACTCAATTTTTAAGAGAAGTGCATCCAGTACTGCTGGAGGAAGTTCCTTTGGGCGTCAGAAGGGATATGTTTTTTATGCATGATGGGGCTCCCGCCCATTTTAGTCAAGAAGCACGTCAGCATTTAACCCAAACATATCCAAATCATTGGATAGGTCGAGGAGGACCACAGAATTGGCCCGCTCGATCCCCGGATCTCAATCCTCTCGATTTCTCTACTTGGGGCCATTTACAGACTTTGGTTTATCCTACTCCTGTTCGCGATGTAGAGGACTTAAGAAACCGCATCATCGATGCGTGCAGGGTAATTAGAGAGAATCCAGGAATATTTGAGCGAATACGTGGCTCAATGCGCCGACGTCTAGACGCATGTGTAATGACTGAAGATGGACATATTGAATATTTACTATGATTTCTACATGTTTTATGTTTTATTATTAATAAATTAGTTTTGTTTATTCATCTTTAATCATATGTATTTTGATGCAGGTAGTAACTACAAAATAACAATACTAATCCAGTTCGCATTTATGACGATGTATCTCTGTAGTTGTTCGTAAAATAATTTTTTGCTGCGAACTGATTACTTTTGGGCAAAAAATTCAAGAGACATTTTTTATTTCGAATGAAACAAGGTATTGGAAATAGATTTTTAAATGGTAAACAAATAATCAGACAAAAAGTTACATTGGAAATAAATTACATTTTTAGTGTTTGTGAGAAAATTTGTAAAACAAATTTTATGTACCCCCTTTATGGGGCTGTATCTTAACAAGGGATGCTCCATTGAAGTTTTTTTATATGAAAGACCCTATCTCTTTTTCGCTAAGGAATCACCCCCTGAAATGTTTTACACTTATTTTGTTACACCCTGTATATCTATGTTGTATAATTTATAACAGATGGCATATAGATTTCTTATCTACTTGCTTACACTACGTTATTTGCAGGGGAAGTACGGCTATGATGGCATCCTTTTTTATAAATATGCGTAACTATGTTCATTTAAACCGCAATAGATATTTAATAAAAAATAAAATAATATATTTCTATAAAATATATATTTTGATTTTATTGCCAAGTGTGCCATCATATACCTATATAATGTAATGATGGCATAGGTAGATACTAATTATTTACAATAGATAAAAAAATTAATGCAAGCAGGATTTTCATCATTAGAATCATCTTGAAATTGTGGTACATTTGGATCTAGATTTTTATAACTATCAACATCGAATTCAACCCTTTTCTTAATTTTTCTTGCGGACTTTCTCAGTTCTTTTGCTTTTTGGTTTGCTTCCTTGAGTTTTAGTAGTTCAATAGTGGGTGTTTTATTCAAAACACCTTGCGCATCTGATCTTTTGCGTTTTCTCTGTTTCAGTATTGAATCCATTTGAGGAACTGGTGATAATTCTTGTATAAAATCAGTCGCATTTGTTTATTGATGACATGCTACTTACTTCAACTACAGAAGACTCTGATAAGTTTTTCTGACCTAAGCAGAAATTTCCTATCGCATTCGTACAACAAACTACTGTGAAATGCTGACCTCTTTCAGCAGCAGTTAATGAGCCTACTTGATTCTTTCCTTTGTAGGCAAAAACTTTTTCAGAACGAAATTGGACAATGGACAATCCAGATTACTCTATGTTAAAAATTTTTACAGGCGTAAATTTGTGTTCTTCAATTACTTTTGTCAAATTTTCAAAATATGCTTTGATATTTGATCTATTGAATGCTTGAGCTCGTGCAAGAGAGGTTGCTTCAAGAATTCGGAGACTTATGCAAGGATTTATCTTTAGAAAGCTACGAAGCCAGTCCCACCTAACTAATTTTTTTGTGCTATTAAAGGTATGTTTTAAGCTTAGCTTTTCAGCAAGTTGAAAAGCTAATTTTCTCACATCACAACACGTTGATCCAAAGAACCTTAGTTCTAACATTTTTATAACTATTTATTGTTCTCTTTCTTTATTAAAGATAGGTAATATACCTTCCAAAAATCCCACCTTTTTGCACCTTATTACTATCCGAAACCCTTCGCCGAAGTGTTCTTGTTGGAACATTAAATGTCTTCGAAGCGAGTTTCCATCTCATATGTTTCGAACTTATAGCATCTATAGCTTCCCCATATTATCAGCTGACCATTACTGGCTTTTGGAAGATTTTTCTTGCTTGTTATTCATGTCGTTTATGCTATAACAAATAAAAAATTATAATTTCTATCAACATTAAAACATTAATGTACTTATAAACCCGAAATACCCGAGTAATTTAGTTGTAAATACACAGATAAGACGCTACCACACTAATGTATTGATGACTGCCTACTTTGCGACCATAGCAATCAAAATATCATAGAAAATCGTCATGTGCCATCATAGCCGGGTAGTACGGCAGATCAACGTTTGTTTGCTATTTGCTTATAGTTGTGTTCAAACATGGGGGAATTCGATGGAGGAACTAACTGAATTTTGTTCAACTGTATTTTACAAATTTTACTGAAAAAAAAAATCCAGAACAAATACTCGCTATTGTATTAGAGTTTCTGGTATTACCTGATGTTCACTATATTTTTTAGTACTCTATACAGTTGATACCCTGATTAAGTATATCGAATTTGCTTCACCTTGTGCATTTAAACCATATTTTCATTGATACAGCTGTAATCTCAAACTATTTGGTCAATCGGTATAATCAAAAAGTACACATCTTCAAGTAATTAGTGTATTTCTACTCGAAAAGTGACAGGTTAAAATATTGATGTCTTGAAAACAGGATATGTAGGTAGTTCTCGAAGCACATTTTTTTAATATCATTCTCCTTGAGTGATTCTATAAATATGTAATCAGCAACCACTGTCGTGTATTTAAATCTTTTTTTTATATCTCTAAATGCGCTTCTCAAGTGCAAAGTAAATTTTGTACTACATAGTTGTTTTACTGTCATATAACTTATCATACAAAAATAAATAAAATTTCATTAGCATTTCAAACGTTTTCTTGATATAAAAGGTATTGTTGAGAATTTTAGTCATATTTTGTGCAAAATAAACTTTCTTTTAAAGAGTCTATGGCAAAAAAGAAAACACGTCCATACTTTTAGCAAATATAATTAGATATTTATTAATAATAAATAGATTTTGTCCACATATAAAAGAAAGTGAGGAACACCATACCTATACCTTTCAATAAATCTAAATATATAAAGTATGAAGACTTGAACTTTTATCTTATTAGATACTACAAATAGTAGAGTAATACAAACAAGTGTGTGGAGCACTGTATAAAAAGCGAAAAGTAACACTTTTCACACATAAACTATCGAAGTGTTCAAAAAATACGATGAATCTGCACAAAGAATATTTTGTAATTTATCAATATTAGTTCTTTAGAGATCGCTAACATTGTTACAGTGGAAATACGACAGATTTTAGGGAAAGAATTGATTTAATAAAATTCGTGAGAATAATTAACTGTTAAAAAGAAAAACACTGGTTATACGCCGTCATTTGTAATAGGAAGTTTGTAAAATACAGGGTGATTTATAAAAGTACGGGCTAGTAATGAAATATATATACATACCTCAATTTTATAGTTATATACCTACGTATATGTATATGTAAACCTACCTTGTTGAAGTAAATAATTTATAAATCACTCTGCATAGTCAGAATTGTTACCTTCTGGAAATATAGATCGTAAAGAGAAAAAATAGTTTTAATATAAATGAGAGTAAAATATACTGCCAAATTCCACCAAAAAAAAAAAAACCTAATTAAATAAAAAAAATACCAAAAGATTATCTCTAGGTGATTCAGTATTAATTTTACCATAGTTATTTATTTTGTAACAGACAATCAGGGCAAATTATGTAAATGACTTACAATTAGTTGTTTAGATTGTATAATTTTTATGTAGTATACAGAGTTATTATTGTGTTCTGTATAGTGTGATTTTGTATACAAAAATAAAACGAGAAATATAAAGAGAAGCAGTCTTTGATTTATACAACCTAAGTTCACTACACATAAACATATAGCGCTATACAAAAATTATTTGTTTTTATTAATGTGCAAATTCTACACCCACAGTCATTACAATCAACTATATACGTAGGCTATTTCAAAAATTGTTTTTCTTTGTTAAGTAGAGGAAAATCGCCTAATATGGGGTCCTTTTTTTCAAACCTTAGTAATTCCAAAAGTTTTAGTAATTAATACTTAAAATTTAAACTACAGATTCATTGTTATGCTAGCTTTCGATGTGTAATCAGTCATTCCTCTTTTTTTGTAATTACGGACAAAAATGATACCAAAAAAAAAATGTGCGTACCCCAAATTAGATTACAATAGGGCCATAATATGGGGCAGGCAAAAAACATTCTAAATCAAACTAAAAAATTGAAAAAATATAAATGTTGTTGCTTTTTTCAAAAAATCATCACAAATGCATACATATCTGTATCTATACATGCATGTCAAATATGTTTTTGTTATAAAATATGGGAACTTAAAGTCAGAATTTCCTGTTTATAATAAACATAAATTTATAATCGTGATTTTTATTTGCATAAGTCACAAATGTAACGTTTGCCTTTTTCTCCTGCACACTCACTATGCGCCCATTTTAAACAGACAGAGCATCTAAGCCACAGTTTTCCACACATATCTTCCGAAAATGGTTGGTTACAGAACAAACATTCTGCATCTTCATCTTCATTTGGTGAATCGTCACTTTCTTGCAAAAAGATTTCTGCAGATGAATCTGACGAGGATGTCTCTTTTTGCCTCGGGTTACTAGTTTCCTTTTCGATGTTGGTTTTTCTTGTCCTTCCTTATTTTTATCCTTACTAAAGAAGACTTGTCGTTTAACCTTTGATGTAGATGGAGAATTTTTCTTATTGAGACTTTCTTCTAACTCTTTTTTGTATGGGGTACTCGTGATAATAGTTGCTTTACCAGCGTTTGATCGCTTTTTGATAACTATTTTCTCTGCTAAACTTGGGACCGGTAATAAATCAGCAGGCGCCACATGAAAGAGATTGTCTTTTGGTTCCATTGCTTCTTCTTCTTCAATTGATTCCATATCTGGGATCTCGTGATTTAATTCTGCTACTGACACAGGATTATCTTCCTTAGATAGTTGCTCAGCTACAAACTCATGCTCTTTAAAAACGTGCCTGTTAACAGGAAACAGACCTGTTTTCCGAAAGCCATGTATGGCAGTACCTAATGTGGCAGCCTTTAAATAGGCTCTACCAAAAAGTTCTCCAACCTGATAGACTGTTACAACTCGCCCTGGATTCTGCCTAAGCCAATCTCTTATTTCCTGAGCATAATATGTTTTAAAAGGGGACATGAATGAGACATCCAAGGGCTGCATTTTATTTGTACTATGAGGAGGGAAACAAACAATATACACATGGTTGTTTCTTGCTAGATTAATGAGTTCAAGGTTTCTTGTGTGCGAATAATGACCGTCCAGCAGCAAAACAACTGGGTCGTTTTCAGTAGGTTTAGTATGACGAACAAAATGTTCAAACCATTGAACAAAGATTTCTTGCTGTATCCATCCAGATTTATGGCATGCTGAAACAGCTCCTGGAGGCATTCCATTCATTAGCTCGGCCTTCATATTTTTTCTAGGAAAAACAATTAGTGGAGGGATATACTGACCGGTAGCCCCAAAACACATGACAACAGTCATTAAGGCCCCACGTTCTGCAGATATTAAAGCAGCGACTTGCTTTTTCCCTTTTAAGGCAATAACTTTCTGTTGTTTATGTTGTACAATGGTTATACCCGTTTCATCACAATTGAAAATGCGTGATGGGTTGTTATTAACTTTTTCCAAAACATTCTCGTATAAATTAAAAAAATTTTCAACATTTTCTTTAGTGAAAGATTTCACACGAGCGTAGGATATTCCTTGCGGTTTTCTAAAGGAAAGGATTGGATGGCGGTTAATAAAGCTCTTTAGCCACCGAGAACCTGCACATTGCTTGTGATTGTTAAAAGGGTTTTTTATATTGTTTTGCTCGCAAAGTTCAAACGCCAGACGACAAATGTCTTTCTGAGTGACTCCAAAAAAGTTTCTTTCCAGTTCTAGACAGTGATTAACCAATTCTTCTTCCATTTGTGCTGAAAATACTGGCTTTCTTCCTAACCTCTCATTCACAATCTTCTCTGGCTCTTCTCCCCTTGCTACATATCTTTCTAGAGTTGTTTGTGGAACGTTGTATGTCTTGGCACTTTTTTTATAACCCATTCTTTTTTCTCTGCAAGCTTTAATAGCTTCTATCATATTTTCACGCGTCCACTGCTTTCTTTTACCCGACATCTGGAAGAATTATTTAATTTATTTGTGTTTTACCATTTGTGCCATAATATGGGGTACCCCAAAATAAGCACATCTATGTACCCCATAATAGGCAAAGATCAGCTCACAGATTTAGATTAATATAAAAATAAATCGGATAAAGATTTTTTCACATCAGTATACACACATCATTACCTATTCCATCTACTTTTTAAACAACCAAAAACAGTAAATAATACTTACTTTTATCTCCTGTTTTAACCAATGCACACATACAGTTGCAAAAACTCAACCGCCGCCTAAATGAGTTATGGATAATGTTTGGTCGGTACAATCATTTTAAGTCACTTGCAATACTTTTGAAATTATTAATAGCACATCTAATGTGGTTAATCCATCTTTTAATTTGAGATTTCGATTTTCAAAATATGTGATTAGTTTAGGCAAATTTCCAAAGTGTTCCTGAAGGAATAACAACTGATTTTTTAAATTTGGGATTTGTGTTAGTTCCTTGCACTCAGAAATACTTCGAGCATCGTCATTTAAACATGTAACGAAATTTTGTAATTCCCGAAATTCTCTGCATAAAAACTAATAGCTTCCAACCATATTCCCCATCTAGTTATTACTGGCGAGGGAGGCAGTGACAAAGATGGCAGTTTTTCCCCGTAAAGAGCTTCTCTCGATGGTGCCTTTCTGCAACCTTTTTTAAAAGCGGATACAAGTCTATCAATTTCTGGATAGGTGTTTCTGATATATTGACAGATTCTATGGAGAGCATATGCTACACAAGTAATATGCAGCATATAAGGATATGTTTACTTTAATAGTGTGCCTGTTCTTAACATATATGCGGCACTGTCACTAACAAATAAAAGTACTATTTCCCTGTACCTGTCGCCCGATTGAAGCATTTTGTGCAAATTCTCGTCAATGGTTTTAGCAACTGTATTTATAACTTTAGATGCTATTACATATACGTTATATGGAATAGTTGGATGTAGTACACCAGCTACAATATTTACCACACAGTGTCCTAATATATCGACAGTTTCGTCGGCACTTATCCATAGGTACTGATTTGCAAGATGTCTTCTAATGCATTCTACTGTTTTCGTGAAGCACTTAGAAACATAATATTTGCGTAAGGTGGATTCATCAGGAACATTTCGACCAGCATATTTTTAAAGAAATGTTTTGAAAGTGGGATTGTCAAGTTTCTTTAATGGGATATTAGTGCCAGCGGTTGTACTACATCTAGAACTCTCCAATAATTCATTTTTCATTTTACGTTTACTTGTTTCATCTTTTAATTTATTTATTAAATTTTGTGACTGCTTGGTTAATTAGCGCATCGAATGCCTACCTATGCGCTAATTGACCAACGAGTTCACCATGTGGTGAAGTTGGCTGGGGTCCCCAATAAATTGCTACAAATAACAACCTTCCTTCTTACTTTTATTATTAGTTTCCTATATTTGTCATTGAAGTCGCTAAGAAAGAAACACATTTTCGCTAAACCAACATCAAGCAACCACAAAACTAACATCGATTGCGGCGGAACAAAAATGATAGCCGGGTTCAAACATCTAAATAAGCGAGATAATACGCGAAACAATTGAAATCGAAAAATGCCCGGATAATTTAAACAAGAGTTGATGCAAGACGTTTACCGGAGATTTGGAAAACAGCTCTAATGGAACGACTTATTGAGTTCTCAATAACATCTAAATAAGCACAGAACAGCCGCTATTATTTATGTACTTTCATTGAAAAGGTCTAGATCTATCATAAACAACATTTAATTACAATAAATTAAATTATATATCTTTGACACATAGCCAGCATTATTTGTGTGATGAGGTTAGATGTTCGTCTAATATAAATGTAGATCTTCTGATCAACTTACATGAATGGTATGCGACAGCAATACAATTACCCTTTTAATTATTCTATACTTATTTGTTTATTTTTACACAATTCTCATCTGCATTCTTTTTATATTAATCAATAAATCTGTTTGGGTGACAGCTTGTTTTCCAATTATCATATTTGTTTTTAATTACTAATGAATTTCTGCTACACCACGATGACAGGTTACTTTAATACATTTCTTATATAGATATAAAACGAAAGAATGGAAGAAACTTATAACTCTAGTCATTGTTTAATTATCTTTCATAATAACAATAACGTTGAGAAAGAGGCAAATGTTGGTGGAGCAATGATCCTGTTAGTTTGAATAAGACTCTATTTTATCCCCACATCATTTTATTCAATAATTACAAGAATTAAAAATAATAAATATAATACTCATCAGGAATCTATAATAGACAAGCGAATAAAAAGAACCTAATGATTTATTTCAATAACTACACATAATAACAATAGCAGAACATAAAACTAACAAACTTATTATTATAATTTAATTATTCTTTTATCATATTT
Organism: Amphimallon solstitiale; assembly: GCA_963170755.1. Taxonomy (NCBI): domain Eukaryota; kingdom Metazoa; phylum Arthropoda; class Insecta; order Coleoptera; family Scarabaeidae; genus Amphimallon; species Amphimallon solstitiale. Next base: position 46,304,048 of record OY720676.1, on the reverse strand, counting down.
AAATTCGATTGGTATTCTATTATCTTTTTCTTTTACCAAATCTTATCATCTCATATATTTTAAAAGCGGTTCACATTTTAAAACATCTTCAATAATTATCTAATCTATTGAATATCTATTATGCATGTATCTGAAACAGAGGTTTCAATTAAAGCGGAAAACATATAAACAAGTGATGTTTTGGAGATAAGTTAGCACGACGACGCTCTACTATATTAATGAATTTGTGCAACAATGGCGGCCAGAAAGTCACAATTATTTCTGCATTCTATATTACCAGTGACAAAATCTCACGATGAAGTTATCAGAAGTAAACTGAAACCAGGAAAATTTGTTATTACACCAACAGGACTTGTTAAAGTTTTTGGTTTGGTAAGTACAATATTTTCTCTGTATATATATACTTTTCTAACTCTTCCATAATCATTCATAAGAATTTTTAAAAAAATTATAGTACAGTAGACAGTATACTCGCAAAATTCAACTTTACTTTAACCAATCCAAGTAGCAAAGTGGAGATTCACTGATACCTCACTTCCACTTACTCAGTTACTAAATTAAAGGCGCTATATCATACTATTATTAAAGCAGACGCACTATTTTAAACACCAATAGTTAAAATATTAGTAAAGAACTACTTATAATTACGTACAGCTATTCAGAAAGAAGACATATATTTAAATATATCGCACATCGTCAGCAACACTATCATAAGTCAGACAAATTTATTATTTACGTTTTTAATGAATTAAATGGGCATTTGAACAAGTTTTAGTCCAGCAACACTGTATTAAATATAGCTTGTCATTTAGCCACTAGAGGACGATTTATGTCTATAAGGCATTTACATATTTGTAATCGATATGTTCAGCAACACCGTCATAAGTAACTTGTGACAGTGTTTCAGTAGAAATAAACATTTTTTATTGTGTCCTAGAACAATAATATTGTCATATTTACTAATGATGGTAGGATTTGACAACACAGCCATGGCTGTTGTGATAGTTTGCTCAAAGTTTAGTGTTGTGCCGCGTTTTCGGTTGATTATAAACTTATTTTTTTGTTAACTTTAAGTTGCAGTTTGTGTTTTAAAATGAGTGATCGTTTAAAATACATGTTACAACTTTGGAGCAACGAAAGCTGTTTGTTTAAAAACTGATGATAGAGATATTGATTTCGCGAATTTTAAGAAACAATTTTAATATTTCATTTTTTCGTTCTAAGAATGACCTGTGCGGCATATGTGAAGAGTATAAAAATGCAAGTAATAAGACCAATTTACAGGAAAAGTATGACAGGCAGTTCTCTAAACTTCTTGCGGTGATATTAACACGTTTTACTATCTAAGCTAAGCAACTTAGTTGCCGAAATACGTACATATATTTTTTGTGGTAAGGGATTTTTTCTTTTGCATTTTATTTCTGTTATTGTCATGTTGAAAGTATTTAAAGATGAACTTTTTTATTATAAGACTTCTTATAGTGAAAGCAATTTCAAAAAAATTCTAATTCAAAAAACAACCAGCAGAAATTCAACTTCTTATGATATTAAATAGATACAGCTGTATCTGAAACTTGCTCAAAATAAATTAGATGACTTGAGTTTTTTGTGCAATAAAAATCATATGATTCTTAAATGTTACGATTTTTACCGATCATTAGGATGTAAAAGCAACCCCCTGTTATTAGTAACAATATTAATATTACGTTATAATGAATGTAATTTCCTCTATATTTAGGTTTTTTTTTTTACTAAATTTACTGAACGCTGTAGTATAGTTATTATAATCCCATTTTCACAATAAGTCCCAATTTCCATTCATCGTATCAGCAACAGCGACAAATCGTTAAATTACACCTAGGCATTTTCAGCAACAAAGACACTTCTATACATAATTAGTGTTCTAATTAGATTTTTTGTAATATGAAATGGTAATAAATTACATAGCGTATACTAGTGCCAATAACACAAAAATAAAAGCATTCTCTCTTAATTTATGAAAAAAATCGAATGCTAATTATTACGAATTAACTTTAAACGTCATTTATTAACAAAACACGGTTGTGGACTTCCTCGCCCTATCCACCGATTTGGATAAACACCGTCCAAAAACTCAGAGCAATTAGACTGAATGTGCTGGAGCACCATCGCGCATAAAATACATTTGCAATCTTAATTGCAACGGGACATCTTTCAGCAGTAGTGGTAGCGCCCTTTCAAGAAAGCGGCATTATACATCTCCATTTAACCTCATTGCAAAAAATATGGACCTATCAAGTGATCTCCAAAAATTCCGGCCCACACATTAACAAAGATTTGATGTTGATGACGAGTTTCCAAAGTTTTGTGTGGGCTTTCTTCTGCCCTTGTGCGATTATTATGAAAATTAATAACAGCACGTCTGGAGAAATTAGCCTCGTCAGTGTAGAATACTTGAGGCAAAAACTGTGGATTTAGAATGATTTTCTGTTGTATCCATTGACAAAAAGCCAATCTTTGCGGGAAAACTGCTGGCAAAAGAGCCTGTACCCGTTGTATGTGAGAGGATACAACAGTTCATTGTTCAATATCCTCTGGATTGTCGGCTGATATACGTTTACGACAGAGGCAATTTTTCTGGTGCTTGTAGTAGAATGTTCCTCAATTACATTTACCACCATTTCTTCCACTTGTGGAGTTTTAACTTTACGTAGGTGCCCGCTATCAGCAGTACCTTTTTTAAAATGTCCTATTTTTCTATTACGTTGGTGAAGACGAGCAAATATCGAATGATGCAAGATAACACGTTTCGGGTATCGTTCTTCATCATATCGCACAACTCAGCACTTGTGTAATTTATATTAGAAATTTTATACATTGACAAAAGTTTGACACAATAATATTGAAATGACAAATAAATATTTTTCTTTCAAAACTAATGTTTTCGCAGAAACAGGTGTAACATTAAATCTTGCTGACTATACTATAACAAAATTTTAAGTTTACTTTTAAAAACGCATTAATTTAGAATGACCCTGTATATTTACGGTTAAAAATAATAAATTTGATCTTATAAATTACATGTAGAATAAATATGTAATATACACCTAACGTTGATTACATTTTTCTGATGTCGAAGGCTTGTTTTTACTAAGGTAGCACAATTAATAACACGACATTTTGAAACCAAACAAATAACACTGATAAACTTTATTTGTAACTTGTTTGTCAAATTTCCTGTTGAAATCTATTTGTTTAATTAAAGATAACTTTTATATGGGACTACGTTCAAGGCACATTGTGTTAGTGTTTGAAAAATTTTAATAAGCAGTGATTCCGTATTTATGTGTATAGATATACTGGAGACGCGTTAAGTTCAGTTGCACGTCATCGATGACGTTTACATGTTGTCACAACTGTATTAGAGAAACTAAAAAAGTTACTTTGTTAAATTATACTTGAGGGCATTTATTTCATTAACTTAAATAGAAGATTTATAAATTGATCGTAATATACGCATTCATGGCAAATAAACACATAATTTCCGTTTCAATATTAAATCTCTTTATTACATATTTTTAATAGACTAATAGTTCAATTCGGTGTTGACAGATAAATCATATTTAGACGTGCGTTCCTGTCAAATTTTTCATGTTTATTTTTGCTTTGATATAAATTGTTTAAAAACAGTGCTTTTTAGAAGTGTATTTATTTTTTATTTGCGTCCATTGAATATAATGCCGAAAGGTTTCTGTAAACAGTCGAGGCTTTTTACAAACTTTTCTATAATCATGTGTTAAATTTAATGTGAATAGCGTAAGTATTGCTTATTTTAAATTATATTATGGATACGTAATGAAACATTTAAGGTTTTTCGACAATCTAAATCAATATAATAAATAAGTTGAGAAAGACTGAAGTCTTAGAGTATTTCAATTACTGAATATATAGTTATTGTATTGTGAATAATTTTTTTCTTTGGATATATCAAATGTCACTAAAAATTGATCCGGCAACATATACAAGGCGAATCGTCATGGATCTAGTATGACGTGCAACTGAATGTAACGCGTTTCCACCATACATATAAATATCATATACCGGGGTCGACATATTTTAATTTCTTATACGAAAGTAGAAAGAGGAAAAGAGCGCGACGAAATAAACTAAAGATAAACATAAGCGAGGCTGCCACACTCGACAAACGTTTGCTATGAAATGTAAGGCGTGGGGGTCCCCCGCCACTGCGTTGCTCTCCCACCACTGTTAGCAAGCAGGCATCGCTGCATATCATAAGGTCATCTTCTGCATATGACAGAAGGCAAACCGAAATTAAAACTTGACGACTATGGTATATATTATACTAGCTGACTCGGCAAACGTTGTTTTGCCATATAAATTATTATTCGCGAGAACATGCCACGTATAATTGTCCGTGTGAAAAACACGGTGTGCGCAAATCTAAGCCACAAACAGACATCGTTTGGTCTTGATGAGAATATACTTAATATGAGAGTTGCACTGAGAAAGTAAAATGATAAGTATAAGCGTCACTGCTACGATCGACGCACAATCAACAATAATGGCCGAAAACGGTTTAGGCCCTAAACTTTAATGGGTGAGAAAAAGCTTATTATGTGAGAAAGACAGAAGACCGGCTTCGTTCTCATCCCTACTCTGTGCTGTTTACGGGGTGAGAAGTGACACCGGTAGACGCCTGGCGGGAATAACTGATCGAGTGGTAACTGATCAATTATCGACCGCTGGGAGTAGAAAATGATTAAAGTACTAATATCGCTATTAAAAAATAGGGGTTTGTGGTGGAAGGGTGAAAATTTAGTGTTGCATGTATTTTTTAATGCCGAATCATAAACAAAGTAAAATACAATTTTTTTTCCAAAAAAACAAACAAAAAATGTTTGGGGTGGACCACCCTTATCACTTAGGGGTATGAAAAATAGTTTACGTCCTATTCTCAGACCTGCTGAATATACACACAAAATTTCATAAGAATCGGTCGAGCTGTTTCGGAGGAGTTTTGTGACAAACACTGTGACACGAGCATTTTATATATTAGAAGATATGATATATATGCCATTGTCACCATTTTACCAAGGAGCGGTACACCATTCAACTACGCGTCGAAATTGTTAAAATTTATTATAAAAATTTGTGCTCTGTTTGTCAAGCTTTTCGCGAGCGACGAGATATTTTCTTCCGGAAGCCACCAAAACACAGAACCTGTTCAAAATGTAAATGATAATTTGATTTTCTACATTAAGAGAACAGATCATTTAAATATTGAAAATATGTAAACATACACACATTACAAAATGCATTACCTACTAACTACTGTCATTGAACACTTAGGGCTTTTGAAGTATTGGGGTTATTAAGAGTAAGAGTTTCTACTTCATATCTTCTATAGTCATGACTCACTTTTTTAGCTACACTGTACTGATGAGGACTAATGAGCCTGAAACACGCGTCCGCCATTGTACTACACCCAGAAACTTCAAATAATTTGTTTTCACTTTAAACATTTCCGCGTTAGCATCTTTCTGTTTTCTCACACGTGCGTCAGTCAGAGCAAAGGTTAGCAAATTGGGATGGTCTGAGTGAAACTTCAAATGGTAACCCGCCGTCTTCCTATTTTTGTTTTAGTTCAGACAACATAGAATATTTATTGTTTGCGCCTAACGTTAGGGCATTCATTAAGATATTTATTACACCTACGCCATATCTAAATTGTTATTTATTATATTTATTTATTTTATTTACTTGCCCACGGAAGTATGTTTCACCACATAACATATTTATTGGCGCCCAACGTTGGGGCTCTATACCGCAAGATGTTTAAACACTGAGATACTATCAGAGAAGTTTACTTCCCAATGTTAAAATTTAACACATGTTTTTGTTACAGATATGCGTTTTAGTGGGGATTTCAATTTTCTTATCCTCCAGTATGTGTTCTGAGAAAGAAAATTGGCACATATTTCTTTTCACCATATCAAATGCTCTGGTTCTATTAATAGGTCTAGGATTGTATTTAATATTTTCATTTGGATTAACAACGAAGAAGCCATGGTTTTGGGTAAAATCGGTAAGATTTTATAGTTAATTGTTTATATTCATACCGTCTCAAAAGTTATTTTTAATTTAACGTACTCGAATTGTCAAACTACTGTCAATATCGAAAGAGCAAGTTTATACGAAGCTTGAGTATGACACGTTTGCATCAATATATTCGACTATCGTGCCTTCAAATACTTTCCTTCTTAGAGATGGCCATGCTTTTTTCTAATGGTTGGTGACAGTGCATGTAATCAGACAAAAACGCATAATTTTGATAGTTTGTTTATATCATGTAAATGTATGTAATAATTAGTAATTTAGTTTTTGAAAAACATTTTATTACAATAGTAGATAAGCTATGACAGTTCTGGCGCAAAATCCGATAAGGTTAACATACGGGGTCTAAATTCACTTTTTGCCCCCCACCACTCCAACTTCTGATATCACGTGAGCGAACGCAGCAGCCCCGTTAACGGCTTCAGAAGCTGTTCAAAGCACTTCAGAAGCTGTTCAAAGCTCTTCAGAAGCCGTTCAAAGCTCTTCAGAAGCCGTTCAAAGCCCTTCAGAAGCTGTTCAAAACTTTTCAGAAGCCGTTACCAGGGATGTTGCTTTCGATGAGTTTTCCGATGGGTAGGTTATGGTCCTCGTAATGACTAATTGACTATTTTGTTATGGAAAAACGTATTTAAATTATATACAAAGTTTTTTCACATTATTTTTTTAACGAATGAAATACTTAAAGATACGCCAGACAAGAATAACCTAAATATGCTTAGGTTACATTAAATATGTATTGGAAAAAAATGGTAACCTGTCCCTTAGCCAAATTTAGGTGTATTTTTCTTGAATTGATCACAATATATACTGCAATTGCATAAGAAACAATAAAATGGGTGTGTTTAAAACCACACGGCAGAAATGAAAACTTCATCAAGGCGAGGTTAATAATACGAAATCCAACTTTTTTTTTTCGTTCTATATTACATTAGGGTCATCCTGCATCGACGAATTCAGTTCCTGAGATTTAGTGTGCTTCTTTTGACGATATTTCTTCACGCGCGCATTAGACAATTCCCTTTTTCGTTTTAATTTGTCATCGATTTTATTTTCTTCATCCATCCATTGTAACAGAAAATAATTAAATGCTTATAAATTCGTATACAGTGTAGAAATCACTTATGGAATAAATTCAGTAACTTCTAAACAAATGACATTTGTCGAAAACGCTGAAACAGGTCAATTTTTATTTTAAATTGCGCTAGTTTTAAATTACTTCACCTATTAGTGACGTCATCTTTTTTAGAACTGTGACGTCATACGCATTTTTTTTTTAATGAAATGCTATATTTTTTTATAAATTCGTAGATAGTACTATTAAATACCTTTTCAATGAATTAGTTAACTTTATTTTAAACTGTTTTTAAGATTTTTACATTTTTACGTTCCAACCACAACAACAACAATTATAAAAACGTCAAAGTTTACTAATTCTTTTTTGATCAAAGCAAAATTACTATTTTTCTTGTATTCTACTACCGTCAGGTGCTATCAATTTCATCACAGTTTTTTCATGTTTTTTTTTTAATTTTTTTTTAAATGTAACAATCTCAAAAACAGTTGAAAATAAAGTTAACTAGTGTTAGTTCACTGAAAAGGTATTTAATGGTACTATCTACGAATTTAAAGGAATATAGCATTTGTAATAGTACGGCCCTAAAGTTTAATAAAAATGACTAAAATGTCCCAATGTTGGGTACCATATGTAATAGTACGGATTTAAATAATATAAAATAATATAATTAAAATGAATAAAATAAATAAAATGACTTATTGAATGCTCCGCGTAATTAGCTCAGATAAATAGTTTGGTTTTGCATAAGACTCTTAATTTCAAGACGGTTCGGGTATTTAGACACTAAGATTATTTTTCTGAACGTACTATTACTTCTTGTTTTTATAATCCAAATTTCTTATATTAAGGTAGACAAATAATACGCAAAAGGATATTTAAACATTATTAATATATTGATTAAAACACCATCAACACAGATCAGGTTACAAACAAATGTTACAGAACAAAACACAATTCAAATGGTAGGTCTCAATACAACTTACGCATCAATTACAACAGGCAAATATAATAAAACAACAATGCAATGATGCTTTACCTAGACAATGTACCATGGATTTAAATAGATGCTAATTGAATTGTTTTATAAAAAGCATGCATGATATAGGCCTTGAATTTGCTTATTCGATGGGTACCTCTATGAAGATGCGGTGACCATGAAACGGTGTTTTCACGGGCAGCTTTCCCAGGGTAGATTGAAATCGCCGTCTTCTTTATCCCGAGATACGGCACACACTTGTTTTAATAAAACTTTTACTTCACTTGGCACACTATTTGTTTTATTAAACTTATATCTGTTTTCTCACTAGGCTTTTTCTTTTACTTTTAACTAATGCTTAGAATTACTATATTTGTATTCGCACTATTAGCCTGTGAGATCGCTCCACGTTGGGTGCGGTCCAGTCGTTATTTTACTTAAAGGGACCTGCGAACCTACTTGTTCACGGGCTAGGGAGCGTCTGCCTCTTACTCTTCGCTTAAGGCACATCTCACCGTATTCTTTTAAGGGGGTTCCCCGGGCCACCTATGTACTTTACTTTTCTTCATAACATTCAAGGTTCCACGTGTCGGTTGCACACAAACTGTTTCTTGTCTATGTCGCATAACTTCTTGGCTGACTCCGATATCATTGACGCCACTTGTGTTTTCTTTCTTTCACACAGATACACCTACGCACTATTTCTCTTTTACATATACAGAATTTATATAGGAACATTTTAAACAGGAATATAATAATTTAATACACATAAATGAATAATACATGTTTCCTGATCTGTGTTGATTTATTATCTACCTTAATTTCATAATATACATTACCTTAATATAAATATTTTGGATGTTATATTATATTTATATTTTATTTATTATATACAGGGCCTACCGTTACAGATACCCCCCTTTGCCTTTTCTGATAGGCTGATAAGTCTAAATGAAAAGCAAATAATGGTAACGTGTATATAATAAAATATAAGAAGCTACAAAATAATTTTGAGATTATATATACTTATGGTTTGCTAAATGAATAGTCATAAATTGATAGATATGTATTTTATATTTACAGACTAATTTTCTATACACCCTATATCTCTGTTGGGTCTTTTGGCGGTATTGCATAAACGTCAACAGATGTTGATAAAATATTATTAATCATTTTTGATGAATGATTTGAGAACATTACTTCTTCGTAATGTGGATTATTGCAGAGATAATGACGTTTCTTTGGCTTATCGCAAAATCGAGCTTCTTTCTTTCGGGTATTGTTCCAAATTCGAAATGTCTCCTTAGTGCTTCCAGGAATTCCTTTGGGTGAAGCTCTCTTTTATCCCCGTTGAACATAGGTACTTTCTATAAAATTTCCATATTTTTATCTAATCTTTCGAATTTCTTATCCATAAAGTCAAAAAGTGCCTGCATATCTCCTACTCCTTTAGGCGTCGCTTCCTTTTCGACCACGTTGTCGTCCGGGGTTTTATATCCGGTTGCTCCTTGGTTTGTTTCTTCACTTCCATTCTCTACCTCTGAGTTTCCCATGATCATTTCTTTTTCTCCTATCATCTTACCACTCCTTAAATGCATTCACTTCAATTCCTTCTTTAATATTCTTCCAACTTTATTTCCTTTGGAGGCTACGTTTATTTTATACCACGGTGGCTTTATTTAAACAACGATAAGGCATATAAAAAACAACTAAATAAAAATTTGACAACAACGCTATAAAAGAAAATTCTTTTTTGTTCAAATTTTATTCTACTTTGCCTTTAAAAGCTCCGCTAATTGTATAAAATGTTTATTTACTTAATTCCAGTGACCCCCCAACCAGGTGTGCCTATTCCTTTGGATCACCCTGTATAATACGTCGCCAATTTGCTTCCAAAATTACCGCTTATTCGTGTAAAATATTTTGGGTTTTATTCCTATTAACCCCCCAATAAAATGACCTTTCTTTCAAAACACCCTGTATAATACGTCTTATTGTACCGTATACCTTATATGCTATGCGCCCTGAAAATGTTTACACAAACTTTTGTAACACCCTGTATATCAAAAAAAAAATATACTTAAATTGTCTACCTTTTAATTCAAATTTAAATTGCGCTTTTATTTAAAAATTAAAATTTTGTTCAAAAGAATTTAAAAATTACGTGAAAATATTTCTTAAATATTTGATAAAGCTTTGTTCCTACCAAACTACTCCACACAAATTTGAAATGAATTGAAAATTTAGTGTCTTTTCGGGCCCACCGGCTGGTGCGCCATATGTAATAGTACGGTGTTTAAAGTTACATAAAATAACTAAAATGTCCCAATGTTGGGTACCATATGTAATAGTACGGATTTAAATAATATAAAATAATATAATTAAAATGAATAAAATAAATAAACTTATTGAATGCTCCGCGTAATTAGCTCAGATAAATAGTTTGGTTTTGCATAAGACTCTTAATTTCAAGACGGTTCGGGTATTTAGACACTAAGATTATTTTTCTGAACGTACTATTACTTCTTGTTTTTATAATCCAAATTTCTTATATTAAGGTAGACAAATAATACGCAAAAGGATATTTAAACATTATTAATATATTGATTAAAACACCATCAACACAGATCAGGTTACAAACAAATGTTACAGAACAAAACACAATTCAAATGGTAGGTCTCAATACAACTTACGCATCAATTACAACATAGGCAAATATAATAAAACAACAATGCAATGATGCTTTACCTAGACAATATACCATGGATTTAAATAGATGCTAATTGAATTGTTTTATAAAAAGCATGCATGATATAGGCCTTGAATTTGCTTATTCGATGGGTACCTTTATGAAGATGCGGTGACCATGAAACGGTGTTTTCACGGGCAGCTTTCCCAGGGCAGATTGAAATCGCTGTCTTCTTTATCCCGAGATACGGCACACACTTGTTTTAATAAAACTTTTACTTCACTTGGCACACTATTTGTTTTATTAAACTTATATCTGTTTTCTCAGTAGGCTTTTTCTTTTACTTTTAACTAATGCTTAGAATTACTATATTTGTATTCGCACTATTAGCCTGTGAGATCGCTCCACGTTGGGTGCGGTCCAGTCGTTATTTTACTTAAAGGGACCTGCGAACCTACTTGTTCACGGGCTAGGGAGCGTCTGCCTCTTACTCTTCGCTTAAGGCACATCTCACCGTATTCTTTTAAGGGGGTTCCCCGGGCCACCTATGTACTTTACTTTTCTTCATAACATTCAAGGTTCCACGTGTCGGTTGCACACAAACTGTTTCTTGTCTATGTCGCATAACTTCTTGGCTGACTCCGATATCATTGACGCCACTTGTGTTTTCTTTCTTCCACACAGATACACCTACGCACTATTTATCTTTTACATATACATAATTTATATAGGAACATTTTAAACAGGAATATAATAATTTAATACACATAAATGAATAATACATGTTTCCTGATCTGTGTTGATTTATTATCTACCTTAATTTCATAATATACATTACCTTAATATAAATATTTTGGATGTTATATTATATTTATATTTTATTCATTATATACAGGGCCTACCGTTACACATTCTATTAAAAAAAAACTGCGTATGACGTCATAGCTCTAAAAAAGATGACGTCACTAATAGGTGCAACGATTTAAAACCAGCGCCATTTAAAATAAAAATTGACCTGTTTCAGCATTTTCGACAAATGTCATTAGTTTGGAAGTTACTGAATCTATTCCATAAGTATACTGGAGACGCGTTAAGTTCCGTTGCACGTCATCGATGACGTTTACATGTTGTCATAACTGTATTAGAGAAACTAAAAAAGTTACTTTGTTAAATTATACTTGAGGGCATTTATTTCATTAGCTTCAATAGAAAATTTATAAATTGATCGTAATATACGCATTCATGGCAAATAAACACATAATTTCCGTTTCAATATTAAATTTCTTTATTACATATTTTTAATAGACTAATAGTTCAATTCGGTGTTGGCAGATAAATCATATCTGTCAAAAAGACGTGCGTTGTGTATATTTTTCCTGTCAAATTTTTCATGTTTATTTTTAAAAGCAGTGCTTCTTAGAAGTGTATTTTTTATTTATTTGCGTTCATTGAAGATGATGCCGAAAGGTATCTGTAAACAGTCGAGGCTTTTTACAAACTTTTCTATAATCATGTGTTAAATTAAATGTGAATAGCGTAGCTTATTTTAAATTATATTGTGGATACGTAATGAAACATTTAAGGTTTTTCGACAATCTAAATCAATATAATAAATAAGTTGAGAAAGACTGAAGTCTTAGAGCATTTCAATTACTAAATATATTACGTTATAGTTATTGTATTGTGAATAATTTTTTTCTATGGTTATATCAAATGTCACTGACAGAAATAAAAATGGATCCGGCAACATATACAAGGTGAGTCGTCATGGATCTTATGACGTGCATCGGAATGTAACGCGTTTCCACCATAGTTTCCATACTGTATAATGAGCAATTAAAGCAATGCTCTATTCGTTGCTATGGCAGCGGCCGCGATATATAATCACGTGTATATATATATATATATATATATATATATATATTTACCTGTGATAGGTTACGCGTCCGATTCGATTATATAGTAATCGGCTTCAGCTCCTCTTTTTCGTGTTGGACTCCGGTTGCGGAGTCCAACACGAATCGTTTTATTGATTATTGTGTGAGTCTTTGTTATTTATGTGTTTGACAAGTTTTAAAGAGGACTCATTTGTAACATATTACATAGATGTTAGTTTAATGTACCCACAGATGCAGTAACTCTGTTTGTAAGTTTTTAAAAAAAGAGTTCTTTTGTTCAGCATTTTCTTCAATAGGTGTGTTTTTGTGATTTTGTAGCATACTCCTGATGAAGTTTTTAATTAAAACGAAATATTGAGTAATGAAGAATTGAGTTTGATTGCAACGGACCGAATACCCGATAATTCCATATCACTCATTATTATATATATATATATATATATATATATATATCCTACTATCATTAGCGCGTCCGTACATTGTAAATTTCCATTCAATAGAGCGTCCGCCTACATAAAGCGCCCGTATATGGACGCTCTATGCACTTTCCGTGTAAAACTTCGTTGACAGACTTACATGGTGATATAATGCTGTTTAACAAAATTTCGGAAGACGCTATTTTGTCGACAATATGTATGTAATATAACCATTTTGCGTATACTATTAGTTCAGGGTATTTCTACGCGAGGCGCTGCATCGCGTGCCGTATATTTTGAAATATACACATGTCTTTTATATTCTCGATAATCGAGCGTCCGGACAATTTGGCAACGCGAACAGAATAATTCGTAAAGGACACTGGTCTTTATGGTAGATATGTATATACGTAAACTTGCATGTATCATAAACTAAGGTGTTTTTTTACTTTTTTTTTCGTAGTATAAAGAGGTATTGTGATGACGAAAATTGTCGACCTCGAGATTTTTGCAGATGTCCACGTTTTGAAGTCACCTGATACCGAAAAACTGGTTTATATATAATGAAAGTTATAAAAGCGAAAAATTCTACTTTAATACTTTATAATAATAATTTTTGTAGACATTTAAAAAATATTGTTGGCAAAAATGAAGTAAATTCTTATATACAGACATGACCATAAAAGTCTAATTAACCAGGAAAAAATTTAAAATTAGTGATATAATATTTTCGTTGAATGCAATAAGCCGAATCTGTGGAACGTGAGTGAGAGGTAGCGGAGCATCTGGTGGGTTATCTCGTCAGGCGCTGGTTGAATGTAAATTTAGCAAGTGTCTAGAAAGCAGTTTTGTTCCATTTTTATGTTATAATTATTTCTTTTAAATAATTGAGTGTTCTGTTATAACTAACTAACTGAGTATACTTTGAAAGCCAAGTTTTGTACCTATGTGTAACAGTGGTTATAAATCCAAGAAGGAAAAAATTTAATTATTTAAAATTCCCGGGGACAACCTTAACAAATGGCAAAAAGAATCCTTGTACTGAATAAGAACTTACCTAAAAAGACTATGTGTATGAAAATAAGTTTAATGCAAATTATATTATTTGCGAATTAAAAAGTTTACATAGTTAAATAGGTCCTTTGTTTGAAAAACCTATAGTTTAGTAATGTTATTAAATATGTTTTACGATGGCGTTTACAGTTGATAAATGTTTAAGCTATAATAAACGATTATTGCAGATTCAACTTCATACAAACAAATTAAGAGTTAGTGCAATAAAAACAATTTATCCAAACTGCCTATCTCAAAGGAAAGTAAAAAACGACGAACAATTGTAACACACTATTCAATTCCAAAAACATAGAACAAAGGTAGACATGGACGATAAAGTAGATCCAGAGCCAGTGAGTGGATAGCCCATTATTGTTAAACGTAGGTCAAGTTTTCAAAGTAAAAAAATGAGGTGTGGCCACCACACGACTTTCTAATACGTATGAAAGTGTTACTTCCGGTCCGAATATTGAAATTTCATTTATACAAAAAATATTCCAAATCCAACTCTAAATACTTTTGTACTCCTCATAAATATATATAGAATGCATAATTTACGACATATTTGCAAAAAATCGTTTTTTGGTAAGAGTAAAAGTGTTAGTTCCGGTCCGAATTTTGATTTTTTCTTTTATACAAAAGGTATTGAAAATTAAGTTCTAAATACTTTTATACTCGTAACGTACCTGTCTAAAAAGCAGGACTAGCAAAATATTTGCAAAAAACCGATTTTCGAAAAGAGTAAAAAACCTACTTCCGGTATGAATTTCGAAAAATTCTTCTCAAACTCAATTTTAAGTACATATGAATTCTTTACAAATTTGTCTAAACTTAGTAGTTGACAAAATATTGGCAAAATCCGATATTTTCACCGAAGTAAACTACTACTTCCGGTCTGCCGATTTTGCTGAAAATCTAATCAGTTCTCAAGAGGGAGATTATACTACTAAATGCAAAATTTGGAATAGATTGCAATAGCGGTTTGACCGCTATCGTGGTCATACACAGACAGACACTCAGACATTTTTTAGAAACCACTTTTTTGGTATCAGGGGACTTCAAAACGTGGACATCTGCAAAAATCTCGAGGTCGAAAATTTTCATCATCACAATACTTTCTTATACTACGTACAAGAAAGTAAAAATTGTTGGTTTAGAATTCTGATTGATCCTAATAATTATCACTCATTGACGTTTTCCCTGTAGAAACGCAGGTTGTTTCTCTAATAAACAACGTGTATCAAAAATTAGGGAAAAATCCAAATTTCTTGGCATTGCAGTCGAACTGGATTTTTCATATAGAGGGACAAGTTATAATCTTTTTTTTGAGTTAACTACAATAAAGGACAACGTTGTAATGAAGAAAAAAATGGGGTGTGGCCACCACACGACTTTCTTATACGTATGAGCGTTTCAAATTATAGAATTTTTAGAACTTTTTTATGCAAAAATTATTCAAAATCCTATTCCAAGTACTTCTATTCTCTTAATAAATCTCTATAGAATGCATACTTTGCAAGATATTATAAAAAAAGTGTTACTCGCTAAGAGTGAAAGTGCTACTTCCGGCCCGAATTTTGAAATTCTTTTTTTACAAAAGATATTTAAAATTATCTTTTAAATACCTTTATACTCCTATTGTACCTGCCTAGAATGTATGGTTTGCGAGATTTTCGCAAAAAAATGATTTTGGATAAGAGTAAAAGACCTACTTCCGGTAGGAATTTCGAAAAACTTTTTTAACACAATTTTTCTCTAATTTAATTTTGATTACATTTGATTTCTTTATAGATTTGTTTAAACTTAGTAATTGACGAAATATTTGCAAAATTCGATTTTTTTACTGAAGTAAACTACTACTTCCGGTCTACCGATTTTACTGAAAAACTAATCAGATTTCAAGAGGGAGATTATACACGTAAATACAACATTTGGAATAGATATCTACAGCGGTTTAACCGATATCGTGGTCACACACAAACATTTTTTAAAAACCATCTTTTCGGTATCAGGGGAATTCAAAACGTGGACATCTGCAAAAATCTCGAGGTCGAAAATCTTCGTCATCACAATACTTCCTTATACTACGTATAAGAAAGTAAAAGTCAGTCACTTCTGTGTGTGTTAAAATTCTTCGACCGCTATCGTGGTCACACATGCACAGACACAGAGAGAGAGAAAGCGAGAAGAGAGAGAAGAGAGAGAGAGAGAGAGAGAGAGAGAGAGAGAGAGAGACCTATTTTACAAACCACTTTTTTGGAATCAGGGGACTTCAAAACGTGGACATCTGCAAAAATAAGTAAAATTACCATTTCTGAACAATTTATATCATCTCCCCATTTTTTTTAAACACATATTCTCATTAATGACCTTCCTTATGGTGGAAACACAAACTCTACAGAAAAGTTGCAAAATTTGATTATAGCTTTTACTTTCTTATACGTAGTTGTGTATTGTGATGTTGACCATTTTCTACCTCGAGATTTTTGCAGATGTCCACGTTTTGAAGTCCCCTGATTCCGGAAAAGTGGTTTTTAAAAAATGTCTGTTTGTCTGTCTCTCTCTGTGTGACCACGATAGCGGTCAAACCGCTATAGGTATCAATTCCAAATTTTGTATTTACAGGTATAATCTCCCTCTTGACATCTGATTAGATTTTCATTAAAATCGACAGACCGGAAATAGTAGTTTACTTCAGTGAAAAAATCGAATAACTACAATACAATAACTACTAAGTTTAAACAAATTTATAAAGGATTCATTTGCACTTAAAATTAAAATTGAGAACAATTTTATTTAAAACATTTTTCAAAATTGCTATCGGAAGTAGGTCTTTTACTCCTATCGAAAATCAGTTTTTTGCGAATATTTCGCAAGTCATGCCTTTTAGACAGGTACGGGTATAAAAATATTTAAAACATAGTTTTCAATATCTTTTGTATAAAAAAAATTTCAAAATTCAGACAGGAAGTACCACTTTTACTCTTATCGAATAGCGATTTTTTGCAAATATGTAGTAAATTATGCGTTCTATATATATTTATCGAGAGTACAAAAGTGCTAGATTTGCAATATTTTTTGTATATATGAAGTTTCAAATTTCGGACCGGAAGTAAGACTTTTACTCTTAGGGAGTAGCACTTTTTTTCGAATATCTTGCAAAGTATGTCTTCTATAGCGATTTATTAAGAGAATAGATGTACTTCGAATAGGATTTTGAATAAGTTTTGTATAAAAAAATTCTTAAGATTGTATAGTTTGAAACGCTCATACGTATAAGAAAGTCGTGTGGTGGCCACACCTCATTTTTTTTTAAATGTCTCTGTGTGCGTGTCTGTCTCTCTTTGTGTGTGACCACGATAGCGGTCAAACCGCTATAGGTATCAATTCAAAATTTCGTATTTACAGGTATAATCTCTCTCTTGAGATCTGATTAGATTTTCAGGAAAATCGACAGACCTGAAGTAGTAGTTTACTTCAGTGAAAAAATCGAATTTTGCCAATATTTCGTCAACTACTAATTTAAACAAATTTATAAAGGATTCATATGTACTTAAAATTAGAATTGAGAACAATTTTATTTAAAACATTTTTCGAAATTCCTACCGGAAGTACGTCTTTTACTCCTATCAAAAATCACTTTTTTGCGAATATTTCGCAAGTCATGCCTTTTTGACAGGTACATACGTTACGGGTATAAAAATATTTAAAACATAATTTTCAATATCTTCTGTATAAAAAAAATTCAAAATTCAGACCGGAAGTACCACTTTTACTCTTATTAAGTAGCGATTTTTTGCAAATATATCGTAAATTATGCATTCTAAATATATTTATCAAGAGTACAAAAGTATTTATTGCTAGATTTGCAATATTTTTTGTATAAATGAAATTTCAAAATTCGAACCGGAAGTAACACTTTTACTCTTAGGGAGTAGCACTTTTGTTTCGAACATCTTGCAAAGTATGTATTCTATAGCGATTTATTAAGAGAATAGAAATACTAAGAATAGAATTTTGAATAATTTTTGTGTAAAAAATTCTTAAAATTGTGTAGTTTGAAACGCTCATACGTATAAAAAAGTCATGTGATGGCCACACCTCATTTTTTTCTTTTACTATTGCATAGGCATAATAAAATTTATTCGTACAGCTGGTCGTCAGATAAATTAGTTTAAATCAGAAAATCTATGTTTCAAATATTAATAAAAAGACTAAATATTTAGACCTGAATATTATATCTATATTTCAAATCTTTCTGAATATAGAATTTTGTGTTTAGCGAGTCTTTATTTTGAAGGAATATCGGATGATTATTTGGTATTTCCAGACATTAATTTTTCGAGGGAATATTCTTCTCTATGTATGAATCAAAAAAGAAAAAACAAACAGAAACTACTGTGATCTGTTCTGAACAATATAACCCACTATGTCGCCGAATGTAGATAAATGTGTTCATTGTATTCAATTGCTAAGATATGCAGTACATATATTTTTATAAAGTAAGCATGTAGACACATTGTGACAACATTGCTGGACTCTCTAATATCTACCAAATGTAATGTAATATACCCGATGGAAGTCACAATAGCGAAGAAGTGAAAGTTAAATGGTATATTACAGGCGCTTCATGCACGCGAAAATAAAAGGGCGCTACTTCGTCAATAAAGTGAAATGAAACTAACTTTTTTTCATCTGATATTTAATTTAGTGATAATACTATACCTGTTTTGATCAAAAACACAAAGTATATGCAAAATATTAACGAACTAATTAACTTTTCGAAGGCGGACGCTACATTCATGAGTTCCGTAAGGACGCTATATTGTTAGTAGGATTTATATATATATATATATATATATATATATATATATATATATATATATATATATAATATATATTTATAAAATATAATATCTTTTCTTGGTCGTGCTTTTACAATATTAATTTATTCTTTCCTGGAATTAGCGACCTTTATTCTTCTACTTAAATACAAATAAACCATTTTTTTTAAACGTTTCGACACTTTTTTAATGTCTTCTTCAGTATTTTACATATATCACAATACAACATGTTAAAAATTATTTATGAATATTAATTCATACATCTGCAAATTAAATTACATAAAATTAGAATTATACTAGTTCTCCCAAGTCTTCAAAACAAAAACTTACTAAAAATGTACACGCACGTCGTCAGAAAACATTTTTATTTTTTTCATATTTTTTATTTCCCTTTGTTAACCGGAAATTTAAAATATTCGTACGCGTAACATCACAAATTTACAACATATCATATCGATGACCATCAATCTTAATAAAATACCTTAAAATAATACGATCTGTCCGAGAACACTTATCTACGAAAAAGCCCACGTGTTTTACCTTTTTTGCTAGTTGTTTTCTTATCCTTATATCTTTTAAATTTGTCAAATAACAATTTTTCAAACATACAGGGTTTATTCATAAAAAAAATTATTTCCCAGCTGTTTATAGTATTGGAAAATAGATTCTTGACAAACTATCAATTTCGTTTCTGTCATTAACCGTCTCCTTCGTCCTTTTAATTTCAATCATCTCTAGGATGTTTCTGGCTTTTGTGTTGTTTTCTTTTTTAAGGATCTTGACTTTGGTGAAATTGAAGCTATGTTTCATTTTGTCCTTATGTTTTTTCAAGGAAGTGGGATTTTTAGCATATTTGTGTCCATTTATTCTGTCCTCAAGAAGCTGTTTCGTCTGACCAATGTATACTCCATTGCAGTCATTGCACGGAATACTGTACACAACGTGCGACTGTTTGGTTATCGGGATGGGATCTTTAAGTTTGGTATATAATTGACTTAAATTGTTACTGTTTGTGTACGCGAGTTTAAAGTTATGTGGCTTTATAATGTCGTTAATTTTTTCCGATAAGCCCCTAATATATGGTACTGGGATGGACTTTTAAACTCGCGTACACAAACAGTAACAATTTAAGTCAATTATATACCAAACTGAAAGATCCCATCCCGATAACCAAACAGTCGCACGTTGTGTACAGTATTCCGTGCAATGACTGCAATGGAGTATACATTGGTCAGACGAAACAGCTTCTTGAGGACAGAATAAATGGACACAAATATGCTAAAAATCCCACTTCCTTGAAAAAACATAAGGACAAAATGAAACATAGCTTCAATTTCACCAAAGTCAAGACCCTTAAAAAAGAAAACAACACAAAAGCCAGAAACATCCTAGAGATGATTGAAATTAAAAGGACGAAGGAGACGGTTAATGACAGAAACGAAATTGATAGTTTGTCAAGAATCTATTTTCCAATACTATAAACAGCTGGGAAATAATTTTCTTTATGAATAAACCCTGTATGTTTGAAAAATTGTTATTTGACAAATTTAAAAGATATAAGGATAAGAAAACAACTAGCAAAAAAGTAAAACACGTGGGCTTTTTCGTAGATAAGTGTTCTCGGACAGATCGTATTATTTTAAGGTATTTTATTAAGATTGATGGTCATCGATATGATATGTTGTAAATTTGTGATGTTACGCGTACGAATATTTTAAATTTCCGGTTAACAAAGGGAAATAAAAAACATGAAAAAAATAAAAATGTTTTCTGACGACGTGCGTGTACATTTTTAGTAAGTTTTTGTTTTGAAGACTTGGGAGAACTAGTATAATTCTAATTTTATGTAATTTAATTTGCAGATGTATGAATTAATATTCATAAATAATTTTTAACATGTTGTATTGTGATATATGTAAAATACTGAAGAAGACATTAAAAAAGTGTCGAAACGTTTAAAAAAAATGGTTTTTATTTGTGTTTAAGTAGAAGAATAAAGGTCGCTAATTCCAGGAAAGAATAAATATATATATATATATATATATATATATATATATATATTTTCTATTCTTTGTTGCCGTATTTATATATTATTTAAACTCTTGATGAGCATTGGGCATTTTCGGCATTAAATAAACATACATTAGTTTATAATGTTTGATTTATCTTTTAACGTTTCGACCTTTCTTTTGGTCTTCATCAGAAATGATAATAGGTAAGAAACAATTTTTCTGAAACAACATACACCATGTACATACAAAATGCGATAACACAAAAATAATTTGATATAGGTATACAAAAAATATAAGAATCATATTAAAAAATGAGAAAACTTACTCCAAAATATGTAACAACAGTGTCCTAATAACTTTTATAAAACATGTACAACAAATAAATACATTAAAAGGGTTTTAAAATTTTAGATCTTAATTTAATCGTTTGACGTTACGTATTTTAAATTTTAAAACCCTTTTAATGTATTTATTTGTTGTACATGTTTTATAAAAGTTATTAGGACACTGTTGTTACATATTTTGGAGTAAGTTTTCTCATTTTTTAATATGATTCTTATATTTTTTGTATACCTATATCAAATTATTTTTGTGTTATCGCATTTTGTATGTACATGGTGTATGTTGTTTCAGAAAAATTGTTTCTTACCTATTATCATTTCTGATGAAGACCAAAAGAAAGGTCGAAACGTTAAAAGATAAATCAAACATTATAAACTAATGTATGTTTATTTAATGCCGAAAATGCCCAATGCTCATCAAGAGTTTAAATAATATATATATATATATATATATTGTAACGTTTTCGGGTTCGCAATAAACAACTCGTGCAATTTATTTATTTAAAACAGTATGTATATTCATACACTTAAAATTAATTACAATATAAAAATGTAAAAGTAATGTATCACACTTAAAACTACTATTAATAAATTAAAATTAACACATGTATTTATTTCTATTACTAATGTCCGTATATTTATATCACACTACCGTATTTATATCACTTCTATTTATATAACACTACTATATTTATCTTTACTGCGCGACTACCATTGAAGGAATTATTTATTTGCTGTTCCACACGAGATACTTAAGGAACTTTTTAATCCCGAATTACTCCGCAATTACTCCTCCGCAATCCATCCCGCAATGAATCATCCATCGGTGACCCAGTCGCCTCATATACACCTGCATGAAATGTTCTCGAAATGTACTGGTAAGTTCGGTAATATACCAGTGGAAATCTGAACTCTTCCTTGTTTATGCCAACAATATTGTGAGATGACATATTTACGACTTGTTTACATATCTTACAAGCCCCGCGATGGTCTGATGCCGGCTTCTCACCCGTGAGATCTCGGGATCGAATCTGCTCGAGGACATGAACTAATTTATTCATTTAAATTTTAATTTAATTGAAATTAAATACCTCTATACCTCTCGTTCCCTTAGTCTACTCGAGCCGACTTTACCCGAACGAGCGTTACATAGCCGAGCGTGACGGCTCAGTCTTGTTCAGTGCCCACAATCGACGCAACGCGCCCAAAGAAGTTTACACTTCAAAAAAGCATCGTTTTATAATAATTTATTAGTATTTATATTCTTTGGAGATATCCAATTTCGATAGCAGAGGTATACCAGGTCATTCAACCATCCTAGTAGAGAATTAGAAGATGATGTCTGACTTATCTAATTTTTTTGACTTAACAAATGAATGGAATACGATCCTTCGGCCTAACTAAACAATATTTGCCGTAACACATTATGCATTAAGTATTTCATTAAGAATATTCTCAAGAAGTTTCAGCTTGCTATACTTTAGAAATATAGGAGCGTTTGTAAAAACATTAAATAATCAGAAACGCTTTAATAACGCTTATATAAAGCAAATATTGTGATCTATGCAAAGATTAATGTCATAAAAACCAGAAATATTTGATCGTATCATTGTAAATACAAAAGAATTGATTTATGTAAAAATATAATTATAATGTAATAATGTAATTGATTTATAAATGATTATTTGAAGTGTCGGTACAACTTAGATTATTTCGAATTAGTCATTGCAAAAGTGATAAATATGTAATAATAATAATAATAATAATAATAGATAATTTCTAGAAAAAAATATTATTTACTTTTATACAATATAAACAAAATATATTTACCAATATCAGGCATTAGAATAGAGTTAACAGTGACAAATTAATGTATCGTATCATTTTCTGACATTGACGACAGCAATTGAATATTAGAATGCAAATTTGTTCCAACAGAAAATATTAAACAAGTCAAAACAAAAATCATATGTAAAAATCAATCAATTTCTTTCAACCAATCAAATTGTTAATTATTAGTGATTTGTTGGAACAAACGTATAAGGTACATGATAATTCAAAAAGCATGAACAATGTGACACCCATAATAAATAAATAATTTTAAAAAGAATAACTCTTGGCAGGATGAATTGCATTAGTTCATCGTTTATCATACTATCAGCGAAAATTCCTTTTAATAAAAAAAAATGAGGTGTGGCAACCACACGACTTTCTTATACGTATGAGCGTTTCAAATCATACAATTTTAAAAATTATTTTATACAAAAATTATTCAAAATCCTATTCTAAGTACTT
The DNA here is from genome assembly GCA_963170755.1 of Amphimallon solstitiale. Classification (NCBI taxonomy): domain Eukaryota; kingdom Metazoa; phylum Arthropoda; class Insecta; order Coleoptera; family Scarabaeidae; genus Amphimallon; species Amphimallon solstitiale. Next base: position 46,280,335 of record OY720676.1, on the reverse strand, counting down.
CCAGTCTCTTAATAAATCTCTACAGGATACATTGTGAGATATTTGCAAAAAAATGCTACTCGCTAAGAGTAAAAGTATTACTTCCGGTCCGAATTTTGAATTTTCATTTATACAAAAAATATTCCAAATCCAACTATAAATACTTTTTTACTCTTGACAAATATATATATAGAATGCATATTTTACGAAATATTTGCAAAAATCGCTATTCCATAAGAGTAAAAGTGTTACTTCCGGTTCGAATTTTGAAATTTTATTTACACAAAAAATATTTCATATTCAACTCTAAATGCTTTTGTACTCTTGACAAATATATATAGAATGCATAATTTACGAACTATTTACAAAAATCGCTTGTCAAAGTGTTACTTCCGGTCCGAATTTTGAAAATTTTTTTATACAAAAGGTATTGAAAATTAAGTTCTAAATTCTTTTATACTCGTAACGTACCTGTCTAAAAAGCATGACTTGCGTAGTATAAGGAAGTATTGTGATGATGAAAATTTTCGACCTCGAGATTTTTGCAGATATTCACGTTTTGATGTCCCCTGATACCGAAACAGTGATTTTTAAAAAATGTCTGTGTGTGTCTCTCTCTCTGTGTGTGTGACCACGATAGCGGTCAAACCGCTGTAGATATCAATTCCAAATTTTGTATTTACGTGTCTCCCTCTTGAGATCCAATTAGTTTTTCAGTAAAATCGGTAGACCGGAAGTAGCAGTTTACTTCAGCGAAAAAATAGAATTTTGCCAATATTTCGTCAACTACTAAGTGTAAACAAATTTATAAAGAATTCATATGTACTTAAAATTAAAATTGAGACCAATTTTATTTAAAAAGTTTTTCGAAATTCCTACCGGAAGTACGTTTTTTACTCCTATCGAAAATCAGTTTTTTGCGAATTTTTCGCAAATAATGCTTTTTAGACAGGTACGTTATGAGTATAAAAGTATTTAAATTATAATTTTAAATATCTTTTGTATAAAAAAAATTTCAAAATTTGGACCGGAAGTACCACTTTTACTCTTACCGAATAGCGACTTTTTGCAAATATGTCGTAAATTATGTATTCTATATATATTTATTAAGAGTACAGAAGTATTTAAAGTTGGATTTGCAATATTTTTTGTATACATGAAATTTCAAAATTCGGACCGGAAGTAGCACTTTTACTCTTAGCGAGAAGCACTTTTTTCGAATATCTTGCAAAGTATGCATTCTATATCTATTTATTAAGAGAATGAAAGTACTTAGAATAGGATTTTGAATAAGTTTTGTATAAAAAAATTCTTAAAATTGTATATTTGAAACGCTCATACGTATAAGAAAGTCGTGTGGTGGTCACACCTCATTTTTTGTTTTTCAAAAAGCCAGAAACGAACATTTTTTTTCAATTCAGTCATTATCCAGATGTACATATTGCATTTGTATTTTATAGGATATAACATAATTACTTTATATACATATAACGATAATCACATGATAATGTGATGAGAGATTAATGTAATACCTAATTATTTTTATAGACTATAAAACCAACACGTATTGTGCATTATAAATCATACATGTCAAAATTTGTGATATTAGATTGTTTTTATTTTTCATTGAATTTATTATACTGTTCAGATAAATGCTTAATTCACTTTATTAATATTATCGGGATTAATAATATTAAAAATGTGCTTGATATTTTAGGACGTGGCTATAAATATATTCCTACCATTGGTGTCAATTGTGTTATCCATTGTTGCCACGAGTTCATGCAATTATTCCAGTCAATTACACAAAATACCACTAGTAAGTTATTTAAGGTAATTTATATAAATATCGAAAATGATCTAACCTTTCTTTTCTACTTTTAGCCCATAGTGATTGTAGGAAACGCTTTGATGCTGGTTAGTGCGGGAGCACTGTTTCTGTTATACAGGTATAAAGAGGACGAATTTGGCACAAACCCCGAAATTCAAAGAGCACCACCACCTCCGAATGGAAGAAAATCCATATTTGCATAAAGTATCTGATAAAAATATGAATTGTGTTGTTTGTATATTTGTTCTAAATAAATTATTATTTTTATATGATATTTGGTGTTAGTATTCATATTATTTAAATAAAAATATTGTTTTTTTTTGAAAAGCAATGACAATCTCAGTCCACGTCAATACAGTTTCACAGACAATTTGTCTACAAAAAGCACTATTTACAATGTTTTAGATTACATTTATGATGGTCTCGTATAGTCAACGATTAAAGGCCGGGATATTTTCTAAACTTGACAAGGGCATTTGCCCGGTATTGCATTAGAAATGTTTAAATCATATCTATCTAATAGACACAATGTTACTCCCATAGTCGGTAAATCATACGACACTAAAGCGCCCCATTCACTGGCAGATCGGTCCACCGGATCGGTCCGTCCAGACTTGTCCGCCGACCGATCCGCTAATGAATGGAAATAAACGACAAGTCTGAGATCGGTCGGGTTAGGGTTGGGGGTTCGCTGTTTTGACACCCGAGCGTACGACCCGACCCCGACAAATCTGAGCTAATTGCCAATGTGTGGGACCTGTCGAGACTTGTCGCGCGACTCCAGAAGTAGAAGGTGTATAAAAATAATAATAAGTTATTATTTAGTGCCGTGAATTCCTTTATTATTATTAATTGAAATGTCTTTTGAAGACAATAAAGTGTTTTGGGAAGGATTTATTCTTCTGTATCAAGAAAATCCTTGCTTGTGGGATGTTAAAAGTAAGGATTACCGCAATAAGCAAAAGAAAAACGCGGCATATGGTGTGTTAATCCAAAAATGTCAAGAACTTTTTCCACAAGCCAATAAAGACTTTGTGGTAAAAAAAATTGCCTCTTTACGGTCATCTTTTCGGCGCCAAATAAGGCGCATTAATGGTACAAAAAGAAGTGGTGCGGGTGCAGGCGATGTACCAGAAAGTACCTTGTGGTACTTTGATCTATTATCATTTTTATTGGACCAAGAAGAGTTGCGTCCGGCAGTGTCTTCGTTATTAGAAGAGAATAGCTTGGATTCCCAATCACATGTATCAGTAAGTATTCATGTTTATTCAACTACAATCTTAAATTTTTAAATTACGTGGTGTGTTCATTATTAATACCGAGTGATCATACATTATTGTGATGTTAGTTGCAAAGTTGGTAACACAATCCCTCAAGTAATGTTGCACAAAAGATAAAGTGAACTTTGGAAAACTGTATTTTGACAAATAAATAAGAAATTCTCAAGTAAATCAATGCAATGACGAGAAACTTTACCTGACAATGTTGAATGTCACATAGTGTACCCATTACCCAAGTCTACCAATTCACTTAAAATATCACAATTCTTACTAATCACTCGATATGTAATCCTATCTTAAACATCAATTCCTGGCTACACTTAATCTACAAATCGGTGTTGGAAGTCAACTGCACCCACATTATTATAGTACTCTTTGTAACCGTTTCGCACCGCCTTTGCGTCCGTAGTGGGAAAGTCTTGTCTGGACACTTCCAAAGACACTAGGTCACCAGTTGTATGTCTATCACCTAACAATATATTTCCCGTGCTAATGTCTTCTATGTCTATGTTCTTCGGTTGAATATATGTAGCAGTTTTTCGACGTAAGAAGTTGTGTAGAACACAGCTTGCCATTACGATGTCGTCGAATGTATCCACTTTAGTCGCTATTGGTGTTAGCAAGACCCTGAAACGGTTTGCCATGATTCCAAAGGCATTTTCTACCACACGTCGTGCCCGGGAAAGTCGGTAATTAAAGCATTTTTCTTGATATCCAATTGTAGGCGTTTGTCGATAGGGTGTCATAAAATTAGTCCGAAGGCTAAAGGCTTCGTCGCCTATAAACACAAACGGTAATGGGTTATCAAGTTCTGGCATATTAACTGGTCGTGATAGTTTTAGAGAATCTGTGGTTAATAATTTATAAAAATCTGTATTCTTAATGACACCTCCATCAGATATTCTTCCATTAGTTCCACAACTTACATAAATAAACTCATAATTAGCATTTACAATTGCAAACAACACCACACTAAAAAATCCCTTATAATTATAATAGTATGAACCACTTCCTGGGGGCTGTTTAATGGCAATGTGTTTGCCGTCTACGGCCCCCAAGCAATTTTCAAATTGCCACATGTCCTTAAACTCGTGTGCTATGTGGAGCCAGTCCTCCTCATTCGATGGAAACTGAAATCAAGCTATGTATCACAATAAGTATTCCTAATTGTAGGCAATTGGCATTTACAGGAAACTGATTCATACACACAAGAATCTCAAGACGCCACTGCACATTCGAATTTGTCACCAGTTTTGTCACCCGAAACACCCCCAACTTCGAGCACATCAAGCTCCCGCAAGAAGCGACCTCATGAGACTACCCCCTGGACAAAGAAGAGACAGCAGTTTTTAGATGCGTCGCTCAGAATTTTAGAAAAAGAAGATGTAACGCAGCCGTCTGTTATCGAACCCCAAGAAATAACATTTGGTAAAAATGTTGGGCAACAATTACAAGACGTTCAGGCAACAAGGCAGAAAATAATAGCCCAAAAGTTGATTTCAGATATACTATTTCATGCTAAATTGGGAAATCTGACTGATTCGTCGCAGATTTCTTTGGGGTACCAACCAGCACCATACTCATTCGTCCCATCCGTTCCACAAGCAGCAGTATATCGCCAAACAGCCAACAATTATCCAACTGCCACTCGGTCAACGTTTAATGAGCCCACCGCGTCCTATACATCCCAATCAGAAGTGTCGATACCCCAAACATTTGGAAACGAGTTGACACCTTTAACTCCGGCGTCTACACATGGGGAAGTGATGCGAGAATTTTTATGTTTTAAGAAATGAAATAATTCATAACTGGTTGTTAAGTATGAAACAATAAAAGCTTTTTGCCAAGTCTCTTTTGTATATGCCTTTCTATACTATACTAAATATATAAACATAAGTATACTTACACATAAGTATTTTTTCCGGAGGGAGTGATATATTGCACGACACGTTTCTGGAATAATTTTTCCCAGTAACTGAGGAGAAATTATACAAGAAAACTTCAAGTCCTCAAAACTTCTTCCTGTTGCCAGAAACCTCAGTGTTGCCACTAGACGTTCTTCAGCACTTATTGCATCTCTAAACAAAGTGTTCTTCTTTTCTATGAGAGGTGCTACTAGAATTAATAATTCTTGAAATATGTCATAGTCCATTCTAAGATAATTTATAACGTCAAGTGGTTCCCATGATTGGATGCACTTCAATAAGCGTAAATGGGTAAATTCTTCCCTCTTTTGCAGCCACTGTTTTACACAAATGCGTTTTTTCTTTTTTTCTTCATCACATAACATCAATGTACTAACAGCCAAAACAATTTTTGCCTTCTTGGAGAACACGGGAGGCATGTCTATTTAATAATATTCGTCTAGGGCTCACCACGTTCAGTGTATGACTGAACCCGTTTGCACGGTTCGTGCATTGTCCGGGTAATGTGTGGACAAATGTGGATAAGTCGCATGTCGGGTCGCGGTTGGGAGTCGGATCTGGGTTCGTATAGTGAATGGGGTGCTTAAGAGACCGCATCTGTCTGAGTTATCAGTTATATTGAATGGATGTCTACAGGGCTCGATTTTAGGGCCTCTGTTGCTTCTGAACTTTGCTAACGATTTGAGTCGGTTTCTGACGCGCTGTGTAAGGCCGGGTGTCCACCGGATCGGACCGACCACAATCGGAACGATTTGCGTCGGCCGATAAAGATTGTGCAAATATATTTCTATTGAAACCTGTCCACTAACACAATTCACGTCGTACGCGATCGTACCCGACTACTGTCGGACCTGAGCAGTCGGATAAGACGCTGCATGCAAGATCATTATCACTGGTTTGTCGCGACTCATAACCGTACATAACCTACAATTTTTACAATTTCAAAATATATAGGATGGCGGACGATGAATTAAAAGACGAATTAAAGTTAAACATTGATTTGTGCGTCGAAGTAGAAAAACACCCGTGCTTATACGATATAACACGAGATGATCATTCGAAGCGACAAATTTTGGAGAAAGCCTGGGCCGGAATTAGTGGAAAAGTGGGATTATCAGGTAAACAATGCATCTTATTTTTATTATGTATTTATATACACATTGACATTATTTATTGAACTTTGAGGTAAAATTTTAAAGAGTAAATACTAGTCTTCTCGGTCCACACAGTATTTCCATTGCCAGCCGATAGCCCCTTCTTCACTTACAAAATAGTGAGCAAGGTAATCACGGTACGAAACTGGCCGTTGACTATCTAAATAAAAATCTCTTGGTTCCATGTATGCTGGCCTCGTATTTTCTGCTTCTTCTCGATTTTCTTCTTCTGCGTAAGCACGACCTTCTCTTTTCCGTACAAAATTATGCAGAATGCAACACACTTTTATAATGTTTTCTATGTTTTCTCTACTGGGGGTCACAATGCAAGATTTCAAGATTTGGAACTTCTGGCTCATCATACCGAAAGCACACTCCACAACTTTACGAGCACGGCTCAGTCGGTAATTGAATATTCGCCTTATGTTAGTCAATGCTCGTTGTTTATATGGCGTCAAAAGCCTAGTTTTCAGTGGAAACGCTTCGTCACCGATGAAATAGATGGAAACTGTGTGGTGTTTTTATCTTTTGGTAAGGTTTTATTATTAGGTATTTCCAAGCCTTCTTTATCTATCCAATTTCCAAGCCTAGACTGACGGAAAATTCCCCCATCACTCATCCTTCCATAGAATCCAGTTTCAACAGAAATAAAGTTTCCATCCGCATCTGCACATGCCAACAGAACAATAGAATGATAATTCTTATAGTTGTAATCTAGCGAACCGGCATGTGGGAGTTTCTGAATTCGGATATGTTTCCCATCTATACTGCCAACGCAGTTGGGAAGATCCCAAAGAATCTGAAATTTATCCGCAATATTTTGCCACATATTTTTATCAGGTGTAGGCATGTACTTGGCGTAAAGGACATCCCATATAGCCGTCACAGTTGATGAAATTATGCTAGATACGGTTTTGTGTCCTCGAACGAAGTATAAAGCTAGAGAGGACATAGATGCTCCTGTCCCCAGGTACCTTAAAATAACAGAAATTTATGTAAAAAAGTAGAAAATAAACTGAATTGATGTTTAAGACATGTTTTTTTTTTACTTTTAGCCGAAACCTGCAAAAAACGTTGGGCGAATTTGAGAACTGTGTTCGTTCGAAGGAGATCAAAGCCTCCAAAAAGCGGTTCAGGTTTTAAAAAGGAATATTACTTGAACAGGTATATGCAGTTTATTATACCACACACTAAGCTAGCTGTCGAATCTACTGGAAGTAACTTGCCGCCTGTTCCTAGAGAACACGTCAGACAGCAAGGTACGTCAATATGACGTCAATTTTAAGTCACTTTGGGACAATATACGTCAACTCACCAATAATTGACGTTACTTATACGTAAGTTTATCGACGTATTAGGGACGTATCTTCTGGAGGTCCTTATGACGTCAGAAGTACGTCTTTTTTAAATCGTAGTTATTAATTATTTAATTCAGAAATAATAACAAACTGTACAATAATTATTGACATCTTTAAACACTTGTAAGTACAAAATGTATTCATTAACTTTTTTAAAAAAAACATGTACTTAAATTTATTACTGCTATATGTTGAATATACAAGTGTTGGCTGTGTGATAAAACAAAAGTGTATAATATATCTAATCTAATATATGCGCACTATTAGTTTATCCACATGTTACATATTTAAAAATTAACGATTTGTTTTTCTTATGCAATTTTAAAATGATTTGAAATTCCGCCAATAAACATCGCGATAGGGCAATAGTGTGTTGCGTGAGTTACGTGTGGTGTGGTAAACCAAAACGTTCTGAGAAATAGAAGCACAAGATTATGTTACAATTGTGAGTATTGCTTATATAATTATGTTTTATTCAAACTCAAGTAGCAAAAGTCGCTACTTAAATTATCTATTATTATTGTTTATCTTTACTGTTTTACTAGGATTAAGGCGTGGAAATAGGCGAGGCCATACAACCTAACCTCAATTTTTTTGGCGACAACGATCGTTTTTTCTCGAAGTGAACATTGAATACGATCACATCTTTATGGTGATAGGAAGCAAAATCCTATATCTAAGTAGTCGTATTACACAACAACTTGTTTTTTACTTACTGAAGCTTTTATTTTTCTATATTTTATTAGGTAAGTTTTTCTTTCTGTAACACTCATCAAGTTTCCACTAGATAGCAACTAAAGTGCCTGTTATTGCCTTTAGATCCAGATAATATAAGCTGGGTTTCTTTTCCTATACTTTATACATTATTATAATATTTGTAACATCATACCATCTACAAAGAACGTTGTGAGAGTACAAGTCTGTTTGTATATTTTTATAAATGTTTACTCCAGCATAATATTTGATTTTATAGAATTTATTATGTATTTTTAATGTTTTATGTTAAAATGGTTGTTTTTATTATAAATTAATTTATGCAATTTATAAGCTGTAATTTATTGAAATTTCCTTCTCACGGACCAAAAAATAACTTTTATGCAACGTCACTTTCACGTATAAACCTGACGTATATGTGACGTTAGAACATGACGTCTGTGGGCTGTGACATATTTTCGTCATTTTGACGTTACGGTAACGTCGTAGCTCAAGTCGCGGCGACGTAAATGATGACCAAAAATGGATGTCAATATGACGTTACCTTGCTGCCTGAGACTCTGACCGCAAAAAGCAGCCATCGACACTAGAAGAAGGACAGTCATCTGAAAGTCAAGACACCAACAGGGATGTAGATGGAGATGATGATTTGGTCAGTTTAGACGTACAAGAGTCTCAGAATGGCGAGACAGATCACAACCGACCAACAATTAATCCAGAATCTCGTCAATATTCTAGTAAAAGAGAAAAACCTTTAGGCTCGGTTGACCGAGCCTAAAGGTTTTTCTCTTTTTTCTCTTTTATTTTTAGAGTACTTCCACTCCAGGCGACAAAAACGGAATCTTGATTCAGAAAATCCGCGAAAGTGTTTTTTGTTGAGTTTACAGCCAAAACTCGATCAACTGCCTGAATATCAATTTAAAGTGTTCAAAAGGCGCGTTCTTGCACTTCTGGATGAGCTTGATATGTCACGTCCTAATTCATCTTCGAGCATGGCATCCCATGACGAATGGGGAGACCGCTGTCTAGCTATGACTCCCAATATCCCGTCCAGATTGGACAATACACATGAGAGTACTCATTCACCGGTGGAACAGATGCAGCATGATGCAGGGAGTGAACCGGAAAAGGGTCATGACCTCGAAACGCTAGTATATCGGTTTTTGCCTTAATGTCATTACTTAATGTAAACTTTGAATATTTTACTTTAAATAAAACTATTTAAATATTTTTACCTTAATGTTATAAGAAGCCTTTCTTCAACAGTAATACATTTCCTGTAGTTAGTATCTCTTTTGCAAATTTTTGGACGCACAAGTTCCGACAAAAGCCGAAAGCTGGCTTTGGACATGCGATACATAGATTTAAACTTTCTTTCGTGATTTGCAAGTTCACGGGCACATATGAAAGCACCTTTATTTTCATTATTTTTTATGTAGGGATGTACCCAAAACTTGTGACGACGTTTTCTTCTTCGCCTGTAGTACGCAAGCATAATAATTCTTTCGTCTTCACTGGACGACATATTACACGAGACTGAACAGAAGAATCCGACCCGAACTAGTGGACATGTACACGCAATTTCGGTCTGCACGATCAATTTTTTGCACGACTATTGATCTGGCCGATTACAGTCGGTCCGATCCGGTGGACACCCGGCCTAATGTTCCAGTGTGCCGACTGATATACCTGTGTGGTGGATGCGCGTCATCATACAACTTTTCACCATGAATTGCTGTTTTATCTTTGTCAGAACCAGAGATATTAATTATCAAAAACTGCAAAATTAACAATATTTCTATAGAGTATATGTTAGCACCCAAAATTTAAGTTGGGTTTGTTAATACCTGAACCAGATATCATGGTCGATTTAAAAGTAATTATAACAGGTGAAAGTACTTACTTTAGGGATTCAAATAGCATCATTACTTTCTAGGAAGCTGTTTTTATTTCCAGGTAACATCGACTGCCCATAACAGCTATGTATAAATGAATTTTTAATGAAGGATAACGTTTATTGCTAGTACTTGCTAATCCGTGAATTTTTCATGAAATGAATGATTATAGTGTAGATAATTAAAAAAGTGATGGTTTTACCTGCGGAAAGGTGAGGTACAGGACCTAATGTAAGTATATAAATGTGCGATGAGTGTCGTTCGTATCTAGACTTTTATTAGAAGTTATGAAGTGCAGTCCTTAGTATAGTTTCTTCAATTAGTGTGTAATCACTTTTAATTAGTGTTTAGTTAGTGTTTTTGGTGCACGTTCGGAGTTTTGCCACTATGGCAATTACACATCTGGATCTACATCAGAAAAACATTTTCAAACAGATGTGGATAAAATTGCAACTATATTTCCTTATGCTTGGGGTAATAAGAGCCATGCCGGAAAACAAAGAAATTTAACAGTATCAACTTAATTAAAACATTTTAAAATGTTAATTCAAAAGTAGGCACTTTTATGCAAAAATCGCAAACGTAATTCTATGCTTTTTCAGTTCCACTGCACTCTGCACGAGCCCATTTCCCACAGCACCTGCAACGATACCACATTTCTCCGTCCTTACCAGACTCGTTGCATATTACACACATATGACAATTATTGTCATCATCATAATTTTCATTAGACGAGGAATCAGAAAAGCATCGTTGTTTAATTTTAGGTGTGTTGAATGTAGATTTTAGTTCTTTGAAAGAACTTTCAATGTCATCCAGCTCATCACCGTCGCAAATTTGAGAATGCAAAGAGATTGGAATATATAGAGGAAGTATCAAGCTGCAATGTTTGGCCGCAACAACTGCAGGTGGGGTAAGGGGAATTGATAAACAGCCAAACGATTATAGTCCTTATTAGTCCTTAAGAAAATCCGACGGCGTGCTGTTATTCCTCGAAATGTCGTGCTCGTAGGTACTTGGTTCGTAAGATTTCGTTAAATTCTGCGAAGCAAATACGAGCACGACATTTCGACCAATGACAGCACGCCGACGGACTTTCTTAAGGGGTAACGCCACTGTAACGGCCTTAAAAAAAGCGCTCTTTTGACAATTTTTTTGGGGTGGAAGGAAAGGAGATAGAGAAATAATACATGGGGTTGAGCATATATTTAAGTATGTTACAAAAAAAAATTGTAAGAAAATATTCCAAAATGGCGACAGTACAGCAATTCTCCCGATGCATGTTGAACGTGAGGCGACGCGCGGCACGCACTACAACTGGTGCCAATCTGAATTTGGAAGAAAGAAAAAAAATCTGTGTAATCTACATGAGTGAAACACGTACGGGATTTTAGAAAGATTGATTTTTGTGTAATTGGCGAGTGTTTGAATAAAGTCGTTCAATTTTCACCCAAAGAATAGGACAATAATTTGTTAATAAATATTGTTTAAATTAACTAATCAAAAAAACCATACGTATTTCACTTTAAAATGTTATTGCAAAGTTGTGGTTTTAGTTTTCAAACAAAAGGATCGAACATTGTTGGAGTTATGCTGCGTGCCGTTTTGAAAAATCATGTTCCGAGAAAAACGCGTTTGAAGTTTTGAAACGTTTATAGACATGTACAAATGAAAAATTCTACTTTAAATTTTTTTTACCAGTAATCTGCTATTTCAGGACCATAAAGTTGCCCTTCTAGGTTAAAATTTTCCTCCTGTATTTGTTTCCTGGCCGATTTTATGTTGGAGCGTGCCTCCTTTGCCGCATCTGACAAGGCCTGCTCGGCGTACTTTATGCGGTTAGCATCGGCATTTCATAGAAAAAATTGTTTTCGGGGATTAGACTGTTTACTTCATATTTTAGAAGGTTCGGGGCATTTTTTAAGCCAATAAAAAAAATATTGATTTTTTGAACATTCTACAGTGACGTTACCCCTTAACCTCTTCATGCACGAATTAATTGTAAAGAAAGAAAACCAATGAAAAAAATGTATCTGTTTTTTTAATTAAATTATAACTTATAAATTACACAAACATGATGAAACAGAATTTTTACATTTATTTTTTAATAAGAAAAAAATATGTCCACGTTTGTTGCCATCGTGTATAAGTGGTTCTATTCACGATCATGAAAATTTTCCATGCATTCTGGGCAAACTGGTTCATCGCACTTCTTACAAGCAAATCGGGTTCTCCGTGTACAATGTTTGCTGTGGCATCGAGGAGGATTTCGACATACCTTCTTTATTGGGTAATGACTGACACCGTCTTTTCTTACTTCCCGCAATACTTTTATTTGGGTCTTTTTCTTCTTTGGCGCTACAGCAGATTCTAAAGTAGGCCTGCCTCTTTTTCTATTTTCTTGGTTTAGTTGTAACAACGTTGATGCAATTGATGCTTTAAATTCAAGCAATGGTAATGTAGAGTCTTTAGTCTGTCTATATAGAAGCCACGCATTGACTATAGCAATGTTCAGGAAATGAAAGAAAATTCGAAGGTAAAACTTTTTGTTTTTTACAGCGTGTGGATAATGAGCGATCATTCTATCGGCTAAATCGACACCGCCCATAAATTTATTATATTGTACAACGGGTTGAGGTCTTTGCACAGAAATATAGCTCTTAGTTTTTCTGTCCCATCTTCTAACAGTGTCTTGTGGTTCCTTTCCGCAATATGAAGAAATCATATGCACAATATTATTGTCAGCCCACCGAAGGACTGTTATATTATCTGAAGAAGTAGTTACTGAACAGGAACCACGTCCTTGTTTTTGTAATGCTTTACCATCAAGTAAGAATCTATTAGCATCTCGTATTCTATTTGTTCTGATGGTTCCAACGACATAGATTTCATTTTCTTTTAATTTTCTAATTAAAGGTATGCTAGTGAACAGATTGTCCAAAAACAATTTATGACCTACACCTTCTAATCCTTTGCATAATCGTACTATCATATTGCCCAGTACCCCTAATTCATTCTTGTCTTTGTTGTTGTTAGATTGATACAGTTCAAATTTCGATACGTAACCATTTGATGCTGCTAAGACCCAAACTTTGAATCCCCATTTCTTGGGTTTCGATTTTATGTATTGTTTAGCTCGACTTCTACCTTTGAAAGGTATTATCATCTCATCGATTGCAAGAAATTCGGTTGGAGATGCAGCTTCAGCAAATGTACGTTCTAGAACATTTAGTACGGGTCTTACTTTTATAAATGCGTCTTCGTTGTCTTCTGGAATGTCATCATTGTTTATAAAATGTAGGTATCTTTTCAATTCCACAAACCTGTTTACTGGCATAGCATCGGCTATCATATCCAAGCGTAAACTAGGAATGGATGACCAATACATACGCAATGTAGGATATTTGATATATGTCATCACTATATTTATTGCAATGAAACGCTTTATTTCACTTGCTGTCGTCCTGAACGTATGTTTTCCTGATTGCACTGCATATCTTACAGTTTCTTTGGCGATTATATCAAAAATTTTTTCAGGATACAACTGATCAAAATATGAGTAGGGTGTATCTCCAGTCACATATACATTATTGTTGCCAGAGAATGAAGGAGGATTATTTGCAAAATTATTGTCTCTTTCTGCATACCAACTACAAGAAGGTTGTGTGACCATTGCATTTTTTTTTATTTCTCGTTCGCGTGCTGCTATAACACTAAGCGGCTCATTATCACTGTCATCACTGCTACTTTCGGCGAACTCTTTTTGATAATTGTTAGTTGCAAATTCTTCAACGTCGGAAGTTTCAATATCTATTTCATCCAACTCCGAGTTATCAGGATTGACATCTTCCACAATGCGTACGTGGTCTCTCTTCCGCCCATAAAACAATGCAGTGGATATTTCCTTATCCATTTTGTACCTATATACAAAAAATGTGAATTGTAAAGAAGTAGCTATGTATCCCTTATATCCATATGTGTAATTCCTCATTGGTACAAAATACACAAATGTGTACGGCAACAAACACACTAATTTTCGAAATACAAGTTATCTTTCAACATTCATGTATTACGTACTTTATGAGAAGTTATTTTGCAACACTTACCGATTTTTTCATATACATATATCACATAATTACGACACAAGACATATCAACTACAACAACATAAAGCCAGCATAACCTCAACACTACTTCGTATATATCTAAACAAGTAAAAACCGTATACGAACATTTCTGTTAGCGTGGCTGGTATTATAGAGAACTGTACCTAAACGGTCATTAATGTAGCCATCAGTCTTTGCAGGAATGTGTTTCTAACACAAATAGTACGCGATTGATTCAAACGTACACAATTGTGTATGTGTGCATGAAGAGGTTAAGGACTATAATCGCTTGGCTGTTTATCAATTCCCCTTACCCCACCTGCAGTTGTTGCAACCACTTACCTCGCCTACAAACTGCACTCATGCTTTCTCTATATATTCCAATCTCTTTGAATATACGCCATAATCGTCCAGTTTTCGAACCCCGTTTTTCTTTCGCATTTGTCAGTACCGATAGTGTTTCTATTTCTTTCCATCAGAGTGTGTTAAAATAATACATTTGTCAAGACTTTTAAAATTAACAAGTACTTAATGACCCAATTTTTCTTTTCTTTTTTTACGATGGAGGGGGGGTTCTAACCCCCAAAACCCCCCTTGGTTACACCACTGAAATGAACATCTATTTCAATGAATAAATTAAGCACCTACAAGAAGCGGAAATGAAACACATATTATTGCAATACATATTTATGTGCATGTTTAATGTATATACCTATACTGTGTGTCCAAAAAGTCTGGAAACACCCAAATAAAATCGAAACGGATGATTTTTGAGAAAAATGCAAAAACAGGTCAATTCGTATTTTCAAAAAACTACTGGCAGATGGTATCTGTTTGGAATTTTTGATGACCTTGAAAAAGTTATGTTGTCATCAAAAAAAAATTTAAATGGCAACGTCGCATTTTTAATTTTATTTTTGATAGATCTTTTAATTGTCTAAATGACTATAAAAAAATGTTTCATTTTACTTAAGAAAATGACCGAGAAAAATTTAATTACTTCTTCGATTTTGAAAAAAAAATCATTATAGAAAACAAAGAAAATTTTAATCGTAGAAATCAGCAAAAACTCTTACAATAAATGTTCAAAATGTTGTCCTTGAGCAACTTGGCAATACCCTAAACGATAATAAAATTTATTTTGAACGTTTTCTATCATTTCAGGAGTGATCCTTCGTACTTCAATCTCAATCCGTTGACGCAAGTCTTCCAAATTTTCAGGTTTAGTTGCGTATACCTTATTTTTTAGGTAACCCCACAAAAAATAATCAATAGGCGTTAGATCTGGCGACCTAGCCGGCCACTCGATAGCCCCCCTCCTGCCAATCCATCTGTTTGGGAAGGTATTCTCGAGATAATGCCGAACATTTCCCGCATAGTGGGGTGGAGCCCCATCTTGTTGAAACCAAATTCGTTGGCTGGGCAAATTAGGATCATCATGGTTCGGAAATATTTCTGCTAATGACGAAATTAAATAATTTTGTAAAAAATCCAAATACATTTCCGCCGTCAGGTTACCGTTGAAGAAAAAAGGCCCTATAATTCTGTTACCAATTAAACCAGCCCATACATTTAATTTCTGAGGATACTGAGTTCGTACCTCTCTCATCCAGCGTGGATTTTGGCGTGCCCAGTACCTGCAGTTTTGTCTATTAACAGTCCCATGTAATGTGAACTTAGCTTCATCTGAGAATAAGATATTTCTGAAAAAAAACGGATCATTATCACACATAGGCATCAGTTGTTCGCAAAACTGTACACGCCTGTAGAAGTCGTCTTCAGACAGCTCATGAACCAAACAGATTTTGTAGGGATGATACTTAGTTTTCCGGAAAATATTACCAATTGTACTCTTCGACACGTTAAACTCCCGAGCAAGCTGCCGTGTACTAGAATATGGAGTTTCCTCTACGTGGAGTTGCGTATCTTCTGCGATCTTTGGAGGACCACTTCTAGGGCGATCTCGAACATGGCCTTCTTCTTGAAATTTTGTGTGAATCTTACTCACTGCAGAAATACTAATTGGGGCACGCTCCGGATGTTCTGTATTAAATAAGTCGCAAACTTCTCTAACTGAACGAGCCCTATCCCCAAAACCAATCATCATCAATATTTGAATACGATCCCTCTCACTTAAAACCATTTTTAAACAGATTTTTTTAACTTACGCACAATTCGTATTTGACAGAATGTCACAAATAAAACAAAATAATCGACTTTTAAGCCAACTATGTTTTTTTTTAAAGACAAACTTTTCCATTTTCGAAGAAGTAATTAAATTTTTCTCGGTCCTTTTATTAAGTAAAATGAAACATTTTTTTATAGTCATTTAGACAATTAAAAGATCTATCAAAAATAAAATTAAAAATGCGACGTTGCCATTTAAATTTTTTTTGATGACATCATAACTTTTTCAAGGTCATCAAAAATTCCAAACAGATACCATCAGCCAGTAGTTTTTTGAAAATACTAATTGACCTGTTTTTGCATTTTTCTCAAAAATCATCCGTTTCGATTTTGTTTGGGTGTTTCCAAACTTTTTGGACACATAGTATTGAACAAATATATAGGTTCATATGTCCAGGAGATTTTAAAGCATGTAAATTCGCCCAGAGCTATTATAATTACTGCAAAAGGCAAAACCATCCCTTTTTCGTCAATATGGTCAATTTCTAGCAGTTATAGAAATGCCGTATGGTGTCGCCACGAGACAGCGACTGTGTTTCTGGGCAAGGGGTGTGCGGGGGTATTTTGCGGTAAGACACGCTATTTTGCTATAGCGTTGCTCCTTCTCCCTTACAACAGCACCTCTAGCTCTTTATAACTAAATATTAGTAGTTATTTATTAATAAACAAATACTTATGTGCTAAATATCACAGGAAGTAACGATCGTTGAGTTCGTGTACTTATTTTATCCCCTCAGGGGTTGAAAGGGATTGAAATCGAATGAGTCGTTATCCATTGTTTATAAATATTTGTACTCGCAAAATATAGAGAGACATAAGTATCCATCTAGTAGTGAAATTTTAAATTATCTTTACGTCACAGTTACTAAAGAAATTATAAATACTTCAATAATGTTTTATTCCTTGTCCTATTTAAAATAACTCGAACAATAGAATTGTCAAAGAAAAAGTTTTTGACTGCAGTAGTACAGAGATTGTTAACCGAAATCGATTTCGAAGTGCTTTTTTTTAAAATTTTTAATATTAATAATAAATATTAATTTGATGCCAGTTATAATTTATATGAGAAGGGGTTATTGCAATATATTGCAGATTTATGTTTGCAATGGTTTGTTTGAATGAAACAATATAATTCTAGAATTAAACATTTATTTCTCATAATTTATTGTACAACATTGTTTGTACACACTATATATGTGTATTTACTTGTAGACGATCCATTATTAGTCAGTTTTCCCTTCCTAATTCCACGCATGTATTAGCTTGACTGTATCACGAGCAATATTTACTGTGCAACTTTCATATGCTAGGAGAAGTATTAAAATCATAATACATAAATACCCGTTACAAACATAATATTTAGGCCACAGCTCATAAATAATATACAAAGAGCAAAAAATGGTAGTTTTAAATGTTTAGTTTAAAACTAGAAATCTTCCAGGCGAAATACAGAAACAGGACTCGCTACTACAGTACACTGAATAATTTTAAATTCATTTTTATGCATGGTAATGCCTTAAAATATGAGAAACATGATTGCAATATTATGAAATATGATAAAGTAGTAGTTTCATAAAAATAGTAGTAGTTTCATAAAAATAAAATTTAAAGTTTCAGTTGGATAATTTTTAAAATATGGATGTATGGGGAAAGTGAAAAAAATTATATTTTAATACACGCTGCTATATTAACAAATTAGTTAGATTTATTTAGGGAAGGTTTTCAATGCACGTTACTTCCATATACTTCTTTATAAGACACTTTAAAAGGCTTATGCGTCCTTTTTCTATAGCACTGTGAATAAGTGATTTCTTCAATTCCACATAATTATTTTCCTTCAAAGGTGTTTTCAACAAAACTTCTTGAAAAGATTCCACCCAATTCCATTCTATCAACAAGTGCATTGGAGTATTACCAACATTATCAGTTTCCAATACATTGGCACCATATTCTATTAAAAGCATAACTATTTCTAATCTTCCTTTCTTACAAGCTATATGCATTGGTGTTTCCCCATCGTTATTTTTAAACGACAATATATTGGAAACTTTCATGACCTTAATATTATCCAAAATCGCTTTTATCACTTCAAGGTGATTTCCTTCACAAGCTGTATGCAAAATAGTGTTCTTTTGGAAATTCCTTTGCTCTATATCAGCCCCATGATCTAGTAATAACTTTGTAATAGTAGCAAATCCATTTCTGCCTGCTACATGAAGAGCGGAATTTCCATCTTTGTCCATCAGATGGATATTAATACCGTTCTGCACTAATGCTTCGCTTATGCCGTATAAGTTCTTATCGGTGGCTATGTGTAATGGACTGTCATCATGTTTGTTCTGTACATATCCACTTGCTCCTTTTATTAGTAACAAATCAACAATATTATTCTTCAAAAATCTCAAAGCCAAATGCATTGGGGTATCGTCGTTCTTATCCTTGGCTTGCAAATCTGCCAAATTTTGAATTAGAAGAGAAACTGCGTCATAAGAGCCATCAACAACACTATAGTGAAGAGGAGTTCTTAAAAACCCATCTCGTATATTTACATCAATGCCTTGAAGTAATAGCTCACTCATTGTTTCTAAATTTCCACAAGAAGAGGCTATATGGAAAGGTGTTATATTCACATCATGCTTTTCATTTAGAGCAGCTGAAATTTCGTGAAGAATGTTATATTGTTCGTGCTTTCTGACAGTGCAAGAACACCTCAACTCTATTAAATTTCTGAAAATGTCTAATCGACCAATTACAAAAGTTCTCGCTAAGCATGGAAAAAAGTATTTATCAACTAATGATGTGTCTCTTTTAAATAACATAAGTATTGTATCAAAATGATTGTTGGTAAGAAGATCTAGTAAATTGGATTCTTCAAGTTTTACGTTCTCTTCATTATTTAGATATAGCTCCAATGTATTAGTAAGACCATAATGGCAACAATTATTTACGAAAACCTGTGAGTTCTTAGTATTTAAATATTGAATCCAACACCATTCCATATATTTGTCTTTAATATTATAGATACAGCTCCTGGCTACCATGGTTTTCACAATTGTTTCTATAATACAGTAGCTCCCTCTATTGTCATTAGATATATAACTGCAAGCTAAGTGGAGGGCAGTCCGACCACACTTGTCAAGTTCCATCAAGTCTGTTTCCTTTTCCTGACATAATCTGTTCACTTTGTCAACATCTCCATTTAATATAGCTTTGTGCAATGTTAATTCAGTACATATCTGATTATCGAAGAAATACTTAATTTTTGTATAATCATCTTTCATTAACATTTTATAAATCGTTCTAGCATTATCTTTCTCTTCTATATTTTCTCTCAACCATTCCATAGCCAAATAATAAGCAAACCCTTCTCTCATGAAAACAGGCTTATCATTTTCAAAATTATTTATAACACCTAGTCCTACCCCTTGAAGTTTAAACGTCTCTACTAGAACTTCATAATTTGTAATTATTCCTAAATTAATGATGGCTTCCTTGCCAAATACAGTAACCAAAGCTAACAATTTACTATTCTCTAAAACAAAGTTTCTTGAATATTTCGATAATTTACTGTAAGGTAGTCGATATCTGCGACAATACCATCTAATTTGATTCTCTAAAACATGCTCATACATGCTAAACTCATCGATTTTCGTGGAATTCAAAAAGTTCAAGTGTAGGGGATTCTCTAAAAGCTCGCCTGGAATATAATCAAGATTTCTTTTTATGGCTTTCGGAAGCCAATAGTCTTTTATTGCATCCTTCTTAATCATGTCGATCTTAATGGCTAGAGTGCCAAATTTATCAACCAATAAAGCTTCATTGACTAACCTACTAGAAACAACTACCTTCACATCTAACTTTCTGATCTTGTCTAAAAACTCTAAGACTTCATCTTGACAAATACGCAAGACTTCATCGAACGAATCCAGGAACAAAATTAACCTTCGGGTTTTCTTGTGCAAACTGAAAATGCTGTCCAAAAGATTCTGAAACCCACTTTTCTCAGTCTTCTTAAAAATAAATTGTAAAGGATATTCTAGTAAAAATGCGGAATCCTCTTGTAAGTGTTTAACAAAATGAAGTAAGTCGTAAAATAAAACATAATCCTTTAGGAAATATCTTTCAGACAATGAATGAAGCAAAGTTGATTTTCCAATTCCAGCTTCTCCACTAATTATTGTAATTTTATTATTTATATCTGTAAATAGAACGTCTTCACTAACTGGTTCACAGTACGTAATGTACTGATTTAAATTTTCACATTTCTCATGTTTTAATACTTCCATGCCTCCATTTATAATTTTGATGTATAGTTTCGAATAATTATCAAAATAAGGATCTGACCAATAATTATCAATTGGAGTCTCATAAATATTGACAAATAAACTGCCAATATTTGTTGATTTTGCTTTTACAGCATCAAGAAAGGAAACTGTAATTACTTGTTGTCTAATGCTGGGATCTACTAATTCCAGATCTCCACAAAAGAAAGAAATTAGTTTTTCAGGTCTTTGAAAGTAACTCAAATTTAGCATTGGTCTACTAAGAAACCTTTTAATATAATATTGCTTAGGTAAGTATTCGTTAAGTCCTAATATTTTACCAATAACTGGTACAGCTTCATTGTTCTCATCAAGGCATATATTTTGATCGTCTTGGTCGACAAAGAAATGTCTAAGCTTAAAGATATCACCCTTTAAAAACTCTAATTTTCCATCAACCAGGCGCAAGTAACATAATGAATAGTTATCAAAACGGAGTTGGGTTTCCCATTCTTCTGCAAACGCTTCCACATTTTTGCATGTTATTTTAATGTTGGGCAGCTTGCAGCCATCAACACTTAGAAATGTCCATGTTTCATGTGATAATTTGTCTTCCACAATGAAAATGGTCGATGCTACGTTTTCTAAACACTCCCTTTTCAAATACGGTTTCGTATTCTTCATCAACTGCAATAATTTGGAGCATGTAACTCGTTCCATCACATCCTGGTCATTATTAGTTATACTTCGCAAGCTTATCGGTTTGCGTCCCTGTAAGGAAACTCTTATTCCATCAGTAAGAGATACTAAATGATCATTATCAATGTTTAAAAGATCGGATAAGTTTTTAAAAATCCTATAACCATCTGATTGTAAATTCGCTTCAAATTCTTCAGATAAACTTCCGATGATTATAAACTTTTTCCTCAAGTATTTATACCGCTTCAATATAGGTAAACAAGAGTCTCCTTGTAATATTAAAGGCAGCATGTCAAGCCTCCACAATTCTTCCAGTAGCATGCTCAAGTTATCTGGAATAATCCAATAATGCTTAATTCTTGCCGTTCCTACGCTATTCTTTTTTACTAAAAGACGTTTAAATTTGGTTCTAAAATTTTCATCAAGACTGCTGTTGGTCCATTCAAAATCAGGAAGATTTAGATACGTACGAACTTTCTCTAGGGCACAACCAAGTAAACATCGTTTAATATCTTTTACATTGTCTACCAAAGTGATATCATAACTTAACGTGAGATTGTTCCAAATTTGAACAAGTTCTGGATTCATTGGAAATATCTTAGTGTAAGGTGGCAGTGATACATTACATAAACGCAGTTTAAATGCTTCCGTGTCGAAATGTCTTTTCGTTAAACAGTTTGACAATCCCTTTGTATCGTGCAAATAAACATCTACATAGTTGACAAGATCCATCACTAAATATGAAGATATGTTTAGCATTCCTTCTAAATCACTGAGGATCTTTGTATAATCTCCTTGATCAAAGAAGAAGAAGAAGTTGCTTAAGAAATCTTGGTATTGATTTTCATTATCTTCTGCAGATGGTGTGAGTTTAAAGCATTTTTTATTCACTGATTCGGTTAAAATTGACGCATAGGTCTCGTTGTCCGGAGCGAAATCGTAATCGTCAATAGTAACACGCCTGTTTGAAAAATACCAAAAATATATATTCAAATTTTCTCCAAAGAAATCTCTACTCCTTGCATTTTGATTAGTAGCGATGGTCCTGAATACTGATGCATACTCTTCTAAACTGAATATCTCTGTAAAATCTATCTTCCTCAATCGGTAATTGACTTGTACGAAGTACAAGTAGGGTCTTTCTGAATGATAAAAGTCAACTTTCACTATAAAATCGTCGGGTATAGAAGAAATTTTTGCTTGAAACGTTATTGCATAGTCCCTAACTGAAGCATTTTCTGATAGTAGAGCTGCAATGTATGTAAGAGCTCTAATTTTATATTCTCGTGTTGGATCAGCATTCGTTCTACTCATGTGCATTTTTCTTATTTTCGTGGGTACAATTAGGTACGTCGTGTGGTAGATATTCCTCCTGAAACAAAAAATACACCGTTACATGGTTTTAATACATGCTTACAGCAGGGGTGGCCAGCCTTTTTGGAAGCAATGGTGCAATCAAAAATTTTCATGAACGTGGACAATAACTAATGGCATCTATTATACTCTTCTTTACTCTTAACTGCAATTTAATAAGAGTGCAGGAAAATGGCGTCACCACTTAACTATACATCTTAAATAACCAATATCTGATATAAATTCAGTGTAACACTAAGGTAAAATAAGAACCTACAAATACAGCTTACTCACTCAAGGTGTCTTACCTGCCACTTCCCTCGTATACTGCTGTAAAATGCTGAAGATAGCCATCGCTTCTAACTGCAGTCGCGTTGCGTGGGTTCCAGTGGCGGCCCGTGATTTTTTGGGACGGGAGGGCACCGAGTGGGGGGGGTCTGAGTGTTTAATTTCAAAAATTAAGTACAGACAAAAAAATAAACCCAATATGTTATATAATTAATTTGTTTGAAAATAAAATCCATTCGCCGTTCCTTACGATTAGCAAAATGATTAATAACTAATTCATTGAAGTTTGGTGTTCATGAGTTTATCTTTATTATAAAATTCATCTAGATATTTTTGGTTTGCTGTAAAATTGTCAAATTGTATTGTATATTTAAAACATGTGTTCCTAGTTGCTTTAACAAGATGTGATACATCAAAAGAATAAAATATTTTATGTTCTAAGTAAAAGTATGGTGATTCTGGAGTAACTCCTTTTTCTTTTGAATATTTACAAAAATTTGAGCCGACATCAGATACTAGTGCTCGGACAGAAAGCCCAACTGCAAATAACATTAGTATTGTATTATCTACAGTCTCCTCTAAAGCTTTACCACTACATGTGCTGCTGACTAATACATAACCAACTGGCTGTTTCCAATTCATATGAATGCCCTTAGCAAAGAGAACCATAGCAAATTTTGCTGGTTTATATGTTGTTTGACCATTTATTTTATGAAATCCTACAATTTCGTCTTTAGTTATATTATAAAATAAATTAGCTTTTAGTCACATTTCATCAATGCGTGGAATGCATTCACGTGCTTATGGTGTAAAATGAGCAGTTTTTATTTCACTTGCAGAATACACAAAATCAACACTCGTGGAGTTATATTCCAATTCTGTGTTAATCTTTGTAATGTTCTTACGCTTTCCAATTGAAGTATTTTACTTAAGTATTTATAAACTCTTGATCTCAAAAAATAGATATTTAAAGCAAATTGTTTGTACTGTATGCTGTATCTTGCAATATTCTTATTTTTATTAACTGCATTAAATTTAACAACAGTTGCCAGTTCATTTGATAAATATCTGTCACAAAGCCCTAGAAAATATTGTAAATTCTCCTGTTTAGGATAGGATTTCATTTTAGATTTAGTAGCTATAACTCGATGCTGTTTTAGAGATTTTCTGTCTTTCCTTTGTGGGTGTTTGGGCAGAGATTTTTTTTCTGTTTGAACCCCAACATAGGGTAGGAATTTCCATAACTGATAAAATAAAATTAAAAAATTATACATTTCGTTAAAACAAATTAATTGTATGTTTGTAATTGAAAAGTTCTAAATTATTCTACTTTATACTAGATTAAATACATATGTGTTGAATTTTTGTTCAAAAATGACTTCGAATTCTTCAGTTAACAACTAAACGTATTTTATGTTTTGCTCATAAAATAATTTTGTATTGTAAATATTAATTGTCTCCACACATACTAAAATACATTTTGAAATTAGTATGCTTTTAAAATTTCAAATAATACTTATGTAGTTCTTATAAAATAACATTTTATAAAAAACATTTACCTTTAGATAGTTTCTTAAACAGTGAGGTTTGAATTGGTTTCTTTTCATTATGTTTATGGCTGTGAGAGATAACGATGTTCTCTAAAATTCTTATTTTCGAAGGAAGTTCCTTCACTATATAAAAAGTTTCATTCAAAGTGTTTACTACAAGGATGAATTATTACAAACTATCTGTTATAAAACTTACGGATTTTCTTCTTTAGGAAACGAAAAGAAATTGTAGAATATACTTTGTTGCTAAACATTTTTACAAGCAAAAATGCAACATCTATGTACTCCGGATTTCTTCTTTCGTACAGTTTCTATTATTTATATCAACAACAATTTAACTGGCACCTTTATTTTTTCGTAAATTATAAGTTATAAAATTAAGACAGGTTATATTTATACAAGTGCATACACAACAAAAACAAAACACGCCATTTTGTTTGATTTTGCGCACAAATATCGGAATTATGCAAGTGACGCTTTTGTCACTTCTGTTATTTTGTGATATTACATACTGGATGTCATCCGGCATCACAGTCTAGTGCCCTATCGTGACATATACCGCTCTCGCCCCGCACCACTTTTTATACGCACGATTTCTAGTACAAACTGGGCAGTGGCGCAAGATGCCCCGGAGCCTACGTCAGACTGTGATTTTTAAACGCGCTGAAGAGACGGACTGTTACTTCCGAAAAAATACCCAAGCAGCAAAATCACAATTTTAGAGAAGGATAAAAATATATATTTACTAATGTAGGACAAGTGTGCATATACTGATTTTGCTGCTAGGGATATTATTTGTTATCAAACAAATCAGAAAAATTACATACAAATTAAGTATTTAAATTTATCTGTTAAAAGAAGTTCATCACGGGGGGCAGTGCCCCGTTGCCCTCCCTGCAGCAGCCGCCACTGGTGGGTTCTTTACACAGAAGAAGCAGATGGATATATTCAAAATTAAGGACGCCACCCCCGTATGTAAACAAGTCGCTCACCAAAAGGTTATTTTGACCCGGGAGATAATCAATTATCTAGTATGAGGAGGTTTATGGAGATAAGACAGAACCCAAGAATTCAAGAAACAATAACAACTATTTATTTAGAATATCAAGGCAACTCAGACAGAAATGATTAAAATTTGGCTGAATTCCTAGATCTAATCAAGTATCAAAAGAAAATATAATCTTTAAATTAAACGATAAAATTGCATAAAGGTAGGTTAAACTATTTGAATTCGTTGACAAATGTAAAAGCAAATGGTTGAAATTAAAATCGAATTACGTTTAATAAATTCTAAAAATGGGTTGTTGACTGCAACCTTAATTAAATGTGAACTTAAATCAATAATAAACGCATGCCATACAAAAATAACTTAAGAGTTACCAGAAACCTAAAATGTAACGACACCCTGCATATGAGGATGACCAAAAAAAAAAAAAGGTGCGAGATAATTAATACACATTTATGTACATTGGATAGGTAGTAAATAGCAATGAGATCTCATTGCCATACAGTTACAAACAGTTTAGGTGATCTATCGAGTCACAAGCCTTTAATAATTCTACAATCGTCAAATGAAATTTATTTAAAATAAGCCTCAAATGATTTAACACTATTTGGATATATGAATCGAAGTATCTAAATATACGAGGAACACTATTTATGTATTGAGAATAGAATGAATAAACAAATGAATTTGATGAAAAATACCTTTATTGCTTTTCAAAATGTGTGTGAGCTCGCATTGTCATGATGCAAAATGATTCGTCGTTTTGGGTTGGTTTCTCTCAATTTACCGAAAACTTCAGGCAAACAAATGGTCGTATACCACGCTGAATTAACGGTCTTTTGATTTTCGAGAGCCACAGGACCAGTTTTCGTGAAGAAAAACGCCACCATTTGCTTCCTAACGCTGCGAGAACGAACAACTTTTGTTGGCTTTGCTTCACATTGAAACACCCAAACTGCCGACTGACCTTTTCTTTCTGGCTCATAAGAATAAATCCACGACTCGTCACCTGTGACGATGTTGTATACCGCTTTGGATGCACCACAGTTGTATTTTGAAATCATTTTACGGCACCAATCGACACGAGCATTTTTTTTGAGCATCTTTCAACAAATGTGGAATCCAACGCGCGCACAGCTTCCGAACACACAAATGTTCGTGCAAAATCTTATGTATGCTGGTCATACTAATGCTTAAATATCTCTCGATTTCTTGATATGTCACATGACGATCTTCTTCAATTAGTTTTCGCACAGCATCGATATTTTCCGGGACAACGACCGATTTTGGACGACCTTCTTTAACTTCGTCCGTGAGCGAACTACGTCCACGTTTGAATTCAATGTACCAGCGATATACAGTGGGTGTGGATGGCGCTTCATCACCAAAAGTTGAATTCAGTTGCTTGATGCATTGTTCTTGAGTTAGACCACGTCGAAAGTCATAATAAATCATAGCTTGAAAATTTTCGCGAGTTAATTCCATATTTTGGCTGAGATGAAATTTTAAACACTGCAAAAAACACAAATATTGCTCGCACGTCAAAACTTTCTGACTACCTATAACGTCAAAAATGTCAAATTTTACGATGACAATTTCAAACTTTACCTGGCAATACCAGTGTTGCCAATTTTCAATACATAAATAGTGTCCCTCGTATTTGTTCACACTGTATGTGGCCATTTAATTGTGATTCACAACTTACGTTAATGAATTAACAGGCCAGTCGCAACTAAAATTGTAACTAAAAGAGTGGACCTGGTATACAGAAGTAACTATCAATTACAAAGTGAAATTATGTTCTAAAATTAGCATACAAAATTATGAATTAAAATTCAATTTTCCAAATTATAATAGGTCTAAAGTTAATTAAATACATACAAAGTCTTCCTTACAATTTCCAAAAATTCTAACTGAAGTTACGTAGACTACATAAAAAGTTCTACTGCACACAATGGTCGTTGATATAATTACGGAAATTCTGTCGTTAGAAAGTCCTACCCGGACTGTGTGTAATTAGTCACAAATAAAATAGACAAAGGTTACCTAGATTTGTCACATAGGTACACAAAATAATTTCGCCAATAACCACTACGATGCCATCAATTGAAAAAGAAGGATCGCTACACGACAAGATGGCGAAACCACGTGCTTATGGAAACATATAACTGCTACACGGTAGATAGGCCCCCAAAATTAACAGCTACAAAGTGAAAGAAAAGGGCACATATAAATACTAATTTTAAAATAAAATACCTTGCAAAAATTAGACTCACCAAGTCGTAGTGCGTCGTCAATTATCAAAAAAGATACGTCCCTCGATTTAGGATTATTCGACGTAAAAAAAATCTATACTGCGGTTTATCCTACACTGGAGTAGTTTAAAATATGAATACGGCAATTACAAAATAAAAATACGGTAATTAAATACACTGCAGAAAATAGAAGATAAGGACAACGCTTGACATGCTTCAACAATGATCTACGATAAAGTGATCGATCTATGGACGTTGATGCACACCTCCAACGTACACAAAAAGGGCGGAAGTCAAACGAAGATGCGAATATGTAAACATAACAGAATTTATCTAACAACCAAGCTAAACAAGTGATAATTCGTAAATGAATTGCTAAGGACAAACATAACGAGAATAAATGACATTTCAAAATATTAATACAATAATCCAAAAATTTTGAGATTCAATTGACTCAAATTAGGGAGTGATCTACCGCACATAACAGTAAATACGCATAAAACAAATAAAAGAGATGGCAGCACTGGCCCCAAAAACGTATTAAATTAATATAAAACTAATTAGAAAAATAACAATAATGGGATTTACTAGTATGTCGCACAAAGAAAAGATAATAAGGTAAAATCGGAAGCAACACTCATGTCATCAAGACATAAAAAGAACAATATATAATACGTCGGTAATAACAACAGCGTGACACCGTTCAAATAAACAAAGATGCAGGAGCTACCCAAACAATTGCACATATAATGCAACAAAATAAAAACTAAATTATTCCAGTGCACAAAATAAAGGAAAAGTACAGGGTGTGCCAAAATTAAATGGAACATCATATAATATATATTTACTGTTAATTCTTAATTACACTTTCTAAATTTTCTTTTCCATTTAATTTTTGTCATTTTTAATTTTGATTTTATTTTATAGGTTAAAATAATAATAAAATTTTGTAATAACAATTTTATTGAACAACATTTATTACATAATGCATGAAAAATTATTATTCATTAATGAGAATGTTGAGACTGTATTTTCAAAATCAGGAAAGTAATTTGATACTGCTACTCTTATTAAACTGCACATTAAGTCGTTTCAAAAAAATATTTTAACTTCAGTGCACAATTTTTTAATATTGAATATTTATCTGCTTCAACTAATTTCCAAAATTCCTTGTCCATGATAATAACTTTTAAAGCAACGTCATTTTGTAATTCTACCATTTCCAGTTCTAAATTTTCTAAATTTGTTACATAAAATCCATTTATTTCTGCACTTAAGGTAGGTAGTAAAGTCAACATTAATGATAGGATTTTGAAAGAAAAATAAAATCGATTCCAAGTCGTCAAATTGATTAAATCTCTCATTAAAGTCATTTAATTTTGTTAGATAATCCACATACGTTAGAGAATCTAAATGATCTTCTAGAAATATTTTCGACATGTGTGGAAAATGCCTCAAAGAATTTTTTGGAAAGTGCGAACTCCAAAGGGTATCTTTAAATGCTATTACTATATCTACTAGATCTTTATCTTTACATTGTAGTTCAAGATTTAGCTCATTTAATTTCTGACAAATATTAGCTAAGAAAGCTAAGTCACCTAGCCAATTAGAATCTTCAAGTTCGTTATAAATTTCCTCTTTTTGCTCAGGAAATTCTTCTATTAGATTCTATTTTAGTAATCAAATTGAGAAACCGGTCTAATACTTTGCCTTGCTAAGGCACCTCACTTCTGTGTAAGTTACTAAATCTGAGAACTCAGTATCATCATCCAATAGCTTTTTAAAAAGTCTGTGTTGTAATGTAGCAGCTCTTATAAAATTTATAATTCTTGTTATGAGGTCCAAAACATAGCTAAATGAAATGACTTTTATAGTACACAGACGTTGCTGATGTATATGCAATGGTAAGCAAAAAAACTGGAAATGATTCATCTTTTTTACATAAAGTTATAAATCCTTTATTTTTACCGATCATTGCTGGAGCTCCGTCAGTTGTAATTGAAGATAATTTATATAAGGGCAGTTGTTATTTCAAAACGTGATGTTTAAATACGTACAGCTCACAGACTGAGACCTGGCCGATGAGATGCCCCTCCCACAAGGTGCGCAGTGAATCCTTATAATATTATAAGCACGAACAGTCTGGAAAAATTGTCAAGCGCTACACATATATGTATCTCTTTCAGTATATTACAATTTCTTATTCGCATTTACTCGTTCGTCCGGCTAATGTATACGATGATGAACAAATGTTATCATTTCTTTTTTCCGAATACTTTCTCTGTCACGCACTGACCTATAAATCTGCGCGACTTATAGGTCCAGGCTCCTCCCATCGGCCAAGACTCAGTGTGTGTACTGTACACCCAGGGACGCGCCGTCCATATGGGCAAGGTCATGCAGCGCACAACGGCGCCAAGGCCTTAAAGGCGCCTACGGCCACTTGTGATAAGTTAAATTTTAAAAATATTAAAAACATTTTTTGAAAGTTTACAACAAATCAACAAATTTACATAAAACAATTATTACAATTATTTTAGCATTGACAGCAATAATTTTATTGTTACTTGAAAGAGTGTACTTGATATTTGCATCTACACTGTTTTTTGTATAAATTTAACTTAATTAATATTATTTAATAATTAAAAAAGGTGAAAGGGGTATCTTAAGCATTTTAATAGAAGCTAATAATCATACTGTAATAATTTTATTAAATGAATACAGACTTTTTTCGGCTTCATTCAAGAACCATTGCATATATAACAAGTGCGCCGTGTATTAGTAGGTATTATGTATATGGTCGAATATGGTCGATATCGAGCTTACAGAATCTGGCTGCAGGTTTAAACTTGCAAAATTTTGGGTGTATTTAAACGCTTTCGCAGTTGGTGCAGGTTTATTAACTTATCGTTATCGTAGGCGCGTGAGCCGTATGAGCGTACCAAATATATTTATGTAGTAAGTCCTGATTTGATAATATAGTGATTGTGAAAAATAATTAAAAAATAAGGTAAGTGATTAAGTGAATTCAGCTTTATATAGTAATAATAATTATAATAATGCTTTATTCAACTTTAAAAAACTTACATAGTTTTAACTATACATTCAGTTTACCTAATTTCTATAAATATTTAACTTAACGAAATTTGGCATTACAGTAATTACAAAATTTAAAATTTGGAATTTTTTTGAACAACTTTTTATATAAAACTTTGTGTTTCATAATTCTTAGTGATTTTATTTAGATGGCCAGAGAAGAAAAAGAGAAATTATCTGGTTATCAAAACTTGCTTAACAAGCGAAAACGGGAGGAAGACTTGGAGAAGAGCAATTTAAAAGTTACCAACTTTTTTCGGAAGCTCACACATTTTCAAGACAGTACTTATACTGATAACAGTGGTTTTCCATTTCCATCAACATCAAAGTTGCCATCAGAATTAGAGAAGCAAGCCAATGAGGATGAGGATCCGATAGATTCAGGTTCTGATACGTTTCAGTCGGTACCATCATGTTCAAACTTTAGAAAATTATGGTTTAGATATTTATAACATACGCGGACAAGGATACGACAATGGTGCGAATATGAAGGGTAAACATCAAGGTGTACAAAAAAGTATTTTAGACATTAATTCACAAGCAATATTTGTACCTTGCTGTAATCACAGTTTAAACCTTGTCATAAACGACGCTGTGAAATCCAATATGTTTAGTATAAATTTTTTCTCAACTGTTCAAGAGGTATATAATTTTTTTTCTGCTTCAACCAATCGGTGGTCTGTTTTGAAAAGTAACATTTCAAACTTAACGTTAAAACCTTTATCAGAAACCAGATGGTCTAGCAGAATTGATGCAGTAACCCCTCTAAGATTCCATTTAGGCGAAATTTACGATGCTTTTTATGAGGTTTTGTCTGGAAATAATTTTGATAACACTACAAAACATCTGGCTATTTCTATAGTTAAAAAAATTAAAAATTATGAGTTTGTATGTATGTTAGTGTTGTGGTACAAGATACTAAGTAAAGTTAATGTTGTTACCAAGATCCTGCAAACTAAAAAATTCCATATTTCACAGACTTGCGAAAGTTTGAACAACCTAAATACCTTTTTAAAGGAATATCGATCAGATAAAGGCTTCAGTGACTTGCTCGTAGATGCCAAAGAATTAGCATCTTGCTTGGAAGTAGATGCGATATTCAAATGTTCAGAAATTTTAAGGCCACGAAAAATAAAAAAACAATTTTCCTACGAAAGTGAAGATCAGCCAATTGAAAACCAAGAATTAAAATTCAAAGTCAATTGTTTTTTTGGAATGCTAGACATTACTCTTTCATCTCTAAATGCAAGATTTGAACTGCTATCCTCTCATTCTGATGTTTTCAAATTTTTGTGGAATATTGAGGATTTTGGCAAGTATTCTGACCAAGAACAATTTAATTTTTGTAAAAAACCTGAAGAAGCTTTAACTGACAAAAATCGAAACGAAAAAGATATAGACGGAACAGAACTTTTACATGAATTGCAATTTCTGCAAAATTGCGACAAAAGGTGACGTCTGTAGTAGAAACACTCAATTACATTACAATAAATAACTTAACCCACTCATTCCCAAACATTACAATTGCATTACGTATATTGTTAACTATACCAATTTCTGTAGCTACAGCCGAAAGATCATTTTCTAAATTAAAGTTAATTAAGGATTACTTACGATCTAGAATGGCCCAGGAACGGCTAGAAAATCTTGCTATCATTTCTATAGAGTCTGACTTTTTAAAGCAGCTGAATATTGAAAATCTTATTAATGAATTTGCCAAAAGTAAAGCTAGAAAAGTCCAATTTCTATAAGACATTTCCGTTGTTTTCCTTCACGTTTATCTATTTAAAAACACGGACACTCTAAAAATATTTTATTTGACCTTTTGTTTTTTAATAATTTGGAATACTGTTTTTTATTTTGTTACTGTTGTTTCAGTGTGCAATAAAAATTTTAATAATATTTTTTTGTATGTGAACCTATTGTTTGCCTCAAATAAAAAGTACCTACCAGTACTAACAAGTCTAAAGAGTTCGTCATAAATTTCAATGTTGAACTGTGGGAGGGTGGCTGGTAATTTTGGCTCAATACATATAGGGTAAAAGCGCCTATCAGTATTTCGCACGACGGCGCCGAAGATACTTGGCGCGTTCCTGTGTACACCTCTTGTTAAGTCTCGTTCTTTCCTTCATTGGCAAAAGGCACAGTATTTCTTCTTTCACAGAGTAGTCTTCGAAAACCATTCTTGTTATTTCTATTAATTGAGATGTCCCCGTGACATCTAAACATTCATCCATTTGAAGTGAGTTATTTACGTCAGCTTCAAGTTGATATTTAATATGAGTAGATATTGTCGCATTTCTTGTTTTTATTGTATTGCCTGACAACTGTAAATCGTTTATTGGCTTGTTAGAAATAGTATCAGAGAGAGAATCGGTACCAATAAGTAAAGCTTGTTAAGATAATTCCCCTTTTGAATATGATCTCTTGTTCTTCGCAAAAAAATGCTATTTTAAACAATGCCATAGTTAAATTTTTTGATTTATCTGATACCTTTTTGAACAATAATTGTTGGCTCAACAATCCCTTCTTTACACTATTTATTTTCTCAGTTCGAATAGAATTATGACGCATATTTTTTTTTATCGAAGTTCTCATGTTTTAATTTAAAATGTCTTTCAATATTATATTTTTTTAGTACTTACGGTGCGATTGCACAGAAAACAGACACTATTTTCTTTTACTTCCAAAAAACAATATTCTTCTTCACCAGGTTTAGTCAAGTAACTGGGATCTAGATTTATATGTGCCCAACTTTAAATGCTTGTCGTTTTTTTATATGTGTAGTTTGATCAACCAATTTTGGTGGATCTTATCTTCTATTATCACTTAATATATCCTGAAAATTACCACCTTGCAATTGCAACTATTTACCGGATACAATTTGTTTTTCTTTAACATGTGACCGCTAGGTGGTAAATTTACCTTGCAATTTAGAGGAAAATGGGAGTTCCCCCTTATCTTCCTATTGCGTTGTGTTAGAACAATTATAGGCATTACCACTTACCTACATTTGATTGTGGGAAAAATCATGAGTGGACTACCACTGAAAACATATAAGTAAAACCAAGAACAAAAAACAAGTCTTTTCGTCTTATCGAAAAACAGCTTTTTGCAAATATATCGCAAATTATGCATTCTATATATATTTATCGAGAATACAAAAGTATTTAGAGCTCGAGTTGGAATAAATTCAGTGTACAAAAAAAATCGAAATGCGGACCGGAAGTAACACTTTTACTCTTATCGAATAGCAGTTTTTTGCAAATATCTCGCAAATTATGCATTCTATATATATTTATCGAGAATACAAAAGTATTTAGAGCTCGAGTTGGAATAAATTCGATATATAAAAAAATTCGAAATTCGGACCGGAAGTAAGACTTTACTCTTATCGAATAGCAGTTTTTTGCGAATATCTCTCAAATTATGCATTCTATACAGATTTATTATAAGTGCAAAAGTATTTAGAGCTAGATTTGGAACAATCTTTGTATAAAAGACATTTCAAAATTCTGACCGGAAGTAATACTTCTACTCTTATCAAATAGCAGTTTTCTGCAAATATCTGGCAAATTTTGCATTCTAACAAGATTTATTAAGAACCGAGAAATATTTAATGTTCGAGTTCGAAAAATTTTAATTTATAAAAAATTTCAAGATTAGAACCGAAAATAATACTTTTACTCTTATCAAATAACAGTTTTTGCAAATATATCTCAAATTATGTTCCTATAGAGATTGTTAAGGGTATAAGAATACTTTGAGTTTGATTTTGTATAATTCCCGTATAAAAAAAGGTTCAAACTTCGGACTAGAAGTAACACATTTACTCAGGTATATTTTATTAAGGAATACAGAATTTAAAGTTTAGTTTGGAACAACTTCTGTATACCCATTTCGGAACCCACATACGTATAAGAAAGTCGTGTGGTGCCCACACTTCATTTTTTATGTCGTGGAAGCATGCGTTTGCCTATATGAATTACTGTCACAATGTAAACGAGTGACTTTGTTTTATTCCCATTCAATTGCTGGTTTTTAGAGGGTTTCTGATTTAATTTAGGGGGACACTCTTCAGAGCATTCAGGGGGAATTGTCTGTAGTGAGTTGGCAATAGTGCCTCATTAAGGTAAGCTGCTTTTTTAAGTAATCAATGTTTGCACTCAGCAAACGGATCAGGAACCTTTCCCGCTCCAATTATTTACTTGACAACAGTTGAGTGTTGGCTGGACAGGATGTTAACCTTTACTGATCACCTTCCATTTGGTACTTTTCACTGGTGCCATATGTTAGAATTATACAGATTAACCCGAATAAACAATAATAATAAAGGTTTTTCTGCATTAAGTTTCGTCGTAGTTCTTAGTGTAAGGACCGATTTCTCTAACCTCGATTAAAATACTCGGTTATCTCCAATATTATAATACAATTATTTCTACAGAATACCTTATCTTACTTTTGGAATGCGTTAATGGCGCGTGCGGACAGAATAAGCTCACTAAGTGAGCGTAGAATTTTTCCGCTCGCATCAATGGCGACCGCTCCACAACATGTTCAGAGTGAATGTATGTCATCTGAATCCGATCACTGAACAGTTGCGCAACTGTCGTGTCTGCTGAACGCGACCAATGTAAGTATACATGCTAAGCTTTTGAAAACATGTTGAAAACTTCCAATCATCTTCAAATTACAGTTGTCAAGTTGTCATACTTAAATTCAAATTATAGACACATATGGAATGATATGAACTCAATATTTTCTGTTAATACAGATTACTAATAGCAGTAATTGTGACACTGTAATGATTATGTATATTATTAAACAATAACTATTTCTTACCAGAAATGAACACGTGGTCGTGTAGGTTATATCTGTGACATCAACATATACTACGTTCGGTAATTACATTTGAGAGCTCTGTCTCATCTATTGCGTTCTTTTATAGCAGTGCGAGCATACGGAGCTAACTCTTTGTAAGTTTTTTTATTGCCTGCGGAGTAAACGGAGGTACCTCGATTTGCTCGGATTATTCAGAGGGAGCTCTGTAGATAAGTGGCGGGGATAGTAATATTTCAAAAGTAATTTTTAGATTAGGCTCTTTCTTTTCATGTTGTCAGCATAGATTAGGGAGATTAGTCAGTCACATCAGTCATATTTATATCACATTTTAGAATATTGTATACCTGTATACGCTTAAAATGGATGATTCTGTTGTAAGCCATATAGTTAAAGCGGATGATGGCAGTTACATAATTGAAAATAACCAATTATTAACACAAAGTTTGGGCAAGTAATATTCGAATGTAGATTGTTTGTATGTTCTTAATTGTTTTAATTATTTCAGATGGCAACTATCACTATATTACCTTAACGTGAGCTGCGGAAGAACTTAAAAATACCATCTTCAGAAGAATTACCAGGAGAATATGATTCACACAATGGTAAATGACAGTAGGTCAACAAAACACAAACTATATTTAACTATTTACTGGCTTACAGCTAAACAAGATATTAAATTATGGACCAATAAAACAATAATTGCTTTAATAAATTTAGTTAAAAAATATGAAGGCTAAATTGGAGTATATGGTTGCAACCGATTTTTGACAAAAAAACTAGTGTACCGTATAGAGGACCACTAATTGAACAACTTTTACTGATAAATTAATCGGTGCAAACGTACAGGAACGGAGATAATTAATAATTAAGGTGCTCACCGAGTGATTTTTCCATGTCACATTTTTAGTCGTATCTGTTATACACACCGTTGAAATTATGAAAATTGTAATAAATGATGTTTATTTCACTTTACCACACAACAATTACATTGAATTTTTATGTTTTTTAATTACTTT
The DNA here is from genome assembly GCA_963170755.1 of Amphimallon solstitiale. Taxonomy (NCBI): domain Eukaryota; kingdom Metazoa; phylum Arthropoda; class Insecta; order Coleoptera; family Scarabaeidae; genus Amphimallon; species Amphimallon solstitiale. The sequence continues at coordinate 46,243,540 of OY720676.1, read as the reverse complement.
TCAGCGATTTTAAATATCTTAACATAACCCATACATAACAATAAACCGCCTAGTGGAAAAGTTGCATTCGTACCAACTACTGTCATCCATAGAGTTATAGAGTGGGTAGATAGATGGTCGAACAAACTTGTATTTTTCAATATTTATTTGAAAATTATATGCAAATCAGTAACAAAAGACGTTATAAAATGTATATTATTTATAAATTTGTAGTTTATTTCATTGATTTTTAACATGCCTTTTAATATTATATAATATCCAGTAAATAAGTACGGAAAGATATAGAGAATGTTTATAGGTGTTTTCTTTCATTTTTTCAAACATTCATAAGTCTCTTTTTGCACATTTACATGATTTATACTGCAAACTTTGTTTACTATTTCGCTTTGTGGCGCACCTTTCCCCCACACTTTTTGGGCTTGCCGCCCTTTTCACTCACGCTTTTCAGGGGTGGGGGAATAGTGCAGTTTATGCATTGGATTTTTCAGTTGATTTATATCGGTTTTTTACTTTTTTACCATCTGCCTTCCCCGGTGCAGATTTCGTTCTTTTGTTGCCGCCCCCTTCACACTACCACGCGCGCGCGGGTTTGTGTTAAGGGGGCGGCAACAATATTTGTTTTTGCTTTCTGTACCCCATTCGTTGTCCGTACTGGTATTTATTTCGGTTGATTTATACCAATTTTTTGATGTTTTGCCGCCCCTTCCCCCCAACCCCGCGCGCGCGCGCGGGGGTGGGGGGAAGGGGCGGCAAAACATCAAAAAATTGGTATAAATCAACCGAAATAAATACCAGTACGGACAACGAATGGGGTACAGAAATTGCTATTAATTATTACCGTACAAGTTCGTAATCACATTGAATTCATTTATTGTTAAATGTTTGCATTGCATTTTTCGCTCATTTCTATTTTTGCCACCCCCTTTTCCCCACCATCTCGGGGTGCGAATACAAAATTCATATGAACAATAATTGCAATGCAAACATTCAACAATACATTTTATATGAGAACGTACCTATATATTAATAAGCTTTATGCTTCATTAGGTTCTTATAGAAGTCAAATGAAATTTATGTTTTACTTTAATGTTTACAAATTACATGTCTTACTTTCTCGTGAATTTGTCTGAAATAAATGCTCTTACATGGCAAATTTAATTTGTGTTTTCTTTGTTGTTTTCAAAATATATGTTTTACTTTCATGAGATTTTCTCTAAAATTCATGCTCTTACATTGCAAATGATAGACCACTTATTAACAGTATATTTAGTAAGACGAATAATTCTCTGAACAGCTCACAATGTGTCAGTATTTTCAACTTCATTATGTATTTTCCAATTGTTTCTAATAAATAAATACCACTCTTTGGGAGACGGTATAGAAGTAAAAAATCTATAAATTAAGGGAACAATCAAAGTAAAGATTACAGAATAAATTATGTAAATGTGCAAAAAGAGACTTATGAATGTTTGAAAAAAAAGAAAGAAAACACCTATAAACATTCTCTATATCTTTCGGTACTTATTTACTGAATATTATATAATTTTAAAAGGCATGTTAAAAAATCAATGAAATAAACTACAAATATATGGGTAAATTGGAGTATTTACTGGAAATTATACAATATTAAAAGGCATGTTAAAAAATCAATGAAATAAACTGCAAATTTATAAATAATATACATTTTATAACGCCTTTTGTTACTGATTTGCATATAATTTTCAAATAAATATTGAAAAATACAAGTTTGTTCGACCATCTATCTACCCACTCTATAACTCTATGGATGACAGTAGTTGGTACGAATGCAACTTTTCCACTAGGTGGTTTGTTGTTATGTATGGGTTATGTTATGATATTTAAAATCGCTGAAAAGTAATTAAAAAACATAAAAATTCAATGTAATTGTTGTGTGGTAAAGTGAAATAAACATCATTTATTACAATTTTCATAATTTCAACGGTGTGTATAACAGATACGACTAAAAATGTGACATGGAAAATTCACTCGATGAGCACCTTAATTATTAATTATCTCCGTTCCTGTACGTTTGCACCGATTAATTTATAAGTAAAAGTTGTTCAATTAGTGGTCCTCTATACGGTACACTAGTTTTTTTGTCAAAAATCGGTTGCAACCATATACTCCAATTTTTCCTAAAAAACCTGAAATTAACCCAATTGCTACATGCAGTAGCCATAATGGTCTATTAGTTAAAAATAATAATAACAACAATGAGCATGATGAATCTGATAGTTCAAGAAATTCTTCATCCAGTAGAAATTCTGAAGTTTCTTCTGTTGAATATTGCTCATCATTTTCCAGAAAGAGAAAGCTAAAGGAAACTGGGATCGATAGAAGACATAGGGAAAGGATGGAAAGAATAGATAAATTACAATCAACATTAGACTGAATGGTCGATATTTTTGCAGCAAAGAAAGAGTGAATTACAGTTTGTAAATTTTATTACGTATTTTTTAAGTGTTAAAGAATTTGTATTTATTTTTATTTTATAATAAAATTTATTTTTTCTGAAATATGTGTTCTTAATTAAGATTGTATAAATAATTTACAATATTATATCTTTTGGCTATAGCAGCAGCATCTCCTCCTACATCATTAGGAATATTATCAAATATTTCTTCATCCACAACTTCATCAAAAATATCATTATTGATCATACATATATTATGTAAAATGCAAGCAGAAACGATTAGAAGAGAAATTAAGTCAAGTCTACTAGTTTCATTCATTTTTAGACGACGAAATCGTCTTTTCAGTAATCCAAAAGCATTTTCAATTACAACTCGTACTTGCGACAGTTTTTGATTAAATTGCTTTTGTGGTTCTGTTAAACGACCATTATCCTTAAATCCCACTCTTAACTTGGTTGATAAGGGATATGCCAAATCTATCAAATGACAGTCATTTGTAAATTCAATTTCCCCATTTCTAATTCTATCATAAATATCGGATTTTATGAATAACCGCGGCGTGAATCATGTAAGCTACCTGCTTCTCTAGCATAAACATCAATAAATAATTTATTATGATCACATATTCCTTGTAAAAGAACTGATGGAAAAGATTTCCTATTTATATATGAATCAGGGTAATCCATCGGCTTTTCAATACGGATATGGGTTCCATCGATTGCTCCAACAATTCCTGAAAATATATATCTGAATAGAATATAAAACTTGTAAAATTTTGTACCTGGAAACCCATTTACATGTGCAAAGCCATTTATTATATCTGTAGCTCTTTCCCTAATTTGAAAAGCAATTATTTTCTCATTCTGATCTAATTTTAAAATTCTTGAACATGTTCGGTATAGAACTTGCCAGCAACTGCTTTTGCTAATGCCAAACCTATCAGCAACTGATCTAGAAACATGTTTCAGTTATTAATTTGATGGTATGGTGCTACATCACATAGCTACCTGAAACATTCAATATTTGCTAAACACCATAGAGTTATTAAAGTCTGCTTTTCTATTGTAATTTCTGGTCTACCCGATTTTACAACATGCAACTCTGCAGATGAATTATGTAGTCCATGAAGTAACACTTCAAATGTGGTAGGTAGCATTCGAAAATGATGTTTGAATTGATCATCATTAAAGTTGGGAATAGTATATTCTGCATAACGGTCTATTTTTTCCACAGTTCTTATTTCCATTGTGTCATCCTCATCCTCATTATTACAAAGTTCTTACAGCTTCTATTACTGCTTCCATATTATTGTAAATCACGACTGATATAAAAAAGCTGATATCTAATTATGGTAATACTATATATTACGATAGATATGTTACCAGAGTGTGCTAGTAAACGATGATTGACAAAGTTAATTAAACTGTTTAAAATTCCGCTCCCGTCTTTTCAAAATTGACGCCAGAAAATTCATGAGCGTGTCCTTTTATGTCAACCTGCAACTAGAGATTTTCTAGTGACGTAACAAAATATCTACTCTCTCCGCTCTAAATCTAGATGGTATTACCGAACATAGTATAGACTATAATCACAAACTAAACAATCCAGACCGGCAACTTAATCCTAGATTTTATCCAGAGTACTCATCCTTGTTTAGCAAACGTAAATTTGAATACTCTACCATCTCTGTCAAATTCAGTGAACTTGGAGATGAGATGGCGCCAGCGTCAATTGAAATGTTTGTTATGCTGTGGTTATATGTCATTCAAAACTACATTTCAAATTTGACACGTTTGACATATTTTTACAATCCTTTCTCGTACATCGTATTAATTATATGTTGATACAAATAACCAGTCCAAGTGTTTAGTGTGCGGGTTTGGACAGGATGAAGTTAACAAAAAGCATAGGTTTAAGATAAGATTGGCATTTCCTTTGTTTAAGAAGCGCATTTTTGACATGCTCTTTGCCTTGCAGGTTTGAAACCTTTCCATTTATGTATTAGTATTATTATTACCATGCTGAATTTGTTCCTTTTGGTACATATTAGTGTTTTTATTTGTCATATTACACAAGATTTGTATTATTATTATTGTCTTCTCATTATTGGTTGTGTAATTTAATTTTATTATATTTTATTGTATAAGTATATGTATCAATAAAAACTATTATTATTATATCCCTATGTTTTCCTTGACAGTTTTCACTTACTAGATTATTATATTTCTCTTAATCTTATATAGAGTAGTAGTTTATTGTGTCTAATAGGTCACCGTAAGAGGGATGGTATAATACATGTAAGTAAAAGATTAATATTTATATTTCGTATCACATATTTAATACACTCGGATTCAAGAAAGATGATCCCTGCGTCACTACTATATAATTCTATCAAAGAATTATGTCTATATCCGAATAAGAAATAGTATCAACTTGTATAACAAGGATAGCATAAGCGAATGCATGTGTTTTCAGTACGATGCAAGCACGACATACGTTTCATAGAATTTATTTGAGCAAGACAAAGACGGAGTGATTGCATGCGCTGTATTATTTCATACACTTCCGTTTAGCGTTTTGGCTTTGACATTAACGCTTTGACATTTCTAGTAGTTTGATCGTTTGATTTCGTTTCACAATTTGTTTGTTGTTTCAATCTTTATTAAACCAGAATGTCACGACGCGGTAAAACATTACGGTCACAAGCTCAAGGACTCGTTTTAAATTTATTAGAATATTTCGAGCAAGAGAAGGTTAATGGTGGTCCTCTAATATCCCTTACATCTGTACAACAGGTAAACATTGTGAGATTTAACATTTTACAAATTCTAATGAATATCTTTTAGCGAGTAGCAGATGCATTGAAGGTAGCGAAGGTAGGACTAGCTTCAGTAAAACGTATTAAAGCCCGATCACTAAATAGTCCTGTTCTAAAAAAAAAATGTATTTATTGTTTGTTTTGTACCCACGTTATTTCTCAATAAAGTTCTATCATTTGTATTTTGGCATAATAATATGTTAAATTTAGTACATTAAAAGACTATTGACTTTATATTACATATTTTTAATAAACGATAAAGGCGATTATCTAACTTAGTTATCTAATTATACATAACCTAAAATTAGATCGATCAATCTAACCGGAAAACGTAGAATGTCATCATTATAATCTCCATGTTCATTTTATAGTTTACAGTACTTATCATGATGGCGAAGTATTGATTTGAATCATACGATATTAAAAAATGACGCAGGGATCATCTTTCTTGAATCCGACTATATGTAACACCACAAAATTACACATAAGGTGCTCAAACTATGGCTATAATTGTTACTGTAACTAATATTTATTACCATAGTTTTAGTAACTTTTGTGTATGTTTTTGTTACATAAATAACGTATTTAAGAAGCGTATTCTAAAAACAAACTCATTTCAAATTTCGCGCCAATATGCTGCTAGCGCCATCTTCGTACCAAGTTCACTGATGTGTGACAAGGATAGAAGATCTTGGATATTTTTTTTTCAAGTAGTTGCCGGTCTGGGTTGTTTAGTCTGTGCTATAATGTAGAAACTGTGTGTAAAAAATATAAGTATAACCTGTGATTCAAATTGACAACTATAACGATATTACTGATAGCACAAATTATTGTACATGACCTATAGAGGTGTTTTTATTTCTATTCACGGTATACCACCATGATATCTTCAAAGAAACAGAGTTGCAATGCAATCGAACTAAATGCGGGTTTTAACTAATTCATATTTACAATAACATAACCACAATTCGTACAATTTTTGACAAATATATTTCTACAGTGCGATCGTTTGTTTGTCTGCGATTTGCCTATGATGCCACAATCTACCAAGGCATAATTATTAATTATAAAGAATATTGTCGGTTTTTAAATTATTTATGCTTGTTTGATAATTTACAAACTTTAACCAAATATATAGTAATAAATCTATGTAATAAACAAACATATCTATAGTTGGAAAAATTATTTTGGCGCATGCGTACTTTTAACAAAGTGGTTTGATAGGGCATAGCGTTTAACCAATTTTGAATTTTATTTTAGTTCCTATTACAAACACTAAGCGCTAGTAGATGATACACGAAGTTTACCGAATACGAATCGTCGTAACGAAACATAAAAGCGCGTTATTTGTGAAAATTCTAACCTAAAATTATATGCGTCGTTGATAATTCATAATCAAATTGTTGCGTTGTAAGGTTTGGATTGAGTTTCATTAGTTATTTAGACTTGTTGTAAGTTGTGAGGAACTATGGTCGTAGTCAAGTATTCTGCGTACACGTGTACATACCGATAGCACCTCACCGAAAGACAGGTTCGTTTCCTTATTTGGACGAATACGTAAGTCTAAATAGTGCACAAATATAAAGAATTATTGTTTTGTATGTATGTACAAAATCAACATTGTGCAGATATTAATCAGTGGGTTGAAAGAACTGCTGATCCATCCCTTAAAAGGACCAATCCTGCGAACACTTTGCTGGGCATTTGTATGATTAGGTTTGTTCGGGTTTAATTTTGAACGGTTCCAGAACAGTTCCCGTCAGGCGCGTTTGCAAAATCGTTTTAGATTTCGTAAATGCGCATGACGGGAACATAAACGCGCATGACTAGAACCGTTCTAGAACCGTTCAAAATTAAACCCGAACAAGCCTATTGTGTCTTCAATAAAATAACTAAGTAAAAACAATTTATATACATATTTAAGTTAAATAATGATTATATATTTAAAATTCAAACAGCAACAGATAAGCATTATTTAATTATAAAAATAAGGATATGACGCTACTCATACTATTAACAATCTGTATAATATTTTGTACAAAATATGTTATGGATTCAGTAAATAATATACAATAATTACTAATTTTTTGTATTTTCATTTTTTCATTCCTTAGTGTATATTTTTAATTTTATATATGGATTTATTGGTATTTACGAAGTTTTATTCAATGATTAACATGTTGCAAATTGAACATGAACTGTTCATGTTAATCATTGCATAACTTTTGTAATGTTCAATATTGTTATTTATTTGCAAGGTGTTAATAAACAAGGGTTCAATGAATCTGTATATTATACTCAAGGATATATTATATTATGTACTTAATTTTAGATTTGTATTTTCGCGCTGTTTGTGACGTAAGAGTCATATTACAACCACTGCGCGCTGTCAAGAGTTCCATGAAAAGTGGCCTAATTTATTAATTTTATATACTTTGCACCTTGGTACTATTTCACGATGTTGTTGACACGCATGTATCTGCCTCAACCGAACCACCAAACATAACCTAATTAAACCATGAAGGAATTAACCTAACAAGCAAAATAGTCTTATGTATCTAAGTAGATTTGTTTGCTCCTTTTTATATAGATGCCTTACTTAGATTTAAAATTTTGTGAAATATTCATTTTGTCGAGTGTTAGTGTAGGACAATACTAAAAATATGAGCACTGGAGAAATATCAGAAATATTATGTATAGAGAATTCGCTTCGTAAGAAAGACTCATATTTTATATAAAAGGTTTTTGTAACATTTATTTTAGTAAACTTTCAAAACGGGACACTGATCTCTAACAAAATAGATGAATTCCGATGTAGTTTATATAATGATCAAGAAGAGCATTTATTTGCAGCAGTGGCATCAGATAAAAGAGTTTATAGTGGTAAAGTGTCGACAGATGATGACCTATACAATAACTTTCTATTAAAACAAAATAAAAAAACTGGAAAAGTAAGTATGCATAATGAAATCATGGTTGAATATGTATGTTCTGAATGTTGCAGTGTCAACTTATCACATATAACAAAGTCCTCTTGAACATGGTAGGAGAATCCAAACGAAAAGTGGAAGCTGAAGAGTCTACATGGCAAAAAAAAGTGTCAGATTTAAATAAATATTTTGGTTCAAAAAAAATCAAAATGGTAACAGAACAAAATGAACGCTTGAAGGTTGATGTTGAAAACATTAAAACGACTTTAGAACAAACTGCTAAAGGTATATAATTATGTATAGTAGTTGTCGGGTTGAGTTTGAAAGAAAAAAAAATATAAGGATGGAAAGCTTACAATCCTCTGAATTCATAATCTGTTTTTTTCATCAGAAACTAGAAAAAATTATTTGGAATCATACTTAGTTATTACGTTTTGAGGCTATGTTTATCAGTTTTCCATTATTTTTATGTTGCACAACATTAATTGTTACCTGAAGCGAAGGAAATTGTATAACTTTTTATATGAACAACACAAATTACAAACCCTGACACTCAAATGGAATAGGTAATATCCTCTGTATTATGATTATATATATGTATAAATACCCTTTAAATTCCTGACAAAAGCATGCACATTTTTGAAATCAGGGAATCGTTAGTTTTCTGTTAATGTATAATTTTTCCAACAAGTCGAAGGCCTCATGAGAAACCTCATCTTTCCTATGTCTGTTTTTAGTTGACAAATGTTGAAAATGCATAACAATTGATTTCTAAATAAAACCTGTTAAAAATTAATTTAGAAATATTTCATATATATTATAGATACCCATGTGGATGAATCCGATGTTGTACCTTTCAAAGCTGATGAAAATGATAGTTTATATAGACCACCAATAAATAGGGAGGCAAGCAAAATTGAAGATATATATCCTTTAAATAGTTTGATACCATCTGATGTGCTACAAGAGCTAGATGACAAAGCGAAAGAATTATTGGATAGTGATGATCAGCTCCAGTAAGTTAAATGTTTACAGTTGCATTCTAATATTTAGTTTGAAACTATTAAAGTATTTTATATGATTTTTAGGTTTTGTGATTTTGTCAAGACCGAATTTATAAAATTGCAGAAACAATCTGCTTCATTGGAAAGGCATAATAAAGCAAAGCTTTTGTTGTATATTGATTGTTTAATAAATCTTCTTAAACAACCCGCCAAAAACATATCACATAAGAAATTTTCAGCTTGTAGTTTTTCTAGTCACGTTAGCACTTATATTCTTGACAATTTTACCCTTAAGTCTGCAACAGGAAGGTGAGTGATTTGTTCAATGTCATTATCAGCTATCTAATTTTCTTTCTTTTATAGAACACGTCCATTATCTATGCGAGACAAATGCATATGTTATGTTCTTGTACTTAGCACTTTAGCTCTGGACAATATTTTAAATCTTGACCTTCTGACGAAAGACTTGAAAGTGGGTGCTAAGAAATTGCAAGATGTATCAAAAATTTTGGCATTTACAAACAAAGGTAGCAACAAGAACATAATTACATTGACATTGCCACTACCATCACCAGTATCAGGGGCATCTCGAAAGAAACGAAAATGATGTGCTGCAAAAATTATTTGTTTTTTAAAGAATGACGTTATTGTAAAATACAAGGATTATGTAAATATAATAGCAGAGTTTTTTTGTTTAATTTTTATTAACATATTAATATGATTTTATAAAAGAAGTTCGCTATAATTTAATTTTTTTGGCACTAATTCCTGTATTATTCTTTTTTCGTTTCATATCTGCTCTTACTTTTACATGTGATTTGACTTCTTCTTCCAATTGCTTAAAGAATGCAGTAGATGATTTTATACTTTTAGAACCAACAGTTTCGTCCATCTGGAATTAAGGAAAGAATTAATTTCTATATGATATATTTTACCAATATTCATGAAGTATGTAAAACATACTAAACTATTTCACTTAAACTACTTCAGTGATAAAATTTCATGCTTATAAGCAACAATGTTTTTTTAATCCTCCCAGTTACATTCATCACTATCAGAATCATTTAGATTTATTATCAATTCTGTATCATTTCTACCAAACTCAACCTCTCGATTTCCACCATTTCTTTATATCGATCTCAGTATGCCGTATAGTGGCATACTGGCCCAAGTTTCTGTTGTTACTGTAGAAAGTGCTTCTTGCCAAAAAAAGAACTGTTTTTATGCAATTTATATCAAAGCAAAAATAAACACGATAATTTGAAAGGAAGAATATACACAACACACGCCTTTTTGACAGATATGATTTATCTGCCAACACCGAATTGTACTATTAGTCTGTTAAAAATATGTAAGAGAGAAATTTAATATTGAAACGGAAATTATGTGTTTATTTGCCATGAAGGCGTATATTACGATCAACTTATACATTTTCTATTTAAACTAATGATATAAAAGCCCTCAAATATAATTTTACAAAGTAATTTTTTTAGTTTCTCTAATACAGCTGACAACATGTAAACGTCATCGATGATGTACAATTGAATATAACGCGTTTTCTCTATATACCTTCCCATAGTAAAATACCTAATACTGTACTATTATATGAAAGCCAGTTACAAATTAATTATTATAAATAAAGCTATAGTAGAATCGTTTTGGCTACCGACACGGCCAAAGTACGAACTAAAGACGACGATTCAATACCACTACAAATTTCGATCTGCCAGAACAATTTCAAAACAATAGAATTAATTAATATTTCAGGATATATACCGCGCGATCATTTAAATTCTAAATTAGAGCAGGCTGTGAAATTTAAATTAAGTTGGTATAGTCGAATCGTTTTGGCAACCGACACGGCCAACGTACGAACTAAAGACGACGATTCAGTACCATTACAAATTTCGATAGCCAGAACAATTTCAAAACAATAAAATTAATCTAATTGATTAATATTTCAGGATATATACCTTCCCAAAGTAAAATACTATTACATGAAAGCCAATTACAAATTAAATATTATAAATAAAGCTATTAGACATTATTTTTTCTACACCTCTATTTTATATAACATTTGGCTATACTGTTTAGAAGGCAAGCATTGTAGACAAATTTAAAATGTTTAGATTATAACAAACGTCAAAAGATAATTATGACAAATGTCAAAAGGTGTATAAAACTATTATTTATGACAGTTCAGAAATGGCTTTTGTAGGTTATATTACTTGACAGGTAAAATTTTGCAACATCTCAAATTTGACGCCTTTCTTTAATTTTCTAATGTTTTATTTTTTATTTACTTTATTATTAACATTTGAAACATCTTTGGAAGGCTAATAGACTAAAAATGATTTGTGTCACGCCTGGCAGGATGGAAGTACAAGAAGAGATTCCATGTAATCTACGCCCGTGCTATAAATTTCTATTTACCGTCAAGTTTACTACATTATTCGAAAAATGCGGTTAACACGTAAAATATGTCTCATATTATAAAAGGTATAAATCAAATTAAGATAATTATTTGTGCAATGAGACCATGTGATAGTATTTCTTTTTATTGCCTATATAGAATACTACAAATAGTGATCATTGCCAATTGATGTTTTTTTTACACATGCAATAGATAACTAGCAGTGAATTGCAAAATAAATACTACCTTGTCAACATTCTTTTCATTCATAAGTTTGTCTAGATGTTTTTTCATCTTTTCTTTACTGTATTTATTACCAAGACCAGGATTTAACTTCTCAATAGCATTTTCTTTCTTCGCCTTTTCTTTGGCATGTATCCTTTGCTTCGTTTTCTTCTTTCGTCTTTCTCTATTTTTATCAGCATCACTTCGCTCACTTTTCCCTAGAATCATAAATTTAGAAAAACAATAGTCAAATTCTTTTAGTAATATATATTACCCACAATGTCTCCCTTGATCCTTTTCTTCACTTCTTCAGGAGCTAGTAATGTAGCATCTGTTGTAGCTATTGGAGCTACTTCCTCCATTGTAACAGCAGGTAAATTACTAATGATCTTTAATTCTGGAGCTGCAGGTTTAGGTGTAAAATGATAATTTGATAAGGCATCTAACTGTTTAAAAAGCGTTTGCATCATCTTTTTGATTCCTATATGCAATTCTGGTTCAACTTCATCTTTTTCTTCATTATTACCACTAAGAGCTTCTGCTTGTTGAATATATTCTTTTTCATAGATTTGGGCTAATGATTCTTTACTCTTTTCCTGATCTAAAACTAATTTCTTTTTATATTCTAAAGGAGTTTCTACAGGTCTTGATTTCCTTTCTACACTATCAAAAGCTCGATCTTTTATTCTTTGACGAATAAGATCTTCTAATTGTAATGTTGTTTTTTCTGTTATAACGGGAGCTGTAAACAGAAAATTTCATAATTAGACGTATGAACATATTATGGAGAAAAATGTAGGTTGTACCTGAAAATCTATAATATATAACATAATCAATTACCTGGCCGAGATGTTAGATCAAATTCAACTACTTCTTCTAACAATGAATTTTGTGGTCTATTTTCAGCGGTTATTTCACCTTGTAATTGCCAAGGTTTCTCTGATAAGCAAATGTTCTCTAAAATTTTTATTTTATTATTCAATCTGTCTTCCCTAAGTTCAAATGATGATTTTGGTTCACTATCATTTTTTTCAGGATCAGGAAGATCTTCTAAAAATTTATTTTGTTTGGGAAATTTGGGTTCATCATTTGGACGAAAAAAGTCCTTATACCTAGGATTTTTTTCTCTTAAATCTTCTTCATCAGCATCAGCCACATCACTTCCACTTTCAAACATATCAATCTCTTCTTCATCATTTTTTGAATCAGAATCATTTCCTGAATCATTGCTTTCTTTCTTATCATATGCTTTTTCTTCAGCGTTTAAAAATTCTTCCATTTCATTTAATTTAAAGAAATCATCATCCACCACTGATCGTTTTACCATTTTATTTCTTGTTTCTACATTATTTTCATTTTCGATATCATTTTCACTTTCTTCATCACTATTACTTTCCCTTTCACTTAACTTGAAGTCTTCGCTATCACTTGATTCATCATACTCTTTTGATATAAAATTTTCATTGTTCTGTTCAGAATCTGAATTGCTTGTTAAGTCAGTGTTTTCATCTGTATTGTCTATTTTATCAGGTGGCACATTTTTACTGAGTTCATCAAACAACAAACGGTCTTTACTCACTACAAATTGAGTAACATTTGTAAGGGATTTATTAAGAAATTCTTCATTTTGTAATTCAAGTTGTTGCCATATCTGCTCTAAATCAAAATTATCTATAATTAATTCAGGCAGTGCTCCGGTTTTTCTTGTTTTTTCTTCTTGATCTTTCATAAAATCGTAAGCATCTTTTACAAAGCATTTAATTTCATTCGTGTGACTTGAATTAGCACTATAATTAAAAATTTTTAACAAAATGTTAAAACTATATAACAACCTTACCATATAAAATTTTCAGGCTTATTTGTAATACTAGTAAAATTATCCACTAACTTTTCAAATGTAGTAGTCATTTTAGTAAGTATGTATTCAGTGTACTTGACTGCCAATGTTTGTACTTATTTGCACGTTAACAATCGTAGGTTAATTTGTGCTTATGTTTGGTTATGTATTCCAACATTCTCTGTTATTTTCTGTCATTTGCTGACAACTGACATCGGAGACCTCTATAGGGATTGTTACAAACTCGTTCTAAAAACAAAACTTGAAAGACATTTTTTTGCATTTAAATAATTACAAATTTTAATCTCTCAAAATAACTTTTGAAATGATTAATAGATGTATGTGAATTATAGGAAGGTTATGGGCATGTTATACATGTTATAGGTAATTAATTTACGGCTTACTTTTAAACCGTAGTTAGCCAAAAGCTGAATATTAAAAACACTAAATAAACTACAGCAATTATTTTTGTTGTTCTAAAATATGTATCGTTAGGTCACAGGTTAATGGTATTTTTAATGTTTCTAATGTTGTAAATAAGAATAAATATATGTTTTAAAATACACAATAAGGAAAAAGGAAACAATGATCGGTTTACTTCGTTCAACTTCGAATACTTGCTTTCACTCTATTATCCGCTCAATAACCTTGACCAGTGTTAATCTGTCGGTAGCAAAACCCAAGAAGAATATGGTAAGAATATTCAATAAACTAAATTAATACACCAGCCCTTGCTTATAGATTCATTTTGTTTTTTTAAAATGTTGTGAGCTTATTACCATTTTCACTGCATTCATTTTAGGCTGCAAAACTTTCTGCTGAAGAACGAAAAGAAAAATTAGAACCTCTTCTTTCGAAAGGCTGGTCCATGGTGGAAAGTAGAGACGCGATTTATAAAGAATTTATTTTTAAGAATTTTAATGAGGTAATTATTTTCATAATTTTGTTTATAATAAAGGCATATTTTAAATTTAACATACGCGGTCATTCACTGTTAGGAAAAACTACCAATACAGAAATACTAAATACCTAAACTCACGAAATTTATTATTAACACTAGAGTGTATAGTCGACCACGTTTTAAATGGGCCGGTAACTAGCAGGTATTTGGTTGTCTATGAAATTGAAAATTTGAATAATAATGAGCATTACCCAGTTTCTGTTGCCGTACCGTATTGTCGAAAAATAGTTTAGTGTACAGACATATTTGTCTTACTTTTTAATTTACTAATTGATTTCAAGTAGGTATTTGTTTTGAAAATTTCCGACACATTTATAACTTGCACATTTTGATGTCCCTATTTTTATAATTAAATACTATCTAAAAAATAACCACACGATGGTGCTTTGAAAGAATATATAGGATTGTATACAAACTTAGAACGTACGGGAGTAACATTATCCGCCACGAACATGTTGAAAGGAATAATCAATCTATGGTTTCGTAATTTATTATAATAATGCAAGAAGTATTATGGTAAATAGAGCAATTATGTGTGATTTTTAAAACTACAATAATTTATGATTTTGAAATTATATTTCAATTTTAAGAGTTGTCAATATAAAACTAGTCTTGGCATGGTTTTCGATTAATATTCACAGGAAGAAAATCTAAAAGCTGCCAATATGGTGATTGATTATTTGATAGTTAATTCATCCAGTAGTAATTTTTTGTGATTGATATCTATTGTACTGTTAGATGTTATTATATTATATATATAATGTTTAATTTGTAAAATTCACATTTTCATACAATTACACCAAGTATGCTCATATTTATTAATTTATCTTTTAGGCGTTCGGTTTTATGACTCGTACGGCATTACTTGCCGACAAAATGGATCATCACCCCGAATGGTTTAATGTTTATAATAAAGTTAATGTTACCTTATCTTCACACGATGTAAACGGATTGAGCCAACGGGATGTTAAATTAGCTACCTTTATGGAAAGTGCTGCTAAATCGCTCGCGGAGTAAAGGAATTGTATGTAAATATGCAGTAATTAAATGTGGACCAATACGCTGTTATCATTCAAATATATGTATATGTGTGGAAATAAAAACTTTATTTCGTTGAATTATTGTTTTATTTGATTAAATAAACTTAAATATAATTAATTCAAGGAAAGCGGGGAAATAAATCTGTACCATATCTCTGGTGTCCGGTTCTTGAATCGAGAGAACAGATATTCGTGGAAAAAATGGCGTTTACGTATGCGACGATGAAAATATCTGTCCTCCAGGCGAAACCTTAAGTTTCTGGTCTTAGCGTATCATGATGCGTAATATATTCTCCACATTGTTTTACCTTTTTCGAGATAATCTTCGGTATTAGAAAAACAAAAAAAAAATAAAACTTGTCAATTACATATGCAACGTTTCGTTCACTTAATCAATAAACTTCTTCAAAGCCAAAACATAGATTAAAAATACATATAGCTCAGTCTACAAATTCACATATGTTATCCTCTACCTCTAAATACATAATTACATCAACCCCTATTGGTACATGGCATCTGCTGATCTGCTATACACAAACAATTATACTATTCACATCTGTGTGCGATAAAATAAAAAGTGTCTTATGTGTTAAGACACATCTGTGTACCTTATATTTTTTAGAAAATTATTATTTATGTACAACAAAAAACACCAAACACATACAAATCCACATCGTTCTTATCGCTAGGGGAATAATGTATTTTGAACAATGTTCCAAAGAATCTCGAAAAAAATTCAAAATTGACCCTGATAATCGGAAAAAACGAGTTTTTGCCAGCCCCCTTTTCTTGAAAATTATAATTTTGACGATTGTTCTAGGTTGCTCTAGATTTGTTCTAAATTGCATCATACAAAAATTTTCTTAAACCGTTGATTGAACCCAACCCAACCCACACTTATCACTCAACGCTTGAATATAGTAATGTTCGGAAAGTCATTGTAAAATCGTTTTTAACTAATATCGCTGTTAATTTTGATTTTTTCTTTGAAATACTTTGAAACAATTATGACAAATCTAGAACAACCTCGAACTTTTGGATTCAGTTTTTTGCCGAAATTTTTAGATATATAAGAGATACGGTTTTGATGTATTGGAATAATGTCTAGAACAACCTGGAACAAACATCAGAATTTCAATTTTCGCAAAAATGGGGGTTGAGAGAGAATCGTCTCTTCCTATTAACTCGGCCAATTATGATTTTTTCTTTGAAATACTTTGGAACAATTTAGAACAAAAGTCGGAATTTTGATTTTTGAAAAAAGGGGCGCTTACGGAAAATTGGAAATTTCGCCATTTTTTCGGTCGATTATTTATTTTTGGAAATATTTTGAAACAATTTAGAACAAACCTACACAACCGTCGGAATTTAGGTTTTCGAAAAAAGGGGCGCGAACTCCTCACTTTTGGATATATTTTAATATACAAGAGATGCGGTTTTGACATATCAGAACAATGTTCAGAACAAACCTAAACCGCCAAAATTTTAATTTTTGTAAAAACCGGGTCTCACTTCATACTTTTGGCTTTCGGTTTTCCTATTTTCTCCTCTGATTTTGATTTTTTCTTTGAAATACTTTGGAACAATTTGGAACAAACCTAGAGCAACTTAGAACAATCGTCAGAATTATAATTTTCAAGAAAAGGGGGCTGGCAAAACTTGTTTTTTTCCGATTATCTCGGTCAATTTTGAATTTTTTTCGAGATGCTTTGAAGCAATCCAGAATTTCAATTATCGAAAAAATGTGGGCTGGCTGAAAAAGTCGTGTTTTTTTCAATTATCTCGGCCAAGTTTTTTTTTTTAATACTTTGTAACAATTTGGAACATATCTAGATCAACTTGAAACGACCGTCACATTTTCGATTTTCGAAAAATGGGGGGCTAAGTTCACACACCCCAATGACTTACCCATTTATATTCAATGATTAACTACTGTAGAAGAATTTCTGTTAGGTCCACTGTAATTGAGAATTTATTATGTAGGTATGCTTTAATAAAACTAACTACCAAATTTATCGAATAATTTATTTATTAATATTAATAAATCATTTGATTTATATAGTATTCAAGTATTTATTAGTTATATATATATATATATATATATATATATATAACATATATACAATCACACATACATACATGCTTTCATAAAGTTTACTAAATAACAATAAATATAAATGACATATTTTGTAATCATATCACAGTATAACAACTAATCGTATTTCGAGATCACTCCATTACTTACAACCGGGAAATCAGAAAAATTCACTCTTTTGTAATGTGTATTCAGTAGTGTTTTCAATTGTATGGCGTGTTCAAGGTCTCTCGTTTCTACCATAACTTTAACCTCAACACTGAATACATCGCACGATACCCATGCCCTTTCGTGTAAAATATCTTTAATGGATACTCCAACGGAATTAATCAGTCTGCATAATTCACTTATTCCTCCTGGCCTATCACTAACTGTGACCGAAAATTTCAGAAGTCTTCCGTCTGCCGCCAAACCTCTTTCCAAACAACGGCCTAAGATGGTAGTATCTATATTGCCACCACACAGATTTAATACCACTCTGTAAGTCAAAGAAAATCATTTAATGAAATGCTGTTTTTAATTTGTGTTGGAAATGTGTATGTATGTATACAGTAAGTCCACAAAGTCTGGAAACAACCAACAACAAAAAATTGAAACGGATGATTTTCGGGTAAAATGCAAAGTTAGGTATTTCTTTGGGTTTTTTGATAACCCTGAAAAAGTTATGAACAAATAATTTTTAAATGGCAACCTTGCATCTTCACTATTTTTTAAACCTTTCAATTCTCTAAATGACATAAAAAATGTCCATCTAACGTACCAAAATTTCCGAGAAAGGCTTAATTAATTTCTATATAATGGAGAAGCTAAATTTGTATATTTCTCAAGATATTTAAATGTTACTGTAAAAATTTCTAAGAAATATCCAAAATTTGTTTCCTGACAATACAAAGGAAATGTAGAGTGAAAATAAAGTAAACGTATTTACTCAAAAACGTCAATAATAAGATTTATAATATTAATAAGCAATGTTTTTTTTTAAAAAAATAGTTGGCTGATCAATCATTACTTTTCAAAATTAGCGTGTTTTATATGGGGATATTGTTTTTATGATATTTTAGTTTTCTATAAAGCATAGATAATAAATGACAAATCTCAAAATTTAATAATAATAATATCGAGAATTTTTATATTATTTTGTAGACCACGCGTCATTATCACACGAGCAGTGGCAGTAATAAGAGGTACCTACGCTGTAAACATGTGTTTATGTCTATTTTTGAAGTTTAAGTATTAAATAGTTAATCCGCAGTGATCTGTTTAATTTGCCTATGATCAATCCCACAATAGTAACAATAATATATCTCTATTGTAGAAGAAAAATTAATATCTAATTCATTCTCGCAAATGTCATTCAAATAATTATAAATTCCATAAAGCCGGGATTTTAATAAATCATTCTAAAAGCGAGAAGATATTAAGGAACAGTAAATAAATCATAAATTAACACAAATATTTGAAATGTATTTGGTTGTATACCGGTTGTGTAATGCAACACTTGATATAGCAAGTCCAAAATACATCAGAATTGCAACGTCGCGGACTGTATCCCCAGCTCTCGCTACATTTAACGGTGAAGCATCGACTGGTAATATAGGAGTTATCTCTATTCTCTCCTGTCTTTCGTCGCGCTCCCAGTACGGCCAAAGAATACGAGGTTGCAATATTTACCTGGTAATTGGTAATATCAAGTGTTTCATTACACAAGCTGTATGTCAGAAGTATTTTGTTTTACATACCAATTCAACGTACTCGCAAACTTACGTAGTAAAAAATTGAATATGACCTCTCTTTATTTCGTGTTAAAATTTACTACAGTTGACCAAGCATAACCTCCTGGTCTTAGAATACCAGAACACTTTTACCGCTACTATACATATTTAAAATGTGATTTTTACATTTATTTATTTTGATTGTAGTATAATTATTTTGTTCATGCCAAGTAGACTATGACCTTACTAATATGAATAACAAAATATAGGAAATAAAAACAAATTATTAGACAACGAAATTGTTTATCGAGCGCAAGAGTTTCTAATAACAACAATTACATACATTTGTTTTCGAATAAACAGATACACATTGATTATACTTCGTTCAAAAACATAAAATACGAACATTTATGCAATACAGGCACATATTTTTCCTAGGACCACATTTGCGCTTGAAAATAAGAATCAAGTGCAAGGATACAATACGTTATTATGTAAATAATATGAAGTATACATTGCTAATAGTTATTCAAAACTTGCCCTTTGCTTTATGCTTTATTTATTTATCCATGACTTACGTTAATATCATTGGAATGAAATTAAATTTGGGGTAACCTTAATCTTTAACAAAGGATTTCTATTATTTTGTAATTTTGACTTTTTACTGAATTGCTACAGGCTAAAATTTGAGACTTTTTTGTATCACCGTATTTATGCTGAATTATTAGTTTATTTATATTAATTCTTAGAATGACAATGGCTTACTTTTTTCCTTTTAATTCATCTAATTCTCCTGCTAAAATGGCCGCCAATCCTGCTGCACCAGCACCCTCAACAACACATTTTTCCAATTCAATAAATCGGAGTATCGCTATGGCTATCCATTTTTCTTCGACAACAACCTGTGAAAATATCGAAAGTTATAAATAATCCTGCTTTAAAATTTTGTATACAAATTTCTTAACATAACAAAGATTTAAGATGTTTCTATTAAAATCTAAAAAAATGTCGGAATAGTAAGTACGGTAGAACACGGTTATAGCGTCATCATCGGAATCATCAATTTTGACGTTATAACCGAGCGACGCTATTCACGAGATAGGCGAGTTTCGAAAAACTGTTCTTTGTTATTTAACAAATGTTTGCATAACTAATCATATACGTAACATTCTTTATTTACTTATTTTACAGTACAACGAACGCAAAACTGCACAAAAATCAATTTATCTATAGTTTTAGCTGACATTGTTAACAATAAAACATCGAATGCAATCCTGTAAAATATTGCTATATTAATTATATAAAAGAAAAGTTCTTTAATATTTGTAAGAGCTTTACTTAATGAATCCTGAGATTTATATAATAAAAAGATTAAATTATTCGTAGCTATTCAGGGTTCAGAAAAATACGCACACTGTATAAAATACTCGTACATAAATGTAAACAAACACAGCTCGAAGCAAGCAACACATATTTTTATTTTCCTTACAATTATGTGCGTCTTTAAAATTCGTACGGCACCGAACAAGGGTTCAGAAAATACACACATTATACACACAATGTTCTGTTCAAAATCAACCAACACATATTTTTATTTTCATTACAATTATGTGCGTCTTTAAAATTCGTACGGCACCGAACACAGTCATGTACGTGTTTTATTTTTATATTTGGTTCCGTACACGGACATGTACTGTACACGTATTGTTCGATTCGAACACACTTAAAGCGTATATGTCGACGTGTACCTATACTTTAAGTTCGTGTACGCGTACGTGTACGCTAAAAAATAGATACATGAACGATAGACATGTTCGAGTGTGTTTCCATATTTATTAACAGCATTATGCAGAATGAAAACCAGGCATGAAGTTTTTGCAAAATTTATGGTTTGCAACGTGTAGTTGCTGTGTATGCCTTTGTTGTTGCTTTAATTGTATTGGATATTTCCATACAAAAAATACCTGCGTGGGCCCAGGGTTCAGAAAATACACACATTATACACACAATGTTCTGTTCAAAATCAACCAACACATATTTTTATTTTCATTACAATTATGTGCGTCTTTAAAATTCGTACGGCACCGAACACAGACATGTACGTGTTTTATTTTTATATTTGGTTCCGTACACGGACATGTACTGTACACGTATTGTTCGATTCGAACACACTTAAAGCGTACATGTCGACGTGTACCTATACTTTAAGTTCGTGTACGCGTACGTGTACGCTAAAAAATAGATACATGAACGATAGACATGTTCGAGTGTGTTTCCATATTTATTAACAGCATTATTCAAAGTTCAGAAAAATACGCACACTGTATAAAATACTCGTACATAAATGTAAACAAACACAGCTCGAAGCAACCAACACATATTTTTATTTTCATTACAATTATGTGTGTCTTTAAAATTCGTACGGCACCGAACACAGCCATGTACGTGTTTTCTTTTAATATTTGGTTGCGTACACGCACATGTACAGTAGTACACGTATTGTTCGATTCGAACACACTTAAACCGCACATGTCGACGTGTACGCGTCGTGTACGCCAAGAAAAAAAAGTACATGTACACATCGCGCTGTGGTCTATGCATCAATCACAAATATATCTTTCCAGGGTTCAGAAAATACACACATTATACACACAATGTTCTGTTCAAAATCAACCAACACATATTTTTATTTTCATTACAATTATGTGCGTCTTTAAAATTCGTACGGCACCGAACACAGACATGTACGTGTACATATTTTTATTTTCATTACAATTATGTGCGTCTTTAAAATTCGTACGGCACCGAACACAGACATGTACGCGTTTTATTTTTATATTTGGTTCCGTACACGGACATGTACTGTACACGTATTGTTCGATTCGAACACACTTAAAGCGTACATGTCGACGTGTACCTATACTTTAAGTTCGTGTACGCGTACGTGTACGCTAAAAAATAGATACATGAACGATAGACATGTTCGAGTGTGTTTCCATATTTATTAACAGCATTATTCAAAGTTCAGAAAAATACGCACACTGTATAAAATACTCGTACATAAATGTAAACAAACACAGCTCGAAGCAACCAACACATATTTTTATTTTCATTACAATTATGTGTGTCTTTAAAATTCGTACGGCACCGAACACAGCCATGTATGTGTTTTCTTTTAATATTTGGTTGCGTACACGCACATGTACAGTAGTACACGTATTGTTCGATTCGAACACACTTAAACCGCACATGTCGACGTGTACGCGTCGTGTACGCCAAGAAAAAAAAGTACATGTACACATCGCGCTGTGGTCTATGCATCAATCACAAATATATCTTTGACGAGTGAAAATATGGAGAGTAATAAGAGGAAGAAGTTTTGTTTTACAAAGTTTGCAAGTTTTAATGACGAGACAAAAAAATTTACATGTCTCCTTGAAACGTGCAAAAGAGAACTGAGTGCATCAAGTAATGCAAATCTTAAACGGCACTACAAACTGGTGCATAACATTGTTATCGGTGGAGAGGATACACTTCCTAAGGGTGTTACCAAAAAAAAGAATACACTAACTAAATTAAACACCACTTTAAACAGGGAACAGTTCTTGAAATGCTGCATTGGACTAGTATCCCAAAAAAATTTGCCATTGCGCATTTTTGACGACAAAGATTTTTTCAAAAAAATTATTGAGCCGTACGAAGAAAAGTTTGAAATTACTTTAAACTCAAAAAACATTTCAAATATTCTTGGTGTCTCTAGCCAAGAAATAAAGACAGCCATAGCCAAGATAGTAGAAAACAAAATGATTTGTTTAAAAATGGATGTCGCCAGCCGGCAGGATAAGCACATTTTGGGAGTAAACATACAGTATATACGCGATTTTAAAATTTGTATAAACACCATACCATAGGTAAGTTTAAACTCATAAAATTTAATCTTACTACTTTTTTTAACCATACATAAATTTTACACACAGGCATGATTCAACTAAATCAGAAACACACAGCTCAATATTTAAAAGAAGAAATAATGAAATGCCTTGACGAATATAGCATCAACATAAAACAAATTTATTCCAATACCACCGATAATGGCGCTAACGTAGTCAAAGTTTCAAAGCTGCTACAAGAACTGCAGGATAATAATTTAGCGACGATGGAAGATTGCGAATATGACAACACGAAGGCATATGACGCAATTGAGACCCAGCTATCCTCAGTGTTTTCAGTGATTCGTTGTGCAGCACATACGATACAACTTGCCGCATATGATGTCATTAGGACTTTGGAGACAGAAATAAGTTATATACGAGATGTTTCAAAAAAGATCAGAATTATCTTGAAGAGTGGAAGTGAAGATATAAGCCTACCATGTCTAGATAATGTAACTAGATGGAATTCTACGTATGACATGGTTATTTCTATATTAGAACTGAAGGAATATATTAATGAACTCGATGACTCTACAAATATATCTGTTAATTGGGTATTTGTGGAAAGTTTTGCTACTGCATTTCAACCGTTGGCTGACTGCACAAAACATATGCAAAAAGAGCAATATATTATTGGAGATTTTTATCGCGACTGGTTGGAATGTGAGTTAGAATTACAAGACATGATGGAAACAAACTCAAATGCAGCGGCTTTACATAAAGCAATGATAACGAGGAAACGTAAGCTTCTTGAAAACGACGCCTTCGTCGCAGCATTGTATTTAGATCCTCGCTTTAATTTTCAAGGAACTCCCCTACTTACGGAAGACCAAAAACAAACTGCATTGGTATATTTAAATTTTAATTTTTAAACTTCAAAAGAAATTTACGTATAATTTTTTTTTTCAGGATCACTTAATAAAGACATATGAAATTATTGATCATATATCGCGAGACAAACATGACAATATCTCATTTTCCGAAAATTCAAGCTCACTTGATATTACTCCAAGTACGTCTAATGCCGCACACTCGAAATTAACACAACATATCAACCTACTCCTAAGTACATCTCATTTAACAGCATCAAATCAAAATTATCATATAAAAGCAGAACTTCTTGCTATGTGTGAAAAACAAATGGAGCCGTTAGAAACTAATGTATTGGAGTATTGGAAAAAATTTTCTCAACAAAATTTACAATTAGGTCAGCTTGCCGAAGTAGTACTTGCCGTACCTGCCACACAAGTTTCTGTAGAACGTGCATTTAGTGCACTTGCTACAGTACTAACCAAGTTAAGATCCAAGCTCTCAAAGAAGTCTCTTTCTAATATTTTAATAACAAAATTAAACTTTGACTTGCTCGACTGTGCAGCTCTTGAAATAGAAAACACCTGAAAACAGTGAACAACAACAGATAAATTTTAGCCGCATAGAGAAATTCATATGTTTTTTTGTCAACTATTTTTGTTTTGTTTTGTTATTTTATTTTATTTTTTGGGTTATTTCTTATTTATTTAATTATGTATTTAAATTCTTTTAAATAAATTTGGTTGAAACAATTGCTGTAATTTTTTTTATGTATACATATCAAAAAATTCATTTCTTTTGCATTTTCACTAATACGTTGTCATATTGAAAAATTATTGCAATAATCTTGTTAATGTAAAGTGATGAATTGAAATTTCAAAGCCTCGCTAAGAATTACTGATAGTTATTGATTTAGGTAGAACCACCTGGAATTCCCGCAATTAGTATTAGCGGCAATTTAATGAGGGGAATTTCTGCATTTCACCCGAAAAACTTGACCTTTTTGTAGCACGCAGGTATTTTTTGTTGTTACGTTGTAAATTTACTTAGTTTGTTTATAGTCTCGAAAGATTGGGTGCCTTGTCTAAATACGTGGAATTTTGTATAAAGTTCGTGACTTTTTGAGCGTACCCTGTATATTGTCTATTTCACCGGTTACTAAGACTGCCTGCCGTATGCTTGCGTGGGAACTAAACCTACTTTTGAGCCTTCACCGCTCTAAATCAAGTACCGCGAATTTAACAGATACATTTTGTGTAAGATCGGGCATTTACACCCTGTTTTTGTGGAAGCCTCTATATCTGGGTAACTAACTTTAATTATCTTAGCTCTAGCTTAATCTAACCTACCTGTAGTTTCGTATTTTCCGCATTTGCAATTACTTGCTTAAGATTATAAAATATCTTCTTATATATATTACGCCCGATCTCTGCATAATGCATTTATTTGTGATTTGTAAACGCTTTGAGACGACAGTCAAGTTATTGTGATAACTGTTTAACATGTTTTGCGTATTGCCAAACGCAGTTCTCGAGCAGGCCCGAGTATTATTGTCATTTTCCTTTTCCTTCGCAGACGTCCGTCTAAAAAAAATGTAAGGAGTATTAATTAAGGGAATGCTTGGGATAGAAGGCATACTATTAATTGTTGCCGATCGCTTGTTGCTCTATCTTCGATATTCTAGTATTAGGAACTTCTGTTACTTCGTCCCCGGAATCACCGTAGGGTTTAGGACGTAATTTCTCTGTAACATAAGTTTAAGATCGGTCTCTCTACCGTCTACTTGCAGCGTTTTGATGTTAAAGCTTTGATATTTCGTTATTTACCTGCAGAGATGCTGTTCTTTCGCATAATAAAATAGGAACTTCGTGTGAAGGATTGTTTTGTTTATTCTGTCAAACATGTTACTATGTACCGTGATATGGGTGTTATACACGGAATTGCCAACGTTTAGCATAAAATTTTCCCTCGTGCTGCCGTCGTTTTAATTTTCTTCGTACAATTGTCGGGTATCTCGTTTTTTTTCCGTTTCGCTTAGGTCATGTTCTTGTTTGCGTTTAATTAAGAGTCACAGTGTTAACCCCCTTTTCGGTCAAACTCAAACTGGTGTTTGTAATTTATTTGAATGCTTCCGATGTCCATCTTGAGGTATTTTCGTGTCTTTATGTTTTGGACAGGGCTGCGTGTAGCGATTGCGCGGGTGTGAATGAGGAGATTTTTCGCGCTTTCGATGAACACTTGATAGTCACATCTTGTGTAGAGAACAGTGTGTGCAAATTGCTTTTCTTCCTTTAGTACTTATGTACATTATCCATGAGGATGTTTTTCGCGTTTGCGGCTTAATTCGGAGAAAGCAGTAATTACCGTTACCTTAATTTTGGGTTATTAACGTGGGTTTTTTTATCTTCGTATCGTTTTCTAAAAATCCACGTGTGGCCATGTGCTGGTTTTTTTATTGTTGTAAATTTTGCACCCTGAAGTGACTCGTAGTCGTTTAACGTGGAATCTCCATTATTATTCATAATTGGGGTAAGTTTTCAAAAATCTGTGTTAAATTTTCGGGATTTTATCTTTGGTTTTTTTGTCTCTCTAAATTTTAATAGGATTCTTTTGACGGGCACAAAAGCCCTCTGACGCCCTAATTCTGGTGGTATAGCCCCGCATTTACATCAAAGAGCGTGGTGTTTCTTTCGACGCATCAGAAGACGCTACATAACATCCAGCCCACCTGTTGAATTGGAAATTTTCCATCAAGGGAGTCGCCGCCATTTTGGGTTTCCGCAGCGTCTTTCCGGCAACCATCTTGCCAGCTAAGGTTGTAATTTTACCTTTTATATATTTTACGTCCGATTTTCGACGTCTTTGCGTCTGTGAGCAAGACTGCAGTTTGCCTAGTTTTGACCAAGAATTTTGAGTGGTTTATTAACTATCGCACCTCTTAGTCAACTGCGAGGTCACAATTTAATCCTTATTAAATTACCGTTATTATTTTAATTAATTTTGTAATAATCAGATTGACCCGAATTTTGGTTTTGTCACTACCGTATTCCTGTAGCCCTATATTGAGGCAATTATTTAATTAAACTAATTCTAGTAAATTTAATATATTATCACTTTATCTTTTGAGTAGATTTTATTTAATTAGTAATATACCTAGTGTTTTCTCTTCCGATACAATAATTGTATGTTATATGGTGTGTTGCTTTTAAAAATCTAAAATTTGTTAATAGTTTTGCACGTTTATTTTTGCTGTAAGATTGTAATTTTGCCTTCCGTTGATCAATTAATTTACCTGAGCTAGATAAATTCATTTTTGTAGAAGCAAACTTTGGTTCTCGGAGCTCAGGGTTTTATTGTATTTTATGAAATTCCTTTTCTAAAGTTACCTTTAACTATTGACTATGTCAATAAATAACCTTCAATTAATTTAATTTAGTTCATGTGAGCAAACCTGACGTTTTTTTTTATTTAGCAAATTTTTCTCAATTTAGATTAAGTCCCTATACTGACTTATTAATTTTCTTGCGCTTATCAATTTATATATAATTACTCCTTTGTATTGACATTGCCGTTGTGGCGTGTCTTTGAAAACTCTTGTACACCTAATGTGAGGTGAAGGAAACGTTTCTGCAACCGACCAACTTCTGCTGCAGCGCAGAGAATTTGTTAAATCTTTAAGACTCGTTTTTTTTTTACTTTTAAATTTTGTAATTGTCACCTAACGCTTTGTTTTTTTATTTACCAACTGGCTAGCTTCATTTATTTTATTCAAATTAACTGTTCATTCAACGCTTGTGTTTTGTAATACCTAATTTCACCATTTTAGTTTTGTTGAAAACACATAACCATTCAACACATCAACTTTAATTAAATTTTGTTACATTTCGAACTACCTGTTCTTTTATTTCTTTTACCTCTGCTATCTCATATTTTATTGTGACAAGCACGTACCTAAGAGTAGGTGCTACAATTATACAGGGTGTTCATTAGGTAACCCGCTGGAGGGACACAGCCAGTGGTAGTTCGTAGGAGGCGCAGGTAGGTTATCTGTAGATAGCATAGTGTCCTGGTGCCCGGACAATCGTCGCTAGCGTCGTTGCCGACCGACGTTCTACTTTTAGGTGTTCTTATTTACCTGAACCGTCACGCCGTCTGCGACAGAGTTAGCTCGGCCCTGCGTTATCCATTTAAATCAACCCCTATTGCGTTTCTCTGTTTACTTTCCCTAATTTAGTCTGTTACCTTAATGCGACGTAGATCCGGTAGCAAAAATTTGGCGCCCTAACGTTTTGGGGCCTTTCCTTCTGGAAATAAGTTAGCAAAAAGTTTGGTGCCCTAACGTCTGGGCCTTTCTTTCAGTAATAGGGAGAAAAATTTGGTGCCCTAGCGTCTGGACCTTTCTCTTGGTGATAGGGAAAAATTTGGCACCAACGTTTCGACCAACTTTCCGCCATCTTCAATTTTTCTTTATTATTACTTTTGTGTGTCAACCAAGTTTCGGCCAATTTTCCGCCATCTTCAAAATTTCTTTTCCTGCCCCTTAACATTCAGACAAGTTTTCTTCCCCTTCCGTACGAATTGACACACCAACGTTTCTGCCCTCTTTCTCCACCTTCCGGAACAAAATTTTCTCCTTCGCTACCCAATGCTCCAACGAAGTTTCGCTACCTTCTTAACAATTTCATGCCTTCGTTGTGGGCCTAACGAACAACATTTCGCACCTACGTTTCGGCTAAGTTTTCGCCGCCCTCAAATTTTCTTTTTCTCTTGGGTGTCACCCTTCGACTCATAAGTTGACACCGAACGTTTCGACCTAGCTCTCACCATCTTCAGGGAAATTTCTCATCTTTTCCAATTTTCCTTGGTTTTGGTTGCCTTGACGTGACAACGTGTCGTTGCCTAACGTTTCGGACAAGTTTTCTCCATCTTCCGGAATATCTTCCTTACCTTTAAGTATTTCAGCCACTAACATTTCGTCGTACCGCACAGTGGTGCTATACTTTGGAGAAACTACTTGTTTTGAATCAACGTTTCGGTCCTGACCATCTTCAGGAATAAATTTTGAATTTTCTCGACTTAAGCCCGTTTCTCGTTTCAGGTGGGCAAGTGGACGTTAAGTTTCCCTTACCGCTCAGTTTTTTTGTATTTCCGTCTACTCCCTCACCTAATCTAACTTCGACTGTTTATATTTCTTTTTCTTCCCTTTTTTTTGGGAAAAGTTATCACCTCACGTTACAATTTTATCTTAGGTTCTGAACTACCTTGTCTTCCAGAATATGTTTGTGTGTCTTAGGACTCGAGTCTTTGCTTGCTGATCCCGGTACCGCCATTTCTTTTTATATTTCTTTCTTTTCGACTTTCTGCTGAATTAACTTCCGCCATGTCTCCTAAATTTGAGATCAATCGTCTTTTGAAGGAAGACCTTGAGTACTTACTGACTGTTCTGGGTGCTGAGGTGCCATCTACTTTGGATGAAATGCGACGAATGTATCGACGTCTGCTAGGGTATGCTAGGTCTTATCCGTCGGATACTAAGCTTACGTATCCATTCACATATGCGGAAGACGCCGCGGCCATTAAGGACAAGCTTACGGTTATCGAAGGGCTCATCGATCAGTTCATAGGGAATCGTGAGTCTTCCGAGTTTAAAAAAATTTCTACTGCCCTTGCTTTCGTAATGAGCCGAATTCAGAACTCCGTCCCACATTCGCCAGAGGAGGTGAAGGAATACCATGCGTTTAGGAGTCGCGTTGCTAAACTAGAAGATTGCATCCGCGATAAGGCTCGCACCCTTGAACGTGCCTCGACGTTCAGTTTATTACAGTCACCCACTGCCGGTAACTCTGGTCCTCAAGGGAGTGAAGAGGAGCTTAGTGATGAGGATGACCCTATTCGACTCCCGGTTAATGCTTTTGCTGGTCCAGTTCACTCTACTTTCGCTAGTTTCTCTCCTAAACCCGTTCCCGTTGCCTCTTGGAATATTACATTTTCAGGGCAAAAGAACTTCTCAGTTAGTGCCTTTCTGGAGCGTGTAGCTGAGCTTAAAATCGCTCGTAATTCCTCGGACCAGTTGTTGTTCAATTCCGCTATAGACTTATTTAAGGATCGTGCTTTGGTGTGGTATCGGGCAAATCGTCATCTTTATTCTAATTGGTCAGAGTTAGCTGCCGGTCTACGGGAAGAGTTTCAAGCCGTAGATTATGACGACCGTCTTATGGACGAAATTAAGCAACGGACTCAAGGTCCTAATGAACCTATTGGACTATACGTATCGGTCATGAAAAATCTTTTTTTCCGCCTTTCTGATTCAGTCCCCGAAAAAACTCAATTACGAATTTTGCAACGTAATATTCTGCCTTTCTATCAAACGCAGTTGGGGTTAACTGAAGTCAATTCTATCGCGGAACTCCTTAAATATGGGAAAGTTCTCGAAGCCCGCAAGGCCTCTGCTGAAGCTTATGTACCGCCTCCCTTGCGTGCTAAAACACTCGAGCCGGATTTGGCTTATGTCAATGCCGAACCAGTCCCGAGTTATTCTCGAAGTCGTGAGACACCCGTTACTCCCGTCTCTAATCGCCCTCGTGTCCGTGTGGCACCCGTTTCAGCAAACCCTGTCACATGTTGGAATTGTCGTCAGACAGGACATCGTTACTCCCAATGCGCTTTACCTCGTAAACGCTTTTGTTATCGTTGTGGTCGTCCAGAGACCATTGTATCTTCTTGTCCGCAGTGTTCGGGAAACGCCCGACGTGCGCACTAAGTGGCCGTCCCGTGCGTACAGTATACACAGCGGCCTATCGACAAATTAGAGCCCGGTTAGATTTTATTCTCGCACAAGCCATAGGGGATGAACGCCCCTATCTTAAAGTTCAAATCTTTGGTAAAGAGTTTCTCGGTCTTTTGGACACAGGTTCATCACGCACTATTTTAGGTGAAGCAGGTTGGTCCGTTTTAAAGGGTTTTGTTCCGCTTAAATCCTCTATGTCCTTTTGCACTGTTGCTAACGGATCACGATGCCGGATATCAGGTGAAGTTGCCTTGCCTATTAATGTTAGGAATCGTTCTAAGGTCTTTGACGTTTTGGTGGTACCTGAAGTACCGCATCAACTTATCTTGGGCGCAGACTTCTGGCGAGATATGGGTATCGTCATAAACATGCGCAGTGGCGATTGGGTATTTTCAGACGCACCCAACGTGTCTTCTGTCGATGTCGAGCCACAGGTGTTATCTGATGAGCGTCAGCGTCAGCTCGAGGCTATCATCAATCAAAATTTTCCTAACGTCGATAAGGAGGTGTTAGGTTGTGCCAAAGGTGTAGAGCACACTATTATCACTAGTAGCCCTCCGATTAAGCAACGCTACTATCCGATATCTCCGGCGGTACAAAAAGTAGTCGACGCTGAATTAGAGAAGATGTTGGCTCTCGGTGTCGTTGAGAGGTCTCAGAGTGGTTGGTCTTCACCCATTCTTCTCGTGCCTAAGAAGGATAAGACTTTTCGATTTTGCGTCGATTATCGGAAGCTCAATCAGGTCACTGAGAGAGATGCCTATCCCCTTCCCTATGTTTCGAATACCTTAGATAAATTACGAGACGCTAAATATCTTACGTCTCTCGATATAAAAAGTGCGTATTGGCAAATTCCTGTTGCCGAGTCTTCCCGTCAGTATACCGCCTTCACCGTGCCGAATCGAGGCTTGTTCCAATTTTGTCGTCTCCCGTATGGTCTCCACAACGCACCTGCCTCCTGGCAGCGTTTTATTGATAGAGTTTTAGGTCCTGAATTAGAACCTTACGTTTTCGTATATCTGGATGATATCATAATTGTCACTCCTACCTTTGAAAAACACTTGACTATCTTAGAGCAAGTTTTATCTCGCCTGCGTGACGCTGGCTTAACGCTCAATAGAGACAAATGTCAGTTTTGTCGCGACGAATTGAAGTACCTGGGATATGTGGTTAATCGTCGTGGGTTGATGGTCGACCCCGACAAAGTTAAGGCTATCATCGGAATTGCCACTCCCAAAAATGTTTCTGAAGTCAGACGCTTAGTAGGTATGGCTTCATGGTATCGACGTTTCGTCCCTAATTTCTCTACTGTTATCTCTCCGCTTACTGATTTGTTACGGAAAAATCGTCCCTTCGTTTGGACGTTAGCTTGTGAAGAAGCCTGGACATCTTTGCGTGAACGCTTGGTTTCCTCCCCGATTTTGACATGTCCCGATTTCCAATATGAATTCATCATTCAAACTGATGCCAGCGACTATGGTCTTGGAGCCGTATTGACTCAAGACATAGACGGACAGGAGAAAGTAATCAGTTATCTAAGCCGTTCTTTAACACCTGCCGAACGTAAATTCTCTACGGTTGAGAAAGAATGCCTTGCCGTCCTTTGGGCTATAGAAAAGCTTCGTCCATATATCGAATGCTCTCACTTTACGGTGATAACGGATCATTATTCCCTCTGCTGGCTGAACTCTCTTAATTCTCCGTCGGGTAGATTGGCTCGATGGGCCGTGCGTCTTCAGCAGTACGACTTCACTATCATCCACCGTAAAGGAAAATTCAATGTCTTTCCGGACACTCTCTCCCGTTCAGTCCCCAAATTGGATATCGTTCAAGTCAATCCTAAAAGCCAAGACAAATGTTACGTTCGTATCTTAGAACAAATTAAGAGACATCCCGAGAAGTACCCTCAATTTCAACTTATCGGTGGGATACTTCGACGTTACGTACCGCCTAATAGCACTTTTCCCTCTGAGGATTCCGATTCATGGAAACTCTATGTTCCTAAGGAACAACGACAAGAGGTCTTGTTAGAATGTCATAACGAGCCCACAAGTGGTCATCTGGGCATTGCGAAGACTCTCGCTCGCATATTGCAACACTACTATTGGCCCAAGATGTTAGGAGATGTGATTCGTCATATCAAAGCCTGTCCTAATTGCAATAAGGCGAAACCTCTTCAAAGAGCTCCTGTTGGTCGTATGGGCGGACATTCTAAAGTTACTAAACCATGGGAAGTACTCAGTGTCGACATTGTTGGTCCTCTTCCGAGGTCCAAGCGCGGTTTTAATTATATATTAGTGGTCTCTGATATCTTCAGTAAGTTTGTTCTGACTTTCCCGTTACGTAGAGCTTCCTCCAAGTCTGTTATCCGACATCTTGAAGAAGATGTGTTTCTGATTTTTGGCGTACCTCGTTCCGTAATTTCCGATAATGGCGTGCAGTTTCGTTCTAACGACTACCGTTCTAAGTTAAAAGAATATAAAGTACGTCCATGCTATACTGCGAATTACCATCCTCAAGCGAATCCCGTGGAACGTGTGAATAGGGTTATCAAAACCATGTTGATCTCGTATGTCTCTGACAATCATCGCGAGTGGGACGTCTATCTTCCCAAAGTCACTTGCGCCTTGCGCACTGCTAGACACGAAGTCACAGGACATACGCCCTATTTCATTAACTTCGGTCGTGAGATGAATCTCACTGGAGAAAGAATTTCCGATGCCCCTATCTCTGACGGAACTCCACTTGTCGAGGTCCGCGATCCGGAAAAACTAATAGAGCGTTCCGAAGGATTTTCTAAACTTTACCGTGACATCAAATCCCGCTTGCAGAAAGCATACGAGCGTGCTAAGGCGCGCTACGATACTCGTCATAGACGAGATGAATTCTTGGTAAACCAGTTGGTCTGGCGTAAAAATTTCGTTCTTTCAGATGCCGCCAAGTTCTATACCGCCAAATTGGCTGACAAATATGTCGGACCCTTTCAAATTAGTAAACGTATCTCCACTGACATTTACGAACTCAAAACTTGTGAAGGTAAATTGCTGCCCGGGGCGTGGCATGCAAATTTGCTGAAGCCACAACCGAGTGATGATTAAGATCTATCTTCTCACGTGTCCAACTGCCTGAAATTATCGCTATCTCGATTTTGTTTTTTTTGTTTGTTATTTGTACCTACCGTTACCTTTACGGCCTGTAGCGAGGGCTGAAAGAATTCTCCTACCGTGATCCTGCGTGAAGTAAAAGTCTTCTAAAGGGACCCTGACTTCTATTGTTCCTCTACCACCTTAGGACAAACAATTTTCTTTTATCGACCTTTCGTTAGTGTGATTACCGGCCCCATTGCACAGCTCGTATCTGTGATTCCGTCTATGCATTTATCTTCCCGTATCTTTATCGCTTCCGTATGTTTCGGATCTTCCGTGTCTCTGCATATATGGAGTGGCAACCTTGCTAGGGGAGTCCACACTACATTACCTTTATCTTATCGGACATGACTACCTTTTAAGCTAACTTATGTTGGTTTTGCTTAATTACCGGATTTGACTTATCTTCAGGTCGTGTCCTGGCGACCTTTTTGCTTTTCTTACGTTCAAAATGTTACTTCCAGGAATCGGATATGACTTCTGCCTTTATGGTTTCTCGTTGCCTTCAGCATTTTAGTCGGGACAACGCCGGTCCAGACTTTAAACTTTTGCTCCCTTTTATCTATTTTTGTTTGGCGACCTTCTCTCGTTTTTGTTGTTACCGGATGTTGCGGTTGTCGCTTCGGCATATCCATGCGTCTGTGCAGAATCTCGACACCCTAGTTTTTTCTTTTTTTCGTTACTTTCCCGTACCGGCCGAATGCCGAAGGGCCACGTGGTGGTTATGGCCAAGCTGTTTGGTGTTGCTGTGACTGTGTGTGGATGTGTGCGTTCGTGTAGTAGACAACGTCCGTTTTAGAACTCTCGCTTACCCTTTTCACTGTCTTTATCCCGTCAGCCTATGTTCTCGGTGCAAGAAATTGCTCTGCGATCAATTTCTTTTCGCTGGAAAGGGGGGAATTTGTTACGTTGTAAATTTACTTAGTTTGTTTATAGTCTCGAAAGATTGGGTGCCTTGTCTAAATACGTGGAATTTTGTATAAAGTTCGTGACTTTTTGAGCGTACCCTGTATATTGTCTATTTCACCGGTTACTAAGACTGCCTGCCGTATGCTTGCGTGGGAACTAAACCTACTTTTGAGCCTTCACCGCTCTAAATCAAGTACCGCGAATTTAACAGATACATTTTGTGTAAGATCGGGAATTTACACCCTGTTTTTGTGGAAGCCTCTATATCTGGGTAACTAACTTTAATTATCTTAGCTCTAGCTTAATCTAACCTACCTCTAGTTTCGTATTTTCCGCATTTGCAATTACTTTTACGCCTTGCTTAAGATTATAAAATATCTTCTTATATATATTACGCCCGATCTCTGCATAATGCATTTATTTGTGATTTGTAAACGCTTTGAGACGACAGTCAAGTTATTGTGATAACTGTTTAACATGTTTTGCGTATTGCCAAACGCAGTTCTCGAGCAGGCCCGAGTATTATTGTCATTTTCCTTTTCCTTCGCAGACGTCCGTCTAAAAAAATGTAAGGAGTATTAATTAAGGGAATGCTTGGGATAGAAGGCATACTATTAATTGTTGCCGATCGCTTGTTGCTCTATCTTCGATATTCTAGTATTAGGAACTTCTGTTACTTCGTCCCCGGAATCACCGTAGGGTTTAGGACGTAATTTCTCTGTAACATAAGTTTAAGATCGGTCTCTCTACCGTCTACTTGCAGCGTTTTGATGTTAAAGCTTTGATATTTCGTTATTTACCTGCAGAGATGCTGTTCTTTCGCATAATAAAATAGGAACTTCGTGTGAAGGATTGTTTTGTTTATTCTGTCAAACATGTTACTATGTACCGTGATATGGGTGTTATACACGGAATTGCCAACGTTTAGCATAAAATTTTCCCTCGTGCTGCCGTCGTTTTAATTTTCTTCGTACAATTGTCGGGTATCTCGTTTTTTTTCCGTTTCGCTTAGGTCATGTTCTTGTTTGCGTTTAATTAAGAGTAACCCCCTTTTCGGTCAAACTCAAACTGGTGTTTGTAATTTATTTGAATGCTTCCGATGTCCATCTTGAGGTATTTTCGTGTCTTTATGTTTTGGACAGGGCTGCGTGTAGCGATTGCGCGGGTGTGAATGAGGAGATTTTTCGCGCTTTCGATGAACACTTGATAGTCACATCTTGTGTAGAGAACAGTGTGTGCAAATTGCTTTTCTTCCTTTAGTACTTATGTACATTATCCATGAGGATGTTTTTCGCGTTTGCGGCTTAATTCGGAGAAAGCAGTAATTACCGTTACCTTAATTTTGGGTTATTAACGTGGGTTTTTTTATCTTCGTATCGTTTTCTAAAAATCCACGTGTGGCCATGTGCTGGTTTTTTTTATTGTTGTAAATTTTGCACCCTTAAGTGACTCGTAGTCGTTTAACGTGGAATCTCCATTATTATTCATAATTGGGGTAAGTTTTCAAAAATCTGTGTTAAATTTTCGGGATTTTATCTTTGGTTTTTTTGTCTCTCTAAATTTTAATAGGATTCTTTTGACGGGCACAAAAGCCCTCTGACGCCCTAATTCTGGTGGTATAGCCTCGCATTTACATCAAAGAGCGTGGTGTTTCTTTCGACGCATCAGAAGACGCTACATAACATCCAGCCCACCTGTTGAATTGGAAATTTTCCATCAAGGGAGTCGCCGCCATTTTGGGTTTCCGCAGCGTCTTTCCGGCAACCATCTTGCCAGCTAAGGTTGTAATTTTACCTTTTATATATTTTACGTCCGATTTTCGACGTCTTTGCGTCTGTGAGCAAGACTGCAGTTTGCCTAGTTTTGACCAAGAATTTTGAGTGGTTTATTAACTATCGCACCTCTTAGTCAACTGCGAGGTCACAATTTAATCCTTATTAAATTACCGTTATTATTTTAATTAATTTTGTAATAATCAGATTGACCCGAATTTTGGTTTTGTCACTACCGTATTCCTGTAGCCCTATATTGAGGCAATTATTTAATTAAACTAATTCTAGTAAATTTAATATATTATCACTTTATCTTTTGAGTAGATTTTATTTAATTAGTAATATACCTAGTGTTTTCTCTTCCGATACAATAATTGTATGTTATATGGTGTGTTGCTTTTAAAAATCTAAAATTTGTTAATAGTTTTGCACGTTTATTTTTGCTGTAAGATTGTAATTTTGCCTTCCGTTGATCAATTAATTTACCTGAGCTAGATAAATTCATTTTTGTAGAAGCAAACTTTGGTTCTCGGAGCTCAGGGTTTTATTGTATTTTATGAAATTCCTTTTCTAAAGTTACCTTTAACTATTGACTATGTCAATAAATAACCTTCAATTAATTTAATTTAGTTCATGTGAGCAAACCTGACGTTTTTTTTTATTTAGCAAATTTTTCTCAATTTAGATTAAGTCCCTATACTGACTTATTAATTTTCTTGCGCTTATCAATTTATATATAATTACTCCTTTGTATTGACATTGCCGTTGTGGCGTGTCTTTGAAAACTCTTGTACACCTAATGTGAGGTGAAGGAAACGTTTCTGCAACCGACCAACTTCTGCTGCAGCGCAGAGAATTTGTTAAATCTTTAAGACTCGTTTTTTTTTTACTTTTAAATTTTGTAATTGTCACCTAACGCTTTGTTTTTTTATTTACCAACTGGCTAGCTTCATTTATTTTATTCAAATTAACTGTTCATTCAACGCTTGTGTTTTGTAATACCTAATTTCACCATTTTAGTTTTGTTGAAAACACATAACCATTCAACACATCAACTTTAATTAAATTTTGTTACATTTCGAACTACCTGTTCTTTTATTTCTTTTACCTCTGCTATCTCATATTTTATTGTGACAAGCACGTACCTAAGAGTAGGTGCTACAATTATACAGGGTGTTCATTAGGTAACCCGCTGGAGGGACACAGCCAGTGGTAGTTCGTAGGAGGCGCAGGTAGGTTATCTGTAGATAGCATAGTGTCCTGGTGCCCGGACAATCGTCGCTAGCGTCGTTGCCGACCGACGCTCTACTTTTAGGTGTTCTTATTTACCTGAACCGTCACGCCGTCTGCGACAGAGTTAGCTCGGCCCTGCGTTATCCATTTAAATCAACCCCTATTGCGTTTCTCTGTTTACTTTCCCTAATTTAGTCTGTTACCTTAATGCGACGTAGATCCGGTAGCATTGTATGGAAATATCCAATACAATTAAAGCAACAACAAAGGCATACACAGCAACTACACGTTGCAAACCATAATTTTGCTAACTTCATGCCTGGTTTTCATTCTGCATAACATATATTCAAGATCATATAAATTAAACTAATCTGTCAATCGTGGCTTGTTTGATAGAAAATGGAAAGTAATACCAAAATGACAATTAGGTAACCAAACTACCAATGAGTCTTACGGAATTTATTTATAAATATTTATTCAAGATACTAACCATTTTGTCAATAAGAGGCCGTGCTGTTTCGAAAGCATTATATCCGACCATAGGAACTGCTAAACCGTCGGCTAATGTTGCTTCGATTTCAACATTGACAGGTTTTCCAGCTTTAAGCGCTTTTGAAAAGCTTGCGCATCTTTCTGATTCCACACCCTAAAAAAAGAAATTCAATATTATACCTGCAGTTAACTTCATTAATTATGAAATAATCACACATTTTTCTAAGATGTAAGGAAATAGTAATAATATCAATTTTCAAGTTTATACAAGAGAAACGAAGTTTATTTTAGAAAATTAAAACAAAATTAGGAAGGGTTAAAAAGGTTAGAGCTGGGATATACCTACACTTAAAAGGAGACTATGTTGAAAATTAAAACTAGATTTGACTGAAGAGATACTTGTTTCTGTGTTAGGCTCAAAACATTTCAGACTACCCTCGTATATGTTTGTGAATAACTGCTTCAAATTTGATATATGGATACCTGCTTGAATTTTCTATAGTCAAACCAAAGACAGGAACGAACAAATACAATCTAATATACGAGGATATTATCATTCATTAATGATTGCTGCAGAATTTCTTCCCTATATAGTTCTCAAAGTATTTTGGAATTTCAAAATTGTGCAAACATCTTTTTTTTCTTTCAAAAAAGCATATTTGGAAAAGTTACAAAATGAGCAGCCTGCATAATTGGAAAATAAATTTAAATTGTGAAAATATTGTAACGAAATGAGTGTACGACGACAAAAAGCAGAGACCATAAATCATCTCGGCGCGGCATATTAAAACGATATATAAACAAGTCGTAAATATGTCATCTCACAGTATTGTTGGCGTAAACAAGGAAGAGTCCAGATTTCCACTGGTATATTACCGAACTTACTGGTACATTTCGAGAACATTTCATGCAGGTGTATATAAGGCGACTGGCTCACCGATGGATGATTCATTGCGGGATTGATTGCGGAGAAGTAATTGCGGAGTTTCGGGAAAGAAAGTCCTTAAGTAGTCTCGAGTGCGTGGTAGCCAAAGAAATAAATAAGTAGTGCCGTGTAAATAAATAGAAGTGTTACATAAATACGGACAGAGATATTAGTAATAGAACTAAATAAACACAAGTGTTAATTTTAATTTATTAATAGTAGTTTAAGTGTGATACTTTAGTTTTATATTTTTATATTGTTATATAATTTTAAGTATATAAATATACAGACTGTTTTAAATAAATAATTGCACGAGTTGTTTATTGGAACCCGAAAACGTTACAATTGGTGTCAGTGTGGGACAAACATAAGTGCAAATAAATAAATAAATAAATAAATAAATGGCTACCAAACGTTTGGAAGAATTAAAGGTCTCCGAGTTAACGGCAGAATTGGAAGAAAGGGACGCAGATGCGTCTGGAAAAAAAACAATTCTCCAGGACCGGCTTCGTGACCTTTTAATAAATGAAGGTAAGGATCCCGAAAAATATTTGTTTCAAATACAGGCTGATCCAAGCTTAATAACTCTAATAGATACAATTGAAAATTATTCAAAACAATTCGAGACTCTACAAGATAAAATTGAAAATAATTCAAAAACTCTAAAAGATGAGATGTTAACCTTAAAAGATGAAATGTCAAAACATTTTGAGAAGACTCTAAAAGATGTTGAAAAACATTTCAAGACTCTAAATGATGAAATTGCAAATAATTCAAAAGCTTTGAAAGATGAAATTGCAAATAATTCAAAAGCTTTAAGAGATGAAATTGCAAAACAACGCGAGACTACTTTTAAGGAAGACATTCAAAAGAATTCATCGAATGGGAGACAGGAATTTTCTGAGGCCATCGAAGCCGTAGAACAGAAAGTTGAGGAGCGCGTGTTCGGAATGGGGGACGAGTTTGGGGTTCAGCTTCAGTTGCCAGCGATGAACGACTGCGGTCCCCATGACATCTCAAGCGGAAGCCTGGAGATTGCCCGAAAAGCGAAGGCAAAGGTAAAACCTCCCACCTTCGATGGAAAGACGTCATGGATGACGTACCTGAAACAATTCGAAGCCGCTGCAAGAGCAAATGGGTGGATGTCCCCGAAGGAAGCTACTGCCCTGATTGTGTCATTAAGAGGAGAAGCCAGTGACGTTCTGCAGACCTTACTTCCGGAAGAGTGTCAAGACTACCTTAAATTAATCAAGCGTCTTGAGAGGAAGTATGGGCATGCACACCTGGGACAGACAGTCCGACGATTAGTGAATAAGGTGCAACCTAAGAGAAGAACGCTCCGATGCTGGAATTGGAAATGGAAATGGAAATGGGCCATGCGCATAGTAAATGCGGGAAGAAGTCCAAAAAAACCATAGCGGAGCAGCGAAAATGAAACGGGTCGATGAGAAGAGGCAATCGTCGACCCAGTATCGTAGAGCCTCAAAACCAATAGCACAAATTGCATCTGTGCAACACCAAAACGCTGATGCTGTTGCAAGCAGACAACGTCCAG
The DNA here is from genome assembly GCA_963170755.1 of Amphimallon solstitiale. Lineage (NCBI taxonomy): Eukaryota > Metazoa > Arthropoda > Insecta > Coleoptera > Scarabaeidae > Amphimallon > Amphimallon solstitiale. Next base: position 46,202,509 of record OY720676.1, on the reverse strand, counting down.
AAGACAGCAGGCATGGTAACCGACTAGAAGAAAAATCGGCCAACACATTCAGAACTGCCGTGGTTGACGATCAGTGGCATCCTGACAATTTGCGGATTGGTCAAGAAGCTGATGAAGACCTTGGTTCATTGATGGTTTGGAAGGGAATTGGTCGCGGACCGGCTTGTCAAGAAGTGGCTCCTCGCTCACAGGAACTGGAATCCTACCGGGCCCAATGGGACTCTCTGAAGGTAGAGGATGATCTACTCAAGTGTGTTGTGGAGAACCCAAATGGAGAAGACTACGTCAGCGGATCCAGACGAAGGTTGGAGGATGCTCACTAGCGAGTACGCCATCACACTCAGGATGCCAGCGACAGGACGAAGAATTGTTACCACGTGGAAGCCGAGAGAGATGGTTACCGAGAAGAGGACCTTGTTTAGTTATATAATCCTCAACGTCGCCGAGGCCTGTCCCCAAAGCTCCAACAATACTGGGAGGGACCATACGAAATACTAGAGCAAATAGATGACGTCGTTTATCGCATGAGACTAACACCTCATAGCGAGCCAGGGATGGTGTGTTTCAACCAATTGCCCCATACCATGGACGTGACAGCGGTGAAGTGGCGGATGTGCGACAAATTGCCGGAAAACCTAGAGAGCCAGCTTATGGGAATCCCTTGTCGATTTACGAGGACGTGCACTCGAGCAAAATGTGGGGAGGCTGGCAATTCCGAGGCTGGGCTGCGGATTAGACCGTTTGGAGTGGAAAATCGCAGGAAACATGCTGGAGGTGGTGTTTCGGCGTGCTGGTATGGAAATGGTCATGTGCGGCTGTCGGCCCAATCAGCCCGTTGTGCAGCCTGGGACGGTGGATTGTCATTTCCACAAGACGGCTGGGTGCACCCGTGGGTCCCGGTGTGGATTTCGTCATCCGCCAGCGACAAGAACATGGAATAGTGTGTTTCGGGACGAAACGCAATCTCGGCGCGGCATATAAAAACGATATGTAAACAAGTCGTAAATATGTCATCTCACAGTATTGTTGGCGTAAACAAGGAAGAGTCCAGATTTCCACTGGTATATTACCGAACTTACTGGTACATTTCGAGAACATTTCATGCAGGTGTATATAAGGCGACTGGGTTACCGATGGATGATTCATTGCGGGATTGATAGCGAAGAAGTAATTGCGGAGTTTCGGGAAAGAAAGTCCTTAAGTAGTCTCGAGTGCGTGGTAGCCAAAGAAATAAATAAGTAGTGCCGTGTAAATAAATAGAAGTGTTACATAAATACGGACAGAGATATTAGTAATAGAACTAAATAAATACAAGTGTTAATTTTAATTTATTAATAGTAGTTTAAGTGTGATACTTTAGTTTTATATTTTTATATTGTTATATAATTTTAAGTATATAAATATACAGACTGTTTTAAATAAATAATTGCACGAGTTGTTTATTAGAACCCGAAAACGTTACAATATGATTTGATGAACTGTTTTTTTCAAACATTTTTATAGTTGGAAATATATCAGTGCTGCAGCGCTTGCATCAATCGGGTTGTTTGGAATGCAGTGGGACACCAGACTACCCTACAACTTGTATATTTCCATTCGTGTGGTTACATAAGTACTGCGTTAATTTATCTGTCTGATAAGATATCTAATAAAAATAGCGGAATATACAAACAAAGTTAGCTAAAGGTTCTTACTCTTGTCGTCACAAACATCTTTTAGGTATTTTTACGAACAAATTCCATGAGGGTCAAAAAATGAAATAATCGATTAGAGGTCAAAAATTTGTACTCCATTTCTTCTAATAATTTTAATTTATTAGATATATGTTATAGCTATCTCATATCTCATAAAATTCTAATGTAAAATTGTAATTGATAATTTTGTTTATAAGCATATATGTAACGTAGATTTAGTACGACTATAGGTAAAAGTCTATTCGATTCTATTCCCAATTTAGAAGAAGTATATTCTAAATAATTCCGAATAGATTACTTGATAAATGCTCACTGTATCCCATGCGTTATGCAGGTGTGTTACGCACAAGGCTTACATGACACACAGTGGTTCAGACTCGCACATTCGCGGCAAAAATTTTCGACGTATCACGTAAAAAATGTACAGTAGAAACTTTATAATGAATGTTAAAAGCGTAAACTATGAAATTATTAAGATGTAATTTTCTTAGAAATTAAATAAAAGTAAAGCAGCCGAAATTTGTAGTCTTAATAATAGATATTATAGAGATCATATGTACGTACGGAAAATATAATGGATAATGGATAAGTATAAAACCAAATTTGTGTCGTCCAGAACCGCGAGCGTTAGCCGCCATCTTGAAAAACGTCTTTTTGCAAATATCTCGAAAACGGTGAGTTTTACGTTAAAAATTGGTTGGACCTTTTTTGTAGAAGATAACATTTTCCGTCTTTTTCGTTTGAAACTTTTTTCCCTATTGTCAATATTTGCCAAGATATAGTCGATTGAAGAAAACGATTTTTTGTTTTTGGAAAATATCTCGATAATTTTTGGAAATAAAAAAAAAATGTGATTATCGAAGTTGTAGAGCATAATATTTTCTACAATTTTTGTATGAAACTTTTTTTTGTTCAATCGACAGTTGCTAAGTTATAGCGCATTGAATGTTGCCGTCAGGTCTAGGAAAACAGCGATTATTGGTAATACGTTGCTCTAGCATGCCAAGAACGAAAGTGTAAGGAGACGCGACATCTTGGCGGCAAGGATTGCAGGAGGTAATTAGTACACGCCTGTGTGTCTTTAACAATATTCATAGATTTTTAACCATGAATATTCTATTTGAATAGAATACAGGTATATAGAAAAGTAAGCAGCTGCACGGTGCTGGGTGTCTCCCAACATTGTCTATGCCTAAAAAAAAAAAAGCATCTATTTTCGCAAGCCCGGAAAAGGATGCACTCCAGAATCTCTATACAGCCCACGTTGTCTGAAGCCGGAGTATGGTGAAAATTTAAGACATTCTATTTTTACATGCATTCAGCGGCTGCGACACAACGTCAGCTCCGTTTAAAATTGGAAAGTACAAAACTCTGACCACATTGAAGAACCACGAATAATTGCTGACGGCTGTGGCATTGTTCAAAGATAGGAGGAGCGATCCCAACATGATTGCTCAAGCTGGCGAGCGTTTTTTTATTGCTTTGTATGGAGGTAATAAAACCGAACCATCCATCGACTCTCTCCGATACAAGAACTTCGGCAAGTTAGCTCGGAACACCAAGCTGAACTTATCCATTCTACCACCGATGCAGGATACAGCCCGTTACCATTCCTTCAGGGCGTATCATCAGGTCCAAAGTTGGCTGGGATTTCACCATGACCCGGAAGAATGGGGCTGGAAGCGCGCTACGTATCGCTTATCACTGATCACAATGAAAAAAGCTCCCGCGCCGCAAAATTTGTTACAAATAATATCCTGCAAATGCAAGACAAATTGCGGAGCTGTCTGCGGCTGCCGGAAGAGTGGCTTAAAATGTTCCGTTATCTGTTCAAACTGTAGTGGCCAAACATGCATAACGCAATCCCTACAGTGGACGATAACGACGAAGAGAATGCCCACAATGAATCGTTTCTTGATCCTTTGACTATTAACGACTCGAACATGGAAGAGCAACATTCGCGAACCATCGAAAATCGCCCTTCCTGTTCTAAACAAAGGAAATTGTTTTAAACCAATCATCGAAGTTTGAAATTTTGCAACAATAATTTTTTTATTAATAAAGATGTTCACTCCTCCAGTGTAGATTAATCTGTGAAAAACGGTCTCTAGAAGCCAAAGATGTTCAAAATTCGTGTTAAATCATAATATAATAATTTTAGATTAAGGTCCTAGAGACCGTTTTTCACAAATTAATTTTTTTAATTATTTTAACGAATAATGAATATGAACAGTAGATGAATACATGTCTTTCTCAAACGATTCGTCAGATAGTTTTTATTGCGCAAACTTTTCTCCTATCGCCCATATCCCTCCTATTCATGACAAATATTATTTTTGGCGTCTCTATTATAAAATTCTTCGATTACACTTGTTCTTGGCATGCTAGAGCAACGTATTACCAATAATCGCTGTTTTCCTAGACCTGACGGCAACGTTCAATGCGCTATAACTTAGCAACTATCGATTGAACCAAAAACAGTTTTATACAAAAATTGTAGAAAATGTTATGCTCTACAACTTCAGTAATCACATTTTTTTTTGTATTTCCAAAAATTATCGAGATATTTTCCAAGAACCAAAAACCGTTTTCTTCAATCGACTATATTTTGGCAAATATTGACAATAGGGGAAAAAGTTTCTAACAAAAAAGACGGGAAACGTTATCATCTACAAAAAGGGTTCTTACAATTTTTAACGTAAAACTCACCGTTTTCGAGATATTTACAAAAATGCGTTTCTAAAGATGGCGGCTAACGCTCGCGGTTCTGGACGACACAAATTTGGTTTTATACTTAGGGGACACCTTCTGACATAATCCAATCGAGAAATCAAGTGATAGGATTTTTTGCGGAGCGAATATCTAAAAACCCTAGACTATATATGTATACATCATCATAGGTGATGAAACATGAGGTTTGTTCGGGTTTAATTTTGAACGGTTCCAGAACAGTTCCCGTCAGGCGCGTTTGCAAAATCGTTTTAGATTTCGTAAATGCGCATGACGGGAACATAAACGCGCATGACTAGAACCGTTCTAGAACAGTTCAAACAAGAACCCGAACAAACCTATGGATATACTTTTTGGAATTACTGGGCATGTTTGCACTCTAGCATTCAACCACTGCGTTGCACAGTCGTTCAAGGTCAACAGAATGTATATTATTCGTAATATTAAAGATATACAGGCTAAAGTAAATGTCCGTGTTCTTTAGAAATATCTTGTTTGGGGAACTGAAAATGCCTTCTACAATATTTTTCTACTTTGCGTTACTATTAATATTTAAAAAATATGTCACATCAAAGCAAGCAAATTTAGAGAATTGCGCCGAAAGAAAAAGCAGAACCTTTAAAGAGTCCATGATTAAGCAAGGAAATCTTTTATAGCTTCACATCAGAGGTACAAAAAGAAACAAGAAAAATCTAGAACAATATTGTATACAGGAGAAACGTATTGTAATTTGCCGAAACTGATGGTGTCGATAAATAAAAACTATGACCCAGCTGAATCCAGGCAGGTTATTTACTCGTTACAACTAAGTCTGAAGGCCGTATTTCGACATTAAACCACTTCTCGAGTCTATTAATTGCATGGTGACAGATTTGTGGCGAGATAAAGGTTATAGCAATTCTTTTAGGAATGAAGATGAGAAGAAGTCTTGGTAAAAAAAGACCTCTTGTAGATCAAAACAAGAACCTGTGCCCACCCCTGCACTGTAAACATGGACTCATAAAGAGTTTTATAAAAGAAATGGATTAGGAGCTGATACCTTTCTTGTATTTGAAATGTAAATTACTAAATGTCAGTAATACAAAACATTAAAGAAAGAAAGCGTTTTTGTAGGGTCTCAGATTGACAGCTTCTCAAAGATGATGTTTTTAACCAAATACTGCAAGGGAAAGAAAAGCGTGCATGGAAGGCTTTCAGATATGTTGTTAAGAGGTTTCTAGGCAATATATGAGATCACAATTATACACAGTTAGTGAGTAATCTGCTGAAGTCGTACCATAAGTTGGGTTTTAAAATGACCCTGAAGATACACTTTCTCCATTATTGTCTCAAACCCTTCCCACACGATTGAAACTGTTACTGACAAGCATGAAGAATCATTCTATCAACATATATCTGCTAGGGAAAAAAGACATCTAATCCGAAGGAGTGTATCATTGCATGTTAACCACTACTGGAGTGTGATAAGGAATACTGAATGATTAAATAATCAGAAGAACGCTGAAAGAAACCGTTCGCGTGAAGTTTTCTTGTAAACTTGATGACACACATAAGTTGACTATGTATTTTTGTTGTTTGACATTTTAACACATACTTTATCACCAACAGGCTGTGCTTTCTGTACTAATCTGTAAAATTGTAAGTTACTCAATTTTTTTAAATTAGTGATGACTATGGGGAATCCTTTCATCCAGATAAATCTGCTATGGAAGAAAGAGATAAGGCATATTAAAACATTGAAGGAGGTAAGATAAATAAAAGCGTTCGCAAGAAGCTTTCAACATGATGATGATGGTTTTCTAACATTTTAGCAGACACTATCGCCAAAACATAGTTCTTTTTGCAAAACTGACAGTACCTTAAAATGTGAGCTAATAAATTACTTACAACGTCAGCCACAAACAAATATATTACCTGAACAATTAATTCTTTGTTTTATATGGTGATGTAATTGGTTTGACATTGTCGTTATCATTGAGAAAGAATAGGTAGGGAGACGACGTCACGTGATCAAACCGGGTACAGGTACGTCATATTGATAACACATTTACGTCAAACAGAGGGTGTTAGTAAAAAGTGGAGTGTTTATTGAGTGCATCGTGTATTAGAGTTATATAATAAGTTAAATATTAAAGGACATTATGGTTTCTTGTGCTCTACGTAGCTAGCTGCAACAGCAGAGACGGCGTTGATAAGAAGAATTCGTCTGAAATAACATTTCGTAGGTTAGTGTAAACATGACAGATGTGGGATGACAGATTATATATATAGATATATTTTGAGTAGTCCGGACTAGGTGAGGCAGCCATATTTGTGCCACACTTAGCCCCGCCCAATGCTCCCGTTTTGAGAATACAGCAAAGATGCTTTACAGCGTCTACATAATATTTCCTCAATGGTCATTATTTTGTTTCATGACTACATAGAAGCGTAAAAATACCGTCTGTTTCTTATATTAAATTTATAAATAAATTTCCTACTTACAATAATTTTAACATTGGGCTGAAGAGTTTTGATAGCCAGCGCTACACCCGCTATTAGACCTCCACCACCCACTGGAACAACTACAGCATCGATATTATCGACTTGTTCTATTATTTCTAAGCCCAGTGTTCCCTGTCCCGCCATGATATGGGGATGATCGTATCCGTTGATGTATATGAAACCTTTCTCCTTCGCCAATCTCATGGCGATCCTTTTAGACTCCGCCATGTTCTTTCCTTGAACAACGACGTTTGCATTGTATTTCTTACATTTTTCGATTTTCATAATGGGAGCCACGATTGGCATCACAACAGTAACAGGAATACCCAGCTTGTAACCATGGTAACTTAAGGCTTGAGCGTGATTACCCAAAGATGCCGAAATAACACCGGTCTTCTTATTTTCTGGAGATAACTTCAGAAGAGCATATCGTGCGCCTCTTTCTTTAAAACTGAAACAAGCAGGTTTTGTAATATTTATAATTTAGATGTAGGTGACAAAAAATGAAATGATATTCCTAGTCTACAATTTAATGTATTGTATTATACAAATTAATAGCCTATTTATAATAAAATGATTTTTATCTGATTTTTTTGTTTAAATGTATGTTTTTCTTTGATATTGCTGCTGTATATTTTCTTCGTGAGTTATAAAATAACTCATGCAAATCAGTGAACACATTTTAAATTGTAATTTTTAAAGCTTTAATACTAGATAAAGTACTTCAAATCGTTCACATAAAAGAAAAATTCTTGTCCCCACGTTGGGCGCCACTTATGCAGTATTGATTTATATGTGCAAATAAAATGAACTAAAATTAAGCTGGTTAAAAAAAATTAGTAATGTATTAAATTAAGTAAATAGAGTAGATACACATTTTTCAAATTAAATATTTCTCTACTATATTTAGAATAAGAGACATCCTTAAAAACTCTTGTATTTGATTTCTCGGAAATAAAAGAGTGAAAATAAATTACCGAATACAGTCACATTCAAACAACAAATACACATGAAAAATCATCTCTGAAATAAAATTAGAGTCTGCTACTGAAAACGAAATAAATATCGGCGATAAATATTCGAAATTCCTAAAGTCTGTACATAATTGACTATTGTGGAAGTTAGTTTATTGAAGATAAAGCCTCTTCAAAGAGTACATACTGTTATTGTATAAATATTTATAGAATATATTATCACCTAAAGAGTTAATCTAACATGGTATTAATAATGCAAACACTTGTACCACTCGTTCAGCATGTAAATATGAGCAACCAATTTTTTCCGGTCGGATAATTGATTAACTAGGCGCAAATATTTAATAAATGATATATTGCAGCGCACCGGTTCTCCCAAAATAAGCAAAGAGGTGGGAGAAAGATACATAATGTGCTGCATAACAGCACATGAAATATAGAGAGTGGATGTACTCTTACTGGGATGGATGTATGTACTCTTACCTGGACTTTCTAAAAATCTTTACTTTCTTATGCTTAGTATAAGAAAGTACTGTGATAAAGAAAATTTTTGACTTCGAAATTTTTGCAAATGTCTACGTTTTGAAGTCTCCTGATACCGAAAAAGTGATTTTTGCAAACATGTCTCTCTCTGTGTGACCACGATAGCAGCCCAACTGTGAAAGATATCAATACCAAACTTTATATTTAGGAATATAATTTCCTCGGGAGATCTGATTGAATTTTTAATGAAATTAGTATGCCGGAAATAGTAGTTTACTTCAGTAAAAAAAGTTTCAACTTCTAGAAAGTAGTATTCAGAAGTGAATTTTAAAATAGTAGATTGACTAATTATACATTTCTCTCAATTTAACAGCGTCGAAGTGTACTAACAAAGCCATTAAATTCTTTACGCACACAATTCACACTAGTGTAATACTTTGTTAGTTCGTTTATATAATTAATAACACCATATTGTTCGATATGTCTTTATTTACTTGATACTGCGTAAATCTAATTATAATCGTAATTGTAATTGTTCGTTCGTATATGTACAAGGTATATATATAGACTAAAATAAAGGAATGTGCGATATTGGTAACCTAGATTCATATCTACGTATTACTATATACATTTTACCATATTAGGATAGCAAGCATGCATGTCGTAAGCTTCCGCATTCAGTCAAACTGCTGACTTGTATTATTAAATGTTTTACAATACTTATAACACTATACTGAGTGTTACACCACCCATTTTTAGGAGAATGACCCTTGCTATGGCCACTTGCAAGAGGCATTAACAGGAACCTGGGTGTTCTATTTTCAAAAGTAATTAAATATGATTTTCAGGTAAGACATGCATACCTGTTATTCCTTACTGCTTATTTTAAACTTATTTAACTAACAATAAAATCTTAGATCTAAGTAATACTAAAACATTGCATTTATTTTATCTTATATTTAGTTATTATTTACAATCTTGATTATTATATTTGCGTACACGATTTTTGTGTACTGTGGAAAGTCTACCCTTATTATCCTTAATTGTATAATTTGCCTCGTGAGTATTGACAATTTCAAAAGGACCATTGTACCAAGAATCGAATTTGTGTCGAGCCTCGTTAGTTACTGTAACTAGATCATCTGGTTTCAAATCAATTTTACTAGCTTTACTATCTAAATAGTTTTTACGATCAAATTTTGATTTTTCGAGTTGCTCTCTTGCCCTTCGCTGTGCGAGTTGCATTCTATATCTGAATTCTTGCTCATATGCATCAATATTATACAGGGGATCAATTTGTGTGCCCAGTAACGACTCAGGAATGTTTGATTGTCTACCGAACACTAATTCGAATGGTGTGTAATTATGATAAGTATTTGGGGTAGTATTATAACAAAATGTTTTTCATTTTTATTAGTGATCACTTTTTTTTCACTGCAAAGTAGAATGGTAAGTTTATTAAGATATTTGTGCCCTAATTCTTTAAATTCATTTACAGTATACTGTTTAAAAATATCGTCGGCTAAGCTTAGTCTTAATTCATTAAACTTACAATCATCAGCTATAGATTCTAGCTTAGGTAGTATTTGCTCTAATGCAATAGTACCGTTAATGATTGGATATGTTTCTTGAACGTTCAATTTTCTTTGATACCTAATCATCAGTCTAAGTGATGTAGATAATATTTTGAATTGTAATATGGGCAATTTTAAATTAAGATGGATATATCAGCACCCGTATTGACTAAGTACGTATTTTCTGTTCCTGTCATTTCAGTTGGCAAAATTACGAAATTAGAAAAAGATAAATTGCAAGTAAATACATTTACATTTTGTCCCCCAACTGTACTTGTTGGGGACCCTGCTCGTTTCCCGACGGAGTGTTTGCACCCGTGGCTCTGACTGCGTACGAACGGTTTCTATAAGAGTTCGATCTATTCCCATTATTAGAGTTGAATCTATAATTACCTCTATAATTATCCCTACCACGCATATTATTATTTGATCGGAAATTATTGTTGATGTTATAATTTTGTGCCCTGCCTCTATTGTTATTATAATATTTATAATTGCGGTTCTGTTTGAAATACAGAACACTCGATGTATCGACAGAATTACTGGGATTGACACTGGCAAATTTTGTAATGGCATTTTGAACAGTATCAAAGGAACCTGCTTCCATTACCAAGCGTGTTTTTTCTGAACTAGCATTATTACTTAAAGATCGAACGACATGTTCCGCGGTATATTTGCTTGCAACGTCATGAGGTACACCCTCACTAATAAACGCATTTTCTAAATTTTGTGCTAATTTTTCAACTTCTGTGCAATAAACTGAAACATCTTTGTTATTTTGCTTGCAATTAAGTAGTTTATTTACTAATACTTGCGAGCTTTCGCCTTTAATTTTGGATTTTAAAGTAGTAATAATTTCTTTCAACGAATTTTCTGTTGTAATAATATTTCGAGCTTTACCGGATAAGCGCGTTTTAATGTAGGCAACTGCATTGCTTGCATGAGTCTCGGAATTAGCGTCTAACAAATGTAACGCGTCTATAAAGGACTGCAATTTATCGAGTGAACCGTCAAATTCGTGGGGCACGATTTTGCTTGCTAAATTAAAAAATTCCGTTGGTGTCGTCATATTTGCGGGTTTTTTCTCTGTAATGAAGCTTTCGTCTACCAACAAACAATCTATTTTCCCTAAACAAGTAGTCGGAACTAGGTACTCAACGTTTAAGCAAATAAAGGATTTAACAACTTTTTCTCTAATTGAATTAAATATATTTTTAACAGAAATTTTTTGTTCGTTATCTAAATTATGCCAAAAAGTATTTATATAACTAGTAGTATCATTAAATAATATGATAAGAGCATCTCGAATTTCTTGTCTAGTAGTTTCTCCTTTGGGAACTTCCTTTTTTATTGCGCGTTTGGATTGACCTACTATTTCCTCTTTGTACTTTAAAAGATTTAAATTAATTTGTTCCCACGTAGTCATGAATAGTAAAGATAGACTTAGCAATTACTTAAAATTAAGTTACAAATTTAAAATTCACATTAATTTACAATTAACACTCTATTAGTACAAAGTTGCATGTTTGCTATTACAATTTAACTAAATTTAACATAAAACGACTTACTTTTTTGTCTCTATTTTAAATTATCACGATTTATGCTTCTACGTTGATTCTTGACGATGCCCAGTTTCTGTGTATAGCTTTCTTCATATTTTTTCTATACGTCTTGGAGACTTTCAGAAGAAAGGATGCAATCATTATTGCCACCATCACATACAAGATAATTTTAACATCCTTGGTAATATTATATTCTGGCTCTTGTACTATAAAATTTGAGTTTACAACCCCCGTTTCGGTCAGGTCTTGTGCCGTGGATTTAGTTTGTCCCATTTTTTTTCCTTCTGTGTATATTATTACACTGTTAAATTACATTCTTCTTGTTCCATAAACTTTGAACATGGTTTCGATAAAATTTTTAAATTTAAGCTTATTCCATTTTAAATATTTAAATACCATCAACCAAAGTTATTCTTCTCAAGCCTTAGTGCTAAAATTGTAATGCACTAACTGGCATGGATCGCCATGTAATACTTTGTTAGTTCGTTTATATAATTAATAACACCATATTGTTCGATATGTCTTTATTTACTTGATACTGCGTAAATCTAATTATAATCGTAATTGTAATTGTTCGTTCGTATATGTACAAGGTATATATATAGACTAAAATAAAGGAATGTGCGATATTGGTAACCTAGATTCATATCTATGTATTACTATATACATTTTACCATATTAGGATAGCAAGCATGCATGTCGTAAGCTTCCGCATTCAGTCAAACTGCTGACTTGTATTATTAAATGTTTTACAATACTTATAACACTATACTGAGTGTTACACTAGATTGTTTCAGTAGTCATCCTTATTATAGGACTGTACCACAATAAGAAAAACAATCTCAAATTGGTTTTAAGCATTTTTTCCACTTCTCTTTGCGAATAAACTTAATTTATATTACCAAACATCACGTTATTTTTGGAATAGTTCAATGTGCCCTTTGTTCTAAACTATAAAAATATAAATATAGCATATTGTATTTGTTAGGCTGTTCTCTTTGCAGCAAGTCCCCAAACAAAAACAAAAATTACTGGCTCTCTTCACTGTCTTGTATTTCAGATTTTTAGATAAGTGACGACACATCACCAACGTTTTTAACACTGAAATTATTTTTGTTGTAGAAAAACGAGGATATTATTGATATTAATTATAAATAATAATGGTCCGAAGACGCCACCTTGAAGTACACTTGCTGTTACCTCCAATTGTCTTGAATATACTGTCCAAGATTCTGAGTTTAAATATAGCTTCGAAAATGTATTGCTTAATTAATTCTTAAACCACCTGCGACGCACATACCTTACTAGCTTAACAGTTTAGCAAGAAAGAGAGCATGTTACACACTATTACATGGGTTCGTAAGATCGCCGGCAAGTCTAGAGGATCTTTGTGTATTCTCAAAAATAAACAAGATTTCTTGGGTGATTTTCAAAAAAAATGCTTTGTTTCGAAGAGGCCAGGAAGGTTTTGATATTTTTGAAATTATTATTGCACCCTTTTTTTATAATTTAACGAAATTCCCACTAATTGTATCCATAGAACATTGAGCGAGTTTAGGGCCTAATTATACTGATTGTCCATCTCGTATTGAATTTTGTTAATGGATTTACTGGTAAAGCACATTACTCTAGAAATGCAATTAAGAACTTTCATAATATAATAACTATAGTGGGCTGTTGTGTTGAACATGTAGATGCGGTAAAAGTTGATCGTTTCCAATACTAATTTTTCTTACACGTACGTTTTGATTACTACCCCCCTTGTCATAAGCAAGAACAAGTATGGCGCTATGTTATAACAAAAGTTTTTCGAAATTTCTACCGGAAGTAGGTTATTTGCAAATATTTCGCAAGTTATGCTTTCTAGACAAATACCTACATTAGAAGTATGAAAGTATTTAGCGTGATTTTGAATAATAAAAGAGAATTTACAATTCGCACCGGAAGTAGTATTTTCATTCTCATCTAATACCAGTTTTGTGTAAACATCTCGCAATTATTCGTGTTATATGGATTTATTAAATGTATAAAAGTATTTGGAGGTGGATTTGTAACAATTCTTTTATACGAAAAATTTGAACCAAATTTTTCGTATACTTTTCATCTTACAGAAAAGCAGATTTTTGCAAATTTCTAGCAAATTATGCATTCCACACAGATTTATTAATAAAATGAAAGTATTTAAAACTCAATTTTGAACAATTTTGTATAAGAAAATTGTACCGCATGTATACGTATAAGAAAGTCGTGCGGTCCACACCTCATATTTTTGATATGTATTAAGTAAGGCTGTATTACACTTTTTCAATTTCTTGACCAAGTTATTGGTTCAGAAATTGTCGTCAAGTTCTTGCTCAAGTTATTGTTGACCTTTGCTGTTTAACACTTATCAATTTCTTCACAAAGTTTATAGAAATAAAAAAAATAAGAAATTTACCGAAGATTTGTGTTCCATTCTGAATGTAAAAATAACTGCACAAGAGGTGCAAAATTAAATAAATAACTTACACACACAATTCTTTCAAGACGCATCAAAAAGTATTAAATATGTCATTTTTAAAAAGATTTTAAATGAAATATGTGTTTACATTGTACGCAGTTGGCAAAAAGCTTTGTAACATGCTAGAATCATTAAAAACTTGATCAAGTTGTAGAAGAAAAATAGAACATGTTTTCTAAGTCAACAAGTTCTTGGTCAAGAAATTGAAAGTCGACTTGACAAATGTAATACACAACTTGTCGTCAATTTTCACTTGATCATGTTTTTGGTCAATAACTTTGTTAAGAAATTGATAAGTGTAATACAGCTTTTATACCGGGTGCGGCAATAGTGTGTCGGCTACTGTGCATTTTTTAATTTTAGTTACAAATACATAGGGTGTTCCAAATTTTTGCAACCACCTTGAACTTTCTTATTTTAAACAGATTGCTATACTTTCTAACTATTATAATGATAGCCCCCGAAATTATCTTTGCAATGATATATTGATGTGCACTTACAACTGTTAGTTTTGGTTTTATTGTTACTTTGTTTTATTTTCATGGCCAACCAACTATTAGATGCCCCGCATGTTGCATATTATAAAAACATGGGTATACTCCATTAATGGGTTTTTAACTTTAAAAATACTAGTACTATGTTATTGGTACCATTTTAAAGGCAATTTTACAAGGAATATGCTGACATTGCTGACATAAAAATTGTATAGGTTAGATTTTTAAAAAAAACGAGAAAGTAGCCAATAAAGATCGATAACTTAGACACGACATATTTAACACCCTGTATATTTATTCACTTTGGTTAACCTCAAAACATCGTGAGGCATTCTACCCATTCTCAGACTAAGGCCTAAAATGTTAGATGCTGCAACTGTCAAGATTTTAACAAAATTATCAATAAAACCAAAACTAACAGTCGTAAGTGCACACATATCCATATATCATTGCAAAGATAATTTGGAGGGCTATCATTATAATAGCTAGAAAGTATAGCAATCTATTTAAAATAAAAAAGTTGAAGGTGGTTGCAAAAATTTGGAACAGTCTGTATATTTGTAAATAAAATTAAAAAATGCACAGTAGTCTACTACATACGTACGTAAAGTGTCATTGCTACAACGTTATTAGTTTTCATGCTAAGCTCTGCCGACACACTATTGCCGCATTTCGGTATAGGTATTTAAGGATTGCTTCGGAGGTAATATAAATATATCTCATGTAATATGGTACATTGCAGTGTGTTTAACTGCAGAAGATGCTCAGAAAAAAGTAAAGTAAAGAATATAAAGTGTTCAAAATTAGAGAGAAAACATTACAATTTACTTTTAAAAAAAAGTAAGCAATATGTTGCTTCATTTATTGTCTATAAATTAACAAGAATTGTTAAAAAAATATATTGCATTAAGTCAGTAAACTAATTGCAAATTATCAATCAAAAAACAAAGAAAGATTGTGCTTTAAATTTACATGTGCCTTTTATATTTACAGTTCTATTATTTTGGTTTATGCGTTATTATTTATTGTGTTCTATACTATTATTCTTCATATGCCGATCTATATATTGTAATGTCTGTTTTTTAAATATATATTGTTGTCAACTACTTCCGGTTCAGTGACATGACTCAAAAATGAATTAGCTTTTCTGACTAAGATTACAAGCTCAACAATAATATAGACGTAATTCATTGTGTCTAAATACTTACGACATACTTCAAAAATCATTCTGATGGTACAACTCACGGTGAACTGCTGTTATAATTAGAGATAATATCAAACATCATCTAATGGGAAATTATTCTAAAGACCATCTTCTAGCTACTAAAGTAACCATTGAAAAAATAACTTCAACAGTTGCTCCACCCCACAAACTTAAAATCATAAAAGCTACTGGAATTATTTCAGAAAATTAGCTAATAAATTTATCATGGGAGAAGATTTCAACGTTGAGCATCTACAGTGGGAATCTAGAATAACAAGCACAGATGGTAAACAGTTAGAAGCATTCATGCAAGAATACAATATCAACCACTTTACAACTGCTAAACCTCCTAGCCCATTGATAGAAGAAAATAGCTGATTTAATAGATTTCTCTACTATGAAAGACATAAATATACAATATTTTCAAATCAAGTTGTGCTTTGAACTAGCTGGTATGATGCTCATTGTGATGTTGCCCTCGGAATAAAAACACCGTTACACGCGTATAAATTGATAAAGCAGTTGTAGATTTGACAGATAATATACAAAACGCAGGGAAACAACAATAATACCGGAAAATACTGCCACAGTCTAATTGTTCCCTTAAACAGAATTTCTGAAAAAAGGTGACTTAGAAAACAATGGAAGTTAACTCGAACAGTAGTGAATAAAGGAACACAATAGAGCAGTTAATGATCTGAAAAAACTAATGCTAGAACACAAAAATAAAGAAATACTATCTAAACTAAATTTGCTAAAATAAAACAACAATATAAACAGTCTGACATAAATTATCTCATTGTCGAAAAATTTAAATTTAAAAAAAAGATGTCTGAAGAACTACGTGCTTATCTTTCTAGGTTACCACAAATCATATATACAGCCGTAAATGATAATCAAGTACATAGTTAGCTTTAAATTAGATCTACTTAAATAACAGATATGTTATTCTTACAAATTCCGTTATTTTTAGAACATATTTCCTAATATGCATATGGAATAATACATATCAGTTGATAATTATAGTAAAAGAGCGTGTTTTCGTTTACTTACTGACGTTTAATATATTTGATGTCTCATGTGAACGATAACCCTTTCTGGTGATTATTGCCCCCCAACAAAGTCAATGTTATTTCAATATTGCACAGGACTTTGCTCATATCTCTGTATTGTAAGACGTATATATGAATTACTTTCAATCAATATATTTACTATGCTAAATTAGACAGCTGTAGTATTATTATACAGATTATTTATTTGTTATCATTCTTTGTCATAAAGTCTTATTTGTATAAAATAAATTAAACGTAAGAAGGGTTCTGATGTATACTGATGTTATGTATATACCGTACGTTACAGAAAAGACATTAGGATGTTTAACAGTTCAATTTTTAACAGTCGATGACTGACATACTCCCTGAAAATATCAACAGTTAAGGTAAAAAGACACATTTTACAGCAGAAAAGAAATTTAAATTCTCTCGAAATGTAAGATGTGGTAGGATAATTTCTAAATAATTAAACTTTGGAGGATCGAATAAGGTACGACTGACTGAGACTGACTGAAACTGACTGAGACTGACTGAGACTGACTGAGACTGACTGAGACTGACTGAGACTGACTGAGACTGACTGAGACTGACTGAGACTGACTGAGACTGACTGATACTGACTGAGACTGACTGAGACTGACTGAGACTGACTGAGACTGACTGAGACTGACTGAGACTGACTGAGACTGACTGAGACTGACTGAGACTGACTGAGACTGACTGAGACTAACTGACACGCAATGATTCCAACTGGCTGGACAGGGAACTCCCCGAATGAAAACTGACACTTTTGCGGAGAATTCTCAAACTGAAAGAAGTGCGGCGCAAATGTTAGATTTCAGTCGGGGAGTTCCCTGCCAAGTCGATTGAAATCATTGCATGTCAGTCAGTCAGTCGTGATATCAGCAACGCATTAGTCGATGTTCTTGTGTGTTGCGTATTAAATATTTTCTATTCCCGGGATTGCTTTTGTAATTCAAAATGTTATCTGTTATAATTATGCAATTCTCTAAATTAAAAAGTTGATATGAGAATTTTTATCAGCCCCCTCCCTCCGTTTTGTCAGATTTGGTGAGATATTTCCAGACCCCCCCCCCCATTTTGAGCTCACATAATTAATAGACGAAATACCAAAACCTATGCCCATATTTATATAATTTTAATTCAATAATATTGATGAATTTTACAAAAATATATTTTCCAGTTTTCTAGGTCACCTAAAATTAACAAACAAATGTGGAATCATGCCATCTAACAATCACCAATGTTAACGCTATTGTATGTAGACACGATTTGGTAAGGTATCAATTACGATAGTCATTACATTAATTACCTTGTTTATACATTAGTCATACATGTGTTCTCTGATTCAAATAATCGATGAAAGATAAAGAAAGGATGTTTATGTATAAATAAAGTTATGTAGTCGCTCTCTGGCACCAGATGGTCTGCATGGGCTGATGCTATTAAACCTTTGCGTAAAGGTTAGAAGCATATCATTGACGTCTGAACATCAGTTGCTACAAATACAGCTCAAAGCCTCGTCAAAAAAATGAAAAACTGGAGACCATTCTCCTAACGGAGATTCTGATAGCCTTCTAGGAATGCTTATAAAACAAGGATAAGCTTCCAAAATAATACCATAAACAATGAACGTCGCATCAACTTTTTGCATCTCTTCCAGATTGTATCAGTAATGCAATAATTCTGATTATTGGTACGAATCGGCTGCCAAAGAAAGAAATCTAAATGCCAACTATAAAATATAATTCATAAAAGAAAAACTCGCAGCACACGCATCATTTTTTGGGAGGACCCATCAGAAATTGTGCAATTGAGTTGCAAAGAAAAAATTATATAGCGAAGTTTCTTCCTATGATCGACAAATTGGATACTCATTTAAAGAAACGATCAGAATCATACGAGGAAGCTAATCAACGTTTCTTTGTCAGTTAAAAACAATCGAATTGAACGAGTTGAGAAACAAATGCCAAGAATTTGCAGAACTTATCACGAAGACGTAAACGAGAATAAACAGCTTATTTTAGAACATTTTCATTCAAGACAGACAAATTAGAAAAAAATTTTCTGAATGTGGAAATTGCCAGAAGAATATTGCTTTGCCTAATGGTCATCAATCACAGCGAAGAACGTTCATTTTCTTAACTAAAAAAGAATAAAAATGAATTACGAACAACAATGTAACCATAAATAACCAAAAAAATAATTAAACAAAAGTATATAAATTCATTTGAAGTTTTCACCCATCTTTTTGCCTTTCTAAAAGGGCCCCGAAACGGTCCTGGTTACATCTAATCTTAGTTGGAAGATCTGATTATATTCTCAGTGAAATCGTAAACCCTATAGTGGGTACTCTAGTTCAGCTCTAAAACCATATTTTGCAAATATCTGTATAACTGTTAGTTATATTAAAACTTATAAAAATACAAAAGCAATTAGAAGTCAATGTGGAACAACTTCTGAGTAAAATATTGTTCAATAATCCAACCAACACTTTTACTCTTATCGAAAAGCCGCTTTTTGCAAACAGATTTATTAAGAGTATAAATGTATATAAAATGTAGTTTAGAACAACTTTTGTATAAAAATCTTTAGCAGTAACATTCTTATTCTTATGAAAAACCAGGTTACTGTTGCAGAAGTACCTTTAACAAAAATTAGTTTTTTGAGAATATCTCTTGCTTCAAATACTCTAATCATTTCTTCGAGTTATGTCTTCTTTAGCCGAGCATCTTCCATTATTAATTTTTTGGCTTTTTAAGTTCTTGAATGGTCACTTCGATAAGCAGCCCCGGCCGTGGCTTGTCTTCAAGTGATTACTTACCGTGTTTAAAACGACTGTGCCACTTAAAGCATAGTTTTCCCCCGTAAGCTGATGACATCTCTTCCAGTATGAACAGACCTTCCTATCTGAAAGACTACTAACGCGATTGTGTTAAAACTTCACATTAAGTATAGAAAATTTTTTTGAACTAGTCCCAGGATAGAAACATGTGAAAACGCGCAAAGTACGAAAGCCAGCGTAGAGAGCAATGATGTTTTGTTCAAGATATCACGGACCATGAGAGTAAAATTGATAATAAAACATGTGGCTTGTTAGGAGATAATCTTGGAAAAAACGTTGTTTGTACCACCAATTGGATTTTGAAAAGTCATACAATGCAATTAGAAATACATCGGGCAATTTGTTACTATCCAATTATTTAGTCAAAGAGCTTACCACATATGTATGTACTATATGTAGCAATAACCGCCAGAAGATGCAATTAAAGCATGTACTTAATTATAAAATTAAATATTTTACACTTTAATCTAATCAACTTCAAAACATTGATTTTTCAAATTAGTCTAGATACTTAGATTAGAATAATAAATTTTCTGCTTTAATTGTTTACGTAGTTCATTTGAAATGTTGTTGTTTAATTTCTACTTTAAATTTACCATACGTCCTAAATCAGACTGTTAATCTGAAAGGAGTGGTCCAGTCTGCCTCAGGCATATACAGAGTGAGTCATCTCCGTGGGGAAAGTCGATTGTGACATTATGAGAAAACGGTTTTCTTCCTTTAAATTTTAGGCCTGTACTATCTTATTACTTTTTGACTGAGAATTATACTAGGAATATAAAATGTAATAGTATATAGGGTGTTCCACTTAGAAAACTATAACTATGGGCAGCCACTAAGTTATGGAACACTGTGTATAATAAAAAATAAATTTAAACAGTACTCCTAATGAGTGGCTATCTACTCATTAGGGGCACCTTTTAAATTTATTTTTTATTATACAGAGTATTTCATAACTTTGTGGCATAATTATAGTTTTTTTAAATGGATCGCTCTATATATTATTACGTTTTTGTATTCCTCGTATAATTCTTAGTCAAAAACTAATAATACAGTATAGGCCTAAAATCTAAACCGACCTATTAGACACTATTTTTGATAGTCTTGTTCATAATAAAAAGTTTTAATACAAGTCTATTCAGTTGGTAATTGCATGTGCAGAAAACTGGATTAAAATTACAGGACACATTTTTGTCTAAAAGTCATTTTTTCCAGATGGAACAGCCGGTATATTTTTTCATTTTTGAATTGCTTCCTAAATTTCGCATCAAAAACATGTAAAGTAATGTTATTACTTTTAAAGTGGCCATTACTGAGCTGTTGTCATTTTATAATATTATTTTACTAACATTATGTTTTTTATTTGAATATAGTATAGTGAGCTATGATATTTCCTGCGAAATTGACAATCGAATGGATGATATTTAAAATGTTGCTTGTCAGTTGACAAGAATGATTTTATAAAGAATTATTTCTAAAAATAACTTTAGAGATATGACTTTTTTACTTATGTATAATTGCTGCTATATTGACATCTGATTAATATTTATCAAGAATTAAAAATAGGCACTTCTAATAAATTTTAATATTATTACCAGTCAATAAGAAGAATTGAAGCATTATTATTTAAATGTACACCATTACCAACGTATGTATCTATTGAAATATAATAAATATTAATGATCTCTTACAACTTCCCTAAAAGTCGATTTTTATGACCTACAATCATGTACAAACATTGGTTTATTTTCAATTTATGAATTAAAAAACAGCTACATACCTTCCAGTATATTGCAGGAAATCTTTCTTTAAATAAATATCCATTCCAGTATATTCTGAGAGATGAGATCTCTGAAATTAGAAACAGCAAATGTAGAATATTTCATTTTGAAATAACATTATATAAAATTTAAGATACATTTTTAAAATATGCGTAATAGCTCCATTTGTTTATATATATCATCTCACAAGACTAGTTGCCTTGGGAGGGGGTGATATTGTCTAGTGATGCAGCTTTTAATGCGTTGCCCGAATATTTCATTAACAGAGCTGCATTGAAACATATTTTAAAAGTCGATCTTTAAAAAAACGGCATTCTTAAACTTTAAGTCGCAAATGGATAAATAGTACACATACAAATTATACAAGGGAGCGTTTTTAAAATCGCGGAATGGGGGAAACAGGGAGAAATAAAAATACAAAGTTATTTTTCTTTTTCAATAAATTCACCGGGAACAGTAATTCATTTTTCAGATCTTTCAATTAGCAAAACTAAGTCCTTTACTTCATCGCTCGTAAACTTCTTCCCACGCAGCTCTATTTTCATTTTAGGGAACAGGTAAAAATCGCTAGGAAGCAGGTCTGGACTATAGGGTGGATAATTCAAGATGTGGAAGCCCACACTGTAAAAAATGAGAGTAATTTTCCCCGTAAATCCCTCGAAAAATAGAACAACTTTTGCTGTTTTTAAGGTAAAATTAATTTAAGGGGAAAATTGTCAGGAGTTAGTCAATTTTAGCTCTAAGTTGGGCATTTACTCCCTTTACGAAGTAAATTTACTCCAAGAAAAGTAGCATTCCCGAATACATTGAGTATCCCTATCTATAACAAGGAAAACTGTCTGCAAAAAGTAATATTATTTACTTATAAGTGAAAATATGTGGTGTCTAAATATACAAGCGATTCGTCTATTTCACTTTATCTAACGTAGTAGGTATGTACATTATAATTGAACTCACTCATTGAACTGAATTACATGTATCGGAGGCACAAATCATAGCAAACGTTTTTTGTGCGACTAAAGAATTTGAAGTGGTATAGGTACTAATATTTTTATATCACTGGAACATATAATATACTTAGTTGTGTGGAATATGAGTGAAGAATTACTATTACGCATGCTCTCAACGACCGTCCCGTTACACATTGTATATATTGTATGCTCTTGCATGTTTTGTTAACTCTGCTTGTGTTGTCGATTTCTACGATAGGTGAGTATTAAAAATAATGTTCATATGAAAATCTTTTTTATTAAGAAAGTATAGATTAGTATATGAATTACTATGTTCTGAAATGAGAAGATCAAAACAACAGTACCTGCTTTGTTCATGTGTGTACGTTACAAGATATGTTTGGAGGGTTAAGTACATACATTATTTTATTAGCGTATTTAACATTTTTGATAGTATTTCGAAGCATCGATGTTCCTCACGTATATATATACAAAAGTCCATTGTTGATATAAAGCTGGTTTCAAAAGAAAATATATTTATTCTATGTGTGCTTTTACGTTATAAATTTAGCAGCCATGTTAGGATATCCACATCTATTTCAAATAATTGTGCATGTTCTCTAAATAACACAACAAAATAACTGCTAATTAATAGTTTGATTTAAATACTTATTTGTTGTAGAAATAAGATGGATAATAACTATGAATGTACTGTTTGTAATTCAAGGCTTCGAACAATATCAGATTATAACCAACATCAATACACGCATCGAAATGTATCATTACAAATGTTCACTCAGATACTAGTTTCAAAACTTACTGACTTTGATAGTACATCTCGTCCACCACTACATTCTTTATATATTTTAAAAGTTGCTAATTTGCTATCATCCATCACCTCTTATAGACCTTTGTTCCCGTAAAGTTGCTTTGCTAACCCTTAAAACACTATAAAATGCCGAACAATATTTAAGGTTGAATTACTTCCAGGACTAAAAGCAACTTCTAGATAATAGTTCACCATATATTTTATGTAGGATAGGTAAAATACAAATAAGTAGGTGATATTGAATTACTTATATTTCTGTTTTCAGATGACAATGAAAATATTCATCATGTCATAAAAATGGAACAGCAGCACCTGAACCAAAGGACACCATATTTAAGAGAGGCATTAAATCAATTACCTATTTGCTTATTTTTTCAATATTATTGTATGAAAATAAATTCTGTTTCAGGCACTAAAAACAAAAAGAAAACACAAGCAAAAGTAGTAAACTTACTGAATTATTTAAGAGATAATGTTTAATGTAAATATGTTTAACAAGAAATAAAACGATGTTGAATGAAGTTGAAGGTGTTTCTCTACTTATAGTTTTAAAAATTAAAAAAACGTACTTCAGTCAGAATTGGGCAAAATGTAAATTATGTAACACTCACCAAATTATATAATTATAGTGTAAATGAGGCACTGCAATAAGAGCTGTACTTAAACGTAACTGATGCAACCAAAAGGTCAATCTTATTCTTTCAGTTTCTTGTGGCAATTTAAGAGTTTCGTGGAATTAACTATATATATAATGCCCAACTCTGGCCGCTGAGAAATTTTACCATTTGACTTTAATCTATTTATTAATCACTGACTTTTCTAGTGTTTATCATCGATTTCTAACGTATTTGTCAATTATTACCAAAGTATTGTAATTCGTCTTGAAGGAAATGTATCACCATTTCGGAAAAATATTGTCATTTCCCACACAGTCCCGACATCAAGTATGAAAGCTGAGCATACCAGCCACCTTCCGTTAATTGCTCACGACATCAATAGAGTAAATAGTAGAATAACGAATGTCAATTAATCCTATGCAGTATATATAATTATATATTCGGAGTTCTTATAAAAAGCTTATGCGCGGTTGATTTAAAATAATTTCCAGTAGAAAGTGTAGACTTCTATTCACTTATGATTGGATTTAGGATAATGAAAAGAATGTGCAAGGTCGGCTTGTAAGTGCATTACATATCACTATTTACAGTGAATGCATGCAGTATAAGTGAACAGTAAAACAGGGTAATTTTATTACTAGAATCGGATGCAACTTTATTACTACTAGTATGTGGGTAACATTGCTACATCAGGGCAGATTTTACTTTCTGTGGTTAAAATTCCCCTATAAAATTAGAAAGTTAAATTGCGAAAAGTAAATTTACCCCTTGATGGTAAAATTAAGCATTAAATTTCACCTCCGCGCGACAAAATTGCCTTTGCATGGTAACTTTCCCATGTATGTTTACTTTACCACGTGCAATTTTCCCTTCTTACTTTGGAATTTTACACATGGATAGTAAAATCACTCAGCTCAGGAAATTTACCCGGATATCGGAGGTAGAAAAGTTGCATCCGATTATCAGAGTAAAATTCCCCATAAATTTTTTACAGTGCACTTTATACAAGGCAGCCAGTGTAATACGATTCTTGTAGACGAGAGAATTGTCGTGCAGAAGCAAGACAACTTTCCCCCTTTCTTTTTCTTTAAAGACTTCTTTTAAACGCTCCAAGATTGAAGCGTAGCATTCTCCAGTAATGGAAACGCCTTTATCATTGTAATCAATTAACAAGATTTCTTCTGACTCCGAATAAACAGTAGCTTTGAGTTTTCCAGTCGACTGCGACACCTTAACTTTTTGGGTGGTGGTGTGCCATTGTATACCACTGTATGGAGTCTTGCTTGGACTCACGAACCTAAGTTTTATCTCCAGTAACAATTGGACTCAATACGCCATCCCTGCCAATACAAAGGTCCAAAAACGCACGGTTTGTATCAGATATTCTAGTCATTTCTGCGAGTTGTATTTTCTGCAGCCGACCATTTTCCATAACTAATTTTTCAACTTTCTTTTGAACAAGTTCTGGAATAGTCACATCGTAATCATCTTCAATACATTTTCTACCTTGCTTAAAATGACTGTACCACATGAAGACCATAGTTTCTCTTGGGCAAGAATGGCCGTAAACCGATTACATTTCTTCCAGTATGGTATGAACAGAATTCCTTATTTTGTAAGAAACTTGATAACGACGCAATACTAGATTTTCTCCATATTTCACACTTTCTTACCGATTAAGTTGCGTGGTCGACGATAGCGTAAAGACTGCCAACGCGATTGTGTTAAAACTTTATATTTATACTAAAAATAGGTCATTGAACATGTTATCATATGAGAGAACACTCCCACTACCATCCAGCTCATCCATTCCGTGAACTTAAAAACGCACCCTCGTATATTAATCTCTTGTGTTTCTTTTACCCATTATTACTATTTGCACTGTTGTAATAATGCTAACGCATTATCTTATCTAGCCCTTTGGACAATAAAAATTAATAAAGGCTTTTGATAACATAAGAATTAATAATGTTTGATAAGCAATATCCTTGAAACAGTATGTATTTCTTAAAATCATTAGAATTGCAGAAGAACTTATTCTGATTACTACATGAAAATAAAAAGTAGGAAAATTGTTAGCTAAGATATTAATACATACTGGAATCTAGCAAAAAGATGATCTAAGTCCGTAACTATTCAATTTAGTAGATAGATTTATTTGTGTGAGATGACTTATCATTGTATATAGTTGGCACAATTTTTAAACAATCATCTTATCACAAAGAATGCGTATATTCTAAAAAAATAATACACTATCTGTATTAATTAAACTGTATCGTGTCAAACTTTCGAAGATCGTAGAAGAAATATCTCATTCCCCGCACAAACAAGATGGTTTTAAATATTATGCGTTTCTAGGGTATCTATTATGGAAATGTATGCATATAAATCTAAACCATCTCAAACATTTGATAAGTTTAGCAACAAGCTTATGATCTAAATCATTTTTACAGTGTAGCTAAAATACAAAATAAAAGTAGTAAGAATCAATCACATAACAAACAAGAACATCAAATAACAGTGCAGTAACAAAAGCATTATAAGATGAGGACTAGGAATAAAATAGAATATTTACAGTGAATATACACAGATTGACGAAGGCAGCACGAAATGATGAACGTTAATGTATCAAACCACCATTGTAAAATCCACAAGAAGAAGAAAATTATCGATTCTAATTGTATTTAATGTAAATGGGATATGTAAATCTCTCGGGGTTTTGAATATTATTTAAGAAAGGAGATTGTTGTTTATGTTATGTACACAATGTAAATCATCTGCTAATCAATATCCATTTTTTTATAAAATAAAATGTTAAACTTTAACTCTAAATATAATTCCGAAGAAATGTATTTAATAGCAGCCAACCCTTTTCAGAGGTGCGCTGAAAACAATCATTACAACATATACGAAGAGATTTGATAGGCACGTGGTACGTTTTAAGAAATGAGTACGAAGTACGATGATATTTTATATGAGACACTTGTTTTAATTACTTGATAGTTTGACAGTTTTACTAGCGATTACTTACTACTTATTTACTTTATTACTGACATTTGAAATTGGTATCTTTTAAAACAAATACAATAAAAACGATTTGTCTTACGTAAAGTAGTATGAATCACTTTTATTATTCTTTATACAAAAGTACAAGAAGAAAAACGATGTAATTTACGCCCATTTTAAACAATGATAAGAAAAGTAAATTTACAGGCGCCTTATTTACCGATAAATTTAGAATTATATTATAAAAATAAGGTGTGACCACCACACGACTTGCTTATACGTATGAGCGTTTCAAATTATACAAAATTGTTCTAAATTGTTTTAAATAGTATTACCTTCTTAGAAAAATAAACCAAATTTTGAGAATTTTTTTATAAAAAAATAAATCAAAATCATATTCTAAGTACTTCTATTCTCTGTATAAATCTCCATAGAGTGCATACTTTGCGAGATATTCCAAAGACAATGCTACCCGCAAAGAGTAAAAGTGTTACTTTCGGTCCGAATTTTATTACATTTACACAAAAAATATTCCAAATTCATCTCTAAATACTTTTTTACTCTTGATAAATATATGTAGAATGCATAATTTACGACATATTTGCAATAAATCGCTATTCGATAAGAGTAAAAGTGTTACTTCTAGTCCAAATTTAAAATTTTTTTTATACAAAAGGTATTGAAAATTATGTTCTAAATACGTTTATACTCGTAACGTACCTGTCTAAAAAACATGGCAAAATATTTTCAAAAAACCGATTTTTCATAACCTACTTCCGGTAGGAATTTCGAAAAACTTTTATAATAAAATTCTGCTTAAATTTAATTTTGAGTACATATGAATTCTTTATAAATTTGTTCAAACTTAACAGTTGACGTAATATTGGCCAAATTCGATTTCTTCACAGAAGTAAACTACTACCTCCGGTCTGTCGTTTTTACTGAAAATCTAATCAGATACAAAATTTGGAATTGATAGCTATAACGGTTTGACCGCTATCGTGGTCACACACACACCCACACACACACACGTACACTCAGAAATTTTTTAAAAACTTTTTCGGTACCAGGAGACTTCAAAACGTGGACATCTGGAAAAATCTCGAGGTTGAAAATTTTCATCATCACAACACTTCCTTATAGTATGTATAAGAAGGTAAAATGGTACACATATCTAAGATGTATCATACATGACAAGGAGAGGTAGACAATTTTTTTTTGAGTCTCTCATTATGACGATTATTTCGCGGGATTTGACCACTAACACCATCATTCGGAAACACTTAGCATTATAGTGTAATATGCAATATTTTACTTGGGAACAGGTAAGGTATGGTGTTTTTGGTAATTTCTAACATTTGGTTTGAAGATTACAGTAGTGTTAGTGTTAATAAAGCGTCTAATAGAAAATGCCAAAATGAATAAACTCGCAGATCGATATGCCTAAAACATTCTTACTTGAAAGGATTAAACACACCTGAAATATTAGCTGATATGTAACTAACTTTAGATGAAAATACTCACTCGACAACCACAGTTTGTCGGTGGGTTGCGCGATTCAAATATAAGATTTTTACATTCATATCCCAGTATGAATTTGTATAGCATAATACACTTGTTATACGTCTCATACGAGAGGATATCAGAAAAGAACGAGACTGGTGCTGTAGTACAAAAATGAGACATTTATTTAGAAAACTTCAACAACTGTCCTTCAAAGTACTCTCCATTCTGTACAATACGTCCCATCGTTTTTTCCACCTGTCATACACATCTGAGGAACCACTCTTTGAGAATCTATTTAGTATACCCATCACCGCATTGTTGAGCTCTTAATTCGACTGAAATTTTCGACTTTTCAATTCCTTTTTGACTTCAGGAAACAAATGAAAGTCACATGGAGCAAAGTCAGGTGACTTTCCACAGCCAATTCGTCGAGTGTTCGTTGACAAATCGCTGATCTGTGGGCCATAAATAACGCCCTATCTATCCAAAAAATTAAGTGCATCACTTTACCGGCGTTTTTCACATTTTTCGCCTGCGGTCTTGGATTGTGTTTGTGCTTCCACTGCATACTTTGAGACTTTAATTCAGGGCCGTAATGAAGAAACCAACTCTCATCACACACATCAAACCGTTGGTGGACGCTCGCGTCGAGGTTCATCTTCCACTGATTCACAACCGTCTTTAAATTTTGCATGCTACTCAAACACTCTACATCGTGATAAACTATCGTCTGGATATGCAGTTTTAATCATATCAAAATTTTCTGTTGGAGTTTTAACCAACGGTACACACGATTTTATCGCCTATCTTTGCTCCACTCTCATTTTTTCGATGTGTACGTCAAACACTGACAATTCAGTAAGCAATTTGTAATAAACATCAAAAGGTAAAGTCTACTTGCGGATAAGCTTATTAGAGATGCAGGTTTCATGTTATATTATTTGTGTCATAAAATTCTAGTTATGAAGGAAGTTATAGCATAGTTATTTAGCATACACAATTTCTATTAAAAACTGCGTCTAAGTTTTGCCGAAGGCCACATCCGAAGTGACTTGGAATACTTTTGAAATTATTAATATGCCACATCTAATGTGGTTAATCCATCTTTTAATTTGAGATTTCGATTTTCAAAATATGTGATTAGTTTAGGCAAATTTCCAAAGTGCTCCTGAAGGAATAACAACTGATTTTTAAAATTTGGGATTCGTGTTTCTTGCACTCAGAAATACTTCGAGCATCGTCATTGAAACATGTAACGAAATTTTGTAAACTATCGAACTTCTCTGCATAAAAACTATTTCTGTGTATGTTTTAGCAAAGCTAATTGACGAACGTGCGATATTTTGGCATTCTGTAACAATATTTTACAGACTTTGTAATAAATTTCGGAATCACTGACAATTCATTTTCATATCAGAAAAAATAACATAAACAACGTTCTAGATCTAAATAAATGATAACTAAAAATGTACGCATATGTTATTGAAACTAAACGAAATCCAGTGCACACTTACGTCTAGATAATTGGGAGAAGTCGATTCAATAAACCGGTATTAAATAGACAATTACAAAAATTACGAAGTACGTAATTAACAGTCAAAACAATGAAAAAACGAAACTAACGTAAGTATGAATGAAAATTTTATTTCTCTTGCGAAATATAAGGTAAATATAATAAATTTTAAAATCCCCTCACGCTCCTATCTACGCCGATGAAAAAAGGATTTTACTCATAAATTCCTTATTTTATGGGCATTTTTTGCTCTCATGCTCGGGCACTTCTCGGGCGTAAACAGATGTTGCCGTTCACCATATGGATTAGTGCTATTCGGTAAGCATGTGTTGTTTACATTATTTCTTTGCTCCGTTGTAACTTCGTCGTAGTTTAAACCGGTCATGTCCGCGCCCTAGTTATTATAGTCACTTTCCTTTACAAACCAGAAAAACAACAAAAATACTTTCTACTACTAATATGTAGAATTAGATTTAACCCTCTATGGTACACTTCCATAATTACCTAAATAAATGAACGTTGGTTCTTGTTATTACCTAGTAGCACCAATAAAGTACCAATTATGTATTTATTTATTTTTTATTTGTTCAATATTACAAGAAAAGAGCTGTATATTTAAATATACATAATACGAAAAGAGAAAACTGAGTCACTGAACATTGTGAAAATTATAGAAGCAGTTTCTGTCTGGTACGAAACACAAATAGCAGTCGCATTTCAGGCATTTCACCTTAGTAATTTTCTGGCAGTTTGAATTTTTGCACCGGCCCGTGTTGTTTTCATACTGAGGCCAGTGGTCCAGCTTGTCAAGCCTGCAGTCATTATTTGGACGATTTGAGCGACAAGGTCTCTTATCACAATTATTTGCTGTAGCCGTAGACGTGCGACCTCTTTTTCGGGGTTTCCCTGCCCAGCATAATGATTGCGCCACTTCACTTTTGAAGTCAAAGAGAGAAAGTTGATTTTTTTTTGAACCCCACAGTCATCATTTGCACGACGATAAAGTAGCCATGCTATCACCAAAGACACGTCCATCATATGAAAGAATATTCTCAAATAATATTTTTTTGATCTGATCTTTATACGATATAATGCTAAAAGGGAATCGATAAGATCGACACCGCCCATAAATTGATTGTAAACTGATACAATATTTGGACATTTCACAGTTATTTCTTGTTTAGCGTTTCTATCAAATCTTTTGACTGATGTCTCTGGATAGGCCCCTGCAAAACTACTTAGTAATGTAACAATTCTGTTATCTTG
This sequence comes from Amphimallon solstitiale, assembly GCA_963170755.1. Lineage (NCBI taxonomy): Eukaryota > Metazoa > Arthropoda > Insecta > Coleoptera > Scarabaeidae > Amphimallon > Amphimallon solstitiale. Next base: position 46,171,424 of record OY720676.1, on the reverse strand, counting down.
CCATTTTACTAATTTGAGTTCAACTTCTGTGTTTGATATTTTACATACTGCTTTTTTTTCAATAAATGTACCTCTGCCTAGTCTTTTTATATCTTTATCAATTGGCAAATTATTATTTGGAACTCTTTTTACTTGCACTGTACCTAAGCTCCAGATTCCTCGACGGGCCAACTCAATCTGAAGAGCAGGACAACAAAACCAATTGTCATAGAACAGTAAAAAAATTTTATCTCGTGGTATACGTTTGGCAAGTCTCAAAACAACATTTGAACTAGTACTGATATCTGGAAGGTCTTCTGGTTGTTTTACAGCTCCGCAATATACTTCAAAATCATAAATTATGCCACTGGCACCAGCTAAACAAAAAAGCTTGTACCCCCATTTTTTAGGCTTTTTGGGGTTGTATTGTTTTAGTCCACTCCGGCCTTTGAATGGCACAATTTGCTCATCAACAGCGAGATGCTGTTCAATAGGAATTTTGTGTAAATTATTTCTAATACTTTCAGTCAAACTTCTTATTTTTACTAATTTGTCATTTTGATTTTGTATTTCAGAATTATCTACAAAGTGTAAATGTTTTTTAATTTGTTCCCATTTTCTTAGAGGCATAACTTCTTTCACTTGTGGTATTCCACAATTATTGCTCCAATATTTGCGAGTCCCTGGTACTACAACCAAGGACATATAAAAACTAATTCCTATAAACTGTTCTAACTCGCAAACATTAGTACGAAAATTTGAATTCACATTTCCTTGTATTGCATATAGATTTGTTTGATTTACTATATACTGCAACAGCGGTTTGTCAACAAGCTTGTAAAAATATTTTACGGGGGTTTCAATGATTGTTTCGGAAGGTATTTCTCCACTCCATATTGGAATATGACTATCAGATTTGTCCGAGTCTTTCCATACTAATTTATATTCGTCATTTCTATTAGATTTTCTCTTTTTTTGGCTTTTGATCCTGCCGCACCAGAGGTACTTGGATGCTGTACTTCCTGTTCTGTTTCAGGAATGTTGTCCTCATCTTCAGATTCAGAATTGAAATTTTGGTGGTCACTTTCGTTGCTTGACACCGACATATCTAGTAAACAAAAATATGTACTATCTAGAATGCACGGGAACAGTATAAACGTAATATACATACCTGACGGAAGATAAGTCTCGCCTGCCAAGCTATCATCGTCATCTTCTTCAAATTCGTCTTCAGAACTCACTGGCGGTACGACAATGTAAGCACTTTTATTCCTATTTGATTTCCCATAAAATCTCTTAGGATCCATGGTAAAGTTGCACACTGTATGTTTGAATATACAAATATAACCACAAACTTTTTTTACAAAAAAAATTTTTTTTAGTCGAACTCTATATATAGGTCTAATGTTTATGTATCAAATACCACTTATTCAAATTGTTATTACTGTATACCAATAATATAAAGAAATATGATCACATATATCAGACAACCACGTGCAGCATACCACGACCAGAACGCAAACGAATGTATGGCGTCTCAGTAGTATTGACACAAACATTAGCCGATTGTTGTATGTTCAGATATACAGCTGGGAGTGTATAATGAATGATACATTGATCGTCTACACCTGAATTTCCATAAGAAGCAATAGAAATTTTATTTAGGTTTTGTATATTATAATATACAGGGTACCATAGAGGGTTAAATATATATATATATATATATAATCAATAGTATGTATTCTTGGGTATGTGGTTTTTAGGTTAAAATTAAAAAAACGTGATTACTGCTGACGTTTCGATGTTTATTCACATCTTTTTCAAAACTTATGCATATTAAAATACTGCAAAAAAATTAGTAATTAAAGAAGACAATAATATGTAAATCCGCCAATTAATAAGCACTTATTAAGTCAAAAAAACAAACAAGAATGAAATAAACTAAAATAAAGCGACTCACATTAAACGGTTACAGCACGTCACAAATTAAAAATAACTGGCTTAACATTAGCCAGTTGTATTGCAAATTATTACGAATTAAAAACAATAATAAAAATAATGTCATTATATCGACTGTATTTCCGAAAATGCGTATTAATGCATAGTACAAGTGTATAAACCTAACACAGGCTTTTGCTTACTTTTTTTTAAAAAAACATTTTATATTTTTTGGTTGTTTTCGTTCATGCACGTTCAACTATTGAATACACAGAATGTCTATGCATTAATACAACACGCAAACAAAACAAAACACCTCACCGTCAGAAAGTACATCACAAAAGCTAATACCTTTAAAATTAAATAATTGCATTATAGAAATTAGATAAATTTGCAGTGTCCTCACGATCATTAATGGCCTTTTTTTGTTTTCTGATGTGAATCATTTCCAACACATCCCTAGCTTTATTGTTGTATTCTTTATCAAGAATTTTTACATGTTTAAAATCAAAAGAATGACCAGTACTAGTGGTGTGTTTTTTCAAAGCAGTACTATTCTTGCTGAACTTATGCCCGTTGATTCTGTTTTTTAAATGTTGCATAGTTTGCCCTATGTAAACTCCAGAACATTCTCCGCACGGAATCTCATAAATAACATGTGTTTGTTGGTCTTTGGTTGTTTTTGCTTTTAAATTAGACCAGAGATGTCTTAATGTGTTGGTAGTTTTATTAGCTATTGTTATATTGTACGGTTTGAGGATATGTTGGAGGTTCTCCGAAAGGTGTTTTACATAAGGGACAGCAATGTAGGTATTATTATTGTCATTTTTTATTTTCTTATGGTTATTATAGATGTTATAAAACGCATGAATTCTTGTTTTAGTTAATGTCAGTCTTATTTTTGTTAGAATTTCCTTTCTATAAGTTGCCGAAGTTAATGTGATTGCCCGATTCACAAGGTTGCTCGCCACATTCTTTTTGTATGACAAAGGTGTGGTAGAATTAAAATTCAGATATCTACCAGACCAAGTCTCTTTGGTGTACCATTTAGTTAAAATGTTGTGTGTTTTGTAATTTCTAATTAATGTAATATCCAAGAAATTTATAGACAAATCAGCCTCTTTTTCTGAAGTAAATTGTATTTTTTCGTGAAAACTGTTAAATTGTTGTAGAGTGTATTCAATATGTTGTTCTGGGATGGCTGTTAAACAGTCGTCAACATATATAATACTATTGATTATTATTAAAAGTGGTTAAGAAAAATAAACACACTATATATATATATATATATATGTATGTAATGTATTGAAAAAATGAATGAAAATCTTCTTGGTAGTAGTGGCATACAATGAAATAAAAATAATAACAATATGACAACTGGTTGTCAATTAGAAAACAATGACAAATATAAAATGTAAATCAAAAATGTATAAATGAAAATGTATTCAAATAAGCATAGGACTATCGGTATTACTTATATAGTCACATCAAAGGGCCTGGGTTTACCACAAGCTGTTCAGTCAATGCAATTATAAAAAATAATAACAACGACGCAACTATGTAATGAAAAATTAAGAGTAGAACTGTTGAATTATAACAATATAGAATGTAAAATCAGTCATGTATAAATGTAAATGAAAGCAAATAAGCATAGGACAATCGGTATTACCTATGTAATCCTATCAAAATGGCCTAGATTCATCTAAACATGTACAATTTTGATTGAAATACATAAACAATCAACAATGCAATGATGTGACTATATAAGTAATACCGATAGTCCTATGCTTATTTGAATACATTTTCATTTATACATTTTTGATTTACATTTTATATTTGTCATTGTTTTCTAATTGACAACCAGTTGTCATATTGTTATTATTTTTATTTCATTGTATGCCACTACTACCAAGAAGATTTTCATTCATTTTTTCAATACATTTGTATATTTGGCAAAGAATTGTAATATATTTTATTAACTGCCTGGTTGAAATAAGGCATTACACAGTATTAAGTAAGTGCACAGTTGCTTTACACTTGGACATTTTGGATTGACATTTTAAGGTAATACTATATTTTTTTATTCAACACATATTAATGCTTTAACATACACCTTCTTTGTTATGCTGCACTGACGAAACCAAACTAGGTAGAAACATATATGTCTGTAGCTACAAATTACATCTTAACACATACATAGTTGCATTGTTGATTGTTTATGTATTTCAATCAAAATTGTACATGTTTAGATGAATCTAGGCCATTTTGATAGGATTACATAGGTAATACCGATTGTCCTATGCTTATTTGCTTTCATTTACATTTATACATGACTGATTTTACATTCTATATTGTTATAATTTAACAGTTCTACTCTTAATTTTTCATTACATAGTTGCGTCGTTGTTATTATTTTTTATAATTGCATTGACTGAACAGCTTGTGGTAAACCCAGGCCCTTTGATGTGACTATATAAGTAATACCGATAGTCCTATGCTTATTTGAATACATTTTCATTTATACATTTTTGATTTACATTTTATATTTGTCATTGTTTTCTAATTGACAACCAGTTGTCATATTGTTATTATTTTTATTTCATTGTATGCCACTACTACCAAGAAGATTTTCATTCATTTTTTCAATACATTTGTATATTTGGCAAAGAATTGTAATATATTTTATATATATATATATATATATATATATATGAAGTATATATATGAAATATCCATATATATATATATATATATATATATATATATATATATATGGATATTACATTGAACACTCACATGCATATTTTATGTACCTAATTACCTAGGTGTGTGAAGGAAAGAGAAAGGATAGCTTGAAGTAATTAAGTAAAGTATGCAAGTTTGAATTTATTACATCAGCAGCTCATAATTGCAAAAGTCTTTTGTAATAACTAAAACTAGTAAAGAATGCCATGTTTCTTTACTAGATGTCTAATAAGGAATAGTATTGTTCAATAAAGATTTTCTTCTTGCATTATTTTTCATAACTTTTGAATTTGTATGCTAATACACTACCGTCAGAATGTTAAGAAATTTTCAATAATAACTTTTATCTAAAATATATGTTTTTTTCTTTATTAGATTTGACGAAGTTTTATAATTTATCATAGGAATGTTATATTCAGAAATAAAAATGGTGCCGACAAGTGTCTTTAAATCAATAGTTAAATAAATACAAATGTGAAATTAACTACAACACAAAACGACGGACGTTCAGTTAAAGCTCGTCTCTGGTCAGGTTAATCTTGCAAACAATTGTAATCCCACAACTGACATTAACCAAAATAACTATAACGGACGTTTTCTGTCCACACAACAATTTTAAAATAGTATATTTGTCATATTTTGAAGACGTTTTAAACAAAATTACGTTAACTGATTTCAAAATGTTGCAATGGTTTTGACATCGGTGTACGTTTTGAATTAAGTGCTTCATGGCTATCAATTTGAGGATGCATAAGTTAAGTAAGGAAAATTTTCTTTAATTTTTTACGAAGTGGCACTAAATCATTGTTTTAATATAATATAGACAAAATATCTAAGAAAAAATCAATTAATGGAATTAATATTTCATCGTGACCTTATTGGCTTAGTGAATATTATAAAGTTGTCAAAAATAAGTGACTTCTACTACAAATATTGCCATCTGTAGCCATGTAGACATACCAAATATTTATTTTGGTAAATCAATTTTCTACGTTAGTCTATTTGTTTTTTAAAGTGAATTTTTCAGAGAAAAAGCGGTATCAAGTCGTTTTAAAAGAAATATAATTAGATGTTTCTGTAAAAAAAATTCGCTGGGGACAGTTGACATAATAACATAACATGGTTATTTACTATTTAACTTTGTTTTTAAGATTTATGCAAAATGACGAAACAAGATCAAATTGTAAACATTTTGAAAATGGAGTGGTACGAACTAATTGTTAGGTACAATTTTATCTACAAATTCTTCTATTTTCAGATAAAGTATTATTTGAGCAATCCTACGCCGAAAAAGTGTTTGAAGGTCAGTACAATATTTCTATATCAGTTGTGTTATAATTAATAGCAAAAAATTAACTAAAAGAAGCGATTTTTGATAGACCGCAGATAAAAAAAAATAGTAAGTGATAGAAAATTTGACACCAAACTAGCAGCAAGGAAAAAAATGAGGTGTGGCCACCACACGACTTTCTTATACGTATAAGCGTTTCAAATTATAGAATTTTAAGAATTTTTCTTTACAAAAATTATTCAAAATCCTATTCTAAGTACTTCTATTCTCTTAATAAATCTCTATAGAATGCATACTTTGCAAGATATTATCAAAAAAGTGCTCCTCGCTAAGAGTAAAAGTGCTACTTCCGGTCCGAATTTTAAAATTTCATATATACAAAAAATATTGCAAATCCAGTTTTAAATACTTTTGTACTCTTGATAAATATATATAGAATGCATAACTTACGACATATTTGCAAAAAATCGCTATTCGATAAGAGTAAAAGTGACACTTCCGGTCTGAATTTTGAAATTTTTTTTATACAAAAGATATTGAAAATTATGTTCTAAATACTTTTATACCCGTAACGTACTTGTCTAAAAAGCATGATTTGCGAAATATTCGCAAAAAACTGATTTTCGATAAGAGTAAAAGACCTACTTCCGGTAGGAATTTCGAAAAACTTTTTAAATAAAATTATTCTCAATTTTAATTTTAAGTATATATGAATTCTTTATAAATTTGTTTAAATTTAGTAGTTGACGAAATATTGGCAAAATTCGATTTTTTCGCTGAAGTAAACTGGTACTTCTGGTCTACCGATTTTACTGAAAAACTAATCAGATCTCAAGAGGGAGATTACACACGTAAATACAAAATTTGAAATTGATACCTACAGCGGTTTGACCGCTATCATGGTCACACACACACAGAGAGACACACAGACACACACACACAGAGACACACAGACACACAGACATTTTTTAAAAACCACTTTTTCGGTATCAGGGGACTTCAAAACGTGGACATCTGCAAAAATCTCGAGGTCGAAAATTTTCATCATCACAATACTTCCTTATACTACGTATAAGAAAGTAAAAGTATGTGTTGTATGTTGTGCCATATGTAATCAAGTAGCGCAAGTTCTTTGTTCTTTATTTTCCGTACATTTCAGCATGGTCAAAAAAGGACACTACACTACTTGATCTTTCTGAACTTACTGGAATTACCCGTTCGCCTTCACAGATAATCAGCGAAACGCTCGCTGAGGCGTCTTTTACAAGTTATGTAATGAGTGAATTCTATAATAAATTTCTTTAATACTCATTATTTTGCTCAACAAAATCATGCTTTTTATAGTAAACTTTTGTTGAACTACATATCTACATCCCAAAGTGGCAAAAACACAGAGAAGAATAGATTGTACAATGATGAATATTTTAAATATGGGTTTAGAGTAACTTTCAATAAACCACAAAATGCAGTTTGTGGAGAAGTCTTGTCAAAAGTAAGTCTAAAGCCGTCACAGCTACTTTGACGTTTAAATAGCATAATTCAGAAAAAAACATGCTTTTCAAATTCTTTGAAAGAAAAGTAAACTCCTTCCAGAAGTTGTAGGCACACGTCATCAACATATACAATAAAAATAAAACAAAATATGTACGTAGATAAAAAACGATTACTAGCGAGTTATCGAGATAAATTGCATTTCAAAAACTAGTAAACCACATACAACTGCTGAATATTTAATTTTACCAGCAGCTTTTTGCATGGTGGAAATCTTGATTGGCGAAAGGAAAGCTTCAATATTAGAATCCAATAATAATACTAAAAGAGAATAAATGACATCGCGGAAGATATTTGATCAGTGATTGGTGAAAATATCAAGAAACGTTCGTAGTTCTCTGTACAGATGAACGAATCTGCTGATATCTCTAAATGTACCCAGTTTATAGCATTAGTAAGATACAACACAAGCACTAATATCACAGAAGATATTTTATTTTGTACTCTATTAGAGATCAATACCACCGGAAATAAAATATTTGATGCTTTTATACAATGCCCATCTAAATACGATATTAACTAGGCGAAATGCGTTTCTGTATGGATCGATGGTGGCAAGCCTATGATAGGACATCGATCTGATTTTATTTTCAGATTGTAAGAAGTAATGCCAAACGCTAAACGACTGGACTCTTTTTTTTTACACCCAAGAAAGGATTGTATAATGAAAAGTGCCATTATAGTTGTAAATTATATCAGAGGAAAAGTATTACAGACAAGAATTTTTAGAAAAATGTGTGAAAACATGTGTTCTTTAATGTAAATCTTCTTTATCACAAGAAGATGGCTTTCGAGGAGTAATGTTTTGAAAATAGCTTTTCAGTTAAAAACAGAAATTTCAGAATAAATTTTTTTTCAATTCTGTTTGGCTTCTTGGGCTAGCTTTCCTTGCTCACACTTTCGAAGCCTACACCTACAACTAAATATCTTGAATATCTTTACAAGACGTGATGTTAGTATAATGACAGCCACAGACAAAATTAATTAATTTATGAAAAGGCTTGATTTCAATGACGAACAAGAATTTTGATATATTATTGATTTCCTAGTGTGATAGTTAAGACGGATCACGGTAGAGAATTCAGTGTGTCCATGAGTTCATGGAAAATGTAGCTAAGTACAAAATAATTTGTGCAATTTAAAACAACAGCATTGTGAATACTATCAAAATAAAATTCAAATCAATTGTGACATTTACAGACGGATACTAAATCCCATTTTGAACAATTCCGTTCAACATAACAAAATTCCAACAAACAAATACCACGCGATCATTTAAATTCTAAATTATAGCAGGCGGGATTTTTTTTATTAGGTTGTCCAGAATGTCAATTATTGATTGATTGAAATTTGCGGTTATGTTATACTTTGTGACATTTGTGAATCTTATGTGTAATCGATTTAAATTTAATGAAAATGAAAGCATTTCAAGATAAATTAGTTTTGTTGTGAATTATAAAAGGTGTTCAAAGTGTTCTCCCCCTGTTGCAATGCAACTGTTAACCCTCAGTTTCATATTTTCAAAAGCATTTGCCAACATCTGAACGGTTATAGCGTTACATGCATTAGAAATTGCCTCTTGTAGTTCTTCAAGATTTTGTGGGTTATTTTTGTAAACTGTGTTTTTCAGATACGGATAAATGAAATAATCAAGAATCGTTAAGTCCGGACTGCGAGGCGGAAATTCAATGACTCGATTATCATAAAACTCGCGAATTCGAGCCATACTTTCCCATGTTTTGTCAGCTGTTGCATTGTCCTGTTGGAAATACCCATGTAAAAGTTCGTCATCATGAAGATTTTGTAAAAACGGTTCAAGTAAATTATTTCGATATCTCTCAGCATTGATCGTTCCTTCAAAAAACACAGGTCCAAATATACGCCTTCTAGAAACCGCTAGCCAAACACCAATTTTCTGCGGATGGAGAGGCGATTGAATAAACTCATGACGATTCTCCGAAGACCAAATACGCATATTTTGTTTATATAGCCGGATAGGTGAAACCATGCTTCGTCAGAAAAAAATGTTAAATCCAAAGTGTTGTTGTTATTTAAATTATTCAAAAACCGCTGACAGTATTCTATTCGTACAGGAAAATCTCGAGGGAATAGCTCTTGAACGACGTTAATCTTATAGGGATAAAGATTTAAATTTTCTTTTAAAATTTTTTGACAAGTTCCATATGAAAGGTTTATTTCTTGGGCTAATCTGCGAAGAGATTTTTTGGGAGACTGTTCCATTCTTTCTGCAACATCTGCCACAATCTCAGGAGTCCTTTTTTTGGGCGCGCCACTACCAGCTTTCCTATACCTACAGTTCCAACATTACGAAATTTCGCCACACATGTGTAAATTTCTTGGACTAATTTTTGATAATCCCCAGGAAAATTAGGGAAGGCATTTTGAAAATCATTGATGCAGTGCGGTACTGAATATGTCCATTCACCATTCTCTTGTCGTTCGGCGTTTTTAAAATAATTTTCAGTAAGAAAAATCTTATGTTCTAAATCAAACATTTTGAAACGTCACTTTGACAATTCAAATTGTAAATTAGTACTTATATACCAACTTAATTTAAATTTCACAAACTGCTCTAATTTAGAATTTAAATGATCGCGCGGTACTATACGAACTGGCAAACGTAGCTCTTAAATGTTTGGTCCCATTTACAACATATATTTATGCGAATTAAGTTTCTCATCGATGACTGCTGTAAAAATCAAAGTGAGAAATCGCTTACATTACCTTTGTTACAAAAACAGAACCCAGATTCAAAGAACTGGTGTCTGAGAAAGAGGCACATACGTCGCATTAATAATTACTTAGTAATTAAGTAACTTAATAATAATAATAGTATACTTTGCTGCAACATGAGAAGCAAAATATAAAACTTACTTACAGAAGCAAGTCAGAGAGAACAACGAACAAATTTAGTGACTATAATATAATCTAAAATATCTACAAAAAAAAAAACATCTACATTGGAAATCATTCAATGAGTTACAGTTGACGGTAGGAAGCAAACCTAACAAAATTCCTTAGGAGAAAGGAGGTGGTAGTAGAATTCCTAGTGTGATACTTAAAACGCGCGGTAGAGAATATCAGACCTATTATACAGCTTGAGCGCGCGGGGTATGATCACCCGATGGCAGTCGATATTCTTCGGACGTATATTCGGAAAATTGATCTCCGCCAGCTGTGTATTTACATCAGTTGCGTACTGGCTGCAAAGAGGAATGCACGTAGGTTTTTGTGTTATTTTATGGTATTTCTGTTATACTTATTTATAGTTTTTTTTACCATGAAATTTCTATTTATTTATTTTTCTCTAGACATCTTAGTTTATTCTGCAGATGTTTCAGGCGGGTTGTTTTTATTTCATTCTAAAACCCAGTTGTACTGCTATAACTTTTTACACAACTACATTATTATTTAATTTCATAAGGATAATCATAATTACGTTATAAGTATTACAATCTTCGCGTTATTATCGACTTAGTTATCTAAGCAATCGTCATCACTTAAAGAGAAAATTTAATTTGTTCTTTTTGTCAATCTGCGAAAAAATAATCAGATCACTATGAGTTCGAATATGAGCAGGCAATGCTAGTATGTTGTGCCCTAACTCTAATATGTATTATCGGACCACGTTTAGATGCGAGTTTACGTATACCATCGGGTGATCATACCTCGCGCGCTCTTGCTGTATACCTGAAAACATAACAAACTACTTCCAAAATATAGATGCCAAGAAATGCAGAAAACCCAAAATTTTGAAATGCTTTTCTATAACTATCCTGCCAATTCATATTAAGCTCGAGCCCACCCAATGAATATACTCAACCTTGAGTAAAAATTGGAATGGTAGTAGGTTTTTACAACATTATAGTGCAGCTCCTTTGAAGTTATAAAGCAGATCTTAGTATATTAAGACGTTATACTTTATTTACGATGCAAAAGATCTAAATAAATTGTTTTTGTTTTATTTTGGAAACCCTTGTGGTTCGCAACTTCTGCAGAGGGTTACGAACCACTACCTTAAAGTACTTTACAAGCAAAAAAAGTATTTTCATTAAAGCTCATATTAAATTAGAGCTATCTTGACCATCTACCTTTTATTAAAATAAATCTTTCTATGTTTTCTATAAAAATTACTTTACATCATCTCCAAAAAGAAAAGTTGAATTTGTTGATCAGGGTAATTAATAATACTATGTTAAAATAATAATATTTGAGCGAATTATTTTTAATTATATCATTGCGTATAATAAATAAAAAACATTTCTTACAATGCATGGTGTATCCACTATTCCATGCTTGATCTGGAAGGCTGCGGAGGTGATGTCCTGGAAATTCAGTTTTATAGGATGATCAGGATTACAAAATGGATCTTCGTACACCATTTCATCCATTTCCTATGAGAAACAACAACCATTAATGGATAAAGCGCCGTTTAATTAAACATTTCACTGTATTTCTCACCAAACCGTCGTACATTTTTTGATCAATCAATAAATATACATGTAATTTGATCGCGTTCACATCATTTAATAAACCGAAAATACCGGCAACAAGCTTATCTACAAATACAAATAATACTGTATTGAATATCAATGAGTTTCTGACTCCGGTCAATAGGTTAAATATAAGAGCGGCAAAAATGAACATAAGGTTAAAACAAAGCGCAACGAGCAAAAACAAGTATGCATAATTATTGTACAACATGTAAATAGGGACGATTTGAAAACAACTTACGTCCATTTCATCTGATGAAGAATATGTTAACTTTTCCATTGTCGATGAACGATATTATCTTTTGTATTTGTTTGTAAACAGTGTAAAGATATAAGTACTTAAAATTTTAACAAACACAACGCTTTGCTCTGCTCTTTTATTAATACTAATACTGCTGTTAGATGTACTTGTTTATATAGTGTTAAAGAACTGGCGACGACATATCTGAGCGTAACATTGGTGTATACACAATTCACTCATAGCAATTAACACTGCAATATTATTTTGTTTCATTTCATCTAATTGTAACAGAAAAGAACACGAATTATAGATATTATCAAGATTATTTTCTTGATCAAATCGTTCTAAGTTTTATTCAAATAATAACATTTATCTAAATTGTTGTCGAAGAAACTCGTGGATTTATATTTAGCCCTTATTAACTATTTTTATCTTATTTAATTGTGATAATCTAATTACCAAGCAATAGAACAGTAAACAGTCTATAAATATATTCATGTATTTAATGATATAAAAACTTAAATATTGATAATTTTATTGCATCAGAAAAATAGTTGGATTAATAATAAACAAATGCCATTTCACATATGCAACAGGAAAATGATGAAAGAAATAGCCAAAGGTGAACGGATTGCACGTTTTAGACTTTCACCGCCTTTACTTCAAAGAGAATGATAGAAGGTCTGCAATATAAAATAATGAGGTGTGGCCACCACACGACTTTCTTATACGTATGAGTGTTTCAAATTATAGAATTTTAAGAATTTTTTTATAACAGAATTTTTCAAAATCCTATTCTAAGTACTTCCATTCTCTTAATAAATCCTATAGAATGCATACTTCGCAAGATATTCGAAAACAAGTGTTACTCGCTAAGAGTAAAAGTGTTACTTCCGATTCGAATTTTGAAATTTTTTTCATACAAAAGGTATTGAAAATTATGTTTTAAATATTTTAATACTCGTAGTGTACCTGCCTAGAACGCATGACTTACGAGATATTCGCAAAAAACTGATTTTCGGTAAGAGTAAAATACCTACTTCCGGTAGAAATTTCGAGAAACTTTTTTAATACGGTTTTTTCAAATTTAATTTTGAGTACATTTGAATTCTTTATAAATTTGTTTAAACTAAGTAATTGACGAAATATTGTCAAAATTCGAAGAGGGAGATTATACTCTTAAATACAAAATTTGGAATTGATATCTATAACCGTTTGACCGCTATCGTGGTCGCACACAGACAGACACACACACAGAGACATTTTTTTAAAACCACTATTTTGGTATCAGGGGACTTCAAAACGTGCACATCTGTAAAAATCTCGACGTCGAAAATTTTCGTCATCACACTACTTCCTTATATTACGTATAAGAAAGTAAAAGAGGTGTGGGCACAAGGGGACTTTCTTATACGTTTACTGCTGTGGTTCGCAGTGTATCTAAATTATATATGAATGTGGTTATTAGTGGTTAATTTTTCAAAACCAGTTTGTATAATAGAAAGTGTTCTTTAACGTGCTATAAATTTTAAGGTTTATTTTCAATATAATTCAGTATATGTTTTCAGTGCGTTATTAGGACACTTGCAGTCAAACCTTGACCCTAGTGGAAGATGGTTGCGGCCCCCCTCATCATTAAAAAAAAAAACAATTTAAAATAAAACATTTATTTATTTCCCAGAAAATAACACAAATACAAAACTAGTCCTACTTAATAACGTGAAAAAAAAATCTACTTTTCTTCCCTTTTGATTAGCAAACAGAAACATTATTTTATTAAGATCTACGGTTCTGTCTGACCCGTTTTCTATTGATAAAATTGTCAAATTAGAAAGCCTGCTTTGCGACATTTTATTTCTCAAATAATTCTTATTCAACTTTAAGTATTTAAGACTGAAAATTTCTTGCGATAACGAATCCGATAAATCCTTGGGATAAAAGTTGATCCTATTTTCAGCTAGGAGTACCAAATCAGCATCAGAGTAATCTCTCAGGACCGAAGGAAAAAGTACTTCAAATATTTGAACTACGCTATTTAACCATTTGAATCGGTTTTCTAGTCGTGAAATAATAATAACGTTAGATTAGTGGTCGCACAGTGGTCGAAATTCGACCTTTCTATTTAATTAATTTAATATGTTTGTAACACATATTATACATACATTTTACCTTTTTGCATTCCTCCTTCATATGAACTTTAACTATACCAAATCTCACACTCCTCCGTGCCCGCAATATGCTTAAAAAGGGGTACAAAGTTTTTTCTTCAGGTATTAATATATGGATGTTTTATTTTATTTCATTTAATATATTTGTAACACATATTATACATAAATTTTACCAATCTGCACTCTTTCTCCATATGAACTTTAACTATGCTAATTTTCACATTCCTTGGTGCTTGCAATTTGCTTAAAAAGGGGTACAACATTTTTTGTATCCCCCCCCCTCGGATACATAAATACCATAATTTGACATAGTCGAAAACAAAAAAAAAGTAGACAAGAGATCTTCGACTTTGTAAACTTGGCTTTACTTACATTAGTGTCAAGTCATTATCCTATGGAATATCAATAATTATCTTCTCATCTGATTAATGTGAATCAAAATACTAATTAAAAAATATTGAAGAAATATATGCGTTAATATCTGGTTATAGAGCCGTTTTTGTTTAGAACTTCTTGCAATCTACATATTTGGAATAGAGTTATAAAGGTTGGTAAAATTATTTTGATTTACATTCTCCCATGTTATATGAACTGTTTCTACCAGTTCTTGGCTACTTTGAGGTCTTCGATTTAATTTCTTTATTTCTTTGATCATCAACACACATTTCCATCTTGGCGGAAAATCCAACACATTGATATTATTTTCACTGACCCATTTTTTCATTCTGCTCGATGTATGGATAGAACAGTTATCCTGTTAAATTATAAAATTGCGATTTGGAAAAAATTGCTCCACTGAAGACAACATCACATTACTTAGCATGTTGATACAAGACTCTGAATTCAAGTTTCCTTCTATTTCCCGTAACATACCAGTCCCTTGAATTGAAATCCAACCCCAAAAGTTTAATTCGTCAAATCGGGTAACTCTTGGTAGGTATAAATGAATCGATCCATTTTTCTTGCTTTTAAATAATTTTTCATCTGTAAAAATTACAGTTTCCCAGAAGTGTCTGTTATTTACCAGATGTTCAAGTGCATAGCGTACACGAGTTTCTTTGCGGGTCGCATTCAAATTAAGTTCTTCGGCAGTTTTATAACACCGCAAATTAGCTTCTCTAATTCTTCGTTGGGCAGTAAAAGCAGAACCCGGAAAGTTATTTACATTAGCTGCATTCACTACTGAAGAAAATTAATTTCAATAAGCACATTTGTGAGGTGGCGGTCTTGCTCAGCTGTTGATAGTCTTTTGCGGCCAGAACCAAAAATTCTTCAAATTCTGTAGTGAGCTTAATAATTTTAAAACCTGTGCTTTTATTTATATTATTATTTCCGCAATTTCACATATTTTGAAACCGTTACTCAAATCTGCAATAACATTGACTTTAATATCTTCATTTATGGAAGGCATTTTTATAATAGTTTAATATCAAGTGTAAGGTTGTCAATTTTGATAGATAACCAAATATTGACAAGTAACTGTGAAGCCGCTATTACACTAATCCTTTTGAGAAAGTCTATGACAAAAACCTGTATTTTTGTCTACTTTTTTTTGATTTCGACTGTATGTTTGATGCTATTTCCACAATTTTGGCAGACATTTCTTCTGCAGAGCAGCTGTGAAGAGCTGTTTCTTTCCAAAAAGGAGATGGTTAAATTTTTTAAATTTGCGAAACACTTATGACACTTTGAACCTCACATTTGACACTTTTAAATGTCAATTGACATATAAAAATGTCAAATATATGGATGTTTTATTTTATTTAATTTAATGTATTTGTAACACATATTATAAAGAAATTTTATCATTCTGCACTCCTTCTCTATATGAACTTTAACTGTGCCAAACTCATACTCCTCCGTGCGTGCAATTTGCTTAAAAAGGGGTACAAAGATTTTTCTTCAGTGACAGATATTATTGTGTATGACATTACTGCGTCAACAGTTGTTTAGTATGTAATAAATACACATATTCTATCCACATGTACAGTGGCGTAGCTAGGTAACCAAGGGCCCTGGGGCAAATTAAAAAATGGGGCCCCACTGCTATGTAAACTGATTAGGTTTTATCAAATAAAAATATGAAATATACAAATACTTTAAAAATGCTAAGCTACTTAAGCTTTTTTTTGTGCACTGCAGGGCAGGTAATGAAAATATTAAACAGTAACAACATAAATTACAATTAATACTTGGTGTAGGTTTGGCTAATAAAACGAAATAGAGAAGATTCAAGGGTTTATTATATAAAGGTCGGGCCTACCAACTGACTAAATAACAATTATATTTACAATTTTTTCCTAGCTTTAGTTTTCGCAAAAGTATCAATGACTTCGTTTAAATCCAGGCTTGATGCGGTTTTGTTTTCAATTGCTATTAGCGATAAATGTCGGAGTCGAGTTTGGCCCATATTATTTCTTAAATAATTTTTTATTATTTTTAATTTGCTAAATGATCTTTCAGCTGCTGCAGAAGTGACAGGAATTGTAAAGAATAATAACATTGCTGTAAATACTTCCGTTAGGTCGCATTCTAGCACTCCATATTTGCTCATTATTTTCTTACATAATTGGTGAACAGTCCATACTTGAGTTAGTTGAGGTAAAAGTAGGTGGTAAATATTAATAAATTGAAGTGAAAAACTAGGGCCTATTATATCTGAATATTTTCTTTGGAATTCGTCACACTTTTGTAATAAAGTTGCTTCATCAACATGTAATAAAAATGTTGGTGTTAGAAAATCGAATATATGACAGACTGCACTCATACCAATAAAACGTGTATCTAATTGAGATATTACTGTGTCTAGTACATTATTGAAAATCTCAATTTTAAATATTTTTTCTCGGTTTGGAAATCGGTGATCAGCAGCTAATTCATCAAAATGTTTTTTAACTTATCTTTGCCTTTTTTCTTGAAAATGGGTATCAATACCATATTTTCTTGCAGTTTCACTGGCTTTGCACTTGAATAATTCGAAATCATTTCTATAAATTTGCAACTTTGCTTTGGTCTTTGCTAAAACTTTACTCGCCTCGCCCAAATTGATGTCGCATTTTTGTATGCATAATTGATGTCGTTCAATACACTGTGCATGAATTCGCAAAGCAACACGAACTCAAAATTTATCATTTTTGTTTTAATACTCTCTGCTTCACTACTCTCATCTATATTAGGACTCTTTAGAACTATTTCTGATAATGCTTTGATAATATCAAAATAACGAAGTTTTATTGCAGATATCGTATTGAACCTACTGGACCATCTAGTCGGATTTAGTTTTTTTTAGAGTGGTGTCCGATTCGCCAGTGAATTTTGACAGTAGGTCCCAACGTTTGATGCTGTTTCCGAAAAAGTTATACAAATCTTGCAACGTTACGAAAAAAATCTGTATTTCCACACAACTGCTAACGGCATCATTTATCACCAAATTTAAATTATGCGTGGCACAATGTACGTACTCTGCGTTAGGCTGGATATCCTTAATATGTTTTTGTACACCATTATACACACCACTCATCACACTGGCTCCATCATAGCCTTGCCCCACACATTTTTTTAGATCAATATTTTTGTCGATAAATAATGCTGTCACTTGGTTGACTAAATCTACTGCGCCATGTTTGATGGCTGCATAAAAGCCTAGAAACACTTCTTTTACTTCGATATCAATTGGCTGTCCATTTTCCGATCTGGTTATTACTGCATACCTCACAACAATGCTTAGCTGATCTACCTTCGATATGTCCTGTGTCGTATCCATTATGATGGCAAAAAACGGTGACGCTCTAATTTGTTCTAGTAGATGGGTTTCGAGTTTGGTCCCCAAGCTCTCAATCATTTCATTTTGAATTGTTGCACTCAGATATCTTGTAGATCTTAAAAATATAAAAAAACACAATTTCAGAAAAAGTCCTGATATTAAACAGTTAATAATTATAAACAAAATAAAACGATAAAAAAACTTAGAAATAATTATTATTACCTTTGGGCATATCCAAAACTTGCCGCAAAATGTGATCATATCGGGCGAGAAGCTCTACAAAGGACAGAAAATTTCCGTGGTATCCTTCCTGACTTAAGTCTTCTTGATGTCCTCTCAAAGCCAAAGAACTCTTTGCTAGGGTAAGTATGATATCGAATAACCTTTGAAGAACCATTTTCCAAAATGATGCTTCTTTGCGAATTTCATTTTCAAGTTCCTTGTCGATAGTATTAGTATCGTTTTTTTTTTCAAAATTCATAAACAGCACATGCTTCCGAATGGCCACTCGAACAACTGTGTTGTTTAATTCTTTCTGATAAATGCTTCCAATCTCGAATTCCCGTACACCAAACATTATTCCTTTGTGAAGCAAATAACCAGCAGGGTTGACAATAGGCAGCGTCTAGTATTTTGGAATAACACAACCAAAAACGATTAACTCGCCCATATTTAGAACACGAAACGTAGTACGATTTTGAAAAACACCTATTGTTCTGGTTGATGTCTGTTGGAAAAGGTCCTGAAGGCTGTAAAGGCCCCATATCAAGAATTTGACGTTTTTTGTTATCACTTAATATTTTGTTCGTGAAGTTTCCCAAGTCATAAGAAGATTTGTCGTACACATTTTCGAAAAATGTAGAGGTCTGTGGTTCCTCCAAACCCGCCGCTCTTATGTGTGTCATGCAAACATCATCCACGTTCACATGATCGGCGGCGGAGGTATCTCCAACTGCAATAATTGTCGAATCTTCTTCAGGAGGCTTCTCAACCAACACTGCAGTTACCACATTATTTGAGTCACTATCAATAGAAATATTTTGGCCAGATGTACTTGCAGAAGGCTGACTAAAAAACTTGTCAATTTTGGGCAATTTTTGTTTACTATCTTCTCTTTCTTGGCGTTGTTTGCGTTTAAATGCACCACTGGGTTTCTTCTTTTTATCCATAATTTTAGTTTTCTAATTTATTTAAACAATACAATATTAGATTGTGCTCGAGTAGGTAGGTACTCACTGTTCACTGACGACGTTAAAAGTAAAATAAAAGGAAAGAGAAACACAATGATACGCTACAAGTGTCGTTGGGGAATCCCCGGAAAAAAATTATCACCGTTAGTGTTACCACATTTAACGGTGGAGACCATGAACGATCTCCTGCCCGCGGATGTGAATTAATGTACCTACTGCAGGTGAGTCACCTGCAGTAGGTACACAAAATGCATTGCATTTTTTCACGATATTTCGCGTTATACAATGAGCTGTAACCGAAATCTATAGATTTGACACGATTTATTGACTTAACGGACATCAATATGAGTGGTAAAATCAAATAAAATTGAACCACTATATTGACCAGTACAAAAAAGTTTATTGACATTAGCTTACTTACTCCTGATACAGCATTAATTTTTTAACCGTTCTCGAAAAAAAAATCTTAACTCGAATTCACAATAAAACGCACATCGATGAATAATAAAACGCACATGAATTTAGGGGAATTCCCTAGGCATAACTTTTGAATTTCACTCAAATGAGTTGTCATGATTAAAGTGGGGTTGCAACCTGTCATATTTATTTTGAAAATGGGAGAAATTTCCAAAAGTTCAGTTCGATCGAGATTTCTGGTAAGGATTCGAGGGCCCCCTGAGCTTGAGGGCCCCGGGGCACTTCCCCGCCTAGCCCCTAGGTAGCTACGCCACTGCACATGTATCTTATAAATTTAGTTATAAATATATAATTAATATTAAGAATTATACTAAATATCTTAATAAATAATTAATATGAAAAAATGCAAAATATTATGTGTTTTGTTCGAAGTAATTAGCGAATACAAAGACATCTAATAAGTGATAATAAATGACGTTTAAACCTGGAGTATGGATTTAAATATCAACAACAGTAATTGTCCAGGTGACATCCACGTCAAACCTACAGAGCAAAATTATTATATCTCTCTTTTTCCATAATAATTATTCCATTATCGTATAAGAGTATGTACCTACGTTAATATTGACAGAATATAATAACTTATCACTTTATCACACATGGAAAGGTACGTCTTTTAAATATTCTTTTGCGGTATACATAAATGGAAACCTTAAAACAGCAAAGCTTGAATATAAAGAGGAAATATAGAATGATAGATTTGTTTATTCATGTTTCACACCAAAAGTTGTGTACATTTGTCAAAAAACAATAGAATATTCCGCTTAGAATTAAAACGAAGTGGAACCGTATAAGAAACGCAGACCACGACCAAAAACAAATATCGTTTATTATTATTATTATTATTATTATTATTATCCATCATTATTATTATACTGTACACGCGAAAAGCCGAAACGAAGGATGAAACCGAGGTGGATAGCAACATTGATATTAGTATCTGATGTATGATGAAGTATTATGAAAGAGATGAACAACATCAACTTGATTTTGAAATGTAAAAATATAATATCATAAATGGTCAAAAGAATATAGAGCCCAATGTACACTGCTCAACAAAATTAGCGGAACACAAATTTAATACTAAAACATTTTTTAATTAAAAGAGAGACATAATTGTCTACTTTGGAATATCATACTTTCAACATTAGTGAACAAGAAAATATGCTCTAATATACAAATTTTCATGTACAATGATAAACAAATAAGAATACTACCAAAATAAAAATGTCTTTTTTTACATAAAATTATTAAAAATTCTGTTTAGGTCCGCATATACAGATTTAATATCGTCTGTGCCCTCCGTTAGCATTAATTACAGCTTAGCATCGTCGAGGCTTGCTGCGATTATATAACTCATTTGAAATTTAGCCAATAGCAATTACAAATTTTACATAGTTACCATGTATTGATAAGTGAATATACTCTTGACGACGTGATATAACCGTTTTGGTGTTTCGCTTCCTCCAACAATATGAATGTTGTCATGGTAACAAGTGTTTTGAAGTTTGTTGATAAACGTCAAAAATATATTCAGCAATTTTCATGTTTTTTTAATTTTTT
The DNA here is from genome assembly GCA_963170755.1 of Amphimallon solstitiale. Classification (NCBI taxonomy): domain Eukaryota; kingdom Metazoa; phylum Arthropoda; class Insecta; order Coleoptera; family Scarabaeidae; genus Amphimallon; species Amphimallon solstitiale. Next base: position 46,150,004 of record OY720676.1, on the reverse strand, counting down.
CGACATGGAACGCTTTGGTATAAGCTCGGGGACCGAAATAGATAAAGAAATTGAAAATTTGACACCGCAAAATACCGTTAAAACACATAAATATGTTTGGAAACAGTTCACCGAATTTTGTGAACAGCGAAATTTTAAACTTTGTGCTCAAACTTCTGACGAACAATTAGCAAGTATTTTGAAAGATTGGGCATTCAACATGAAACGTGCAGACGGCACCGAATACAAAGAAGGTACCGTGAAAACAATTTGGAATATTTCCGCTAAACTTGTCCAGAAAAAGTTTTATGAAAAGTTTAATCGAGAAACAAATCCATTCAGAGGCGTGATTTTTGAAGATGCAAGAAAGGCGCGGGCAGCTAAAAGGAAGAAGTTACAAGCAATTCCTGAAAAAAGAAAAACAAGTTCTGTCGCCCTTAAACCGGAAGAAATTAGTAAAATTGTGTCATTTTTTGACGAAAATACGCCAGACGGTTTACAAAAAAAATTCTATCAAATTTGTTCTGTGGAACTGGCGTGGCGTGGAAATGAAGCAGTCTTTTGCTTAATTGACTATTTCAAAGCAGAATGCGACAATTATGGTCAACCCACAGGACGTATTGAGTACAATACCATATTTTCAAAGACAGCACAAGGTGGCGAAAAACATACAGCTGAATCTAAATGGTTGACACCGAATAAAAATTGTAAAGATCAGTGTCCAGTACGTCTGTTGAAGAAAATGTTAAGCAAAAGAACACCAAACATTAAAACCAATCGTCTATTTTTAACACCTAATCCTGATTGGCAGAAAACTAAAATATGGTATAAAAACTGTCCTGTAGGCCTTAATCAATTAAGTAAATGGACACGTTCAGCGGCAGAAAATATAGGACTTGATACAAAGAAGCAAAAAATATCTAATCATTCCAATCGCTCTTCCGCTGTTTGCATCTTGACACAATCTGGAGCAAACTTACAAGAAATTATTAAGATAACAGGCCACTCATCATCTGAATCTCTGAAGCCGTATCTAAAGCTTACTAATGAACACCATAGCAAGATACTTGAAAAAATGAGAAATAAACAAGATTCTGCCAACTCTACCATCACCAGCACCAGCACCTCAAATTCAAATTCTAAAGATAATAGAACAAATATTTATTATAATAATTGTACTTTTAATTTCAACCAATAAAAAAATTTCGTTAGTTAATTCTTTATATAATCGTAACGAATACCACTCGAGCAAACGAAAATAATCCATTATATAACCTCTTCACTCGACGTATATCCTTAAAACACCACTCGAGCTACGCTCTCGTGGTGTTTCGCAGAATACGTCTCGTGACTCGGGAATATAATCGATTATTTTCTATGCTCTTGTGATATTATTACCGAATATATCATCTTAACATGTCTTATGGTAGATTTTGCTATTTTTCTACAAGAACTTCGGCTAACTCCTGAAGAGTAAGAGGTGTAACTGGGCGCTTTCTCATATTCCTATCAGTGAATCCCAATCATGTTCGAGAGGATTCAAGACTCGACTCATGGCCGGCCAGTCAATCAATTGGATTTCTTGTTCTCAAAGAAAATTGGTCGTAAAATATGTTGTGTGGATTCGGCAGTTATCCTACTGAAGGATAAAACCATTACCAAAGTTATTAGCAAATGTTGTACAACATGTTGTTCAAGGATCATTCTAACATAATTCTGTGCATTGAGACTTTGGGGAACAACAACCAAGTCGGTACGACCATCTATGGTGATTTCACCCCATATCATAACTGATCCTAATTCTTTTAGACAGATTTGTTTGTGATCCCTGAACAAACGAGAAGCCCGCACAGGTCTCCGACAATTAAAATTTGCGTCTTTAAGTCTTTTTCTAACCGTTTGATCAGAGATTGTTAGACTGCTGGCATTTCGAAGTAGGTTTTATAACTCACAAGCGGTGGAAGTTCGATGACGAAGGCAAGAATTGATAATGTAACGGTTATCCCAACGACTAGTTTTCCTTTTTCTTCCTTCTTTCTTGATACCTATGCCATGCTCTGATAATCGATGGACTGGTTTGTAGTTGATAGGCAACATATCGCATAGATCGACAATCATCAAGCAAAGCAAGAACCCTCTTGACTTAAATAAGGTATTTTTATCTTCAAAATAATTTGACACTTCAAATTGACGTTTTAAATGTCAACAAACTAACTTAAAGAGTTTTGATTGTTTGCTTAAGGGTCCTCGCTAGTGAATGGGATATGTAATATTGGTTGCATAGCACATAATTTAATAAGCCAAGGATGTCCGAGTACTTTTACACATAGGGAACATATAATAAATATTTGAAATAATAGCTCATTATCTAAGCGAATAAAAATTCATTTATGACCAACTATTTACACATTTGTAACTGCGGGAAATATTTATAGCAGAATAACAATTCATTGTAATGTGGGTTGCCTAATTTTAATTTATTAGATATTCATTTTAAACAAAGTAGAGAATAGTTGAACGAAAAATAAATGTACCTACAGCCGGGTAGCTTTCTATTCAATTTATAACGTGAACCCAAGCAAACAAATCTCCTCCGAAGGATTTTTGAGAAAACTGGTTTTTAATATTTTGACATATTAATTAATTTTCTTTAATCCGATAATTTTTTTCTAAATTTGATTCTTCAGCCGGGTAGATTATATAATTCTTCATAAGTTGACGTTCAAAGGTTTTCTCCATCTTTAAAATCAACAAAAATATCTGGATTCTAAAATCTGCTATTTTGCCATTGTTGACAGATCCACTAGCGAGGACCCTTAAGAAACAAAGACCATATTGTTTTGGATAGTGTTTTCCATTTCAACATCTAAGGAGAAAAAGAAAAAATGTATTAATGTAATTTTCTTTTCTGCACAGCTAAACATGCATTAATAAAAACATGAAAACAATTCGTCATATACTAACAGTTCTGCTAATTTTATTGAGCAGTGTATAAAGAAAACTTGATAATCGAATCTCACAGCTAGTAACCGAAAATTGTGAAAAGGACAAAAAAACTGATACACTGGCAAAAAGACTGTTAGAATTAAAAAAGAACGAATGCAGTTATAAAATCGAACTCCAGGATGTGGTCGAAGATGACAAAATATTTTTCTCCTTTCCAGCACATATAAATAATTATAATTTTTATTCTTATAAGAGTTTTATCGCTTTTTACTTTCACTTGCTACTACGTAGTTCATACGGATATTTTGTTTGTGAAGCTTTCTGAAGCATTTCGAACGATTTGTCACCGACAAGCCTCAGATTTATTGGTAGCTTATTATTCAGTTCCCAACATTATTCTTTGCATCTGTGTTTTATTTCCTATATGTATACAGCTTGAGCGCGCGGGGTATGATCACCCGATGCCAGTCGATATTCTTCGGACGTATATTCGGCAAATGATCTCCGCTAGCTGTGTTCGCCAGATATAGATATATAGATTTATTTTTCCAGAGTTGTTATTTCGTTATATTTACTGGAGAGAATCTCTAATTTTAATTTCTATTTCAAGGGTCGTTTTTATGTTATTTTATGGTATTCCTGTTATACTTATTTATAGTTTTTTTTTACCATGAAATTTCTATTTATTTATTTTTCTCTAGACATCTTAGTTTATTCTGCAGATGTTTCAGGCGGGTTGTTTTTATTTCATTCTAAAACCCAGTTGTACTGCTATAACTTTGTACACAACTACATTATTATTTAATTTCATAAGGATAATCATAATTACGTTATAAGTATTACAATCTTCGCGTTATTATCGACTTAGTTATCTAAGCAATCGTCATCACTTAAAGAGAAAATTTAATTTGTTCTTTTTGTCAATCTGCAAAAAAATAATCAGATCACTATGAGTTCGAATATGAGCAGGCAATGCTAGTATGTTGTGCCGTTACTCTAATATGTATTATCGGACCACGTTTAGATGCGAGTTTACGTATACCATCGGGTGATCATACCTCGCGCGCTCTTGCTCTATACAGTACACAGACTGAGTCTTGGCCGATGGGCGGAGTCTTATACGTCAGTGCGAGACAGAGAAAGTATTCGGAAAAAGGAAATGACCAGCTGCTCGTGCTTATCCTAATATTATAAGAATTCACTGCGCATCTGGTGGGAAGGGAATCTCATCGGCCAGGTCTCAGTCTGCGAGCTGCTGTACTTTAACATTTCCTTTTTGTTTTTGAAATGTTATATTGGATTATTGATAATTACTCTGATATATGATAGCGTGAATTTATCTGTTCCTCTTCGGTACTTTTATGCCCTATATAGGCTTTCTGAAAATTGTCTTTTTTGGGTTATGGGTTTTCTCATTATCCTGTATTCTATGTCCTCCATTTTCTATGATCATTCCTTTCTTTATTACTGAATGTTAATCACATCATTGTCTCCTTGTTGTTTTATGCTGTGAGAAGATATGAATCAATGCTGAAGAAATAATTAAATTTAATAAAACAATGAATAAAAAAAATAAGTAAAAAAATGGTTGAATTGTATGTACACTGTACACAAACAAGAATATGTAAAACAAAAAATAAAGAATTAAAAAATAGAGTATTCTCTTTGAAGTGGATATATTTAATGAATCTGAATTGGGATTTAGCTAGAGAAAATTTGATTTAAGACGTGACGAGCACCTACGTAATTCATTGACGTAATTTATTAAAAATCGTCTGCACTGCGAACAAACAAACAGAAGGGTCGAGAATAGAATAATATGGTATTTCCGGAATGAAGAGATTTCTAGTGTATTTAAAGCACTGTAATTGAACAATAATTCTGAACAATATCTAAATAATTATTACATGTAGGGTAACCTATTTCAGTATTGATAATGCATACTATTTTATGATAGACAGATATCTAATTTTTTTTCATTGGCATGGAATACAAAATCCAGATGTTAATACTTAACAATAGTAGTAATAATAAATTCATGTTTCAAATATCTGAGTAGGTACTAATTACATAACACACAATTAATAAACTGTCTGTAGTATATAACTCAGGTTTATTTATTCTTTCAAAATGTCTTTATAAGGTGCAATCTGGAACAATAGTTACGTAATTAAATTATTGGGAGATTATTATAGGATTGATTCATTTATTTATTTTAAGTTTGTGTGTTTTTGGTTGGTTGGTGGAACATTTAAAATTTTGCTTTTCAGTACTAGGGTAACAGAAATCTGAAGAGATACATGTATGAGCCCCAAGTTATGTAAAAAAATATATAGTGTTATCTTCATTGTAGTAGCTAAACTATAGATACAAATTATCGAATAGTTCGACTACTACAACTACGATTCCATAGATGGCGTCATATTAGTATATGCTGCCATCTTCATGCCAGTAATAAACAAAGTCATTTTTGTTTGCCGAAATGCGCTTATGTTTGTAAACGAAATGCTTTGTGGAGTGCAATGCTTCAATACTCATAATATTTCTGGTCTAGTTGATATTCTTTTTAGAAAAATAATGGTAAAAATTATACTTATACACATATTTTATACTTTTAATCGTTGATAAAGAAGACTTCTTTCTTGACGATTAATTTTGGAGAAACAACTGAAACAACTCATAGAAAGACAATTTTAAAAAAGCCTAATTTTAAAAATAAAGTTTATTTTAACATACATGTCTCCAATTCAGAAATATGTACTACATATCAATTGTATAAATATTGTAAATTAATATTTCTACAACCGGATTCAATTACTTGTATAGTTATATAAATATCACACACAAACTTATTTAATTATTATTATTATTGTGTTATTGTTAATTGTTCTAAAGGCTGCTTTTGCAAAAAATTATAAGGTGTTTTGATAATCAACACTGATATATTCTACATATCATACCAAGGATTGTATAAGAACATAGGATAGCCCAGATCCCTATACCGGCAGTGTTGTTCGCATCGAGCCGTGACTCCGCCTCCTGTGACGTCACAAACGGACCAGTCGCACCTTAAAGTAAAGTGTTTTAATTTAGTTTTCGCCGGCCGTTAGCCCTTGTAAATTAGCGAAATGCCGGGACGTAGTTGTGCGGTAGTTGGCTGTAATAACAGTCGTATTTCTACGAAAATTACCAATAGAAAAATCGTTTATCACAACTTTCCAAAGGCGACAAACTTCGTATCCGATACTGTCCGTAAAGAATGGATAAGGCGCTGCAAACGAGCAGATAAGTGGAATCCAAATACTAGCCAAATTTGCTCAATCCACTTTAATGCAAACGATTATGAACGTGATATGCGCAACGAATTATTAGGTAATAAATGTATTTATACGTTATGAGATAAATTATTCTAATACATAGTAATTATTGCTAGGGTTACCTGTACGAAAACAGCTTAAATACACTGCTGTGCCTAATGTAAATCTTCCACAAATGTCCAAAGATATAAAGAATGTTGCGACAAGAGGGGAAGCATATTTAAAAAGAAAATGAAAGGAAAGAAGAAGTAAATAGATTGATTGCCGAACAATCGATAGCTTCATGTTTAGCGGCAAGTGAGCTGTCAACAGCGTCTTCAACAGCAGAATTTAAAACCGATAAGCCGTTAACTGTCCCAGCAGAAAATATATTATATATATGCGGAGCTTCGTGAAAGTCACACTAAATTATCTACAGAGATGGAAATTATGAAACGCAAATTGAATTTGCAGAGAAAACAACTTTTATACTATAGAAGAAAGAACAAGCAAGATAAACCTGCAGAAAAACAGGAAACGGTAAAAATACTGAGAAAACTCTTAACAGAAAATCAAATTTCTATTCTTCTAAACAAAATTTTTGCTTTGTTATTATAAAATTATTTTGTAAATTAAGAACTGTTATCCGTATGAATTACATATTTAAATACAAAAAGAACCCTTGACAATGCTAAAAAATCGAGTAAACGTAAGCTTTCTACTAGTACACCGTCAGACACTCAACGAACACTAGCTAAAAAAATGCGAAAAACCACTACTTGATTCGTTTTTATTTAATTACTGCGTAACGTGCTGCGTAATAAAACATTGCTATATACTGACTCTTTTAATTGAAAAATATATATTTTTTGCTTTGTATAGAGAATACATGCTCATCGACTTTCTTTATTTATGTTTATGTACCTAATAAATGTGTTTATTTGAAGTTGGAAATGTTTTTTTTTTAAATTATAACCCAAAGTATAACCTTATGGCAATAAAAACGTATTATATTTATAACAGTACACTGACGGATATGTTATTATCTAATGAAATATTATATACCATAATAATAGCACTAATATAACTCGATAATTAATTGTTGTAGTAGCTAAACACATTTTATAAGGTGCTTTACAGTAGTGAACGCGTTCAACCAGGTCCGTTTGTGACGTCATGGCTCCCCACTACGCGGCGAAAATATTGCGGGATCGAGCAATCCTATGTTCTTATACAATCCTTGATATCATACTACCACAGATAAGTATAACAGATAGCTCGTCTAATAGGATTACGAGAAAACAAGCGTGTTGCATAGTTAACGGCGCAAAATTTTATAAATCAGTTAAATTTGGAGTGTTGCGGTTAGTGAGGGGTGCGGGCGGGGTTAAATAGGTATAGATATCTGTAGGTTTAAAATAACCAAGTCGTGTGTCAGTTGAAATCTACTATTACAACATGAAAACAACTCTGACATCTAGTAGCTAAAAGACCAAATATTAATTTTTATATACACGTATTAACACAATATATGTTATTCATATAAGCCCATAATATGAATGTGTGAATACATACAAAAAAATGATTCAGACCACAGATGTGAAAATGAATGGCACAATTGAGAGTATTGTGTAAAAAAAATCCTGGAAATAATTTTGTCAATAAATTTTTCTTTGCCAATCCTCTATTATATAAAATGTCTGGCAATTTTAAATAATGCTAGAGGATTTTTAAGTTTATCTTTTTTATTAAAGCAGATACATTATGTTCTTTTTTTTCACAATTAGAGAGTTTTTTTAATTGAATAAGGCTGCCGAAATTCATTTGATTTCGTATAGCCTGATATGGTTTCATATTTATCTATACCTATATATGTATTATGTATATATAATAATTTTAATTTCCGGAGCTCTGGTTTTGTTTTACGTGTTGGCCGTCGTTACGAATGCTATTAATCGCCATCACTGTGCTTTCTAATAATATTGGTTTATAATTTAACAGTTATTTTGTTTCCAAATAAAGAAAAATATTTAACGAAAAAAATATTAGACAATGAACATCCTTTATGTAACCTACAAAATAGTTTAAAAAATTAGAAACACTTTTGTATTTAAAGAGGGAAGGTTTTGCTAAAGCAATCTAATAATATCGGTACATAAAAAGAGATCCATTGATGAGTATCTCATAAATGCCCAGAGTTCATCGATGAATAGAAGACCTTATTTTATGTCCAGTTTAACGTTTTTATTGTGTAATGTAATGTAATGTTAGTTGTGTTGTTAGTTGATGCTTGATAGTTGTTACATCATGTCGAGACTTGCTGCTGGAAATAAGTGTGTATATGTGCATTGTGAAAAAACACGTAGAAATTTTAAAGGATTGAAATTATTTCGATTTCCAAAAAATGAAAATATTAGGAAAGAATGGATAAAAAATTGCGGTAAATATTATTTTGTTAGTTCGTTCACTGTTTACTTATAATGGGCCTGTAATTGATTTACTGATTGGCTATTTACATTTTAGGGAATTTTACATTTTATAATATCCGCCTCTCTTTGAAATCAAAATAATTGTCAAATTTGACATTATAATTCCATAAGAGCAGAAAGAAATTTCTAGCAATGATTTTGATAATTATCAGCTTTAACATGATGTGAATTTAAAATTACAGGTTATTAATGCTATTTCTTCCTCATATTGGCAATGTTATATTTGCATGAAAGCATGAGAATATGATTATAAAACGATGTTAATTTCGTAAATCAACCTTTAGGCACGGCACTAGCGTTTCCAAGTTGCCGATTTAGTAACATCAAAATTTCTAAATTTCAAAGCGTAAATTAATTACAGACACCTGTTACTTGCGTATAGCATTTTTATTTTAGTCCGTGTATACTTTTTTAGGAAATGTGAATATGGCAGCCTTATCACCCACTACATTGAGGAGAAAACATATCTGCGAATTTCATTTTAAAGAAGAGTGTTTTAATGCTTCGGGTAGACTAAATAAAAGTGCCATACCGACTAATTTTAGTGAAAAAGGAGATTTCATATTACGCACATCTTCATTGTCACCGATACGAAAATATGAGGCAAAACATATTCCCGCATGTTCGCCAAAAACTCACAAATTGTATTTAAATGAACCATCGACATCAAAAGAGGAACATATATTAGACGCAATAACAGAGTTCCCTAGCCCAAAACGCAAAAGAAAAGTAATTCAAGAAGAATATGATCTAGCAAGAGGTAAGATTAGAAAATTGTCAGATCAGCTTCAAAAACAATCAAGAATTTTAGCATCCAAAAGGGGACATATATCAAAATTAAAGGCAATGAAAAGAAAATATTGCACCCTAGAGGTATTTAAATCAGTTAATTATATTTCCCCACAATCTAGAGCTATTGCTCTTATGCAAATACGCAACCACAAAAAGCCTTGGACAAAAGAAGAAAAAGAGCTAGCGATATCTCTGTTTTATACGTCACCTGCTGCATATAAATCTATGAGGCGACAAAAAATAATATTACCCGGTGTATCTACAGTTAAGAAATGGATAGGTAACTCAAAATATACACCGGGATTCAATAAATATTTATTTAAACAAATTCATGCAAAAAGTAAGACCATGACAATTAAGGAGAAATTTGTTGTTATGTGTTTTGACGAAATGGCTTTAAAGCAAGAGCAAGAATATTCAAAACACCTGGATATTATAGAAGGTCTTGAGGACCTTGGATATTTCGGAAGGAAGGATAAGCCCGCCAAGAAAGCGATGGTTTTTATGATTAGAGGACTCTTTTCCCAATGGAAACTACAGATTGGATATTTTCTTATTGAAAGTGCCATATGTAAGGAAAATATGATATCTGTAATCAAAACAGCTATTAGTATGCTAAAAAGATGTGGCATAATAGTTAAAGGAATGGTATGCGACCAAAGTACAACAAATGTGGCCGTTATTAATTCTTTGGGAGTTACAATAGAGAATCCATATTTTACTGTACAAAATAGTAGAATTTTTGTATTTTATGATCCCCCTCATTTATTTAAAAGTATTCGTAACAATCTTCTAAATGGCCATTTTATATATCGCGAACTGAATACCACCAATATTATTCGATTTGATGACATTGTTGCGGCATATGATTTAGATAAAAAGAATGTAACTGCCAGATTGTTACCAAAATTATCTGATATTCATATTCATCCAAATTCATTTCAGCGGATGACTTGTAAATATGCTCTCCAAGTTTTTAGTCACACTGTGGCTGCTGCCATTAAAACTTACATTGAATTAAATAAAATAACAACATCAAGTGCTCTGCATACAGCAAATTTTGTAGAATTACTTAACAAGCTATTTGACATTCTGAACAGTAAATATATAACTCACAGAAATCCGTTTAAATCAAGTTTTTCAGGTAAAAACAAAGAGCATTTAAATATAATTTTAGAAGCCAAGAAAATGTTTAGATTCTTAGAAAAAGTAGATTATAAAAACAGAATTTCAAGACCTCCATGTTTTAATGGAGTTCTTATTACTTTAAATGCTCTAGAACAATTACATGATGAAGTGCGTCATATCGACAGTCACATATTGACTTCCAGATTAAATCAAGATGTACTAGAAAATTTTTTTTCAATTATTAGACTTCGAGGTGGGTTTAATAGAAATCCCACAGCAAGAACTTTTAGAACGAGCTTCAGAATCAATGTCATAAATAATATAATGAAGCCTCCACAAAGTGCAAATTGTGAATTGGACGAAGATATGTTTTTAGATTTACCTGTTGCTGAAGACAACCTAAATGAATCGTCAACCGATGACTCACACACAAGTATAAGCATACCTGATACAGATTCCCAGTCTTCCGAAGTAATGAACGATGCAGAAGACTATGCTGTGTCATATTTTGCTGGATACATTTGCTTTAAATTAATTAAAAAGTATAATTGTGAGACTTGCGAAAGAAGCGTACTATCGCAAAGCACATTAAAATCAAAAAGTCAATTATTTATTCTAAATAAAGAATATGAAAACAGCAAAGACTTTTCTAAGGGATTGAGAAAACCAAATGATCAAATAACAGCCTTTGTAAAAAGGGTATTAAAATCGGTTCATAAAATATTCAACAAAAATAAAGATTTAATTCATATTAGGACAAAAATTAAGCAGAGAGTACTAGAAAAGAATGATTTAAACATAATTTGTAACAAACACGAACATCAAACGTTCTTTTTAGACATGTTACTAATACAAAACTTTATAAAGAATGTAAATGGCACAAATATCCGACATCTAAATCTAGATCTGAAAAGTTGAATATTTCACGAAATATATAGGACCCTATTTATAAAAAATATATGTATTTTTATTCCCAACCCGTTCTATATTTACTATAAATAAAAATTTTGTTTTATTTCATTAATGCTTTCATTTTTTCCCTATGTTTTGTTCAACAAACGTACTCAAAAATATGTTCATTAGAAATCAACTGTTCACAGTTCACGGTTCACGGGATTATTTTACAATCTTAGAACCTCAAACAACAAAGAAACTGTTGTAGTCTATCTCTGGTTATACCAGTGGTTCCCAAACTTATTTTGCCTACTGCCCACTTTGAGAATAAATTATTTTTTAGCGCCCCCATTTTTTCACCTACTCAAAAACCACTATAACTTCAAATTAAATTAATTATTGTGAGCTATATTAGCGGAGATTAAACATTCATTCTAAACGAGACTTTTACTATGGGTTATAGTAAAAGTCTCGTTTAGAATGAATGAGTTAACTTGAGACCTGAGCGTAGTAGGTAGTACACAACGGCGCTCAGGTCTCAAGTTAACTTTTACGGGCTACACCTGCCAATGAGAATGATTATTGAAACGCAACTTTATAGTATTCAGACAAAGTATCTTTTATTCAAAATTCAAAATAAAACAAACATAATCGATTCTAATATAAAAACTAATGTGAAGGATGAATCTGATGCTGTTTAATAAGTTTGTTGATATCAGGTTCCAATTTACTCAAGAACAGCCGCAAGTCACCACGTTCGGTAACATGCAAACGATTTCTCTTTTTAGTAAGCAGCGTTGCTACAGCACTAAATCCACGTTCACACAAATATGACGATGGGAATGCTATCAAGAATCGTTGAATGATTGACCACAATCCAGGGTACAATTGCGGGATCGGTTTTTGTAGCCAAAATTCTTGGTAGCCATTTTTGAACTTGATTTTTATTTCCTCGTTCGTTGTCAATTCTATAAGTTCTTCTTCCAGATGTGGTGATATTGCTGTGTTGACATTTGAAAACGGATCCAACACCCAGTCTGGTATTTCCAAGTTCAAAATATCCTGGTGTCGTTCGGTGAAGTCAATGTGGAGCTTTTCCAAATGTTGGCAGTAGGCAAACAAGTCGTCGTTACTGCAGGATACTGATAAATTCGGAAAATTATGAAACTCACGTCTGCCCATATTCTTTTTGTGTAGAAGCAGTTTGGCTGCGAAAGCAGCAACGACATTTTTTGTTTTAATTAAATTTAGTTCATCGCCTTGCAGTTGGAGATTCATGTTGTTGAACAATTTATACAGGTCTGTCATGTAAGCTATATCATTTTTTGATGTAATGAGCTTGTTGCGCAATTCTGTATCTTTAGTTTCCAAAAACTCTATCACAGAGTCAAACAGGTTGTAAAATCGAGTCAGACAATTGCCTCTTGATAGCCAACGAACTTCGGTATGAAACAACAAACGGTTGAAATCTTCGTCATTAGTAACACAAAGCTGATGAAATAATCTATCATTCAAAGAGCAGTTACGGATTTTATTGACTGCTTTGATGACATATTGCAGTGATTGAAATAGTCGTTCACTTAAATTTCTAGCAACCAAATGTTGTCTATGAATAACGCAATGTACAGCAAGGACATCTAGAATTTTATTTTTTACGTACGCTATGAAGCCTTTATGGCACCCTGTCATAGCCGGAGCGCCATCCGTAGCAACTGATATAATATTTTTCAAGGGAATCTCTTTCTCATCACAAAACTTTTTCAATGTATTGAATATGGTTTCGCCTTTTGTATCGGTCTCTAAATTTCTAGCAAACAATAGTTCTTCACATATTTTCTCATCTTTAATAAACCTCACGTAAGACAGCAACAATGCTTCATTAGTTGGTAAAGTGGACTCATCGAGCTGAATTGAGAATTGACTAGTCCTCAGATGATTGCACAATGATTCTTCTATGTTTCCGGCCATTTCATCAATTCGTCTTTGCACAGAATTATTACTCAAAGGAATTTTTCCGATAATATCTGCGGCCGGTTTATGAAGCACAGTAGTTATTACTTCCTTTATTGCTGGCAAAATTAACACTTCTCCGATGTTGTGTGGTTTGCCTTTTTGAGCAATTAACAAAGAGATGTTGTACGAAGCTCGAAGTCCGTCGTCATCTTGCTTAGCAGCCGCCGAAAAGAGTTTTGCTACACTTGGCCGAGTATTATGCTTCTTCTCTAGGTCTTGAAAATATGCTACATTCTTGTCTTTCTTATCTGGATGCATTTTATTCAAATGATCTTGAAGTCTTGAAGGCTTCATTGCTTCATTCGAAAATGTTTTTAGGCATAGAAGGCACAAAGGCGACGATGGGTTTGTAGGATTTTCAATGAATCCGAATTTAATATATTCCGCACAGTATTGCCGTCTCTTCTTTTTTACTTCCGACATTGTTTTGTTTTGAGAAATACGTAAGTATAAGTGTTGAACTTAAGTACTGCTTATCTATTACGCGCGAAACCGCAAATGAAAATAAAATAAATATTACGTTGTTTATATAGGATTGCATAAGCAGCACGCACCGACAGGAATAAGACAAACATGCATAAACTCGTTTATCTCATTCGACGCTCAATCGTACTCAACAAGTAAGAACAAGTATTCTATGAACCAGCCGATTGATACAGTTGCCTTTTTATTTGTTTGTTTGTGTCTCTTTTCGTTTCGAAACGGAGCGACCGATTGATATGTTTTTTATTTTATTTATTCAATAAAACAGGACAGATATATGAACTACTCGGAGAGAAATATCGAACCGAGTTGGTTTGAGCAATCTCTTAATTAATATTAGTTGATGTTCACAAGCTGTAGTCGAGAGTAGGGATGGGACATCGGTGGGTAAACATCGATATCAAACATCGATGTTAACATCGTTGATCAACATCGATGGTTGCAAAATATCGACTACCAAACATCGATGTTTTTAAACATCGATAATTATATTTATAGATTTATTTTTTGGCAGTTTAACAAAAACTTTATTATAACTTAATTAATTTACGTCCTTAACAAAATGATATAAAAGATATCACTATTCAAAAAAAATAATAAAAGAAATATATACATTTATAATATGTAGTTAACTTTAGAAACTACTCAAAAAAAACTATATAAAAAAACAATATTATGCAATTACGCATGAAACAACCACATGACTTAAATCGTCTGATACTTAAAAAATATATACATTTACGTGTATCAAAGCTTTTTAAGAGAACGATTTTTATTTGGGATTTTATAGTCTTGCATTTTTTTTTGACTACGCTGGCAAATACCGAGATACATATGGATATGGTTTTATATTTCTGATGTGTCATCTTGCATTTAATACGTGTATCGTCGTGTATGATTGTACGCACTAGGGAATTTCCCGAAGAAGTATACATCGGTAATGTCTATCTCCCTTCTTTTTCTATGAAAATACGTTTACCTCCTTCACTTATTCTGCATGCATACATAATTTAACTTTTATTCTGCACATTAAAAGTACTATAAATTTATGTATTTAATTATATATTATTTAAATATTTATACTGAGTAATATTTAAAAGAGCCTAAAATGAAATATTCGAATTTATATGATATAGCACTGTGTAATTTAAATACTTCTTTTATTCGTAGACAATTTTACATCCTCGTAGCCTGTATGTGAGCTGTTAATTTGGAAACATTTTTGTATTTGTCAACAGAGGACGCTGTTTTATTTTGTGATTAGTGCAAATACATTTAGTCAAGCTTAAAAGTTCGATGTTCACTATATTTCTTCTAACATCGATAGTTTATCGATAAATCTAAATTGCAAACATCGATGCAAAAACATCGAACATCGATCCTAAAATATCGATGTTCAATGAACATCGATGTTTATCGCCCATCCCTAGTCGAGAGTCGAGAGCTCAGTCGGTGTCTAAGAGTCCTCCTAGATTCTAGATGAAATTACAAATCGCCCCCTAAGCCTTTACACAACGCCCCCATTTTTTTTCTGGGTCTCTTACCGCCCCCCTTTAGACCTGCAGCGCCCACAAGGGGGCGTTATCGCCCACTTTGGGAACCTATGGGTTATACCAACCCACATAAATATAATTTTTTATAGTCACTACGTCTCCATACATATTATGCGGTAGGATATGCCTAATTGTGTGCGTATTATGTACAACACATACCCCATATATGTTGGCATGTGGGAATACATATATAGTAATCTATTAATACACATTTTATAATCTAAAAATATATTTTTTAAAGTGGTTTTTTGTTGACTTCAATAATTACGATAAAAGTCAAAAAAGCACATATGTAATTAATTACAGGATATAATAAAAAAAAAAAATTAAATGTAAAATTTAAAATGTTAAAAATAGAACGTCATCTATATTTTATTAGTACAACTACATAGAACTATTTGCACTGCAGCGCCAAAACCTTCATGCTATTTAGCGGAAGGATTCCATAGTAATAAAATTCCAGCTCCATTTCGACCGAAATGCCGCTTCCAGTTGTCCCATAAGGATGAGCTATCTGTTATACTTATCTGTGATACTACTATGGCTACGTCGCTTCGGCAACCGACAAGCGCCAATAATTAAAAATGGCGTCAAATTTGAGATGTTGCAAAATTTTATCTGTCAAGTAATATAACCTACAGAAGTCATTTCAGAGGACTGTCACTAATACTCTCCAAAATTTTTTTTCAAATTTCGCGGATGAAATAATATTCATACACCTTTTAACGTTTTTTATAAAAGTCATCCAAACAATACAAATTTGTCGAAGATGCTTGCCTAACTAACCACATAGCCAAGTAGTAAATAAAATGTAGGTGTTGGATATTTTTGCTAAGATTACTGCGCCCTCTATTATTATATGTATTTTGAAATAAGTAACATGAGTGACATTAAAAGTGTTTGCCGTTTGTTTCAGTTGTACTTTCCGTTAATATATTTGTTTTCTTTAATTTCCTATTACATATTGTAAAGGTGAATTTGAACGTGTACTTAGAGGCTTCCTTTCAGTAGCTTTTAATTATAATATTTAGACATTTGCACTTGAAACTTCCTTTCGGATTTTCAATGCTAAACTATAGCAATTGATTAGAAACGTGCAGCAGTACCAGTTTACCTATTATAATGTAGTTAAAACCAGTGGCGGCTGCTGCAGGGAGGGCAACGGGGCACTGCCCCCCCCCCCCGTGACAAATTTCCCCGTAACAAATTTCTTTTAACAGATAAATTAATTATAAATACCTAATTTGTATGTAATTTTTCTGATTTGTTTGACGTAGGCTCCGGGGCATCTCGCGCGACTGCCTCGTCTGCATTAGAAATCGAACGATGAAACTGGCGCGGGTAGCGCGCGTATATATGTAGGCGGCGGGGCACTACTCTATGGTGCCGGGTCAGGGTGGCGGTCCAGTCCAGCGGTGACTGTATGTTGTAATTTCTATCGGTGCAAATGCAACTATGAATTGCGTTAGTAACATTAAGACAGAATTAAAAAATCTAGGTCTCCTTAGACCAGATTTATTGATTAAACTAGAAGATCACAATTTGAAAACTAATAAAACCGTGACGAGAAAATTCAACAGAAGCTCTTACAGTTTATGAGACTGGTTGTGTGGGTGTAATGCTTTTTTCTATTTCGGTGCTATAAAGTTCACTTTACGACATCCGTTTTGGTTTCAAAACTCTTTCTTTATCGCACGCTAATTTTGTTGTTTTGACGTTGGTAACAAAAAAAAAAAAAATGGAACCATATTATATTTAAATGTCAAAATGTAAGCCTTTAATGTAACAAACATGTGCAATAGAAGTTGTACAAAGAATAAAGAGCACACATGCTAACATTTTATTTACTAATTAACAGTATAAATTGTTAAGCAGAGTTGGATGATAAGTTTCCTGATGCTACTATTGTAATTTACTTCCAAGGTTGAATAGTACAACTATTATAAAAGTTTGCTTTTGATAATATGTCGAGACTATGTTGGCGAAAGATTTTGTAAATTGTCTTCTGCTATTTTGCGAATCTCTGGGGGCGTGCAAAATAGAAAAAATCAAGTGAACGGTGTTTTTCTACTTTGAAGAAAATAAAAACATTTTCTAGAAATACCATGCAGGAAAGCAGACTATGTGCCTTAGCAATGTGTTCCATTGAAAAACAATTACAGACATCAACACCAAACTTCAATGAATTAGTTATTAATCATTTTGCTGATCGTAACGAACGGCGAATGAATTTTATTTTCAAACAAGTTTATTAAATAGCATATTGAGTTTATTTGTTGTCTGTACTTAATTTTTGATATTAAACACTCAGACCACCGGTGCCCTCCCGTCCCAAAAAATCACGGACCGCCACTGGTTAAAACAGCATTATTTAAAAAAATATATATAAATTTTAAAATTCACGTTTTTGATTTTTTTTTAAATAATCAATCCACTAATATTAATCTATTTTTATTAAAAATTATATTCTGTTATTGAATCATATAAAGGTCCCTTTGAGCAAATAATAAAAGCAAGCTCAACACATTCATTTTAAAAAAAAATTCTTTTTTTAGAATCCCATGTTTTCAAAACCATTTAAGTTTAATATTTACCAACCATAATTTCTTTTAACATATTCTACACCGGAAATCGATTTTTACATAAATATAAATATATTATTGGACAATAGGATTGTAACAGTTAGAGCTAGGGGTTGGAGTTCAAAGCGAGATACTATATGTGAAGCATGTAAGAGCGTAGGAGATATAAAACGAAAGAGATCTACTGTACTGCATGCTTGCTATTGCTATTATTGCTTGCATGCTGTGATTGCAGTGCTTGCAACTTGCATGACTGTATATTGGGAACAATGCATCGATCTATATGACAGATACCCGATTCTTGTATTGTTCAGAAGTAACAGCCGTAACAGCTTATGTTTAATTTAATAAATAGAATTTTATAACTTGATGAGGAGCATAAAGACTATTCTTTTGAATGTTACAAACATAATTGATGTGAATACACAAAATGTTGCATGATAATATATATTTTGCTGTCAGTGGAAAGTGCAAAATGTTTTGGTGTTGATTGCTGTGCTTACATCCCATAGATATGTAAATATTTTCAAAAAAATGGCTCTTTTTACAAGAAACTGGAAAGATATTGAATGTGACTTATTTAATGATGAAGGGATTGAAACTTTGTCGTCCAGAGAGCAGGTAAAATTCATATTATTAGTGTTGAAGTGGTATTTAAACATACACTTAACCTCAACTTATTTTTATTCAAGATAAATGTTGAATCAAATATTAAAAGACTTTACCAAAGTTTGGGTACTAGATGTAGAATTGATAATAGTTTACCGAAATTAATCACTGCTGAACATGAAAAATATCTAAAGCAATGTCTTACATATCTCCCTACAGGTTATGAGGTATGTTAAACTGAAACAACTTTGAACATTTTATTTATTCTTATCGTATGCATTAGAATTTAGATGCCAGCCGCACTTGGATGTGTTATTGGATTGTACACAGTTTATCATTACTTGATATTGAATTGCCAGAGTCACAGTTAAATAGTATAATTAATTTTATTGGAAAGTAAGTACCTTTATTCTAATTTGAATTAGGGTAAGCATTGCTTTTAAGGTGCCAGTGCCCCAGTGGTGGCTTTGGTGGGGGTCCAGGACAACTGCCGCATTTAGCAACAACTTATGCTGCTGTAAATGTATTATGTATAATTGGTACGAAGAAAGCTTATGATACAATTAATACGTAAGTAATATGCCCTTTTTTCATAGAGTACAATTTATTTAAAATTGTCCAGTTCAAGCTTTTTCAATAGTTTACGGCATATTGTTGAACTTATCACTTACAACTAAAGTTTAGCTAATGAAGTTGATTGTAATATACCTCTGCGGTGATAGGCTGACCTGACATACTGAATTTTTGTGACTTTGGAGGTATAGGTCCACGTAATTCATGAATTATTTTTAAATTCTATGTAATTCAACATGGATTACTTGTTACCAATGTATTTGTACTTTACAGGCAATAATATGAATACATTTTGATTACCTTTTTTCTCGTAGAGTGAGTTTGCAAAACTTTTTATGGTCGTTAAGGTCACCAGAGGGGGCATTTACTATGCACAAGGATGGCGAGGTGGATATTCGCGGTACCTATTGTGCCTTAGACGTAGCAACTTTAACAAATATTGCTACAAATAAACTTTTTGATGGTACTGCTGAGTGGATTGTAGGGTAAAATTTATATTTAAGAAAAATATAACTCTTATATCTTTAACGACCTTTACAGTTGCCAAAGTTATGAGGGCGGTTTTTCTGGTTGTCCAGGCATGGAAGCACATGGCGGTTATACGTTCTGTGGGCTTGCCTCATTATTCTTGCTGAATAAAGTTCATTTATGTGATGTAAAATCTTTACTTGTATGTATATCAAATATTTATGACATGTATTTACTCAATAAAGTATATGTATATTGTCAATTTCAGAGATGGCTAGTTAATAGACAAATGAGATATGAAGGGGGATTTCAAGGTCGTACGAATAAGTTGGTAGATGGTTGTTATTCTTTCTGGCAGGCAGCTTCTTTCCCTTTATTACATAAATTTCTTAGCGCAGGTAATTTCTTTTTCTATTTTATCAGTATTAGTAGCCTACCTGTAGTGGGGTCATGATAGATAGAATTGTATTTTAATGACGTCACGTTACCTAGCGACCATAGATACTTGCTTCGTGTCGATAATTTGGAACCATGATGTAAGCTCGCTTCCAACCCCTCTCGTCTCAACAACCCCCTCAAAATCGACATGAAATCGTTTACAAGCTAGCGGTCAATAGGTATCGTTTACTTGTTCCATCTTAATTTATATAATGAACAAGACAGAGAAAGCATATTTCCCGCCAAAATTATAACGTAAAATATGTGAAAAATGTTTAGTTACAAAGAAATAATAAAGTAGGCGTTTCATATTAAAGTTAGTATGTTACAGTAATGTCTATACGTATATGCACAAAAGAGAAAAGAATTTTTTTTGTATATACAGGGTGTGTCATGCCTTTATGAGTAAAGATATTTCGAAGCGGTTTTTTTTTGATAGTTGCTCATTAGGAGCACATTTTAAAAATATTTTGTATTATACAGAGTGTTCCATAACTTGGTGGCTGACCATAGTTATAGTGTTTTAAATGGAATACCCTATATATTATTACATTTTTGTTTTCACCGTATAATTTTAAGTCAAAAAGTAAGAAGAAAGTATAGGCCTAAAGTCTAAAGTTTTGGACCCATTTTTCTGAAAAATTCAATGTTTGTAAAATTATATTTCTCGAAAACGACTTATTAGATGGACACAATTTTTTCGGTATTGTTCACAATAAGAGATCCTAATAGAAGCATATTTTTTTTTCAGTTACTAACTGCAAGTGTAGAAAACTGGATTAAAATTACATGAAAAGTCAATTTTTTCAAATGAAACATCCTATACAGGGGGCTGACAAAAAACGCCCCAAGCCGTAGCTCCGTTATTTCCTATCCGATTTAAAAAAACGAAATATCAAATAAAATGGTTAAGTAAATACTATCAATTGGCATAATCAAAATATTATTAGGAACAAAAAGTTGGAACATGCGATAGTAATTTTTTTTTATTGGCAACGAATATTTTTAATTAGTGTTTCGGATAAAGAATGTTTTACTGATTTTGATGATGTATAACACGTCAATTTTTCATAATAATTTTCAAGTGTGCCGTGGATACCAATCAAATGCATCAAGTAATAAGTACTGTCAATTAGTATGTAAATGTTAATAAATAGTGTCATTGTGACATTTGTGTTTCGGTATGACATTAGTTCAACGTTCTGATTCTTTCTGCGATTCTGACCGACATGTTGCAAGTATACTTTGAATGTAATCGAAATAGTGCTGAAGCTGTGAGACTCTACAGTTATCGTTATCCGACAAGAGAGGTTCCAGACCGTCGTAAATTCGGAAGAATCGAACAAAATTTAAGAAAATATGCAGCCTTCAAAAGGCAAAAAGTAAGAGTCGACAGTTTAAGGAAAATACAGAATTGGATGTTCTTTTATGTGTGGAAGAAAGTCCATGGACTTCTACTCGGAGAATTGCAAATAAGATCGGCGTATCGTACCAAACAACACAAGCGATACTCAAAAAGCACAAGTTCATACCACACATCTCTCAAAAAGTACAAGCTCTATTGGAAAATGATCATGGTCGAAGAATGCAATTTTGTAACGTATTCTTAAATGTTACACGAGATCGTAATTTTATCGAAAAATTATTTGGTCGGACGAATGCAGTTTCAGTAATAATGGCATTGTTATCAGAAGAACAATCGATTTTGGAGCCAAGAAAACCCACGAATTATAATTGAGAATAATTTTCAGCAAAGATTCAGTTTAAATGTATAGTGCGGTCTTTGGGGTGATCGATTAATTGGCCCATTTTTCATAGATGGCATCTTAAATCAAGCAAGATACCATCAACTATTGCGTGAAAACATTACAAACATTTTAGATGATTTGCCAATTGCCGAGCTAAACAGAATGTACTTTCAGGAAGATGGCGCCCCTCCTCATAATGCCGTAATAAATGTTGAATGGTAAAATGCGACATTTGCTGAGAGGTGGATAGGGACCAATGGACCCATTCAATGGCCCGCTCGTTCGCCCGACCTTACGCCGCTGGATTTTTGGTTATGAGGCTATCTTCAAGATCGGGTTTATTTTATTAGTCCGGAAAATATAGACATTTTACGGCAAAGAATTCTGAATTCTTGCCGCGAAATACCTCCTAATTGTATACTCAACGCCACTAATGGAGTAATTAGAAGGTGTCAACGATGTCTTCAACAAGGCGGCAGATAATTTGAACAATATTTGTAGATAAGTTTCGTATTTATTTGTATTTTTTTAAAATTTCCATTCCAATAAAATGTTATTAACCACGGCACACTTGAAACTTTGAAACTTATGTTGAAAAATTGACGTGTTATACATCATCAAAATCAGGAAAACATTCTTTATTCGAAACATTAATTAAAAATATTCGTTGCCATTAAAAAAAAAATTGACTATCGCATGTTTAAACTTTTTGTTCCTAATAATATTTTGATTACGCTAATTGATAGTATTTACTTAACCATTTTATTTGATATTTCGTTTTTTAAAATCAGATAGTAAATAACGGAGTTACAGCGTGGGGCGTTTTTTGTCAGCCCCCCCCCCGTATATCAGTTCATTTTTGAATTGCTTATTAAATTTCACATAAAAATCATGTAAAACGTTAATACTTTAAAACTGACTCTTACTGACCTATTGTAGCTTTTTGATATAATTTTGCGTGTCTTGGTTTTAAATGAATATAGCATAGCATGCCGTAAAATTAGCTGTGATGTTGATGGATGACGTTTAGTAAGTTACTTTTTAGTTGAGAGTGTAATTTGTTGATGCTATTAATCTTAAAATAATTGATTTTATAATGGAATTTTCTAAAGAAGGGCTTACAGATATGATTTTTGTACTTGAGTATAGCCAAAGAAATTATTGTTCAACTGTAGTACATCACCCCCCCCCCCCCTTTAGTACTAAGAATGATACATCATTGAAAAGATAATTTTATGGAGAATTCAGCAACGTGATTGCTGGTTGCGTTGCTTATGATTTTAGCGTCCTCTAGCAGGATGAAAAACAGTTGCGTATTCCTAAATGTGACACATCATTTGAAAGCTAATTATATTAGCAACTTAATGCACAATTGAAAAAAAGTATTAACTCATATAATTAAAAAATCTTGCAGATCTCTAAAGTTAAGAACTACAATCTTAATTAATTTACAATATATGCTGACACTATGTACTTGACAATGATGCCAGTTAAACGTCAAAAGTATTATGTATTCAGTGGCTAATAAAAATAGCTTTCAAACGATGTGTCACATTTAGGAACACGTAACCGTTTTCTATCCCGCTAGAGGGCCCTAAAATCAAAAGTAACGCAACCAGCAATCAGAATGCTCAATTCTCCATAAAATTACTTTTTCAATGATACATCATTCTTAGTACTTCCCCTATGTAAATTGTAATGGTTAGATTGATGGAGGGGTGGAGAATGACGTATCACAGTTGAGGTTATGATGAAAGGGTGGCCCCCTTGGATTAAAAGTCGACCTGTTTTTACGTTTTTTCACAAAAGATTTCTCCTTCCAGATATTCAATCTGTTTCGTTTTCGTTACCGCACCCTGTATGTGTATATTATGCGTTAATATATTTGCTGGGTTGTCAAGGATACACCATTTTTTTTGTGTACTGGATATTTGCCGCCATAATGTTGATATAATAATGTTTAATATAAATAATAGTTTGTTAATATTTAATCGTTTTGGTTGGTTAACGTTTTTAATTGGTTTATAATGATAATTAAATTATCGAAACGTTTTAATTCCTATGTTGTTTAAGTTAATTGACAGCTGCCAAACCACAAACAGGAATTGCTTGTTTTATTTATTTATTTAATGAACATACAGCAGGTTTATACTGAACTACATTTTGGTACAAAACAGAGATTAAAACTAAGTAAAAACAAATTCCACGGATTAACACTATGTGAACAAATTAGGATCGTAATAATTACGTTTTAAATATAATATACCTTGTCTCAGAATAAGGAGTGATTCAAATATCACGCCAAAATGGTGTATATTTGTAAGGTATCTCATTGCACAGTATATAGCTATATAATAGAAACAGTAGTTTCTCTCGAGGGAAATAATTGTCCACCGGCAAACCGACGCGTGCGTGACAATTTCTGAGTGCGCAGTAGTCAGCCATCAGCTGTTGAGTTGGCGGGATTATTTGATGCGACTGCTCGGCTTGAGGTTTGTGAATGGCCGTTAATGCAAGTTATGCTGGGTGTACACCAATTATACAAAATGTTTGACAAACAATTTATTATGAACACTAATTTTACAAATTAATGGGTAGTTGTACACAAATTAAACAAGGCATATTGTAACGTTTTCGAGTTCCAATAAACAACTCGTGCAATTATTTATTTAAAACAGTCTGTATATTTATATACTTAAAATTATTTAACAATATAAAAACATAAAACTAACTTAACACACTTAAACTACTACTAATAAATTATCACAGGTATTTATTTACTACTACAATTTAATTATCTCTGTCCGTATTTATTTATATAACAGTTCTATTTATATAAGACGGCACTACTATATTTATTTATTCGGCTACCACTATTCGTTTCCACCACTCGAGACTACCGAATTACTCCGCGATTACTTTTCCGCAATGAATCCCGTAATGAATTGAATCCCGGTGACTCAGTCGCCTTATATACCATGCATGAAATGTTCTCGAACAGTACTAGTAAATTCGGCAATATACTGGAAGTAATCTAGACCCTTCGTTGCTTACGTCGCACATCTGTGAGATGACTCACTGCATTTACGATATTTACCAGCCGAGAGAGATAATTTATGGTCTCTTTTTTGTGCGTGTGACAATTTCGTTTTTATCGCGCCGAGAGATCTGATTCTTTTATTTAATGTAAACACATTTCGTTACAATATGTAAAACTAAATTATACATTCTTTTGGCATTTATAATTAACGTCAAATAAATGTATTAACACATTATTAATTTAGAATTTGTGTTTAAAATGTGTCAAAAATTTTTGTTTGATTATTGTGCATTTCCTTGAAACATTTCCATATAATTTAATGGATGCTGACGTACTTCTAACATTTTTGACCCACAAATTTTTTTTTATAATTAGTGTGCACAGAGCATAACGTTTTATCAATAATTGTAGTGTTACGTTTCGCGAATACTTGGAACAAAAATGCCCCATTATTGTTGTGCACCTTTGTGCAAGAATAGTTCGAACAATTCTAAAAATGTCCTCAACTGTTAAAATGTGCATATTGTTTATTGTAGTTGTGAATAATTACTCAAACTTCATGACAAATCCACCACCACCAACGCAAAATTTAATTTTCGAAGATTTATTACCGACAATGGGAAAATATAACTGAACAAAATGCCTTCACTTATTTTGTAGGTTATTTGGGACACAAATGTTTTGAAAAGCGTAGTTTTCCAACAATTATACGTTTAAAACACAAAAATGAATGAATTCAAATTTTACACTTATTTTAAGGCATGTCCTAAGTTTGTGAAACAGCTTTACTAATTTGGCAACGCCCGACCATAATTTCAGTATATACATATATAAATACCGCATTAGGAAAAAGCCTTCTGTGAATTTTTTTCTTCATTTTCCTTCAAACCAAATGTTAGCTTTAAATTAAAACAGAAGTTGGAGGAAATATCATATAAACATCCCTGCGAAAATTTTCCTACTGAATTTTTGATAAAGCTATTTATTCGTGTAAGAATTTTTTATACTTTGAAATTTTTTATTAGAAATTTCAAAGTTAGTGGCAATTCAAATAAAATAACAATTTTACACCATTGATGAATTGTGTCAAGAAATTTAAGTAATCTTTAGGTTAAAGTAGCCTTTTTTGTGTTGTACGTATAATGTATTACATTTTAAATGCGTGTGTAATATATACTTAATAAAAAAGCAGTGTTTTATCCTCGTTTTTTGTATTATTGATATAGCTTTTTCATAAATAAGTTTAAAAATAGATTAACATAATTATCTCATAAACGATTTGGTTCTGCGCCACTGGTTTATTCCTGAATAGAAGAATTGACTACGCCTTTGGTTGTGCGTGCGTGAATGCGCAGTACCATTTTGGGACACAAACATCAAAGGTGCCGACGGCGAGAGAAACTACTGTGTCTATACAGCTCTATACTGTGCTCATTGGTTCTTGCATAAGCAAGTTTAACATGGGAAAATAAGTTCGCCAAAACGTCATTTTATGTTTATAACCAAGCCATAACCTAGTCTCTTACATTTTTACTTTGGTTTATTATACTTTATTGTGTTATTAAATAGAATCCGTACTTTTATGTACAACATGAACATGAGTGATCAGACGGCTTAAGACCTAGAACAAGTGATCACGCATTTGAAACTTTGAATTTCATGAATCTGTCAAAAACACTCTACGGCAGTGCAGAGTTTCTTTTTAAAATCGAACGTCTTACACTTAATATCATTGGAAAAATAACTGCAGATGAGTCCATACCAAGAATGAACTGGGCAGTTCTACACAGATTCTTGAAACTCATTAATTTCATGTAAGTGTTAATTAAATACTAATTATATAGAATATCTGGGAATAAAACAGTACAGATTATGATGGTCGTCCAATATTTAATTAGATAAAACATGCTTGAATGAAGGGCATACAGAGAAAAAAGTTTGGATATCCGCAAGTATAATGAGTACACAACAAGCTTGTGTTGAAATCCTATCGATAGGATTAAAAAGCCCTACTGGTAAAGGTACGTAAGGATCTGAATTGATATATGTGGGAGAAGGAATATTGTATTGATTCATGAAATGAACGGTTATATTTTAGAAGGATGTTACAACAAGTTGGAAAGCGCAGCTGCACCACAGGTTACCTCCATATCATTGCGAGCGCAATCCGATTGAAATGATTTGGGCCCAACTAGAATGTGAAGTTGCTTCAAAAATTCCCCTTTTAAAATATCACTTATACGAGAACTTTTAACAGAAGCAATTACAAATGTTACAATAAGTAATTGTGCAAAGAGAATGTGAGATATAGGTGGATTAATGGATGATTGTGAAACCATTTATTAATACAAACAGTGATAGTGAACGTGACTTATTAATGTCCAGCACAAGTGAATCAGACTAATTTATGCGGCATTTTGTTTGTTTGTAATTATAGTCTCAATTGTTGTATTTTTAATCTTTTTAACATGATGTGAACACAAAATTATTATTAATTTCCAATATACAGGGTGTAACAAAATAAGTGTAAAACATTTCAGGGGGTGATTCCTTAGCGAAAAAGAGACAGGGTCTTTCATATAAAAAAACTTCAATGGAGCATCCCTTGTTAAGATACAGCCCCATAAAGGGGGGTACCTAAAATTTATTTTACAATTTTTCTCACAAACACTAAAAATGTAATTTATTTCCAATGTAACTTTTTGTCTGATTATTTGTTTATCATTTAAAAATCTATTTCCAATACCTTGTTTCATTCGAAACAAAAAATGTCTCTTGAATTTTTTGCCCAAAAGTAATCAGTTCGCAGCAAAAAATTATTTTACGAACAACTACATACATACATCGCCATAAATGCGAACTGGATTAGTATTGTTATTTTGTAATTACTACCTGCATCAAAATACATATGATTAAAGATGAATAAACAAAACTAATTTATTAATAACAAAACATAAAACATGTAGAAATCATAGTAAATGTTCAATATGTCCACCTTCAGTCATACACATGCGTCTAGACGTCGGCGCATTGAGCCACGTATTCGCTCAAATATTCCTGGATTCTCTCTAATTACCCTGCACGCATCGATGATGCGGTTTCTTAAGTCCTCTACATCGCGAACAGGAATAGGATAAACCAAAGTCTGTAAATGGCCCCAAGTAGAGAAATCGAGAGGATTGAGATCCGGGGATCGAGCGGGCCAATTCTGTGGTCCTCCTCGACCTATCCAATGATTTGGATATGTTTGGGTTAAATGCTGACGTGCTGCTTGACTAAAATGGGCGGGAGCCCCATCACGCATAAAAAACATATCCCTTCTGACGCCCAAAGGAACTTCCTCCAGCTGTACTGGATGCACTTCTCTTAAAAATTGAGTGTATGCCTCACCATTTAATCGAGGAGGTAGAAAATGAGGGCCAATTAAATAATCCCCAATAACTCCGAGCCACACGTTAAGAGAAAAGTGTTCTTGATGGTTAGCTTGTACAATAGCGTGAGGGTTTTCATCAGCTCATATGTGGTTATTATGAAAATTAATTATCTTGTCCCGAGAAAAAGTACATTCGTCTGTGAATTCGATCGTCTTCAGAAAGTCAGGATTTCTTCTAATCATTTCCAGCATCCAATTGGAAAATTCAAGACGGTTCGGAAAATCTCGCTGTAACAGTGCCTGTACTCGTTGCAGATGGTAAGGGTATAAGAGTTGTTCCTTTAAAATTCGAAGTACCGTCATATGATCAACATTTAACTCGAAAGCAATCTTTCTAGTACTGCTAGTAGGTTGTTCTTCAACCAAATTAAGTACTGCTTCTTCAAGATGTGTTGTTCTAACTTCTCGATGGCGACCACAATCCTGCGTTCTTTTGTCGAATGAACCATATTCTCGTAATCGTTGATGAAGTCGGGCAAATATTCTATGCGAAGGAAGCTGCGGTTGAGGATACATTTCAGCATATCTTCTAGAAGCTTCTAACCCATTCCCCTGCGACAGACCGTAAACGTAATGCATATCAGCCATTTCCACATTTGTGTATGCCATTTTAATAACAAGTGAATTATTAAACTAACAAATTACGAACAAAACAACGACACACAATTAAGTATTAATTCAATTTCAAAAATTTACAAACTGACAGCGTGATACCACTACTAGCGGCCTACTAAATAAATTAGTTTTACATTTTCGTTTTATGACGATGTATCTCTGTAGTTGTTCGTAAAATAATTTTTTGCTGCGAACTGATTACTTTTGGGCAAAAAATTCAAGAGACATTTTTTGTTTCGAATGAAACAAGCTATTGGGAATAAATTTTTAAATGGTAAACAAATAATCAGACAAAAAGTTACATTGGAAATAAATTACATTTTTAGTGTTTGTGAGAAAAATTGTAAAACAAATTTTATGTACCCCCTAATATGATTCATTAGACAAAAGAACGCAGGATTGTGGTCGCCATCGAGAAGTTAGAACAACACATCTTGAAGAAGCAGTACTTAATTTGGTTGAAGAACAACCTACTAGCAGTACTAGAAAGATTGCTTTCGAGTTAAATGTTGATCATATGAGGGTATTTCGAATTTTAAAGGAACAACTCTTATACCCTTACCATCTCCAACGAGTACAGGCACTGTTACAGCGAGATTTTCCGAACCGTCTTGAATTTTCCAATTGGATGCTGGAAATGATTAGAAGAAATCCTGACTTTCTGAAGACGATCGAATTCACAGACGAATGTACTTTTTATCGGGACAAGATAATTAATTTTCATAATAACCACATATGGGCTGATGGAAACCCTCACGCTATTGTACAAGCTAACCATCAAGAACACTTTTCTCTTAACGTGTGACTCGGAGTTATTGGGGATTATTTAATTGGCCCTCATTTTCTACCTCCTCGATTAAATGGTGAGGCATACACTCAATTTTTAAGAGAAGTGCATCCAGTACTGCTGGAGGAAGTTCCTTTGGGCGTCAGAAGAGATATGTTTTTTATGCATGATGCCCGCCCATTTTAGTCAAGCAGCACGTCAGCATTTAACCCAAACATATCCAAATCATTGGATAGGTCGAGGAGGACCACAGAATTGGCCCGCTCGATCCCCGGATCTCAATCCTCTCGATTTCTCTACTTGGGGCCATTTACAGACTTTGGTTTATCCTATTCTTGTTCGCGATGTAGAGGACTTAAGAAACCGCATCATCGATGCGTGCAGGGTAATTAGAGAGAATCCAGGAATATTTGAGCGAATACGTGGCTCAATGCGCCGACGTCTAGACGCATGTGTAATGACTGAAGGTGGACATATTGAACATTTACTATGATTTCTACATGTTTTATGTTTTGTTATTAATAAATTAGTTTTGTTTATTCATCTTTAATCATATGTATTTTGATGCAGGTAGTAACTACAAAATAACAATACTAATCCAGTTCGCATTTATGACGATGTATCTCTGTAGTTGTTCGTAAAATAATTTTTTGCTGCGAACTGATTACTTTTGGGCAAAAAATTCAAGAGACATTTTTTGTTTCGAATGAAACAAGGTATTGGAAATAGACTTTTAAATGGTAAGCAAATAATCAGACAAAAAGTTACATTGGAAATAAATTACATTTTTAGTGTTTGTGAGAAAAATTGTAAAACAAATTTTATGTACCCCCTTTATGGGGCTGTATCTTAACAAGGGATGCTCCATTGAAGTTTTTTTATATGAAAGACCCTATCTCTTTTTCGCTAAGGAATCACCCCCTGAAATGTTTTACACTTATTTTGTTACACCCTGTATAATAGAAATAAACATTTGTTTATACTTATAAGTGTACAAGTGTAAACTCAACTAAAATTTTTCTCCATGTTTTCAAAATACATAAATACCGAATAATAATTAGTAATGTGTATATTTAATTACCTTTGCAGGTCGTGTAAGCAACTTCAGCCGATGTATTTTTTTATATTTGTTACTGTTTTATGTAAGATACACATTTCCAAGAGTGGTTGCTTGAATTTACCTGCTCAAGGTTCGTAACAGTAATATAAATGTTTATTTGTATAAATTCTTTATTGATATTTAAAATAGGAACTAATAAGCAAAACTTCTGCTACTTCTTAAGGACTTCATGTTAAAAGATAAAAGGTTTGCTTCATTCTTGCTCTCTGGTACAAATATTTAATAATAAATAGACTTGATTCACAATTTTCATGTTGGTATAACACATTCACTAAAATGCATAGTAATTATATATGTATTTATAATGGCAATCCCCTTCTAAACGCTCAGAACAATGTTTACCACTTTCATTTGGAAATTTGGCCTATATCTTGATCCACATATTCTTCTAATCTTTTTTTAGAAAACTAGAATCAACAGATTTGAATGTTAAGATAAAAGATTTATATTCATCAAATTATAGATGTAACTTTACTCTTCTTGTTTCCAATTGTCTTGCACTCTTATTGTCGCTTCGATTGGTAGAATGAAAAGCGACACATCCATTGTCATGATGTCACATCTAATTGTCTACTACATCTTAACCCGTGTGTTCCATGTTTTGGCGGGATATTTGAATCACTCCTTATTTTGAGACAAGGTATAGCTAATAGGCGGCAGTTATTTGCTCATCATCCTGTTTTAATTAAAATACTATTAATTTTCTTTTTTCTTTAAGATGGCTTTGAACCCGAAGACTTGTTATTTAATAGAGCTGCACTTCAGGAATACGTATTAATATGCTGTCAACATTATGATGGGGGTTTATTAGATAAACCTGGAAAACCAAGAGATACCTACCATACCTGCTACACAATTAGCGGTTTATCAATAGCTCAGCATTCTTTAAATGGCAAATTGTATATATTAGGAACTCAGTATAACAAAGTCGTAAGTATTTGATACGTTACCGATGACTTGAGACCATTGACTATTAATGTTTTCTTTCTTATTGAGAGATTCCAAAAGATTGTCAATCTCAGCTTGTTTACACATAGATTGGACATAGATTGTATCGTGTTTTTTCTTAAGTTAATAATGCAGGACATCTTACTTATCGACATTTTCTAAATCACTGGGGAAATTTCAGCACAAGCCTAACATTTGCCATGCGTTGTTGAAGCGAGATAGTCCTTATTTTTGAATCTCTCTGTATCTTCTTATCCGCTCGAAGATATTCGTAACATATAAGTAACAAAACAGGGAAAGATGATAAAACGAAATTGTGTAAATTAAAAACGAAAAATGTAAACTTTTAGGTGTATAGGTTAGGTCGGCATTGTCCACTATGTAGTGAAGTTGGATGTCGTCCCTGATAAATCAAGGATATTCTGATGGAAGCTACACAAATGGTAGCCTGCTTTCATAATTGTCATTTTGTTATTATTTTATTACTATATTTATCAATGAAGCCTCTACGTTACGATAACAGCCTAGTTTAATTAAACTCTTTGTTGCCAATATATTATGATTATAATTATATAATTTTATATTAGTTACATGAATTGTATACCGACTGACATTTTAATAATTACAGGCCGAAACAAATCCACTGTTTAACATAAAACCACAGTTAGCTATGAGGGCTATTTCGTATTTTAGCGGACAGGGAGTTTTTGAAGAGGAATGTTGTAAAATTGAAGAAACATTTGGGGCGACGTGACACAAGTACTCTCACCTTATAATTCAACACCTATTGTCCACACTTTGTTTATTCATTTTCTTATAAAATGAAGTGTGTTTTAAATTTACTCATCATATATACATTTATATGCATACAGGATAGTAATTCCTTACTCTTTTATTATTTAAATTTGACAATTTTTCTTTTACAGCAATGTACATCATAAAAATAGATAAATGTATTATTATCAATTGCATGTGAAATAAATAAATATATTTTAAGTTTTTCTGGGTATGTTTGTTCTATTATTAGTTGCTCGGAGAGAGAGAGAGAGTAATTTTATAAACTATTCACTTTATTCATTACTTTGCATATATTTTTTTCTGTGCTCTATACAGGCTGTCCCAGAAATAAAAAGACGGAGTAGCAAAAATCGGAAACTAGATTGTGTAAAAACGTTCTCTCAAAATATCAAGTCTTTATTCGTGCGCAGACGGCAGAAAAGAAATAATAAAGAATTCAATTGGCCTTACGCCGACTCTGGTCGACTTGCGGTTAGAATTGCACACATGCATGCATTGGCGGCTGGTCGGTAATAAAATCACGCGGCACACGACAAAAACGTATGTATTTTTGTAAATAACATCCATTGTCAAACAGCACAATGGATGTTATTTAAAGAAATACATAAGTTTTTGTTATGTGGCCCGCGATTTTATTACCGAACAGCCGCCAATGCATGCATGTGCAAGGGCGATAGATAATAGATGTTCAGTTTGTTATTAGCCGCCGATGTGAGTTGACACATAATTATCGACATGGCTTTTACGACGCAAGAATTATGGGGTATGGTGTATCTCTACGGTGAAGTAGGTGGAAATGGAAGAGCTGTTGAACGTTTATACGCCGAACGTTTTCCTAATCGCAGGCGTCCGTCGTATCAAGTGATTATGGACACGGTGTTTAGGTTACGCGAACAAGGCACACTACTCCCACGCTACGAAGGCAGGGGTCGTAAAAGAACACGGAGAGTTTTACATGCGGAAGAGCATCTCCTGGATGTGGTAGATAGGGATTCAGGTATAAGCACGCGATCTGCAGCAAGACAAGTCGGAGTGTCCCGATCGACAATTCATCGACTCCTCCGCGAGAACTTGCTGTACCCATACCACCTGCAACGGGTTCAAGCTCTAGTACAACAGGACCGTCCCGCACGTGTTAGATTCTGTACCTGGTTTCGACGAAAACAAGCTAGAGATGTGGACTTTTGTGCCAGCATACTATTCACGGATGAATGGTGTTGCACCCGAAATGGTGTGTTAAATTTTCATAACGCACATTATTGGAGCGATGCAAACCCGCATGTAATACAGCAGGGTCATTTCCAACACCGCTTCTCAATAAATGTTTGGGCAGGAATTGTCGGTGATAGTCTGCTTGGACCGCATATACTACCTGCACGACTGACCCGAGAGAGTTATTTAGAGTTTTTGCAGAATACGTTGCCGGAATATCTCGACGATGTGCCTCTGCAACTTAGAAGACAACTCCGGTTCATGCACGATGGCGCGCCTCCACACATTTCATTGGCAGTGCGCAATTACCTCATTGTTTCATATCCTCGATGGATTGGACGTGGAGGACATACAGCATGGCCGCCGCGCAGTCCGGATTTAAATCCATTAGATTTTTCTTATGGGGGTATATGAAAACATTGGTGTATGATGGGGATCAGATTGCCACAGAAGAAGATCTTCGGCAACGTATTTTTACAGCTGCGAGACGTATACGTGGGGAACCAGGTACCTTCCAACGAGTGCGTGGTAATCTTCTCCGACGTATTGACGCCTGTCTTCGTGCGCACGGCGGACACAGAGCACCTTCTATAAATATCCACTTGCTTCACTTACACAATCGGTTCTTTTCAGGACCACCATATTACTTGCGTTAAAAAAAAAGAGGAGGAATAGATACTTCATAATAAATATCACACCATTAATTACTTTTTACACCTGCTAGAAAAAAATAATTACATTTTGATATCTACTACGATTTATTGAATATTCTAAAATAATAATAATCAGCTATTTTCGACTACAAACACATTAAAGGGCAACAACCTTCCTATTTTAAAAATGAAAGCAATCTTGTATTGTCTGCAATAAAGTGAGTCAGTCGCCCATCTGCGTCAACAATCGAATACATACCTGCGTTATTTAGACGCATCCGGCAAAAATATGTTTTATTATGAATGAGTATGATTTAACATTTTTTCCCCGTTTTATACAAATAAAAGCGTATTTTTCTTTGAATGCGTGTTCGTTTCTATTTACAAATGAGCATTCTTACGTGTGCCAGGTCCGTAATGTAATTTTTTTATTTAAAAAAATAACAGAAAATTAAATTTTTAATTTCTTCGTTATTGCGGCATATTTGGGCCTGTTTCTGTTCGAACATTACATACCTGCTACTCCGTCTTTTTATTTCTGGGACACCTGTATGTTAAACATTTATTACAAAATAGTTATAAATCGTAATAATTTGAGGTTGTTTCCCAAAATTAAAGATAAAGCGGCTTCTAATAACACAGATACATACAGTTTATAACATAACACAGGTTATATGTATATTTTATGAAAGGAACAAAAACAAATATAAAAACACAAACAAGAATTCTTTAAATGTGTCTTTCATAAAAAAACTTTGAGGAATTCCTAAACTTGTCTCCTTCATTTAATTTTTAAATCCGTCCTAACATCTTATATACTCATATCCCTTCCAAAAATAAAGAACCAATTGAATAATGCATATAAGTATTAATACATAATATAAGTTCGTCTCATTGGTGGCAACGATTATTGGACTGGAATATTTTGTTATTCCTCTCTTGACGTAATTTAAAATGCTTAAGTGGAAAAAAGAATTGCTTTTTATTCTAACAAGAAAACCGGAAGAAATCATTCAGACATACAGATAATAAAAAAGTCTTGTTTCTTTTAATAAAAACATCTAGCAATTGAAGACAGAAAAATGTCTATTACAGCTGAAATAATGAATACCCAATTGAAGAAGACAAATTAGATTTATTTCTAATATAAATATCTTATAGGTTAACATTTTTATTTACCAGGGATACTATTTTATTATTGGTTTTCAGTTGGCCAATTACAATACTTATGCAGGTTGTACAAAAAGTTACAAACCTTCCGAATAAATCCAGAAAAATGGTGAGATAAAAATTAAGAAGAAATATTAGTTAAAATTAACACGATGTTTTCTTTTTGGTTTTATATATTCGTAGGAATATACGGAGAGTTTCAAAAATGATTACATCGTTACATACTCACTTCAATAATAACGGGAGTTTGTGATTAGTGCTCCATGATTTATATTTAGGGAACTTTCGGTTTTATGACATAATTGTCAAATTTGACATTATAGGTATAAGGTTTTTTAACAATATTTTAACATAATAATTTAAAATTACAAATTATTAATGGTATTTCATTATATTTTAGCAATGTTATAGTTGTATGTAAGCATCATCATATTATTATTATATGTTTGTTTTGTAAATTAAATATGTAGGCGCCCTCCAAGGTCCGTTAACGGACCTTGGGCGCCCTCTGCCGAACACGATATGGTATGTTGGTTGCATGCCTAACGGCGTACTATTTTTGAAAATAAATGCAGCCAATATTCATGAACCCCTGTTTATAGATTTTCTAAGTTGGCGCAACTGCTGAGAACAAATTGAAAAGAATCAAACAATCGCGAATCGCGTTAGTATCTTGAGTATTTCAAGGAGTGTGGTTGGGTTTGTCATTGTGCTATTTGTCGGTAAATTTAAAGGAAAAAGCGAGTTTTACAGACACTTAAGCTCACCTTTTTATATAGTTAAAGATAAGTGAAAATAATACGGACAGTGCTTTGTTTTTTTTAAACAGTGCGCAAACGGAAACAAATATTAACTTCCTTAGAACTTGAAAATGTTAATATCCCTTTAGTGCAGTATATAATAATAATAGTGCAAAATGATGTCCAATGGTCAATTAATCGGTGACGGTTCGTGGGACCTAATTGTTCACGTCACCAGCTTGCAAACAGAGAGGTCAATTCGCGTAAAAGGAGATCTTCACATCGGAGGAGTTATGTTAAAATTAGTGGAAGATTTAGGTTTGTTTACTTTTTATTTATATTGATATTCACACAATAAATAGTTTACCATAATGCGGTATATTTCATTAAATATTATGTACACTTACATTTGTAAATAAACAGTTTATATACACATAACCTCAAAAGGTAATGTAAGACGATGATGCTTGGTTATTTATTTGGTTGACAAATTTCATTGGATAAGATTGATGACGTAACGAATACGTATCGTTGATACCAAATTTGATTATGTTAGGAAATAACCTTGACTGTAGTACGATTCAATAGGTATTTATATAATATCTGATTGGAAATAGTCTAGTCTTAAAAAAAGCGATAACATGAAGTCAGAAAATTCTTGTGAATTCGACAAGGCCGTTATCCAGACGACCTTGGCATGTCTTGTTCGGCTGTGGCTTTTACTTACGCGCTGACGAATTTTTGCACGCAATTCAAAAATCTAATTGGGTTAATTAATTGAGGCGTCGTTATTTTAAATTAAAGTGGTGTCATAGAATGTGCTTACTTGCAACAAACTGCTTTGTGAAGATACGATGAACCTTGAAATGAGTCATGTGGCGCTTCGTGACACCAAGTGGCTTTACAACACTTACTTGTAGACAATTATTATTGAGGGCATCTGTTACAAATATCTTAATTGAGAATTGTACAGTCAAACTTAACTTGTGACTAAAATTGGAGATATTCACGCTTGCTACTTTGTATTTTATCAATTTTCCTGTTTTTGTTGGTTTCCTATGAGGTTAACCATGATTAATATAATGTACATACACTCTACAGAAGTATTGGAATCTAATGTATTTGTCGGGTTAAGTATTCTTATCAAAATAATACGTGTTTATCAATTCCTTTAAAAGGTCGCCCGTACAGTTTGTGCTAGATTTATATTTCTTTAGTAATTATAGGATGAGTGTATATAGGTAATATATAATTTTTTTGTAAGTCTTCTTTAGTTGACTACAACTTATACTTTTTATGCATTTTGGCCGTTTTTATATCTTGTAGTTGTTTTATCGTCTCCTTCAATTTCTTTCTCTGTTTCTTGATCACGATGGGGTCCAAAAAGTTTGTTCTTGGCCGTTCTATGGGTACTCTTTTCAATGCCCATCCATTCCAGATTTACTGATTTTACATGCACGACTGTTTTCCTCTCCATCCTTGTGGTCTACATCGTCTTCATTTTTTTCTTTCTATTCCTTTGATGCCTTCTTTGTTTAATATGGCAGTTTCCAAAGCGTATTTAATTATGCAGTTTTTGAAATGAGCAAACAAAAGTTGTTTCTAAAATAATTTGGTGCGCCGAATCCAAATCTTCAATCCGTTTTTTAAGATTGGTTGTAGATTTCAAGGTATTCAATACATTTTGACAATCAATGGCCATTTTATTCAATTAAAAGTGATAAAACAGGCGTGAACAGCTGCTGAACTGAGTAGTTTGTATTATTTCCCGTTTATGCATGCAACAGTAGTTGTTCAACGTGCCATCATCCCAAAATTCTTGGTATCCTTTTTCGATTTTCGTCATATTTAGGTGTAGCCGCTCTCCCTACTCGTCGCTCGTATTATTGCCCAACCTATTAGAGAAAAAAAATGAGATGAGAAGGCAGGAAATTTGAGGAATATTCGAGCTCCAATCTTCTTTTTTTTTTTTGCAAAAATTGCCGATTATTATTAGAAAGCTATGAACAACACTTTGAAATGATGCCCATGCTTCATCGGGCGTTAAACATTTCGTAAGTTTCCGCCGGTCATTAATTTTCGAATATCAGGTGCGACAATATTCCTTCTTTGATTTTTGCGCATGATAATTTGAGAAACAACGTAAGTATTGAAAAGCCGGTACTTCACGGTAGAGCGCTTTGACGAAGTTCTTGATAATGTTGACGTGAAAAGGTAGCAGGTAATTGTCCTGTGCGTAGGTTTACAAGTGGTGTACAAGAGACGTTTTGTTATTCTGGTTCATAATTAGTACGACTGGGTCATTTTTTTCTCACAGAATGATGGTCACCGCTATCCCACAGACACAAAAAACAGCAAAAATTGGTGAATTCAGATTGCATCCCAGTCAAGAAACCAATCACCTGTTGGAATGATATGTAAAACAATTAATATTTCTGATTTAATTAGAATTAAGTTTCAAACCTTTAGATCGCCACAAATTTTTCATTGATGCTCATTGTATTTGATCTTACGCATTATGTCGTATCACTTCACTAGTTTTTAGTTTCCACTGTGTAGCAGAGCAGCCTTACTTGAATTTTGAACCTTCTTTGTTTGAAGAACGGCAGAAGCGCCGGATTTCTGTTTCTGCATACAGTGACTTGTGTTCGCGTGCCAAGATATTTCCAATCCTGCAAACGCGATGCAAGCAACTCTGCTTTTTGTTTTGATAAATTCAAGTCGAATTTCCCACAGCATTTGCACCTTGGCAAAATGGCAATGGATCATTGTTCCTATACGTGGAACTAGCTTGGACACTGATGATATGTCAGGATATTTATACTATGCTAGTTTTCTTTCATTTCTACCGACACCATTCGTCAAGCTACATACATTTCGCTTCTCTCCAAAGCATTGGCAATGAAAATGAAAAGAGCACATTTTGACCGCTGGACCATTTGTGAAGCTTTGTTCTGAACGTGTTGCAAAACAGTTTAGGCACCCATGGCTTGTGAGTGTTTGCTACAGAAAAGCCAAAGTAATGCAAATACGATTCTCTGAGTGTATTTGTAATTATTTTGCCATTTTCTCGGAGCATACATCTCCGCAAACGGAACAAAAACATTTTAAATTGACATTGCGACATTTTCACACGTATCTAATCAAAAAAAAAAACGTTTCGAATACAATTGAAATGATTTTTCTAGCGATGCCGTTATCCGACAATCGTTATGACAGGGCAATGCTGCCAACATTCGAGAAAAATAGAACCAATGTTGACAAACGAATTGGTTCTATTTTTGATTTGTATAATAGTAATAATCTTTTATTTAGTAATTGCTATTAAAATATACAAATATCTTACTTAGAAACTAACACTTTTTCTATAACATACTTATACGGACTAATTGTTCAAATATTCTAATGTTCTTAACACTTAAAAAATTACAATTTAATCATTACTAAGTGAATCAACCCTACTTACTATCTAATTGCTACATATATTTAAATTTCGATTTTTGTTTATGTATATGCTTCATTTGTAGTTTGTACAATTTCTATCAAAGGCTGTATGTTTTTTTTTTAAAAATGTCAATATCCACTTTAAATTTATCATTTGTTCTTACACAATTTATACACTTATATACAATTAAGCTATCACATTTGTTTGTCAAATGACTGCCACCATAATTACCACGTTTCCGCATTTTTACATTCTTTAGCAAAATGATTATGCCCTGCACATTTATATTATCGAACTATTTGTAGGTGTTCATACACCTTATATTTTTTCCATCCTACACTTATTTGTGCCCTATCTATGATGCTGGAATACATCTCCGGTTGAACAGACAATATAATATTTCCATAGTTCGTCTTTTTCCTGTCTAAGTATTTTTTTTTCTATTTTAATTTTAGCTGAAACGTCTTTGTCTACATATGCTGTCATTTTGCTTAATAATCGCGTCTAACACTTTTTCATTGTCTTCATCAATAACATCTCTCTTCTTCAACACCAGTAATTATTATTTTCGGATTTCTTAATTTCGGTTCAGAAACTACATACTTATTTCCAATTTCATTTATGACTTTTTCTCTTAATTTTTCTTTAGAATTGCTATCACTATAGTTAATAGCGATACCACTTTTCCATCAGTTTTTGTTTCGTGTGATTTTTGATTATCCTTTTTACGTTTATCAATTAACACACCATTTTTCTTTTTCAATAGATCGCTATATAATGTCTTCTTTTCTGCCTTATTTATACATACACTTTGTTCTGATATAGTTTGGAGACAATCATTAAGTTTTTAATCCATTTCCTTCATTGTTTGACACACTTTCATTTCACGACAAATATCGCATACATATGTAATTATATCCCAGTCACTCAACTTCTTAGCTGTTTCATCACTGACTGCTGCGCATTTACCATGTCTCTCTTCCTCACATACGAAACACTTTACCGTTCTTTCTGTCCTCGTAAATTCTACTCAGCAAACATATCACATATTGTATGACATAATTTTGTTCTTTTAAATATGTTGACCCACTTGACCAATGATTAATCAACCATTTGATTCATCGATGCATTTCTCTAATATTTTTCATCATCATGGACCGTGCCTTCAAATACTTTCCTCATTAGAGACGGCCATGCTTTATTTTAACGGTTCTTGACAGTGCATAATTTTGATAGTTTGGTTATGTCATCTAAATAATAATAGGCGTTTATAATTTGAATTTAATTATTACAACTGTCAGAATTTGAAGTTTTCAAAAGCTTAGCATGTGAACCAACATTGATTACTTTAAAAACTTAAAAAACAGCCTACTCTAATGATGAAAGTATTTGAAGGCACGGTACGTCTCATTAATAAATAAAAATATTTTTCTTTTCAACACTGCACTATATGCAGAGTCGATAAAAATACGTTCACTCTTGGAATATTAAACTACTACTCTATATGGTAATGTATATATTATATCTATGGTATATAATTTTCATCACACCATAAATCTGCTATCTATCTGTTTCTATATTTATTAATAAGAAAAGGGGTTGCTGTTTAACCATAACGATGATGAGAATATTTAAAACTATAAAATAAATACTACTCTGTATATATTGTGGTCATGGTTTGTGTTTATCTTAGCTTCAATGAAACAAAATACTTTCTAATTGCAAAGGGAATAATTCTATAAATAAATATTCAATACATACAACAAAGGCAAGAGGAAGAATTAATAAATTTTATGCAAATGTAGAAATGCATATAAACGCATGCCTGAACACAGGAAAAAGGTGCAGCTAGATCTGTGTTTCACAATAAACATTTTAAAGTTTTTCTTCTTTATATTTGTATGTTTTTCAATTAGGAATTATATTTGAACTTTTAATCAGTTTTTATTTAAATCACAATAACAAATCATTGAAGATCTATTTGAATTTTTCGCAGAAGTAATAGATAAAGCTCAATTACCTGCAGCTATTATTTTAATATCGTTGATACAACCTCTACTCTGCCTGTAGCAGAGTTCACAGGATTTGAACTTCTCACTATAGGGAAGTTAATTTAAAAATATAAGATTTATATGTATAAAACCGCTGACTTAATGGGGAAGCCACGCATTCATTCTTGAACAAGGGGGCAATTCTTTCATAACTAGTATATATTTGTGTCCCATAGCCCTAATAGGTTTTTGAGTTTTGTGCACTATTGACTAAATAACCACACGACTGTTTTTCGTTGTCACAATTAATGATGAAAAAAAACTTGTTTAATATCAACCTTCTTGTAATTAAAGCCATGTAATGTAATATATATGATTAGTGAAATGGAAGTAATAAGAGCTCGTTGAAAACAACTAATCACATTAGACATAATAAAATGCTTCCAACTGATATGTTGCAACCACGTACAAGTTCTGATAATATGCCCACTGAAGCCAGGTATTACTAGGATTATTTGGTATTATTGTAATTTAATGTTACTTTGCCCGAAGTAATTGTGTATGACCTGACTCGTCTGGTTCGTTGAAAGACATACAGTGAGGACGCGCTGGTTGGAACAAATTCATTTAAAAGTTTTGGTTTTGTTTTATGGAAAAACCCTCGGATAGGTTGATTTTTATTCTTAGCTGCGGTTTTTCTGATGGTAAATTGATGTACAAAGGTGGCCCAAAAATAAGTTACGACCATCAATTTTATTTTTCAAATGGAAAGATATTTTTTTTATTTAATTTGTTAATTCTGCATCGAATTCTAAGTATGTTTCATGTGCCATGTCCTACACCCAAACTCAACAGTTATCGAAAAATTTACAATTGAGCATATCAATAACTGAGACCGTATCCTACAAAATTTATTTCACTCTGTTGTATGAAAAGAATCGATTTATTAAAAAAACAGACTAACAAATCAAATTAAATGTTCAAACTGTTGACCACTAACTATTATCGACTTGTTTTTTTTTTTTTGTAAATCTAGCAACACATTAAAATCTGTGTTTATTATTTTACTTTCTTATACGTAGTATAAGGAAGTATTGTGATGATGAAAATTTTCGACCTCGAGATTTTTGCAGATGTCCACGTTTTGAGGTCCCCTGATACCAAAAAAGTGGTTTTTAAAAAATGTCTGTGTGTGTGTGTGTCTCTGTGTGTGTGTGTGTGT
Organism: Amphimallon solstitiale; assembly: GCA_963170755.1. NCBI lineage: Eukaryota > Metazoa > Arthropoda > Insecta > Coleoptera > Scarabaeidae > Amphimallon > Amphimallon solstitiale. Next base: position 46,106,839 of record OY720676.1, on the reverse strand, counting down.
GTGTGACCACGATAGCGGTCAAACCGCTGTAGATATCAATTCCAACTTTTGTATTTACGAATATAATCTCCCTCTTGAGAACTGATTAGATTTTGAGCAAAATCGCCCGACCGGAAGTAGTAGTTTACTTCAGTGAAAAAATCGAATTTTGCAAATATTTCGTCAATTACTAAGTTTAAACAAATTTATAAAGGATTCAAATGTACTCAAAATTAAATTTGAGAAAAATTGTATTAATAAAGTTTTTTGAAATTCCTACCGGAAGTAGGTCTTTTACTCTTATCGAAAATCAGTTTTTTTCGAATATCTCGCAAGTCATGCTTTCTAGGCAGGTACATTACGAGTATAAAAGTATTTAGAATGTACTTTTAAATATCTTTTGTATAAAAAAAATTTCAAAATTCAGACCGGAAGTACCACTTTTACTCTTATCGAATAGCGATTTTTTGCAAATATGTCGTAAATTATGCATTCTATATATATTTATGAAGAGTACAAAAGTATTTAGAGTTTGATTTGGAATATTTTTTGTATAAATGAAATTTCAAAATTCGGACCGGAAGTAACACTTTCATACGTATAAGAAAGTCGTGTGGTGGCCACACCTCATTTTTTTTTTATTGTTGACTTGTCACTGTTTAGTCACATGGAAACTGTATGACAATGTCACTTAAAATAAGTACTTGTCAAGTGCAGTTGCAAAGTTTGACAAAATGCCGCGTTTAACTGAGAAAAAACGTATAGAAATTTTGATGATGGTTGGATATGGCGACAGGACTCGAACACAAGCTGAAGTTTGTGAAAAGTACCCAAAGAGGCCTATTTCACGATCGGTAGTTAGTAAGATAGAAAAAAAGTTTATAGTCTTTGGCCACATAAGAGACAATTACAATACCAACAATGTTACAGTTCCAGAAAAATTTAATGTTTTGCTGGATTTACAAGAAAATCCTCACAAATCAAGTCGACAAGTAGCTGCAGAATTGTCAGTAGGTAAATCTTCTATTTTAAAATATTTAACAAGAACAAATGGCGCCCATACAAAGTGCATTTAGTCAGTTCAGGAACTTGTTGAAGAAGATCTCTACCGCAGATTAGAATTTTGCGAAATAATGATGGATAGATGCAATGCCAACCCACAATTTTTAAGTAATATAGTTTTTTTGGACGAGGCAACATTTTGTTTGAATGGTTCGGTGAACAGACAAAATTTTCGATATTGGGCATCAGAAAACCCACATTGGAGAATGGATAGTCAAACACAATTTCCCCAGAAAGTAAACGTTTGGGCCGGAATTATAGGTACCGCAATCACATACACAAATACAGAAGTATCTAGAAAATATGAGACTAGATAACAGATGTTCGTTCTATTTTAAAACTATTACAGAAATAGAAGTATCGGAGGTCATAAGAAATGTGAAAAACAAACAAACCAGGGATGTGTATGACGTTACAACAAATATCATTAAAGAGGTAGAAACTGAAATAACACCTATTCTGACAACAGTTTTCAATAAGTGTGTCCGCGAAGGTATCTTTCCAGAACAACTGAAAGTAGGAAGAGCGGTTGCAATTCATAAAAAGGGAGATCCGAATGATTGCAGCAATTACAGGCCCATCATTATTCTGCCTGCAATTTCCAAAATTTTAGAGCGGTTGATAGTAGACCGTCTACTAGAATACTTAGAAAGAAAAAGCTATATATCTAATGAACAGCATGGATACAGGAAAAACAAATCCACGGTGACTGGAATACTGGAGGTGATGGAGACTGTAATTGACGCCTACGACAATAAAGAACGATGTGAACTGACATGTTGTGACCTCAGTAAGGCCTTCGATATGGTAAATCACCAAATTCTAGTACAGAAACTATACTATTATGGTATTAGAGGTACGGAACATGATCTACTTGCCTCCTACTTGAGGGGAAGATGCCAGAGAGTGGACTTAAATGGAGAAATATCAAATACCAGACCAATTCATAATGGGGTACCACAAGGATCGATATTGGGACCAATTTTATTTGTGATGTACGTTAATGATCTCCCAAAAAATATAACACCTAAACAAAACTGTCTCTATGCTGATGATACATCCTACGTAGTAACTGGAAAGTCAATTGACGAAATTGGAAAAGAGAGCAAACGGGTAATGGAAGAAATCACAAAATGGTTCCAAGATAATGAACTAAAATTAAATGAAGAGAAAACACAGCATCTCTGTTTCTCAGCAAGAAATGAACAGTCATCCCACGCCATTCGATATCTGGGGCTCACGATTGACAATAAACTCACTTGGGACATGCATATATCAGAATTAGCTAACTCGCTAACGATAGCTATATATACTATAAGAAGACTGAAAACTATTACTACCCATGCCGCTGCAAAATCTGCCTATTTTGCGAACTTCCACAGTAGGATAAGCTACGGAATTTTGTTTTGGGGCACATCACCTGCAGCAACAAGAATCTTCTGCTTGCAAAAAAAGCGATTAGAGCTCTTTGTAATCTGAAATACACGGATGGTTGTAAGGAACATTTCAAGCAAGAAAGAATACTGACCTTGCCTTGCCTATTTATACTTACATGTATAAAATACGTTAGGAAAAAACAAGAAAAGTATATATTGAATGGAGGGCATCATAACTACGAAACCCGCCACAGAAAAGAGTTCCAAATGCCATATCACCGCCTGCAAACGACACAACGCTACGTAGACTATTGGGGGCCCAAACTGTATAACAAAATCAAGAACCATATTGAAGAGAGGGACAAATTATTCATAAAAAAAGTGAAGGAAATTTTAAGCTATCACAGTTTTTATTCAATAGAAGAGATCTTAAAGTGTGACTTAGAACATTAATGACTTTTAAATACATTAATGCATTATATACAAATTATTGTTTTGTTGTTATTGTTTGTTTTATTGACATATACAGCTAACTGTGCATTTTTAATTAATTTACTGACTTTCTTGTAATGGTAATTACAACGAATAAAATATTATTATTATTATTATTACAGATGCCAAAATATCGCACGTTCGTCACTTAGCTTTGCTAAAACATACACAGAAATAGTTTTTATGCAGAGAATTTCTATAGTTTACAAAATTTCGTTACATGTTTAAATGACGATGCTCGAAGTATTTCTGAGTACAAGGAACTAACACAAATCCCAAATTTAAAAAATCAGTTGTTATTCCTTCAGTAACACTTTGGAAATTTGCCTTAACTAATCACATATTTTGAAAATCGAAATCTCAAATTAAAAGATGAATTAACCACATGGGCTATTAAAAATTTCAAAAGTATTTCAAGTGACTTCGGATGTGGCCTTCGACAAAAGTTAGACACAATTTTTAATAGAAATCCAGATTTAATAACGTTGCGGCAATTGTGTATGCTAAATACGCTGAAATAAAAGAATATTTCCAGTACGCACCTATAACCAGTTGCGATGTAGAAAGGACGTTTTCTATCTACAAGGATGTACTTAATTCAAAGAGAACAAGCCTTACAGAAGAGAAAATAAACAAATAATAAGGTATTTTGTATTTTATAGATCACCAGCCACTTGTTATCCAATTATATAAATAAAATTAAAACCTCTTTAAAAATACAACATTTCAATAGTGCGCCCATGGGCGATGAGTCATCAACCGTTCGTGTCCGTGCCCTAGTAATTATATACATACTTACCTATGCGTTTATGCTTCGGTGTCAGTACATCGTCACTGAAACGCAATAAAATTTCAATTCGATATTTAAACTGAAATTGACGCATATTTGGTCGTATCTGTAAGAGGCTTAACGACCATAGATAGAAAATAATGACACGGATCGCAGGCTCACAGGTAGAAGAAACGGACGACTTACATTCTTGCCCGTTTATAGATCTGATATGTGTACACCTTGATGCCTATTTTGGGCTTGAATAAATAAAACATGGGGACCGTAAGTAGACTTGGTGCAAGGTTGGAGTAAAGCCGTGTGGCGCCCGATGGATGCACTGCGCATTATTTCAGCACACAACCGAAAGGGTTCTATTATTATCAGATTGGGGTCCAGTATATGAACCCGGATATAATACATACGATATAACCGGCTGTAGCGACAAATGTCATCGGTTTTTAATAGGTTGTTAGATGTAGACGTAATGATGCGTTTAATAATTTCAACACCTTGACATTCTTAAAATAATTTTATATCTTACATCGTATGCATAGATATACTGAAATAAATAAACCAAAAGCCTCGAATAGTTTTTTTATTTTTTGCCTTTTGATTGCTAATTAGTCTAATTACAAGAAAACCCATTTACAGTAGAGTCCGGTTATAACGAGCACGCACGGGAGTGCGGGATTATCTCGTTATAAGCGGACTTCGTTAAAAACGGTTACTTCAAAAAATACGTTTTATTGAAAAGGTAACTACATGGTGATTATATAATGTATTAGAAAATAATATTATGATATAAATTAACCAAAATAATCTGTGATTTTCAATTGCTTCTGATTTAACACTGACACATCAATTAAATTTTCCAATTTTGATAAGTAGTTAAAAGATTGTTCAGCACTGTCTAAAGTAGCTTCGGATTCGAAAAAACTTCGCAAGTTCGACAGACACCTCCTAGCATCTAGACGTGAGACTTTTTCTGGTAATAAGACTGGTTCTTCATCCTCAGATTCAGCAGTGTCAAGTGCACGTTGATTGTGCTTTTTATAAGCATCATCAACTAGCTCATCATCGGTAGGAATTCCACAGGTCCATACAGAATTATTAACCTGAACAAACTCTTGAAAGTTTATTTGTTCAGTGTTTAATGAGACACAAAGTTCACTTAGGGGTACTTCGTCATCCCATTGCCATCCTTCTTCAGATGCCGTAACTTCCCCTACGAAACCAGCGTGCTTAAAACAATTTTTTATTGTAGCTTGCGTAACATTATGCCAGGCTCGGTCCACAAAGCGAATGGCGTCTAAGAGTGTTATACTGCTTTCTGTCTCTGTTTCAATGACATCTATCAAGTGTAGCACAAGTGTTTTTCGGAAATGAAATTTTAAGGAGTTTATTACTCCTTGGTCCATCGGTTGTAGCACTGAAGTTGTGTTTGGAGGTAAAAATGCCAATTTTATATTCTTCAAATTAGGTACGTTTGGGTGTGCTGCACAGTTGTCGACAACGAGGAGGATTTTTCTATTTTTCTTAATGAGTTGTGAGTCCCAGTCAAATAGTTCCTCAGTAAAAATGTCGGATGTCATCCACGCATTTTTATTTGCACGATATTTCACAGGTAAAGACTTTATGTGTTTAAAACAACGTGGTTTCTTGGCCTTCCAATTATCAGTAGCTTTCGTTTCTCGGAACCATCTGCATTTGCACAAATTAAGACTGTTACCCGTTCTTTCGATAGTTTACCCCCAGAGCACTTTTCATCTTTGAATTTAAGAGTCTTATCGGGTGTTAATTTATAAAAAAGGCCGGTTTCATCGGCATTAAAAATGTCAGAATCAGCATAACCATGTTTTAGGTGAGGCCACGTGTTAGATAACCATTCTTCAGTAACAGTGCGGTCCACAGATTTTGCTTCCCCAACAACTCTGCCTGCATTTATGTTGTGTCTTTGTTTAAATCGGTTTATCCAACTCATCGAACATTCAAAATCAGCTCCATAACCTAACGAAATGCCAAATTGGGTTGCCTTTTGTTTCAAAATAGGCCCACTAAGTGGAATGTTTGCACTTCTTTGAATGCGGAACCAATTCAGAAGGGCTTCATCTAGGTCCATTTTCTCCGTTCTCTGTTTTTTTCTGTTGGTGTTTTGAATAGAAGAATGATTTAACTTTGCTTCATTTTTTAAAAAGGTTGACAAGGTCGAACTGGACAAATCATACTCTCTACACACTTGTGCTTTGGTAACACCATCATGAACTTTTTGTAAAATTTCTTTTTTTTGGCTAACGGTAAATTGCTTCCGTTTTAATTTACTGGAAGACGACATGCTTCGTCAAGAGTTCTAAAGCGACTGATATTTTTCCGATTACTCCCTCCTGACCTCCTGTTCGGATTTCTCAACGAGCGCGATCGATATCCTCGTTATAACAGGTTTTTTCTAAAATATCCATATCTTATAACCGGAATCTCGTTATATCCGGTCTCGCTATATACGGAAATTTTTATACAGGGGCTTGCATTCAAAACCAAATTTTATGCCCATGTGCTCGTTACAACCGGTATCTCGCTATATCCAGTATTCGTTAAAAGCGGATTATACTGTATATGTATATTTGCAACAAAAAGTTTTAATAGCTCTACAAATCACATGTGGATGTTATACCTAGTCCACTTTAGTAATTTACAGTTTATTGTGAACAGTTTCCACTAATTTTCTACTAAATTTTATCAAGAAATGAAGGAAGATTGTATTAATCGTTATTATTAGGGGGCGGACATGACCGGTTTAGACTACGACGAAGTTACAACCGAGCAAAGAAATAATGTAAAAACACCCACTTACTGAATAGCACTAATTCATATGGTGTACTGCAACATCTGTTTACGCCCGAGAAGTGTCCGAGAGTGGGAGCAAAAAATGCCCATAAAATAAGGAATTTGTGAGTAAAATCCTTTCTACATCGGCGTAGATAGCAGCGTGAAGGGTTTTTAATATTTATTATATTTACCTTATATTTCGCAAGAGAAATAATGTAAATATGTATATACTTACTGTTATTTAGTTTCAATAACATACGCGTACATTTTTAGTTATCATTTATTTAGATCTAGAACTTTGTTTATGTTACTTTTTCTGATATGAAAATGAATTGTCAGTGATTCCGAAATTTATTACAACGTCTGTAAAATATCGTAACAGAATGCCAAAATATCGCACGTTCGTCACTTGCTAAAACATACACAGAAATAGTTTTTATGCAGAGAATTTCGATAGTTTACAAAATTTCGTTACATGTTTAAATGACGATGCTCGAAGTATTTCTGAGTGCAAGGAACGAACACAAATCCCAAATTTAAAAAATCAGTTGTTATTCCTTCAGGAACACTTTGGAAATTTGCCTAAACTAATCACATATTTTGAAAATCGCATCTCAAATTAAAAAATGGAATAACCACATTAGATGTGGCTATTAATAATTTCAAAAGTATTCCAATAATTTCAAAAGTATTCCAAGTGACTTCGGATGTAGGTAGCCTTCGGCAAAAGTTAGACGCAGTTTTTAATAGAAATCCAGATTTAATAACATTGCGGCAATTGTGTATGCTAAATACGCTGAAATAAAAGAATATTTCCAGTACGCACCTATAACCAGTTGCGATGTAGAAAGGACGTTTTCTGTCTACAAGGTGTACTTAATTCAAAGAGAACAAGTCTTACAGAAGAGAAAATGAACAAATAATAAGGTATTTTGTATTTTATAGATCACCAGCCACTTGTTATCCAGTTATATAAATAAAATTAAAACCTCTTTAAAAATACAACATTTCAATAGTGCGCCCATGGGCGATGAGTCATCAACCGCTCATGTCCGCCCCCTAGTATTATACATAAGTTTGAAAGAAAATACATCTGACGTATACAAGCAAATGTATTTATTTAATTAATTGTATTTTATTTTAGGACTTGTTAATATGATTTCTCAAAGTGATTCGTATTTACTTTAAATGTGGAAGCTGTATAATTATAATACTAGTAATGTAAATAAAATATAACAAAAACAATTTTGAACTGTGTTGTTGTAATAATCTAGACGTTTTCCTTTCTGGAAAATTAAAAAAAATATAACTATATATCAAGGTATGGAGTAAAACACACTTTATTAAATATTTTCAATTTTTATTAGACTTAAAATCATATAAAAACAATATGGCATATTTCGCTAACACTGCAGCTTCATCAGGTGATACTACTAGTAGTAATTTAACTATTGGTTCAGATATATACTGAGTTGATTTGGAAGTTTTGCGTTGTTGAAGCGACTATGCAACAAAGAAAGAACTAACAGTCGGACTTGATTTTGGGTGAATATCCATCCTCATATTTTTCCGTCTGTTGGGTTTCTTCAACAGAGTGTTTTTCCATAACTATTTCATGAACGCTGAATGACAGGTGTCATTGATCATTTCAGTCAAAGCAAAACCATTATCTTTATACGCTTGTGTTTATGTTTTTCAATGTTTAATTTGTTTTGTGTGTATTTCATATATGTATATATGTGCTATTTGTACAAGTTTCACAGAATTTAGGTTAAGTTATTTTAGGCATGTTTTTCTTTTTAATATAATTCGAATGTGTCCGGGTGTATAGGAAGAACAACTGTACTCTGCACAGTTGATATACATCCTGTGATTTCCAAAGATTATGTTATAGTTTTTGAACTTTTCTTTTTCACGTATTCACTTTTATCTTTTAATTTTTATATTTTGTAATTTATTTTAATACAATGTTGTTTTCTTTTTTTTTTTTTTGGAAATAAACTATTATTATTATTATTATTATTATGTATATTATATAATCGTTAGTGCGTTTGTACGTTATTCAATAACTTTTTAATGGCTCAACTGATCTTCTTGACATAGATGTCGGTAAAACATTGAGTAAAATAAGATGCAGAAATGTATTATATCATCTGCTTATAGGTTATATCTAAAAACTTAAAAAGATGGAAATAAATGTTCCTCTAATTGCTTTCAGCAGTAAACCAGCATACGTAAGAGCACATAAAGAACAAGAACATGACCTTATTTGACCTTTTTCTCTTTCCTTATATGTGTAAGATCCAGACTTAATGCATAATAAAATTTATATGGTTTAGTAAATTTTAGCACGAGATCTTATAAAGTATGGTTAACCTTCACAACTTCTCGCGCAGTTCGTAATAGTGTTAAATTTTAAATTAAACATTGAAAAAAGAATATTGATTGTGCATTCAAGGCGAACAAGTATATGAAAATTAATGTATGTGAATAAAATTACTATTATTTCGAGGATGTTCGTATAGTTTTTGTCTTATTAATAGGTTTGATTGCACTGAAATCTCTTAATCCTAGTTTCGAGAAATAGGTGCTGTCAAACTTTAGTGTACCACTATGAATATTATCTAATGATTTTTCGAAAAAAGACAAAAACATTACTGTTTTCAAATTGTTCCAGTGATTTTTACTATTTACTTTCACGAACCTATATCATCGATATTTCTAAAAATAGTACATGGTAGAAATTAATGTAAAACAACAACATTATTTATGATTTTTTGCTTAGTTACATGGTCGATAAATTTTTGCCATTTGTTGATGGTAATATTGGTAATTGCTTCAGTCAAGAGTTCTTATATATGTAAGTAACCCTTTGAATGGAGTATTTTCTAAAACAACTTTATTTTATACTTGCGCTCAGAGAATTTCAATTCACAATATGGTGGTAACCTCAGTACAGCTTTATTTGCAGCAGCGGCTATTTTATCAGTTACAAAAGTAACATGTTGTGCCATTTGAAGATGCTCCAGGAATAAATCCGGTAGAATTACCTGCATGTAATACAATATCTCTAAAACGAGATTAATATACATAACGTACCTATATTATACTGTTCAAAATAGATTGGACCTCTTACGAGGCACTTCTATTGCTTTTACGGTTTATATAAATTTATTTTACTAAGAGTAATCTTGGAAAACTGAGGTGTCATTAAGGAATACAATGTCACGTTTTAATACAATTTATGGGGAGTTCCATTAATGTTCGATCAAATTGTTTTTGTAAATGTCATATATGTAGTGTATTTTGTACATGAAATTCTATTTACTGTTGCCATATGAACATTCAAAGCATTCGATACCTCTATAATAAAAAATGTGTTAAAACGTTTTCAATATAAATGATTGCTGAGAATGATCCATCATTATAACGTTCTCTTTGAAATAATGATTTCTTTTGCTTGTTTATGTAACGGTTTTCGCTGATTTAATAGTGAAAACTGATCTTTATATAATTTACATATAAATACCGCGAAAACGAAACCAGTAAATATAAAAATGAGCTCGTTGTAAACAACTAATTACGAATAACATTTGACAGACTAAAATGTTTGCAAACTATATATTGCATCATATAGTCTGTTTCAAGATATAGTGCGACGTCAAAAATAAAACTAACTATTAAGGATCTGTTGTGCTAATCCCTCCATTATCCGGCGATGCCAAATTCAAATTTTAAGTGCCAGCTTAAGAGTAATAAGAAAATTAAAATATTAATTTATAATTATAATTTTCAATTCAATAAATAACAAATTAGCAAGCAGAATGCATTCTTGAATTTCACATAGCGTAGGTCACATTTCTTATAAATATACATTCATATTATAATACACTTACATACACTTTTATTATTTCTAATTAAATATGTATTGACATATCGATTACTTTCATTGCATACCACCTGCCGTGTTCAAGCAACCTGTGGGAGCTTGCATTCACACTATATCGTGAAACAGACTATACAGTTGTGATAAGAGTATTACATTCATTTTTGACCAGATAATTTTTAATTTTTATTAGGCATTTTTCACGAACTTACGTATGTCGTCTTCAATATTTCGTTGAAATATAATATTTATATTCTATTCTTTAAATGCAATTGTACATGCACCAGATTTCATAATAAAAATAACGAGTTTATATTACTAGACAAATACAATAGATGAAATACAACAAGAAACACGACGGTTTTTATCATCCTACTGACCACTACCAAATCGACAACGGTGAACATTTAGAACATTTGGTGTGGAAAATAGAACACCGTATCTAATAAGAGCTTATTTTTATCCAATTAAATATCTTGTTCGTAGTATGTAAAAATGATTTGTTTTTTGAAGAAGCTATATAATTCATTTACCAAAACCGAAGAGTTACTGCGTAAATAGTTACTTCGGGCCAAGTAACATTAAATTACTATTATAATATTAATAAAACTAATTCGTGTGTTTTCGAGTTTTTTAAAAGACATAACAGCAAACAAGTTATGATGCATTTGATCCTTTTATTTTCATGGGACACTGTGTATATTCGTAACCTAATATACAGTGTATAATTTTTTATATTTTGAGTAAAACTTCTGGATCAATACGTACACACACTCTTTTATTACTGTGTCTTAAAATCGAAATCCGTCGTTAAGTGGTTTTGTGGTCTGTTGTATGACATATAAAAAAGCGTTTAACTAGGCTATTGTCAGTCGAAGGCAATGATCAGAAAACTCAACACTTTTTTTGTGCTCAGGGTCACATCTGCTCTTGTTTAACGTTTCTAGTTGGCGCCTTGTACTCTTCTTTGTAATGAAGGAATATGACAAGCGACTGTAATTTAATTTCAATTCATTATACGCTACTTAGGATTAAGTATAGATTTTATTTTTAATTTTGGATACATTATTTCTTAAGAGGAACATTATTATAGATATTTGCTATGAAACCTTTCTAAAAATCTATTATTGTATTGTCACATTTTCACATAGAACATTAGCCTCAATTAGTCTCAAGAATTTGAACTAAATTGTTCGTAAAGTACCTTCCAAACGGGACGGCAAAATAATCCGTTACGTTGAGTGGCAGCCGACTAATTGCCGATAAAATGGTACTGTTCTATGTCAGAAATGAGAGAGATTAGTTTAAAAAGAAGGAAATAAGTTGTATATATGTATTTCATGTAATATACATCAATTGCATGTTGTAATTCCTCTGAGGCGAGATTCTCTTTTTGTTTTTTTCTTCCCCAGAAGGCACTTCAATTATATCCAGTTTCAGTCCAATACACTAATGGTAAAGTTAATAGACTTGCTGTATACTAATTCCTTTGTGTCGTTTAATGTATATACATACACACATAGTTAGTTAATTGATGACCTTTCAATGGATGAGATAGTCCTGATAAAAGAAAGCACCATTTTACATGAGTTTTAAGTGGATAATTTAACGCTTTCTGAATATATTACTGCAAATATCTTGATGACAAACGAAAAATTTATTATTTAAAATTGTAGTTACAGGAAAGATACAGAATGTAATATTGGAGGGAAGCAACTTCTAGTTCGTTAATCGCACAAAAAAAAAACACACACAAATGACCTCAATGAGAAACTGACGATATTATTTATTATTAGCTGACCCGGCACACTTTGTTCTGTCCTCTCCGGTAGGTGGCGCTATAAACCGACTACAACGCCATCTATTGGGTCCAGATTTTGTGAGTTTCTTTTTTAGCACTAAATCAACATAAATTGTAAATATGAGTCATTTTAGTCCATAAACATAGAATTTGTTAATAACTTGATTGCAGCGCCACTTATCGGATCCTAGCATAGCTATGATGAATAGTCTCGACGAAACAAATATATGTTGGTTTAGTGAAATAGAAATAAAAATGTAGTTATTTTATTTTTATTCCAATTTATTTCGCTACGTGCGCAAAACGTTTCACAGCTAATTCTCAATTTCTGAATCAAGCCAATCGGTTACATAGTGACGAAGAATTGATAGAAAATTGAAATAAAGCAACTACATTTGTACGACAGATCGCGAAACAACACAGTAACAAAAACAAATGGAATTTTATTTTAATATATAGGCTGCAATGCATTTTTCCCAGATTTTTCTTCAGATCTTTTTTCTTTTGAAAACATTCAATTGAGTTATTTCTATTCCGGGAGCATAATGAACAAAAGAAAAAAGGAATCAATCAAATACGTCGTCCTTATCGTCAGTTATGATCATGAGTGCATACAAAAATTATGATTTTTGTAGTTTGTCCGAATTTACCGACATTTTTTAAGTTTGCTATATCATCCGATATGAGCCGCAGAGTGATTGTTTTGAGATGAAAAATTGGAGAACAGAGCAATTGCACACATTATAAATGTTATAATGACATTTTGGACAAGCGTTGCTTAATAAGTGTTTGTGAACATTGGCGACTGGCACTATTATTTAAGCGTTGTTGACTTATGCCAAACGCGCAATGTTCTGGACTCGCCAGCTAGTTGAAAGGCCATATGGGCTTTATTGATTATTTAATCGGCCACAGTTAATTAGAATAAAAAGCGCAAGCTTTGTATATTTATGCAAGACAGCACAGAATTCAAAGTGGTACAGGTAAATGTAAAAGTTAAAAAGTTTTTAATTGTTAACGTAAACTTAAATTGCACTAAAGAAATTACAGAAGATTTACGCATAAAAATCTGTGTTGTTAACTTGTTTTTACAGAACTGTTGAAAGACTATTCAGGAATTGAGTTTAAATTTATTCCCCTTGAAAGAAGAACTCGCGTAGTATTTATTTTGATGTTTATAAGTACAATACTGCAAACTGAACAAAACAATTTCTTACTATTCCATGTAATATACAGGCTGTAATTAACAAATAACAATTTATCGCCATAGAAAGGGTAAACTAAAAAGAGCAAAACTTTCAGTACTTATACTTAGATATAATGTACAGTGTTCGCTGCAGGATACTTCCTCTTCAAAAAATATAAATAATAGTTAAAGGAATTTATGACATGGCTAAATCAAATATGCACTTCTTCTCGGGAAGTGACATTTGTAAAGAATGAAAAGGTCAGTGAATATGAGGATGATTCTAACAAATAACATATGTGGAAGTTGTAAACCATCGGGCAATGATCTACAGTTTGAATATTCGGATGTAAAGGATATATACAGAGTGTATAAAAAAGGAGTTTAAATTTAATTAGTATTTATGTATTAATACGTGAAGAAAAAACTTCTGCCCTTTTTTAAGCATATTGCGTGCACAGAGGAGTGTGAGATTTGGCATAGTTAAAGTGCATATGGAGAAGGAGTGCAGAAAGATAAAACATTAAACTAAAATAGAACATTCATTGTTCAAGGTTGAATTTCGACCACTAGTTTAGATTAACACTTAAGGATGTCTTCATTTCATTATTTTCAAACAAATTCAAAACGTTATTCACGTTCGAATCAAACAATTGTGTAGAAAGTCCCTTCTCGATGTATGAATAAGATATTCGAGCACAACACTGTTTATATCCGTCATGTTTGTGTGCGTATCCAAAGACCGTGGCATCTGGTTCGTTCTGTTAGGTTACACAGCCACATGCATGGTGCTGGCGACGGAAGTTTCAGCTCGAGCTACTGGCATGGCTTTCACACGTGCCCACGAAACCCTCCCGAACACGCCCAACAATACCTCTTACAAAAGCGTTTTGCATCCGCCGCAATAATAAAGAAGTATAGAATATATCCGCTCCCGTTGTGTGTGCATAGGTCACGTGAAATGTTAGCTTTGTTAGAGATGTATGTACGATTATAAAACGCAGAAACGTTACGAAGAAGTGGATGGCTTTGTATTGTTATTGTGCGTTATTGTAAGCTTGTGTGACTGTAAGCTGTGATATAATAATCGGATAGAGGGCGTCATTGTAATACGAACCACACACGTACAGATTGTGCTTTCAGACATTACAGAATACCACACGAAATAATTACGAGAATTACCATGATCCGTCTCTGGCTGGCACCGAACGAGCGTGTTCGTGAAATAATTGGCCCGATATTTCTGGTTTTGAATAACGTTCTATTTGAGATTGTGCCAAGATTATGTATGTATATTTAATTTTTTGCCTTCTTGCTGCCTGTACGGCTATATCAATCGCTAGCAAAGCACATTTGTTTTCATTTAGTATTTGCGAGTTTATTTTTAGATCTAGACACTCGAAAAAAAGAATTGTCGTGATGAAAATACTACAGCAAATGAGAACAGTAAAAATTAGAAAAAAACATGATGTAAAGCAACAATATAACGCTGTTTTTATGCTTTAAAGTCTGCTTAAACGTGCCACTTACTCTTAAGCCCAATTTATCAACTTGACATTGTCGTTACAGTTCGCAGTTGCAGTTGCCGTTCAAAGTTGGATACATGGGAAGCTATAGAGCCATTTATAAAGTCCGTTATTATCGCAGTTCAGCATTGAACTTTCGTTCGCTTGACGTCAATTCGTACATAACCAACTTTTATGTTTTATCGTTGCCGTTTGCTAACGACGAACGGTTAACCAATGAAACGGCAGGTATCATGTCATATGATCGAACACAGCTAATCGTAATAAAGATGGAAGCACGGAATAGTATATTATGCAATGAGCATTTTATGATGGCTATTAAGACACGAGTATGAAAACTGAATACGAGTGTGGATTGCTGCTGTTATTGTATCCAATCCAATAGAGAATTTGATTAGCGACATTGACTTTATTTTGAATTGATTTAACAAAATAGTTTTCAGCTACTACCGTGGATTTCCATCCTCCGTGTCGTTTTAGTTAAGTGATATCACTACCAGCATCAACTAATATTGTCGCAGAAGTATATAAATTTGCATTTGGAATATTTAAGTACGTAGCAACTTCTTTCCCCAGCTTCCAAATTTGTTTATTCCTACGTTTTGTACGGCGCATTTTCCGTTTATGTAATTTAAAAACAAGATGGGTTACACAGTTGTTTTTGTTTATTTTCCTATGATTTTACGTCCATTATGTTAGTTACAATTAAAGATGCAAAAACAAAAGCAACATGAATATTTACAATCATTTGTATTATTTAATTCTAATTTGTGGAGTTCATTCCGTCTGCAAGCTCCGATGATGCCAAAGATACATGTCACCTATTAAAAAAAACACCGTTTTTCATGTGCATTTTAACATTAAAACACTAAAATGTACTTACTTTGGACCGATAAATACTAACGTCTGGGGCGTCTGTGTGTGTAGATTTCAAAACTGAATAATGTGTCCACAAACTTGCGAATTTTAATTTTTTAGATAATTCATGAAAATAAACAATTAAAATGTTTTCGGAAAAGCTGCTAACATTCTTGTCGTTTCTCCAATTCATAAATTGAGAGGAAAATGTTTCGTACATTTTTGTCGATTTCGCTGGCAATAAATTGTTCGTGGCTGTTAAGGCTTGTTCCATAATTTCTGTTGGAGTCAAATTTTCCATTTCACTGCCTCTATCGCTCATTTTTACTGCTTATATTTTCAAAAGAACACAAATTTTCACTGCTTAGAAGTAAACTGCAGAGAACTGTCAAATTTAATTAATTTTTAGATCTGTCAGATAGGTAGTCATGGCCAAATTGTAGACGCCATTTGCAGCGGTATCGTCTGCCTGTGTGCTGAGTTGTAGAAGTACATATAATGTTTAAGAAAATTGAGTCGCCCGCTGACTGTGAGATACGACCTGTAATTCGATTTTTGAGTGCAAGAAACTTGACAGTAGCGGAAATTCACCATCAAATTTCTGAAATTTACGGTGATAATGCTATTAGTGACAGTACAGTTCGAGAGTGAGGGATAATGTTCAAGAACGGACGGGTATGAGGCACTTCCTGACACTCTCTGATTTCTGAAGATTTGGTGGTGATACATTTTCTTTTACATAAGATTATAAAAATATTAGAAG